>CM062650.1:38567154-39878583 GCA_031772095.1 Zeugodacus tau | reverse complement strand
TGGATTTATGAAGCATACATTTTGGCGTAATGTATTTGCTTTGATTTTCAATTTCCAAATACGGAGTAGTTGAATGCGCTGCCGATTAGCAATTATTTTGTTTTAAAGTGCAGAAGACAGTTCGTAAGAGCTTTTTGTTAAGAGTTTCGGAATCTGCTCCTAATTCAATATCTCAATAGGAGTTTGAGTTGGAAATTTAGTTACATTACTATAAAGAATAGTAAATTACTCTAGAAAAATTGGAATTTTTAAGGTTATTGGATCAATATAAGAATATTGTTAAGAACCCCGAGTTGCTTGAGTAATCTTCTAAGATCCTCTCCTAAAGAAACACTTGTAAAACACCACGCCACTGTCTTCACGCTTCCTAAACGCAAATAAAATGTAATTTTCCCGCAATTTGAAGTTCCCCAACGGCCGGCCAATAGAACATGGAATAGACAGACCATCAACGTCAACGTCATCGCCATCAACGACGTTAGAGCTGTTGCAAAGGCATTAGTTTCAACATTAGTGACAAAAGGGAAAACGTACTGTCATAAACATACAATACAGACAGACAGACATACATGAGTGACTATCTATATAACCTAACGATATTGTACGTTAAAGTGACCGTTCGCTTATACTACATACACACTTCCATTACATACATATGTACATACTTGTCTAACTATGTATGAGTGTAAAAACTTTTTAAAATTGAAATTCAAAACTCAGTACAACACTCGACGTGAATGTGGCGCGTTTCATGGTTGCTTGTCATTACTGTCATTTTCTTGTTGTTGTTGCTGTTGTAGTTTCATATATGTTAGTGCAGAATGGAATATATATGGTTGAAAACAACAGGAAGAAATATTTAATTAAAATTAGCTATGTACAATAACCACCGGCACCGTAAATTGATGTGATCCGAAGGCAAAGCGCGGCGCGGAGAATTCAGCGCTGGTTGTTATGCTGTTACGAAGATCGTATATATCTACATATGTAAGCAACAAAAACAAAAATTTAATATAAATATGTACTCTGAAGAGACGTAATCGTTCTATCATAATTACGAGAAGATAGCATCCAAACTGACTGACTTTTAATTTTTCCACTAAATTTGACAGCGTGACTTTTTTGAAAATTAAAACTCATAATGTATATTTAAAAAGTTTGCTGACCCTAGAAAATACATTGGACAAAACAACAATTTTATGCTTTTCGTTTCCGTACATCTTTTCCCCTTCAGCAGGTTTTGATATCAGCAAATTAAGTTGACCGCGTTGCTCGGTCGACCTCGCACAACTCGCCTTCAATTGTAGTTGAAAACAGTCGATCGCCAATCAATTGACAGTTTAACAATTCATTTAAGTACTCAACCCATGACGTTACACTCGCTTCGTAACGGCAAAATCTACTGCAATACTACACCACAACACCAACAGCGCTTTCCCCCTCCAAGCCTGCTGGCAACACATCCCCTCAATGGAAATGCGAGGCACTTGTCGTCCAACTTCGGTCGGTCACTATTGCTTGTCGTAGGCCATGTACTGTTATTGCTTCAACTATTTTTTCCAATTTCCCTTTTTGTAGCCAATATTATTGCAGTTGTTGTTGCATTTGCATTTAAATTAATTTAAGTTATTCGTTTTATGCCGTAGTATTGCTACATAGTCCACGCGGTCTGCCTGTATTTCTACACAAATACTTTGCGTAACGCATAATTAATTCCAATCGGAAATTGAAATTATGGTTTTCCCCATCGGTTTTCGTATGCGCACGCCGTTTAATATGCTACTAGTTGCTTCCTTTCCGGGTCAAATACGGTTAAGCAGGGCTATAGCTAAATATGAAGGAGTATTGCCAGGGTGTTGGTTTGGCGAACTATGTTATTGGTATTGCTGTAGAAATTTATATAGTAGGGACTCCTAATTTATACATATATTAGTTTCAAACTCTCTTCCGTTTGATATATCTATGCCTGTATAACCTCAGAATATATTTCAGACAGCAAAATGTCCTCATAAAGATACGATACATATTCTGTGGTGGTTTGACACGTTAGAGTAGAATAAAATTGGATTACTCGAAATACGCAAACCATAAATATGAAAATTAGATGCCTAATGACTGGTTTTATATAGACAATTGGCTTAATTGAATCAGTTTCATGCTTTCTCCATTCAATTATATGGATAATTATATAATTTCAAATAAAGTATTTCTTAATTTTTCTCAGATTTTTCAAAATTGTTTGTTACGAAAAACCTTGAACCCATATTTGTTACATATTAGTAAATTTGTAATTAATGCAGCCCTTAATTGAGTCTATTAGAAATTTTTCTTCAGAGTTATTAGTTTTGGTTTTATATTTTAGTCAATTAGAATATAGAAAAATTGGCTAATTGACTTATGCTAAATTGCTTGAACGCTTAATAGTTCAACCTCAGGTTGAACGAGTAAAAAATTGGTCTATTTAATTGCTTTTATTTAAAATATTACTGTTCAAAATTTATTTTATTGTCTCTTCAAACTGCTTCCAAATCATTTTATTAGCATTTTAAACACTAATTGACTCAATTAGTCTGGCATTAATTAGGCAATTAGTGAGACAATTTAATGCAAGCACAAAATTTGTAGTAAATTTAATTTATTTTCATCAATTCATGTTATAAACACTTTTATTCAGAAATATTGCACGATTTTGAACGTCCTTGAAATTATACACAAAATCAAAAAGAAAACAAATGTTCCAATTAAAAACACATTCAGACAGCTTACAGATTCCACTAAGGGCAATCACATAAATACTATATATAATATATATGTGAATACAAAAACAAATGCTTGTATGTACGTATGTACCGTTACGTTTGCGTAGCATAGCGCGCCTACATTTCAACTTTGATGGACAAGCGTGCTGATTGAGCTAATCCATTTACTTAATGGGGCGCCATATTTTATTGGCAATTTACCAAAAACTAGGCAAAAACTGACTTGTACAACAATTAAAGCAAAAAAACAAACATCGATAAAATAAATTCGCAAATCACTTATTTTGTCAAAATGCCAAGAAGCGGAGACTGAATACAAATCACTAAAAATAAATTGGCCAAAATATACTATTTATTATAAAAATATTGCAAAAGGCAATGAAATTTATTTACAAAATTAAAAAATAATATATTATATATGTATGATGACGTACTATATAGTAAATATTTATACATATTTATATATGTTTCAGTGTGCCTTTATGCAAAATATTTTTTGTAGACGTCCCTCGGAATATTGCGACACCCAAATACTTGCGTGTTTTCTTAGTTAAATGCACAGCTGTCTGGCAGTAAATACACATGACACG
The DNA here is from genome assembly GCA_031772095.1 of Zeugodacus tau. NCBI lineage: Eukaryota > Metazoa > Arthropoda > Insecta > Diptera > Tephritidae > Zeugodacus > Zeugodacus tau. Next base: position 39,875,234 of record CM062650.1, on the reverse strand, counting down.
TGTTTGTAAAAAACAAGAACAACACAAAATAATCGAAAGAAAAACATTATATTTACCATGGCTTCAATGCGAAGAGTAATGCTAAGATTAGCATAAAGATGTCTTTCTTATGTTATTTATAATAGAAAACAAGTAAGGAAGGGCTAAGTTCGGGTGTAACCGAACATTTTATACTCTCGCAATTTATTGATGTAATTTTATAAAGATAACACAATTCGACCCATATATTGCGTATAAAGTTCAATAGAATAACGAAAATCATCATAAATAGTATATGGGGACTGAGGTAATTCCTAAACCGATTTCACTCGTTTTCACCACCAAGATACAATGTATCGAAGACTATACGCTCACTTAATTTAATATTACTTATAATTAGGTATATGGGATCTGGGGGAAGTTATGACCCGATTTTTACCATTTCAGGTACAGAGTACAACTGTTATAAGAAAAAAATTCAGAGGAAATGAATTACATTAAAATATCTGAGCGATTTACCTAAGTATATTTTCGGGGAAAAATTACCCTTAGGCACTGAGTTCTTCATGTTCGATATCAGGGGCCTTGAAAAGTCTTGGTTCGATTTTGACAATTTTTTCACAAGTGATGCAACAGATCATATACAGTGTTTGTGAAAAGTTTTATTTCACTATCTTCATTGGTTCCTAATGTATATATTATAAAGTGAAGGAATAAGATGAAATTCAAAAATGAGTTATATGGGAAGTTGTCGTGGTTGTGAACCAATTTCGTTCATTTTTCACGTGTCATCAGGGTGTCAAGAAAATATTATATACCGAATTTCATTGAAATCTGTCTAGTAGTTCCTGAGATATGGTTTTTGACCCATAAGTGGGTGACGCCACGCCCATTTTCCATTTTGTAAAAAAATCTCAGTGCAGCTTCCTTCTGCCATTTCTTATGTAAAATTTGGTGTTTCTGACGTTTTTCGTTAGTGAGTTAACCCACTTTTAGTAATTTTCAACCTAACCTTTGTATGGGAGGTGGGCGTGGTTATTATCCGACTTCTTTCATTTTTGGACTGTATAAGGAAATGGCTAAAATAAACGACTGCAGAAAGTTTGGTTTATATAGCTTCATTGGTTTGCGAGTTATATACAAAAAACCTATTTGGGGGTGGGGTCACGCCCACTTTTCCAAAAAAATTACATCCAATTGTGCCCCTCCCTAATGGGATCCTATATTCAAAATTTCATTTTCATAACTTTATTTATGGCTTAGTTATGACACTGTATAGGTTTTCGGTTTCCGCCATTTTGTGGGCGTGGCAGTGGACCGATTTTGCGGGACGGACAGACATCCGGATTTCAAGTCCACTCGTCATCCTGATCATTTATGTATATATAACCCCATATCTAACTCTTATATTTCTTGGTGACACAAACAACCGTTAGGTGAACAAAACTATTATACTCTGTGCAACAGGTTGCGAGAGTATAAAAAGTGAAAATGTCAACTGTGTGCTATTTATAACCACATTGCATACTATACTTATGTGCATGTGTTCAAATGAGTATTGAGTGCATAAAGGCAAGTGAGTGCATACATACATACATATGTACGAGTACATTAATGATGCAAATTTTGCAAAGTAAACATTCTGGTCGCAATGCCAGTGCCCAGTACATATATTTATGTATAAAAACATATTAGTTGTTTTTAGTTCCTCTGATAATAAGACTGTTATTAAGTCCTCAGTGAAATACAATGACGTGACGCCATACATATTTATCTGCTTTTGGGTGGTCCGCTGTTAAGGCAAGCTTCGAATTGAATACAATTAATATCTTTGTTCAGATAAAAAGTTCATTCGAACTACAATGTAAAAATTTGTTTATCAAATGTGAAGTTTTTTGTATGTATACATGAAGCTCTTCACAATTGGATTAAAATCTAATCAATTTTAAATAAACTGATTATTCTAAACGGTGCCTATAAATATACTTCATTTTCAATGGCTTAGATAACCTTTTTGGACTTTATGACAATCAAAGGATATTTGACAGAAATCATTTTCTGAAAAATCCGAGATACCAATTAGAATCTAATCGAATTACTGAAAATATATAATTACACAGCCACACAAAAAAATGTTGTTATAACCTTTGAATTTTGAAAAACCGACACTGGATTCGTAATCTGTGAACCCAAAAATGTATGTTACATATAGTATCATTTTAAAAGTCGCTGTCCGCCATATTGGTGTTCTGGGGTTATCTCAAACCCTGGATCTGATGGGGTTGAATGGACCTCGGATTCGGATTCAGCGACCTCGAAAACATATGGTACACATAGTAAGACTCCCAGGTCATAACACAATTTAAACCTACCATCCAGTTAATTTCAGAAGATCTTAGAACAAGTAACTAATAAGCATCGCTTTACATCTCTTGAGCACAATAAGTAGGAAAATTCTCAAGTTAAACATTTTGGGATAGGCTTAATATAGTTTTGTTAATGTTGTAAGGCTGTTTTCAGCTAGACGCTAGTAGTAGCTAGACTCAACTAGATTCCAGTCTCCCGACTTATACCAAAAATGAATTTACGAGATCTCCATCTCCCACAACAGATGGAAATATTATACTGTGATATGATTGTGTTGAATCAGAATTAGTATTTTGTAGCTATACGTATTATAGGTGTGTGGGAATTTCAAATTTGACATCTGTGCCAATATTATTTTTGTCAGAAATTCTATAAATTCGAATAAAGTTTTACTCGAGTTTAACTCGAAAAAAATACCGTTTATCAAAATGATGACGAGGATATACAATTAAATAAATTATTATAATTAAATAAATTTAGGCTATTTAAATAAGGTTTCAATATTTTGTTTCTTATGACAATTTCAAATGTTTCAGAATTATTTCTTTATAGAAATTATATAGACGTTAAAATATCAAGGACAATGTTATGCCCTAAGCAGGAACGAAATAATTACGGGATTTTTAATGCGGATCTAATTAAATATTAGATAAAAATTACCCCAAAAACTACTACTAGAAAAAAAATTATTAAAATTGTATTGGATAAATTTTAGTTCTGAATAGATGTATTGAATTAAAAAATTTGAAAAATGGTATATATAAAATATCATGTGAAACATAACCTAAGCTATCTTTGAGATCCTGGGGTTGTGTATGTAAAGTGAAAATATGATATTTACTTATAAAAAAATCACATAGCATCTCTCTCTAAATAGACCACTATAGTAAATGTACCACACCTTCTGCATTTGTACACAAACAACAACATTTGCATATTTACACACACATTACAAAGGCACCACACATTCATAAATACATACTTCTGTACATGCAAGCAATTATAAACTCTCAGTTAGACTGTCTATTAATGTTTGCATAAACATTTTATGTTGTAAGTAATAACTACAAATAGACACTTGCAGGCCTACCAAGTTCGCGTTAGCGCACTTCAGAAAAATAAAATCAGCAATTCAAGCAGCCAGTCTCAGTCACTCATTCAGTCATGTAGTCAAACAGTATGTACATCTGTTTGTAGTCAAGCCGTCAAGTTGGTGAAGAAGAGCAAACAGTTGACAGTGACAGCAATTTACTGCTTGTTGCCAAAGCAAAAATACAGAACAGAAACAACAAATAAAACAAACAAACAAATACACAAATAAAAAGTGTAAATATATAAAATGAGGCGAGCAAAAAGTTAACCTCACGCCACTGACGTCTTTGCCAATCAAGTTGAGGCACAATTTGATCAGCAGTACAACAACAACAATTTGCAGTACAACTGAATGGCAGTAGGAAAAAAGTTGCTTGAAGTATATGTATGTGTGCATGATATTCACATGGATGCTGCTGCAGGAAGATGCAGCCGGTCAGATGAGTCGTTTGTGCAATACATATGTTTGTATGTACCATCTACCCAGTTGGAAGTTTAGTAGTTAATACTATAATAAACCTTTCTTTTTCAATCTCTAACGTACGTCCTGTAGAGTATACAAACGAAGTTTTACTCGACTATGTACTCGATTAACAACTTGATCGTCTCTTTGGATAAAAGGAGCTCTTGGCTTCAGCTTTTATCTAATCATTACAGAAATATATACAGCGTGATGAGCTGCAGTATCTTTCATTGTCAAATCCGGCTCCTTGACCGATCTGAGCAAATACGAAAATGCATTTGCACAGCAATAAGCCCTACTTTTCAAAAAGCATCAGCGTTCCACATGTATTGGAGAAGCTTTCAGAAAAATTGGAGGACAAGCTAAAAAAAATCGAAATTTCCAAAAATGCTGTTACTGGGGAACATAATGGGTTTCCGACGACTGCTTGGATCCAATAATGATAGAAGACAAGATTACGACAGGCTGAAGCGTTCACGACCCACGAATGGGAATAGGCAACAGAAGAATTGTCAAATGGAAAACGGAAATGTTAAACATAGTGAACCAAATTGAATAATGTGCAGATAAAATTTCACAATGAACGTAATTCTTAAAATCTTCATTTATAAAATGATCCAATATAATAATGCATATTTATAATTAAAATTATATGTTTTGTTACAAAAAGTTCGCCATTTTGCCAACTTTTTTGTTGGTTGGAAAAGTGAAAAAAAATTCTTTATAGACGACTTTTTTGTACTATTGTTGTTTAATTCCGCCATTGCGGAAATCTTTTTCAAGTTAATACATTTTTCACTTAGAATTTTAAATAATAATTAAGCACTAGCCTTGACTTCAGCTCTTTGTTTTGGTTTTATTGTTTTGTACCACAGTGCAATTTTGTTTTGCTCGCGTGTTCGGGGTCGTGAAAGTTGTCACTCAACAGGAACTCAAAACCCAAAAAAGCTAACTGTAAACGCCTGTCGTAATCTTGTCTTCTATCATTCTTGGCTTGGATCACTTCATTTTCAATTGTTCTAATAAGAAAGATCGATGCATATTTCTAGGGGTATCATATGGTCTGTCTATTGTTGGTAGAAAGTATTAAAGCTTATTGGTTGGTCGGCTGTAAAATAGATATTGACGGACAAAACTTTCAAAATCAATTAGTTTATATATCAAAGTTGCAAATTAAAACCAAATGTCACAGGATTTATTGTGGATGATTGGTGATAATTTTCTGAAGACCAATAGCACAAAGGTTGGATCCAGTCTTATGCGATTGGTAGCTTCGCCTTTCTAGCCATAGTTACATATAGTCCTAAAGTCAAGACAAAAAAAATAACAAAGTAATTAAGGTCAAGGTCATGAACAAAAATATAACCATTGAATGGTATTCTCTAAGTAAAAGTTAAAACATCGAATAATCCCTATTTTGAGAAATCGATCCTGATTAGATGAAATAATTTCATATAGTTTCTTCGAATCCTGGGAAACATATAAGTATTGACAAATTAACATGCCTAGCATCTGGTTTGTAGGAAATTCGAAATATTTTCGACTTTTCTCGTCAACTAGCGAATTTTCGAACTTAGAACCACTTCGCTTTTTTGAAAAATATACACACAGGTCTCATTGACACTTCCTTGGGTAATACATGAAAAAGTATTGATTCAGGACTGTCAATGGTCTGCTCTAGTTCACTAAATCTAATCTATATATTTGTTATAAAACAATTAAACGATCTACATAGCACGAGCTTAGTACTTTCAAAAAAATTAGAAAAAAGCTAAAAGTGAAAGATAGTCGGAAGTTCAGTTTAAGCGCAAAAATATCAATCAATGTTGCAGTTTCCTGTAGGGTAAAAGCGCAGCTTCCAACTAGCATTGCATACATGCATGTCCATATGTTTGTATGTAAACAGTAGGTACTCTCATATAGTATGTACGAAAACATTGAGACATCGTGCAGAGGCATTGCGCTTGTGTCGAAATTAAAACACAAATAAGAAAAAAGCAAGTGAAATGGAAAAAACGTGAAATAAAAAAAGTGATTTTCATTAATGTTTACAAAAGTGTTCCAACCAACCAACGACTTTTCGCTGCTTTTTTTACTTATCTTATTTGTGTGTGTCTGTACATATACATATATGTGGCTGTATGTATGTGTTTGCGTGTTTGCAACTGCACATGTTTGCTTAGACGAGCATTTAAGTTTTTGTTTACAAATCTGTTTTACAATGAAAATAATCAACATCTGGGACATGTGCGCTATTTTTGTTTTTGTATATTGTACGTACATACATGCAACAACTGCCAGATTTAACAATACACACAGCTATACATACATATATAAGGTGCATATGTGCATAAATATGTCTAAGTAATCGTACAGAGTGAGCGTAGCAGTAAGTCAAGTCGCTGTAAATAGCGCAACTGCAATGCTGCTACGTCCTTCGTTGCATGCCACATATGCTTGCCACAAATTTTGTTGCACGTATTTATATATGTACTTGCATGTGCATAACAAAGTGTATGCTTGCAGTAAAGTGCAGCGAAACTGCAATCGCAAGCAAGTTGCTGGCAAATGAGCGCACCCGACTATTTTTATGCGCCAAAGGGCTCGCACGGCATTGCCATTAATTCTGATTCTTAGCAAAGTGATACGAACTGCAACCAAAGGTATTCTTTTTTTCTTAAAAAAAAATGTTAGCTACTTCAGTTGCCAAATTTCGCTACGCTAGATTTCAATTAGAGAACAGCTGCTGTCAACCAATGCATTACTTTGACAACAGTTGTTGCTGCTGCTTGGTGGCAATGCCAACTTTAAGTGCTCTATACATTTTTATTTACATACTTAGCTGCCAACTGCTGCATAGCTGCAGCTTTGGATAAGCAATTTAGTTCAAGCATTCGATCAGTTTGATGTGCATCACAACAGTTATTGCTTTTGTTATTGTGCCACATTCATGTGCATATGTATGTATGTATTCGTGACCGCCTACCTTTCACCCCATTGGCGAACGATCGTGCACTCGTCGTCGATCGTCCTCAATTAGCATCAAAGTCGCCGACAAATAAAAGCCAATCAATTGCCATTAGACGAGCGCACTCACTTACCAACAAACACACATACAAACTTATTAGCTTCCAGTGTTTAGAAGGTTTTTTTTTGTTAAAATGTTCATTTATTTGTATGTTGATCGCTATATCGATCACGCTTTTCCATTATTACTTTGTCTTTTAGTGTGGCACTCTGTGCCTTTAGCCTATTGCTGCGCTGCTGTTCTAATTGCTAAGCGACAGTTTGTGCCACCGATATCGCGTGACCCAAATTGCTGTGGACAGCTGAAATAGCAGTCGGCTATCCAAAAAAGCTTTCACGATGTACATAAACTCGTATCGTTGGTGAAAGAGTGCTGGAAAGTTTGCGCTACTGATTGCATACAACAACGGTAATAAATTTCAATCAGCTCTCTTGCGAAAGACTAGTTGAAAGCAGAGTGCAAGTTCTATTTCGGTGAGTAGATAAGGTTAGCACTTAACAATGATTTGTTGAGATTAGAGTAGACATTTTGGCGGATATAGTAGTGGCGAACATTAAAGAGTAACTACGAAGTGTCAGGATCAATACATAGCTTTAATCACTTGCATATAAACATATTCTTCTTCTCCACATATTTGAAGTACTGTCATAGTCAAAGTCGGTTAAGTAAATTGTTTCATTTAAAAGCATGGGAAAGCTCTGTGAAATTACTATGAACCTTCTACTATTGTTTAAACTAAAGATAATCATGGCTTACTACTCAGTTCTGAGGTATCATGACACCGCAATAATATGATATTATTTACTGTCAGCTAAAGATGTCAGCTTTTGAAAGCTTAAGCCCATATAGCATTTGAGCTTTGCTCTCATTCATTTTTGGAATTTTTATATTACCTATGAGCTAGAAAGAAGTCGTTTACTCTGCGAAGATAATGATATACAGATATTCGGTAACGAGTTATTGGAATTCGAAAGCCAAGTACAATTTATTTTATTTTCTTCGTGGTAGGATTGCCATTGCGAGGGTCTTAGCACATGGTCAGAAGAGAATCTTCAAGCTAAATTCGCTGTTTTTCCTTATTGGTCGAGGAGTGATCGCTTTGAAAGTACTTCATGTATAATTTCAGGTTATGTCATGGGCGGCATTCGGGATTTTCCGGCAAATCGTTTTCGTTTTTACGTCCTATTTCAATTAATCTTTATCAATTTGGGAGCTTATTCTTCAAAGATAAAGCGTAAATTGAAATTTTTTCCTCTCTTCAAATTTATTCACAATTCCTTACTCATCGCAATGCATCACACATCCAAGTATCAAATTTTATCTGATACGATTTGAGATTTGAAAGCTACAAATTAATGTCTGTGCCATTTACTGCGACTTTTGATGCCATCGCCCAATAGTATGCCACCCAGCAACTCAAAGCACAGTTATGGGCACTAAAGTTGTTGCTACACAAAACAAACGATAAAGTTCTGAGAGAAATATACGAGCTCATAAGCGTATAAGAATACGAGTATGTGAATATATGAATTTGAGTATATTAATGCAAGTGTGTGTGTGTGTGTGCGTATGTTGCATATAGAAGCGTTGCATTGTTGGCAATAAAAACTGCACTTTTTCCACGCTAAACGACCAAAAACATAAATAGACGGCATAAAATTATTATAAAAGCGGCACAGAAATGCCAATAAAAATGTTAGTGTTGCCACTGTTACATTTGTTGCTGTAGCTGTTGTAGCTTTGGTTGCCCATTTGGCTCAGAGCAAACTGCGTATAATGCAACAACAATAGCAACAAATACAATAAAAAATATTTAAAAACTGTTTTATATTGCTCGGCACTATTTATCTGCTGTCATTTGCAGACTGTCTTCTAAGTATTTTGCCTATGTGTGTATGTATGTATGTATGTGTGCATTTCTTATTATAAATGCTCACAATAGCAACAATTGTTGTGATACGCAAAGAATTTGTAGTATTTGCATTTTTTGCTTTAATTAGTATTTGCGCAAACAACAACAACAATTTGATATAAAAACAACAAAGTCAACAACAACACCAATTGCAGCAATAACAATTAGTCGTTTGTAGCTTTTTGTAAAAAAACAAATGCGCTTCTTTGTTGTTATTGTTGCAGTTGCTGCTCATTCATTCATTAAAGCAATGCAATTGCAATAAAATGCGGCAATGCGCCACGTTTAAAAAACCATGCGACGGGGTGTGAGCGCTGTGGGGTGGTGCCTCATTCGTCTCTCTACATATTTGAGTGTCTGTGTATATGTTTGTTTGTGCAAGTCGCTGAAGTGCAGTGCGCAGTCGGTTGTCAGTAATCAGCATTCAGTGGATGTGACATTAAATGATGCCTATTTCGCCTGCCTGCCTGCGTCTGTGTATGCGTTTAGAATATGTACGATTATATTTATTTTATTTATTTCTACTGTATGCATTATGTGGAACTCGTGCCATAATTGCTGTGATTATTCTTAGCGTCCATTAAGACGATTGGACGTACCACATAAATATCGCCACTTACACGGTATAGCCGTTAAAGATGGGTTAGAAGTCAACTAAATTATAGTTTAAGATTTGTTATTGTTGCTCTTTAGCTGTCTTTTCGCAGTTTTTCTGATGAATAGAAACGTAGAAATGTAAAATTAGAAATTAAACACCTGAAACAACTGACACCATGTTCCAATTTTCAACGATAATGATGTTTCGAAACAAATTTAGATTGAACGAACTTCTTTTTTATAAAAATTCACGTTCACTTGAAAGCCAAATATCAACGAAGGTGGAAAATACTATGTGTTATAATCATTCGATCCGAAAAATCCCAAATTATTTAGTACATTATAGAAATATAGCTGAGTACTTCTTACGGAAACCCATAAAGCGAAAGGCAGGTGGACAAAAGATATATTGACTAAACTCATCTTCTAGAGTATTTGACCGCTTCGGCTTCGCACGGGTTTCAACAAACATTACAAAAGTTATAAGTTTTTACACACTTATACACATATGTATGTATGTACTTTACCGTTTCTTGAGTGGGTTCATTTTAAAAACGTAAAACGAAGAAAATTCGAAAATGAAATTTTTTATTTGCAACGAGCTAAAACTTGATTACGATTATTATTTGGTGTACGTTGTCTTTCTCTCTGATAATGAAGGCGTTGGAACCGCTCAGAGTACATTTCTAATATTTTGTTCTTCAAGTCGATGCACACGCTCCGTACTCAACTCTCAAGCGCGTAATTGGGAGGCTTTGAAATTTTGTTTTTTTTTTTGTTCAGCAAGCAGCTGCGAGCGCTCGTTACGCGACTCTCTGGCACACTTGCAAGACGATTTTCTGTTTCAGATTAGGATTCTCCACCACGGAGTCTTTTTGATACCCTCACCTGGGAACTATTTCCAAGAAGTTGAGATTCTAGCAATAAATATGGCCTATGTTACTCGGGGTGAATGTAGCTTCCCAATGGTGAAAGGATTTTTGAAATCGGCTCAGTAGTTTTTAGAGTGTATACATACAAATCTTTCCTCTTTATAATAGTAAGTATAGATACAATTCATAAGTTCAATTTCTGCTTGCTCTGACAATTGAGTAAACCAAGACAAATTGAGAAATGGCGAATCGATCAAACAACTGGTATAAATTGCAAAGACTGGTATAAAGAGTGTTCTACAATACTAGAATCATAAAAATAATGAAAAATGATTTTGGACATACTTCAAAATTTTCATCACACTGATCAATGACCTCGCATAATGAACGAGCGACACTGATTTAACTTCTACACATGTGTTAATAGCTCACACAGCAAAATCAGTGCAGAGCTCGTTGGAAACATATTTTAAATGTTTGTTTATTTTAATTATTTTTGGAGAACACAAATTTTTTCTCGTGTGAAATTTTTTTTCTGCTTCTACTTGTGCATTATTTATATTCTTACATTGCATACGAACACATAACTCAAAAATTTTCCATGCACATTTTCCGCCACCAAAACGTCGAATATTTTCACACTTGCTACACTTGTCAATATTAATGTCATTTTTCGGTACGATACGGTTTCCAAAAAATAAAGGGGTGGGTGGACATAAAAATATTTCTTCAAAAGATACAAGCAATCGCAGACATAGCAAGCGTATGTTTTGTGAATTTGTTGTTTGTGTGAATATACTATATAAATAACACGACAAAGTACATGTGTACGAGAACATCAATGTTGACACATGTACAACAACAATGTAGCTGTGTATGTGTATATATTTGTTGGTATCTGTATCTGTGGAGTTGCTCATATATCACAGCCTCTGCTTAACTAGGAAGTAGTGCGTCACTAGCTGTACCTTGAATGATTGGCGACGATCGATATGATCACTCAACGGCGTATGCACACAGATACAATAATTTGTTTGTGTGTATGTATATTTATATGTATGAGTATGTCTGTATGTGAGCGCATTGGGTGACGCGTAGACGCAAGCTATCAGTGTCATTTGCTACAACGTCAATCAATTTGGGGAGTAAAGTTAAAGTCAAACGAAAATAAATTGCAATTATTTTGGTTTTTGGTTTTCGAACAAATATACATACAGAGCTATACACATATAGATACATACATTCCTATATATAGTACTTTGATATGTATATTATTTGTATGATTTTTCGTATACCGATTTTACACATCCGTAAACACTTTTCCTTGCGCGCTCGGCACAACATATGTTGCACGCATGTGTATACAACACATATACATCTACAAATATCTATATATGCATGTAAATATGTGTTCTTATAAGCGCGCCGCTCAAGACATCTTTCAACTCGGCAACCGCTTGATGGATGTATTTCAATCATATTGCTTCAGCGCAGCGTTTATGTTATGATGAAGTCGAAATCTTATACAACAACACATTAGCGCGCTAATGTGCGCCATAATGAGTTGAAAATAACAACAACAACAACAAGCATACACATTGGTTAGCTATTAATACTTAGCTATAGTATTTACTTGCCAAGAGCGTTCGCGCTGGAGTCGCGCTTGTCAGCTAAAGCCTTCAAATTTTGTGATGTTATTGCACTTGTTGTTGGTTTTTTGCTGTGGCGGCATAGGCGCAACAGTGGCATACACTGTTTAAATGCGCTGAGCCGCGAACCCTTACTTTTTTAATATATATTTACGATTTGTATGTGTGTGCGTTGCATGCGCGCTCTGCTTCCGCCGCGCTTACACACACTAACTTGTATAGTATTTTGTTGCTACCGCGCGCATTTCTATATAGGCAAACATGTACTATATTACGTGCATTAATAACGAATCTGCGCACCATAAGCCGAGCGCTGATGCTAGTACATACACATAGACATTTGTTTAATTTAAAGCGGCTGCCGCGCGCAGTGCTTTTTCAAAAATTTCATACATTTGCCACTGCGCGCTCATATGTATGACGTTGTTGTTATTATATTTGTATGTGTATGTGTGTGTGTGCGCGCGCGCATTATGAGCGCTGAATATTTTCACTTGTTTTTATTAGATTTAATTTAATTTCATTCCATTTCATTTCACTGCGTCGCGGTGCGCTGCGCGATTTCAATGAAAGTCACAGGCGGCGGCGCGGCGGGTCATCCGCTGACCGCGCGGCAAACAACTCGAAAACTGATTCAACGCGTTTAAACAAATAACCCCAAACCGAAAATTCGTAAATATCTGCGACGTATGCATTTTACAATTTTACGAATATTTAACAAGTACACACATCTATATCTATATATGTACCGAAATCGCCCCTAAATTATATTTATTAAAAAAAAATTAAATTCACTCTACTCTCCACAAGCGCGCTGGAACAATGACAGCAGCGCGTCGTTCATCGTCATCACTTTCGCATAATTGGCAGCCATGATGTGGCGCGACCGCTTGCGCGCGACTGTCCGCCGGTTAGTTGACTGACTGCGGCTCATACTGACTCTTACACTGATTCAGATTCAAATTCAGATTCAGCATCAGCTTCAGTTTCAGACTGCCGGACAATTTGCCCGAGTGGCTGGCTGGCTGCGCGTTGAAGTGAATGTGGAAATACCATCATCAAAAAAATATAACTGATGAGGTATTACATACGTAGTAAGGTTGATTAACATGTCTATATATCTCTCAATGTGTGTGTGTGTGTTTTGGCGCGTCCGCAGCGGCGGCTTCCGAAACAGTTTTAAATCAGCGCGCAAATAAATAATTTTATTCTGCAAATGCAGTGCAGTGTAATGTACATAAAACAAAAACAATTTACTCTGCTGCAAACAAACACATACAAACACATACATATACATACAGACAAATGACTTTCCTTGCGTGTTTGCGCGTTTGTGGCGAAAAAACAGCAAACTATTAGCATTCTGTTGTTAATAATAAAAATTATAGTTTTTATTTTTGTTGTTGTTGTTTTTGTTTCTGCTGCGCGTTTGTCACTGAAAGGGCGGCCTTTGTGTCTGTAGCGGCAATATATGATTTTTTACGAGTACGAGATTTGACTTAGCTTGCCTTTAGTGGCGAATTTGCAAAATGTGATTTTACAAACCAGCGCTGGCAATGATTAATCCTAATGATGTATACTGTTTTGTTTTTTTGTAAATATTAAATATTTTGAATTTGTGGTATGCGGTTTTAAAATGTGTGGGGTAAATAACAGTTATTGTGGGTATAGGTTACGTAATAATTTAATAGATTTTTTTTTAAATTTAATTAAAATATACAAATACATATGTAACTTACTTAGAATTAAAAAAAAATTAAAATACAGTGGAACTTCCATAACTCGAACTTCTATAAGTCGAAGATCTCCATAATTAGAACTCTTAAATTGGCAATACAAGTCAAATTTTATAAAAATTGCCTTCCATAAATCGAAATTTCCGACCAGGGCATAATACAAAATTTAAAATTCTACTATCAAGGAACAATTTTAAAGGAATCCCTATATTCGTATGGAGGCGAACAAAAAATATCATATTACACTTATGGATTGCATAAATCGTGTAACAAAGGCATGAGATACAGACGTCAGGAGCCAAACAATAGCAACCCGAAAGAAACAAAATTACATAATACATGTTTTAATGTATTTAAATAAAACTTTTTGCCAAGTAAATAATAAAAACTGTACATAAATCTATATTTTACAGCTTTTTGAAAAATTTTATGTTCTAATGAAAATTTCTATAACTCGAAGTTTTTGTGGATTATGGTGATTCGAGTTAGAGAAGTTCCACTGTATTTATAATTTTTCAATTTTAAAATTTTGTAAAAATATCAAAAATTCGTATTTTTTCAAATCAGCAATAATATAATTTTGTTATTTTTTATCCTAATAACTTTAAATAAAAAAATTTTGTTTACTATATTATATTTCGCGTATTTAATTTTTTTGTAATATTAGAATTAAATAATATTTTTTCTGAATATATAATTTTCAAAATTTTTAAGTCTTGTACGAAACACGTTATATAATTTAAAAATTTGTGTAAGTTCTTTTTCGCGAATAAAATTATTTTTCGTTAAATTTAATCATCTTGAATTTATGAAAACCTTTATTTTCACATTTTTAACTAAATAATAATTTTAACCAATAATAAAAAAAACAATATACTTTACTGAATTAAATTCATACAAATTAATGATTTATATATAATAAACAAAATTATAATATTAATAAAAAAATAAAAAAAAATAGATTAAACTATATCATATAATTAATATAAAAAAATTCTGCATAATTTTTTATTTATTGTGATATTTTAATATTTTGGAAAAAAGTGAAAAAGTATTTATATAAGATTATTTTATAAATTAAATATATATAAAATTATTAGCTATATACATACGAAGTGGGCTCAAAGTAAAATATTCTGTGCAGTTTTTCCATAGAAAAGGGTCTATAATGCATTCTATACTAAAAATTCGTATTTTTAAATATTTTACTTTTTTTGTGATTTTTTATATTCTCACTTTATGGTTCTCTGTTGCATAAATATATATTTTTTTGTTTTTGGGTTCACATAAAATTTGGTCACTGGTATCCTTTTTCGAAATATTTGCATTTAATTTTTATAAATATATTTTCATATTCATCTTTTAAAGATATTTATAATATTTTAGTTTTGACAATATTTTTTAATTTCACGATTCACTTTTTGTCAATATTAATTATTTTTCAAATTTTTTATTCAGAACATTATTTTATAAAAATAGAACAAAATCGAGTTGAAAATTTTAATATCTTTTGGAATTAGTTCGCACTAAACACTAATTATCAATTTTTTTTACAAAATTTCCAAAACTTTCAAACTGAATAATATATATTTCCAGTGTTTACACCAAAAATTTTGTTTCAATCAAATTCGATAAAATGCCAAAAATCCAACATTTTTATAGTAAATTAAATATTTAAGATAATAATAATTCACTGCTTTTTACACACCCCTCAAATCACATCGTAAGGCACACCACCAATTCAAATTAACACTATACAGTTTTATAATTATATTTATTTATTAAAATATTATTTTTTCAAATACTCATATTTTCCAAACACCATCATCAACTTACGTTATTCAAAACATTTGCTTAGGGGAAAATTAAAAAATACACTTTCAAGACATTTGAAAGATTTAGCTTAATCAACGTTTTGTTCGCTTAAGTTCTACTGCATTAACTTAGAGAAAAAACTTAGATAAAAGTTTCTTTCTATTTTACTATTTTTTTTTTTATGTTTTGCCGTTTACCGCCGACGCGTTAGTGACTAGCGCGCTTAGTTCGTTACGGTTGCGTTTTTCGTCGAGTTTGCGTTGAGACTGAAGCGTTGCGCGTCGTGCAATCAGTGTTTAAACTCAAACGCACGAAATCACGACAAGATCGGATCGTGCGGTTGTTGGCTCGCAACGAAATGGTCTTCGTATCGGTGCGCAACAACCAGCAGACGAACCAACCAGCGGTGGCGTGGAAATGTTGTTTAGAACGTACAGTAGTTCATGGATAAGTGGAACAGACATCAGCAAAGTAATTTAGTGTCGCTTTAGTAAATCATTTGATTTTGTAAACATATTTTAGATTCAATGTGGAAAGAAAATTAGTCTAACAATTACGGTTTGCTCCATAATCAATTCAGTAGTTTATTCGTTCACGGAAAAACAAAATATTGCTAAGACACTTCGAATGAAAAAAGTTCATAATAGTTAAATCGACGATTAAAAGTGCGAAATGAATACCCATATTACGAACAAGTAGTATATAAGCAATTACTGAGCAATTATCGATTGCCGCTGCTATTAAATGTCCATCAATAGCTTAACCAACTCTGAATGCTTTTCTTTTGTACATTTGTAAACAGTTATATTTGAATCGTTAGAAATTTTAAATTTTTCCCAATCAAATTACACCATGGCAAATCGACTCAACCGTTTGGAGTCTATTTTACTTCCAGTCAACACTCTCAATAGGGGTTTCTATTTAAAATGAACATCCACTAATGTTATGAGAATATCGTAATCTGTATTTTTTTTTAACAATTTCGGGTATATTGGCATACCAAATAGTACCTCCTACAGAGAAAATGCTCATACCATACTAACCTTAGGTGGTTTCAGTAGTATTTAATGTTTTGATTTCAGATTCCATCACTCCAAAGACGCACTTTTAACATTTCCTGTAAATGCTGTTTGGTTAGCCTGAGATCATTATTTTGGGTTTTAATTGCGTTAAGAATTTATGTTACTTTGAAAGATACATTTAAGGCGATAGAACGCTGTTGCAAACATAAGTAGTTAGATTGTTAACAGGGTATTTGGGATAACCAGGTTGACTATTCATTAAGTAATCTACCCGCTTCAACTTCTGTGCTCCACTAAATGAATGATTTTTCTCAAAACCTAATAATCGCTTGTGCATTGTGTAACCCTTCTTTTTATCCAGCTGTGGCTGCAGTTTAATTGCTATCAATGTATATTAATATTATATCCATTGTATAGAATATTAAACTCGCGCACTACATGTACTTTACCATTAACTAAAATAAGACTTTTTAAGACATATAATATACTTTTTGTTGTAATTAAAGCTAAATTTTTATATCGGCCCTCTCTAAAGAAAAAAGTATACTTTTTAAATACGTAGGGTCTTACGGAGTCTAAAACTTTCTTTATCCGAGTCGATATTGATTAAACTATTATCGAAACCTTCGTTAATTAGAACTTTAGACTTTTTGATAGATCAAGCAAACAAAATTACTCATATAAACGAAAAATTGATTGATAACCAGCTGACCAGCTAACCATTGACCAGCTTTTCAAGGCAGAAATCTCTACCTTTCAAAGAAGTAACATTATTGGACTCCTTAATTTACAATTTATGTAATTAACCAATTAAATTTGTTTTTTTTTTTCAAATTGTAAAGAAATAAATTACAGGTATTGCATAAATAATGCATTGCAAACCTGGTCAAAAGCGTGCTACTTTATTTTATATCTACATATTACTTTTCTTACCGAGATTCGGTATACAGTCGATATGTGGTTTACTTGTTAAGATGGCGGATAATCTTTAGCTGCTTCCCCTTTTTTAAACTAAATTGTGTGTAGTCTATAGTCTTCTATTGCAAAATTGTTACTATATATTTTCATTGTCAATTATTTACCTTGAAAAAAAACTATAAATGGGAAGTTCACCAAAACTTCCGTTCTTCTTATTGATACTCTACTGTATGCACATTAAATATGTTTGCATATAAACACTTTTGCTCGAGACAACCTAAGCAACTAGTGTTCAGTCACTGCTGGCAATGCCGCACACCCAACATTAGCGGCTCACTAAATTGTATTTTTGTATGATCGCAGCGGTGCACTCTTAAGTGAGAGCACAGCAGAAAAGAGAGATTGTAACCCATACGGATTTTGATGTTGTTAAATGTGAAGAGAGATTTTGATATTTAAATGTTATGCTAGCAAATGAATTTACGTATGTATTAACAAAAAAGAAGTAGTCTTATTTTTTTAACCTTGGTAAATAATGAAAAGATCTCCAAATTTACTATTAATGCTTTGAAAACAGTAGACGTCTTATTTTTTACTTTGATACAAAATTAAAAGATTTTCCAATTTTTACTCAATCAGTTTCTACTCCTATATTCTGTAGGAAAACATTCTCAATATCTTTCCTGAACAAAATTTTTTTTTTGGTGCCATTTTTATGCAGCTAATAGCACAAGTTTTGATTTGTTCATCAAACTGATTTTCCACTAATTTATAGGAGCACGACAATAAAATTAATATTTTCTGTTAGACATTTCCGTTGTCAACTGCTGGGCATTTCCATTTCTGATTGTTGCAATGGCGGATGTAAAACAAAAGGTTTTCCATTGCATATCCAAAGGGGCAGTGAGCGCATTAGATATACCAAAGAATTATCAGAGTACATGAATGAATTTCATTAATATACTCCGAAATTATGTCCTCTTCTATTTCCGACAACAAAAATAAGCGCTTCGTTCAATGGCTGTAATAATATGGCTTGATTCATAGCATACACGTAGGCGCATGGAAATTTTTTAGCAGCAAGCGTAACATTTATGAGTGTTGTGTTTGCAATAAAAACATTCAACTTAATGGTAGAAATATTTTTTATTTATTAAATATTTTGTTTTACTTAGATTTAAATTACAATATCGCGACAATTTAGCACATACACATAACAGAGATAAATGTCAGAGTTAAAACTAGTAATTTAATATAATTTTAGACCAGCAACAAAAAAGAAAAAAAAATTTACCAAACCAAAAGATACAAAAATAAAATATATGTAAAATAAACATAAATAAATTTAAATGCGTTAACAAAAAAATATATGTATATTATAAAACTTAAATTGTAGCAAAAATTGTTTGAAATTGTAAATTTAGTGTCAGAAAACGGCTTAACTTAATTTGATGTCATAATTACAAGTGTTGTATAATTTAAATTTTTTTTACATAAAAAATGCAATATTTAATTAATTAAATTTTCACATGAGTTTTGTTGTAAATAGTTTAAATTTGATTTTTGTTTCTGCCTGCTTTTTGGCTAGTTCAATGCATTATTTACAGCTGTCACTTGCATTAAGAAATGTCAAATTTTATACAATATTATAATTTTGTGTTTTTAAAATAATATTTTTTCATGCAAAATTTTAATTTCTTTCAATTTTTTTTACTTTTGTTTAATTATCGTTTAATAAATTAACTTAAACTTAGCTTGCTTTCCGTTGCTGGGTGTAAAATTTAAAATCATTAAATCTTGAGTTGTGGTGTATACGTTGTTACTGCAGTTTGGCTGCATTAAATACCGTTAATTTTTTGTTAAATACATTTTGTGATTCTTTTACTTAAAAAATATACAATTTTTTTTAATAATATAATAATTTAACTGTATTTTAGTAGAAACAAAATCATTTCTAACTAACAAACATTGACATTGTTTGCAAAAATCATGTTTTACTCCTCAAACACATATATTTTTCACATACATTGCTATCGTTTTTTTCTTTTTTGTGTAAATTTATATTTGTATATAACTAGTCTAAAAAAAAGCACTTTGAATTTTCACACTAAGGCAACTTGGTGATACTACTCCTGCGCCTTGACAGCTCTTATAACCTTATTGAGTTTTGTGTATGCTTCTGTTAAGGCTGCTTGGAAGGCGCCGCTCAACTCAAACAAAGTGACCGTTCATTGTGTTGTTTTTGTTTTTCTTTTTCATTTCATTTCAATTAGCGCGCGTAACTTTACTATTTGCTATAAATAACTATAATATATATTTTGATTTTTTGTTTAATGTTCAGCCGCTGCAAAGAGAAATCGGGGTTTATAAAAATTTTTGCAAAATAACAATTTTTTCAACAAAGCATGTTTGAAGTGGGTGATATAGCATTCTCAAGCATATTAAATACATTTATAATAGTAATAGAAGAATCTTACAATTCTCAATAATAATATTTTGTTAAGGAAAAAATTTGTTTTTTGCATTTTTCAAGCTAAAATTAATGAGCGATGTGTATTTGTCTGTCACCTTATACCCTTTAACACACAACAATTTATACCAAAAAAGTATAAAAAAATAGTAATAAATATGTAATAGTTAAATACACCACATATTGTTAAGAGTATTTGGTAGAAAATTGTAATCAAATTGCTTACTTGTCCTGGCAATGACATGCGAACTGCCCGAATCGGTTGGTAATACATCGCGCTTCGCAAACCTGTCTTTCTTTCTTTCACTTCTTTTTCTTTACAAAAAGTCATTCATATTGATGTAATTTTTAAAACTGAAGAAGAGCATAACAAACAACAGAAACGGCGGCGCGTTTGCATTTTGAAAAACAAAAATATTAGTAAACAAGTAAAATTGGAAATTGCATTCAAAACTTCAAATAAATATGTAGCACAATCACAATCACAGGGGAAATACAAAAGGCAAACGAAAAATGGTGAAATGGGTGCACATGAGAAAGACAGTTACAAAACAGTTGTTGTGGTAGGATTTCTATAAATTGACTTTTGAAATGAAAGATAAACTATAGGATAAGGTAGAGTTAGATTAACGCAACACAGTGGGAAATTAAGAAAATTTAAATAATATGGTAGAATGTAAGATAATTTCCTAGCAAATAATGTTCAAAATGTCTATCGGTTTATTATATTTTTTATGATATTTGATTAGATGAGTTGTTCTCCTGAAGGTTGTTTGAAATAACATAAAACTAGATGGGTTTGTCCGTCCCTTTAGATGTCTAAATGAGGCTCAATGTGTGAGCAAATTAAAAAATTAAAAATTAATACAAATTAAAAAAAAATTAAGAATCGATTGAACTGTATAACATTGATATGAATGAGGGCGACATATAACCTATAATTTTTTTATGATGATGGTGAAATTCGATAGAGTATATAAGAACAGTATACTTAGAATAGAAAAATATTGTAATAGACTACCGAATATCTAAAATTTTAAACATGAAAAAATAATAATTCGCCTGGGTATTGAACCAAACTACCTTATTCCGGGAGATTGAGTTATAAATCGTGTATTCTTCGATTTTCGAAGTTAGCCTCCAAAATCCTTGGAAGTTCGAAAAAAGGCTTATTTTAAAAATTATTATTAATGACAGGATATAGTTACTAATAACCCAAAAATATGGGTAACTTAGTAAATAAGTAAATATTTCGGTCAAGTTTATATGACAGCTGTTATTAAGAGTTAAAGTTGGAGTTTTTGTTCGAAAAAAAAAACAAAAGTTTTATATTTCGAAAATTACTAGCTCAAGTTTTGATCATTTTGTATAGTTGTGAATGTGGTATTATATATAATTCCAGTATAAATCTTCCAGGAAAGAATATTTTAATAAAAAAATACAAAGACCAAAAGCCAACTTCGATCGCTTATATTATCTGTCGTTTACGCTTGATTGGAAAATATTATACACTATTTGAGTATGAAGAAAATGTTGATTATGACCATATTTTTACTTTTTTGATAGCTTACATACTATAATTAATAAAGGCGTTTCCAGTAAGTTACATTTCGAAATTCGAAGGCGAATATTTCTATTTTTCGTCTATTTTTGTTTACTTATGCCTCAATCTACAGGAATATGTAATTATATTTGGTCTAAGGCCAAGAAAAAAAGTCGATTTGACCGTATAGTGTAATTACTATAATAGCATTATAATAGGAGAGATATTATTGTTATTGAAATTAACTGAATTAAAGTAAATTAAATATTGAAATGGAAATTGGTTTTTGTTGTTGTGGCAAATAACATGGTGAAATAATTTTGCGTAATGTAGCATCGTTGATAGTGTTTAACCGGCTATGAATCCGAGTAGTTTTTGGTTAAACAGACGCGAACGGTTTGATATGGGAATCTTAAAAACGACTTTCTTACATATTAAAACTAAGTCTTGCCACCATATTTTTAACTGTATATTAACATTATTTGCATTCCTTCAAAATATAAGAGCTGTAGACATTTGTATAAATCTCGAACAGAATGAATATAGTGAATAGCTGATAGATTGACGCTATTTTCCATGAGATTCTAAAGCTTTCAGATTAGATTTGAAGTCGTGGTTGTAGTTGTAGCTGTTATTAATTTTTGTGTTACTTTTTTAGCCGCCATCTCTTTTGATAAACAATTCCTTTCGACGTAGGCTTCAATAGGACTGGTTTTAATCATGCATAGATGTTCATTCAGTGTCTCATTTGCCATTTTTTGAGTCACATTAAGAACATTTAAGGCTCATATTTTTTATGAACATCTGTGTATGATTATAACCAGTCCTTTGACTTGTTAATTATCTGTTCAACGTTGTAACAGAAATACAGTGGAACTTCTCTAACTCGAATCACCCTAATCCACAAAAAAACTTCGAGTTATAGAATTTTCATTAAAACATTAAATTTATCAAACTGTAAAATATAGATTTATGCACAGTTTTTATTATTTACTTGGCAAAAAGTTTTATTTAAATACATTAAAACATGTAATCTGTAATTTTGTTTGTTGCAGTTTGCAATTGTTTGCCTCTTGACGTTCGTATCCCATGCCTTTGTTACATGATTTATGCAATCCTTAAGTGTAATATCATATTTTTTGTTAGCCTCCATACGATATAGAGAGACTCTTTTAAAATACTGCATCGATAGCAAAATTTTAAATTTTGTATTATCCCCTGGTCGAAAAATTCGATTTATGGAATGAATTTTTTATGTAATTTTACTTCTATTGCCATTTCAAGAGTTAGAGTATGGAGTATGGAGAACTTCGAGTTATGGAGAAATTCAAGTTAGGGAAGGAAATTTGTATGAAATTTGATTTCTAAACGCTATTGCAAATTCAAACGTTCGAGTTATGGCGATCTTCGTCTTATAAAAGTTCGAGTTATGGAAGTTCCACTGTATTTGGACTTGGTTTTGATTTTATCTTGATAAAGAGTCGGATAGATATTTTTTGCCAGTGATACATTTTTTTTACATGGTTATCGAGTGATCCACTAGTTAAAGATTATGGTCGCATCCAAAGATTTTGAATACACATACATATTTCGAATAGATATCTGGGTAAAAGTACTGTACAAAAATTAAAAAGGTCTCACGGGACAATATGCGTTAATTTTATGTAAAAAATTTCAGAAGTTTATTCATAGGACATAGTAAAAACAAAATTAATGTGCTAACATGCACTTGTGAATGATAAGTAGATGCTTAGATATATCAATGTTGTTTGGTGAATTGTTGTAATGTACTCATCTGCATCTAAAAAGTGCATGCTTATATTCTCTTTTAGGAATATTTTGTTTTATTATAAATATTATATATATTTTATATTTTACAATTGTATAAAGCTTTTATTTTAGATATATATTTTAGAAAAATATTCGAAAAATCACTTCTAGCTCTTATTATTTTTAAATTGTATATTTTTGAAAACTGATCAGTATCAATATTAATATCTACAGAAAATTTAAATGGCATAATATTTAGCTGAGATAAACTTATAACCGATAAAAACGCAACTGTTTAATTACTTGATATGAAAACTAATTTGTGTCTTATATATTTAAATATTATAAAATATTTATGTATTTTTTTTTTAATTATTATTAAATTGGAATTTTTTGAATTTGCCAAATTTTAAAAAATCACATCTACTGCAAATAAGCGGTAAAAATTTTATTAAAATCTGTACAGTATATGTAATTTATATATAATTTGCCGACTGAACAGGTTATTACAAACCGTTTCACGCCCACCCATTCTACGTAAAACTCGGCTGTCACGCCTTCTTGTTTTGATTTCTGTGTAGTTATTTGATTGATTTGCTAAGCATATTTTCATTAGCGTGTGTTTCGGTGCATTTACATATAAATTGAGTGTTGAGTTATGTAAGTGTATTGAAATGAGAGTATGAAGTAACGGCCAAAGATACAGAGAGTGAAGGCAGTAAAAGTGTGAGAATAATAAAAAAAATAAAATATTGACAGCACAATAGAATACTTATAGAGATACAACATTTACATTTGCTAATTTGCAACTTGTATATACCTCTTTGCCGATGTGGTGCGTGAGTAGGGATTCTGCAAGAGTTTCGGTTGTGTCTCCATCACACGCAATAACAAATTATCCAGGTAATCTTCCAGTTCTTTGACACGTTGACGTTGCAGTAGCGCCTCATTTTCCATGCCATTCGCGATAAGCATGAGTTCCTTAAGTTAAAGAAATGTTAGAAAAATTAGTATGAAATTTGACAATTGGGGGAAAGTGATTATCATGAACCTCTCGTGATTTGCCGTCGTATTTTTTGGCCAGTGCCGCTGATATCTCTGAGCGACGTTCCGCATGTGATGTGGATTTCTCATGTCCAATTATGATGCGTTCGTTGGCTTTTGGACTTGGTGTGGAACGATTATCTTCGCTTTTATCTGTAAGATATTGATTTAGTTAATGAAAAAGCTTTACAAAACACATGCATGCGCGCAGTAAAAAACACAATCAATATGAAAATAATGAAGAAATGAATAAAAGTGCAAATTTAATGCAAATGATTTGATTCACTATATACACTATATAGTATATATGTATATCTGTTTGTATGTACTGCATGTATTAACTTGCTAAAACCAATTAAAAATCATAGTAAAATATATGATTATATAATAATAAATACAATATGTATGTGTGTGAGTGATGATGAATATTTGCGTTTATGTGTGGACAGCGCACAAATGAAATCCACTGGCGGATTTGCGTTTGATTGGCTTTATTATAAAAAAGCGTGCATTTAATTTTCACAACAACAACAATTACTATATATGTATGTACATTAAAACGAAGCAAATCGGGTCAAAGCATTTTCATGCCGACATTGCACAACATTGACTTTGGTGTATGTGTATTGGTTTAATTTTTTTGATTTTGTAATTTTTCAAAATCGTGCCAGATTTATTAGTTAAGCCACTATACACATGCAGCTTTCTTTTTTGCTGCTAATTTTGCGCGCTCGAAAGTGTGTGCGTGTGTGTGTGTACAACGTTTTCACTTTCAATTACAATTCAATTCAACAAATCCGCCAGCGTTAGCCGCCACAGCCAACAACAACAACAAACGTTCATCAACCACTGCACACCGTCCCTCTCAAACGCTCACCTCGCTTATTCAAATACTTGAATTTGCCCAAGCGCCGCTCGCGTTTCTCACTCACAATCTCACTCGGCGATTGCTCGGGCGTACTACTGTAGGGACTTTGTTCGTCTTCGAGCGATGTCGATCGTTTGGCAAAGTTCAATATGCGTTGATCCTCTTCGCGTCGCTTCGCCTCGCGTCGTTTCTCCTCATCACGCTGTCGCATCTCCTCTTGTAGAGCCGCTTCTTCTTCACGCAATTGTTGTTCATTTCTGCGTAGCTCTTCCTCGAGACGCGCATCTTCTGCAGCGCGCCGTTGCTCTTCGCGCTCGGCCGCTTCACGTCGGTTGCGTTCTACCTCGGCGGCGATTGTAGCCGCTTCAAGCTCAGCTTGGCGCTGACGTTTAGCTTGTGCAGCGGCCTGAGCGGCAGCTGTGGCTTCAGCGTCTGCAGCAGCTTTGGCAGCTTCAGCTGCTGCTTTAGCCTGCGCCTCAGCTTGACGTCTGAGCTCGAGTTCTTGCTCTTCTTCAGCGCGCTTGAGTTCTGCTTCCCTTTCACGGTTACGTGGTAGGGCCTTGGGCACAACAGGCACTTTGCTTTCGGCCTGTATGAAGGACTGTGTATGCCACTTCTTATCGGTATCCAAATCAAATAAGTGCGATTTATTGCGTTGTTCGAATTTGGCAAACGAAGCGTTGAGTTCATTGAAATCTTTTGTCTCTTCATCGGGCGACAGTAGACTAATGTTTTGTGTAGCTGTCAAGGGTTTTGGATTGATAATAAGTTCTTGTGGCCTTTTAGCAACGACGTCTTTAATTGGTTCGGGTATAACTTCATTCTTCTCTTCTTCTTCAGAGTCTGAGGACGACAATGAAGAATCGCTGTCGCCATTCATTTGTGAATTGTTTCCATTAGAGAAACCATTTGCTTGTTTTACAAAACTTTGTTCTTCTTTCTGTTCGGTCACCTTCTTGTCATCGCCATTTACTTGTGGTTCCGGCTCGGCCTCTTCATTGGGTGTTGGTAGCGGCACACGCGATTGCTCCCAAGAGCGTCGTTTCAACGAATCGGAACTGCCAATCTGCAAGTGTTGTTTATATAATTTGGACTCCCACTCATCCAATGCTGGTTCCTTCTGTTTCGGTGATGAGGCTATCATGTCGTTGAGTTGTTGTTGTGTGCGTGGTGGTTTCGAGGGCGGCGGCAGTGTTCGTGCACGAACGCTGAAGTCGTTTTCTAACTCCTCTAATTCGGGATCTACAGCGAGATCCTCCTCCACCAAATCTCTTCTCGACAATGGCTTACCTACGACTTTGTTCAGCAGCGGTGAAGGATTACGTGGTGCGAAATTTTGTGTTGGTGGTTGCAAACTCGCGCGTATATTCAACGAACTTGCTGAACTTTTGTGTGACAAATTATCAAAGACAAATTCATCCTCGTCCTCACTAATCACACCGGGATCAGCTTCACCAGCACGTTGCCCGTAACGGCGACTTCCGCCATTCGAGCTGTTCGGTGTGCCGATGCTTGCAAATGAACCACTGAAATTCGATACATCATCGCCGTCCTTGTTCTTCTTTTTGCTGGATAAATGCATTTTTGAACCAATCGATTTGGCAAACTTCTTAATGCCTTTGCGTTTCTCTATTGTGCCTATGGAGAGCAGACTGCCACCCACGGAAGAGGCCAGTTGGCCAATGGAAGACTTGTGTTTTTCTTTCTTGCTCAGATCGGTCAGCGAGCCGGATTTGACAATGAAGGATATGCGCGCTTCCAGCTCACCGCGCTCTTTATTCTTCTTCTCCTTGCCGGGTTTACTCTCCAATTTGAACCATTTCGAACGCGGACGATCGTAAACATCCATTTCATTGAGTGGCAATGTGGCCTGTCCGAGAAACTCATCTATGCCGAGATTATTGCGATGCAAACAGGTCAACACCAGTTCGGCACGATTGCCTTGGTCGGGAATTTTACTATGTGATAAAGGTAAAGTTGTTGTAATTAGTTGTACTAAATAACACTCGGCATCATGTCGGTGTTAACTTACAGTTCGCATTCCTCATTCCAGCTGACATTCATCTCCGCTTTCTCCTTGACAGATGTTTGATATTTCTCCTTGCCCAACGATATTGTGACAAAGCAGTTGTTGGTGCCATTTTTGCCTTTCGTCAGCAGACTTTTTGCTCGTTGAACTAAAAAAGAGAGAGGAATCAGATTAGTAAAGAGGGTTTTTTACATGGAAAGAAGAATTTATAACAGGCCGAGTTCGTATTTTGGTCTCGATAGTTATTAAGGAGAAATTAAGTATATTTATACTAATAAATTTCGATCCCGGTTGGGATCTTCATACTAATTTTTAAGCAAGTGGGTAACAAGGATGTTGAATATCTCTCATATTCAACAACAGACCACAGCTAGTACATAAGTCTTTACTTGATCAAGGGGTACGACAGCTCAATATTCCAAGGTCAATGATTAAATGCTAGGCATTTAATAATACGAATGATAGTTGAATTAAATATTATTATGCGTTAAGTGCCTATTGAAAAGCACCGATGTTATTGATAAATATCATTTCCGATTTTAAAAAGTAATTCTAATCTGTTGAAATTAAAAACTGTAATTTAAAATTAATAACAATTATATACTATTTATGTATGGCTAGATTGAAGATTGAGATTTAATATGGGGTACAGTGTGTACCAAAGGTGTTTTCTACTTTTAGAACTACGATACAGGATTAGATAAATGAGTTTACAATTTCATAATTTTTATAAAAATACAAGAAATACTTCCTTGTTATTGAACTCTTTGAGATATAACGAATGAAATTACTCAAGGAAGTCAGAGCATCACGTAACTATGAGAGCTAAAACTATGTTTACATTACTAGTAGAAACTACTTCCTTTAGTAAAAATTTCGTCGTTAAATTTAGTACTCATTTTAACTCGATTTTTATATCGATGATTAATCGTTAAATGAAATGAGTTCCTACAGGCTATAGATTTATTATTTTACTTGATAGCTTTAAGTCCACTCTTCTTTTAAGTCATTTGTCCAAAGTTGAAGTGATATTTCGGGTTCAGTTTATAAATATTAGATGAATAACCAAGAAACCATTGACTATCAGGAATCTTTGGAATTTAACACCATCGGACTATGTTTCCTGAAGATTGGCTGGAACTCACAAAACTCTGAATGCTTCCAGCAGAGGAATTTGAGTTCCATCAGATCGTATTTGATTCACTACTGGACTTATCTCTTCATACTTACGTTCTCACTTTTTACCAATTGAGTCTATAGTTCTTGTGCTATATGTTGCAGTGAGACCAAAATTTACGAATATACGGTTTTTCTCATACCATTGAAACACTCGTTGTATTTCATTAAACGACACACTTCCAATTTATAATCACTTTGCACTGCGCTATGCAGATTTTGATCGAAATATAATGGGTCTTTGATTCACCATGCAGAGTTGAGGATTCCAGACGATCGTGATGCATCATTACTTGATATAATAAATATAACTTCCATATGTACGTGTGCATTTCAATTATTATTCATTTATTATTATTCGCTAATAATTAGCTAATAATTCGGCATTAGCTTAATTTGGGCAGTAGTATTTAAATGAAGCTTCATTCCATCAACTGCTCTTATTACGCCGTTATTTATTGTCACATTTTGGAATTATCAACGTTGCAATGAAGATCGTTTCCAATTTTCTATTAATATTCGTAATTCTAATGTGCGGCTTATTGCCTCAAAGGTCATTTGTCGCTTCATTTACTAAACTAACAAATATTGAATGTGAATCCTTCGATAAGAAATTTTCCGAATTTAAAATGTGTCGTTTATTCGTGCCCCGCCGACGTGAGATATCCGTGACTGTGCACGTGAAGCTTTACGAATTGCCGGTGAATAATATTAGTGTGAGTTTTTAAATTGAAATAAAAATATTAATGAAACAATAAATCCACAAATTTACTAATTTACAGATTAATTTAAGCCTATGGCGAAAAACTAACGCCTATCAACCTTTCTTGTACAATAAATCAACCGATTTTTGCCAATTTATGAAGAAAAAAGTCCGTGTACCTTTTCTCAAAATAGTTTTTGACGCTTTTCAGCAAAATTCAAATCTAAATCATACGTGTCCATACAATGTAAGTACAAGTGAAATCAAAAAGCGTTCTTATTTAACTTTGATGATTTCTAGCATGATATCATATTGAATAATTTCATTTTAAACGACAATATGTTTCGACTTATACCTTTGCCGGTAGGGCAATACATGTTCAAAGCAATGATGTTCGTTAACAATCAGAAAAAAACAGAGATTCGTTCTCAAATGTTGGTGGACTTAGATTAGTTCGGCATTATTTAATTTCAGAAATATTTTGGAACAAAATAAAATATCAAATTAAATTAAAAACAAATACGAAATAAATGATCTCTTTTATTTTAATAACAATAATCTTTTAGATTCGAAAGTGCTATATATCTGCAGATTGCATTCGATTTACTTTCGGAACCACAAAATTAGAACTTTTTTTATAGATTTGAAAGGCCTGGTGACGAGAGCGCCACTCCCGTAAGAGAAATTTGCAAGAGAAGGTTGCATATTCCCATAAACGGCTGGTGCCAATTTCAGACGAATCGGGGTCGTTTTATTTTTTTATCTCCGCGTATTTAAGAAAAATATCGGTCAACGCAGTGAAATTAAAGAGCGTAAAGGTTTCCCACAAATGGCCACCAATGAGAACAACGTGACAAAAGTTCACGATTTTGTCTTGCTAGACCGCCTATAAAAGATACGCGAGTAAGCTGGGGTATTAGCCATCTTGAAAGACGGCCATAGGTCATATTCTGTTTGAAATATTGGGCATAAGAAAGCTGTCAGTGGCGACGCGTTTGCTCACTACGGTCAACGAACTTCACCACAGTATTTGATATTGTTTTCGCTCAATCCGAATCAATAGAGACATAGATCCACTCGTACACATCAGATATCAAGGAACTGTCGAAATAGTGGAATGCATCCGGCGAACCTGGTCTAAAGAAGGCGTAAATTGTCCCATCGGCAGGAAAAGTTATGACTAAATTGGGTTATAAGCTGATTCCGGATACCCTATATTCTCTAGATTTGGCTGTACCTGTATTCTTTTGTTTCCCTCCGGAAAATTTGACTCAAATGACGAGATCCAGAAAACTTATTTTCAGTTTCAGACGGGTTTAGGAACTTGAAGCGTCGTTACGTGGGATTTATCGAGCTAAAAAGATAAACATTTTCCCAAATTTTGTTTATAGGTAATGTGCGTATCGGATCGACATCATTATTTTCTCAAAACTATAGTGTTAGGAATACGTTCGATGTAATAGTTGGTGGTTTATCCGGGTTTTAACAGATTTCGTGTGCCTCGCACTTCCTAATGTCAATTATCGTTAACGACTTCTGCTTGAGGTTCGTCGTATATCTGTACAGCTCACTGCGTCTTTCCACGCCTTCCCTGCGTAGTTTTGATAGTAACAGGACGGTCCAATAGGTACATTGCCTACGCGTTGTTCACCGACGCTCCAGCTTCCTTATTCTGAAAAAACCTTTTTTGGACCTCCTAATTTGACTCAAACTTCAGGAGGGAAACAAAAATAATTCAGGAGGAACCAATTCTAGTGAATCAGGCATCAGCTCGTATCCTAATTCGACTAATTTGGTTGTGATGACGTCGTAAATGTGGTCCGAAACGTTGACCCCTCCGGACGTTAGGACAATATACGCTATCTTCGGAGCAGTTTCGCTGGGTGGAGTCCACTATTTCGACAGCTCCTTGATATCTGATATGTACCAGTACAGCTATGTATGTCAAAATGGCGCAGATACTGCTTCGGAATGAGCTTAAACAGTCGTAGACACTGCAGTGAAGCTGTTTCATAGTGTCGTTTGTTGTTTGGAGTGAGCAAACGCTGCACCCATCGCGCTGATCTTATGTCCAATATTTAAAACAGAATATAACCCATGGTCGTCTTTCGAGATGCTTACCGTGTAAGCTTCCTCGCGTATCTTCAATCGGCGGTCTACCAATAGGAGATCGTGGGCGTGTGTCACATTATTCTCAGTGGCGGTCATTTGTGGAAATGTTGACGGTCACCAGTGAAAACGCTCTTTAATCATAATAGTCGACCAATATTTTTCTAAAATATGAGGACATACCGGTTTTCACATGTGGTTAAAATAAAAGTGTGAGTCCGATTCGTCTAAAATTTTACACTAGCCATCTACGAAAACGCGCTACCCGATAGTAAATTAATTTTGCGATAGTGTCGCCCTCGTATATTAACAGGCCTTTCAAATCTATGACCAGGCCCCAAATTTGTGGTCCCGAAAGTGAAAGGAAAGTCATTTTCAGTAATGATTTATTTCGTTTTTATTTGTAACTCATTTTCTTCCAAAAGATTTCTGGAATTAAATAATGCCGAACTAATCTAAATTGACTAACATTTGAAAACGAACCTCCGCTTTCCACTGATTGTAAGCAGCCACCAATAGCTTGATCATGTATTGTCCTACCGGCAAAGGAATAAGTCGAAACATCTCGTCATTTAAAACGAAGTTCTTCAATATGATATCATGCTAGAAATCATCATAGTTAAATAATAACTCTTTTGATTCCATTTGTACTACTTACATTGTATGGACACGTATGATTTACGTTTGAATTCTCCAGCAAAGAGTCAAAAACTATTTTGAGAAAAGGTACACGGACTTTTTTCTTCATAAATTGGCAAAAATCGGTTGATTTATTGTACAAGAAAGGTTGATAGGCGTTAGTTTTTCGCCATAGGCTTAAATTAATCTGTAATAATTAGTAAATTTGGGGATTTACCGTTTCATTAATATTTTTATTTTAATTTAAAACTCACACTAATATTATTCACCGGCAATTCGTAAAGCTTCAAGTGCACAGTCACGGATTAAATTCGGCAAATTTCTTATCGAAGGATTCACATTCAATATTTGTTAGTTTAGAAAATGAAGCGACAAATAACTTTTCATAAAATATGTCGCACATAAGAATTATGAATAACAAAGGAAATTTTGAAACGATCTTCATTACAACGCTGATAATTCTAAAATGTGACAATAAATAATGACAATATAGAGTCTCCAATGGAATTTATACCGAATTTAATACATAATAATAATAATGGAATACTTTATTTATTATATCAAGTAATGATGCGTCACGATCGTCTACAATCTTCATCTTTGCATGGTGAATTAAAGTCCCATAATATTTCGATCAAAATCTACATTACGCAGGGCAAAATGATTATGTATTGCGAGAGCGTCGTTTCATGAAACACAGCTAGAGTGGTATGAGAGAAAAACCGTATATCGATCATTTTGGGCTCACGGGAACCTATGACATAAAAATGAGCACCTACAGACTCAATTTGTAAGACCGTTTTCACACGGGCAATTTTTGTTGCGGCAATTCTTAGTTTAATAGGAGAGGGGGCGACCAAGGGAAGCGAGAGAGAGAGAAATTCTCCTCTCTTCGTCGCCCCCTCTCCTATAAAACTAAGAATTGCCGCAACAAAAATTGCCCGTGTGAAAACGGTGTAACAGAATTACGAAGAGAATACAGTAGTGAATGAAGTACGATCTGGCGGAACTCAAATTGTTCTCCTGGGAGAGTTCAGAGTTTTGTGGGCGCCATCCTATAGTAATGATGCATTGTCCGATGGCGTTAAATTCAACCGATTGTTTCATATAAATGAAAGAATGCCAACCGGTGATAATAACCTTTTAATTGCTTTGTTAATATGGTAAAACAAAAGTTGGGGCAGCAGAAGGAAGGTTAAAGAAGAAAGGTTTTAAGCGATAATAATTCGTGTTGAGTCATTAGAATAATATTAAATCGTCAATTAAATCTGGAGCAATATTGGAAAATAATATAAATATTTTTATTTTACAATTTTATTCCAGTTATTGAATGATCTTCGGAAGTTATGAAAGACTGAGTAGACAGATCTTGGTTTACGTGCTTACTAGAACCTTATAGGATGGATTCAGAAGACGCAGTGAACGAAGTATTGCAGAAAACGATTTCGTTGAATGAAGTGTGGAAGACAAGCATCGATTGAGAAATTTCTACTGTTTTACCTTAGCATTGAAATCGGATATGTATATATATTTATTATACTCGTAATAAAAAATTTCCACAATTCCAATTAATAAGCTTTCTAGTATGATATCAATTTTTTCAAATGATGGTGGATTTAGAGTAATTCGTCATTATTTAGATTCTGAAATATTTCGGCACAAAATAAGATGTTAATTGAAAACGGAATACGAAATAAAGTGCTACTTTTATATTGATAATAGTAACCCTTGGTTTAGAAAGTTCTTAATGGTGCTAAATACCTGAATATTACATTACGTTTGATTTCGGAACCCCAATTGAATGCTACTTTTAGATTTGTGAGGCCTGGTTATAAATTTATATGAGAACGCCTCATTTAACGGAAAACTGGAAATTTCTTAACGTGCAGTATATTCTCGTAACAGCAAGTGTCACATTTCAAACGCATTGGACTCGTAGTTTTTATTTTAACCCGTGTGGAAACATCCGCTTATTTAAGAAAAATATCGGTCAGTACAGATATTTTAAAGAGCGTTCTATGCTGTATACGTTGACTCTCTCTATCGTTGGGAATCGTCAAATATTTCTTTAACTGATTTCAATGCCCGGGTATACGGGAAATGGCTACCACCGAGTATGGCCAGACCGCCGTATGACCCATGAATCATATTCTACTTGAAATATTGGACATAAGAAAGCTGTCCGAACGATATGTGGCGCGTTTGATCACACTGGACAATAAGCAGCACTATGAGACAGCTTCACTGCAGTGTCGAATACTGTTAAAACTCAGCCAGTCAGAAACAGTATCTGCAACATAGATTCCCTGGAACTCATGTGAGATCAGAGAGGTATTCATCCGGCGAACCAGCGGTGAAGAAGAAGTAATTGACCCATCTGACGAAAAAGTTTACGACGTCTCGACCAAATTAGGATACGAAATTGCAACATAGATTCCCTGGAACTCATTTGAGATCAGAGAGGTATTCATCCGGCGAACCAGCGGTGAAGAAGAAGTAATTGACCCATCTGACGAAAAAGTTTCCGACGTCTCGACCAAATTAGTCGAATTAGGATACGAAATTTTGCCTTGTTCTCTAAATTCTTAATATTTGGCTCCGCCTGAATTCTTTGGGTTTTCCAGGCGGAAATTTTAGACAAATGAGGAGGTCAACTGGAGCGTCGTTTAATCCGTCTGAAACTGAAAATTCTATTCAAAGACCTCCACATTTGAATAAAACTTTCAGTAGAAACAAAAAAAAAACACGCGGAGCCAAATCTGGAGAACAACGTTGGGCATAACTTTTTCGGCAGATAGGCCAATCAAAGTCTTCTTCGGAGCAGTTTCGCCAGTGAATTCCCCACTATTTCGACACCTCCCTGACCTCTGATGTGTACCACTGTTAATTTATTCACTGCTTTGGATTACGCTTCTACAGTGCAACTGCAATGAAGCTATCTCACGGTGTCGCTTTTTGTCCAGAGTGAGCAAACGCTCCATCCGTCGCTCGGACAGCTTTTTTATGCCCCAGAAAATGATCCATCGCTGTTGTTGTTGTAGCGGCATAAAACATTCCCCAGCGAACTCCATGTGGGACCTCGTTGAAGTCAGTTGTTTAACGGTCGCCAACGAAAGAGATAAGCATTCATTTAATTTCTCTGCGTCGACCGATATTTTTCTTAAATACGCGGACATATCTGTTGCAGATATGAATGAAAACTCCAATGCGTTTGAAAATTCACTAGCTGCCTACGAGAATGTACTACACGTTAATAAATTTTTCTTGCGAGAATGGCGCTTGTCTAACCAGACCTCTCAAATCTATGAGAAGCACTTTCATAACAAAATATTACTGTTATCAATATAAAGGTCAAAATTTATTTCGTATTTATTTCAAATCATATTTCCTTTTGTTCCAAAAACTTTCAGAAATTAATTAATGCTGAACTAATCAAAGTTCACCAACATTTGAAAACGAATATCTGCTTTCCATTGATTACAAACGGCCACCAATAGCTTGAGCATATACTCTCCTGGCGGCAAAGGTAAAAGTCGAAACATTTTGTCATTTAAAACGAAGTTCTTCAATATGACATCATGCTAAAAAGCGTAATAATTAGAAATAGGACCCTTTCGATATATTCATCCGTTTTACTTACATCATATGGACACGTATGATTAACATTTGTCTTATCCAGTAAAAAGTTAAACATTATTTTGAGAAAAGGTTTACGCTCTTTGTTCTTCATAAATTGGCAAAAATCGGTGGATTTATTGTACAAGAAAGGTTGATAGGCGTTAGTTTTTCGCCAGAGGCTTAAGTTAATCTGTAAATTGGTGAATTAGCGAATTTTTTGTTTTATTAAAACATTTTATTTCAATTTAAAAACTCACAAAAATATTATTCAGCGGTAATTGGTAAAGTTTCACGTGCACAGACGCAGATATCTCACGTCGCCGTGGCACGAATAAACGACACGTTGGAAAGTCGACAAATTTTTTATCGAAGGATTTGCATTCAACATTTGTTAATTTTGAAAAAGAAGCGACAAACGGTGAGTTTTCGTAAAATACGTCGCACGTAAGTATTATGAATATCGATAGAAATTTCCAAACGATCTTCATTGCAGCACTTACAATTCTAAAATGTAGCAATAAAAATACGAGCCTTCGTTGTAGCCGTTGGAATTAATGACAAATTTAACAAATTAATGCGTAAATTGAAATGCACATATACTTTTGAAAGCTATTTTTTATTATATCAAGTAATGATGCATCAAGTTCGCTTGGAACCCTCACCTTTGCATGGTGAATCAAAATCCCATTATATTTCGATCAGAAACTGCAACGCGCAATTACGGTAATACGAATTGCAATATAGTCATTTAACACACCGAATGACTCATTGACAAGCGAAAAACCGTATCTTTGATAATTTAGGGCTCACTGCAACATATGGCAGAAAAATGGAGATCTATTAACCCATTTGGTAAGGCTCAACCCACACTGGATTAGTGAAGATGTCTTTTCTTGTCTCATACGACAACAGCTAATAATTTAATATGTGACAACCCACAACGAACAAGACGAGACAAAAACGCATTTACATTTGGTTTGGGTTAGAGCAAAATACGTTTTTGTGTCTTGTTAGTCAAAGACGTTTTTGAATAATCCGGTATGGG
The DNA here is from genome assembly GCA_031772095.1 of Zeugodacus tau. NCBI lineage: Eukaryota > Metazoa > Arthropoda > Insecta > Diptera > Tephritidae > Zeugodacus > Zeugodacus tau. The sequence goes on along the minus strand of CM062650.1, from coordinate 39,838,770 downwards.
TTGAGTCTAAGGATTGGGAGCAGCAATGAGCCAACTAAGATCCGGTAGTCCTACTCAGAGCGTCAGCATGCATAATCCAATGGCGTTAAATTCAAAATATTACAGATGGAAATCATTGCTTGATTATTCATCTAATATTTATAGTCTTAACAATATATGTCAAGATTATACCTTCACCTTTGGACAAAGTACTTACAAGGCAGGATAGATTCAAACCTCTCAAGTTGAATGAATGAGAATAGTGTGTAGAACCACACTTCCTCTAACGAGATAATTTGCGGTAAACGAAGTAATTTCTGCTTTTAATGTGAAGATAGTTTTATAAGAGCTAAGAAGTTGTTTTTTTTATTTGCGCAGTTCTTTTATCATAGTTAGAAAAGTAAAAACACTTTTGGGACACACTGTATCCCATATTATATCCTAACCTTGAAAGTGCTGCCTCAAGTTTACCAGTCATTAATTATAATTATTAAATAAGGTTCTAAATAATCGAAATAATCTTATTTAATAGGAATAATATAGAAATCATATCAAAAATAGCGATTTTTTACTGTTTCTCATTATAGCATTGCCATTTTTATTATATTTAAATTACTCTTTTAGGAACATGATGAACTCTTAATATCAACAAATATTAATAACCTTTTAATTGCTTTGTTAATACTATAAAAATAATGTCGGGTGCCAGTCGACATTTACCACTCTCCTGTTGAGTTATTCGAGTACAATTTAATCGAGATCAAATAAATTTGAAAATAATATATATTTTTTTAATTTATATTTCTATTCAGTTATGGATTTTAACGACATCTTTGGAAGTTATAGTCTGGCTTACCAGAGCCCTACCAAATAGACGCGAAGACGCAGAATAACAGTGAATCATGACTGAAGCTCGACATCATTGAAGTGAAGGTGTTATGGTAAATAAGCACTAATCGAGCATTTTCTACTGTTGCAGTTTTACCTTATTAGTAAGAGTGGATATGTAATATTCATTAGATTTAAAATAAAAGGTTTAACAAATCTATTAAAGTTATTTTTTTTTTATTTTTAGAGGAATAAGATGTAGAAAACAAGATATGGTGAGTTGAAAAAAGAAAACAATTCTGGACCTGGACCACGAGTATAAATTTATACAGTGGGATTGGTCTCATTAAAACACCAGGAAAGCTAGCAATGATTATATGCGAAAGAGTCCGACTGAAATTATTTGAAGCGAGATTACTGCAGTTGTGGAACAATAATCAGGGCGAAATAAGGAATACGTATATTCGATATGTCGCCTCTCAAAAGCTCACCCGTCACAGATGTTTCTTGAATAAATAAATCTAGTCCTCCACTTCGAACGACACCTCAATTAACCTTGGTCAAATTATACCTGTTAGTTCTCGAAATTATTCATCTAGTAGAATGTTGATCAACATAGAGGTGCAGTTTTGAGATGCACTGTAGGCAAACACAATATACTATAGTAAATATACTGAGCCATGAGTTCTTAAAAACCACAAAAGGACAGAAAAAATTAACTGAAATAGGAAATAACTGGCAACAACAGTAAATCACAATACACACACACACGGCTGTGTCAAGCGCATTATTGCCGGGCGACTCAGATGAAAATGGAGCGCTCAAAGCAAATGTCGCAGACACATAATGACCAATAAATATCGAGGCATAATGAGGCGAACAAACAAAGCTAATGACTAATAATTTTGCGGAACGTTAAACAAAGCGAAAAGTAAGCAACCAAACAGCAAGCCAAGCCAGTCAATTATGGTGCCAGTTAACCGTAATACTTGAAAGAAAATATTTGTATATATATTTGGATTCTTTTTTTTTTTGCAATTATGCAAGGCTGCACAGGTAATTTATATACACTCAGTGCATAAGTAAATATGTATTTTACCATAAGCAACATGCGAAAAAAGTGGTAAAAGACAAGCAAACCTAAAAATGGTGTAGTTGGTGCGGTTGTTTTGGCGTTGTGGGCGGTGCAAGCAGGCAGGCAGGCAGCAACAGCGAAATTAACCACAGACACAAATACCAAACATTTTGTTGGCAACAAAAGCAACAGGTGAATCGAACTAAACCACAACAACAACAATAGCAACATTAACGCAACAATTTAAAAGAAAAGCAAATAAAAAGCAGAAAAGTAAATAAAAAGAAAAGAGAAAAGCACACAATACAATATATGTAATTATTTGTCTACAACACAAATGTTGTTGCCAACAAACATTGTTGAAGTGGTGAATGGAAGTTATCGAAGATGGTGCAAGGTGTGGGCGGTGTGTGAGCGCAGCGTGTAATTATTATCGCATTATCGGCATATTTGCAGCAGCGTCTCATCACAAAGCTCACACTCGAATTTCGCGCTCGTCGCATTTGCATCACATCGCATTCAGCAAATGTTTGCATTTTTCGCATTTTTGCACGGTCGGCTTTCTTTTGGTTTTTATTTGCGTTTAGCGTTTACCTTTGTACGCTTTTCCCGTTTATTTATCTCACTAATTGCGATTAACTAATATACTAGTCCAACAAAATTGTAGCTTTACACATATTACATACATATGTCTACACATTTAGGTATCTTAAATGGTAAGCGTGTTTTAGACCCCACAAGCACATAAAATTATGCAAAAGCCAGCGAGCCATAGAATATGGGTATGTGTTATAAATGGCTTTGCCGATGACGCTAGCGATTTTGGCGAATTTGGTCATGCTTGCGAAAGTTTTGTTTTCCTCACAAATATATACATTTCGTTATATAGCTGGAAATAGCTAAATAAGGAGAGTGTGCCAAACTAACTAACATAAATGGCGGCATAGAAACTTAAAGAATTATGTTATTCCAAAATTATAGACAGCTATTAGAGGACGGTCGACGAATAGGTAGTAATTCGAGATAAAACCTTTCACTTCGCATAACCTAAGTTCGAATACTGCACGGACCAACATAAAGGAAACCGAATCATTTTCTCTCTCCGGCAGATAATGACTAGTCTGCAAGGGTATTCCTGTCGAAACAAAACTTCTCATGAAAATCTATTAAAATCTATCTATTAGATTCGAATAAAAACTTTTTCGCTAAAGGCCTAAACCACAAATAGGAGAAGCTCGACCAAAGGCTTATCACGACATATGTATGTATATATACTGTCTTACAACACTATACTGTGTAATATTTCAACAAAATGATTTGAAATGTAATTTTCTAAAATCTGACCGCGACCCTTATCGATTTTGCACTCGTTGACACCGTAAATCTCATTGAATCTTAAATTTTCTCGGCAAGAATACTATTGACCAGTAATTAAATTTATATTTTGACTTCCGGACTTCTGGATTGGCGATGTAGTTCGAAGGATATCAAGTATAATCTTACGTATAGCTATAATATGAGGCGTCTACTCAGCAAATTTGTGATATGCTCTAAGCGCTTCGGCGGTAAATGAAGGTCTTTAAGGATCTATACATAAACTTTTGGCATCACAATGGAATAGCGTCTTTAGCTTCCAAGTGAAATACTTCAGCTTCTGAACCTCACTTAACATAACCTACTGCATAGCCAGGAGAAAAGCAACACCCCTCTGCATATTCGTATGGTTTAATTCAAAATGGATCAAATGTAGGATGCTTCGTATATATGTATATACACAAAAGACGTGGCACAGATATTGTAAATGATGATTGAGAGATATTACGACAAAGTTTTTATGATCCAAAAATAATAAAACATGTACTAAATAGTTTCCGAAAAGTTTACCTGGCTTCACTATAATTTTTGAAACGACAGATCAGAATACTAAATGGTCACAAAACTGAAATAGTTGAAAAGCATTTTGGATGGCGGGTGTGTCCACGACTGTCTGGTCTACTTAACCGGAGCCGACTCGGACTTTTATCCAGAAAAGAAGCCAAGAAAATAAATTAAAATTTTGGGAATATTTTCTAACTGAAAATAACAACGGACTTTCAAACAACACTAGACTTTCAAGCATCAGGATTGGACAGAATACTATCTGTTACGGATAATTCATAAGAGGAAGTAGTTTTGATGTTAGAAACAATAAAGAGTTTTTTTGTGCATTCCGTGTTCAATTATTAGATTAGATATAATGGATAGGGCGACAGAAACGTCTGAGCGTAAAATAAATGCATTATAATTATACGTAGAACCACACAAAAAGGGATATTTTCTGAATAAGTGATGTAGAACGGATGGATACTATCTGCAATAAACATTAAGCTACGGCCTACGAAAGTACCGCTATATTTAATTCTCCGGTGGTACCTACAACCCGCTGCGTGGTAGGAAAGCGCTGAAGGTACTTTTTTGGAGAAAAAGCTGTTATGTTGTAGTTAGAATGACATACTATACTGCGGGACCTGGTTTAGATAATTGTTCTGACCAAGATGACAAAATATTTTCTTTTATAATGAAAACCTTTAAAAAATCATTCAGTCGACTTAAAAACATTTAGGTTCCTCAATTTTCAGAAAAACTCAACGCGCATAACTCGCATGAGAGAAGCCCAACTAAATATTTCGCTGCAGTGTTATACAAATACATAGCTTACACCTATATAGCTATATATATAGCTCATTTTAATTGTGATCAAAGTTATATCACAGCAGTATGGATTATGAAAGTATTTATAATAATAAGATTAAAGTAAAGGTGAAAAGATTACAGCAAAATATATGTAAGTATAAACAAACATAAATGCATACATTGTTTGTAAGCAGCGAAATCGGTTTGGAAAGGTGCCCCGCAAAATACAAACAAACTAAAATTTATACAAGAGAGAGTTTTTTTTCACAGACTACACACATTTTTCTTTTATAATTTACACCAATAGTTAACAGTTTTTTATACAAATGTATGTGAATGTGTAGTATGTATCGCATAAAGCGAGCTCGTAAAGCTTTTATTAAAACGCTTTCAGTTTATTAGCGCTTTGCGTCCCGTCGCTACTTTTGTCACTTTCCATTATTTCGGTGAAAAAAAAAAGAAAATTAAATATACAAATTAACAAAGTAAGCTTTTAAATTCACACTGAGTTGCAAGTTTACGAGTGTAGATATGTATTGCACATAGAAATTAATATAAAAGAAATTTCAAGTTCAACACGCGCTTTGTTAAAAATCAAGGCGAAATGATTTTTCATACTCATATGTACTGGTAAATAAGAGAGTATATAAGCATTGGCGTAAATATGTATAATTATGGTGGAGCTGACTTGCGCCTAGACGAATTAAATTCGACGGGGTCTCATTTAACATTATTATTTTTTAGTATTTGCCTCTGCCACCGCTTAGCGCCAGAGCGCTTAATAGTTCCACTTGAAAGTGGCTTCCGGCTCGCAGCTATTACGCATTTCGCTGCGTTACTTATTTTCGTCTAACGGCCCCAAAATGCTGGCATCAAAAGATATGTAGTACTACAATATTTACCGAGCAATATAATATGATATGTGTGTGGTTTCGCGTCTTTGCCGATGACCTCATTGCGAAGTTTTTACCTTCGCGTGCTAAACGGCTGTTTCTTTTGACTCACTCGTCTGTTACTCACTGCACCCATGGACTCTTTTTCTTTTATTTATTTTTACTTGCTTTTCAGCGTTTCAGCTTATTCTATGCGGTTACTTTGTATACATTTTTTATTATTTATTATTATTCACTTGTTGTTTTTGTTGTTGCCCATTAGTCTATATAACAAATGCGTGTTTTGACTATTCTTGTTGGTATGCGACGGCGTCTAACAAATTTGGCAATGTCGCTTCAGTGCACCCCCACAAACATGCCGGTTCGGTTCGTTCGTCTATTTCACGTCACACAATGTCATCATCATCGACTCTTTGTGGCGCTTACTAAGCTTTTGTGAAGCCGTTGGCAGTGTCTCTATTGTAATATTATAGCAATGTTTGTTGATGGTTTCGTTTCCAGGTTTTTTTGGATTTGTTATTCATAGCATTTTTCACATAAACAACTTTTGTGGAGCGTGATTGCGGATTTTCATGTTGAAACTTGGTAAAAGTCTTTGAGATATGGTAAAAAATTAAACAGTATTGTCTGTTTGTATATAAGTATATTTTTTGGTTCGGACGTAGGAATACGGACTCGTCTCGAATTCGTTGCAGAAAAGTCTACTCGATATTTTCGAATCATAGCTTTGGGATTAATCGAAATTGGTAGAAAGAGCGCAATTCTGCTAAGGCCAGTCCGTGAAATTTTATAACCAAAACTTTATCTTGCAGAAAGCGGATTGTTCAATTGGCTTGGAAGTTCGTTAGTTTTCTAGTAGATAGTCAGGCGGTAATCTCTTACGCCAAACCTAAAAGTCTAAATATTTCAGACTGACTACTATACCTACATCTGTAAAGCGACAATGATCCATTTTGAATGAAGAAAATCAGTAAGCAGCCGTAATTGAAACAGTCAAACGGTGCATATCGAATATAGTGTATTCCCATGTTAGTCCAATCTACATAACCGGAACCAAACTGGATGTTTTAGGTAGCCAGGGACTTTCAAATCGACAGCATTGCTACCAATATCAGAACTTTATTAGTCGGGGAAGTTTTGAGAGGGTAAGCGAACACACCATACAAATTTTAGGGTTAATATAGAGGGCCTGGACTTAAGATATAATCATGAAAAGCTTTATGGGTTGGATTAAATCCATTAACTACCTTTGTAAGAGTTCAAATCACAACCGGACCAGATCTACTTTCTAGAATATCCTTGCCATTTGGGTCTCAGATCTTTATAGGGACCACTACAAAGCAAAGCATAAATAGTTCTAAAGCGATACGATACTGTGGATATTTTTAATGAAAATGGCGGATTTGACTTTGAAAGCTTCAACATAAAATATGGAAGGAGTTATACGAAATTCTGAACTTCTTTTTGATGCCTTGTTCCGGCAGTACAAAATAATTTCAGTTTGAAAATAAAAAAATTGTATTTCTTTTATATCGCAACTAGTTTCATGACCGACTTTCTTATCTTAATAAGACAGGTGGTATATACGAATTATTATAGGAGTTGATTCAAGGGTTCCTATGAAATCTTTAAAAGATACCTCAATGATTATGAAGCGCTAAAAAACGCAGTCTACATCATCGAGTATTCTTTTCACCATTATCTTAATTATTCTACTCTAAATTAATTTTTTTTTATCTAGAACTTTATCTTCGGCAAGATTCTTAACCAAACTTTCTTAAGTTTTAAGCGCTTCTTTAAAATAAATTGAATAAGATAAGATAAGATCTATTCAGAAAACGGCTCATCTACAGTGAATCAACTTTTCATTAAAATATTTATATGCTAATGCAAAAAGTGGATTGATGCACCCAGTCAAACACAAGAGAAATGTACTTGAACTTTTATATACACATATCTGTAGGTATATCTGTATTTATGTATAACTTACCGACATTCCACATGCAAACTAGTTTCTCAAAATGACTGCACCTTTTTAATTACACACACATACATATAAATTTTTATAGTCACATTTCGCACGAAAAATTGCAAAAATTACAATAAAAATCAACGTGCAAAAGGCTAACTAGGCTAACAATATCAATGTCTTACAGAGAGAAGCGACAGACACCCCAACATTTAGCCCGGATGACATTTTGGCCTTTTGGCGAGGTCAGCAAGCGGGTTAATTAATTTAAATGAAAGCATTTTGGGGCGCCGCAACAGCAAACAACAACAACAACAACTACAGACACGAAGCATTGTGTGGCCGAGATAAAAAATCTGTGGACATATTTAAATACATTTGACAATGTGTCTACCGTTCATTTTCACTTGATTCTTTTTCGCTTATTTTTATGGAGCAACAACAAAAACAAAAAAAAGAAAGAATTGAAATTAGCTCAAATAAGTTTACACTCGCTGTGTGCGCTTTGCGCAAATGCACTTTACAAATTCACAAAGAAGATGTCAGTCAACATTGTGTAAATGTAGAGCAGAAAGTGTGTTGACATTACATCATCATCGCCAGCAATTACAATTACAATTACGTTTAAACATGAATGTAATTACATACACATAAGTACCTAAGTGAGTAGATAGCTGATCGTGTGCGCGCAAACGGACGGATGGATGTACGATGTGGGTTGCAAAAGCCACACTGAAAAAAGCATGCCACCAAAAGTAGCAGCAACAACAACAAAAACGTTTATTAATCAAAAACAACTGAAACATCTGTTTCACAAATGCTCACATTGGATTTGTAACGCTTTCATTGCAAAGTACAAACGCTTACATACATACATACATACAAAAACAACAACATATAAATACAACAACATAAGCCTGCATTCAACACCGTTGTAGCAAAGCAAATAAAATGAGTTCGATAATTGACAGCCAATTCAGCCACGGCATTGACAATGTGCAACCAACAACGCAAACAACAACAACTGGCGCTAATGTCACTAGAAAAAGTATAATTACTTTCGTTTAAGTTAAAAAGTTGTGGGGGTTTTCACACTTGCGCGTTTTTTTTGTTGTTTTGAGGAAATTTCACCAGAGTGGGTTGTAAGCTGCACGAAGAAACAAATCACGTCATTTGAAAGTGAAAATGTGACGTTGTTTCGAAACTTAAATTACATACAGTTTTTATAATCCAAAATTAAGATATTTATCGCTGATGAATGGTGGAAATTATTTGCATAATTAATGCCGTTAAATGTTGGAGGAGATTAACACTTGTTTTTTATGAGAGATTTTAACAATAAATATTTATTTTGTGCAACACATGCGAATGAAAGTAAAATCGTCATGACTAATATAATGGTAAAACAAAAGCGATAAAAAACTAAATAATATTTAAATATGTGTAAATAAGTTGTGAAAAACAATGTTTCCACATCATTATAAACATAAATCTCACTTGAAGTTAAATAAAAAAAATATACTGAGTTCTAGAACTTTGTTTAAAAAGTTATGATAGAAGAGATAGGAGTAAATAACCTCACTCAACGGTATTTATTTAGAAATATACAAAATGTTTTACATTTATAATAATTTATTAATTTTATTTGCATTCGATTTCAATTGATTTTGAATTTAGCCTTAATTTTTTTAAACTTTTCATAAGAATCAGTTTGCTAAAGTCAGCTAAACTTGAAATTTTTTTAAATCCTACCAGTTACTACTCGGCATTTGAGACATTTATGAATGGAGATTTTACAAGGAAAAAAATGCGAGAGTAGATTATTATATAAAGAGTTTTTCAAAAGTAATGTTACAAAAGTAGACCGATAAGGACAGCAAACGACGCCATATTTTTTCCCACACTTTGGACATTTCTCTTCAATAAGGTTTGTCATTTCATTATCGAAAGATATGCGATCTAACCACGAGTTGAAATTATTAAAATTTACTACCCAAATTCGGAGTCGTATTTATGGTCATCATAATCGTCCTGTCAGATCAACATTCGAGCATCTAGTGGAAAAAAAGACACAGTACAAAATGTTCTCGAGGCAGTGAGACAAAAAGTGCCCGTAGTTTCGAAAATATTGCTGCCGCTAGCGCATCAATTGAGGGCGACCCAAGAACTGAAGCCGATTGAACACCAGAATCATTGTAAGTTCGTGAATTGGTTTGAACAACAACTTGAAAATGATCCGTACATTGTTGTGTATTCTTGGACTGAAGTCCAAGATATTATACCCAACAGATAATTGTACAAAGAGGAGTCTGTTAAACGCATCACTTTTAGCTAAACTTGAGTATCTAAGCTATCCAAATTATTGATCATTGATTTCTTTTCAGAAGCACTACTAAAAATGGAAGCAGATACGTATGAAGTCAATCCAAGAGGAACCCTTAAACACCAACGAGAGTAGATTCGATATTTATAGCAGATAATGGAAGCATATCGAGCAAAAATGAAGAACATTTAAGCTTCCCACGACAGTCGGTTCTACGTAACCGGAACGGACCCGGATTTTTATCCGGCCAAGGACTGTCAAATCGGCAGCATTCCTCAAAATTATTTGGGGAATGTTTTATGCCGCTACAACAACAACAACAACATTCGTTGGCAAATTGAGACTACTAATTGCAGAAACAAGTTTTGAATTTAATAAAAAGAAAATAAAGAGAAAATTGTTTTATTGGGTTGTATCTATATTTATATAAATATAATATATAGCACATAAAGGTATAAGCAATATGTTGAAGTAGTACTATTATGCAGCACAATTAACCTTCATTTAAAAATCAATAGCAAGGGCAGTGGAATTGACAATGATCAATATGAAAATACGATAAATTTGCAAAACGAAATAGAAGATAATAAAAATAGCGTCAATTAGACAGAATTGAATGCAATGGAAAAGAAAATAAAAAATAAACAAAATAATATTGTACATTTATGGAAACTGAATAAAAAATAAATTGTACAAAATTGTTGTTGTTACATGATATATATTTCTATTCGGATATAGCAATTATAATTGTCAATTGAAAAGGAAAGTGTCATATTTTATTTAATAATAATTGAAAGAGCAAAATTAATTAAATAACAAGCAAATTGAAATAAACAAGAATAATAATGTTTTGTGGAAATAAAAAAAATAAAATTGTATATGTATATATTTGAATGGAAAAGCCTGCGAGAGTATGGTAGTCGCTATGAAACCGTATAACAATTTTACATTATGCTTGACTATCGCTAGCTTGGCTACTAACGGGTGATTTTTTTGAGGTTAGGATTTTCATGCATTAGTATTTGACAGATCACGTGGGATTTCAGACATGGTGTCAAAGAGAAAGATGCTCAGTATGCTTTGACATTTCATCATGAATAGACTTACTAACGAGCAACGCTTGCAAATCATTGAATTTTATTACCAAAATCAGTGTTCGGTTCGAAATTTTTTTATCGACAAATTTTGTTCAGCGATGAGGCTCATTTCTGGTTGAATGGCTACGTAAATAAGCAAAATTGCCGCATTTGGGGTGAAGAGCAACCAGAAGCCGTTCAAGAACTGCCCATGCATCCCGAAAAATGCACTGTTTGGTGTGGTTTGTACGCTGGTGGAATCATTGGACCGTATTTTTTCAAAGATGCTGTTGGACGCAACGTTACGGTGAATGGCAATCGCTATCGTTCGATGCTAACAAACTTTTTGTTGCCAAAAATGGAAGAACTGAACTTGGTTGACATGTGGTTTCAACAAGATGGCGCTACATGCCACACAGCTCGCGATTCTATGGCCATTTTGAGGGAAAACTTCGGAGAACAATTCATCTCAAGAAATGGACCCGTAAGTTGGCCACCAAGATCATGCGATTTAACGCCTTTAGACTATTTTTTGTGGGGCTACGTCAAGTCTAAAGTCTACAGAAATAAGCCAGCAACTATTCCAGCTTTGGAAGACAACATTTCCGAAGAAATTCGGGCTATTCCGGCCGAAATGCTCGAAAAAGTTGCCCAAAGTTGCCCAAATTAAATGAAATTATCTTCAAAAAGTAAATGTCATGAACCAATCTAACGTTTCAAATAAAGAACCGATGAGATTTTGCAAATTTTATGCGTTTTTTTTTTTTAAAAAGTTATCAAGCTCTTAAAAAATCACTATATATTAGTAGTCTAACAAAATGTGAGATTTACGTTTGGGTTTTAATTGAGTTTTAAGTGAAAATATAAATCGTGATACAACACACCATAAGCGAGATAAAAATAGCCTAAATTTTTTTGAAAAATATTTTTTTAAGCCTTAAATGTATCTTATACTCACATAACCTAAGAAATTTTAAATCACTGACAGCTGATTACATGTAATTTCATACGATTTCCAAACGACGCTTAAAATCTCACACTGTCAACTCGAGGCGAAATCGAAATTTCCAACCATAATCCACAAGCAGAGTGACGTTGAGTAAGCCGACTTTAAATGTTTCATCTAGGAAGTTCAAGTGCCTCGATGCAGTATGCAAAAATCAAAAACAAAAGCGAAAAATATGATTTCTTTGCAGCTGTACAAATACGCATTCGTAATCTGATTTTCCTCATAAAAATACTAGTGCGTGTTGAAGTGAAGGCAATTCCAGCGAAGCAACAAATGCATTGACCCCAACATTGAGACTGCAGCTCAATAGCAACAAATGTACACACGTACGAATGTGCAACTTTATTTATACGCATTTTCGCAATTGTTTGCAAATAGGAAAAAAGTAGAAATAAGAAAAAGAAAAGCTACATTTTCATATGGAGACACAACTCTAACAAAGCAAGACACAATAGAGGAGACAGCAACTGGGCAGACAACTGCACAAAACCACAGCAACAAATAACACTTAATGAGTGCTTCAAGTGTGCCACAACCGCAACAGCGGCAACAACAACAGCAACACCTACGGAGTTTGTGCGTGAAGGCATTTCTGCTTTGCACACGATTATTGCAATTCGAGAGCCGGCCAACTCAACCCAACTCAACTGTAATAGCAGAAACAGTAGCAACGTTTTCGCAAATGCATTTGGAATAAAAACAAACAACCGATCGCCAGCAGCGAGAAGTTCACACAAGGTGAATTCCATAGTCAAAAGAACTGTTTAGCAAACTATTTTTAGAGAAATCTTCTTTTGGAATTTTCGTATACTTAAAATATAGATTTGATGGAAAAATAATCACAGAAAGTGTTCTCAAACGATTAGTTAAGATTACTTTAAGATGCTAAGATCTAAGAGAATTAATATTTTATTAAAACAATACTAAGGTTCTTAATTTGGTCTAAAAATCTATATACGATGAGAATGTGATAAACCTTTCAGTAAATCTCCCACAAATAACCTCTTCTCCAAGGGAGTAACATCTTGGAAACATTGGTAATTTAACGTTCGTGTTCCAGCAGAGGTTATAAATATACTACTTAAATAATCAAGCAGTCATAGCTCCGCATTCGCATGCAAATATGATAAGTCTAAAGACTACAAGTGACATTTCTGGTATCGCTAAGCATTAATACTATCCATTTACTTTGGAACACACACTTTGCTTGTTAATCATGTTAATGGGCGTTGCTTTTCAAAGCCGTCTCAAATTGACTTGCCCTGCTTTTAGTCGGCGTGCACTTGTTATAACGTAATATAATGATATGTGAAGCTTGCAATACTTCTTTTCTTTTCTTTCGGAGTAGTTTGGAGCCAACAGCACAAACAAGAACAGACCGTTCTGCTTTATATGGCCAAAGGCACCATGCGGACTTAATTAGAGATTTGATGTGTTTTTAATTCACATTATGGCATGTTGTTTGTCTTATTAAACATGCGGCTTTTCAAGACATAAATCAATTTCTTTAAGTGAGTGAGAGAACTAAATTCAAGTTAAGGCTCTGGGTCTCGCTTGGAAATTGGTAACGAATACGATTAATAAGAAAATAGATATTTACGAGAGGTTTCAAAATTCATATTTTTTGATCTATTGGTAAGTTCAAGCGTAAGATGGAAGAATTATAATTCACAACTATTCCCAAAACAGCCGGGTCTCTGTAACCGGAACGGCCCAGGATTTACATCCTGAAACCAGAAACCAGGGACTTTTAAGTACTTTCTAACATGTTCCGAAAATCCCGTTTTGGTTTCAAAATTACGAGGAACCTGAACGAACTAGTAGAGTAAAACTCAAAAGGTCGATAAAGTTAATACACAGAGTTTTACTGAGAATTAATCCAAACTAGGGGACATGTCAACTTCCAGTATATATAAGGTAAGTAAACTATGAGCTTATAATGGACGTTTGGTAATATGACATGTTTCAGAAAGGTCCTTCCCTGAGTCTAATTAAATTATATATTGACGAATATATGATTCCAAAACAATTTTATGGAATATATGTTTGCATATTCTTTGCAAACAGCACAGGAAACCGTCAATTAAACAAGTACAATATCCCAAAAATTAAACACAACCGATTCCAAAATGTTAAACAAAAGAATCAATAACAACAGATCGGATATGAATTCCACATAAACTCAATTATCTGATAAATAATGATTACTCGAACGTGAATAAAATAGTGGGGCGCACAAACAGACACCAGTCTCTAAAAAGCAACGTTGGGGAAGCAAATGAAACGTAACTGTTTCGCATAAATGCACACTCTTTAAATGTTGATGAACACCAGAGCAAGAAGTAAACAAAATACATAAATGTGAGGCAATGCAGCAGTTCGGAGCATCAAAGCAACAAATCAGCACCGGTTGATCGGCTGCATGTGGTCAATATTACAGCAGCACATGGCAATACGCCAAAATGTAATGAAAAGCCTACAGCAGGGGAACGGAGAGTGGAAACTTAGACAACAAGTGCATGGGTTGTTTCACTGGCCGACTCGATGTGGCGCGGCAAGTTGCCATTTTAAACTTGGAAATTTAGGTTGACTGCAGTGCAGCAAAATTCAGTCAGTAGACTAGCTGCTGAATGTTGATTTTTACACCCTTGCAATATGTTGCACATGAGTACAATAGTTTTGTTCACATAACGGTAAATGAAATGATATAGTTATAGTGTAATATATGAAATGATCAGGGGTTCACTACAGACAAAAACCATAGTTCAGGCACTACTCGACCAATTTAAAACAAATTTTGTACTTAATCGGTTAACAACCAGGTCTACTTCCCATATAACAGAATTTCGAATTACATTTGATTCATTCACTCTATAATACATAAATCAAGCACTAGTAAAGATTACGGATTAAAATTCTGCAGAAATACTATATTGCAAGTGCTCATCTAAAAATTTTCAAAATCGGACTATATTGCAAAGCTCCAGATAACTAACATAAATCTTTCAAATATTCAATAGAAATTTAGAGAAAATATGTTTCTTGTAATATAGCTAACATCAGATCGAAACTTCTCCCAGCTCCCGTATACATAAAGGGTTAGAGGTAGTTAGGATTTAAAAAAAAATCACTTTTCTTGCATTGTAATATCTTAAAAATAATCGCTGTAAATTTGAAGTTGATCCGATAATTACTTTTCGATTTTTTTGAACAAAGAACGCTCGGACACTTCAAAACGCTAGTGTAGAACATTAAATGAGTTTTTCTCAAAATTATGTTTTTTGAATTGGTGACAACAGCAACTCGGAAACCGTTCAGTAGATTTTAATGAAATTCACACAGTTTTTGGAATACATAATAATCCTGGGCCTCATCGAAGCTTTTTTTCAAAAATTTTTTAAGGCTAATTAACTGTTGAATCTAGGAAAAAAATTTCCTGAGGCCGCCATTTTGTTAATTTAAAAAAAAAAAAACTTGATCAGGTCCAGGATTATCTATTTATAAAACTAATTTTTCTTATTTGATTTTAGATGAATCTCCAAGGACTTATAATAGTTGCCACAAGGAACTTTTTTTGGAACTGGGACAACACAAAGAGCTATAAATTAAAAATTTATTTTTTTCACATTTTCGTGACTTTAAGTCAAAACATTGTGTAATAATGCAATAGTATTACTTTTTTTTTAGTAAAATAACATGATTTAATAACAAAAAAAATACTGAAAATTCTAAATTTTATGTGTTTCTGACTATCCCTAACCTCTTAATGTAGGGATTCTCAAACTTTCGATTACTTTATATCGTATATGTATGTACATATATCAATTAATATGTGAGGTATCACAGCAAAATAAATGAAACTTTTAATCTTGCGACAGTATAAAATGTTCGGTTACACCCGAACTTAACCCTTCCTTACTGGTTAACTGCAGAAACCGAAAAAAAAATAAATATAATTATCTGCAATTGAGATAAGCAAAGTGAACACAATTAAAAAATCGAGTAAAAGATGCGAGCGGAGACAAATCAGCTAAATAAAAACCAATAATGATTTAAAAAACCGGGTTAACATATGTATGTACATATTGGAACAAGTTGTCGGCGCAGTGTTCGGTTAGTACATAATCGCTGAAGTAATATTGACAGCGTGTATTCGCGTTGCTTCACTACTCATTTGATAGAATGGCTGACGCATTCTCGGACGCAACTCGATTGACTTGTTGGGCAACGCATCGGACACAAAGCTATAACTCACAACTCTATATGAGTATCAAGATTATGAATGTATGTTTATATGCATAAATTCAACATTAGAATTACGCTTTTTCGCAGTTGTCACGATCAGTGTGATGATGCAATTTCTTTGATTGAGTCGTCGATAGCGCGTCAAAAACGTGAAAATGTTTTATTCAATTAATAATTTCTAATTGAAACTCTACAACGGCTGAGGTGAATGCGCTGACGACACGGCAATTAAACGCAAAAAAAACGACATAAACAAATGCTAGTGTATGAGTATACCTACACTTAGATATAACAACAACGTTTATGGAATTGTTATGGAAATTGAGAATCAATAATGTGACATTCCAAGCGTTAAGGTGGAGGCGCAAAAATACATACAAACAAACATACATACATATAAGGTATGTAATGAGAAGTTTACACCTCTAATGCGCCACAGCTGGGTTTGTTTGCGAAATTAGCATTCATTGAAGGTCTATAAAATAAGCAAACGAAAGCGCGCGAGGAAAACTGCCAACAAAACCAAAAACCAAAACAAAAACTACGAAAGCTAAGCAAAAGCGATAACGAAATAAACAAATAAAGCAAACCGAAAATATGTCTGTAAGTACAAGTAAGTATGAATTTGTACACATACTCATTAGCATTAGCAAAGCAATGTGTACGCCGGCGCGCTTACTAAACACTCGACTAACTAAAAATGGGCAATGGAATGTGAATGCTGTACTTAAGTATAATACTAGCATAAGCAACGCACTACACTCATTTTTAGTTATACACATTTTTAATTGTTTTTTACCAACTACCAATACCAATATTATCAATGTCATTTTTATTGTTTTTGTTTTTGCTTTTTGTGTGTAAAATTTTCCTTTTTGGTTTATGGAATTTTTAGTTGGTTTATTGGTTATATTGTTAACACCGCTCACGAATTGCATTTCTCACTAATTCTATTATTCACACCTCAAAACCAAAAGCGAGAAATTTTAAATCAAAAACAAAGAGAAAATCGCTGAGAAAAAATGAGTAGAAATCAAAATGTTGTCAATCATCAAGGCAAATGCTGTTGCAAAGCAGTTTCTAAAGGTTGGAAGCCCAAGCACGCTAATTCACATAATTCACATAATTATGAAGGGGTATGACTTTTTAAAAAAATATTTAAGAATAAGAAACTCAGAGAAACTGTCTAAACATCTCTCTAAGAGAGTTAGAATTCGTATTCTTGCAAAGTAAGAAATTCATAAAAAATTAGAAGAATTTTCTGCACAGAGTATAATAGTTGTGATCTTATAACGGTTGTTTGTAAGTCCTAAAGCTAAAAAAGAAGAAAGATATAGGGTTATATATACCAAAGTAATCAGGGGTAGAGTAAAAATCCGGATGCCCGTGGGTACGAACGATAACTTGTGTAAAATTGAGATATCTTCATGAAACTTGGTATGCGTGTTCCTTGCCACCATAAGAAGCTTAGTACTATAAATGTGAAAATTGGACTATTACAAAAGTGTAAACTACCAAAAGTCTTTATTTCAATAAAGAAAAACACCAGATACCTCAAATTTAATGGAAAAGATGATACAAAAAGGCTGAACTCAAATTCAAATAACAAATGTGAAATGGCCTTATTAGACTTATGGGTCAAAAACCATACCTCAAAAATAACTCGGCCAATTCCAACGAAATTCGGTTCATAACATTTTCTTGGCACCTCTATGATATAGTTTGAAAATGTGTCTAGTCGGTTCACAACTACGCCTACTTCCCATATACCACAAAGTACATCTGATTCGTTCACTTTACAATATACTATATGTAAATTAAGCACCAATGAAGATGTAAGAACAAAGCATTGTTTAGCAGTTGTTTGAAGTACTGTTATAATTTGTTCGACTGGCTATTCTCCAACATTTGACGAATCGAAGTCAGCTATAATAACTTTTGAAACAAATGTAATCAATAAACTAAAGCTATGTGACAGTCATACCCCTAATACGCTCATACGAATTGTGTGAAGTTGAAAAAGATTTCAATAAAATATTAACCGCAGTGATATTTGCTTGTGAAATAAAAACGTGGTTATTGTAGCTAATGTGCGAAACGTTCGTTATTTATTGTTGTTCGGTTCTTTGGAATTTGCAATAAAAATAATGCGAAGCAGTACTGTAGAGTAGCAAGTGTTTCTCAAGATGATAAGGCTTACATATATGACTCAGTTTATGAAAAAGTTTATGAAGTTTATAAAAAAGCGTTTCCTTTATTTTATTCAGAAACGAAGGCAAAAAAAATTAAAAAAAAAATTTTATCAAAATTTCTTGAACAATTTTGTAGGAAAGCGATGCCATTAACAAACTGAGCTCCTAAAATGACCAGTAATTTTATAAATATTATATTACGTAAAGAATTTCTGAAATTATAGAAGAGGTATAAAGCTTGTTAACGATGATTTCATAAGAAAAATATTTCAGAAAACATTAAGTTATGTGTATGGATAATGAAATTTGTGAATTTAAACAATAGTTCAAATAGTATAGTTGCCAATGCAAGACACCCATTTCGATTAGTAGAAAAATCGTCGTTCATGATCCACCGTATTATTGAACCCGGATTGTATGTTGATATTTAAGAAAGATAAAGCATTGAAGGTGCGGTATCGATCATTCAAAAATTGACGAAATCATATAATAACTTTTTAAGGCCCTAGATATCGAACAAGAAGGCCAAAGGATTTCCGAAAATATCGACAAATCTCAAATATTTTACAGAAATTTAGAAGCAATCCTTTTCTTCTGCTAACGTGCCTCTGTGCCAAAATGGGTAAAATCTGACATTAACTTCCTCTAGTTCCTATCTACCTAATATTAGGGTTTTAAAACATCCGTTAGACTTTATTCCGTATATATCGGTTATTATGAGAGAATCTTAGCATTTAGTGAGGGTATACTACTGGATGTAGTATAGCTTGGTGGTGAAATTGAGAGAATTTGGTCCAGGAATTACCTCAGACCTTATATACTAAATATAATGGATTCGTTATTTCATGGAACTTTATGCCGAATATATGGATCGAATCGTGTGCTATCTTAATAAACCCGAACCGAACTTAGCTCAATCTTAATTATTTTAAAATTGTTCTTCGCATCGTTAACTACACTGTTTTGTATTTAAAGAACAAAAGACAATTAAATACAAACACTATCGGATGTACAAATAAAATCTCAAAGAACACTTCTACGTAGACTTGGAAAAATAAATTTCACTAAATAAATATTTGCTAAAAATAAAATAAAGCACAAAGGCCAATAGCCCACACCGCCCACATAAAAACGCACAAAGGTAAACAAAAACTGTGCGAACACACAGCGAAAAGCAACAAATTTGTACAGAAACATTAACGAAAGCTAAACACATTTCAAGTTTTCTTTCGCTAGCTTTTTTTTCTTGGGCACTTAGGTATAATGAGAAACCATCGCACAAGAGGCCATTAGGCAATTTATATGTACATATTTGTAGCAAATTTGTAGTACTTGAAAAAGAAGGCAGCAGAAAAACTAAAGCTAAAAACCAAACGAAACGAAAACATTATCTGGTGCTGGCAATGCGGAAATTTTACGCTTACTGAAATGAGCACCGTAAAAATTGCATTTATAGTAAACAGTAGCTGGTGCGCTAGCTGGTCAGCTAAGTGCCAACTAACAGTATGCGGTAACAGCATATGGATTTAATCAAGCGCATCGTTTTGATATGAGCTATTGGACACTGAGGTGGGTATTCGATAGAGACTGAGGTGTATGAAGACAACTGCGAAACGATTGTTAATAAACACAAAAACGGTAAATGAAATGCGAACTGAATGCATTTAAATCGATGTTTATTGCATTTGCGCACTGAAAACCAAGAAAAACTACTGTTTTTTGTCTGGGAAATTTTACCAAAGAAATGAGGAAAGTAATCACATTAATATCGACGCAGTCATTACTGTGCATGCCACAGTAAATCGTGTTTAGTGATGGTGGAATTTATGTTGTGCATTTGTACAATATCAAGTATTTGTAGCGTTTTTCTTTGGTCTAGAACTCGTCTAGAAAGAATATAATAAGAAAAGTAACAGTAAACACAAGCGTCAACAAATCAACTTACAGTTGTTTGACAGCCGTTTTTCTGCTCCTAACGACTGCTTGGCCCGTCAAAACAAACTGGAGCTGGTTTTATGGATAAAAGTCGAAGTGTTGCGGTTAAACGATTGCAATTAGAATTTCTGCACTTTTTTCTTCGAATGATTTCGATGAATCTCTTACATAGGCATAGCGCAATTGAAGAAACACCTAGTTTGACTTAAAATCTAGAGTCGAAAAATCTAAATGTAGTTCCAGAATGAGTAATAGCTAAAGAAAGAACTAATGTTTGTAATTACAATAAATGATTAAACTGAAAAATATATTAAACAAAATAGAACGATCAGTGAAAACTTGCAGGAATTAAAATTTGAAAATTTTTAAATTTAAATACATTTCAGAATAGACTTCTTATCTATCTAAAATATATCGAAGCGCTATCTTCATGCAACAACACACAATAATTGATATTTCAAAACTACTAACGCTGATGTAACATGACATCTGTCAAAAGATTTTTTATGACAATTCAAAGTTCACTGACATCCAATCATTTACCTCATCTATTTATAGTGAAAAACAACGACCAACAACAACAACAACACGCCACACTTAAAAAACTTTCAAAGCAAAGATACACTTTCTTCGTTTCCAAGCGAATAGCCAGCGCTCAACAAAAGAAGCCGTTGAAATGTATAAAAAGAAAAAACGATTTTTACAAAAAATGGGTCAACGAAATAAATCAGTTACCAATAGCGGAGCGCACGAACTGAGATAAATTAAAGAAAAGTGTGAAATGTAAAGAGCAGCAACAACAACAAGAAGCTACGTGTGCCTGTAGTGGCAAAAAGCGGGCATTGAAACGGGAATGTGTGCGCACAGGTCAGCGGTGAACGTGTAAAATGCTGATGTTATTATACAAGATACTCCATGTCTGTATGTAGTCTACATGTTTAAGAATGTTTAATATGGCTATTATTTTACGAGCATACTTTTTTCGAACTTTAATTTTACAGTTACTCGCTTTTGTGGCTTAATTGAAGAAGATTGGGTATTTAAAGCGCCATAACGATGAGCGTTTATTTTTTAGAATGACTGCAAAACGCTTCAGGAATTAAGTGCGAGCATAGAGCATAAATGATTGGAGTTATGAAAGCATAAAGTTTTTGTATAGCCAGTTTGAAAGTTTATTTAGTGTTTATTTTCACTAAAGGTGGCGCCAGGGATGAAGTAATTCTAAAAATAATATTTTCCAATTGATTTTCTATTTTAGAAGGAGAAAATTCGAATAGTTTAGTATCAATACCATGCTGACATGCTAAGAATATTTATGTAAGTTGACATAATATAAGTCTACCAGAGCATAGAAACAAAATAAGCACCAACAAATTCCTATCAAAAGTGTTCTTATGCTGCCATAGTTTTGTTAGAATATACATAGCTGAACCATCAACAAATAGTGAAATATGACTCCCCGCATGATATTAGTCACCTCTTTGCATGCCGCGAACTCAACTCATCTAACACCCCTTTCCCTTTGGTCCCCTGGTCCTGGGCCTCCTGTTAGATGACCTCGACGACAACTAGATTTGTGCTTGCATTCGTTAAGGCAGTTTAGAGAAGTACAACAAAAATTTATTAGACAAAGCATCAAGGTTTTTAAACAAAATCCCAATCAGAAATTCAGTAGTCTGTTCATCTAATAAGAACTGTTGTTACTCGAAACAAATTTTGTTATCATAATATCCAAATAAAATATGTATGTATGTATATGGAATTATAGTATATTTCAGATGAGCTCATCTCATTGCGATAAAACTTGAAACTTAAAATTAGAAAATAAAATGAAATGCAAATAAATTTCATATAATCAGTAAAAATGGAAAAAAGACATTATAAACAATGAATTAAAATTTTCTGAGCAAAAACGTTACTCAATACCATTAATTTTCTTATTAAATGAAACTGCAATACATAACATATGACAATTATTATAAACAATATAATAAAAGTACTGATTCATCAAGTTCAACGCCATAGTAGTAGTTTCAATAAAAGTTGATTACACCGCTATTTTCATACAACTGTTCTTGGGTAAAATTATTGGCGACAAAAAAAAAAGAAAAAAACAGTGCTTAACAAAGGGCCGTATCATTGTAAGTAATAAATAGCGAATACAAATGAATAATAATGAACTTGAATTTATACGCTCAAGCTTATTAGTGGAGCTTATGAGTTGAGAAAAAAAAATATTGTTGATAAAGACGGCATTGTTTTATTGACATTTGTACAAGCAGTCATACATACTTATGTGCACATAGCATCTAGCTTTGTTTTATTTTATATTTATATAAGATTTCAAGCGAAAAATAGCAAATAATAAATAAATCCATGCTTTCACGAGTAAACTTGAAAAATGCACAGCTTCTTGCAGATAAATTTGTTTGATTTTAAGATGGAAATACATCAGTTATTTAAATATTGCCAACACAAATTTAAAAATACTTAAAGATAAAGGCAATTGTCAATTTAACAGCGACAGATTTGTAAACTAACATATTTATTTATGTTTGGTACATAGTACGTATACAAGGCTCTTATTTAAATAAAAATATTTTAAAATAAATCACGGTTTCTATGTAATGTGTGACGTTACAAAAAAATTAAATAAAATTCATACCAATTAAACAAAAGTTCACCTTGCAATGAACTATAAAATAACAGCTTAATCTACTGCATTCAGTGTTGATATATAGATGTAAGTATGTATATTTGTATATAATATTTACAAACATTCAAATCTACATTTAAATTTCTACATACTACAATACTTAATAATTAATTTCACTGCCCTTGTCTGAAACTTGTGTGAAATTACTCATGCGACAAACAAACGATGTGGTTAATATTTTTTTAAACGGCTTGAAAATTTATCAACAGTAAAAATGACTAATACTTTATGACAACATCTAAATTTCTACACTAAAAACCAAATTTACATTCCACAAACAATACACATAAATCTATACAACAATATATATACATACATACATACATCCATCCATATGGTGATATGATATAGTATTCAGGTATGATCAAGCAAAGAATTTCTTTTTTGTCACAATACAGGTTTTAAGACTAGAGCTCTTATCTTATCTCTTGGGAATTTTTACTGGACGAGTACATATTTTGCTTTTATGAAGAGTCTAAGTAAACAAATTGTATTGTAAAGTATAAGACAATAGCTGCTTTAGCAGAGATTTAATGTCGATAAGAAAATTGCACTGAATTTATTTTGAATGAATAATAGTAGGAGAATGTCCACTTAAAAAAAAATTAAATAAAATATTCTCTGGCGAAACCCAAACATATTTCTTGGATAATGATAATGGAAACGTCACAGTGCGAACATTGATTTGAAGACATGAATTTGAAGGGCGCACATACAAAATATAAAATAATACAAAAGAGAAACAAGAAAAACGATACGCTACTATTTTTTAAGGTAAATACACTTATACGACTCGCAGCAATTTACGTTCATTGCCAGCAACGTTTTGAAGCACTTTCACAGTTTAATGATAACAGTAAAAGTGAGAAAGCGAGATATGACATATTGTGGTTAACTTATCAAAGTTTTATAAATTTTCAAAGATTAAAATTGTGGAATGAAAAAGGTATTATTATGAAGCGCTCAAAAGCCAATTTCCGCCTACAACGTGTATACTAGTTGAACAATTTCTAAAAGAAACACAGCCAAAAGTTACTGTGGCAATGTTTTTCTTTTCGATTTATCTCATTTTCAGTGAAATTTAACGTGTAAATAAAAATATTCAGCCAAATTCAGACAAAGTCAGCACTTGCATGCCAAATAAAGTGAAATCTACAATATGCAGTAGAGAACTAAAGTAGCAGTCATCATCACATGACATTAATAATCTTGTTGCCACAACTACATACCACATAATTACACATTTGTATGCACGGTGGAAAGCAGGTGGTGAATGAGGAGCACTTTGGCAAATAATAATGTTTTTATGGCGTTGGCGGAGGCAATTGCCAGTGGGAGCACTATGGCACGGCGCTGTGAGGTGTATGAGACAATTTCAATTGCAAATATGTATGAATGTATGTACAATTCCTGGCACAAATTCATTTCTCGAGAACAATGGCACAATGTAGAAAGTGGCACATAAAACCCAAACAAACTAATGACAACAAACATACATAAATATGTGTGTTTACATGCTATAAGAGTTCAATTTGCGAATCCTCAATCTCAACAGAAACGTGCCTACTTAATCAATCTACAACTTCTGCAGAAAAAAACAAAAAATATGTTTACTTTGCTCATACTCATTCCACGATAGCTAATTGTTAAAAGCATTATCGTGGCGTGTAGGTAGTAAAAAGTGAAAATAAAACTGAATTTGACCGGGCGTACAAAGTTGAATACTAATCGGCTCGGTCACTGCCATTCGTTCGCTTTCCAACGAAGTTGGAGTTTGTATAGTATAGCTCTAGCAATAACAATTTAAATATATCCAATGTGCTCTATCAATCTCTAACAAATAAACATTATACTTATACCACAACGTCATATCTACTGTTTTAATTTCATTTGGAATGCGTTTTTAACATGATTTGTGCAGAGTGTGCTCATATGTTTGCTACATTCAGTTTCGCCTTGTACTGTGAGCTCTGTTTTTATGAAACTTTGAAACGCGCTAACTGCTCAGCGATGGTTTTTCTGAAAACCAGTTCTCTGTTAATCAAACCACATACAAGTGAGGTGCTGTTGTAGCTGCCTTTGCTTCCATTGTATGTATTTATTATGAACGTATGGTATACAAAGAAAGTGGCTGCTCACAATTCCGTCAGTCAGTGGCTTTGATATCAACAATGACAGTGAATCAGCCACTGATGCAGTTAGCGATGTCAATAATGCGCTGGCACAAAATCACGAATTATGTCGTACACAGTGGGTGCAGGTGATGTTTTAGAAAGCCGATGATATCTTTATCTTGCTAATATATTTATAAACAATTTTCTCTTACAAAGAATTTTCGCAAAACACTTGCTAATACATTATATTTATAAAACATTTTCTCTAATAAAGAAAATCAACCAAAACACAGTTTGAATTGCATGTAATGCATGGAGAAAATGCTAAAAGACTTTCATTTGAAAAATATAATGGACACTAAATCAGATTAAAAAATAGATTATAATGATATATGTAAATTGATGCATATTGACTTACCAGTAACTTGTATGTGCGTTGGACTCCACATTTTAATTTTCCAATTGCGGCGTTCAATCCAATTTGAAAATTAACTATGTTTTGACAAATTTCACTTTTTTTACAATTCCAATAGGAATATTCTATTTTACATGAGACGCTTGAATGATATTGCGTTTTTGCACAATTCGCTTATTTTTTTGTTGGATTTTCCCCCTTTGCTTTAAAACTTTTTTGTTAGCTTCACCACATCACAACAACACTTCACTGCACTACCGTTTTACAATCGCAATAACACCGTTGAGGCTATTTAAAGACGATATTGATATATTCTTTAATTATTCTACACCTATGACACATTAAAAATATATATAATTATTGACAAAACAAAAAATCACTTCCCACGAATAGCTTATAAAAACTGAAGCCAATATTACCTGTATTTTAAGCGCTAAATGAAATAACTGGAATCAACAACCGAACAGGTCAAATTGCAAAAAACGAGTGACAGCTGTTGACTAAAGAATTTCGTACGAATAAAAGTAACGAGTACAACTGACGCAGTGGTGCATTTTAAATAATGTGAAAATTTTTAAAGAAAATCTTTTTGATTCTTAATTATGTTAAAAAGGAAACAAATTCAAAAATTTTAATAATCAAATATAATTAGATACGGTTCATATATATATTTAATAATAACATAATGAATTACTGTTTTCAAAATTAAATGAAGTTCACCTGTTATTCTCTTGTATATTTGCACACAACGTTTCTTGCGACATCTGTTGGATAAATGTCATTTATGAAAAATTAACAAATGTCATTTTTCCATTTGTTTTGATTAATTGAATCAAAATTTACGAGTTCTATTCTTCTGAATAAGAAAATTCTAAAAAATTTTTATTGCAATTAATTTTCTAATTTGAAAAAAGAAAATTTGTACAAATTCCATTCCGCTAAATATACAAATTACAAAAATGGTTTGCGTACCGTGCTTCATCATTCCTGTGCTGCTATACATTTGGCACAAATTTATACAGCCAATAGTACTACCATTTATACAGCGCTATTGGAATCCTTGGGAGAAGAAGGATGCTCAGGGCAATGTAATTAAAAATGCACCAGAATTTCCATTCGAATGCAAAGGCGGTAGCTGTCCCTTTACTGGCACTAAAAACAAAACTTTAACTAATGACGGAAGTGCAGAGTCAGCTGTTGTGAAGGACGCTGTCGACACCAGCACCAGTGGGTCAGATGCAAAGAAAGAGAACTGAAATTACACTAGTGCAATTAGCATATAAATATATGTATTACAAATTTGACAACAATGACTAAATAAACATGCGTAGACTTAGTGCTGGGTATGTGGAAGGCAACTATATAAATATTATAAAATCACAAGCGGACGGACATTAGTAATTTTTTTGCACAGATGTGTGCAAAGTAAATTTGTTTGTTTTGCACTTTATATAACTGTTTTTGCAAAGCTAAAAATTTTAAATGTAAATAAAACGGATAAATGAAGTTAAAAAAATTGTGTTTTTGTTGGATAGTGTTAATAAAAATATAATCGGTAATTTTTGCTTAAAACACATTTTAATATGAACGACGAACGGCTAAAGGTCGCTACAGCGAAGGTTAATCACTTTATCTAAAGTTGAGTCATGTGCGCTTTATCACTGCGCCTATTTGTATGCAATAAAAAATTTTAAATTTTTTAGAAAATATTTTTCGTGTATAATAATTAAGAAAAGTTGTTTATATATCTCAGCTAAAAAATTAAAAAAAAAACGTTTTTTTATTTTATAAAAATATGTAATGTTTTATTAATGTCTTTTTAAAAAGTTTCGCTTAATTACTTAATTCGTTATAACTACTGCTACAGAAATCTTATAATATACTTTGCAAAGCACTATTTTACATGAACTATATAAATTTAAAACATGACAAAATTAAAATTGGACACACAATAATCAAAAAAATAAAAAGTATTAAGGGGAAACGAAAAAACATACATCAGTGGACAATTAATAGCGCAGCAACATTGAAAAAATAAAAATACAAAACAGAAAATAACTAAATTAAAGCTTTTTCGCAAGTTTATGCGCCAACAAGTTATTTGAGTGTCTTCAAAAAAATTATAATAATTACTGTCACGTACATATTTGTTGTTTTTAAAAGTGGCGCATTGAAATATAAATAGTTTAGCAACAGTACTGCTGATGGAGTTTGTTTTTATATAAAAAAAAACTAAATTACTATTTAAATGCTAAAAGAGCACAATTAATTAATTTTTAAATATTAATAATATTATGTCTTTTATGTTTCATGTCTTATGCCGAACGCTTTCGTTATAAGCGACAGTTTCACACAGTCAATAATTGCAAAGTGGTACATAATTATGGATTAATGTTTGTTTTAGTTTAATTCACAATTAAAAAAAAAATTATTTAAATTTCTACGCATTGTATTTAGCGCAACAATTTACTACAAGTAAATTTATAAATAACGCTTTAACGCATACGAAATACAAAATAAAATGCTTAGAGTATAAATACATTAAAAAATTATATATAAACTAATTTAAAAACTTTACGCCAATTACAGCACGTTTTAAATATTTACTAAAAATTAATAATTTGCAATTAATTTCGTTTAATTTACATTAAAAAATATATATATTTTAAATATTACGCATATTGCTTTTAAATAATATGCTGATTTTTACTAATATTTTTTTTCTCCTTTTTAGACAACTTAACGCTAAACATATTAGTTATACTTAAGTCATAGACATGAGATACTTTTTACAGTTACTTGCTAGCGTTGTTAGCATACGCACATTACTTCTAAGCACTTGCTTAAAATTAATTATTTTATTTATAATTATAATTTAATTTAAAAAAAACTTTATTTTATGCAATTTGCTTTAATAACAAAATTGTAATACCTAACAATATTGGAAGAGTTTTCAGCGCACCTATGGCTAACATTTTATACTAGTAGCAATTACATATTTACTTTACGCAAGAAAATGCAGCGCAGCGTTCATTTTATATTAATTTGTTTTTTCTTTTTTTTCATGTTAAAATAAGTCTAGTGTCTTCAGTTTGCCGCATGCTTTCATAATTTTAAGTTTAATTTTTTTTAATACTCTTATTTTCACATTCTACTCACTTTTCAGCACTTTTATATTAAACTAATTTTTTTTTTATTTTTTACAAATTTCAAATTGCAAATTTTAAACAAATGTAATTTTTTAATAAAAAACTCTAATATCAATAACAATAAGCAATTAATAAATTGGTGAGCTGCGTTGGGGCTGTGGGTTCACGATTTTATTTGGTAGATATTGAGGCAATTGCTGACATTATTGGTTGATTTTAAATACCGGAGACATTTTTGTTGCCAATTGGAGAGCAAAAAACAAATTTAGAAAGTTGAAAAAAAAAATTTCGTTGAACTATTCGGATTCGGATTCGGATTTGTAGCAAATTTAAACATTTAGAGAACGTTCTATGATACTAAGTTCTAGTTTGCCGAAGTGGACCCATATTTTTATACGAAAGAAAGATTGCCAAAATTAAAAAAAATGTTGGCGAATATTTTTGGCACAACAACCACAAAGGTAGCATGTATTATGTCATTATGAAACAAAAATTAATTACTTTGAACGTTTTCCAATTAAGACGAACATAATTATAACTGTATAAGTGGCCTCAGGCAAAAAAAAAAGTAACAGTAAATTACTTTTAAGCGTTAGTGATAAATTTGGAATATTTTAAAATGTTTCTTCTAACTTTTCGACCTTCAAAATTACCATCAATTAAAATATTTTTACATTACAAATTTTTTTAAAATTTTTCTTAAAATTTTTCCACTTTCAAAATTAACTAAAAACTGCTTGCCAACCACAAAAATTTACTCACATTCCAAATAAATCACAAATAAAACCCAGGCCCCACAGTCCACACGCATTATAACATTTTCAAAAACACTTTTCAAAACCATCTACACAATTTCTTCGCTATTCACAAATCGTGCGCATTATATTATAACGGTACTATTTTCGGTACACATATATACTATATGTATTATATGTATGTGTGTGTATAACTAATTTTGTATGCAAAGCACTTAATTATAATATTTATGTATGTATTTATGTATTTACTACTCTGGTAGGAGATTCGATTGTGAGTTTCTTTTTTGCAGCTGATTTTTTGTTTTTGTTTTATATACTTGTTCATTATCGGTATGTAAATCTATTACTAGGGCATTATTTACTTGCATGTATGCTATGTAGTAGTGTGTGTGTGCGCATATATATAGTGTAACGAATTTTTGCGCTGTACACATTAATATGCTTGTGGGTATATTTAAAAAAAAATTAATAAAAAATAGCAATAATTTACAATAGGCACCGCAGCTATTCGTTCAATGCACGCTTTAAAGCCTCACCATGCAGGCGTGCATTTTAATCATTTTCGCTTTATAACTGTATAATTAGTTGTAAACTATATTTAGCATATAGTAGTCGTCGTGTATATATGTATGTACTCGTATGTATATGTATGTATGGTTAAAAAATGCATACTTAAAAAATATGGCTGACATCCTTTTTTGAAAAGGAAGCATCTAAGTCTCCATGCAGCCGGCGGTGTTACGCGGCGGTCAAATGCGTGTCAAATTTGTATGTATGTATAACAACAATAAAAATAATAACTACAAATGTTTGTTGGTATGTAAATCGTTAAAGCGCGCGCCGCAAGCAACACTTTTGAGGCCGCCGCATTTGCTTTCAGTTCGTTCGTACTCAGCACGTTTAAATATTCAATTAATTATAATTAATTTTTTTTTTCGCTTAATAAATTTTCACTTTTTACACGCGTTGCATTCACCGTGGCGCATGTCGCAGCACAGCAGCAGGCAGCTTTTACCGCTGTCACCCGAGCTTATTGTCAAATGTAAATCGCCTCCGAACCCTTATTGGCCTGATGACCACCGGAGATGTAGAGATTATTACCCGCTGGCGATTGCACACCCTCCGACCAGTCCGATGTGGAACGTGGCGATGAGCTCGACCAATGGCCGGGCGATTCGGGTGATGGCGTGGGATAGCTATCGAGCGTTTGCACCAGATGCTGTGGTGTCAGGCCCCCCGAATGCTGACTCGTCGGCGTCAGATATTGGTAGAAGGCCTGATTGTGTTGGGAGGATGGCGAGAGCATGTTGGTGGCGGGCGATGATCCCGACATAGTGCTCTGTATCGAAGGCGGATTCATTTGGCCGGAATGAAAGGAATCTGTTGAGCGGAAAAATGCAAGTGTTAATAAATATTGCACCGTAATTTCATTAAATATTGTAAACTCACCTGGTGAACCGCAAAAGCCGTTCAAGTCCAAACCGGTCGAGCCGAAATCGAGGCTACCCAACTGTTGTTGGTGTTGCTGCATTGTTTGCATTATTGCACTACTTTTCGCATTCTGTTGCTGTTGTTGTTGCTGCTGCTGCTGCTGCTGTTGTTGGTGTTGCTGTTGCAGCTGTTGTTGTTGTGTTTGTTGTGGCGCCATCATCATGCCATCACTACCGGTCGGCGATACAATGCCCACACTCACCGGTGAATTCTGTTGCGATAAACTCTGACTGCTGGGCGATTGAAAACTCATACTCTGCGGCGAATTTATCGACGCATTGCTCTGTGGACCATTCGTTGAATTGCTGTTCGCATTGTTTAGGCCGCCACCGAGCAGCGAGTTCACATTATTGCCAAACTGCTTCTGGTGTGTGGCGTGTCGCATGGCCTGCATGTGTGTGGGCGAGGTGGGCAGGCTGGGATGCGATTTCACGGGCGACGGAGAGCCTAAGGGGAGAGAGAGAGAAACATTTTTATTATTTGAGAAATCTAAGGCATGTAATGCTATGCTGTACTCACCCAAGTAGGCGTGCGGCGAGAGCGCCATGCTGCTCTGCACGGAATGTGGCGGCGATTGATTGGAGTATGGCGGACTCAGTCCCTGCTCGTGATTGCCCATACTGCCAGGGCCGTTGTGGCCGAGACTGGCGGGGCCACCACCACCGCCGCCGCAAAGCGAATTCATATTTTGCTGATTGTTACTCTTCTGATTCATCATTTCCTGATGAAAGGGCGAACCACGCGAGTACACATAGTTCTCCATTTTTATTAAATCCATATTATTCTGCTGTTGTTGCTGTTGGTGTTGTTGCACTAAACTTTGCATTGTCTGCGCATTCTGCAATAAAATGGTGAATTGTTAATTTACATTTGCTAGACATTTTTCAATTTGAAGGTACTCACTTTTATGCAGTCTTCATAACTGGGTGGTTGTTTCACGCCGTTGCTGTTGCCCAGCAGATCGTTGTGGTGATGTGTTGGCGCCGCCATCGCGTTCGAGTACAGTGACGACGTGTCGTACGGGCTCGGTTGGCTTGTTAGGCCCGACAGTGGTGGTGAGTCCACCGCACTGAGACCGGCATCCAGCAGTTGCTGTTGATCCACTCCCTCCAGCCCCTGACCGTGCGCTGTCAGTCCACCACCCAAGCCATTCAGCAGTTGTGCTGCCGTAAGGCCGTTTTGTCCGCCCTTTTTTGACACCGAGCCCCCTGTCCCCTTTTTTGAGCCCGGTTTGCGTCGTAGACTGCCGCCGCCGTCGAGCAAATTGTCCGGGCTGCCCTCCAATAGCTTTGCCTTTTTCGCCGCTTTCGATTTTGTTGTTTGTGCTGGCTGTTTTGACGATGAAATGACGGTAGGCTGTGAGATGATTTGCGCTTGACTGCCGGGTGGTGGTGAACCGATCATTGTCTGTGGTGTCATGGCCATCATTTGTGGTGAACGCGGTACATGTTCGTCCAGTAGTATAACGATGTCGTGGTGCAAACGCTCGGATGCGACATCGCGTGGCAAACGATCCATGTGATCGGTAATTTCGCGATTGGCAAAGTTATCCAAAAGCGCTTTGCAGGCCTCATAGGAGCCCTCACGTGCCGCCAGAAAGAGTGGTGTTTCATCTTTGTCATCCTGTGCGTCGCGATTGGCATGATGCATGAGCAGTATATTCACAGCTTCGGTATTATTGACAGCGGCTGCCCAATGAAGCGCAGTCTTTCCAGAATTATCAGCTGCATTTATATCCGCATCGGCAGTGATTAAGTCCTCAACCATACCTTCGATGGCTAAGCGTGCAGCGAGTATCAGCGGTGTGGTGCCATCATGCATGCGTGCGTTCAAGTTGGTGGCGCGATTGCGCAGCAATATCTGGAAAACGCCCATTGCATCTGCAGCTACAGCGGCATGTAGTGGTGTACGTCCGGTATTATCTTGACAGTTGGCATCAGCGCCAGCATCCAATAAACGTTTGGCAGCATCAGCGCGCGCATAACGCGCCGCCAAATGCAGTGAAGTTTCGCCAGTCTTATCCATAGTCGCGTTGAGCTCAGCGCCCTGTGCCAGTAAATCGGAAATCACTTGCGCCGTTTGATCGTCAGAGGTCTCTATATCCTCACCGGTATCCAAACCGCCACCACGCACTGCCGCTACCATAAGTGGTGTCATGCCGCATGGTCCGCGTACATCGACATCGTGTTTGCCATCTTGGTGTGCCGGTGGTGTCATAATGGATGAACGTACATCGGCTACCTCAAGGTGCGCTTGCGACCAGACGCGTGGATCAGCTTCCTCGTAATCGGTTACCATTGTGTGATCACTGGCATAACCGCCGTGCTCGTTGCGCATACGTTTCTGTGGTGGTAATTCGGATTCGTCGTCGGACCACTGTGGCGCATGACCCATATGACCAGAATTCATGTTGACATCGTTGCTCATGCAGGCAATTGATGGATTCTTATTCAAGTTGCGCATCTCCTGTCCTGTATCACGTCGTCGGCGTTGATGATTAACCGCTGTGGCGGTGGTGGTACGGAAATTCTCCGGGAACCAGGTAATGCCATGTGCACGCTTACGTTGTGTAGTCACTAGCACACCGAGGAATGCGAACACCACTATGCTGATGCCAATGAGCACATATTTCACATTGCTCGGACGTTCCTCCACATCTTCGCCGGGGTTTTGTACACCACGCACGCTATAGATCTGGAACTTTGGCGAAAGCGTGTACTTGGCAGCAGAAGCCGCTAAGAACTCGGCTGCTTCGGCGGCGCGATTGAAACAATCACTACATTTGCGATTATCGATTTCCAGATAGATTTGTATGCCCGTCTGATCATTACGCTCCGTCGAGATTATACGGTGTTTGCGCCCGAATTCCGAATTCTCTAAGTCGGTCAAATGTGCGGCGCCCTTCCAGGTAAAGATCATGTCATTGCCCATCGAGTCCTTTTTGATGCGTACCGTAGTGCGCAATACATGACCCATCTCACGTAAGAACTCGATTTGTTTATCTTGGAACGTTTTTACATCCATCAACATTACCACTGAAATCGCACCATCAGCTAGATTCGGTTGCTCGAGTGTGTTTTCACAATCCAGACCATCCCAGTTGCACTCAGCATTGTTGCAGCCATAATCACAGTGCCCGTCAGCATAGTGTTTCTGACAGTAAGCTTCATAAGTCGGATTGCATGGTTGTAGTTTCTTGGCACAATCGCGACCATCGAAAAGACAGGCCGCATTATTACACTCCTCATTGCATTGTCCATCCATGAAGACGCGCCAACATTCGATCTTCGCGCTGCAATTCACCCATGGATTGATGCCCAGCGAACAGTCGTTGCCATCAAAGTTACAAGCGTAGGTGTTGCAGTCTTGGTCGCATTTATGATTTCCCTTCTTCTGTTCACAACCACGTTGGACGCACATTTCACGTTGATACTCCAAGTCTTTCGCGTATTTATTAAGCGGACCACGACTGGTATCCGAAGCCCAGCCAGGGTAGTTAGTATCGTATATTTCACAACGTTTACCTGCCCATTTGGTGGGACAGAAGCAAACAAAATCACCGAGCAAATTCTCGCATGCCGCACCCTGACGACACGGATTCGAAGCGCACTCATCCAATGTGTCGATCTCGCACTGCATACCTTCGGTACCGGGTGGACATTCGCAATGGTAGCCGCGTGTCATATCCACCACACAGTTGCCCGCTTGACAGGGATTTGAATCGCAATCATTACCAGAGAATTCGCAATTTTTGCCATAGAAGCCAACCGAACAGACACAGTGATGCCCCGATTGTTTTGTCGAACAAATGCCGCCATTTTGACATGGCGAATTGGCACAAAAGTCGACTTTAGTTTCGCAATGACGTCCCATATAACCAGGCTTGCAGTTGCAATGATAGTTGTTTACCAGTTGTACACAGTCCAAAGTACCCGCATTAGAGCAGGGATTTGAGAGGCACTCATTGATATCGCCCTCGCAACGCGAACCCACAAAACCGGCTGGACAGGCGCACTCGAAGCCACCAACACGATCAATGCAGGTGCCGTTGTTGTGGCAAGCACCTGGCACGCAATCCTCCTGATTAATCTCGCAGATGATACCCAATGTACCGGGTGGACAGGAGCAGCTGAAGGATTGCACCAAATCGTGGCAAGTACCGCCA
Source organism: Zeugodacus tau (assembly GCA_031772095.1). NCBI lineage: Eukaryota > Metazoa > Arthropoda > Insecta > Diptera > Tephritidae > Zeugodacus > Zeugodacus tau. The sequence goes on along the minus strand of CM062650.1, from coordinate 39,803,765 downwards.
TTCTGACATGGATTCGGCGAGCAGTCATCGATGTTCAGTTCACAGTTCTGTCCTTGGAAACCCTTCGGACACATGCATTTGTATTCGCCCACACGATCCAAACAAGTACCGCCATTTTGACAAGGTTGCGACTCACACTCGTTGATATCCGTTTGACAGTAGCTACCCGTGTAGCCTTGTTTGCAGAGACATAAATGCATGTTGCCCATCTCCTTACATGTGCCGTTGTTGCACAGCTGTTTCAGACCCACTTGTTTACGCATTGCTGCCACTTCACAGGATACCATCTCCACGTCACAAAGTTTGCCGGTCCAACCGGCGTCACACTTGCAATTATATTGGTTCTTAATCTGTGAGCAAGTAGCTCCGTTCTCACAGGGCGACTGTGAGCACCAGTCCACATATTCCGTACACTGTTTGCCCGTGTAACCATGCGGACAGTGGCATGTGTACTCATCACCACTCTCGTGACATGTGGCGCCATTCTGACAGGGCTGCGAGTCGCACTTATTGATCTTATACTGACAATTAGACCCGGTAAAAACGGGTAGGCACGAGCAGTTGTAGCTATTGATACCGTCAATACACGTGCCGCCATTCATGCAGGAACTCTCTGTGCAGTCCTCATCGTTCGTTTGACAGTTGATGCCCGAGAAGCCGAGCGGACATGTGCAAGTATAGGAGTTTACATACTGTCGACACGTAGCGCCATTCTGACAGGGCAAACTCAAGCATTCATTAATGTCCGTTTCGCAATGTTTGCCATCGAAACCATCAACGCAGAGGCATGTGTAGTCTCCAATGCCGTCCAAGCAAGTGCCGCCATTCTGACATGGGAAAGAAGCACAATCGTCAGTATTGATAGCGCAGTCACGACCCTCGTAACCTTTAGCGCAGAGGCACTTATATGTACCGGGCACATTTAAGCAGGTCGCACCATTCCGGCAGGGCGACGATAACGCACATTCATCGATATCCTCATCACAATAACGTCCCGTGTAGCCAAGTTTACAGGTGCAGGAGAAATCCAAGAAATTGGGCGACGGGGTGCATTTGGCGTCGTTACGGCAGCGATGTGTCGAGCAAGGATCCATTTTGGACTCGCAGTCTCTACCGGTGAACGGTACTTTACAAACGCACTTATAGCCATTCACCAGATCAATACACGAACCGCCATTTACACATGGATTTATCATGCAGTCGTCAATGTTAGTCTCACAACGATATCCCGTATAGCCGGGCATACACTGACACTGGAAGGAGTTCAGTTGGTCAATGCAGATGCCGCCGTGCTGGCACGGATTGGAACTACACTCATCGATATCTATCTCACAGCGCTTACCACCATAACCGGGTGGACAATGGCAGATAAACTCGTTAATACCGTCCTCACAGCGACCTCCATTGATGCATGGGTTCGATGCACACTCATCCACATCACTTAGACAGCGCGCATCATAGAAGCCACGTGGACATTCGCATTTGTAACCGTTAACCATATCCATGCAGACGCCATTATTGGCGCAAGGATTCGAGGCACATTCGTTGATGTTAATCTCACAGTGCAGTCCCGTAAAGCCCGGCACGCATTCGCAGGTGTATTTATTTATGCCGTCAATACAGGTGGCGCCATTGTTGCAAGGGTTGCTGTGACACTCGTTCACATTGATTTCACAGTTCTTGCCCGAAGTACCCGGCAGACATTTGCAGAGGTACGAACCGACGCGATCGATACAGTGTCCACCAAACTGACACGGATTGGACTCACATTCGTTGATTTGCGTTTGGCAAAGGTAACCGGTGAAGCCCGGATCGCATACGCATTTGAACGAGTTATCACCATCGATGCACTTGCCACGATGGCATGGATTCGAATCGCAATCATTGATGTTAATCTCACAAGATGTGCCCGTATAACCAGGCGGACACTCACACGTATAACCGGCTATGGAATCATGACATATACCATTATTACGACAAGGTTGCGACTGGCAATCATCTATATTGATCTGACAACGTGTGCCCGCAAACCCGAGCGCACAGGAACATTTAAACCCGTTAATCATATCGTGGCAGGTGGCACCGTTCAAGCAGGGATTCGATTGGCATTCATCAATATCAATTTCGCACTGTGTGCCAGCAAAACCGGGCATGCAGACACAACGGAAGGTGCCGGGATCATCCAAACAACTGCCCTCATTCTGACAAGGATGTGATTCGCACTCGTTTATATTCGTCTCACAACGTGGACCCGTGAAACCTTGCGAACAATTACACCTAAACGAGCCGGGTGTATTCACACAGATACCGTTATGTTCACAAGGTGAACCCTGATCGCATTCATCAATATCCTCCGAACAATCCACACCCTTATAGCCGGTGGCGCAGGAACAAGTGTAGGAACCATTTATGGGGCTAGTGTCACATATTGCATCCTTGTGACAAGGATTCGACGTACAGGCATCATCTAGATGACACAGTAGTCCAGTCTTACCGGGTGTGCAACGACAGTAGAACGAACCCACACCATCTATACAAGTGGCGCCGTAAAAGCAGGCGGCCGCTACGCAGTCATCAACATTATCGCTGCAATCTCTACCCTCCCAGCCGTTCACGCAGATGCAGGAATAATTGCCGTGGGTATTGGTACAAGTCGCGCCATTTTGACAAACCGAGGGTCTAGAGAGTTACATTGTTTTAAGGGGAGGAGAAATGGTATACAGTTATTGAGTATTCAAAAAAATATTACAAAGTAGAGAGAGAGGGTTTATGAGAGGAAGAAGTATTCAAAAAATTAAAAAAAAATAGAGAACGTGAGTTTAAGGTATAAGGATGAAATAGGGTTTAGTTTTTGAGTATCAAAAAATAAAATAAAAAGTTGGTGCCGTGGTATTTTATAGATTAAGTTCAATTTTAGAAAGATCTCTTTGTACTCACCTCATCGCACACTCGTCAACATCTTCTTCACAGAGTTCGCCGGTAAAGTTTGGCGGACAGGTACAACGATATGTATTAATGCCATCAATACAAGTACCGCCATTCTGACATAGATTTCCGGGACAGTCATCGATGTTTTCTTCGCAATGTTTGCCACGAAAGCCTGTAAATGTAAGGAGAGGAGAGATATGGTTAGTTTAAGAATTTAGATATATTTAATTGTAGAAGATATTTGAAAAGGAATGTCATAACCTAAGAAATCAAATCCTGTAGTCAGGCGCTCATGATCAGCTCTAAGCTCTCCGAAGTACCGGTAAGAAAACAAATCTTGTATTCAGAAACATATGATCAGCTCTAAGCTCTCTCTGAAGTGCCGGTAATAAGAACATGTGCGGTAATGAAAGAGCTAACGAAAAACCAAGACTCCGCAGCTCTTTATGAATCTGAATCGGTGATTATACTTTTATATGTTCTGTTGGAATAGTTAGGAGAAGACTTCTTTAAACAGATCAAGGAGCGGAATAAGAAGTGGCTACTAAAATAAGGAGTTATTGTCTCATTCGGGAGCTGGCATTAAAAACGGGTCTATTCAACAAAAGTCATGTCTTTAAGTAGCTTATTAGAAATAACGGTAAAACCTTAAAGGCATCCAACCAGGAATGCATGCAAATTACATGCTCAAAGTTCTCACGCCTTCACAATGGCCAAACGCCATACAATTTCACAAAAATTTATTGACCTCAATCCATTTGGACTAAACGCACACAAGTCGCACAAGTTCTCGCCGTCGCCAAGTGGGCACTAAAACGTCAAAGAAAAGGAAAGAGTGTGTACAGAAAAAAAACACTGCATCACTACCAAAGGCATAATTTGTTTAACACATAAAAAGGTAAATCATTTCAGTTAGTCAAAGTCAATCATTATCGAAGCATTGCACACAAAGCGTCATTAAGCATTATTAGCCAGCGGGCAGTGAAGCAAGAAAAAATTAACAAAAAACCAAAAAAAAAAAGGAAACTCGAACAAAGCAACGGTAATAATAAAAGAATTGGTGCACACAAATATGCAACCCAGAAAGAAAAAAAATAAAAACAACAAAAAAGCTAAATAAAAATCGCACGCAAAAAATCCTGTTTTTGCTGCCCACAAGCATTAGCCGTGCAACAATGCGCGCCACCTCGCACACCACCGCTGTTGCATGCAGCTTGTTAGCCAAATTTGAGGCATTACTCATGCTTATGCAAATTAATGCCAAAGTCCACTCCACTGTTGTTGGCTGTCGCGTCGCATTGTTGCAATCGAGCGTATCGAACACGCTTACAACAAGACGCTAAAGCGCAATAGATAGACACAGAGCTATGAGCGCCGCAACACACCCCGCGCAACATCTGCAATTGGAGCCTATGCGCCAAGCGATTGCCAAAAAATGTGACGCTTGGGAGAAAATTGTGAAGACATACATATGTACATATGTATATAGATGAAGTAGACAATGGGTGTTGAGCGCTTAAATATGTCGGTGAATGCGGCGAATTGTTTTTTTCTACAACAATACCCAGGCAGATTGGCACATTATTGTGGCGATTGTGTCAGGCGAGTGTCCAGCGCGCTTAAGCTTTACGCTGAATCATAGCCAAAACTGGGCGACCAAAGAAACAGACAGCCCTATAGACATATAGTATATTCTATATATACATAAATAGAATTGAGTATTGCACTCTCGCGCTGGGTTTGGTGCCACAGCCACAGCCACAGCCGACTCCCAGCTACATATGCAAAAGCGCCAATGGTCGTTGGTGAAAAGCGAAACGAAAACAACAGATAAATAAATTAAAACCACCGCTTGCACCTTATTGCCTCCGTCGCCCTTGAGAATCAGGTCTGGTTGGACTGCATATAAAGCTGATTGTTGTTGTTGCAGCACACGCATAAATCTCAGAAAGTGCAGCTGTGTTACACATGGCTACGACGCGGAGCTGTGGCTTACAGACACACACACACATAGGCAGCTAGCTAGTAAAAGATCTTACTTGGGAGTATATCGGGAGAATATCAAAGCGCAGCAGAATGAAAACAAATAAAGCACGAAGTTTCCTATAAAATAGGCGTACAAGTAAGGGAACTGTAGTAATGGACAGCAAAAGACTGGCTCAAAAACAATAAAAGTAAGTATGGACCTCAAAACTAAGGTTAAAAGAAAATAAGAGACAGATAAATATGTATGTATGAGTGAATATGGCTCGGACAGTTGACCAAATACCAACATGTTCCTCCTCAATACCACATTTCCACGCTCAGAGTAGAATTGTTTATAAGACAGGTAGGTAGGCAGATTGACTTTGTTGTAAAGACCGGCTTTTGTAGCGACGTGAAGTTGAACGGAGATACAAGTGAGAGCGACTAAACACAAACAATGCAGTCGCTCAAAAAATGCTACAAAGATCGTATACTCATTCGAGACTCGAACACTACGCGAGCGGCGATCACAGACAATGCGCTCTAACAACGCACACCAAGCACAATAAGTACTCTCCAAAAACGCTAACACAGCATAAAAGACAAATCTTCGGACATAAAAGACACATGTGTGGAAGAAACAAGAAATGTCTGACTTACGAAGTGAAGTAGCGACAAGCAGCCGAAAATGAAAGAAAGACAGACGCGTTGTAAACAATAAAACAACAGATCTTCATGCCTCAAACGAAAACGTGTCGAAAGCGCAGAGCAAAAACATAAACAATCCGTAAGAAAACGGCGAGTAAGAAAAGAAAATATGTAGAAACTAAAGTCAATAAAGAAAATAAAGCAAAGCAAAAAATCATAAAAACGAAAAAAAGACAAAGTCGTTGGCAGCAACAACAGCATGTAACGAGGTACATACAACAGACGATGGTACGCCCGAAGCCGGGCACGAACGGTAAACGAACGACTTTGAATGTTCTTTCCCACGGTCTCATATCTTGCATGCTTTGTATGCTTGCTTGCTTGCTAGCTTGGTTGGTCGGTTGGTCGGTTGGTTGGCTGGTTGGTTGTTTGGCTGGTTCGTCGTCGCTTCGCCTGCTTGGCTTGTCTCCGTTTCTGTCGCCTTACCTCACATCACTCCACTTTTCACTGTACGTTTCTACCATAAATATGTGTAGTTGGGTGTAGTTTTGAGTGAGCTTGTGTGTGTGTTGTACTATATTTATGAACGAGACTATGGACATAGTGTTGAGCATAATTTGGGTTTTTTGAGATCTGATTTCGTTGTAGCAAATATCTAGGTGTAAGTTAGTGAACTGTTTTAGGCAGATTTGGAATTAAGGTTGGTCCATACCTCAAGAACCTCTTTGTAGACTAACTTTACTTGGCTTATAGGCGTTAAAAGCAAAAGATTTCACCTTCTGGAAGGGAGTTTCGCGAGTAAACACTGAGAAATTCTTTGGTAAGTCAGGTTTGATCTTCAGAATTCCTATTTGACTCAAGTAGTTTTGAAAAAAAAACGTTATTCGGTAATCTTTAGATATCAAATGAGTTAAATTATTGCAATATTTAACGTTCCCGACTTTAAAATTATAGAAATTGGAATATCTATGGTAATCTTGGTTGAAAGCTGAGCTTAATGAAATCTTCAATACTCTTCTTCTAATTAAAGGCACATCTTATAGTAGGTGAAAGCTTCTTGATTTTTCCCGAATTCAGATTATGAAGACCACTCCGTATATAACGCTAATATCTGTAAATCTTACTTGCCCCAACTTCAACGCCTCGTCTTCACCACCAACAACGCCGATATTTAGCAATCTCAATCGGTTGACATGGCTCCCTAACAAACATATAAATAAGTCTACATATGTAGATAAATAATTCGTCGTTTCTTTTGCTTGTACGGTCGGATTATGCGTACACAAACACGATCATTAAGTGCTGAACACAAAGACGACGACACGACACGACGTAGCGACGGCTGATCACAAATGTCGCTTTGAAGCCAGCGTCTTGAATTTTGAAGACGGCAGCGACATATCAAAAAGCAATTTCATTGTTGCCGTACTAAAATCTTTCGCTTCAATAAAATTTACATATTTAGTTTAAAGTGAAATTATTTACGTAAAAAATGTAAAAATGGTCGATTTATTTGTTTTAAATAATCGATTGTTATTATAAATGATATATCAAAGCTATTTTACGTTTCTGCTGGCAAAATAACGTCATACTTGTGAGAACTTTGAATAATTTTACATTTCACATGTTAGTGGCAGCTCTACAGCGGCCATTGTCGTCGGCAAAATTAGAAACATTTCTAATTTGGCGACAGCGAAGACTTCAACCCTTTTGTGGTGAAGTCGTGCTGTTGCCAAAAAATCTGTGCCCATAAGAACGCGTGTATTTTAATATTTGACAGATGTCGCTTGTCGCTTGTCGTCTTCTATGTGTTCAGCACTTTACCTACGTTGCCCGAATATATTCGTAAGTTGCGCTTTATTTTAGCTTCGTTTCGACTTCGGCTGAAGACAGCGACAAAAGCCAAGCAGTAAATAGGTATGCCCTCGCCATCGTCCAGTACAACATACATTATTCCTATCGCGTCACTACAACAACATACATACATACATGAGTTTGCTGCAACAATCAGCTGGTGTTGTTGGGCAGCAAGCTCACCACTAAACCACTTTTCATCCACAGCTTATATTTGTATGTATGCTTGCAGCACCAAGGGTCGTCTGGGCTCGCTTTAAGACTTTTCATAAAGCGATGGACTTCAATAAAATTATTGTATGTATGCTTGTATGTCCATCTTGGTATGTACTTTATACATCACTCTTAAGGTTGTCAGAGCTCTTTAAGGCTGTTTAGTATTGTTGTTGTTGCTGTTGCCATTGAAGCATAAACGCTTAAGAATCATAAACATATACACGTCGTTTAGAGAAGCAAGTAATGTGTAGCAGCAACAACAACAATAACAACAATAGCAATAATCATGCATAACAAAAGGTGTATGACACTGAACTGTTGATCGTTTGGTTCGGTGTGTGTCTCTGCTTCTAAAAAAGTTAACTGAACTGGACCAGGCCAAAAAGGGTGTGAACCTTATGCTGTTCATAAAATTGATTTCACATTGCGCATGCTCATACTTATACATACATATGTATATGAGTTCATACAATATGTATCGGACCTGTTTATTATTCTTCGCGGATATAAGAAATATAATTATTGCTCTATTTTTTAGACTACAGAGTATGTACGCCTGGCAACAAGCGAATACTACTCACATGTGAACCAAATCATTCTTACGATTTAATTGTTCAAAGCCTGGGGAAAAGGTCAGCATTTTGCAGAAAGGTTCAGATTTTTAATTAAGAGAAAATAGAAAAAAATTGTATTGAATGGCAACAGCTTTTCTGATCCTATAACAACAATAATAAGTGGATTAAAAGTTCTCATCGTTTCTATGAGAGAAGAATTCATATGTTTTGTAGTTAGACCTAACCTTCAAGTTGCTCTCGTATATCTTTTAACCACTCACATCCACCGTATTTTAGATATCTAGTCTTCAGTGACTTTCTCAGACCTCAAATTTCAAGTTAATGCTTGGTGGAGAGCGCAATAGTTCCACAATACAAGTTTTTCCTTATTAACCTCAACTCAAACTCAACTGTCCTTATCAAACTGATCTATTGTTCCGTTACTTTTTTCCAGAAAAATACTTGAGACTTATTATCAAATTAAGCTGAGAAAACTGCTTTTATATAAACACTTTTAAAGCCACCAATTACAACAGCAATCAGCATATATTTAAATCCGTCCTAATGATATCGATAATTTACCTTAATCTTCCCACAAAACAACATTCTTATCAGCTGCAGTTGTATACTTAAGTAAGGTAGCAATCTTTATCTGCAATAAATTAAGTTAAATACGAGAAAAGTCCATTTCAATTTTGATTACGAATTTACGAGCAACATTAAGTGCAACACGATGGATGAGCAAACAGGAGAAGCGTGTTATAGAAATTTCAGCACCACAATGATCAACAGTGATCGGGAGTGAAACGCATAAAGAGCATCTTAAACGCGAGAAAACATTAGTAGTCAGATAAATATATTCAGGAAAGCGTGCTGAGCTCTACAAGCAATCGATTCGAAGCTCCTCTGGCTTGAAGTTATCATTCCTTTTTGTGCTTATTCGGCTACAAAATTCTAAGATACTTTTTGTTTGTGTATTTATTGGAGAAAACTTATTTATTATTTTTGTTGTTGGCAGCAAATTTGACTGAGTAAGCGACTGGACAAAGTTGCTCGCCGGACTAGTTTGCTAATTGGCAGGTTGTGCTCGCCTAATTCAGCGCTTGACTCAGCCTGCCCGGCCACAATTCCTCTTGATTAGTTGTGGCTGGGACAAACCCTTATACTTTGCATTTTATAATTCATATTTCCACTGTACTCCATTTTAAAATTATTACTCAAATAAATATAATATATATTCTATACTCAAAAAACCGGTTCGAGCAACAGTTGTCGACTTAGTTACAGTTACACTTATTTTTGTTGTAATTAGTTTTGGTGTTCTAATTTCAGTTTCTGTAATTTTTGGTGATTTAATTCCTTAATCGTTGCTTTCATTGAATTGCTTTTTAGCCGTTTTTGACTCAAGCCTAATGGCAAGAACCAATATCTTCGTTTAAGTTTCTGATGAGGGTTGATTTAGGTCCAAAAAGTAATAAATTTATTATAGACGTTATAGCTTAAAGCCATTTAGTGCAGAAAGCCAATTTTCAAAACGATTGATCTTTCTTAAGATACACAGAAAAGTTTTATGAAGTATATTCTTAACAAGCAACCAATTTCTCGAAGTTTTTTTGGCATGATCATCGTCATATTTCCGCAATATCCTCTATCAAATAAGTTTATAATACACATTCTATTACATGTAGAGTGAAAGGTAAATAAACTCAAGATTTAAGACAGATCTCATGTTAAAACATAGACTGGGATCAGATAAATCTGGAAACTGTGAAAAGGAGTTGATATAGAGAAAATGAATGAAATATAGATAAAATTTAATAAAAGAAGTTTCTGAACTGGAAAAGAATTTCATTTCCTCTTAACTTGAAGCGTTTATAGATTTTTTGAATATGATATAAGACTCCAAATGTTCCTTCCAAAATTTAAAACACAACAGCATACGTATAATAGCTCTTCATTAGCATCTGGGGATGATTTTTTCTCTTAGTCGTTTAATTTTAATATCTTCCTGGAGTGAATACTATTTTGAAGCTATGCTTAGAACAATTTTCGAGTGGAAGAAACTGCTTCCAGCTGGCGTATACATAATTTGTACAAAATGGAGTGTGAAGTGAACGAATGAACCGAGTGTGTAAAGTGAAAACAAGTGTCAGGTCGATAGAAAAATGTAGAATAACAAAAACAAAAACAACAAAACAATATGCAATCATACAACAGTAAAGCGTTTGGAGTACAACTTAGCAACACAAGAAGCCGACTGGGTAAAGACACTCATTACCTCAACTATGTATGCCTACGAGCCCTTCTACCAAAGTAAGTGTGTGCGAAGTGTTTACGTACATAAGTACGAGTATGTGGCAGTGGCAGCTATTTTCGTACGCACATTCAACATCTGCTCCCGATATGTTGTAAAGTGAATGGCGTTTAAGACACAGGCACCGCCACCGACGCCACCGCTGCCATCGCTATGGGAATAATATTTGAGCAGAAGGCGCGCTTGCCTAGAAGTGATTTTAAAATAGTCGCGGCGCATAGCACAAGCACATGTTGTGGCAAGACAAATATTTAGCTGCCAAGTGCAAGTGGTGTTTACCAACTAAACAGGCTCGTTTTGTACGCGGCGCATTCGCGTAAGCAAATTTGTATGAACATTTTTTGTTTTTGCAATAAAAATTTCCAACGGGCCTATGCGAGAGTATGGGGCGCTGCTAATCTAAATGCAAATGCGCGGCTGTGAGAACGTAAAACCTAGTCACACAGTGACCTTCACCTTTTACTAGATAGTGGAACCACCAATAGCAGCAGCAGGGGCCTATAGCTGCAGTTTTGCTGGTGGCAAAGTGTTGGTCATAGCGGCATGTTTAGAATCAAGTTTGGCATTTAATTAAAATATTGCTGCGTTCACTGTTGTTGTTGTTATTGTTGCTTTTTATTTGGTGTATTTCAGTTTTACGATCGGTAGTTGGCTCTAAAATGCGAGAAACTAGTAATAAATTAAGTAATAAAGAGTGGGAAAGAGGTGATCGAGAATATAATCGAAAAGAGGACTACATATTTGGGGCAATATGGTAAAATAGTTTAAGTCAACTTTAGTGAGATCAGATATTCGGGCTACTGGTAAAATTTAAAGCCTCTTATTTGGTGGTATTTATCATAATTTAGTAGCTCCGATCCTCATGTATCACTTGAGTTAAGACAAAGCATCAAATATCGAAAGAGTTGGTTTTTCCTCATTTGCTTAAGTCGACTTAAGCTTTTTCAATTCAAATGGCTTCATGTATATGAAAATATCCATGCAATTTGGTAAATATTGAACTAGATAGGTCTATTTGGTGGTAGATCCCTTTCTATGTATCCTATTAACTATCTTTTTGATATTTTAAGCAGATCCAAGTTCATTAAAGGTATCGAAGATCTGTCATTACAATTTGAATATATCGATTTTTGGTTCAATATTTTTTTCTCGTTAGATCTCAGAATAGGACTGTCATATATACAGATTTTGAAGAAATGAATATAATTATTTCAGATTGGGTTATACCTGCCGTAACCGTAATTATAGGTTTGAATTTAGATAACCGGGAGAGATGTGAATGAGGTTCTCTTTACTGTTGGGTTTTCATTGGATAGATGAAGTGAAGATCAAGATCACTTGGTAGTGATGGATAGATGGAGTGAAGATCAAGATCACTTGGTAGTGAAATGATGTGCTGAAGTCCACTCAGAAGTCTCTTTTCTTATTTACCTTAAAGCATTCAACAGATCCTCGGAAGTACGAACCTCTAAAGCTTGAACGTGACCAATTAATTGGTTTCAAAATTTGTACAAGAATTATTAGTTCAAATAAGGAAATCAATTAAACAAATTAAAGAACCGAGAACAATTAAGTAGAGAATGCGGTACTAAGATTGAACTTTATTTGGCGCTGCATTTCAAGAATTGTTTTCTAAAAGAGTATACAATTTATCCTCGTACCAACTTCAGCTGATGAAGGCAATTACCGTTGCATAACGAACTGAGACACCTAATTGAGCATAAAAAATACGCCTGAACCATATACTGACCTCAATTACCGTTCTAACGTCTCACATCAAGCTGCTGATTATCATAAAGTAATGTGGAAAAACGAAACGGAATTTGCTCCAAATGTGGCAAATAGGCAATCACAGTCTAAATAGGGCATGAGGAAGAGTTTGAAAATGGCAGGCTCCTTCATGCCTTGCTAAGCTATGTTGCCTAGATGGTAACTAGTGCATACCAAGCTCACATTTATCAACTTCTATTTCTTTTTCCTTGCATCAAGAATGTTGTTGTTGTAAGTAGAAATGGTTGACTCAAGGTGCTTAACAACCAATTCGGGTAAATCGAATGCAATTATTTGCACTTCGTTATGTGATCTATTGTAGGCACGAAGGAATGTGGACTTTTTATCATTGCAGATACCTATGCCTAGATGAAGGTAGAATGAAGTATATTTACCGATAAATGTTTGAAAGTACAGCGCTTAAGATGATATAGAACTTAATGTTGCTGCAACAAAGGCGCCACATATCTATGTATGCTTGCAACAAGCGTGAATTTAGCGTATTGTCACGCATAAAACTAGAAATTTATCATTGTTTTTTTAATAATCATTGCAGAAATTAATGCTCTGACAGCAGTCAAATGTGTAGATTTCAAGCAATAACTGTAAAATACGCAATACATAGCAACTTTATTAATGATGACTCACACTCAAGCGGAAGCTAAGCCGTTATTGGCTTGATTAATTGAACAGTTACTTGAGCGCCATGAATGCAAAAATATACATATAGACGTAAAAATAAATATTTTTTAATAAATGCAAAAGTTCGCTGAACAAATTTTTTAATTGCCAACACAAATGAGTGAGTGCAACAAAAACTAAAAAAAAACAATAAATAAACTAAAAAATTGCATAAAAATTATGCCGAAAAAAAACGAGTGCACAGCCAATCAGCGGCATGTTGCACTCGTTTGTAATTTATAATTTATGGCCTGTAAAGGACGGAGAGAAATTAAAATAAATTGGACGAGGGCAATTTGCAGCAGCAAGCAAAGGTCGTCAAGCGGTTGTTGATAAAAAATAGTAGACAAAAAAAAAAACCAAAAAAAACAAAAACAATTTGTAAGCTAAAAAACGGTCAATAGCGGCGAAGAAAGTGCACAAAGCACGGTTATAACTGTTATGCCCACACAAACAACACGAAAATGCATACAAATACCAACAAAATTCGCCAACAAGCAGCAACAGCAGTCAAATGAAGCGCGCCAAGCAAGTAACACAAGTAGCTTAAATGCAACACAAAAACAACAACAACAGCAACACAAACAACATTTATCAAACAATTATAGCAACAACAGCAGCTGTTGTTCAACCATTTAACAATTTGTAGGAGTAGCAGCAACAGTAGCCCGGCCGCTGGCAATAACAACAACAAAAACAATACACGAAGTTGTTGTAACAACAGTGTTGCTACTATTTTTCTGCCACTGTCTTTAATTAGAAAGTCTAGCTGCTGTCTAAAACAACAACAACAAGAGCAAGCAATATTGCAGCAGCACAATGACAAAGATTAAATGGCAGAGACAATGCAGCTGAAACTTCGTGTCGACGCCACACCACAGCTTCGACGCTCACCTACGCTGCTTTGCATTTTGTCAACAACTGTAGTGGTCAGCAACAACAAGCGCATGCGAAGCAATATTTATAGCGGAATTGCAATGAAAATAGAATATGTATGCAGCTTGAAAGCAAATGGCGTGGAAAAACGTGAAATAGCAGAATGCGACGATAAATGATTTTATTAAAATGTACGATATTTATGGTTAAGTGAGTGCGCACAGTGGGGCGAATGTGATAAAAAAGTAGACATAATTTTTAATTATTTAAAAAAAATACATTAAATTAAAAATAAAAATAAAAAAATTAATAACAATAAAATAAATTAAAAAATTAGATTTAAAGCCGATTCTTCAAAAATAATTTAAATTTAAATTAAGTTTAAACTAAAATATTTTTAGAAAAAACGAAAAAAATTATTTTGACAAAAATTGTTGGTGAAATCTAGTTTGCGTCCGATAATAATTCATAAATTAATATTCTTTGATTAAAATATTTAAAAAAATTTCAAAATACAGTTGAACTTCCATAACTCGAACTGCTCTAACTCGAAGTTCTCCAAAACTAGAGATCTTGAATTGGCAATAGAAGTAAAAATTCAAACCAATTACCTTCTGTAACTCGGAAGTCTCTCTGACTCGAAGTTTTTTTGTGGATTATGGTGATTCGAGTTAGAGAAGTTCTGTGCACTGTATATTAGCGGTTAGGAAAAAATTTTCTTAAAATTTATAAAGGTCGAGACTCATCAAGATTATCCTAGATTTTATAAAAAAATTTATTTAATAAAAAAATAAAAAATAAATAAATAATTTAGGTTATATGGGACTCAAATATAATTCATCATTTTAATTAAATTTTGACCACACAACATCGACTAACAGACCACTGTACACATATACGGACACTTTAAGATATCGACTAGAATCATGTATAACCTAACAAAACGACTGAAACCAGGTGCGACAAACCCTTGTAGCATTTTGTGGCAAGATTTAGAGCAGAGCATAGCAAAACGAACAACTCACGAAAACATGAACTAAATAAAACTAACAACAACAACACGAAAAATATTTAAAAAAAATGAGGCGCTTTGTAAAATGTCAAAAATTGTTGTTGTTGTTTAGTTACAAAAAAATTATAAAAACAAATAAATGGAATAAATAAATTGCAAGAGCAATTGTAGACCTTCAAAGCCTGACAGAGAGGCGTTACAACGCTTTATTCCACATTGGACTTAATGAAATGACAATTGCGTTAGTGTTGGTGTAGCGGCGATGCAAGTGTATTGCAATGACCGCTGGTTGTTGTCGCACACAATACAATGCCTTTATTATTGTTACTACATTGTTGTTGCTGTTATACTTGTATGCAATTTTTATTATTTGCCCCTTAGCATTGTCAACGCCAACTGGTTGCAAATGGTGGTGTGGTTGTTGTTGTTGCTTTTGTGTCTGTTTCATGCGCAACGGCATGCGCGACAAGCCGAACAACAACAACAAACAAGCAAGCAAATGATTGCAGCGGCGTACTACAACCATAATGGCGTTGGTGGAGCTGGTGGTGACATTGTTGTTGTTGTTGTTGCTGCTGCTGTCCTCCACAACTAGAATCTGGTCAGCAATTGTCATCTTTTCGCTGTGCGCGTTGCCTTCGTTGACGCTGATGAATATATTTATGCATGCCATGTATTTTATATACATATGTATGTATAAGTGCATGTTGTTGTTGTTGTTGTTGTCCATTGCAACGAGTGCATTTTTCGCAAATTTCATGCAATTTTATTTAATTAATTGAATTGAAACGAATTGAATGAAATGAACTCAAATGGCAATTGTCGACTGGTGACTACAGCAGCGGCGACATTAGAATAACAACAACAGCAATAACAACAATAAATGACACTAGTGCAACAGCGTGCATTAACCACCGCGTGACGCGGGTGTAAGCGCGACGCTGTCACTGTCACTATGCGCTGAATTAATTAGAAAAGTGTTTGCCGTCGCAGACACACGCACACACTCACCAACATACAACAACAACCACATGCAAAGTAGCATACAATAATGCATTGCTTTTTGTTGTTGTTGTTCGTGGCATTGCATTTGCGACTGTGCCTGAGAATCGGGTGCGGCTTCAGACACACTTGTTTTTCTCCATTTGTTGCAGTTGTTGTTGTTGTTGTTGCGTATTTCGCAACTCGTACTGCACTTGCAACAAATAGCTGAACACTCCTATTTAAATTAAAACATTTAAATAATAACAACAACATATGTTAATGCACTTACATGTGCTCATAGCGCTTAATTAGATATGTATGTAGCTTAGAACCCAACATTTAAGTAGTTAATGTGCGACTTTAGTGTTGTTTAGCTGGCTAGTGTTGTATAATTGCAGCATTTATTGTTGTTTTTGTTGTTGATATTTTTTAAGTTTGTTGCTCTGCGAGCGAGTTTCTTGTGGCTTGAAAGGCGAGTAGTGTGTGAAAGCTTTTATGCGACGTTCACATTTATTAATTAATGTAAGTAAACTATTTTCGAAAGTATAATTAAATTAACTATTTAGTTATAATTGTCATGCTGTGCATATTAATTAAATACCTTCAGAAGCAATAGCAGAAAAAAACTAAAAACTAAAAAACTACTATAAAGCATCTACAAAAAATTCTAAGTATATGGAATAACCACATAGTAAAGATACCACATCGCCAACTTTTGAGTTCCATTGCAAGTTTGATTATATTATTTTACGAAGCATGAAGATCTAGATGTGTGATCTCAACGATAAATATTGGATTATGTATGGGTAGAGTAATTTTTAACACTCCAAAAGCTCATTAAAGCAGTATTCCTGCTTACTGCCTCAAGGAACTTGAAAGATCCTCGATGAATTACATTCATATTTAAAAGTAATGTGTTCTAAAGCGCTAGCTCTAAGTTTTTTATAAGCCGATACTCATATATAATATAGTTATTTAATTACGAGGGATTTCGAAAATATTCCACTTTCTTAATAAGTCTAAAATAGACAATTATATTTGTGATCTCATCGATAAATATGAGATTGTATGTAAGTGGAGTAATTTTTAACACTCCAAAAGCTCAGTATAGCAGTATTCCTGCTTACTGCCTCAAGGAACTTGAAAGTTCCTCGATGAATTGCTTTCATATTTAGAAGTAATGTGCATCAAAGCTCTAGCTTTTAGTTTACGAACGCTTTCGATTTCGTTTCGAATATATTTTCTTACTAAGTCTAAAATAGACAATCATTCTTCTCTTTAGGCTATTAATGATTTAGCAAACATTTTTCAAACTTCAAAATGATAAACATTTTTGTCTATTTCAATAGGAGCAGCTGACTTAAAAATCTAATGTGAGGTTATGCGAACACAGTTGATAAATTAAATTAAAATAACCCAATTAATTACAAAAATCTCACATTATACATACATAAAAAATAGTACTAAACTTTAATTTGAAAAATATCACACTTCTCAGTCTTCAAAACAATCAAAAACTTCTGTAAATATGTATTATATGCAAATGAGTGCATATTAGTTATGTATATGTAACGCTTACTAGTTATTATTATTATTGTTGTTGTTCTTTCTTAATCTGAGTAATATGTTTTTCTCACGTAGTTAATAGCTTATGCTTTTACGCTCTATCAACAACAAAGAACTGCCAGAAAATTGCAATGATTCACAGGGTTTGCTAAAAATACATATTATATATTCATTACATATCTAAATATAGGTACAGATATGTATATATGTTTGTCTGTATATAAGCAAGCAATTTGTTCAAGTGCAACGCTGTGAAATGGCGAGAATATTGTGACTTTATGGTTTCTTGGATAATTCTAATTAAACTACACTTTATATGTGTGCCGTTAAACGGGAACCATTACGCTCCCACGTTTGCAACATCAATATTAACACACTAAAATCGATCAATATTCAACGGCTAACGGTTTTAGAAATAATTTCAACTCATTTATATTTTCTTTATGATCTATTTAAATGGGTCATTGCGGAGTTAATCGTTTGTAGAGAGGAGAAGAGAGTGTATTTATTACTCATGAGCTAACTGGGATGAAGTACTCGTATATCAACTTGAGATTAATCAATGGTTGATTGTCGATGGTAATCCTGACAATTTAAACATGACTCGTGGGAACTGGTAAATGTCAAAGCCCAATATATTTTAGAGGCAAACCAAAGCTCCTGAGATCATTCTATATGCGATTCGAAAATCTTACTTATCCTTAACACGACTCTCTCACTTCCTCTCGAAATTTCTTGTCCATTAAACCTCTAAGCTTGTTTCTCAGCCTGTCCTCAATATTATCTTCGCTGTTTGTCTTAATAAATAAAGCAATTCTTCATGTGAAATTTCTAATACCCCGCACCTAGGTTTGCAGTTGTCGAAATTTTTCTGAAATATTGCCACAAATCGCCGTTAGCGGTTTATTTGGAAACGGAAATGAACCAACAACCAACCAATAAAAGCAACAAAACACCAATTGGTGGCACGCAGGCCGCCTGCCCGACCAGCTGACTGTCAAATGATTGTCAAATCGAGTCAATTAACATTTTATGTACTCGCTCTATATTAATCAACTAATTTATTATTGTTTTAGACAACAAAAAGCAGAAAAAAATTAAAGATATCAGCAACAGCACTTAAACCGCGCTTGTCTAGTGGCCTAAAAGTATGCGTGCTCATATATCACAACGCCGAAATCGCATCTAATCTGAGTCTGAAAATGTACAAGGGTGAGCAAAAGAGGTTGGGTTCCAGTTGTGTGACTTGATTTGCGTACAACTTTTCGCCGTTTTTGCTTCCATAAAAAAATAAGCGTGGCTTTTGTGCCACGCAATGCCGCCGTTGCTGTTGCGGCATGTCAGTATTCGCACAACAACCGCAACTCTGGCGCGAACGCCAACTTTAAATTCACTCGACGTCAGACAAGTCAAGTCAATTTGGCAGCAGCGGAATCACCCGCTGGACATCACGCGCGCCAAGTCAAGCAGAAGTATTTAGAGAAAAATAAGAGACAGCCAAAAAAAAAACGAAGGATTTCTAAAATATTGCTGAAAATAGGCACATTGATTGTCCAACGCCGCCGCCGCTGTGACTGTGTTGCCTACTATTGTTCGAGTGGAGCTTATGAGTTAAGAGTAAAGCTTTTGTTTGCAGTCACATACAAAAATATCTATGCATGCAAGCAAAGTTGAGGTTTGCCTCGGCAGCAAATTGTTGCAGCTGCCATACTGCCAACTCGAGGCTCTCCTCGTCGCTACGGCCAGCGCTGCATGTCATTACTCATTTTTATGCGAAATTGCGAAAAATTTGAATCTAATGTCGAAAGCATATTTTTTTTTGGTTAATATACGCCCCAACAACAATAGCAAAGTTGTGCGAAATATTAACAAGCGAATTTGACAACGAGCTTGGCCGGCAAGGCAAAGCAATTGTTAAGGAAATGTAGGAAATGATTTCTTGTGCTGTTGTTGGTGGCACGTGAAAAGGGCATCACGATTTTAGCTGCTGGCGATATGTTGGCGAAATTGGCATTAACGCAATGTAAAATAAGAAATATGAATTGTTTATAAAAAAGAAAAAAAAAGAAAAATCGGAGTAACGAATTAATATGAAAAAAAATATCGGAAGTGAAAAATTTCGGAAATTAAATAGTTCAAAAATAGAAAATAAAAACGTTTTGTCGACGGAAAAATACTTTAAGACCGTTGATTATATATTGGGAACTTTGGGAACTAACAACTGCCTCCTCTTTAAGATCTGATACTGCTTTTCAAGTTTTGGCGAATCGAACAAATAACTGGTATAAATTGGTATAATCTTTTAAAGCTAGAATGGCAAGTATACCACTTCAATACAGAAACCATTTACCCACTAGCATTCAATTCAACTGTATAACTTTATTCTTGCATTTATAGCTGAGTTTTCGACAAGAGAGGAGCTCTAACGAAGCGTGAAAAGTGGCGAATCGAAGATGTCTAAAGTTCCACAAGAATTATATATTTATGAGATCGCATGAAAGGACTGTCAATTCGATTTGATTTGATGATTTGAGGCTACAAAAAGGAAGGTAGGGTTCCATTGGCAGGTTTTTATTCTATCTTATCTTACCGAAATAGTTAAAGAAAGAATAAAGCTCGAGATTTAAAGCCTGAAACAAAATTTGTACACATCCTCATCCATTCAAGAACTGAGGAACCAATTCTAGTCTACTCATAGAGCTTTCTATCTTCCGTGATTTATTAAAAAATTATTCACATTCTCTTCTAATAGTTCTATACATCAGTATGTCTGTCCAGTAATTTATTTAAATTGTATTTTGCGGTTTAGATCAAGTAATTTGAGCTTTGGAATGAAAATTGGCGAACAAAAAGCGAATTACTGTAAGAATTATGGCGACGCAAGAACAAGGAGAGCTGAAACGCAGAGAAAAA
This sequence comes from Zeugodacus tau, assembly GCA_031772095.1. Taxonomy (NCBI): domain Eukaryota; kingdom Metazoa; phylum Arthropoda; class Insecta; order Diptera; family Tephritidae; genus Zeugodacus; species Zeugodacus tau. The sequence goes on along the minus strand of CM062650.1, from coordinate 39,783,484 downwards.
GAGTGCAAGGAACAGGTTGGCGAATAAAAGAATGGCACTAATTTCCACAAAACAAACAACAAGAAAGCGCTGGAAAGGATCATCAAGCAAATACACAAGTATTCTAATTTGCCAATAAAAAGCGCATCTTCAATGCGGCTAACTAATCTTGTGAAAGTCACAACTCACACTTAATCGAGCGCTGGGTGAGTAGGTTAAAATATTGCATTTGCATGGATGTATGTATGTGTGTTTGAGTGTGTTTGGGGCCGACGACATGCTGATGGCAAATAATAAAACAATAACAATGAAGAAATAAAAAAAAATTTGCAAGCTTTTGTTGCAAGTAAGAGGCGAGTAGCAAAGTAGCAGCGGCAAATGACCAATAATCATGGGAACCAATCACACCGATCAGTGATGCATGCCACCACCAATGCTGGCCACAATTCGATGGCTCGAGCAGCAGGCCGCCAAAGTAGCAGAAGAAGAAGAAGAAAAGCAGCAGAAAAGTGGAAAAGTCATAATCCCGATTGTAAAATTTGTGTATTCCAGTTACCTCGGGGGGGCTACACATTCTCTTTGATAAGTAATAAGCGCTAGAAAATCGAAGAAGAAAAAAACAGTAAATGAAATGCAAAGATGTTGCATATGCATGTTGCAACAAAAACAATGCAATAGCAAACACCAACAACAACAATAGCTGCAACAGCGCTTGCTCATCAGCAACAACAAACAAAAGAGTTGCAACGAGTAAATTGCAAATACAATAAAATCATGTCCACTCATTAAATGCTGCAAGCCAAATTCATAATGAATGTTGTTTGTGGTGGCGGCGGTGGCGGCGGCAGTGACTGACAGCGTGTTTGAGGCGCAAGGAAGCGCAATCGACGCTCCCACTACAGTTACGCCCTAAGGAGGTCATGCAGCAAATGCATACCGCTGCTGTGGCATGCCACCATCAGCGACGTGGCACAGTATTGCCACCGACATGCAGCTTAGTCAGCAACAGCAATAATAACAGCAACTACTATATTGCAGAAACTTGAGACGCAAGCCGCCGAACAGCGAACGGCAGCCGAAAGTCAACCGAAGTCTATGCGGCGCGGTGTCGTAAAATTAAACGAAGTGAACCACAATCGTCGAATGGATTGATCACCTTTCTCTACTCATTACTTCCAGCCTCAATTTACGGCGCTGCATGTCTTGCATGCGAACTGGACTTGGCATTTCTTTGGCGTTCGGCACCTTTGGCTTGCGCCCCGACAGTTTGTTTTTCGTTTCGCCAATGAATGCTCCAATGATGGATGCTGATGAATGTCTGCCGGAATTTAGCTGTTAGCTTGCTGATTGCCTGGGCGCAGAGCTAGGATTGGTTCGTGATTGGCATCGATGGCGGTAAGACAGTTGAAAGTGTGAAGTTGTTTGTTGCCTTTTTCTTCGTTTGGGTTTCTTTTTGTGTTCGGTTAAAATTGGATACAGGAAACAAAGGGAATTTCTTGTTGTTATGTTATATAATTGCAATATAATTATTGTTTATGCAATAAAATACATAAGATATCGAGGAAATAGTCGACATCATTCGAGAAAATAAAGCGAGAACCAATAAGATATAGGAACTCTGATAAAAGATATGCTTTTAAGATTCAGGGTTCGGAATGGACTGGATCGGAGGCGGTCCCGGTTTCTCGCACCTTAGCCTTAGAGCTTGGTCTTAATTTTACATTAAGACTTACGAAAAAAGACTCGGCTCGGATGAAATTGCGGTCCTGGACCCTAGTTATCGAGCAAAGTCAGAATTTTACAAAAAAATTCACAACGAAGACACCACAAATATGTAAATAATAAAACAGAAATGCAGCCAAAGTCAAGAAAAAGGAAACACCAAAATCAAGTTGAAGTCCAGACCTCATTGACTGACTTGACTTCCCGCTACCGCCTTCACCATTTACCACGCTGGTAAAGGCGATAGCAATCCTTATACATTACCAACAGTATTTGCTTAAGCTACAAAAAAATTTCAAATGGAATGGAAAACTGAAATTGCTATACCAACGAGCGTTCCGAGCACCATCATGAGGAAGATGAGCACTTAATAGCTCGAATGCGGACGCGCTATTGAAATGTGGCGAGCAGGTTTCTAGCCATGACGGCATATATTTTCAATTCATAGAAACGCGGAGTGAAAAGTAAAGTGGGCGGTAATGATTACCGATCTTGAGAGAGAGTGTGGGAGAGTAAGACATGCAGCTTGATTGAGCGCGCCAAAAGCGGCTGCTGCTATTATGCGATTTGCGGTTTTAACGGCATGCGGGGTACTACAGATAGTCGGTCTGTCAGTGCGGATGTGGTATTTGGTGGTGGTGTTGCTGTTTTTTTTTGAATTTTTTTGATGGCAGTGGTGAGTTTAAAAGTCTTGAGCTTGGCGCGTGCATCACGATTTCGCGTGGTCGCGCGGTCGCATACACTGTGGGAGGCGTAGCTGCAGCTGGGTGCCATTGAGTCACTGAATGGGTTCAAAAAGAATCATTTTGAAATTGACTCAAGCAGTGATGGCATGATAGCGTCGTCGTCGTCGTCGTAGTCGTTGGATGGTGCGCCACTTCGGTTCATTCATGCAAACGTCAAATCGTTCTAATATGAACGTTTATAATTTTGTCAGCACTTGGCCTTACCGCGTTGAGATTAGAATAGAATTATTAGGTGCCGTTATTGCAGACACTGATATTCTATTTTTGTGTGGTAATAGCATTTGCAATTGGTATGTCATGGAAACAATTTTTGGGAAAAAATGTTTTTTTGTGTAATATTTTTTTTCTTTGGTTCAGCAAGCTATTAGCTAATTTGGGGTAATTTTGTTTGTTGCAGTCTAAGTAGACGTTATGGAAGACGAGACGAGACTTTAATGTGAATTTTGCATAGAAATTGTTTGATTTTTGTTAGAGTTATGGAATCTAAGCAGAGAAATATGGTGAAAAAACGATTCCTTTGACAGCCAGTTCTGTGGTCCCGGATTTGAACTGGATTATATCCTACCAGAGCCTGTACAACCCTGTTTGGCATGGTCAGTCGGTATAGGTTTGTAAGTCTGGAATCTAGTTGAACTATAGATGGATCCCTAGCTTCATACATGAAGTTCTATCTTGAACAAAAAATGCTAGATAATTATGGTACAATTATCTACAGATCACGATCACCGGGAATTCAATAAAGATCAATTCGAATTATGCACTCATATGCCATGCATACTTTCGAATAGCGTCGACTACACCCTTCGCCTTCAAGGCGATTCGTTCGAGGGTGAGGCTAGATGATCGCGTGTGCTCTAGTCAAATGGCGTGCGATCGTGCGATCATATTTACAACAAAAATCGCGCTTAATTCGCACTAAAACAGGATTTATAGCCGCCACACCTTCAAGTCAATAATAATCATTTAATGCGCTCAATAGTAGCCAGCGCATTTATTGATTACCACCAACAACCAAATGGGGCAAAAGCAAGCGTAGCAAATGGAGGTGGAAATATATATGGCAAGATCAGACAGCTACGATATATGTATGTAGCTAAACGCCAAGCAAAACGAAACTCTGATGGATATTCATGCTAAACGCATTAGCTAGAAAACTGGCGGTGGCTAAGTGAATGTCATACAGGTCGGTATATATTAACTCATATATAACATATATTGATACAGGTATTTATCGTTGTTGATATGTATGTATGTATGCAATTTGTCTTCCATTTTCAATTGAAAAAATTCGTTCCACTTTGCGCTCGCGCAGCCGTGTCTGGAGATCATGGTCACCATATTCGACCACAAATATTAAACGATCAATGCTTGGCGACTACGCGCGCTACGCTCGTATTGCGCGCCGTTGACAGTTACACATTGTTTGAATAACCACTGATCAACGGCGTCTGTCGCACCGTATTGACCACCACCATCACCGTGTATTCTCCAGTGTGTACGCCGCAATTATTAATATAAATTCAATTTACAATAATAACTCAATTAAACGCAGAATTCGCTTGGCGTAGCAAGTGAGATTGCACGGTTGGTTAGTGTGATGGAAAACGCTGATGAATGCGTTGAAGCTATGTAATCGTAAGCATGACTTATGTATGCTTGCTGTTGTTGTTGATATGTACATTTAATTTTTCTGTTTAGTAAGTTATTTGAAAGCTGTGCTGTCACATTTTCACACTTCCATTGCGCAATTATTTTGTAAGTAGTTAATTGATGGCGCTTCTTGTTTCTTGCCACTCAAAAGGATGCTGACAATTAAGTAATTGTGGTGGCGCAATGATAATGATAATTATAATCGCTATAATTGCGAGATGTTAAGATATGTTGCGCGCTGTTGATTAGCCAGCTTAACTATTGAAGATTAGATGGCATGCTCTTTCACTTAGAATTAAATATTGTTGAAGAGAATGGTTGCTGTTTATACTGTAGGTGACGCTGTTGTCAAATATTTTCTATTTTTGATCACATTTCTGTCAAATTAGTTATTATCAGTGTGTAATTACCTTAAATTTTATAAAAACATATTTGATTGACTAAAAAGTTAGTAGGTAGATGGCGCTAGTGTCAACAGATTTCAAATTTTCTCGTATTCTTTGATTTGAAGCATACCTGAAGTATTCTTATTCAAAAGAATCTGTCATGAGCAAAAGTATATCTTTTTTAATGGGATTCGAGAAATTAAATAATGAACCAAGAATACCTTGAACCGACTTCGAGAGTGAAATTGAAGAAAACATGCTCTAAAATCAGATTATAACCTCTAGCTTTGAAATAATTGATCAGTTCTGAACCATTCCATTTAGATCACTCTGAAGAAAGGCGTAAAAGGTGAGTTATCAGATAAAGAAAATATAGTTATCAGAAGATAAAATGACCTGAAACAACTTTTTTATCATCAAGCTACTATTTTTTGAATATTTGAAGCCTCTAGATCCGTCTTAAATGGGCACTCACTCGCGTTCAGTAGTAACTGTTGTAAAAAGATGTTAGAAAGTCAGCTTAACTAACTTTTTCACGAAAATTACCAGACTGCAGCAGTCAATTGTATGTGGGTCTTCGATGAAAGAAAGACTTTAAAGATTTTTAGTTGATACAAAATGTAATTATTCTACTCCATACCTCTTACTAAACTCAAGCCCAAAAAGCGTGCTCGAAGAAACTATTATCAAGCAATATGCATACCTCGCTCATCACCTTGACTCTCATTATCAACTGCTCTACAGCAATTAAGAATATACATCTTCAGAGACAAAATATCACCAACATTTCAAAACAACCATTCTGGCATAAGCAGCATAATCTAACAACATTGCCAGCAATTACCTTAACTCAACCGTCAGCCGCAATGAATTGTTGTTGCACACCACTTAGATATTAAGTAAAAATGCAATACTTTGGTATGCGCGCACGCAGAGAGAGAGAGGAAGAGAGGGGGAAAAATGTGGAAATTTATTTAAAAACTGGTTTGAACATTGTAAATTCTATTTAGCACAAGTTACGATGACGCGGCGGCCGGTAACTTAACGGCCAGGTGCATAATGTTTTGATTGCCTAAGTACAATTGCTTGCCTAAGCGTTTGCCGGAGCGCAAGGAGCACACCGGCTAAAGCCATTCTAAAAGAAGTAGAAGAAGTAGCTGAAGGTAGCTAGAAGTCAAACCAAGCGATTTGTTGCACTGATGCAACGCTGTGGCGGTTGGTTGTATGGCGTTATCTCAATTAAAATACGCATAAAAGCGAAGAAGGGAGTAAGAGAGGGGAGCGAATGAGATATATGTACATGTATGAGCACTTGCAGAACGTACTGCGGAGTAACTCAGCTAATCGCTCGTGGATGGGTGGCTTTGATATGCCAACAAAAAGCTGTTACATGCAACAAATAACAACAACAAAGTTGCAATTTGCCTGCTACGCGTCAGCATTGCTTTTTCTAGTTAAAGACACCAACGACTTCATGCCTAAAGATATTCATATATTTATTTATACCAACAACAAATGCGCTGCCTTCTTGCCCATCCCACTGCGCGGTGGCACTACTGTGGCGGAGATTAGCGGCAATTAGTCGCTTAAAATTGTGCAACTCGTTGTTGTGCGCTTTGCCACTTAGTTGAGCTGTCGAGCTGCCAAGTCAAGAGCGCTGCGCTGCGCGCTTTCATGTTGCATGGCTCAATTTAATGCAATGGCATCAACTTAATTGTGGCAATTATACGAAAAAATATGCGTGTTGTTGGTAACAAAACATGCAGTGAGGGTTGCAGTGAGCCACGCAATGAGTGCGTAGCTACTTTGTATATATAAGTCTTTGTTTGTTTATATGTATGTATATTACTGAGTTGATTCAAAAGACACTTACCAGGTGGGCATTTGCACTCGTACATTAAACCATTCGATTGACGACAAGTGCCGCCATTCTGACACGGCGATGGCGCACATGGTATGTATTTGGATTCGCAATTTTTGCCAGTATAACCGCCAGGACACATGCATCTAAGGAAGAGAGAGCGAGAAATGAAAAATAATTAGTTTTCTGGCGTAAAGTGGTATTTTAGCATAATAGTGTACATAAGGTTGGAAAATAAATTTTGTAAAATTTTATGTAAAAATATGAAAATAGGAACAAAAATAATATAATATATATTGAAAATAATTGACTAAAAAAATAAAAAAAATATTAAAAATAAAATAAATTTCTTAAAATATTGTTTAATTAAATTATTTATTAAATATAGTAAAAAAAAATAAATTTTAATATAAGAATATGAAAACAGACTAAAACATATTAAAAAAATAATAAAAATAAAAAAAAATTAATATTGGAAACAAAATAAACAATTATAAAAAAATTTAATTGAAAAAAATTATAAAAAAGTATTAAAAATAAAATAAATTTGTTTAAATATTGTTTAATTAAATAAAAATTAAATTTAGTAAATAAATAAATTTTAACATAAGAATATGAAAACAGACTAAACCATATTAAAAAAAATTAAAAAAAAACTAAATTAAAAACAAAATAAAAAATTAAAAAAAAAATAAAAATTAAAAAAAATAATGTAGAAAAAAATTTTCAAAAAAAAAAGTAAATGAAATTGTTAAAATATAGTTTAATATAATGAAATATGACTTATTGCTTAAAATTTTAAAATATATTCCTATGTAATATTCTTAATTATGTATTATATGATACAAAAAAAAATTTTCCATAACATTTTTTATATACAAATACTTCATTCTCTATATCATGACATACAATTAGATATATAAATAAAATATTTAATCCTATCTTATATCGTATTGTCATTCAAACGTGTCAAATAATATAAATATTTGTAATTGAATTCCATAAATGCTTTTGTTTACGCATATCAATTAACCATATCCGAATATGAGCTCACCCACATGTTACTCATACGCACTGTCGCACCACGATCAATGTACTTGTATTGTTCTTTTGCTTATAATAATAAAGCGATAAATGAATGAAAAATGTAACATGGAATTAGACACCTTTCATATGATATGGTTTATACACTTTTTCGCTCTTATACAAAAGTTAAGCCGAAGTTTCGGATTTCAACGTACGCTTTAAATATTTGAAAAACAAAGAAGTGCTCATTTTCTGTCTTATTTACTAAATATTATGATTTGTATACGTATTCAATGTTAATTCGAATAAATATGAATGGTTTTTTCTCAAATGTAAGTGATAATATGGTTGAGTTGTACATAGAAAGCTCAGAGCAGAGTTATGTTCCTGCGATAGACGGGTCTATGAAAGGTATGTAACCTAAACGGACCCGAATTTTTATACGGTCAAGAACTATTCAATCAGAAATTTTCCTGAATATTGTTTGTGGAGCATGGTAGACGCCACAACAAAAAAAAATGAGTTCAAAAATCTTCGGAATAAGTTGTGGAACAACAATTGTTGATGGGATTGAAATAAATCAGCAGCAGTTGACCTCTAATACCACATAGTAAAGATAGTACATATATAATGCGTTAAACTAAAAACAATCGTGAATTTGTTAAGAATTTAGAGGTACATATGTTTCAACATAACAACATTTATAAGCCCTTGCGCAGCACAAAGCGCTCAAACCAAGCAGCTTACTGCAAGCCAAGCAGAGATATATAAAACCAACACCGAAATGCTGTCATTACACTCAGGCGCAATTCATCAGCGCAATGTTTATGTTTCGGTCTGCAAAATGTGAACAAAATAAAAAACCAGTAACAACAACAACAATATACAAAGTATAAACGACACATGTGACGACGTTTTTTATGCCACAATAGACTGTTCACTTTTATTTTTTTTGAATGTTGATATTTTTTTGTTGGATTTTAAATTTTATTTCCCTTCTTTATTTTTGCTCGGACATCACTGTATATACATACATATACATATATTTGGTTGCTCTGTACTTAAATTGGATTTAATGCTGTCCGGCCTTTTCCTTATTTAATTTTTTTTTTTTTTTGTTGTTTTGGCTTTTAGTCTCTTCCACTTTGCCTTTCATTCGCTTGCTTGCGTTTACAACTTCCTTTCAACATTAATCTTCAGCAGTGACTTGTGGTGTTCTGGGACAGGCGATACACAAAGGTAAACAACATAAGCTTAACGCTATTTTTATGTTGAGTCAGCTCACGGCAAATGCTTGCATAAAGACGGACATACGAGTATGTATGTATGTATATGCTATGTGTACATGAGATGACAAAAAATATTGTGGAATCAGTGTGTACTGAAATTAATGACAAAAATTCGCAGTAAAGTTGTGTGTATGTATGTATATAAATAAATACAGGGTGACTCAATTATTTCTGCTTTATTTCGTGGATATAGTACATACGAAGAATCGAAATTTAATAAAAAGGTATTTAGACTCAAATGAATACAATGATATGATCCTTATTTTAGCCATTGTAGTCTTATCTGAAGAATCTAGAGTCATTTTATATGTCTGCTAATCACCCTGTATATTTGCGCTTTTGTACAGTTTAAGTATTTTTAGTTGTTTATTGCTGTCGTTGGATATTTAAAGCAAGGCAACATAAATTAATGCCCTTCGCAGAACATTTTTGTCTTGTTTTTGTTTTATATATGTATGTAATCGTTAAGTTTAAGGTATTATACATAAAATAAAATATAAAATAAAATAAAATAAAATAAAATAAAATAAAATAAAATAAAATAAAATAAAATAAAATAAAATAAAATAAAATAAAATAAAATAAAATAAAATAAAATAAAATAAAATAAAATAAAATATAAAAAAATAAAATAAAATAAAATAAAATAAAATAAAATAAAATAAAATAAAATAAAATAAAATAAAATAAAATAAAATAAAATAAAATAAAATAAAATACCGCTTAGAAAAATATTTTTCTAATCTAAATCTTCCAATAATGACCCCAACTACTCCAACCACTTTTTCTTACAAATTTCCTCTAGCAAAGCAACAAGATTCCTGCTCCAGTTCCGCATTCTAATTGCGTATTTGTCAAATCGACTGACAAGTGCAGCGAGCCTGTCGGAAATCAAGTCTACCGGCAGGCTATAATTCCTGTGGCACATACAGAACACACAGAAAAACTGAGTTAAGCAGGAAAATGGACGTACAACAAAATGTGGCAAATAGTGGGTTTGTGGTGCAGTTTAAAGTGGCTGACAGCTGGACAGCCAGAGCAATCCAGTCACTCAGGTACTCAGCTGGTGTAGAGTAGGTGACAGAAGAGAGATTTGCCACATCTAGCATCAAAAAGCCATTGAGGCATGATCACGATCATGGCGGTCACACTGTGATACGAGATACCAGTGCCAACACGGCTGCTGCAAAGCATAAGTAATACATTTATAAACGTATATGTACACAAATGTACATATGCACATATGTAATACACACACACACACCCCTGCCATCAGTGCGGTTGCTGTAATTTTAATGGCCACTCAAGCATTCACAATCTGAATGAGCTAGCCGGCTGACTGACTGCCTAAATGGCTGCCATCCATCCAACTGATACGTTTGAGTAGCAAAGTGCAACATACAGTGGCAATTGCGCTCCACCACCATCAGCTCCAGCAGGTAGCATGCAAAAAGGGGCACAGCTGTTGCAGTTTAAAATCGCTGCATTTAAGGTTTTTTCTACTTTTCGTAAATGACAGTAGCCAGATTAGCTTACCAGCAGCAACAACAACAACAACAACGAGAGTAGCAACAGCAGAGGCAGCAGCATCATCATCATCATCACAATCAGCACATCATTGCCACCGACATTGGCATTGCCAGTTGAGTAGCTGTTGGTCCGGCACTACATACAACTCGCTCGCACCGTAATTTGCACACAGAAAAACTCGCCTACAGACATAAATATGTATAGTATATACACACACACTGTTGTGCAACAGTTTTACTGCAGCTGAGCAGTTGCTGTTGATGTGTTGTGGTTGAAGATGCTCCTAATGTAATGACATTTATTTTTAACTTTTTTTTTTAATTTTATTTTGTATTTTTTTGTTTTATTACAGCTTCATTTTAAATGGCTTTCAGTAGCTGTCTGCGTTTATGTGTATGTGAATGCTGTTACATTTACGACGATTTGTTTTGTTGTTGCTTGGAATCGCACGCAATAAATCCGTTACATTTACTGCATGCTTGGACATTTTACTGATTTTTTTGCAACATTTTTAGGTTTTTTGTTTTATTTTTCGAGTTTGTTTTTATTTAAATTGTAAACGGAAGTGCCAAAGCAATTTGTATGACAATCGTAGGAGTAAGTTTTATGCGTTTACAGCTCTTTGAGGTTTTTTCATATTTTTAAATGGTAATAAATATTAAAAAAAAACGAAAACTTGAACTAATTATATAACATTTACCACTACTAAAGTCCAGTAAAAAGAAATCCATAATTTTTTTCAATAGATGGGATTTAGTTAACTGTATCTCGTGCTGTATAAATGCGATCGTGTAATGCTATATGTCATTAGAAAGTTAAGATTTTACACTAAAAATACTTCTCAAACAGTTTTGTGATTGCTTGGCTCAGTATTGTTTGAGCACGCCTCAAAGATGGATACTAGTAAAAAGGAAAGCGAACATATTTTACAGCTTTTCTTCGATAAATGCGAAAATGAAATCCAGACGGATGAAACTATGAATAGTGTTTATGGTTCTGAAACGGTCACAGTCCATTAAGCACAATTTTGGTCTCATCGGTTCCGTTTCATTTTATGTCGAAGAGGAAACACGCGCTGGAAGTTCAATAGTCGAAACGATCGGTAAAGTAATAGAAATCGTCGAGTTCGACCATCATGTAAGCACTGTTTCGATTGCTCAGGAGCGATATATTGCACAAAAACCGCACTTGGAACCATTTAAAAAAGGCTAGATACAAAAAAACACTCGACCTCATGTACCGAATTCAAATCTGCGAATCGCTATTCAGTCACAATAAAATCGATTCATTAATGAAGCAGTTAGTTACTGGTGATGAAAAGTGGATCACTTATGAAAACGTCAAGCGAAAACTTTTATAATAGGCAACTTTTAACCAAGGCAAGATTCAGGGTCCGGAAGGTTTTGCTATGTCTTTGGAGGGATTTGCAGAGAATCATCTACTATGAGCAGAGTTCTTTGATCAAACTCTTTATTCGGACATATACTGACAACAATTAGACCATCTGAAGGAAGCAAAAGTCAGCGAAAGAAGCGGCCAGCTTTGAGAAATTGAGTTTCAACAAACAGCGCTAGGCCATACACATTGAAAGTGACTCGCCAGAAGCTCCGTAAGCGTGGTGGGAAGGTTCTTATGTATCCATCTTATAGGCCAGGCACCAAGTAATCACTTCTTGTCTATAATTATTAATTTTGCTCATTAATAATTCTTCTCAAGAGACGTTACAAATCTTTTGACAATATGGACGAGGGTTGCTTTGAGAGTGGCTTTATAAAATTATCCTCAAATTTCAATTATATTCGGATGGTGTTTATTTGAGCTAAATCAGATCATTCTAACTATAATAAATAAACCAGAAATTTAATGCCAAATAATGGAATTACTTATTACTGAAGCTTTTATATATTTCTTTCTTTATGTAATTCAATTTTAATTTTTTATGATTTTTAATACTTCATATTTCATTATTGCATCAATTATAATTCTACTTCTAATTGTTTTTTTTATATCTTTCTCCATTTTTCATAAAATTTCAAAATTAATTTGAGTTTACTACTCCATGTCCTAATCGATTTTACAAGCGGTCCCTAAAAGGCAACAAGCAAGAGACATACATAGAAAACGCGCGAAGCAACGAAAACAACTGGGCAACAGACAACTGGTAGTAAACTAATAAACACAGACAGTGCTAGTAATTAAGACAACTAACTAAATTATCAATTAAACCTTATATTACAGTTAATTAAATAAATGCACAAAATTCTACATTAAAAAAGAAGAAGTAGAAGAAAAAACGACATAAAGCACAAAAAGCTAACAGTTAGCAACACGAGTGTGTCCGTCCGTCTGCTTGTCCGTACGCTTAAATAGCTAACGATTGCAATTACAACTACTCGCCTATTTTTGTTGCCTTCTGCCTTGTTTTCTGGTCAATTAAAAAAGCCCTAAAAGATCTGTTCACAGCTCGCTTGGCTAACCGTTTGTACGTCCGCACGCCGCTTGACTTGACGTTTAGACTGTCTACAAGACAGTCAGTTTGTCGTCTTAGCTGCGACGTGCGTTGACTACTGACGATTTGACTGAGTTGCCGCAAAAGCCCGTAGCTTACAACTAATAAGCAACAACAACAATAGTGAGTACAAAAATAACAAAAACCATTTCGATTTTTTTCAACGCAGAAGGTTGCCCATAAATGGCTAGCAGACGGTGCGACGAATAAACTCAGCAACAATAACAATAACAACATGTAAAAACAATAAAAAACGAAGTAATACTACATACGCGCAACAACAACAACAATAGAAAAGTGAAACAAAACAAATGGGTTTGAGAAAAAAAAAACGCTTTAACAACAAATTTGTCTTTATTTCGCCGTTCAGACGTGCGAGCGAGCAAAAATCAGCACTACAGAGGAAAAACGCTCAACACTGAGTAGAAGAAAAATGTTTAGCGGAAAAATGAAAAAAAAAAGATTTCATAGGCGGCCGACAGCAGTTTAATTAGAGCCGTCTAGCTCTGTATATACTCGTATGCGAGTATGTTGCAACAACAGTATGTAGCAGCAATGTTGCTGAAGTTAGTCAACACTTTGTAGACAATGTTGAGCGATGTTGCACACACTTTGAGAAAGCCAATGCTTGCTCAAGCGGCAAAATTGAAGATAGTAAAGCGAAGTAGTGAAAAACTGAAGAGAGGCTGCATAAAAGTTTTTTATTAAACTTTCAACTATTAGCAATGAAATAACGGTAATAAATGCTAATACAACAACAAATATGGCGTTGATTTCGTAGAAAATGAAAACAAATTATTTGCGATTGTCACTGATGAACTCCGATTGTCGCCATTATTTCTGGGAAATATTAAATCATATGGTCAAATTAATCGATTATCAGTAAAGAGGTGACTTAGGTTCGAAAATAATAATAAATAAATTCGCTTATGTCAACAAAAAATATGAACTTAATGATTAATGGTATCAAAAAGATGATTTATTGGGAAACCCCATTTCTTATCGAGAGTTTTTAGCGAGTTTTTGAGTAGCTTATCAGGTGTCGCTATAGTTGAAAGTCGAATAAATCAAGTAAAATAATAATAATAACATCATTTCTGTGAATTTATGAAAAAAATGCAAAATTCATTAGAAATCCTCTTAAACCAACAAAAACAACTTAAAAGCTTTTTCACTTGCATTCGTCTGCATTTTATGGTCACCAATTAATACGAATCAAATACTTATTTGCAATAACACACTTATTTTTTTAATTACACAGCAAATAAAGAAGAAATTGTTTTAATTATGTATTTCTCTTTACCATCAAGCATGCAACTCATCGTACATGTTGCACATCTTGATATGAGGTTAATATGAGCAAATAAGGTATTAACTTGTGCGCGGAGCCATATAATTGGAACGATTGTAGGTATTTGATTAAACGAAAATTATATATTGGATATAAAGAAATAACGGTGGAAAATTGCATTTGATATATTTGGGTAGTAGCAAATATAATGGTTTGGTATTTAGTACGCTCACTATAAATGAATTGAAATTGCAGCTTTCATAATATCTAACATTTAAATTTCATGAAGTTGGATTATTAATTTTTTTTAACATAAACAGTATAAATATAAAAAAATAAAAAAAAAATTTGTTTCTTTGTAGATTTTTGAACTTTAATTAATAAACATTGAGAAAAAATTTAATTTAAAACAAATATTTTTTTACAAATTTTTTAAATTTATTTTTTTTCTGAATATTTTTTTTATACTTTTTTATTGTTAAATATTATTTTTATAAATTTTTTATATTAGATATATTTTTTTACAATTTAAATATTGTTTTTTTATGTTTTTACATGTAAAAATATTTTTTTTAATTTTTTAATGTTATATTTGTTGTTTAAAAATTAAAAAAAAGGTCTACAACTTTGTTTCCGCCATTTTTTTGTAAATTTAAGGCTTTTTTTTGTATAAGAACGGTTACAAAAATGTTATTCAAAATATTTGCCGTTGCTAGCTACTACTTTTGACCATCTTTCTGGCAGCATGCGTATTCCGTGCAAATGTCGAGCATTCGGCTCAAAAAGTGACATTTTCAGTTGAGAATATTTTGTTGGGTTAATGTTGACACAAATGTCCAAGATCGATATAAAACGATTTAATCGATTTAATCGACCAGTGCTTGATCCTAGAGACATCTATTGGAAAACGGCGGAAGCAAAGTTGTAGTAGGTAATATTTTTGAAACAAATTATTTGATTTTTAAGTTTTTTAATTTTATTTACACAAAAAACATTTGGAAATATTTTCAAAATTTGAACTAAACATTTTTTTCAATTCACATTTTGATTCGATTATCACTTTGAACCCTTAAAACTGCCGTCTACTTGAAGTTATTATTAAGTTTTGGTCTAGAAACATACCTAGGAAGCATGTGGTTCTGAAATTTCAGGCAGAATTTAGCCACTGAGCGACATTTATAATTCATAATTGGAAACATAATATAAGAAATATCAAAAAAAATATTTTTACCACATTTTCGAAATTGCAAAATGTATGCATTTTGCTCTAGCGAATATCTTTAATTAAACAGATTTGTGGTTGTCAGATTCACAAATATACACATTTTATTAATAAAAAAATAATTTCATATAAATTCACATATGTTCAAACATAAATCAAATACGCTTAATTTCCAATGATTTATTATTAATAAACATTTGTGTAAGAAAAAACCAACAAAAATAGCAACAAAATAACGAACGAAAACGCGAAAACATTAGCGTAGAAACTTTACGCCGAAAATTTAATAGAGTTTCAAGCAAAAAAAAAAAAAGAAATAAAAATTCATCAAAGAAATATGCACAATTAAAAGCACGAGAATATGAAAAATATATGCAAAAGGCGAATAAACGCACAATTGTTATTGTTATTATTATTGTTGTTGTTGTCCACACGTATGAGTGGCCAATGAACTGTGCAAACTGAATATCAAATGCGTATTGTATTACCGACATTCTCAATTTTTTTTATAATTTTTTAATTTAATTTTTTTTTTTACTACAAACAGCCATGGCAGGCAATAATAATATTAATATTATTGTTATTGTTATTGTTGAACAGTTGTTGGTCTCAGCTGTTATTTGCCGCTTGCGCATACCTTGCTGTTATTGCTATTGTAACTGCTTGCCGCCAGCACAATTCAACACGCACATTAAAACGATAATTAAGCGTATTTGCCGCAGCGAGCAATCAAAGCGCGTAAGCTCAGCTCAGCTCATGTGGTATAATGGAAAATATCGAAGACTGTAAAATTTGCCTATAAAAATTGGAAATTTTCATACACGCTTTTATTGAGCTTGTGAGCGTTGTTTTGCCGCCAGCTGAGCGTGATGCTAGCGGGTTTTATACATCAATAAATAAAAAATAAAAAAATTGCAATTATTTTTTGTTAGTGGTTACAATTATTTAAATTGTCGATAATTTTGATTATTTTAAAAATAAAATTTTAATATTTTTTTTTAATATTGAACCACTTCAAAATAAAAAATCAAATCGAAATCACTTCTTAATGCAACACTCGAAAATAATCGCGCTACATGCCTTATAGCATTCCTTTTTCCCTTTTTCATTTTCTATCAAAATCTTTAATTGCCAAAAATTGCCGGCAACGACGCACCCAAAGGTCACGCCAACAGGTCCGACGCTTACTACATATGTGGAATTGTGTGAGACTTCCAACCAAGATAAATGATTTAATGCCACAAAAATGGTTGCGTTTTACCATAAACGAGTAGATATATACAAGTATTCCTATATACAATCACACATAAGTAGTTATATTCACCTGTAATTATCGGCCAACGGAAATGCCTAATTATCGCACGAAATCTCGTGGCTCAAGGTATACACTTGTAATCGATTAAATAATTGTTAACGAAATTACATTTTTTTTTTGCCTAGAGAAATATTTTTACGATTACTCCATATTATCACTGTCTCGATTTATGCTTTAATTCCTTCAGAATCTGCTTTTAATTGTCTGCTATCTTCTATAAATCCGGTTTAAGTTTATTTCCGGTGTAATCAGTATAGAAAGTAATTTAAAATTTATTCTCCTATATATAATGTAGTAAATAAAGGATTATGTAAATGATTTTTTGTTCATAAATTGCGATTTTAATGCTAATCTTTACTTAATCGGATTAGGCTTCACAATATTCATACACAGCGGCAGATATTTTATTCAATTACTGTGTAAATGTCGCTTAATTGCACAATTTAAGCTCAATTAAGTGGTAATCCTATTAACTAATACTGTCTTAAGTGTATTTATAAACACAGTAGTCGTTTTTATTGACGAATAAAATCTCAATGGGCGAAAAATATCAACCTTCGAGAGACTATTGAGAGCAAAACTTTTGTAGTTGTAATTGAAGAAAGTCGACCAAAACAGTTGTAATATCTACTCAGTTGTCTCAAAATATGAACAAGAAAGCGGATCTAGTGCACTATTTAAAAGTTTAACAAGTAAAATAATTTGTTCTGCTGCTGATTATTGGATTTCCAAGACAATAAAAATACGCTGAAAGACTTAATTTGACAACTGAAATTACAACTGAAACTCTAGCAGATCTTGAAATCAACAACTAACTATTTATCACACAAAATCACTGGAACACGATCTCGCGATGTAAGCTTGATTGCTTGACAAGTATTTTTTCTTCACATTTTCTAACTGCACCTTACTTTTACTTACAAACTTAAACATGTCTAACTAAATACTCATAGTATACCTATACCTGGAAGTAAACTATTGAATATATATGCCACTTTTGCATATGAAACAAGAAATTCTAGTTGAGAAGGAAGCAATAACTTAGTAAATCATTAAGTTTATTTTTACGATGGGAAAAATTATCGGTACGTATATGTTTAATGTGAACTAGTTACAAGGAGACATGACTATAAGTATAACATATGTATATAAATAACTCTCTGTGTGTGAGTGTGCGCATAAAATTAGAGGTGAGTCACTAGTCATTGCTAATTGAAACCAAGAATCTGTGCACGCTTATTGAATTATGTATTTGTGAAAATCAATTAGTCGAGTGCACCACACATCAAGGCGGTGAAGTTCAATGAGCATGCGGTTAGATCAGTTGTGAACGTATCTCGTATGATGCTTAATCACTTATGGATGCACGTAACAAAGATGGTAGAACATGTTGAGATCAGTTTTTGCAGATTTATTGTGTTTACAATTTATATACACTCGTATGTAAGATTGTAAGTTAGAGATCATGTATTATTATCTTCAGGGAAATCAAAAATTCGATGGGAATTGTATTAAAGATATAGAAAAATTAAAGATTTGGTTTCCACAAGTAGATGAGGTCTCAAGCAATTATGGAATACAAAGCAGCACAGCTAAGGACTGGTCGTAGTGCGTTATTCGAAGATCGCTGCTTTAGTCTCGAAAGACTGTAGATATGAATTCAGTGTTTTGAGATCTTGAGTAGTATGCAACTTGTAGTAGGATCTCAGTGATCTTAGGTGTTACTCAAACCATTTAGAAAATTCAAATTTATTCGAAAAATATTCAAATACTGTGTGAAATATCCAGAGCTGGGAACTGTAAGAAAGACTAGGGGATCTTAAGTGTTATCGAAACCATGTGGTAGATAAAAATCTCTTTGAAACTGATTCATAGATTTGAAACGATCTAGAGGTAGTGACTGTAAGAAGCAGGAGATCTTAAGTGTTCCCAAAACCAAGTAGTACATACAAATCTATTCGAAAATGATGCAGGTTGGAAATTTTAAATTTATAAATTAATTTCAAAAAATATTTTTTTTGTGCCTAAAACCTTGGGATCTCAAAAATAAAAACCAAACCAAAAATAAAACCATAGGATTCCAAAAAAAATTTTTTTTTTGTTTTTTTTTTTGGGAAGTTCCGTAATTTAACCACACGAAAATCTGAATATTTTGCTTATGAGACTTTCATTATTTTCTGTGGCATTTCCTGAAGATCTAAATCTCCAACACCAAGATACGACCACACCAGCTTCAACACTCATCTTTCTCACCACACAAGTTCAACGCAAACGCCATAAATCGCAAGGCAATGTCATTTGAAAAGCAAAAAAATACAAAAACAAAAAAAAAAAAAAAAAAACAACAAATCTAAACGCCACCAACGACAAACACCACTAAATATCGAAAAACACATGTTTCGATCGCACTTTAGTTGCTAAAAAACAACAACAACTAGCTGACATTACAATTTGTTAGCATTTATCTAATAGTTCTAGTTTAATTTATTTGTATTACTTTTTTTTTTGGTTTTTGTTTAGCCCACCTAGTTGCGCCGGTTAGGTGGCTTCAGAGTTTTGTATAACCATTTAGGTGCAGATAAAAGATAAAAAAAAAAATGTGTAGACAAATAAATAAAATTAAGTATGTTAATGAAACCACATAAAAAGCAGAGAAAAATCACATTTAATTTGTTTGATTGTCGACGATTGGTCTAACAAAAAAAAAACACAAAACCGGAAATTTTAAACCCATGAGGCACCCGCTGACACCACAAGGCGGTGGCTTTGAGTGTGTGTTTGTGTGTATGTATGTATAGCTGGCGTTGGTGTGTCGGCACTAGAAAGCAAGTAACAATAAATTTTAGACCCACACGCAAGCATACATATAAACAAATGTATAAATATATTTATGTCTGTAGCATCTAGTATGTGCTACAATATGTGGCAGCTATATATACATATGTATATCTGTATGTTTGCTTTAAAATGAAACTCGTGCCCAATGGGACGCTGCGTTCGCCACGAACGCTTCCACAGCGCCTGTGCTCCAATGCGCATGCGCTTTTATCTACTACTTTGCTGCCGCTCAGCCAATCAGCAAGCGCGTCCACCATTTTCATATGCAAATAAATGTATTTTTATTTTTTTCTTCGTTTTTTTTTAATTTATTCACATTTTGTCAATTTAATTCAATTTCGTATTGCAAATACTCGCTATATATTAAACGCTACTCACTGATTTATCTTAATCGCTTTTATATTTTAATTGTGCTGGCCGATCGCATTATTTATGGCGCACAGTTCGTTAGTGAGATTTAGTGGAAGCGGCAGCTGAAATGTCATTTCGTTTAGTCACAACAAAAGCGGAGAAAAGATAATGGTTCCAAATACAATACAACCAAGGTATGAGCGGGGTCCGCAACTCAAAGGGTGTGTGCGACAAAATGTTTACAAAAACAAAAATGCTTGAATTAACGAGCGCGCGATCTATTCAATAATCATTAGATTATATCGAATATGCGGTAATATATGCTCATATGTAAATATGTATTTCTTAAAACTTTTTTGAAATTTTCGTCGCTTTGCTTTACATTTTTTTTCACTTTATTGTTATTGTTGATTTTTTATTTTTTTTTTCAAAATTTAAATGAAAATTTATTGCACTTATTTGCTTCGTTTGTTTCAAATGCAAATTTCTGCCACACAACAGTTAATTTTATTTATTCATTTAGCTTTTAGCCGCATTTTTATACGCTACCATAAATAACAGAATTTTTGTTGGAATTACAATTAATAGCGCTAGATATTTTATATTGATCGCATTGATTTTGGTGTTTTTAAAGTGTTGCTTAACATTTTGTACAACAAGCATTTAATTTGCATGAAACAAATTCGCGCGCAATCACTTATTCCCACACGCAAAGGCCATAAGCGACAGCTCACAGCAATGAGGGATACGCCAGTCAGCTTTTTTCGGGGACAGTTGAGTTATGACTTTAAGCTAGCAACTAATTAAGTTTCTAAAGCGCTTAATTACTAAGCGCATATATAATACAAAAAATGTGTCTCTCTTCTACTTACTGATAGGAGCCATGTGTATTCTTGCAGGTGCCACCATGTTTGCACGGATTCGCCTCACACTCGATCACATCTTCGGCGCAAGTTTGTCCTTTGAAACCTTTCGGGCATATGCATTTGAAATTATTGCCACCGGCCACTGAGGTACAGGTGCCGCCATTGTGACATGGTGAGGTGGCGCAGAGATTTTGAGTTTCGCAGTATTCGCCTGAAAAAATATTAATAGATTTATATATATAATTTAAAGCCTTATAAGATAATATCAGTCTTCAAAGTATAAATAACCAAAAAAATGTATTCTATAGACTGATAGGCATACTAAAATATCATTTTAGATACGGTAGCGTGATTCTATGCATTCCGAAAGCACTGATATCATTCGGGACCTGAATTAATGTTTTCAAAATTTCGGGATCCTGAACTCCTGATATAAAAATTTCGAGATCCGGCATCTAATTTAATAAAATTTTGTATTTTTGATTTCAAAATTTTATTATCTGATTCAAAATTTCGGGATCTGATCTGAAAATTACGAAATTTTGAATTTTTGTTTGAAATTTTTAACCTAACCTAAAAAATAACCTAAAAAATGTATTCTATAGACTGATAGGCATACTAAAATATAATTTTAGATACGGTAGCGTGATTCTATGCATTCCGAAAGCACTGATATCATTCGGGACCTGAATTAATGTTTTCAAAATTTCGGGGTCCCGAACTCCTGATATAAATATTTCGAGATCCGGCATCTAATTTAATAAAATTTTGTATTTTTGATTTCAAAATTTTATTATCTGATTCAAAATTTCGGGATCTGATCTGAAAATTACGAAATTTTGAACTTTTGTTTGAAATTTTTTGTGATCCCGAATTTAATTTTAAAATCAGAATCTAAAAATCATTTATTTTGCTTTAAAAATCGTAGTTTCTAAAAAAAATTTTCGGAATTGAATTTTAAAATCAGAAAAATCTTTAATTTTTTTGATTTAAAAATTTTATTTTCTAAAAATTTCGGGATCTCGAATATCTGTGTTCCAAATTTCGGGTTCTAAAATATAATTACAAAATCAGAGTGTAGCTATATTTTAAGCTTAATCTAAAAGAAATATTTTCTGATTTTAAAATTTCGGGATCTCAGGATATTATATTTAAATCAGAATGTGTCAAACTATTATTTTTGTTATATAACCAAGCTTAATATCTGATATTTGTTCTCACTTCTAACGTGCCGAGTTAAAACTGCTAAATTCTGTTAAAATTTTCTCTACAAAAAAGTATAAATAATATTGACTCAACTCACCTGTATAGCCATTCATGCAGGAGCATGTGTAATCGTCCAATGTTTTGAGATTACACGAACCGCCATTACGACATGGCGATGAATCACAGGCATTCGGCACACGTATCTCGCATAAAGACTCGGTAAAGCCGAGCGGACAAATGCAAGAGATGCCAAGGCGATCGTTACGATATGAAGGTTGACAAGTGCCGCCATTTTGACAACGCAGCAAGCCGGTGAAGCAAGGATTCAGATGTTCACAATATTCGCCGACATAGCGAGAGCTGCAACTGTAATGAGAATAAGGAGATGAAGAGAGATTTTGGTAAATTGTTAAAGTAAAAAAAGTAAACTATTAAAAGCATATGTTAATCAAGTAGTACAACTTTCAAAACCATTACTGTCACTTTGGCATGTCGACACACTTCATTCAGATTACAAACAACTCACTTGGTAATGCTTTCAAAGTAAAATTTTGACCATTCAATTTAAGGCATTTAGATTTATTTCCCATAAAATGACAACAAAGACAACTGAAATGCCTGCTTTCTTTACAGTTGTACACAAAAAGCTTTTGTCCTTCACAAATTCTTCACGACAAAAATCTTTTGACCTCTTTTTCTCAATAACCCTTTCTCTTTTGCATAACAAATTATCTTTCTTAAATTAATCCTCAGCATACAGCTGCTTCTCCATTATGTATGAGTACACTATACACTTGAAATAATTAATGATGTAAGTTGCTATTTTGTCATTTCCTGTTTTGACACCCTGCACCAAGATTGAATGAATGTGTAGACCGAAGCATGACTATAAAGACAAAACAAAACAAAAAATCAAAAATTCCCTAATCAAAGAAAGAAACGAAGAATTACAACAGATTACCGCTGTGGTTCTGCACAAAAAAAGAATACAAAAACAAAAACTGGTTTTGTTGCAACTACAACGAACTACTAAAATAAGTCCGATACGCATTCAAAAAAACAAAAAAAAGAGTGAAGGAATTATATTTAATGTGCATTGGGCCAAAACGCCAAGAAAAGCACTGAAAAAAGCAGCGAGTTCCAAATTGACAAAAAGTAAAAGGCCAGCGCTGGGCACGCCATGTGTAATAAACACAGGCGAACAATAATAAAAGTATAGCGGCGCCCTTTCGCTATGCCTACCGGAGCATGGGGGACTGTCCGCTGTAAGCGCATTACGAGCCACTCACTGCTTGGCGACAATTAATAGTTATGCCAATGGCGGTGTACACTGATTTTACTTGTACGACTGCATTCGAATAAATTCGTTTTATTTTGAGTTAGCATATCTTTTACGAGCGTATTAAGTGGTGCCCAACGCCTGAAATCACCCCAAAACACATTAAAACCAAGCGAATGATAAAGTGTATATATAGAGACAAGAGAAAGAATTGTGAGGAAAAGATTAAAACAAGTCAAAGAGGAAGACGGTTGTAAACAAAACAAGAAATATTAACAACAAAGCAATTCACCTGGAAACTACGACAGGTGGTAAATTTTTGAGGGATCGTAAAAAGTTTGGTTTCAGTTTAAAAGCATTAGATTTTCGTTGCACTTAGAAATACAAATTTGTATGTTCTTCGAAGAAACGAATGAAAGTGAAAGGTATGGATGGTTTCAAATAAAAACATATTTCATGAAAAAATCTGGTTCGATATTGTCTTTGAGAACTTTTATAGCGATCTGTGGAAGATACGATCGAAAATACTTCAAAATAGGCCACAATCTCGATCGCTAAATATCTAGATTTCTTTAAAACGAACATTATCTTGAGGTCAGAGGACATAAAAAAGACTCCGCGTTGGATCTAAAGAGCATCCAAAAATATTACGACTGAGTACTGAATACCTCATAAGCCTGGGAATGTTCCACCTGAACTCTGAGTACGTATATATTTGTAAGTACTGAGAAAAGTAATCTCAAGTTGATGTTCCAAAGAGATTTTAAATGTTTTTATCAGCATCTTAGAAATTTTGAAAAAGCTCGGTATACTTCGTTATACCACTCGTAGTGAAAAATAGTATGTTACTTGACATTTTTATTTTTCATTATCTAACTTTATTGAATATATAAATCGTTTGAGCCAATGCTGAGTTCTGAGATATTTTGACAAATAAATGAAGACATTTTTTAGATATCGGGGGTACCAAACAATGATTTAATGAGCGGATTTTTAATCGAACTTTAGTTTACTTATACTCTATGCTTCGAAGAGCTCAAAAAGCCCTTTCTTTTTGTTTTTTTTTTGTGGATGTCTATCTTAGTAATATTTGTATTTGCAATCAATTATCCTGAAGTTCTCACTTCCTTCCTTACTCCGTTAAAACATATAATAAACATCGCTAAACTCCATTATCGCTCCACTCCACCACTTACAACATCTACACACCAGACAATATGCGTGAGCGATATTTGAGTGTTGCACTGTTTATGTCATTCTGCACGTTCCGTAATTTGATATTCAATAGGCGTGGGATAGTGTGGGAAGCTTACGAGTATTGGCGGCGGCACAGCTCTCGAGTGTTGTGACAACACAAATGCAGGCAATGAAGCATTTAATTGTCGGGTAAACAAGACCAGGCTAAAGCAAAGAAATTTCACTAACGTGTTTGAGGCTACATTTCGGATATGTTTGTATGTATGTACATATATTAGTTATAATGGCTATGTGGCGTATGTTTATGGAGCACAAACTTTGTCGATTAGAGAAAACGAGTTAAAGATGAGCGTTAGACATAATTAATTAGCTGATACTCGTACATAAAAAATGTCGTTAAGTTGAAAATCCAACAACAAATGTGGTGGCTAACAGCTGCTGATCCCACACAGAGTACCGTTTAATTGCCGCTTACCGGCTAACTGTAGTTTTTGCTGCTGTGGCTTACGCACATTTATGTTTGTGAGCAAGTACGACACGTCCGCGTGCGCGCTGCAACATAAACGCATTCCGAAGCGCTAAATACAGCGCGGAGCCTGAGCGAGTCGCAAATATTTACGCGCATACGGTTCGGGTGGAGAAAAAAAGTCAACTCAACCAAACTGAATGTTGGCGTTGGTTGGTAAGTAAATAAAGGCGGGAATACAATGTGTACAGCAAAACAACAACAACAACAATTTACAACAAACGCCAGTGTTGGTGGAAAATTTTCCCCTGAGAAAAATTGTGCAATGTTGCAAGTATGCGTTCGAACAATGCGACAATTTTGTGCGTTCAATTGCAGTTTAAGCGCTCAGCATCGATAATAAAATAACAGTCGGCGATACAACGGGCAACATTGTTATGCCATAAGTGCGCCAAACGACAACAGTTGCAATGTAGGCGATTTTAGTGAGAAGTCATGAATAGTCATTAAGGAGAGAATATTTTTTTAATTAAAATAATATAAAATAAAATAAAAATAAAATAAAATAAAATAAAATAAAATAAAATAAAATAAAATAAAATAAAATAAAATAAAATAAAATAAAATAAAATAAAATAAAATAAAATAAAATAAAATAAAATAAAATAAAATAAAATAAAATAAAATAAAATAAAATAAAATAAAATAAAATAAAATAAAATAAAATAAAATAAAATAAAATAAAATAAAATAAAATAAAATAAAATAAAATAAAATAAAATAAAATAAAATAAAATAAAATAAAATAAAATAAAATAAAATAAAATAAAATAAAAATAAAATAAAATAAAAAAAATAAATTGCACTAAAATAAAAAAAATAATAATTTAACTTAAAAATAATAATTAAATAAAAAAATTAAAACATATTTAATTAATTTTTTTTGATACATTTTTTTTTATTAATTTTAGATTAAAATTAAAAATTGTCTAAAAAAATAAATAAAAATACAAAAAAAAAAATTAAAAATTTATTTTCAATAAATTCGCTTGCCACACAACTTCCACAACAAGCAACAGCAATTTTCCAATTCTGCCACATAATGTGCAAACAAATATTACGCAGCTGACCTGCAGCACCTATGAGCAAAAATAAATGTGCTGCCATTTGCGGCCGCACGCATGTGGCATACAACGTACATTTGACCTGGAAAAATGTTGCTGCCACCTAGCAGCAGGCAGCAGCAGCTAACACTTTCCACAAAAAAGCAAGATTTTCAAATTCCATTTGCATGCTGTGGCAAGCACAGGTCTATCGGCCGGTCCATTTGTTGCCAACAAGCAGCTGCTGAGCTTGCGCTCACCAAGATAAGCGTTGGCCAAGAGATCGTAAAATTTGTGGTGATCCAGGTGTAGATCAGTAGCCAGAATGTAAAAAATAGAAAAAAATCTACGGTACGCTTACGAAGCGTGGCAGGTCCACAGCAGCTAGTAATCGACAGCTTAGTTGCAGCTGTGCAAATTCATCTGTATGTATTCATATGAGAATGTGGCAAGTCCATTTAACCCAGTTAGTTAGTTTGACTGTAAAAATCGTGCTCGGGATGCTGGAGCGTTCAAAATCTCAGCGACAAAACTACGGTACTCATGTTGCCACATGCAAGTACTTGGCTGCCCGTTGGGCAGTGTTGAAGCCTTTTGCTGCAACAACAACAACTACAGATGTGTGTTTTCGCTGTGGTAATAGACGACGAGCCTTTATCGACCCACTGATCTCTCAGGTTCACATTGACGACCAGGCGGCTCAAGTGTTGTGCTGTGCACCTTTATTCGCCAATCTCAGCGCTTCATACCTATTTTTTTCAATTTTCACCGCTAACGTTGTTGTGCGCCGGTGAGCGCTGCTCGCGATGAGTTGCACGCCGCTGCTACTTGTCGATAGCTGTGTGGCTAGTGTTAGTTGTTGTTGCTACTTTTCTATTTGCAGCGCTTGTTGTTGTTGCTGTTGTTATATTCATGTATTGGCGCTTGATCATATCGGCGATCGTAATCGCGCTGCGGCAACTTGTAAAATTAAATTGCTGGTGAAAATCGAACACACGGCCATAGCGCCACTAGGCGCAGTGCAACATGAGCAACAACAATAACAAAAATAATAACAGCAATGACAACAACAAAAACAGCTAGAGTAGCCACTACAAGCAAATACATGCTACAACACCTAATGAATCGAACGATCGCCAACATGCGATCATGCCACAAATGCTGTGCCGCTAAAAGCGCAAGCTTGCCACAAACACATACAAGCCTACAAATATAAAACTATTGGTGGGAGCTTCATGTGGTGCAGTTAGTTATCGGTATGTGTTGTTGTTGTTGTGCCTAGTTGTTGTCATTACCGCTTTTCAACAGCCTCATGTGTGAATTACAGTTAGCAGGCGATATTGTCGATGAGAAATTGTTACAATTTTCGCCCGAAGGAGTTGCCACAAAGCAATGCGCGGTTATTAATGAGCGTGTGTGAGCAACTTGCAACAGCGCATATGCAACTGAGTGGGTTTATGGAAATTTTAGAATTTTAGGAAAATTTTTTCAGTTGTTTAAAAAAAAAAGTAAAAAAATTAAATATTTTTTATTTTAATTTCAAAGCTTTTAGCAGCTGCGCCTAGTATATGTAAAAAAAACAACAACTACAACAAAACACATTTACAAATTTCGCACTTATCACAGCAACATCAACGCTTAAATTAAAAAATTAAACGCTTGTCGTGGCTGCTGTAAAATTAAAATTTTCGATTGCACGCTGCTGATAACGTCCAAATCAAGGCAGTAAGCCAACCACCAACAAAAACAAAAACTATCAGCAAATCTTGTTTAAATTACAAAAGCAACAACTATACAAAAATGGTCGTTTAAACAAAGTGGGTGCGGAGCGTTTATTTTGCCATTTTTAGCCACGCATTGCGTTCATTGCTCGTTGCAGCACCGGTGGTAGTTGCCACCTTGCGCTATGCTCAATTTGATTGTCACTTGCCACATTTAAATGAACTGTCAGCGCGTGTGAGTGGTGTTGTGTTGCAACTACAACAACAACAGTGATCAACTGCCATGTGGTTGAGAGACGAACGGCTGGCCACTTGTCTGACAGTTTGTCACACGGCCGTTAATTTCTGTCCGTTGACAGCATTTTTGTGTCGCACTTTTTTTGCATACCCTTTTTCTTCACGCATTTTACTTCATTATATAAATTTTAGTTGTAGTTCTCTTGTTGGGTTTGTTTTTGTATTTCATTTAAGTTATTACCCACCTTGTGGCATGCGAGTGGATATTTTGTTGTAAATTTTAAGTCGGTATGCTATGTGCAACACTCTGTGGCAACAACAACTTGTTGTTACTATGCTACTTGTTGTTTTTGTTAATGGTGAGTGCGCGAAAAAGTGAGTCAGTGAGTGAGATTGAGTGAGTGGCGCAGCTAATTATGCAAGTGACGGCTGTTGACAAGCGTATCAGTATGCAGTAATTGAAATATTTTAAATTTAAAATGAGGAAAAATAACAGATTTACATGTAATTAAATATGTTTTGCATTGAAAAAATTGAAAAAATAAAAAAAAATGTAAATAAATATAAATTAAAATTTTTTTATATTTATTATGAAAATTTTGAAAAAAATTAATTATTTGTGTTTTATTCTCAAATTATGAGATTTTTGAAGAAAATATGTTTAACAAAATTATACAACACTTTTTGGAAAAATTTCGAAAACATAACCTCAAACATATTTTGAGATTTCAAAGGCCAGAATATTAACCGATACAGAGATAATATAATTTCTACCCCAATATAAGCATTTAAAAATAAATTACCGTCTTCAAGTGAAATTATGGACTTTGAAAACTTTTCGGAATACATATTGAAACCATAACCTAAAAACGTTTTAAAAAAATCTATATAATATAGCTTTAATTTGTAAAAATAAAATAAATGCTATTCAAAAATATTTATATTTGCATATTTAATTGCAAAAGTTGGATTGAAAAGTTAAAAAAAAATTAAAAATCTTTAACCTAACCTCAAATACCTTAGATACCCAGACCACACACATATTGATCATTCTCTTACACTGCCTCTCATTCCGCCTCAAATACTTGTTTTGTTTTTTAACATTTTCTTAAAAAATATATTTAAAAAAATTATGGAAACTCGCACTAAAAAGCGAGAATAATTTCGTTTTTCTATGCTTCAAATTGTACGCATGCGCAGCTTGCAACTGCTAATGGTAAGCGCGACTAAAATGTGTACAGATTTATGAAGAGGCTGCTCACATACATAAACATAATAATTATTATATATGTAATAGCAGTACAAAGAATCCCCAACAACTAACAAATCAAAACCAATGAGCTGAAGCACTGTGTCTGTCTATGAAATGACGAGTTGCGTCTTTGGTTGATGGAAAGGATCTAATTTCTAGACAAACAAAACCACAAAACTCTATTTAACATCAATGTATATATGTAAGTAAAAGAAATAGAAGAAGACTCTTGCGTCTGACACCAACAGCATCCTAACCACCTCAACCACCACCACTATCACCTAACCAACCTAACGACTTGCGAGAAAAACGAAACCGCAACTAATGAAGTTTCTCACGCCGCGCATATATTGCGCATGCTCTCCGCCGTCTATTTAGTATTGTAGAACATCAAGTTACAATTTCTTGAAATAATTTTTCAAAATTTACCGGCAGCACTTACTATGTACGTACTCACGCCTGCGGGGAGGAGAAGAATGGTGGAGCATAGAAGGAAAAATAATAAATCATTTGCTAGCGGTGGCAACGGTGATTTCTAGCCTAGTGTAATGTAGTATTAGACAAATTGATTTTTCGATATTCGATGGAGAAATGTGTTCTATGAGGAAAAGAAAATTAGAATGAGGATAAAGTATCTCGACTCAGAGAGAGAAGAAATTAGACTGAAATTCTTACAAAAGTAGTTGAAATGAGTAAGCTGTATATATGTATATCCATCGCCCTTCGCTCTCTAATTGCTAGTAGGCAAATACAGTTTTGCCGCAGGATAGAGCACCCTCTTGCTTACTATTTTCTTTGATTATCTTCTCCTGTGGGGGTTATAGCTGCGCGAGCGTCATAAATCAGTTAATTATACTCAATTTATAACGCATGGGTTGTGGTAAGTTGGAAAAGAGTATGAAATATTTAATAAGACTAAGAAATATATCATCTTCGAATATTAGAAAAATATTTTTGGAAGCCTTTTTTGTGGTTAGGTTGAATTTTGAGATGGAACTTTTGACACTTAGAGCTCTGTTTAGAAGAAAAAAACGATGCTGAAGAAAAGGAAAATTTGCCAAGTTTAAATTTTTATTATTTTGAGGTAAGGTCTCTTCTACAGAATTCAGTTAAGTCATCCAAAAGTTATGCTAACCATTTATAATAACAATAATATGCCTTCATAAAGCAACTACAAAACCCACAGCTTCACTTTGCGTCCAACTAGACCACAGCAATATAAAATTATGTGGCTTTCAACACCCAAAGGCTCAAATGACAAAAGGAATTCCAAAGCCTGTGGTTTTACACACAATTCAAATGACATTTTTCAGCGACTTGACTTGAGAGCACAGTCACATTACCTGACAAATGCGGTGAACATAAAAATAGCAACCAAAAAAAATAGTAGAAGAAGAAGACGCATGCGCACAGCTAGAAGAGGCGCAATGCGTAATGCAACAACAATTTGCAGCATTGCATTTACTGCTTTCATCCAAAGCTAGAGCACAATTACGTTGTAGGCAGTAGGCAGCCAAGACGGCAGCAAGCCAAGCGACCTGTTGCACTCCAACACGCCAGCAACATAACTCATACGAGTACGCTAACAGCAGCAGACGGCAGTCGACAGCCGCCAAGCAACAGCCACTATAACAATCACGTCCCCAGACGCAAGCAGGCAATGCAAACTCGCTACTAAATAAGTATGGCGCTGATAGACTAACTGCCACGACGATTGGGAAAAGCGCGCACGCGTGTTTAGCTCTACGCATGCGCTGCGCTGAATTAATGCAGCTGCCGAAGACATCAGCAGCCACAGTAGTTGTAGTCGTATGTGGCGCAGCTTGAATTACGAGCAATTGCTGCTGTGTGGCGGCTGAGGCTGTTGTTTCATCGACTAGTGCAGTCCAAAGTAGCAATTGCTATCGATCGTGGACTACTGTTGTTTTACCAGCAACTGTATTGACTGGCTGGCGAGTGATTTGATTTGTAAACGACCAACGTGAGAACTAATAAATGTGTTTTTGATTTGTTGACTCCACACCGCAAAGGAAGATGTGGTAAAAAAGCATATATAAAACATGTAATCAACTGACCCCACTGTGGAGGCTGACTGCCAGCCAATACTAGTATTTGATATCCTCTCAGCGCTATGGCTCACTGCTTATGAGCGCGCTCAACACATTTACGATCGTCTAACGATATTAAATGTTGACCGCATTCATTGAACTAGGACTACAACAGCAAAACGCATGAAATGTGGCCAATCGAAAAAAATATGAACTGAACTGCAGCACTTCAGCGATCGTTGGGTGATCGAGCGATCGCGATCGCACAAAAGATTAGTAGCTTAAGTAATGGTGCGCTGAAAAGCTGCATTAGGTGAGCAGATTGGGAAATTAACAATAAATTGTATGTCTACAACTGACTATCTCTAGCGTGTGTATATGACTTTTATAGCGATCGCTAAGTGATCGCGGCGGCGGCGCTGAAAAGCCACCGCAATGCGCTCTATGGCGCTGTTGTTTGTTTGTAAGGCGAACAAGAGTCTGTCACTAAATACCGCTAAGTTAGCGTTTATTGCACACAGTTGCATTTCGTGTGCGCAATAAGTTTTAGAAATGGTGGCGGCGCGGCGCATTCAATTCGAAATGCTTGCGCACACATGCAGATTTATGAGTCCACAGTGGAGTGGCATAAATGGACCGAATTAAATCGAAATAAAAACTCACAAATAATAAATTGTGCACAATAAATGACCTGTATGTTTCAATTTTAATGTGTTTAACTGCCAGCTGCGCGGCGGGTAGAGCGAAGATGGATAGCTGACGACCAGCGCTTGGCTCACAATGCGCCGTTATATTCAATAAATTTCAACTTTTGCTCCATGATTTGTTTATGGAAATTGAAAGTTGTGTATATTAAGCGGCTTTTGCAATCAAAATCGATTTTCACTGCATTTTATTATAGTTATATGGTTTGAAATTTATGGATTTCTTGTTGCAATATTTATTAAATTGTAACTCATTGTTGTCTTTTCGCTACATAAATGCATATATTTTCTAAGATTATATCGTAAATACTAAATTTGCATGTGAATTATGAGCGGCAGCATGGAGATTTTATGGTAATGCCTTTTTTACTCACTTGGCTGTACATATGGCTGCAGCTGGAGTATGTAAGAGCTAATATGGCGCTATATAATATTTGATTTATTTAGAGTGTAAGTAAAAGTAAAGCTATATTTTAATGGAAAATGGATTTTAAGCTTAAAGTTATAAAAGGAAATTAAATTTGTTTAAAGGAGCCGTTAATGTGGAAACTAAACGAAAGTACTTTTTCAATCGACCTTAGAGACACTTTCAATTCAAATATATAGCAGTCATATGCCATAATAAGCAATTCATAAATTCATAAAAAGAAGGTTTCCATCAATATATAAGTTTTTCATTCAAATTTCTTAAGTAAACTTAACGTAACGTAACATAACTTAAACTTAACATAACTTAACTTAAGATATGCACTTCATAAAAAGATGGATTCCAAAAAAATATAAATTTTTAAGTTCAAATTTCTTAAGTAAACTTAACGTAACGTCACATAACTTAACATAAAATATGCATTTCATAAAAAAATGGATTCCAATAAAAGATAAAATTTTAAGTTTAAATTTTTTAAGTGAACTTAACGTAACTTAACATAACTTAAACTTAACATAACTTAACTTAAAAATATGCACTTCATAAAAAGATGTATTCCATCAACACATAAATTTTTAAGTTTTAATTTCTTAAGATAACATAACGTAACGTAACTTAACTTAACTTATACTTAACATAACTTAACTTAAAAATATGCACTTTATAAAAAGATGGACTCATTCAAAACATAAATTTTTAAGTTTAAATTTCTTAAGTGAACTTAATGTGACTTAAAACTTAAACTTAACATAACTAAAACTTAACTTAACTTAAAAATAAAATTTAAATAAAAAATAATTAATATAGAAAATCTAAACTCACTCTGTAGCTTAGTATCATACAAATATAATATTTATTTTTAAAAGTAAGTACATAGCAGTTGTCGGCAACGTGCCACAACTCCCTACCTTTTTAGTGTCTCGATGTCAAATACTATATGGAATGCAACATTAACTATGCCGCAGTGTACACACCCCACAACATGTGATCTCAAAGCCTTTGAAACTCTACTACAACTCCGTAAGAAGTTAGAAAACGCGCGTGTCTACTAGCCGATTCTGGTCACGTTTCGAACTGTCATTGTATGCAGAAGACGAAGGTGGATATCGGCGGCGAGTAGTACATGCCATTTTGTGAGCGAATGCCCTGTGGGAAAAAGTTAAGTGGAGATGCAAGGAATTTTCTCTTCATAGAAAGAAGTTGTAACGGTAGAAAGAAGTCGTTAAGTATCTGGAAGTTGGCTCAATAAAGTGGAGAACACTGTACTTTGTAACCTATAAGACACTTCTATATTTTGTTACAAATATATGAACTGAATCGTCAATGTTAGTCCCACAGCGCAAGCCAAACGGCATCATTCCGCCTGATTGGCTGATTGAGAGCAAGCTGACTAACTCACTAACTGGCCGTCTGACTATTGGTCCGACGCGCGGGCGGGCAATCCCTGCAGCGCAATAATTACACTTTACAACTATTTTTCGTATTGTAAATTTGTGTTGCTGTTGATTTTGTCTTTTGGGAGCACCAATTACGTGTGCACTTTTGTTATTTATCTGCCTTTTTTTTTTTGCCGGCAATCAAATGACAGCGCAACGCCAACGCATGCGCAAATGGTCATATGTGCGCGGAAAAATAAAAGAAAAACGCTCAAATGTAAAGGCAATAAGCAATGGCTATGCAGCTATTGTACATAAAAATCATGCATGTTTGCTGCCTTTGCGTGCCTCCCACTGTTGCAACAACAGCAACAAAATGCAATACAACAACTGAAATACAACAACAGTTAGAGTTACTGTTAGTCACAACGCTCGCTTGCGCTGTGTGTGTGCAATTAATCTCGCTAGTAATTCACAGCTGGGTCTACGTCTGCGCGAACACGCTACAAGTTGAGCATGCGCATAGCAGCTTGTATGTCTAGCTGCACTCCAGCAACAATTACAATTATCATAAATAATTTTGGTGAGTTTATTGAAATTACGTTGTATTTATTTTTTATTTAACAGCCAAAAAAATTGTATTTTATTTTATTTTTATTTTTTGATTTTCCACTAACCTCGAGCGCTTTTAATCAGCATTTTATATATAGTTGTTTATGCTGCGCTATTTTTTATTTACGACTATTTATTACGAGTTTCATGTGAATTTATGATTTTTCCATAATTTCGTTTTATCGCCTCTTTAACTTGGCAACTAACTTTAAATGCATGGCAGCGTGTCAAACACACACGCACTTACAGATAAAATATATATTCAAAGCAAGTATGTTTGTAACATATATAAATCTATATACCTGTTGCCTGTACGCACATAAATAAAAATCAGGTATTTATGACACCAGCGTGAGTGCATTTAAATGATGCCCGCCGCCGTCGGCTGATTACCCGGTCGCAGCGTCTGCGTAATTTCCCTCATATTAAAATGTGTGAACTTATTGTGCTGGCCAGCCAGCCACCGCCAGCCGCTGACCCAACGTGCGTGTTGCCAGCTTGTTTTTTTTTTTAGCATTTATTTTCTTGTAACTCTTAAATGGCACCTGAGAAACTCAACAGGTCTAGCTTGTATGAGCCAGTTTTACATATTTTTTTTTTTAATTTTTCATTTAAACGCATAAAAATCATTCTTGTCTTGTGTGATATTGGTGATAACGTACAAAATTTATAGAAATCGCTGTGAGTGACATCACAAGTTATGCGCTACCACTTTCGCGGTGAAAGGCACATTAAATGAAATATTAATAGCGTGTGCGATCTTGAGATTGTGTACAGGAATATGAGGGTAATACATACATTTTGTATTTATTTATTATTTTGGAGGCATATATTTGACAGTTTCGCAGCTGTTCTTACTGTATTACATGGTCATTAAATGTCAGAATCATGACTCAGATTGATTAGTTTTTATTAAATTTTCATTTAAATCACTTAAATGCGTAAAATTATTTATAAACAAGTTACTTTCTAAAAAAAAATTCAGAATAAAATAATACAAATTGAAAACAAGTCAGTAAAATCGGTAGTTCAATCGTATTTAATTCACAACTAAAGATTATTAATTATATTTCACTGCAAATTTGATTGAATATTGATTTTCGAAATTCAATCTTTCGTACATAAAATTCAAAAATATGCAATTAATGCTCTTAATATTTTTTACGTACCAAATTGTTGATGATTTATTTAAGTAAAATAGTAAAATTCATAAGTCAAAACTAAAAATATGAATGCAATCATAGTCACAAAGTCATAAAGTCCTAATTCGATATTTATATTACTAATTGATTTAAATTATTTATAAACTAATTAATCAATTATTTACTAATTGAATTCATAATTAGTAATCATAATCGCCAACTGTCTATAATTATTTAAGCAATTAATCAATTAAATCTCAACTGGCTCAATTCATAATCTATTAAAATCATCAAGTCATAACTGATAAAATTTAATTCATAATTCATACGCAAAATATAATTCAATATTCATAAATCTTAAAAAAAAAATTGATATTAATTAATCGAAATGCATAGAAAATTGTTCAGATCTAAATTTAACGATGAAATTAATTGCATTAAATAATGGAAAATCATTAATTAGACTAAACTAAAAGTCTTCAAATTCATAAATCTTAATTCTCTATAACAAATTTTAAAGTCATAATTAATCAATGATTAATTAAAATTTAGTTGCTTTAAATTAAAACTAGCATTTTTAGCTTGTTACCAAATGACTAGTAGGTCAAAAGTTAATAATCATTAATTAGACTATAGTCATAACTTCGAAATCGTTATACATTAATCATAATTCATTTAATAAATAGTTAATTAATCAATCACAGTTTAATTCTGTAATCCTAATCATATTTAATTTTGTTATTAATTATAAGTCAGTGTAAAAAATCATGAAATCTTTTCTAAAATATATTAAAAGTCATCCAAAAGTTGAACAGAATAAGTCAAAAATGTAGCTGAATGCTAATATGAATATATTTGAGTAATTTTATCAGCCTATTGCAACTTCGTCATGCCTTTAACAACACTCACCCACAGGTTAGCCCAGCTCTACCACCAGAACCAAAAAAGAAAAGAAAATCACCTATGAACGTGCCTATGTAGATTTGAAGCATAAAAAAATTGAGAATTCCTTTCGCAAAGAAGCTGGAGCAATCATGTTGCGGCAACCGTAGAATTTCAATTAGTCAAAGTCTGCGTCATGCCACTAAAAAACAACAACAAAAGTTGGTGCAGCAAAAGCACAATAACGCTCCGAAGAAAAAGTAACCTTTAACTGCTGCTTTTAGTGGCAACTAAGCTTGTGGCGCATGCGCGCGGATATAGCCTAAATGGAAGGTAGCCTCAAAGTGGCACGAATCTGCAGAGCGCATTGTAGTTGTATAGTGTGGCGGGCGGCGTATGTGTGTCAGAGTGGACGCAAGCACATGTGGTTAGTTATAGAATTTTAGCTAGCAGCACAGTAGCAGCAAGAAGTTGGCATACAGACGAGGAGAGTGTGTTGTTGGTGGCAACATTAAAGCGTAGCCACAATGAACGCTGATTACAAAAACAAATACAATCTGCAACACCCACAAATGTTGCCAGAAAAAAATATATACACAAAATATTTAGTTATAGTACAGTTTTGTGCATAAAATTGTATCCAGTAATTTTATTTAATTTAATTTTATATTTTCTAGTCCACTACTTTTCAAAAGTCTTATTTGTATTTCGAAATATTATAAATTATCAGTTGAGCTTTTTTTTATTGTATTACTTTATTCTCTTCATATTTCATATCTCCTTTCACCTTCTGCATATGCACGTTCATAAGTCAGCGTTAAGTTCGCATTTCAGGAAGTGCAAAGTGCTGGCCTCTACTCTCTCAAAGTAAGCCAAGAAAATATTTACACTTCCCACATGCCGTCACACACTTGCCCCCACAGCCACACACACTCAAATACTGAGATCCCCACCAACAATTTCCACAATTTGTTATCAAACCACAGGCCCACTTCACTTCATTCAGCGATCTTGCTGCGATCCTCCACACCTCGATTGTCTCTTCCACAAACGGCGAGACAGCCAGTTTGTCTTCCCATTAAGTACAGCAAACAATTCTGACCCGCCACCAACACCAACACACATTTGTAGCGCGTCCGCAACAAACGATCGATCTATCGATCGCACACAGATCACTAAACTTTGTGGTCGCTTTCTGTGTGTGTGTGTGTGTTGCACTGCCATTAACTCTGTACGCTCGCCGGCCAGACAATGCCATCAACTGTTTGCTTTTCTATTTCACATGCACCACTCCTGCTGGTTGTGTCTGTGTCTGTTGACTTTGTTGCAATTATCACATCGTATTGATCGCGAATGTGTCGCGGCTGCTGAACTGTCTCATGCCATGCTGCTTTCGACTGCAACTCTATGGCTTTTAGTGTGTTGACAGCGTTGGCGTTTTGGGTGAAATGCAGCACTCACCAGGCCGCATAGGCAACTGCTAGATATAGTCTAACAGCTCAAACTTAAACAAAGGAAACGCTTTGTCTAACGACGGGCGACGTTTATCGCACCCAAATGCTGACGTCGCGTCGTTGCACCATAATGTTGCTTGTGGTCCGCGCTGTCGTTGGTAACATCTCTGAATGCATCATCGACGGTCGCATTTCCATTGCTGTCGCCATTGTTGATTGTCGCCACTTAGTGATCAGTGATCGCAGTTAATTTCAAACGCTAATAGCGATCTTCGATCTTTTTATATACATACATACTACATATAGTATGTATGAGGATGGGAGAGATGACGTGGTGTGACGAACTGGGAATCAACGCATTGATGTCATCAAGGGTTTAGCGGAATGGGTTCAGCAAAACACAAGAAGCTGCGAGTGAGTGCTAGACTGAAATGTTTATAAAACTCTAAAGAGTTCGAAGAAGTTTCGAAAATAATTTTAGCATTTATAAATTAGTATATAATTAATTACGAACTGTGTATTCGATATTTTTATCGTTCACTGTGATGGGATGTAGTGATATTAAAACTTTAGGATACTCGAAAATTATTCGAAGATCATTTCAAAACATACCACGTGTGTATTGTGATCAAATAAAAGGTATGTAAAAATTTCGAAAATTCGAAGATGATTCGAACATTTCATTTCAGAACATAAAAAAGAGTATAGAATTTATTTCGATTGTGTATTGCACTTTTTGATCATTCATTTTGATACGAGATGTTAAGCAAACTCTAGAGTTCGAAAATTATTCGAAAATCACATTTATACATAACTAGAGTGTAAGTTGATAGAATAAAAGTTATTTAAAACTTTCAAAAATTCGAAGATGACTCGAACATTATTTCAGAACATAAAAAATGAGTGTAGAATTTGTTTCGAAACGTTTACTGATTTTGATCGTGAAATGAAACGTTTATTGATTTTTATTTTGAAAGAAAACATCAAACTCTAAAAAGTTCGAAAAATTTTCGAAGTCACAAAAAAAGATAACTAGAGTGCATTTGGATAGGAAAATAAGTTGACAGTAATTTCGAAAGTTCGAAAATTTTTCGAAATTTACTTCGAAAAAATTCGAACATTGCTTCAAAAGAAAAAAATAAATATTTTAAATATATAAATAAAAAATACATTTTTTTATTTCTCACTTTTATTAACGCTACTCTCGAATTGAAGCTTTCTTTTACTACTTCCTTTAACAGGAAAGATTAAAATATTGAAATATTATATATAAGCTTCTTTAATATATAAAAATACACTACCACAGTTCGCACTAGCGCCGTCACATCCGCCCGCCACACGCTGATGCAGCCGCAGATAAGCGGCATAGAAAAGCACTAAGCACAGATTAACGCATATAAAAGCATAATGTAGGTATGTATGTATTTGAGTTTAGCACTTTTTTGCCTACTGTTGGCAACAAAAAACTTTACAGGTTCAACCAGTAACTGCGGCGTACTTATACTCTCAACCCAGTGTGTGAATAAAATATGTAAATAAAAGCGGTGCTGCCTTTCATCAGCAGCATGTTGCTATGAGTGCTGACTTGCCAGTTGACTGGCCGGTCAACATGTTGCACGCAAATGTTGCGCGCTTAACAGTTTTTAGCGCAGTTCTCATATGAAAGTATGTGATGCTTGTTGTTGTTGTTGTGGTATGCATGTATGTACGGGTGTGTGATATTTATGGCGTTGGAAAGAAAGCAAAAACAAAAAGCAAAAAAAACAGTAAAACAGTTAATAGCTTATGGCCAATACTAATGCAATTGAACGGTTTTGCATGCTGCTATTATTGTAGACTCGTTAAATTATGAGAATATCATTTCCTCATTGGAATGACTTTGAATATGCTAGAGCAACAAAAAACATTAATAACAACAACAACAACAACAAAAAATAGAAATAACAACAACAACTGGTTGTTGTAGAGCATACTAAAGTGTTGCACACTCATTTATTTTAAGTATTTAACGGCGACTAATGCACTGCATAATTAGCTTGCAACAAATTAAAGTTTTTTAAAAAATAAATAAAATCAAAAAGGAAGTATTAAAAAGGAAACACTGAAGCAAAAATTATATATATTTTCTTAAATGCAACTTTCAACTGTATGCCCATACATTGAAAACGGCACTTCTCGCCTGCCACTGTCACCTTTCTAACATGTTTGGCAACATCAATAAGTACAGGACGCGGCCGCTGCGGCTACTGCCACACGCCAACTATGCTACAAGTGCTGCAAGTGCTGGTGTTGCACGAAGTCAAAAAGCGGTTGCAACTATAGCATACATGCTGACAACAGCCATTAGCAGCTTGCCACAGCGCTGACCAACTGAAAGTACTCAGCGCCAACAGAACGCTTACATACATACATACGGACATACAGATTGAGTATATTGGCAGCATGCAAAATTCGTAAATTCCCAGCTGTTAGCAGCAAAGGGAAGAAAATGGGAAAATTGTCTGCTACGAATTTGCAAACTTATACACTTGAATGGTTGGCTGCTGTCGGTAACTGTGGCACAAAGTGAATGTGCCACAAAATCGCTAGCACTAGTGTAACATATTTGCCAATCGCGCATACAACAACAACTACAATTATAACTATATACAATTGCATGCTTGCAACATGCACCAAAGTACGTGCAACAGCCACTACAAATGCATTGGCAGGTAAGCCAGCGCGCTCATAGTTTACCAATATATACCCACACACGCTTAGAAATAAAGGTGCGGCAATTTTCAAGGCAGGTGCAACATGCAAAGCAACGCCTGTGCCTGCCTGCCTGCCTGCCAGTCAGCTAGCCAGCCAGAGCCAGCTAGAGCTAGTCAAACAGCCTGTCGCAGCGCATTTGCGCCAATTCTATTTTGCCGATATGAATATTCTGAACTCAATACATCCATGTGGTTATTGTTGTTGCTGTTGCTATTATGTTTTTCCTACTAATACTATTGTTCCTTCCACTGTAGCTAGGCTTCTCTATAGGTATCTAGCGGCAAGACTTGTTCTTCATAGCAAAATTATTGAGTGAGAAAAGTGAAGTGAACTGCATTGAACTCCAATCGCCGAATGCGTGACCCTTATCGTGTTGCACATATACGAGTTAGTAATAAATACAAATAATAGTTTTTTTTTGGGTAAACCAATCCCAAACAGATGTTGGCAGTTGCATATTGTAGGCCAAAGGCAATATTTTGCTATTTTTTTGTTTTTGTTTTTATTGTCTATTGCAATTCAGTGCTACGTGCTATTTGCTTCCTTTTCACCCCTGACTTACAGGTACATACATTTTTTTGCACTTGTGGCAAGTAGTCGACTTTTTGTGTTTTTGTTGTTGTTTTTTTGGGTTTCAATATTAAAATAGCGGTACGTGCGGTTTTTCGTATTTGCCAAACAACAATATTATATCAAATTCGTTGATTATTTCTTATGAATTGCATGTGTTATTACAGTAAATAGACATATGTAGTGAGTATGTGGCACAGTCGTAGGATTCGTAGGTGTTTCTAGTGGAATTGGTTGCACCTAGCCAATGCGTTGGTAGTGTGTATTACGCAGCTGCAGTGAACTTATTTTTTAGTGTTGAAAATAGTTTATATAATTCTTTGTTGCTTCAATATTGTTGGTAACATGACCAAGCTTCTCCCTTACTATATGGTGTGTGGCACGTTTTAGGACGCCCACGAAAGGCTTATGAGTTTTATTTATGCTAAAAAAAACTTTCTCACAGGCTCCAATGTAAATATACAGCAGGAAATTAGCAGTAAAAAGTGATTTAGTCAGGTCTCAAACCCATATTATGTTAGCCGAGTTGCACACCCAGTCTGTCTTTATGGATTTATTAGAAAAAGATTAGAAAAATCTACTGTTTTGAACATTTCTGAAAATTCTAATTGACTCAATTAAATAAATTGACTCAATTAAATATATTGACTCAATTAAATAAATTGACTCAATTAAATAAATTGACTCAATTAAATATATTGACTCAATTAAATAAATTGACTCAATTAAATAAATTGACTCAATTAAATAAATTGACTAAATTAAGAAGCCTTCTGAAACGCCTATGAGGATATCAGTACCCAGAATTAATGCACAATTTCATTAAACAAGTTAAGTTATCACAAATTTCTATAAAATATATGAGGCTTTTAGTTTTCAGTCAGTGAGCGGCTAGTACAAGCTTAATGAATTCTCAATGTGAATATGAGACTATTAATTGAGATAAATGGTACATGGACTATATGAGGACATGGACTAAATATGACTAAATTATAAATTTCGGATGGCTTTTTAGTATAATTAATGGTTTCCTGCTTCAACATAGACCTCAACCTTGGTGATCTCTTTCCAATCCAGAGGTATTGGAACAGAAAAATTTCGCCAGGGTCCAAATATGGTGAATTTGTATAGTAATTATCAGTGCTTTTATAATTTTTACGTTTGTTAGTAAGTATTCTAAATTCACTAGTATAGTCTTAATTCTTTTCTAATAAACCGTCACATATAAGCGATGTCTGTTCACTAAATTAGTCAATTAATATTTTTAATTTTTTTCTTCATTTTTTTTGTATTTAATCAAAATTAATAAAGTACTTACAACACTTTTCTGAAAGCGCAAATAATGAACTAATTTTTCTCTACCAAAGTCTATCAACTAACTTCGTGGCATATTGCACTTTGCTACAATTGTTGTTGCTGCCCATAATGATATGAGCAATATTGCAATTGTAAATGCCAATAAAGAAGACATAGATAGACTAGGCTGGGAATGACGAATTCCCACTGAGCACACATACACACACACATACCGAAGTGAGGCAATATGTTTGTATAGAGCATGTTGCAAGTGCGGTTGGCAAGTCGAAGGAGTGAATGAATGGCTGCATGACGGCATTGCATAAACCACAAGCGCTTGCAATAGGCAGCGACAAAGTCAAAATGCACATTGAGTGAATTTGACAGCAAAAATATTGAAATACGAGCGCATTTGTGATGAATACAATGGGAAATATTGCAGACGCCGCGAACGGCTTGATGTGGTGAAGAAGCTGACAGAAACTATAATTACCATGTGAAAAAGTTTAATTAGAATTAAAATGAAAAGTATAATGAAAAAAATGGCGCATAAAATATGTGGGTGTTAGATAATATAGAGATATAGATATGTATAAAGATATATATATGTTGAAATGCATATAGACCGCTTTAAAGACACTACCAACGTCGCAGACGACCAATTAGCCATCACTATTAGCTCGAGCAACAATAATAATATTATATTATAACAAATATGATTAGCATCAACGACAGTAAAAATTTAAATGAGGCAGCTGTGACAGCCGGGCTACATAAATACATAAGCTTATTTGTAATTGTTGCCAACTCAATTAATGAAGTCATGCAAGCAAATTGTTCGCTCCACAACAGCAATTAAAAATAAGAATTATCGCAAGCCATATAAAGTTTGCACCAAAAAAAAATAAAAACAAAAAAACTCAGCTTAGAACTTAGCAAAAACAACAATAAAGTAATGCAAAAAAATTGTTTATGTAAATTAGTTGAGTACAACTGCATAATAATATTCTCATGCTTGTAATACAAGCCTGTAGCTGCGCTTGCAGTGCAACACGGCGCGGCATGAAAATTAAAATGCAAAATCTTGCCAAAAACAAAGCGCGGTATGGAGAACTTTGCTGCTATTTTTGTTTTTCATTTTTTTTTTGGCTTGTGAGCTGTCCCACCTCGAAACAAAATGTAAATAGCAGCAAACAAACGATGAGAGTCAAGCGATGAAATCAGCAGTTCAAAAGCAGCAACAGCAGCGGTGGAGAGCTTCTACTAAACAGACGTCCAAGTGCCGGTCAGCTGAGGACAAACGAGCCAAACAAGCGATGTCTCAAGCAACAACAAGCTAACAAACTAAGAAAGACAACAACAAATCGCGGCAATATTATGTGGCAGGAACTAAGTTAGCCGCACAGGCCATAACTCGTTCGGTACGCCAAACAGCACCGCGAGCAAAAATGTAATGCAAAAATTTATTGTAGATCAGCGTACAGGAATCGCACACAAAATACATTGTGAATAGCAAGAAGTTGCAGGCAGAAGTGGAAAATAAAAGAATAATCGGAAAAGCAACAATTTAGCTGCGAGCGTTCAGCATTCTGGATTATTGAGTGAATTTAAGACTTTTAAATATTGTAAATTTCGTTTATGTTAGATCAACTTGGAAGGTACAGAAAGAAGGTGTTCAACGATTCCCACTACCATATTAGAATACTAAAAAGCTCACGAGCAAGATCCTAAAACATTAATGTTATCCTAAGACAACTGGGTTTCCTTATTCAATCACCGAAGACCTTAAAATATTGTATAACTTTTATTATTCAAAGAGAAAAATTTTACTTTCTCATTCTTCTAACACTGATCGATCCACAACATAAGTACAATCCATAGGTAAGAGATCCATTAATAGCTTTGGATTGTATGAAATGTGAAACATCCACATCTTGTCGACAAACCTTAAGCTGAAATCCATAAAGACCAGTTTAATATCAATCCAAAGAATACCAAGGTTTTCTTATCACAGTGATCTTTCCTAAAATCATTCTAAAGAAAAGTTTTTAACTATCGTTCTTGATATCCCAGAAATGATTCTAAGTTCCGACATCGAAACATCATGGGTAGGATAGTTTCAGAACGTCTGCTACACCAAAAAATGGAAGTTGATAGGACTCTTGCAAAGCGAAGGAAATAAAAAAGTCTTTGGGGGTTTCAGATCCTGTCAAAGTCTGGGAAGAATGTATCTCGCGACAAGTTCCAAAAGGAAGGCTTTTATTTAAAACATAGTGAGATCTTATGTCATAGTACTTTCGAAA
Organism: Zeugodacus tau; assembly: GCA_031772095.1. Taxonomy (NCBI): domain Eukaryota; kingdom Metazoa; phylum Arthropoda; class Insecta; order Diptera; family Tephritidae; genus Zeugodacus; species Zeugodacus tau. Next base: position 39,738,874 of record CM062650.1, on the reverse strand, counting down.
CAGAACTTCCGACCAGATTGGTTCGAAACAAAAAGACTTCTTCATATTCCGAGCTTTAAAATATTCAGAAGAAATCGATTGGAAGAAATCGTTGAATATAAGATATTATTTCAATAAGAATAATTAACAGTTCGAAACAAAAATCAACAAGAAATCTTGACACTCAACAAAGCCAACACCAGCGAGCGGAAGCAGCCTACAAAACGACAAAACCATCTCACCACCGACAAGTGAATCGCACAAAATAAAGTGCGACAACGGACAGCAACAACAGCAACGGCAGTGGCAGCAATATAATGGCAACCTGCCACGACCACAGCGAACCTTGGCTGGACATTTGCGCGAGTGCGCATATTGAAAAGTCTAACCCGAGCTGTGTGTGATGTTAAGGTCTTCACACTGCTACACATTTCGCGGCAGCAACAGCGCCGCTGCCGATCTTTAGCCCCGGCCTGATGTGGCAATTGTTGTTGTGGTCTTTAGTATTTTAGTAGCTTTGTATTTGTACTACTTGTCGGCTTGGCTGATAATAATCACCTGAAAGTTGGAGTGTGCGCGTCCAAACAAAAAGCCAACAAATCAAAGCACCCAACGCAAGCCAGGGTTTCTGCAGTTGTTACAGGCGTCAGAGGAAGAACTGAACAAGTCAAAGCAAGGCACAGTCTGCGCGATCGGGTTTACGAGCTACGAATGAGCGTAATAAAATTTGCTGCCTATTGCACAACGACGACGAAGTTGAAGGCAGCAGACCAGCTCCAGTGGTAGATGCAAGTGAGCGCAGAAGTGTAGTGAGTTGGCGAGGTGCAGTAAAAATTCAATCGTATGGCGGTGAGTTGCAATTTTATTGCCACCAACAATAACAACAGTCTGCCTGAAAGTGCCACAAAGGGTTGAAAAGACGGCAAAGCAAAGCGAGGCATTCGAAATGCATTTCGAATTTGTGGCACAGGTTTTGTCTGGACCGCAACGACGATGAACGCAGCATTAATCGAGCGCAACGACAGAAAAAGCATGTCGGCAGCGTTGTTGTTGTTGTTGCGCACATATATATTTGTATGTATGCGTGTATATGATTTTTTAATTTAGGCCTTAAACCTTGATTTGTATGGACAGGCGTGCAACAGGCAAACAATGCCACAAGGGCGCGTTGATGCGCTGCGCTGGCAAGGCGATAAAGCGATTGCGCGCACACTTATTTTATGCAATTACTTGTGTGTGTGTGTGTGTGTGTATGTATTTATTAAAAATTATTGCAATGCGTGCAACAACAAAAACAAAAATGTCGTGAAAAAATCGTAAGAAAACGGGAATGCAGCATAAAAATAGCGAAAACAGCTTGACTGCGTGACAACAACCGGCATTATGGGCTGCTGTCTCAATATTTAGATGGCGAATTAAAATGTAAGAAGGAATATATAATAATATAAGGATGACTGCAAGTGAGAAATGCTGGTGGAAATGGTTGAAGTAGCGATTATTTGGTGAAGTCGTAAATATTTTGGTGGATTTAACAGAAAAGTTGCGATGGAACTATGTTAGATCAGTGAAAAATCAAAAATTATTTATATATTATTTAATTTTTTATGATTTATAGCTAATTAAAAGAAGTCGGCTTAAAGCTTCAATACAAAATTTCAATGTGGCAACTTTATCTCAGAGCTTTTTGAAAAGCTTTATGTACCTATTTTGTTATTAGCATGCATTATGTTAGCAGATAACAACAAATTAGAACAGAGAACTCTGTTTTAGAGCGTTAATATTACGCACTCCGAAGCTTTTGAGACTTTTTTCAAACTCAATTGAGCTTTTGACTAACTTTTATTTAAAATAGGAGATAATATATTTCAGAACATCTTTTGAAAAAAATAAGAGTTAGCTCATTCATATTAAAATTAAGCTCTCCGAGCTTTTTGAAGAGCTTTAGATATTTAGTACAGTATTAGTACTAATAAATAAGTAGAGAGAACTCTGTCAAGAGCATTAATAAATCGAACTTCGAGACTTCGGAGGCTTTTTAACCTCTATTGAACTTTTTTCTAGCGCTCCTTTAAAATGATAAACAATGTCTTCTCTAAAATATTTAAAAAATAGAACACTGGGCGACTTATAGATATATAAATTAAGCTTTGGGAGCTTTTTAAAAAGCTGCCTTATCCCAGTATAGGTATGAAATTTACAAGCAGGGTCTGAGAAATAAGTAGAGATAACTTTGCTCAGGGAATAATAATAATAATTTCGAATCTTCGGACGATTTTAATGAGCTTTTTGAGCTTTTTCCTAGCTCTTCACTGGAATGACAAACCTTTCGAAAATAGAATACTGTTCTGCTAATTCATATAAAATTTTAAAAATATGATAACATTCACTATTGCCACAACAATGTTGCCAGTGTGTGAGAAATGCGAGCGAGTCATAAGATGCAATGAGTTAATTAAGCAACAATAGGCGAGCGTAACAAGTGAAGCAAATCAAACAAAATCAAGTTTTTTCACTACAGCCAAGGCATGTTGCAACATAACTACAAAAACAACAATTGTAAATTTTCTTGCAACAACAATAAAAATTAAATTATATGTAGGAAAATAAAGTAAAAAAAGTAAGAAATATGCATGGCAATAATAGTAATTATTATAATGACGGTGCAGGTATGCAATGTCGTTAAGCCATAGCGTAATGCGTAGCATTTATGCCAACAAAAACATACAACAAACAATAGTGCATGCAGCCGCTAGTTCTAGACTGCGCCTACTGCGTAACAAATTGCCAGGGGTAACGCTGTGGCAATCATTAGCTCGGCGACGTCGAATGGGCGGTCCGCAGCCTGTGCGGGGGGTTGCCATTGCTGTAGTGCCAATTTATGCAAAAAACCCAACACTGGGTATGCTGGAAAAGTGAGTGTGGAAAAAGTGTGCAACGAGAATGCAAGTTTTTCATTCTTCTATTCAGCGCAAAAACCTTGAGAATGCGCAAGAAAGTGAATACTCACAATGGGCGGCAAGTGAAATTCGTCATGCGTCTGCGTGTGTAATGTGTATGAATGAGGTCTGTAGTTGTACTATAAAGAAAATGCTACTAAATACTTGTGTAGAAAATTATAAATGGCGGAGAAATTGAGGCAGGAGGCGAAACTTAAAGGAGCTGAAAGGTTAAAGTAATGTTAGATAGTCTTTTATGTCCAAAAGGGTATTAAAGGAGGTTAGGAAGACTAGAAAACATATGAGGATCGATGGAAATCTTCTTTAGTGTCAGAATTTTTATGACAATGGGAGAGAGGTAGATATTGAGAGATTCTCATATGCTGAAACGATCTATAACACATCACCCAATTCAACAGTTTGCCCAATTCTGATCATGTCTATGCTGCAAATAGCTTATAACTGCTATAACCGAAGCATTAATTTTAACGGTACTATCAACCTATGAAAAAAGTATGTAATATTACCGATCAATTACCGAACGAAAAGAGGAGTAAATACATTTATAAGTCCTCACACTCTCGGAGTGTTTTCTGGCTTTTGAGCTTTTGAAAGCTCTGCTTTGGAGCTTCAGAAATGCTTAGGAGCTTTTTAGCCTGGTAAATTATTATCTAATAAGCTTGAATAGCAGTATATTATAACATTTGAATTAATACAAAGTTCTCTACCTCGGAGCTGAGACAGAAAAATATTTAAATATGTAAAAGCTTTATGAAAGCTTTGCAAAAAAATTGTAATTATCCAGCTACAAGTCGACCACTTCAGTCGAAATATATAATTGAAGAATAAAAAATACAAAACAATATTATATAAAATTATCTACACCTTCAGAACAAAGTTGGTATACTGAATACTGACATCTCTTTTTTTTTTAGAAAAGTACAAGCCTTTGTGCCACTGAAAGCCAGCAAAAATTGAATCCTACACATATTTCGCGAACAATACGCACACGCATTGACCATACAGCGGACAACAAAGGCACACAATAGCCACAAGAGCAGCATGTGGTTGCCACAAAAAGCAAAAAAAAACTCGGAAGATTAAATGAAGATGCGCAGCAACTTGCTTGTACGTATGAAATATATGCGCAAATGGAACTCGTTACTCATCCACTTTGATATGTCACAGCCTGCGGGCATATATAAATGCATATTTATATATGCAACGCACGTTTGTTGCATGCGCCATTTGCCAGGCGCAACAAGTCTTTTATGTCCAAACCGTTGGCAGGCGAAATGCTGCTCAAGCTTAAAATTTCAATTCCAGTACATTGCAATTTACATGCAGACAAGACAACTATATGTATATCGGAGGCTGTGGCAGGCGCATTAAGTGGAAAAGCCTCCGCCACAGCACACCCATTCAAAGGAGTTGAGCTGCGGTAAGCACGCAGTCAAATTGCGAGTAGGCGCATGCAGCATGTCAAGCGTGCGATGGCACCAAGATTGAAGCGACAATGTTGCAGACTGCTTGCTTGGACAACACTACGTACTACTGCGTACGTTGCATGCCACATATGATGGACTATAGCAGCTTTTCTTTATTTATTTTCACTATCTGACTGTGCCGTGCGCCCACGCGCTTGCATCCACATATGCATGCTTGTGCCTGTCGAATATCGCTTGAGTTTGCGCGCAACAAATTTTTATGTCGGTATATTGCGCATGCGCGACCAATTTAGTGCGCGCATCTTCGCAATGCGAGTGTCGCTGTCAATGCTGTGTGACGCAGATTGCGGCAACAAGTTTTTGGCACACATGCGCGTCTACCGACTGGCGGTGGTTCAGTGTGCGGTGGAGTGAGCGGCGCGGCAACTTGTTTGCTATGTGCATTATTGTCAAATCGCATTTATATATGCAGCGGGCCAATTGGGATTTGCGGTAGTTTGAGTGCATGCGCTTGTGATTTTAGGTATATATAAATGAAGGGGCAGTGAGAGGCAAGCGGCGCTAACGGGAGGTACATAAATATGTATGAGCGCGCTGTTGCTAAAAGCATGCCGCGACGCGCTCGAGACTTCACTACCACTAACGCGTTTTTCACTCGTTGCGCGCGCCGCGGCTTGTTGTCTGTGGCGCTGCAACTCGCCGAATACATTCTGTTTCTTATTGAGTACCACTTCTATATATGTACGAGTGCGCGCAACTGTGACACATTGCTTATCTATTTATGTAGCACGCTCTGACTGACTGTCTGTCCGCCGCGCCGCGCTTGCTGTCCATGCGCTTTTCTGTCGCCTCCTTAAGTGCCTGTGGTTTATGCGCCGCCGCTTAATGCTTTCAAGACGCAAGCCTGACAGCTGTCATTGCGTATACTTTTTTACTCCCCCTTAAATTGTGCGCAAATGAGAGCTTAAGTAGCGTCTGAAAAATGCAAAGACACGCGCAAGCGCGCAATGTGCGCTAGTTTATGGCTGTTGAAAGTTTACGCCGCACAGCATATTTAAAAAAATAATAATTTTTACTACAAAACCGATTTTATTGGCATGCAAAATGTATGCAAACAGTCGCGCGCTCTTCTCAGAATTTCACTGCGCGCCACTTAACGCAAGCGCGCTGGGTGTTTGCATTGTTGCTGGCGGCAGAAGTTCAAACGCGCGCGGCGCGGCAATTAGCACATCGTAAAAGCGCTTTAATTTTTAGAAAATATTTAAATATAAAAATTTATTTGAATGCTGCTTTTATGTGTCTTTTTGGTTATAAATTGCTTTCGAGCAGCGCATAACTGTAAATTAAATTCGTAAAAATATCAATTTGAAGCGCAGTTAATAAAGAGAAGCTGTCAAGCGTTCGACAGCAACACCCGCATGCGCCGCAGAGATGCTTTGACTTTATTACCACTTGTGTCTATAATAATATTTTCGAACGTCGTCTTCAAACCCAAAATGGCTAAATCAAATTTCATAATAAACCTCATTGTTCTCCTAAACGGAGTAAGAGATAAATCAATAGTTGACCATAAAATAACAAAATAAAATAAAAGCGGCGGCGATAAAGTGAGACAATAACGAAATAAATATGAAGGAAAAATATAAAAAAGACAAAGAAAGCTAGCAACAAAATTGCTTTGGACTTTTATTGAGTTTGTTTGCATCTGTTGTTGTTGTTGTCGAGATATAGTGCTTTTTCGAACTACTCCGAGAGCATAATTGCAGCAGCCGAACAATGAAAGCAAAACAAAAAAGAAATAAAATTATTTAACAAGAGACAAAAGAAAAAACAACAACAACAACAAATATAAATATAAAAAAGTATACAAAAACATAGTTCCACACAATATCTTTAAGTCTAAAGCGAGTGAAATAATTTTGTACTTCTGGGTCACGAGTGGGCCGCCTTTTTCAAGAAAAGCTAGAACAAAGGGTCTACAATTTGCTTTGGCAATACAAAAACCACTAGACAACAAAGTTGTTGTCGGTAATTACTTGCAACAGTAATGCGGCATTTGGCGCTGTCATTCACACGCGCAAATCGCCGAGTGTCTTCCGAAGAAACGAAGTCTAAGTAGTAGAAATGCCATGTGGTAAGGAGAATCAATTGTATTTGCTTTGTAGCAACACTTTCAACGCGCAATTGCTGACCGCTTACGGTGTGAAAGCGTACGAGTATATTTGTCCACCTACGCAGGCGCAAAGGAAATGAGCGGATGTGTGCTTAGTACATACTCGTACATGGGAAGGTAAACATGGATGTGGATGGGGACGTGGACTGGGTTGGATGTGGGAGGAATGGTGTGTACTGAGAGCTCTTTGAAGTTGCTGAGACAGGAAGAGACTTGCGAATTGAAATAGATAAAGAAAACTGAAGTGAAGTACTCAGAAACCGTTTAAAATTTTATTTTGGAATTTAATACCCGGAGCCAAGGTTCTATAAAGCTTGGTTTAACATAGTATTAAGGAGGAGAAAATAGAATAGGAGACAGTTTCTATAGATGTTGTTGGGTGTTTTAGCATAAGATCTCCAGTTTACGTAGTAAGTCTCAAGTAGGTCTGTTCCCTAAGACGAGAATGAAGCGGGTCATGTGTTCTCTACAAGACTTTAGGTGGAAATTACAACTACAACAACTTCAAAAACAGTAACAACAATGTTATAGAAATCGACGTCTCGACTGGATTTTCTTGAATCGGCTACTGGAGAAAGAACTAGGATTAAAAAATATTCCTTAATAATCAATAAATTCCAAGAACGTAGGGTTCATTTCACTACCTTATTTACCTAACTTAACCTAACCTCAAAATTGGTGATCTTATGTATACTTCATGAATACCAAGCTCAGGATCTCTGCAGCTCTACCGATTTTACTTTATTTTTAAACATTTACGAAGCTATTTAAATAACTATTACTAACTATTACTAATGTAAGCACTACAACATCATTAGCCAAAACAAAATGAGCTCTACTTTACATATCCGTAGCCATATGCGCCAAAAATCCGAATGCAAATTTGAACTAATCCCAAATCGTACGCCAAATTCGGACCATTTGTAAGCAAATCATGTTACTTAGTTGAGCATACATAGAGAAAACCAGCGCAAATAAAATGTAAGCACAGTGCTGATAAAGTGCCTGGCAAGATCTATAACAAAAGCACAAACCAAATAAAAGTCACTGCAATAACCATAAGAGCCGATCGAACGTTCGCCAGAGTTCAAGCGATGTTATCGCGCCAAGACGAAAACGTAAAATTTTCAACGAACGAAAAAACAAATATGTACATACTAGTTAAAGCACAAAATAAATTGCTGCGCTAGTGAAAAGTGTATAAAACTGATTTTAAGGTTGCAACAGCTGCAGACAATGTAGCAAGATCATGAAGATCAATGCGCTTTTATAGACTACAAATGAGCAAATCAAGGAAGGAATATAGATTTATATGTATGTTTACAGTTTACAAAAGACCACCTAAGGCCCGGCTGTGAAGCTTTATCAGCAGTTAAAAGCTAAAATGAACTCTTATGCATTATTGTACTGGATGCACGCGTTGAACTGGGATGAAGATCAAGCAGTTAGAGATGATGATTTTTCGGCGTGTCATCAGTTTCTTCTTGAATTATGTATGTAACTCTGTGTACTTGTAAATAAAAATTTAATTTTATATTCCAATAAGAACTGAACAATTTTATATTCAAACAAGTAGTGAATATACCAGACGCGATCAACGATCTTGCCGATCAAGCAAATAATTTTCAAGTTTTATAAAGAGAAACCTCAAAGAAATTAGGCAAACAAAGTGTAAATGTAAGCACAAAATCACTGATAATGTGATCGACCGGTAAAGCACCGCGGCGCGGCCATCGACAGTTTGTAGTATGTGTGGCAAGCAAGCGAGTGTGGCATATATTGCTTTAGGAGTGAAAATAAATATGATTTTCTTGCTTATTCATGCTGATTTTACTATATCATTATAATTTCATTGTTTTGTGTTTATTTTGATCGCACATTTCTACTTTAAAAGATCTCTCATTCGCGATCGGTGATCAAGGCGCCACAACTACAAAGTTGCTTAAGAGCTTTAAGCTATATAGAGACTTTAAACTGTATATATAGCAACTTGAGCTTACTTTGAGCTCGCATTTCTTCGCGTCTGATCCACTTGACGGTTTGTTGGTTGGGTGTTGGAGACTGCGCTTGTCAGACGAAGTGCCGTTAAGTGCTGCTTACACTTAAGTACACAATTTTCTGCAGATCATTTTCAAATTAGTTAATTTTATGCAAACGAAATTTCCGCAAAAGTAAGGTTTTTATATAGAAAAGTAATGAAGTAAACATAAGAAGTTCGATAAACAACATTAGGGTGACTTCAAATGTGAAGTGATCGCAATTGATCGTAAGAATCACAGGTAATGAAAAAAGTGAATTCCACTGAAATTATTCAGCTTCTCTGACACAATATTTATTTTTGGCTTTTTCATAAATTTTAATTTATTTTTTTTTTATTTTTATTTTTTAATTTAATTTAATTTTTTTATTTTCTTTTTTTTTTTTTATCTCATAGCGCCCGGATACATTCATTTAAATCAGATTGCTTACATATATATGTACATACATATACAACAATCATATTTATAATGTAAAGTATATTTCATTGCTTGCTTTAGGGCGTATTCTCGACGTGCAGGCGATGTGCTGAGATATGCGAAAGCCGGCCAATTAATATTCTACGCGCAAACGCATGCATATTAAATGTGTAAATATGTACTCGAGATTGCTTTCAACGAGAGCTCCACTGTATGTATGTATGTATATCACACATATTGCCGCTGGCAATTTAATAAAGCGCATTTAGTTTGGCATAATTCAAAAATTTGTTGCCAACAACAAAAAGGCAAAGAAAGAAAGAAATCAATCCTTTGACGTTTGGGGAATTTTGCAAGTCTGCGAAAATTCGTGCCAATAAAAATGCTTTGAAGATGACAGCGCTCATAAAGCTGTCAATCAACTGTCAAATGGAGCCTGAAGTGAAATGTGTGACGCGTTAAAAGCGGGTAGCAAAATTGGTTGTTTGAAAGTGTGAGTGCTAAAGCGGCAGTTGCAACGGCTGAGATTTGCATTTGGCGTATAAAATACGGACTTCTCAAATTTTAAAGTAAAATTGTTGCTCTAAATTTATGTTTCACTCACTTCTAATTGAGCTTTCATTAATTTTGATCTAAGAAAACATGTCTGAGCAGACTTCACGAGCCGAATTTTCAATTTCATTAATTTTTACATGAGCTTTCATTAATTTTTATTTAAAGAAAAAATCATAATTTTTGTTTAAGCAGACAAAAGCACATTTGTCAGCTGAAACAGCCCTCCGCGATAGAAATAAATCAAGAAAATATTATAATTACAAAAAAATCATTGTTATTCCGTTAAAAACTAAGAGCTTTCACATATTCTAAGAATTTAAAATAATCGAGTTAACGTCTTTTAGATATAAATACACTTCAGCATAAAAAAAAATTGAAGATTTTTCAATTCAGATATGTTTTTGCTATGAGCTTTCACTTGAGCTTTCATTGAAAGTCTGAAAGTTTTGAATTTAGCGCTAGTTCCTTCAAAAAGCTTTTTTGTTACAGAAATCAATAGTATTTGCTTGAATTTAGCTTTGAATAAAAGAGCTTTCATTATTTCGGATTGAGCTTTCATGTTTAAAAATAAACTCAAAATCTGTTGAATGCATTATGGAATTAAAAGCGCATGGGTTCACATGCATTGTGCAACTACTAAGCTGTCTATTCTTTCTTTTTGTCTTATTATCCGCCATTGCCCCAGGAGAATGGCTTATCAGCGTTAATTTCTTCAACATTTCACTAAAGATTTCAACATCATTAAAATCAATTTTGATTTCATGGCGACTGTGACGGGACGTCAATCCGTGCGTGAGTGCATACATCACACAACACACACTCACATGCGATTATAAATCTTAAATATCCACATTGAGGTGTATATACATATGTGGGGATAAGTTGACGCGTGAAAGGTCAGTGATCAACGGCCGCATAACTGACAGGCTCGATTGTCGATTGGCTAACCTGGACACGGTGTGTGTGTGTGTGCTCAATTTGGGATGAAAAGAAAAGCACAGCGATTACTGGACTCATGTGATGCCTGACATGTCCATACATATGTATATGATTGTTATGCACAATGAAGAAGAAGCAGAAAGAAATGTAGGTAAAAGCGGCTTACGTTCGCATACGTGTATTGCTGCGTAATTACGACGCTGTAAACTTGACGATCAGTCAAAAAGAAAATAATAATGTTCCCACAAAAAAATCAAAAAAAAAAATAAAGAAACTAAGCAATGATGATGTCGATGATATATGAATGTAATGTGCGGTCGTTTGTATGCCTGAATGTAAGCATACATTGGATAATTTAGCCAAACAAACGTATGAAGTTAATAGTCTGTATGGCTGATGACTCCATGGACATCATGCCATGCCCAAAGATAGAGAGAGAGAGATAGCGCGAGAGCATGACAAAAGCGCGTGCTGCCATCAAGCTGTGATTTATGTATGGATATTCACAAAAATCCATTGAAAGTCTGTAATTACGCGAAGATCCTCAATCAACTGGCTTACTTTGCTTCCACACACACAGTGAGTAATCAAGCGTTAAGCTAACAGTACTGTATAGCTATCTATACATGAATTAAAGAAGCAAGGAAATACAAAAATTCCATTGGCTTCTTAAACTACACAAGAGTTGAACCTGTAGTCCAGTAAAGCATATTTGCTACGTAACATAACATAGCATAGCATAGCGTTGAGTTTTTGTAATTAAATCAAATTAAATTATTGTTGTTGTTGCAGTTTTTATTTAAATTATAGGCTTTACTGCTTATTGCTTCCACTTTTTTAGTATCTTTCATTACTTTTCTTCAAGTTTTTTTAATTTTGAAATTTATTTTCAGGCAATTAAGTAATCAATATGTCACTTGTAATTACTGCTTGTGATATATTGATTACTTTTAAGAAAGGTTGGGGTCACAGAAGAGTTCAAATTTACGTCTTCCAGAAATTAGCTCTCCAAAAATCATCCCAGGACTCTTGAAAATATATCGAAAATTAAGAGAATACTAAATTGTCGCTAAAGTGACGTCATCATGATGGTTATATTTACCCACTGAATCATATATTTTCATAAGTTTTATATATGTAGGTTAGGTTAGGGTAGTAGGCAGAGCTCTGCATATAGAGAAGAGCTCTCTTAGACAGTTTTGAGCGCCATCCTTTTGATACCAATAAACTCTTATTGTATCAAAGACCCTTAAGATTCAGCAAAACGCTTGGAATTTATTACGAACTTCTTTAGTCGGCTAATGTCAATTCTAGCCAATTCGCTAGTTTCGACGAAGTTGAGTCTTCCAAGATGTTTCAACCTGAGTCTGGTTTTGTATAAGAAGTATTTAATATTAACTGCTTTGTAGGGATCTCTCTCAGATAATCACTAAAATTTCTTAGAATAAAATCATTAAAGATTCTTCCACTTCCAAATATATTTGTGTCATTATTTTTATGCGGTTCTACTAACCCAAATTTGCGCTATATAGTATGATATGTATACTTTATAATCATCATGATTTCAAGCATAATTTTAATTAATTTAAACACCAAAAAATTGCATTTAATTATGAAATTCAATACACGTGATAATTGTATTGCCATAAATACGCCCAAACTCATTTAATTTCTAGTCCCTCGCCTCCAAGTTTCAAAGTTTATATGGTGACCATACCTTCAGTTGCCCAATAAAACAGCAAAACTTCTCAATAACCACTGCAGACATATTTCAAGCGAAAAATTCAATATTGAATCATTGTTGTGCCACTAGGCCATTCTTGTTGCTTGCTTGTCCCCCTTCCCGAGTACATTTCAGTTTTGAGCGCTTCTTAAGACTTTCGTTTTTTCATCTCGTTCAATTTCGTTGCTTCGTTGTTGGCTGTGCCATTCTGTGGCAACGTTGATGAGTCCCTTTGGGAACCTTTTCACATAGCACACGGAACTCGATCACCAGCGCTTTGGCGCGATCGGCGTACTTTGAAATGTTTTTTGTTTTTTGCTTTTTTGTTTTTGAAATGAGTGAGTAAAGCAAATGAAAGACTTGGCTTGCGATTGAAGAAAAAACAAAGGTGAGGTATAAAGAGAAAGAGCGCAAATGCGGGAATGGAGGTGGAGTGGCACATGAGCGCGGTAGACTTTTGTGAAGATTTAATGATTGCATTCGAACCACGGCTGTGCCTTATTTGCCCTTTTGACTGGTTGCTTGGCTGTGGCTGACTGGCTAGCTAACTGTCTGCTGCTTTGCTTTGGCCGTTTTTTGTGCCTTTTTATAACTTCTACTCAACTCTTACATTCAAGTTCAACTGCTGATGGTCGTGGAATGCGAGCAGCCAGCAAAATGAATAGCGTTTTAATTCGATTTCCAGTAAGTTTCTCAAGGCTTCTATATACTACTACTACTAAAGTATATATGTTTATATGTGTGTGTGTTATGGAGCTATAACATTTTTAGAGCGATGAGTAAGCCGAGCATGTAATTATACCAACTGATAATGTGCCGCTTAACCTGTTTAGCTACAATTTAATTCTGTTTCGTACTTCTTTTCATTTAATTTTTCTGATTTTTTTGCTAATCAAAGCAACCATTTCGCCGTCGCAGAAAATCCCATAAACCCCATAGCAGCGCATGACCAACAACAATCTGCCATTGTAATTTAAAAATTGAAAAGACTGCCAAACATTTGTTGGCCCATCAACAAATTAACAATTAAGCTTAGTAAGCAGCGGTAGCTAACGAATTAGCGGCCATAAAGCAAGACATCAATGCAAATAAATTTGTATATGTATGTTTTGTAGACAGTATAGTGGCAATTACATATATACATATGTAGATGTGTGTATGTGTTAGCCGTGGCTTGATCGGTCATTGGCAGTTAAAAGCCCAAATTTACATATTTTTTAGCTATTTCAAATGTGTGTATGTAAGTACTGCCTAATGCTTGGTAGCAGCAAGTTAAAAGCGCCGCCGCATTCGCTCGCATTATTTCATTATCGCATTGGTAGTCACAATAAAATCACTTCATTGCTTGTAAAGCACCAAAATTAATGGTTATGTTAATCAGACACAAATAATATATGGTAGCCGTAATAAAGCATAAATTAAAAATATAAATAAATAAAATAAATTGAGTTGACAACGGAAATTAGACAAATGGTTGGAAAATTATGCGAAAAAAAATATTGTAAACAAAATAAAAGAATAAAAAAAATAAGAATAAAGCAAAAAAAAAATTGTAAAAAAATAAAAACAAAAAAAAATATAAAAAAATTATCAAAAATATTATTCAAAAATTAAATAAAAGAATATAATAAAAAAATAGGAAAAAAATAATCAAAGAAAAATAAACAAATAAAACCTAAAACAAATTATACAAAAATTAAATAAAAAAAATAATCAAAATTTCACCACATTTTAAGATATTGTTTTCAAAATATGATAAAGTACTTGAGAATTACTGCAAAAAACCTCTCGAAAAACTTAAAAAAAAAACTATAATCAAAATACCTCAATCCACTTAATACCTATTTAGTCTTCGTAGAGTGCGGCGCATTTAAAAAATATGATTTTCATGGGCAAATTGTGGATTTGCGGTGTCTTTGTGGTTGACAAGATACGATAGCAAATTTTAAACCAAAGGTATTATCTTTAAATGTAAATGATTAAAATTCTATTAGTATACATCATTTATTAATACTTAAAACATACTAAGCGCCGCTTAGCTGCGGTTTATGAGATTAGGCAAAAAAAAGATAAAAAAAAAAAAAATTGAAATTAAATTTGTACTAAATGCTATAAAATGATAAAAAGTAAAAAAAAATATGTATATAAAAAATGAAATTAAACCACATTTGAAGATATTTTTTTTAACATACATATACAAAAGTACTTGCGTTTTGCTACTAAAAAAAAAATAAAAAAAATTATTAACAAAATACTTCAAAATATAATACCTATTTAGTCTGCGTAGAGGCCATTATTCATTTATGCAAAATTAAGAAAAAATCTAAAAAATTTAATTTTTTTTCAAAATTTTCTACACATGCTAAAGTCAAATTTCAACTCCACACATATTTTTCTCCTACTTCCACTCCTTCCCCACCTCTAATGACTTAAATACAACACACTTATTACCTCCCCGCCCGCCACTAACATTTCGTGAACCTGTCAACACAAACCAAAAATTATCATAACCTACTTCACACATTCTTGTTCACACTGCTATCTCACTGCCACCCCTGCACTTAACGCGGCTTCATTAAAATGCCAAATATGTCGCGCATGCGTAAATACCCAAATAACAATAAAGAAAAATAGTGTATGTAAATCCATTGAAATTTACGCTATTATGTTGATAATGTTTTAATTGCGCGCATTGTTTGGGACCTTTCAATATTTTAATGGCGCATAAAATACAGAAAATAAATAAATAAAAAAATAATACAACAATTGTATTTTGTTCGTAAAGTAATAATATTAAACACTTGAACTTACTTGCAAAAGCTGTGTCCATTGCTTTGTGTCATGCACGTGCCGCCATTTTTACAACCTACAGATAAGCATGAGGAGCCTGTAATGAAGAGGAGAAGAGATTTAGTTAGGATTTTTATAAATAGTTTAAAATTTAAAAGCTTATAAATATAAGTTCTATAAACACAAATAAGATAGTTCTATATTATATAAATTAAAATATTAAAAAAAAAAATTAAGCGAGTTGCAAACAAACACACAACTCTCAT
Source organism: Zeugodacus tau (assembly GCA_031772095.1). Lineage (NCBI taxonomy): Eukaryota > Metazoa > Arthropoda > Insecta > Diptera > Tephritidae > Zeugodacus > Zeugodacus tau. The sequence continues at coordinate 39,723,609 of CM062650.1, read as the reverse complement.
AAAATTTCATTAGAGATTGGTGAGTCGAAAAATATAAGCTGCCTTTTTGATTAGTATTCTATATATTATTTATACTAAATGAATATTAAATATTTTTTATAAGCGAGTTGCAAACGAACGCACAACTCTCATAAGATTTCACTGAAGGAATCCCCAAAGGTGAAATGCCATTTTTTCTGGAAAATATAAGCTGTATTTTGATGGAGGTTTGAAACCATTTAACTAAAACTGATTGAAAATTCCGTTATACTAATTTTTTCTAAATTTGAAGTCGCTTATTTTCTAATGATACTCGTTAAACGGAAAACTGATGAGATTGTTCGGCCGTCTTAAGATTATTTGGTGATTCTTTTGTTATTCGCTTACAAGGCATAAAAGACACAAGACTGTAATCCAAGCCGAGCTTACAAAATCAAGCTCACAATGAGTCGCCGCGTACCACACCACAGACCCCGCTTCACAAAACCATAAACCAATTCATTTTCGCGCTGATTTGTGGCACACACTCACCTCCAATGACAACTGCCACTAATTCAACGCTACCCATTGACGTTGCATATAAAATAACAACAACAACAACAATAACTCGTAGAGATTTTGAGATTTTCATGTGGTCGCTCATAAATATTGCCGCGCGGTCGACAGTGTCAAAACGGTGCAACGGTGGCAACGATGTCGGTCGGCACCGACGATTAATTTTGCAATTTTCGTGGCACAATTGGTAAGTCATAATGGCGGCGCGACAATGAATTGCAACACTGGGCAAATATTAGACAAAATATATGTATTATAGAAGAAAAAACAACAACAATTCAAGCGAGTGGCCCTTATTGTGCGCACAAAGCGAAATAAACACAAATAAAGCTGACAATAAATAACACAATCTCACAAGCAATAAGTGTGGAGTTGGCCAACAAACACCACAACAACAATACTATGCCACATACTGCCGCAAGTACGTGTGGCAACTAATAGACGGCATTAAGCGACGCAGCTGTGCGCTTCTAGGAAGTGCTGCAGCGCCAACTCGTAAGCAAGCTGGCGTGAGTTGGGTGGTTGAGGTGTACGGAGGGAGGTAGGGTGCACTACACGCAGTAGGTGCGCCAACCGTACAATAAACACTGACGTGACATGGCAAATGTCGTTAAGATTACGTTTCATTATGGAAGTTGGAGTGCAGTTCGGTTTGAAGTCGCCAACGAAGCAAATATATATTTACACAGGAGTTTTTCATATGTGTGTGTATGCGTTAGGCGGTCTTGGAGCGCTTGCATGGCTTAGAATATGCGCGCATGCGCAGTAGACTAAAAAGTATATGAGCATTATTTAGGTATTAGCAACAAAGTAAGTGTGTGGCAACAGCAGTGAAATGCAATACTGGCTGGGAGTTGTGTAAATAATGTGAAATATGTAAAAATATTAAAAAATAAAAAAAATTAAAAAAATAAATAAAAATACAAATAATAAAAAAAATTAAAAAAATATATAAAAAATATAAATAATAATTTAAAAAAATATAAAAAATAAATAAAAATAATAAAAAAATATATATGTATAAAAATATTCAAAATATTCAAAAAATTAAAAATATTTAAAAATAAATAAAAAATATAAATAAAAATTAAAAAAAAATATATAAAAAATAATAAATAAAATTAAAAAATATATATGTATAAAAAATATTCAAAAAATTTAAAATAAGTTAAAAAAATATATAAAAAATAAATAAAAATTAAAAATATTTAAAAAATATAAATAAAAATTAAAAAAAATAAAAAATATTAAAACAATAAAAAAAATAAAAAAATATATATGTATAAAAAATATTCCAAAAATTAAAAATAAGTTAAAAATATATATATAAAAAATAAAAAAAAAAATTAAAAATAAATAAAAAATATAAATAAAAATTAAAAAATATATAAAAAATAATAAAAAAAAAATTATTTAAAAAAAAATTTCAAAATTAAAATTTTATATAAAAAATCTGAAATTAGTATACTTCAATTTCCCGTGAAATACACTCTGATATGTATAATTTTAGCTAAATGCTTGTATGTGTGCGCTCCATCATCAGATCATCAAATTTCCATCAAAACCCCGTTGTATGTGGCACAACGATAGGAAATCATTGCCGCCATGTGGCGCGTATTTGGGTTAACAACTTTGCGAAATTTCTAAAGAAAACACACAAACAAGACGGTAAAATAAGAAACTTCGAAATGAGCGTAATAAAAACTGGGAGTGGAAGCAGCAAAAACGCACGCAGACGCACGTGAATGCTGCAAACGCGCAAACAATTCGTCAATTTCAACTGTCAAGTACAAGTGCGAAAGCGCCGGCTTTTGTTTCAGGCAAAAAACCTCAAAACAGAAAAATGAGAAAACAATGTCGAATATATAAAAGTAAATGAACTGAAAATAAGCTGAAATAAATCAAAGTGAGAAGAAATGTAGTTATGTATATGTGCCTCAACTACCTGTCATTAAAAGTGGCTTAGCGGCAGTAAAACGCATGATACTATAGACAAGTGAAAACAAATAAAATTACTCTGCAATACACACACATACACCAGATGTAGTAAAGTATGTATAATGTTTATGAGATGCTCTGCTCCATCTCATAATAATCATCAATTTCTTGAAGTGGTCTTTTGAACTCGAAACGCATGCGGCCCATTTCATTACGCTTGCCGATCTTACACCACCATCAGCAAAAAACATATTGAAAAGCATTGCTATGGTCTTACACAACAACAACACTAAACACATATGCTTTTATGAAAACGAGATTCGCCCATTTTTACCTTTCTCACAGTCTTCGGCGGCTCATTTTTGCCTCATAAATACTCACTTTGTTGCCTTTTGTATGAGTACTTGCTACCTTCAAGCCCACCATTCGCATGCAAAGCGGTTAAAAATGGAAATAAATCCACCACAACCGACGAGCAACATCAATAACAACATGTTGTAATAACTTTTTAATAATCAACAACAAAACAGTGAAGGCAAAGTAAAAACAATAACAACAAATCTACCAAATGAGCATAACCAGAGCAACAACAACAAACAATAATAATAATAAAAGCAACAAAGTTACGATTTAAGACAACGCAAGCAAATAAATAAGAGGCAAGGCAAAGTAGCAACTGTTGTAAAGGGCTGAATCCAGTGTGTGTGTTTGGTACAGTGGGTCTAAGTATTATGTGAATTGATTAAACTGGGAGTAACTTAAGCTTAGTTAAGCTACACAACATAAATTTTCGAAAATTCGTGAGTAACTGCCTTGGAGCTTTCATACATAAAAGCTGCGTGAAAGTTTTTAAATTCGAAAGAGGGTTCTTGGTTGAAGAAAATAGTAATATTTGAGAACACCAATGAAGGTTTCAAATTTACCGAAAGCGAAAAAAGAGAAGCTTTTTGGTCTATAAACTTATTTCAAAACCGAAAAATTCGAAATGAGATAAACTAGATTTACAAAAGGACGCATGTATCCGTGCTTCCTCATTCTAATATTGAATAGTAGTCTGAAAAATATGCAAAAATGCTTTTCATGAAAGCTTTGAGTTTTGTGAAAGCTTCGTTTTTTATGAAAGCTTTTTAAAATATCAACAAAGATATGTAAATAAAGTGTCTGCGCAAATATCTTGTATGAGTAAGGTTTCCTTAGGAGTTGCAAAAGCTTTCACGGAAGAAAGAATAGTAGTCTGAAAAATATGCAAAAATGCTTTTCATGAAAGCTTTGATTTTTGTGAAAGCTTCGTTTTTTATGAAAGCTTTTTAAAATATCAACAATGGAAGAAAGAAAAGTTTAAAGCTTTCATCGAATAAAGCTTACAGCTTTCACAAAGCAAATTTTAATCATATTGTATACAAAACCAAAATTTAAAAAACGTTTTTATAAATATTAAAAAAAAAACTTAGTGAATCCACCACTTTTTGCCTCACCATTCACCGCATAATGATGAAAGCTCCCCAACCAATGCGCAAACTACACGCATAGTGTCGTACTACAGGGCCAAGGGCTACTTAGCAACATCGAAGATCGACGCGCCCTACAATTCAATCATAATGTAATTTATTATGGCAACATGGTGAGCGTAATAACAGCAACAACAAACAGACAACAACAACAGCAGCAGTATATAATAAAATCATAAATAAATATGCGTGTGTATATGTATCGTGTACGCTTTTCACAAGGGGAACAAATGAGCGAAAGTTCAGTGTACTGCCTTTAACAACACGAACAACAACAACAACAAAATAAATGGCATAACAACAATAACAAGCAACGGCTGATTATGTTACGTTGTCGATTGTTGATGTTTGACCGGTGACGACTTATTCGCGCAGAAGCAGCGCTGACGGCTGTGATGGACAACTTAAAAGCGCTGCAACAACAAAAAGTAAGCGAACATGCATCGAGTGAAGCGCAAAAAAATGCAATCTGGAATTGTTGCCAACAAAGTGAAAGAATTTCTGTTCTGTTGTCACCGACACATACACACACACCGCTCACCGATTCGCTGTTGATGCATTGCTGTCGAAAAGTGTACGCAAAAATTTAAATGAGCTCGTTCTACAAGCCAGTTGTTGTAGTTGTGGTTGTTTTTTTCTTTTCACGGTCACTTTGCGCAACAACAACACCGCGTAGCAATGTTGTTGCGGCAGCATTTTAAATTGATGTTCGCTCTTTTAAATGACATTAAATTAGGCTGCTGGTTGTTGTTTGTTATTTGCTGCTTCGGTTTGGTTGACAGTCACCGCTGCTGATTGCTGACGGCCCTTGGCGCAGTTGTCGCTGCTTGACTTGATTGGCTGTTGTTTGTTAGCATTTGCTGCTGTCGTGTTGCGGCGCAACCTTTGCCGCTGGTGCTTTTGATGCACCACAGACTACTGCAACTACCGAGGTGCTGCTGATGCGTCAGCAAAGCGTGTTGCCATTGACAGCTCATCGTGTTGCGCGTAGTCGAGGTGCTGACCAACGTGTTTGCAACACTTTGCTGCCACCTTTTTAGCCTGCGGTCTGACAGCGCACTGATAAATTCTTAATGATGATTGATTTGAGTAGCTGTTGCATCGCTTTCATTTGGGGTCAGGTGAGGTAGTGGAAAGTGGCGAGGTAACAAATTGGTGGTGCTAATTGGAGGAAAAGTTTATTAAGGAGAAATTCGCAAAAGAAGGCGGTGAAATGGTAGCGCCCAATTGTTGATTATATAGGTGATATTTTAATTTTTTAAGAAAGGAAGTGGTTCAGAATGAAATAAATACTAAAAATAGGTGGAAAATATTATTGACATTTTTTTTGAAAATTTTGAAAATTTCGAAAATTTTTTTATGTTTTTTTTATTTTGTTTTAAGTTCCTAACTATTATTATTATTTTTAATTATTTCAACTTCTAAAACTTATATAAAATTTTTTAAGTTTCCTTCAACAAATTCCATTTAATATTCCACACGCATGCTCTGGCTCACATATTGTTGACAATGCATGCTGCTGCATTTCAGCGCGCTATCACACAATAAAATTCTTTATTTGAATGAGTAATTTTTATTTACATAAATTTTTCGTGTTGTTTTGGTCAAGAGTATGTAAAGTGCATTAACACTAGTGCCAGTATGATCCACACAGCACGTACACTTGAACGTTTTGAAGATAAGAATGGAATAAATTTAAATTCAGCTGATGTCAATTGATTTAATTTATACGATTGATAATTAATATACCACTTTTATATTTTTCTCAATAATTTCAAATTAATAATTTAAGTTTTAAATGTGCATTTCAAAATATTAAAAGAAAGTATAAAGAAATCGTTCAATAATAAGATTTGTTTATCAATATTTGAAATATTTATTTTTTATTTGAAAAATTCAACATCTGATGATTTTAGGGAGAACATATTTTTATTAATTTTTTTTTATAATTAAAATATATTTTATTTAATATTTATTTAAATTTATTATTTTTTCAATTTTTTTTTATTCAATTTATCCAACAGATCTTAGCAGTATTATTTTAAGTTTTTAATTTATAATTTTTTTAATTAAATATTTATATATTTTTTTTATTTTATTGGAAAATTTTGCCCCAATTTTTCAAAAAAAAATTTATTTGAACTTTTTTAAATATATATTTTTTTTTAATTTAAATTTTCTGATTAATTTTCGTAATTTTTTTAATTTTTACCAAATATTTTTTTTTAATTTTTTAAAAATATTTTTTTTTATTAAATTTAAAATTATTTATTATAATTTTTTTCTTATTTTTGTAACATTTTTTGTTGTATTAAATTTTTTTTATTTTATTTCACCTTTTTTTGCACACCGCCCTTTTGTCGTGTGTCACTTTGTCAATTAATTGTTATTGCTATTGTTGTTTTAGTCAACAACTTCCTCTGCACGAGTGTAAATCTATAAAATTTATGAATGAATGAATGAATAAGTTTGTCGGCTTGACAGACAAAGAGATTAAGCGTAAATCTCTGCGGCTCATCTGAAGCAGTCAACATTAGACACAAAAGTGAATAAATTAATGCATAATACAACAATAACTACTACGACTACTTCTACTTTTTTTCGCAATTATGGCGAAAAGGTTTTGAATGAATATTTCTCTCTCTTGCCTCATCTCACTTGAAGCGTTGAAGAAGAGTTGGTGACTAACGGGCAAGCAGTAGCAGAATTTCAACACATCCGGTCACATGTCAAAAAGTGGCGTTTTTTGGTAATAAAATTTAAATATACAGAGGTATGCGCACGAGAGAAGGTCAATAAACAGAAGTGTATTGGAGGAAAATGGTTTATACTTTTTAAATAAAAAATTAATAATCAAATTAAATAAAAATTAAATAATTATAATAGAATTCTTGTGCTTTCTGTGACTTTGTTTATACATTTTGGTGGAGCTTTCATCAAAATTTAGTGAAAGCTTTTGAAAGCTCTGTTCGATTTTCTATTATTTTTGATTCAAATTTATGAAATTCTAAAAGCTCTTAGTATTGGTATCTAAAGTCCTATAAATCTGAAAAGCTCACTGTGATTTATGATTTGAATTCACTGAATTATTGTACTTAAAATGGAATGAACAAAAAATTATATAAAAAATATCCAAATTCAATCAAGCGCTCAATTTCGAAAATCTAACGAAATTCGGAAAACTTTTGCACACCCCAGTCGTTTGGCCTCCCTAAGTCTCGGGAGATAATAAACTGTCGCAAAACAACAAACGCTACTGTTGATGAATAGCCGCCGATGATGGATGTCGAAGCGAATAAAGAATGCATGAATGAATGAGCGCTTCGCCAAAGCACAGTCGAGCACACGCTGAAAGCGCGCTTGAACGGCGAAAAAGTTTTGAATATAAATTGAAATCAAGCAAAAAAACAAACGCAATAAAATTTCAAGAGCTATAAAAATACAATGATTCTAAATAAAAAATAAAAACATATATAAAAAACAGCAACAAAGCGCTCGCGTAAATTGGCAAACTCAAATGGCAAATGGCCGCGCGCTAGGCTTGCTAGAAGGGGACCGTACTGAGCGCGCTCGCATTGACAATTGTTATTTTCTGTTGAATTGAATGGAGCGCGCAGCTAAAGCCGCGTCGCTGACGCATGCAATAAATTGCAAATAATTGTGGCAACACGCTGTTGAAATTGCAAAAGCTCGAAGAACACACACTTTGAAACGAGCGAGAATAGCATTTAAAATAGTAAGGAAAAAATGTAACAAAAGCCATAACAATAAAAGCAAAGCAAAATACACTCATATGCGCATGCAACATATGCAATTCATGCCTGTTGACTCACTTATCGAGTGTTGCCTTACTAAAGCGAGTGGCGGTGGTGCAGGCGAAGTCAGCTGACAGACTGTCAGCGGCGCAGCCAACTAGTCAAATCGGCAACACAATGAATTAAAGCGCGCAGCCGCTGGTCAGCGCGTCATTACTCAGGCAGTCGCGCGGCCGCTTGCCAATTGTTCGCTGTGCGCGGCAAAAGCTGCAATTGCCCGCGGTCGTAGCTGAATTCAATTGATTTGACATCAATTAAAAGAGTGCAACATATCATGTTGTCGCGTTACATTTTTTATTTTTGCAATGCCTACAGCTGCATTTTTATTTATTTATTATTATTATAGTTGGCTGTGTCATTGTGTCGCTGCTGAAGTGGACGAATAAAATTTATGTAGAAAATCGCGAAAATTGTAGCTGTTATAATTCAAAGCTGCTACAATTTCAAGAATCACGGCGAGCGCCACACGTTGCAGCTACTCATAGACACCTGGTCATCTACTATAAGTGCTTGCCACACGTTGGTCAGCTGGTAAATGTCAGAAAAATAGGCAGCTTAACAAATCAACAACATGTCAAATTCAACTGGTCACTAAAGTGGCATTTTTGCTGTGTTTGTATAATGAAAGTTTTGAGTAATTTTTAAAAGCTCTAAAGAATTTAATACTGAAACTTACAACTTATAGAACTATTGTACTTTTCGTACTTTAATTAAACACTTTTGATAAAGCTTTCGTCAAAAGTTTAGTGAAAGCTTCTGAAAGCTACGTTCAATTCGACATAATTATTAGCTAAAGTTTAAGAGCTTTTAATAAATCGCTATTTAACACATACCATCTTCAATTACTAATGACTCGAATTCCACAACGTTCTTAGAATTTATTGAGCTTTCGTAATAACTTTAAGCTATTGAGGTTTCGAGGTTGTTTATCTTATAAGTCGAGTAATGTACAGCCAAATAGTTCTTTTTAATCATGAAAATGTAGCTTTTCGACAAAACTTCCTTATTTTAAAACTTGAAAATTATTGTCGGACACTTTTCTACAATTAAACAACAATGTTTTCTCAGTAATAATACATATATCCATAATCTCCACACCTAACCGTCATTAAAACGTATACTTTAACTCATACTCTATAAAATGCTACAATTTATGTTGCTTTTAAGAGCCACTTCTTCCAAGCGCTTTTATTTACAATTCTTTTCTCCACTCCCGTTTGAGATACACTCATAAAATCGCCAAACAAATGCCAAGTCACCTACAATAAAAACCGTTAAACTAGACAGCTTGCTGTGACGGCGAAAAAGTGTGAAAAAGGTCTTAGACAAAACGCCCACAAAGCTTAGCAGCAGCAGGCATGCGCTTATACTATTTATATAGACAGCGCGCAGGCGCAGCGCTTTGCCTTAGAAGCCGCAGGTGTTGCATGTCGCCGGCATGAGTGGTGTCAAGCGCTTCGAGTTGATGACTACAGGATATGATTTTCACGAAATGTGCAATTCGCATGTTTAAGTGTAATAAAAACATTAGAGAAGCTGCGCCTGGATATATTATATATAAATGGCAGTACCAAGTGGTGGTTGGCGGTGAAATATGTGGTGTCTGAAGTCGACATTTTGTTGTTCTTGCTTTGAACTAATAAATATAGTTCGCTGTCATTTATTTGCTAGTCATGCCACAAAGTCACTGAGTCTGTACTGGGTGCGCGCTTTTATGTGGACTATATGTTAAGGTCAACTGTGTCCCGTTTTGAGGCTTGCGCTTAACTTGCGCTCATTTGTTATAGTTAAATTTTATTCGTGAGTAGTTTATTGCACTCAAAGCGATGTTTACATGATTTTATTTGCTTATTATGTGTTATATATACCCACAAAAAATGTGTAAGTCATAATATAATTTATAATCTGGACTTAGGTCTTACAAGTCCTGTTGAATGAATAAAAACTGTAATTTGCATTAGTAGCAAATAAAAATTCCGAAAAGCTCTTCGATCTGAGCTTTTACTGAGGATCATTGTGAAAGCTCTAAGGCTCCAAAGATTTCAAGCTTTCACTTTTACAAAAAATGTAGCTTTCGAAACTTCTGTCAATCAAATTTACTTAAGATCAGGGACCGTAAATAATGATTATCGTTCCGATTTTTAAGTAAAAAAATCAATAACTTAGAATCGTCACACAAACAAAAGGATAACGTCATTGTAATCCTTTTTGGACGATCTATCCATTTCCACAATGATTTTTTAAATACAGATTTTTATGATTTTCTTCACAGTTAATCATTAATTTTGAGTAATTTGTAAAAAATCATAAATAATCATCATTTTTGAGCAAAAAAATAAAATTCATATTTAATCATTATTTTTGAGCAAAAAAAATAAAAATCATAAATAATTATTATATATAATTTTTATATTTTTTGCTCAAAATAAAACTCGCTTTTGGATTACATGTTTGTTATTAAGTTTTTTGGTACTATTTTTTCATGTCCTTTTAGAATGACATGAAAATATTGGAATGGCGTCAAAATATCATGGACCAAATTTCATTGAAATTGGTCCAGTAGTTCCTGAGATATGGCTTTTGACTCATTTAGCCTGTGGCAAAATTATATCTTAAATTTGATCCTTCAGCTATGTTCTAAAAGGACATGAAAAAATAGTACCAAAAAACTTAATAACAAACATGTAATCCAAAAGTGAGTTTTATTTCGAGCAAAAAATATAAAAATCAAATATAATGATTATTTATGATTTTTATTTTTTTGCTCAAAAATAATGATTATTTATGATTTTTAGTTTTTTTGCTCAAAAATGATGATTATTTATGATTTTTTTACAAATTACTCAAAATTAATCATTAACTGTGAAGAAAATCATAAAAATCAGTATATAATCATTATTTTGTGATTTTTATAATAAAACTTATAATGATTACGGTCCCTGCTTAAGATAATGGATCTTGGCACTCGAGCTTTCATTGAGGATCAGCGGTAAAGCTCTAAGACCTTAAAACTTTTAAGCTTTAACTTTTTTTATATTCACGGCTTAATGATAAAGTTTAAATTATTTTCGAAACTTCTGTCAATCAAATTTACTTATATTGTTACTCGAGCTTTCACTGAGGATCAGCTGTAAAGCTCTAAGACCTTAAAGCTTTTGGAAAAGCCATTTGGAAACTTCTGTCAATCATATTTACCTAAATAAATGATTATCCTGTCATTACAAATTAAACGAAGAATTAGCCTCAATTAAGGCACTTTATTTTTCCGCCAAATTTTCATCTAATCACCACAAAAGTCGACTGAAGTTTATGAGCAGTTGTAATTAAATACGATTTTCCGCAAAATTAACATGCTCGCATTGCGTTAAAGTGCTCACAAAGTGACATAAAGTTAGAAAAAACTCAAATAAAAAACTAAATTTTACACCACCGAAGGTGTAGAGAAGCTAGCTTTAGTGGTGTGTGTGGCAAAAGCTGGTAATTCACCTGTCACACCTGCTTGCACGCAGTAAGCTCAAATTCAAGCACCTGCCATATTTGTGTGTGTGTGTTTGTATGTATGCACGAATAAGTGATTAAAATAAGTGGCGTTCGGTGAGGTGCGGTGCGCTGGGACGCGGCACTACCTCAAATGCTTAGCGTTGAGCGATATGGCATGGTTGGTTGGCCGCGCACAGCTGATTTGTGCATAGATCGCTTACAAGCCATATAACTTACATCAAATGAAAACTCAAAAAAAAAGCAAATACAAAAATAAGAAAAAAACATGTGTTAACATAATGAGTGGCACAAAATTGAAAATGAAATTAAAATTGTGTGGAAAAAAATTGTTAAAAATCCATAAAGAGCAAATCCGTTTACACGCTCTACCGGTGAAGCTGAACACGGTGGCTGACTGGCTGATGGTGAGCTGTGCGCTGAGTGTGCGCTATGCGCATGCGCGCCAATGAATTTGTATTTTTTTGTGCACATTTCTACATGCATACTCTTTGCTTTGTCAGTTTTCCCACGGGGTGTATATACATATATGTTTGTAGAACTTCAATTTGACCAAAAATTAGTGGCGCAAATTAGTATGACACTAATTAGTTATTAAAATATGTCGCTGAAATATTTGCTTTATTAAGTAAAGTTGCTTTTGATTCTTAAAATTTAGTTTAGTGACAACTTGCGTCTTTGATTGATAGCTTTCGGCACACATTTTACTTAGTAATAGCAGAAAAGTCTTGTATGGCATTCAAATTGGAGCGCGCATGCGCAATTGACAGAGCGCTTGCCTTACTTTTCCACTTATTTAATTTATATATGTGTATTTTTATACTTTTGTGTAAGCTTTTAAGAGCTTAAACTACTTAAATGAGTAAAAAGTTGATACCATGCGCACGCGCAATCTGTCACTCTTGGATGACAGCAGCTTGACATTTTGATTTGTACACGTTTCATTTTGCTACTAGTGTTTCAGTATTTAATTGCGAATTTTTCTATTTTTACAAAATTTAATCGTTTTCGATAGTTTTCAAAATTGAAAGGTAACAAATAAATTGAACTAAAAGTCACGATCAGTTAACGATCATTAAACCGAAATGCACTTTTTTAGCGATTTCAACTCGTTTTATGCTGGATAGATTGTTTCAGAGACATAAACCGTCTTTATACATTATATAAGTCTCAGTACTTCGTTATGACAAAAAATCTATTTTCGAGGAATATGCTTACTGATCCTCAACTGATCGCAGAATTCAATCTGACGAATTTTGAATACTTTTACTAGTTCTTGCTTATAATCTAAAGGAGAAATGGCATTTAATAGATCTTATGATCAAAAAATTGTAAAACACTTTGTCCAATTCCAAGCCAGATTCTATCTAACGGAACAAATGTACTTATTATAAGGGACGAAGGAAAAGTAACAGAAAATCATATTCACGAACAATATTTGATTAACATTAATAATGAAAAAAATTTTTTTTTCTCTAAGAATATTGAAATAGGTCAAACTCTCCGAAATTATTAGCTTGAAAATTTTGTTATTTGCAAGTTTATATCCAAACGTGAGAGAGACTAGCGTTTATACTGAGATAAAAGCAATACTTTTCGTCAAACATAGACATAGTTCTTACGATTATGAGACCTCTTCGAACAAAGTATAATATTGCTAAATGAATATGTAGAGGCATGTGTATAGAAGAACGAAGTTGTACTTAATATAAAAAATCTAGGAGGATCATGAATCAGGAATAGAGTTAGTTTCTGCGGATTGAAATTTCGAACTCGTTAATTTAACACAACTTCCTAATTAACCGAATAATATAGCAGAAAACTGATGATCTGTTATTAGACCTTTATTTGTAGATTGCCTCAGTAACATTTCCTTCCACAAACTAACGACATACCAACTCTTCAAAATGTCAAAACTACTATTACTACCAACAATTACTTTCCAAATTTCAAATAACTCAAATTTTCCCATACCAAAAGCATGGAAAGTTTTCGGCAAATTATCACTGGTGACACTTGCCACAAAGTGCTCATCAAAATTCTGAGCGTACAGACATTCTAAATTTAGACACGCTAGTTACTGGTAATCGCACAACAACAAACACATACAAGACATATAAGTAATAGGAAAAAAAACTAATTTTGAAAAAAATTAAAAAAAATGCTTATCGTTTTACAAAGCAGCATGCTGCATGCGTTTCAACAAATGTATGAATGAATGAACTGAATAAATAAGCACGCGCGATAATATAATAAAACACAAAATGGAATTAAATCATAAACATAGTGAAACAATATAAGCCAACAACAAAATTATTAAAGACTTTCAATCACGGTCAAAATTTTCTCACGGTCCACGCCACAAAAGTCAAACAAAAAGCAAAAACAAAATACAGTAAATATAAAAAACAAAAGACACACACAGACACACAAACACTAAAGAAAGAGGAAAATAAAATTGGATTTTGTAAAGTGATAAAAACAAAGCGTACAACAAAATTAAATGTAGCAACAACAACAACAAGCAGTAGTGACAAAAAGTGAGAAGCCGAAATAATGAAATGAAACAAAAGGCAACAAATATTGTAAGTTTATGTGTGGCTGTGTGTGTATGTGTGTGCGTCTGTGTAATAAAACAAAAGCGGTGTATGGTGTATGCTTGGTGTGTAGGAGAGCGGGTGCGGCAAGTTGGCTGGCTGGCGAAATAATTTGTAAACACGGCACAAAAAAACGAGCCCCAATTACGCAAAAACCACAAAGGTAAGAAAAAAAAACCAAACAAAAAAAAGCAACAACAAAAAAAAAAACAAAAAAAAAATTAAAAAGAAACAACAAAAAATAAAAACAACAAAAAGTGCACGAAAAATGAAGAATGCAGCGGATGAGTCGATGGTCAAATGAAAGTGAGGGGAAAGTGGGGAGTATATGATATACCAATGCTTGTAAGTTAATATGTAATTTTTGGTGGCTTTTTGACTAAAGAACTCTGTTTTAATATAATTAACAAATTTTTGAAATAAATAATATTTTTATTTTTTTATACAAATAACTACATTATGAGCTTCCGAAGCACTTGTTATAATTAGCTAGTGATACAGTGCACATTTATCGCTTCTTGTAGCATGAGTATGCCTCGCATATCTTTTATTCATAGCATAATTTATCATTAGCATAGCAGAACTAGCTAGCCAGTCTGACGCTTACATTTATCAGCGCCTTCGACTATATTCAGTGCAAGCACAGAGAGGCTTGACTTGGTTTAATCATTTATAAATTGTGTACAGAGTAGCCTTCAATTATGTAAAAAGTTAAAAAAAATTCAAAAAATTTAATGCGTAGAGCCAAGAAGAAATATTAAAATATTTTTAGGGATGTGTAGTTGCCAGCTTGTTAAAAAAAATTAATAATTCTTAATGATAGTTAAACAAAATCTTTAAATTTTTTTTATATATTGTTATAATATTAGAAATTGCAACGAAATAGAGATGCCATATAATTGAGAATTAGAAAATAAAATATAGCAAAAACTTTTATATAACGGTATATCAATATTATTTTCAATAAAAAATTGTTTTAAATCAAAATCTGGCGGATTTTTAATTTCTTTGCAGTATTTTTTTTAATTTTTCTTTTGACAGGGTTGCCAAGTGTATGCGTATTTAAAATAAAATAAAAAATTGGAGCATGTAAATATTTAATTATAAAAGTTATCAAAGATAAAAATCAATTTTATTTATATAGGGTTGCCATTTGCATTGATATTTGGAAAAAATCACTAAATAGGGTATGCATAATGTAATTGATAATATAATATAATTTAATTTTTTGAAATATTTTATTTTTTTCCTTTTTTGTAGGTAGGAGGATAGATCTACACAAATATTTAAACTGTAAACAGCATTTTTATAAATTTTTATTTACATAGGGTTGCCATTTGTGCTGATATGTGGCATTAAATAAAACAATAGAGCGTGCAAATTTTAATTATTAGTATCGAAATAAATTTATTTTTCGAAAATAATTATTTTAAATTTTTGTAAGGTTGCCAACTAGCATCAACATTTTTTGAGGTTATATTTTGTCGCTAATAAATTTAACCATAGAACAATTATATTGATTTAACTGGTATTATTATTATTGATTTAAATAGTATGTATCGAAAATTCGACATTTTCTGAATAAGGTTGCCAACTTATTTCAAGTTTTTAAGGTTGCCAACTATTTTGAAAAAAATGCTTAAATTTTGTCACAAAATGTTTAAACCACATATTAATTGAATAACAAAAATTATACAAAAAAGTTCAGAAATTTTCGAATAGGGTTGCCATTAAATTAAAAATATTAAATTCATATTTTTAACACCAATTAATATTTAATTATTAATATTTTTTCACAAATAATTTAAATGATTATCTACCAACATAAGCTGCGCTTAGCTTAGCTGTATTATTTATATATAAAACTTTCCACACCCACTTACTATCACTGCAACTGCACAGCTCTTATCTATACACTGTGCTCCCAATCCGTCTCCGACCCAATATGCGCTGACGAATTATCACCATATGCAGTAACTGAAACGAGTGCGCTGAATACATGAAATGGGTGAAGTGCATTACAATGAATAAATATGTGACAACAACACCACAAAAAGCAAAACAAAACAACAAAAACACATCTGCGCTGATTTATAACTACGACAGCCACCCCCTCGAAGCGCGCTCCGCACAGATGAGCTGCATGCAAAGCAACAACAACAATGTGAATGAAAGTGTTGAAAAGCCACAAATGTCCGGCGTTACATACAGACAGACAGACATAAATATATATTTATTTTTTATATGTAAATAGTCTACTTAGAAAAAGCACTTTCCCACCCAGGCGACACGCGTACTGCGAAATAAAAATATTTTTTTTTTTTTTTTGTAATAAACAATAACAACAAACGATGACTGTGTAGAAGATGCAGAATCTCAGCTAAAAAACAGCACAAGTGTAAATATATATATACTCGCTTTGTGCTCATTTCATTCGTTATTATTTTGTTGTTGTTGTTGTGTTCCGCTTTTGTTTAGCAGCAGCAGCTAGAAGAATTTTTCTTTTATTTTTCTAATCTGTTGCATTGTTGTGGCAGGCAGGCAGCATTGTTGCTGGAGTGTGCCGGCATGGCTCGTTGGTTTGGAGAGCTACATGTGCATTTTTTCGAACAATTGAAAAATACAAACTTCTTCTTAAAACAACAACACCAAATAGGCTGCTATCTGTAGTTTTTTGTATTATTGTTGTTGTTTTTGTTGGTCCTTTATCGATTGCCAAGTATGTGAAAAGTGTGGGAACGTAAAATTTCTATCAGTGCAAAAGGAAGTACTAAGTACTGATCTGTATGTAAATATATATGTATGTGTATTTATTGGTGTGCTGTGGTAGTGAAGTGTTGAATGAGCGGAACTGTTTGACAAATAGCGATTAATGTGTGCTCTAAAGTTGTAGATAAAATAGTGCTGTCAAATTATGGGTTGTTGCTAGGAGTGAGATATTTGCAAGCACCTATGAAAGAAAAGATTGGAATCTTATAGACAGTTTTGAGGGACTGGAAGATGCTAATTAAAAATAGCCCCTGAATTGGCTGTAAAGAAATAGTTTATATAGTAATGGTACTTCTGAATCTATATCTATATATATATGCTACACTACAGAAAGTTATACTGAGCAAGACAAATCGCCTAAATGTGTGCTAAAGTGAATAGCTAAAAAAATATTTGCCAAATTTTGGCGAAACTCGAATCGTACAAACAACTGGTTTAAATCGAAAAACTGGAAAAAAAAACATATTGAGATGGTGTATTACGAGATTATAACATCTTAATGAGTAATTTACTTACTCTACGCTGGCTAGGTCATGTTGTACGAATGGATGAAAACACTCTTGCTCTGAAAGTGTTCGATGCAGTACCCGCTGGAGGAAGCCGCGGAAGAGGACGACCTTTACTCCGTTGGAGAGACCAAGTGGAAAGTGACTTGGCGTCATTTGGTGTTTCCAGTTGGCGCCAAAAAGAAAAAAGCAGGAATGAGTGGCGCGCTCTGATCTGATAAGTGTTCTGATAAGCGATCAAAGCTTCACTCACAGAGCAGTGGCTCAGAGAAAACTTAGCACAAACGTTTTGGAAAGCTCTTGAAAATTCAAATGTAAGCTTAACGACGTACATAAAAAATATGATGTTAGGATCTAAATAGCTAAGTATCTCTTGTGATCCCATGTTTTAGATGAAGTTAGAGGTTGTAAAAAATATAAATGACGGCATTAGAGTTTATATATGGTACAATTGATGAGAGAGGCATTTGAAAATAAAACTTTCAAAATGCTTTCAGACTGTCTTATAGTCACTAATATGTCTCTAAAGGTCTCACTAATCTAGTTACGACTGTTTCAATAAACAAATTGAATTGAACAATGTTTTAAAGAACTACGTAAATACCTCTGTAAAAATGCAGTAGACCACTGTATTCAACTTTCCACAAGGTGAATTATTTTTATTACCTTTTTACCCTTTCATGAACAAAGGTATGTAAATATCACATAAATTAAAAATAGTAGTAAATTCAAAGGGTTTGTTTTACATGATATGTCAGTCTCTCCTATATGCATACGAATATTACATATGTACCTTTATGGAACTTGGAAAACATATCCATTGTAAGCAAGGACATTTGATTTATTGAAAATAACACTTAAATGAACACAACCGCTGTAATTGTAATCAAGATTTGCTAATGGCTGTTAAAGTGGTGGCGCAAATTACCATTCAAGCGGTACACGAAATAAGATAGACACCCATATATACTATCTGTATAACGGATTAAATACCTCAGCTGGTGTGCAGGATGGGTCGCTAATGCGCTTGTCTGGGGACATGTAATTTAAACGCACTTGAAAATTACACTAAACCAATTTGAATATCAATGGAAAACAACAATGGAGGCATTACAAGGCGAGTAAATAAATGAATATTCATTCCATGAGGCTCAAGTAGGTGTTGGTGCCGCGTATGAGTGTGTGCCTCATATGCGTAGAACACGTTTTATAAAAAAGGAAGAAGATTCGTGGGAACCGGTTGATGTGCGTTAATAAAAATTAAAAAATTAAATAAATAAAAGAAAGAAAAAAAATTAATCATAAAAAGCAAAGAAACAAAGCTGAACACCCGCTTGAATGTGCAATGTCAGGGGCGTAGTTAGACGGAGTTTGAGCCAGAAGGTACTTAATGGCATACAAAAAATCCGCAAAATAAACAAATTTTATTATAACATAGCAGCTTGTCAGGCGCATTAATGTAGGGCCTGGCACTTAAGGGTTAAAGCGTCAGCAATCAGAACGGGGGTTATTTTTCACCATTGTAAGTAAATCACTTGGAAAAAGGGTATGCAACAACAACTAATAAAACAAAAAAAATGTACCATAGACAACACTCAAGTGCGTACATCCGCTACGCCAACAACAACAAAATAGCAATAAAAATCGAAAACTGCCAGCACTTAAGTAATCAGCGCAGCGCGCAAGTTTTTGATTACTTTGCATTTGCGCCTGCGCAAAAATGACAACAGCAAATGCATGCAACACTTTCACCCAACGCACCGCGCAACACAGCTACCCCACAAAAGCGGTGGTATGTGGTTGAGCGCAGACACAAGTGGTGGTTGTTGTTGATATTATGTTGCTGTTGTTTTTGTTGTTATGCTGTTGTTGTTACTGTTGCTTGTCTGTGTAATTGCGACAATTGTTATTACATGGTGCTGCAAGTATGGCGGTTTATATGCACATGAGGGGTGAACGCGTTCAGGCGACACGACGGTTATGTTGCCAGCAACATATGTTTACAAACATATGTATATGGAAAAGTATTTACTTTATGCAATCGCAGAGTGGCGGTTGGAAAAAAAATTGCAACTGCATGTCAATAAACTTTAATGGGCCGGCAGTCGACTTGATATGCATACAAGAATGGTTAGCCGTTAGCAAGCAGCCAAGCCAGCTGGCTGGGCAGGCGACAAATAATTGTGAGCGAGTTTTTGTTTTTGTTTTAGTTTTTTTTTTTCATTGCAACAGATTTTATTTCTGCATTTCGCGCAATCAAACATTATAAATAAAACAGTTTAAAAGCCATAAATATCCGTTCGAAATAACGCAAGCAAAAACAATAAAAACAACAGCCAGCCACCAATCGAGCGAGTCAACGTTTTGGACATTTTCTCCGCCATTTAAGCAAATGCACATGGGCAATAATAAAAGTGTTGCGTCTATTAAAAACGAATGCAAATATTGCAATTTACATGCTGTTGTTGTTGTTGTTGTTGCGGCTTTTGCCTTTCCACACTTCTTTAATTATCGAACGCCTTTGCTTGTTGGTTGTTGTTGCACGCTGAGTGCTCTGTAACGCTGATAGACTTGTAGCCTGCTCTATAAAAACTAAGTTGCAATTAACGAGGCGACGCGAGGCGATGGTTGCATGCAACGCGCGTTGTACAACTCGTAATTGCTGTGAATTGCTGTTGCATTTGACTGTAGAATGCCCGGCAGTTGAGATTTTTTATTGCTCCGACACGACCACTTGCCATTTGTCAATCAACGAAAATTATTTTCGAGTAATGATTGTGTTGCAAAAATCAAATGTGCAACCAACGAACGACAAATGTCTGGTGGCTAGCTGGAGCGCTGGAAAAAAAATGTGTGAAAAGCACGCGGTATTCAAATGAAGACAAAGTGTGCGACAGAGTGGTTGGCGAAAAAATATTTGGGTTATAGGTAATTTTGTTAAATGATTTTTGATTCATTTTTCCTTTTGTGAGCTTTTTTGCTATAACAGTGGTGAAGGAAAGTCTGTAAGTGCTTAGTAAATGGTTAATGTGATCTCTTTTCGCAATCCAAAACACTCAAAATTTGTCTACAAAATGTTTCGAAACTTGAAAAAAGTTACAAAGCTTTTCAAGCTTTAATTGAAAGAATAAAGTAATTTTTTTCGTTAGGCATATAATAAATTATTCGAGTTTTTATAATATAATCGCATAAACTTGTAGAAAAATATTAAGAAATCATACTCGAAAAGCTTTTTCCGAAAGCTTCGTGGATTGTTGAAATTTAAAAGCTTTGTTTTCATACTTAAAAGCTGTATTTGAATATCTTAGTATACTGTTAACATTTCTCTTACAAAATTACAGAAAATTCGAAAATAAGTTGAAGAGCTTTTCGAGCTTTTATACGCATATTTGCCTTTGGACAGGGTAAACAAAAATGAATTGTGTTTTCTATAGTAAAATAACATAAAATAGTAGACAAGTTTTAATAAATCAACTTTAACGAGCTTTTTGTGAAAGCTTCGTAAACTTTAAAAGCTCTGATTTCATGCTTACAGAGCTTTTTGTGAATTTTTTTCGATTGTTTTAAAATTTTAAACAAAATCAGAGAAGATTTTTCAGTTTATTATTACTTTTATTAATTTTTTTTTTGTTACATCTGGTTCCCGTATATATCATTTAAGTGAACAGTTCATTCATTATAAAATTTTATTGCAACGTCTAAATAATCAGTGCTACAAATCTCAATTAAACACAAGGGATATTGCTACCCTCCATAGACCGCAGCTTCACGTGCCACAAAAGGTAGCTGAAATCGCTTGAAAATTCCTCTACTTCAGCCGATTTCATTTTAAGCACCAAAAAAAATGCTTGCATTTCTACAAATAAGTAAGTAGTTGGTATTTTTGCTTATCTCAGTGTGAAAGACAGTATCGTTCGCGGCATCTGTGGCCGGTTTAAAGTAATGGCATGGAATAAGGAGAGTGTGATAGTTTAAGAATCAGATTAAGAAGCAGTGTTGCCAATGAAATGGAATTATAATACTGAAATACTGTCTGTCATTAAAAAAAATATCAGGCGAATATAAAAATATTACGAAGAAACCATAAAGATTAAAAGGAAATGATTTACAAATATTTTTAAAATAGTTTCTTAACACAAACAATCTGGCAACCCTGCGCAAATTACAAAGCAATTTTCCGCAACTTCATTATATGATGCTGCAGCTCAAACCAATCTCAAAACCAACAATAATAATAACAACCAGCAATGATATTGCGCCAACAACCAACGCATTGCCTAACAAGTACTAACACTTTGGCTGCAGCCTCCACAAACTTCAACTTCAATACCAATTCTGCAGCTGATCTTGATATACTCAAATGCCAATTGCATGCAACGTGCCAACTGACACTGAGTTAACTTGAAAGTGCAACGCCTCAGCGCAAAGCTCTATCGACACGACCAGGCATGCGTACATTAATATGCAGATATGTGTGTATGTGTGTACGTGTGTGTGTGTATTGCTTTTATTGTTATTATCGATTGTTGCATCGATTGAGTTTTGCATCTCTGCGTCTGCACCATCTCCATAGCTTGCCACATTTGATCTGCTCCGCGGTGTGTTGCATGTTGAATATTAAATTGAAGCAGTCACTCTCTTTAGCGACTGCCACAAGTTGTTAATTTTCTTGCCACTTCTAGGTTGGGCCTACACAATGGCTGGCACATACATACATACATACACAGCCTAATGCGCTTACAAATAAATTCTTCCTCTTCACCATCTTTGGAGCGTAAAAATGTGGCATATTCTGTTGTTTTTGTTATTTTCTTTTATTTTTATTTTTCATCGTGGTGACACTGAATATAGACATCTCCTCGTTGTTGCACTTAATGATTTCTTCTTCTGCGTCATTCTTTCGACTCTTTGCACCTGCCCTGCACCTCTGCCCGATTATCTACATATTTCACCTTTGCTAGGCTGCATCTGCGACTTCTCTTTCTACTCTGCCTGCTCCTCTTTCCCTTGTACTCTCATCCTACTTGTTCTAAGTTTTGTGCGCGTTTCTGCGTCATTTACTTCGTCGAACGTCGAGTAAACTAATCATTTTTTATTGCATGTTATGCTTTGCTAATGCCATGTTCCTCTATCTTATGCTTGTTTTTGTAATCATCTTGTTGTTGTTGTTTTACTGTTGCATTGGCATTTTCTTGTCGTTAAGATGCCAGAGTGACTTTGATTTTCTGTTGTGCGCTCGTTGTTGTTATGTTGTTTTCATTGCATTTTCTTTGACTTTTAACTCATCACCTTCCAGCTGAAAGCAGGAAAGAGATTCTTAAATACCAAAAGCCTGAAGGCTTGCACTTAACTTGCTGTTTGATTCGATCTTAATTTGGTGTCAAATACCGTGAAGCGAATTGAAGAACTGGGCAAGAGTTTTCATACTAAAAAGTGTAGCACGAAAGCTTATCAAAATCAAAATTAAACTAGTGGATTGGTTTTAAAGCTTTTTTAATGAGAATATTTCTTAAAAGATTGCGAGTAATTTATAATTCAACATAACTAGCGACATTAACCAAATTTGTTGAAAGCTCTCAAAGCTTTTGTTGGCTTTAAAAAGCTCACATCATAATTTTGATGGCTAATATTCTTGTTTTTCTCGTTCAAGAAAAAAATTAACGGTAATTCTTAGAACCAAGTTATTTATAAAAGTTTCCAAAAACTTCTCCTACAAAGCTATCACCTATAAAATCTAGAATTAAAACATATATTAACGAAGTTTTCACAAACTTTCCTAAAACCGTTGAAAGCTTTATGTGTTTTGGGTTTAAAGGAATCTAGAATCCGTTCTAAGATGATTCAGATTTGTACTGGAAAACCAAAAAATTTAATCATTACTCTCAAGCGAAAGCTTTTTCAGAAAATGGGAAAGCTTTCATAAAATCTTTGAATATTAAAGCTCCAAAAAGCTTTCAGTTACAGCTTTGAACAAAAATCGTAAAACTTTTTTTGAGCTTTCATGTTGTGAAAGCTTTTTCTTGAAATATCTGAAAAAGTGATTCAGTCAAAGATAAATATGAGAAGAAAAAGTCTAAAAAACTTCCGTGTTATAAAGAAATATTCTCCAGGAACATGAAAATATCTTGTTATACTTCTTTCCACTGTCTTTAGAGAATATCTAAAGTAGTCTTCCGCTCAATCACATAGTCGTTATGCCGCCAATCGACATGCTGCGCGGTATTTGTATCGATCGCGTGCAACTAATATGCCATGTTGTATGCAACTAAGCCGACACAAGCAAGACGCATGCCCTCACAGACACACATACACACTTTAAAGACTGTTGAAGACCAGCACATGAGGGAAGTACACAAATCTAAACAAAGTATCTACAAGTTATAACGACAATCAGCTGTATGCACAACAGACAATAAAAGAGAAAAGCTGGCATTAATTGTAGGCAGGTGTGTGTGTCTATACATACACTGTTATTCCGTACGATCGATCGGTCGACGGGTTGTCAGCCTTTAGAAAATGTTAGAATTGTGGCTATGAAATTGGTTGGCAAAAGCAGGAGGAAAAAAATATTGAAACATAAATACGAATAGCTTAAGGAACAACAACAACAAGCACACATACCAGCAATAACAACATGCAATCATTAATAATGTTAGCGCGGACTTGCAACTTAGTTCTTTAGACTCAGCTCCAGCTCTTCAGTCTCAATCGCAGCTTGAACATCAGCATTCAAGTCACAGTCCATCTATCTGTACGCCTGTCGCTCGTACTGATCTACGCGCGCTGCGTATGCGCGAGCGATCGCGACTGATATCGGCCGGTTCACAGCTCTGAGCGACACAACGAAATCAAACACACCTGCCTCTACGCCCCCCCCCAGCGCACAAATCAGTCCGCATGCGAAGCGGTCGAGGCCTGTTCGTCTTCTTTGATTACTTTTTTATTTTATTTTTATTTTCATTGCTTCCTTTATGTATTTCGATCATTTTCTTTCAATATCAATTCTACACGCTATGCTGATCTTCCAAGCTGACTCTTCTGCTGCTTCTTCCTCTTCCGCTGTGGCACGCAGTATGTACTCCGCTGTCCTTGCGGATGGCTATCTTAGAAATCTATGAACTGCTGCCTGGCTGTAGACTGCTGTGCTGTGCCGGTTTGACTCTGAGCGCGCGAGGCTTCTATTAGGTCCAACAACACAGCAGTGGCCGCAGCAGGTAAAGTGCGTAGAGTTGCTCAGGCGCGTACGGTGCCTGACCGGTTTTCGGTGCTAACCAGTTGCAGGTTTCTACTTTTATTGCTTCTCATGCCCTCACTGCTAGCTAACCCGTTGTGCCGCGCCGCGTACTGCCACATTCGACGCACCGTTGTCTCAGCCGGCAATCTGTCATCTTTACGTGTGATACTCCGTTTTGAGTCATCATTACGGACAAAGGCAGTGCTGAGTTGGCTAGAATCGCTGCCACAGAGCCATAGTGCGAGTGGGCTAGTTGCTTAAGTGTAAGTGCTGAAATATCGACAGCTTCAATTGCGGACTTTCTTCACTCACATACCTAAGTAACTGAGTCTTCATATGTTGTTGTGTTTTGTTATTTGTGGCTGCCGCTTCAAAGCGCTGTCTTTTAATCGCCACATCAAACATTTGATGGCTGCAGCACGAACGTATGGCTCAAGCAATGAACGAACGCGCTGACGATCGGTCGGTTGGTCGATCGATAAAAGCAGAAGATTAAAGCGCTCCACGCTCCATAGACATAGCTTCGCGTTTATGTACGTATAATCTCTTCCAGCTTTGTGCTTTGTTGCTTGTCATTTGTCGGCGCGTATATCTAACATTTCATTTCATTCCTGCAATGCGTCAGCTTCAGCTTCACTTAATTGAAAATTGAAGACGCAGAAAGAAAGAAAGAATCGCGCTTAAGAATCTCTTACATGTCGTCACTGTGTTTCGTCTTAATTACTAATTCTCATTTTGTTAATTAATTTTATACGTGATAACAACAAATCAAATAGTCTTATGGCCGACACTCAAACGAAGACGGCTTTCCAAGCGTAAGTTTCCCATGCGTACATACATACAAACATATTGTAGGCCGCGCGCTTGACCAAACCAAGCGCTCAACGCTGCGCATCAGTTCTTCCTACTTAGCGCGCTCGTATAAGCTACCAACTATAACTGTAAATTGGAATTTTCACTTGCAATGACATGCAGCGCGCGCGTTGTCACGCGGATTTCAGTTGTACCAGTACAAAACGCTGCGCGCCGCCGCACTAAGCACGCCTATTTTGGTTTCTAATTGCCCATTGTGGGTCGGCATTCGTTTGCCGTCCACTGCCGCTGTAGCCATAGTCATATGCCGCTCGCTGATGATGGGAACAACTTGTTGGTTGTCATGTTTATTTATGATTTATGCGAAATCACTGCGGAATCATAAAGCCCAGCCTCGCGCATTCCCGTGTATTTATTAGTTGGAGTACGCGCTGTGACATTATGACAGTCAGCAGGTGATCACTAGCCATTGGTAGTGTTGAACGCCTTTTGTGGCGAGCTGGAAAGTACGAACGATCCGACGAGCGTTCGCGTGTGTAAAGTATGAATTTTGATGGATTGACAGCGATTTTAGCTCGGTCGGTATGCTGACAAATGGTAATCGAAGAAATACCGAGAATACTTAAACATGTACGCAATTATTCGCTTCTGGAGGCATACTTTTGTGTTACAGGTTCTTAACTTATATTCGACAGCAGATGTCGAGCTCGATGCCGACTCCGGATTGAGTCGGAAGATGCGCTAGAATTCCGTTCCCACAGCAATTGGGTCGGCATAGACGGAACGGATCCAACTCTTGCTTTTTTGATCTCTGGCCGTATTCAAAGATCAGCCTTTAACTCAATCAAGCTTTGGGACTTGTATATTTTGGGACTTGATTTGAGAAGGCATGCTAGAATCCCATTTCCACGTCATTCGGGTCTGCATAACCGAAATGGACTTGCATGTTCATCTGGTCAACAACTGTGAAACTATCCAAGAGTATCCAATAACGTCACTTACATGGGGTAATAGAGATTGAACCACTGATTTCCAAAGCACTTGAGCTCCATGCACATCCGAGCGAAATAGTCCAATTTTCACTGAGAAAAGACCAGCTCTAAGTCCCATAATAACTCTTCCAACTAAGCAACCACTTCGATACCAGCTTTTAATAACTCAGTTGACCTTGAAGACTCTCAATTAAATTCTTATCTCCACACTTTTTGCACTAATTTGGACGAATGCCCCGCGGCGCGACCACGAATCTCCAGACATTATTTTAATATTCTCCACAGAACATATTAAAGCAAATAAGGCTAGCTGTCAGAGCTCAAAAAGGATTTATCAATATCTTTCAGGCAATTCGAATGCGAAAAAAGCTGTATATATGTATTTGTATGTATTAAAAATCGATTTCAATCTAGTGCAAATAACCGCAGAGCAAAAATAAATATAACACAAACATGTATGTATGTGGAACGTAGGCACTCTCCAGCATGAGGTGTGTCCAGCATAAGTGCCATAACACCGAGATCGAACGGCACAAAATACACAACATAACAAACCCACACTATAGCACTCAACAAAAAGGGGTTAAGCTATATAGTATGGTACTTATGCAGCGTGTAAGTGGATGGGCAACGAAATCGATCGACAAACCGACGCCTTGCAGCAAAAAACAACCGACAAAAAGTGGCAAACTAAAAGCCGCGCTTCCACTTCGCATAAAGAGAAATACGCGTCTTATACAATAGCGGCCTGAGAAAGATTGCAAGCGACAGCAAGACGTGGGCGCATAACGACGTCGCAGCAAAAGGTACCGTGAAACGAGTGAAAAAGGAAAATTTCATAGCGATTGCTGATGAGCAAAACCAAAGATAATGGCTGTACAGATTTGGATGGGAGAGGCAGGCAGCGATCTGAGGTAGGGACGTGCTCACAACTGCAAGTTAAGACAGACGACGCAGCGGCAGTCAACAGGATAGCGGTTAGAGCTATTGCCAATGCTTTGGTTGCTGAGGCGCCTAAATAAACTGGCTTTATATGCGAGCCGAGTGTGGATCCATACATATATATTAAATGACTGTATATGTAGCGGACTGAACGTCCATTTGATTGAGCGTACAAACAACCGGTCGTTCGTTCGTTCGGTCCTGCAGTTGTTAGTGCAAAGTAGCATGATGATCGTAAGGTTTATTCAAGCGCATGAACAGCAATAGTTAGCGACAGGCAGGCCTAAATGGAAGACCAACAAATATAAAGTTGTATATACGGCTGTATAAGGAGCAGACCGAACGCACAAGTGTCCAATCGTCCGACCGACCGTCAGACCGTCCAACCGTCCAACCGAGCGATATCAAGTATCATCATTATGATCAATATTCAAGTGGGCACACAAGTGCTACATATCGCTCTCTCAAAAGTCACTTCACTTCACTGTATAGCACATACAGGCACTCCACACAGCTGTAGCGGTTGTAGCGGAGACTGCATATATATAATGTCCGATTGTCAGTTTTGTTTGTTTCTCTTTTTAGGTTCTTCAGTTGATGGGTTCTTTTTCTGTTTTTTAGCCTTTAATGCTTTTCATAGATTCACTTTTTTGCTGCGGCTGACATTCAAGCGCTTCGTCGCTTTACCTTTTGTTTGCATTCCGTTTTGTGATTTTTCGGTTAAATTTTTACTCTTTTTCGTTCATCTACTTTTGCCTGTGGCTGCTGCGTTCATCCAATAAAAGATCGATGAGTCTGTGATGCGTTTAGCATCAGATATGCGTATCTGCAGGGCGAGTATTTATGTACGTAGCAAGCTAAACAATGCGAGCGCGCAAGAACAATGACGCGCGAGGGAGCCAAGCCCTGCCATCCATTCAACCTCGAGCGCTAAGGTAACCTAAGCTTTTTTTGTGAGCCGCCTGTGCGGCGTGGTGGAGGCGACGCGCTATAAAGTGCTGTTCAAACAAAAAAGCATGAAATTTATGCTGCATAAAATAAATCGTATTCCTTTCGTATTTACTGCGTCGACTTGCAATATCGATCGCAAGTGATCGTGTCGAGTTCGTCGTAGCAGGTTTTCGGTTGCTGCTTCGTTCTCAGCCACAAAAGTTCCTTTCAATATTTGCTTGCCGCACTTTTTTTGCGCTTGCAACTTGCTACATTGTGACAAAACAGCAAATTTAACACAGAAAATTAGTAGCATGCAATTAATTTTAAGTGACTGAACTGTCGTATTCGCTTTGATTTGGCTGTTTGTGCTTTTATTTCACTTATTTTTCTTATTGACTCACAGAGAGGGAATCAAGGGAATTTCGTGCAACGCATATTTGTGCACCGTGCAACACAGAGTTGCATGCGTACGTGCGAAATCGCGGATAATTAATTGCGTGGCAGACGAGTGGTGGAGCGACGCGACACGAAAGTCAGCGTTAATTACGACGCACTCACAAGTCGGAGTTGAGCTTTTTTGGCTTGCCGCTTACTACTTGATGCGCCCATTTAAGGTGCTGGTGGCGGTGGTGGTCTCAGCTACTGTGCGCTCACTCGCTGGTTGAGGTTTGCTGCTTGGCTACTTGTATTGCCTTGCGGCTGTGCGGCGGTATGTGATGCGTTTGACATGTCAATAATTAAAAAATATCACTGTATGTATATGACTTTATGACAGACTGTGTGACATGTTGTTCCAAACCGTATACAGGTGTATGGGCCGACACACAAAAATGTAGTTAAGTAGCAGCTACACTGTCGACTGTTGGAGACGTGTAATTAGTAGTAGGAGATTGCGTTTGTGACTTGCTGTCGTTCGAATTGGTTGGTATTAAAAAAATCGACATCTTTGCACGCATGCGAAGTGTGATAAAAATGGAAAAGCATTGTGAACATGTTTATAAATGGTCACAAGTGGGCCCAGAAGACATTATCGGCGAGTTTAATTATTATTAATGAATGTAAGCAGGAAACTGAAAGGTTGATTGGTGATGAGTCGGTCGAAGGAGATTTTTTTTCAATTCTATTTATTAAAATTTTTAATTTTTTAGTAAAAACCGAAGTAATCTTGAAGGGGTGAAGAGAGGGAAGCGCTGACAAATTGTCTACAACTTATCCTCCAGACTTTGAATGAATCTGGGAACAAGGGAAATAAGCAAAAATTCGATAAATTGTGGAGAGTGTATTTCCGTGAAGTCACTTTAGTGTTACTCAGAGAGAGGGAGAGAGAGTGAGCACAATAGAATGAGATGACAAACGTGACGTCACTTTAGCGTTGTTCAGAGAGAAAGAGCAAAAAGGTTAAATATCAACCCTGACATTAGTTTAACGTTGCTCAGAGAGAAAGAGAGCAAGATAATAAGATATCGTGACGTCTCTTTAGCGTTGCTCAGAGAGAAAGAGAGCATAGGAGAATAAGATGTCAAACGACTATCTTAACTTAAAATTTACTGTTAATTATGTTTGTATATCGAATAATGTTTCTATTAATTAGATAAAACATGCTTTACTGAGAAAGTAAATAAGAAATAGAGAAACAAATTTAAATATGGAAATTTGTGTTAGAAGTTTAATTAAGCAATTAGAAAGCGTGGAACATTATCAGATATCGAAGATAGCAAAATTGAAGGGTGAAACACAAAATCGATTAAGAAGACGAAGAAACTGGTGGAAGGGAGAATGCTTCCCATAAAACTGAAAAAGAAGATAAAATGGGTCAATAAGCAAGGCGATAATGTGATCAGAGAAAAATAGGTTTTAAGAAACATTATTTTCGATTACAACAACAATAATAAAGTGTAAAACGGCTTCAGGAATATCTCTTGTGACACAAAATTAATGATAATCGAAGCAAACAGCTTAAGGCTCAGACGGCAATAAAAATGATGCGTCGCTTAACATAAAATATTAAAGCGAAATTAATTTCAGCAAAAAAAATTGAACAAAAAAAGCAAATAAATTGCCACAAATCAAGTCGCTTGCGTGTAAGCTAAGCTGCACAACGGGTTTCCGCGCTCAACTGCACTTAAGTAGTCAGCCCAATCAAATACCATTCGATTACCACCGTTATGCGCATTTTAATTAGCTCAAACATCGGCTGAACTTTTAAGCGAGGAAAAAACAGCAACAACAAAAAACAAATTAAATGCATTTGCCGCTTTATTTGAGTTTATTTTGGGTATCAATCTACAGATGCAGACACACACATTGAAAGACCCATCTGTCGCTGTAATGCATTCGCTGTCGTCTCGTCGTAAATGTCATAACGGAAGTTGGTTAATGGCGCTGCTTTCTCCATATTAATTAGCACGCATGCGCAGCAAGCAGCCATGGTACACACTGGTTTTTTTTTGAGAAGCAAATAAAAACACGAAGTAATAAAGTCTTTTACTCGTCTGTCTTGAAAAAAAGAGTAAATACGAAAATGTAGCTCGCATTGAGATGCTGTGCTTGCTTGCTTGGATTCTTGAATGCCACCACACAAATTCGGCCATCGATCGCAAGCAGTAAGACAAATAAGAAACGGGTGCAGCAGCAATAGCAGTAGCGACAGCAGCTGTTGTTGGCTGTTTCGAATTACCAAAGCAAACATACAGACACATCTCTCAAAGTCTCACAGCTTATGTGTGTACCTTTCTTAAATGCATTGGATCGGCTTTTTGGTAGATAGGTTGGCCGAACAGGCGTGAAAAGCAAAATTTCTGTGAAAGCCGTAAAAATTGTGATAAAGTTATCAGCGCACATGAAAAAAGCGTAGGCTTTGCAGTATGCAACTCAAAAACCTTGATAGGCGCTGATGAAATATTATTATTTTTTTTTTTAATTTTAATTTCAACTGCCTGTTTATTAATTTTTATAAGCCTGGCAGCTTTTTACGAGCTCACACTACTCTATATGCGTCGCCATGCCATGCAGTGCCTATATGTATGTCTTCTCGTAGCTATTCTCGACTTGTCTGCCGCCAGCTGTCGCCTGTCATATGGAATGTGACAAAGTAGTAGGTAGGCAACGTAAGGTAAGGTAAGTGGTAGTTGGCCTTTTATGAGCGCCACCACTTCATTTGTAATGTAAATCAGTGTTAAGAAATCGTAAAAATTATTGTTTTTTTCTTGCGCTCCTTTTTCGACTGCTTACGAATTTTGCGAATATTGTTTTTTTTTTTAAAGGCGTCACCCCAACTACTTATCGCAGAAATCTCTTGAGCAAATGCACACTCAATAAAAGTGCGCAGAAACACAACTCTAACTGTATATTCATGAGTTTACCTAGCTGTAAGTAAGTGAGTATGTATTTTAAGTGCCTCAAGCTAAGTAATTTTCAGTCGTTTGGCACACCATGTCGCCTCATTGCTGTCGCTAATATCACAAAATGCGTACACACGCATACATTTGCCAAAATTTCCGTTACATTTCCTTTAATTTATCAACTCCAACTGTGCGCATGCGCAGCGTCTAGTTTACTTTAATTACTCTATAATATGTGTAAAAGTGTTTTTCTTGTTGTTGTTGCAGTCGGAGTTTAGCTGTTATCTAATTCGTCGCGCTAGTAACTTAATGGGGTGTGCGCTGACGCAATGTTACAGTTAAAAATAGTTTTACTTCTTCTAAGGGCATTTATGTGCCTGATAAACTATGTAATTTGGGTAAATGCAGATGTTATTGTAGTTTATAGGTATTCACACAGAGATATCCAACCCCAAAGTCATTAATAAGATGTGGTCTTATAAGTTAGATTATAAGGGAGGCTCGCCTTTGAGTGTGCGGAGCAGATGATGAGCAGGAATTTAGCATAGAAGAGGATATGAAAATATTAATGAAGAGTATGAAAATTATATCTAGTTAATGTGAAATTTTCATAGAATTCCCACTGTTAGTCTTTGGTTATTTAAAAACTTCTTTTTTATCGTTAGTTCTGAACTTAAGCTTTTATTTGGCTAAAAGTAACTTTTAGAACTTTAAGACGGGTTACGAAAGCTCATAAAGCTTAAAAGCTTTGGAGTCATTTTTAAAGTATAGCTTGAGAGCTTTAAAATTGGCTACGAAAGCTCATAAAGCTTAAAAGCTTTGGGGTAATTTGCAAAGTATAGGTTTAGAGCTTTAAAATTGGCTACGAAAGCTCATAAAGCTTAAAAGCTTTGGGGTCATTTTCAAAGTATAGCCTTCAAATATTAATGTGTCTGAAAATTAGCCAGACACTAACCGATTTTTGAGCTTGAAGCTGGACTACAAAAGCCCATAAAGCTTAAAAGCTTTAAGGACATTTTTAACAATTGACCTCAACTTTTTCATATTATGAAAACTTGCCTAGTACTAACTGGTTTTTGAGAACTATAGCTCAGGGTTATATTTTTATACTATATAACATCTACAGAATACTATCAAAAAATGTATCCTCGGCGGAAACTCTTCTCAATAAATTTTTTTGATATGTATTATATGAAAAATATATGTATGTACGTATGCGTGTAACGGTTTTGACAAGTGCAATAAAGTACATAATTCTTTAATGCTCACACTCTATGTTGCCACTTCAGTCAATACAGCTGAGTCTATTCTTAATATAAGGGTAGTTGAAGTATCCTTCCATATAGCCGTTGCAAACACACAACAACAATTGCAACAGAATATTTCAAATTTCCTCTGAATGACTTTGTACAATTGAAAAAAAATATGTTTTCGAAAATAATTTTCCAACTTAACACACATCAATACACATACATACAGACAGAGACACGCACAAGTTCATAGACAAAGTAAATGAAATTTGACAAATACAAAAACAACAGGAACCGAATTGACAGTAACAATAATAACACTTACAAAAACAAAAATGACAAAAGCAACAACAACATTATAAATTATACTCGCGTGTAGATATGTATGTGTTTATGTGTGACAGCCAAGGGCAAAAGTAACGTATTGTACCCTACGAGTGAGCACTCACATACACACATACTCATATACATTTCAAGCACTCAAGGCAAAAAGGACAACGACAGGAAATATGCAAGGAACAAAACGGAACGCAATGTAAAAATAGCATGCCAAACGAAATGAGAGAAAACAGAAAACACGAAAAACAAGGTAAAAGGAGAGAAGCACAAAGCGCCTGGGTTCAGGTTCAGGTTCAACAACTGCGTTAACATGTGGGTAGCACAATGCAAGCAAGTACAAAATATGCTAGTATATGCCAGAGAGAGAGAGAGAGAGTTAGAGAGAGCGAGAGAGCAATAGCAAACAAATATAAGTGTACAAAGGAAGTCCACATGCAATTTATTTTCAACATTTTCAGTTTCTCCTCCGCATACAATTTCGTAATTTGATATTTCTAGAAACCAGAAACACTGTGACACGCATGAGACGAGACGAGAAAGGACAATGAGGCATAAGTAAAAAAAAATATATATGAAAATACTGACTGCACTCAGCAAGGATATAAACAACGAAATGGGTGCGCCTGCGCCTAGGCAATGCACACAGGCATACGCATACCGATAAAGCAGGGAAAGACAGGGAAATTTAACACATGTTCACCGCTTCGTAGGTACATTATGGTTGAGCGGAAATTTTTACACGCTTTGCCGCATTAATTCGATGCATTGCGGCGATGCGCAAGTCACACACGGTCACGTACATAAATATAGAAATGTATGTGTGTGTGTATGACTCGATCGATCGGTAGACACAGCTGTCACACTTTTGGTTATAACTGCAGAGACTGCTTCCTTGCTAAAGGTAAAATTTTCGGTTATACGAAACTTTATTTATGATAAAATGGAAGAGAGAGTGCGAGGAGAGCGCGAAAATAGAAGTTGAGAGTGCGAATTGTCGCAATTGTCATTGGAAATGTTAATATTTGGTGTATGTTGAAGTGAGGGTAGCGTACTTATAAGCATGGAAAATATAAAAAATATCAAAATACTACGAAAAACTGCTATGTCTACGTTGTTTTGACATTTTGTTTTTATTTTGCATGTCATAATTTTTTTTTCCGCGTACTGGTAAGCCTTTGAGGCAAGCTCATAATTTTTTTTTGTCACTACAATTTTAATGAAAAAGGGATTTCTGCGTTGTTGATGGTGTTAATTTTAATTTTTGAAAAAAAAAATATATTTTTTGTAAAATATGTAAAGTAAGTAATAGTGTCTGCAGGGAAAAAATCTTATTTTTTTGTTATTATATTGTCTCTTTGCGCTTATTTTTATATTTTTTATGAATTTTTATTTTTTTCATTTTTATTTATTTTTTCTTTTTTTTTCTCTTTTTTATTTATTTTTTCTTACTTATTTCATTTCTTATTATTATTATTTTTTTGACTTTAATTCTACCTTTGTATTGTTGTTGTTGTTGTTTTTTCTTATATTAACATCTAACTTGCTAACTGGAGGTTATAACCTGTTGTTGCACGGATTTATGGTGATTCTTCATGCTTCTTGCCTGTTAGCGGTTGGCTTTCATAGTTTACAAGTACATATATATGTATGTATGTATGTGTGTCTACATACTTTTATTTGCCTTTATTGGGCTTGCTTGTGTTGTTTATTTTCTGTTTTTTTTCAACAGCTTGCGGATGGTCAATTTAAAAAGAACGTTGAACTGTCAACCTGACGACGGAATACAGTAGCTACATAGAGTACCTACTATTTGAGTGTCATAGAAGTACATGTGTGTGTATGTATAAATGTATAAATGCTTTGAAGATAACTAGGTTGTTGTTGTTAGAGTGTCTTAAAGTGAGTTAGAGCCTATTTCCACATTTTAATATTTTTTTTTAATTTATTGTCATTAGTGATTCTACAATATGAGAAAAAATATATATTTTTAATTTTTGAAAAAAAAAAAAAAAAAAAACGTGGAAACCCTTTAAATAACTATTTTGACCATAAACCAACACAAAAACTACTTCCTTGAGTTAAAAACAAAAGTTATTGCAAAGCAATTTGTTCCCCGCGTTTGCTTACTCATCTTCTCTACTAGTACTACACCAAAAATCTTGTTGTTGTTGCTGTTGTGCATCAAAAACACACAATTTACAAAAAAAGAACTACAAAAGCATTAGACACAAAGATAAATGTAAAACAAAATTGTTAAATTACTAAGAGGCAGCACAGCAGCTACTGTTTTAGTCACAGATAAACACAAAACAGCAACAACAACAAAAATAATCAAATAAAATGAAATAAAATTACAACAACTAGCGCTATCAATACTAAAAGCTCGAAAAAAATTAGAAAAATCAGAAAACTGCAAGCAAACAACGCGCTTTCAAGCGAGCTATCGAAAAAATGCTGCCGCAATGTTGCGCATGCGCACAGCAAAATAGCAAAAATCTAGAGAAAACAACAAAAACAAGTCAAGCAAAGTAAACGCTTTGTTGCTGTCGCCTTAAAAGTCGTGGGGGAAAAGTCGTCCCAACCAAAAACTGTGTGCGCCAAAGTGGAGTGTGGCAGTCAGAGCAGCCAACAACAAAACAAAACAAAACCAATGCAATAACAATACCAATAGCAATAAAAGCAACAACAACAAGCATAAAGCGTTTGTGGCATCAATTGAGCCAATCAGTGGCGACGACGAGGATGGCGCATACGGTGCGCGAAAAAAATGAAATAACTTTGGTTGTTGTTGGTTTTTTGTGTGTTAAATGCATTGTTTTTTCTCGTTGCTGTCGACGTCGTTACCTTAAAGCGCAGCCACAACCATAACTATCAGCGCTTGGCGATCAATCTGCGCTTGAAGTGCGCTTGTTGTTATATTGGTTGGACGCTTATGTTGTTGTTGTTGTGCGAATGTGGCCGCAAGCTGCGCATGGCCAGAAAATGAGCGCGCACTAGTAAGCCAATGAAAATGGAACAACAACAACAATAATAACAGCAACAATGGTTTGGCTGAATTATAAAAAAAATGTAAAAAATTAAAAAAAAAAATAGAAAAAAAATTTAAAAATTAAAAGAAAAAAAAATTTTAAAATATAATAAAATTGTAGCTACTAAAACTAAATCGTCAACAGCCAATTATGAGCGTTTTACGCGCATTAAATTAAACGTGTTGTCGCGTCGCGCCATTGTGGTGATGGTCAACAACAACAAAATTTAAAAGTGTGGAGCTTTAATGTTGTTGTTGTTTGGATATTTTACAACAACAATTTTTTTTATACATTTGTTTCTAGTGGACATTTTCTAAATTTAATTTTTTATATACTTATTGTTTATTATTTTTTAATTAATTTTTTTTTTCAATTAAAATTTTATTACAAAATTAATTTTTTATTATATTTATTTCTTTCAATTTTTAATTTTTTTTAACTATTTTGTTAAATTTTTTTTATTTTAAATTTAAAATTTTTTATTATTTTTTTCATATTTTAATTTTTTTTTATTTAACAGTTGTTTTAATTTTTTTTTATTTTTTTTTTTTATTAAATTTTTTTCGATT
This sequence comes from Zeugodacus tau, assembly GCA_031772095.1. Taxonomy (NCBI): domain Eukaryota; kingdom Metazoa; phylum Arthropoda; class Insecta; order Diptera; family Tephritidae; genus Zeugodacus; species Zeugodacus tau. Next base: position 39,687,002 of record CM062650.1, on the reverse strand, counting down.
AAAATTTTATTAAAAAAGTAATTTTTTATTATATTTATTTATTTAAATTATTATTTTTTTATGTAACTTTGTTGTTTAATTTTTTTTAAATTCAAAGTTTTTTATTATTTTTTTTTTATAATTTATTTTTTTTATTTCCCATATTTTTATCCACGAAGGGCACACATAATAAACCAACATGCAGTACAACCTCTCACTAAAAAATTTATATAAGTACCCTCCATCCAACATAAGATAAGCTCGCGTCCCTCAGAGTGCCGCCGTGCTGTGTCGCATGGCATTAAGTCGCAATTATTTCAACGCTTAATGGCACAGCAGGCCACCAGAGCCAAGCCACCAAGCAGGCTAAAACAAACAAACAAATAAACTTATATGCAATCAATGCAACGAATCGCCGCATAAACTCTGGACCTCAAATGACAAACTCAAGCAGCAGGAGCTGTCGCTGCCGATACCGTAAGCCAGATAATGGCGCGCTTGACAGTAGTTGCTCTGGCTCTGGCTGCCTTGGCTTATCACATTTTTGGCACAAAGTCAATTGTGGCAATTCGTGCTGCTGCCACAATTGCCACACAAACACAAGCCGTGTGGTACGTACGTACGTACGGCCAGGACAAGGTATGGCCGATGAAGTAGGCGCGATAAGTGCACAATCGAAATCTAGTCAAGTCCAAGCGTTGTAGGGTTTTAGCGAGCAGTGGCTGTCAAAAGTATGTGGACAATATTGCAGGGCGAGATTGTCGCCAGATACCACAACTACAATTGAGCAATCGCTGAGAAGCTGCACAGCTGTGCATTCCGACTCGCGATAATCATCGAAGTTATGTTATCGCCAATGCGGCAAAAGCGGCAAAGGTCACACAGACAGAACTCATTAAGCTGGCGGTTGACAGGTTAACAGACTGTAGGTAGGGTTCTAGAGGCGGTTGGCTGAGTTATGAATGAAGTGAAGAGCGTGGAATTGGTGTAAAGGCAGCAACTTAGATACGGAAGCTTGTGAAAGGTGATTGAATTTGTGGACTTATATCGGGAAATGAAGGAAATATATATATATATATATATACATACATATAGATGTCTGAACAATTGATAATTTCACAAAATTTCCGATTGTGTACCTTCTTACGCCTACAACTTGCCAAAAGACAAGCTCACTCTGATATTGAAAAAAATTGTCAAACAGTACTGCATATCTTTACAACACATGTGGAACGAAGAATATACATACAGACAACTATAAAAAAACATAAATACTCATAGTAACCAATAAATAGTACTTTAGCTACCTTATGTCGCATGCCACGATTGCCAATCTATGGGCAAACCATGGGCCTACACTGTGTCGTTAACTATGCGCTAGGCCTCACTACGGCAGCGCAATGTTGCAAGTTTGTTGGCGACGCGTCGTGAGTTCACATTTGCGGATAACTACAATGCGATAAAAATTAAAGCTCCAGCTAAATCAACTGGATGTGTATGTGGCAAGCAATATTGGCACGTAGCTGAGTAATGGTTGCTACTATATTACTCAAAAACCGCGGTGGCAAGCTCGCAAACAAACACACCATTTTATGTTTGTATGTATGTCACATCTACTCGCGCATATTTTTTAATTAATTGAACAATGCAATAGGCAATTCAGCAGAAAAAATAGTTAGACGATCAGACGGACGTACGCTTAGGCAAGCTGGCAGACAGCTCTGACTGTAGGGCATTAGATATGTGGCGAGCGCTTGTGTGGGTTGCAGAACTTGAGCAATTGACAAACTTAAATTAAGTATAACAATGCAAGCCGTATATGGCGTGGAAGGGGAGTGGTGAGGTGAGCTTGTAGTGAATTTGCACACAAATACGGAATAGAAAAAATAAAAATATAAGAAATTGGTACAAAATCAAGAAAAATATAGAAATTATACTACAGTAGGGAAAATATAACATATAAAAAAATTTGTTAAAGTTAAATCGCATAACATAAATTAAAGAAGAAGGAAAAGAAATCTATAATAAAATAATATAAATAAAATAAAATAAATAAAATAAAATAAAACAAAATAAAATAAAATAAAATAAAATAAAATAAAATAAAATAAAATAAAATAAAATAAAATAAAATAAAATAAAATAAAATAAAATAAAATAAAATAAAATAAAATAAAATAAATTAAAATAATATAAAATAAAATAATATAAAATAAAATAAAATAAAATAAAATAAAATAAAATAATATAAAATAAAATAATATAAAATAAAATAAAAAACTAAATAAAATAAAATAAAAAAAATAAATAAAATAAAATAAATAAATAAAATAAAATAAATAAATAAAATAAAATAAAATAAAATATAATAAAATTAAATGAAATTAAATTAAATTAAATAAAATAAATTAAAATAAAATAAAATAAAATGAAATGAAATGAAATAAAATAAAATAAACGAAAATAAAATTAAAAAAATATTAAAAATATAAAAATTTAGTATTTTTTTAATAAAAAATCGTAAAAAATTAATAAAAAAATAATATTAAAATATAATAAAACAATTAAATTAAAAATCAAAGTTAAAATATTATTTGTTTTTCATTAATACAAATAAATTAAAATAATAATATAAAGAATATAAAAAAACTAATTATTATTTACAATAAATATTTAAAAAAATAAAAAAAAAAAAACAAAAAATAATAATAATGAGAATTAAATATAAATACCATAAATTATACTTAAGTAGAGTAACATAAGGATAAATAAATTAAAAGAAAAAAATTTAATTATTTAAAGTAAAAAACGAATAATAAGTATAAATAAATTAAAAATTAAAAAAAAAATTAAGAAAACAATATTTAATAGTCATAATATGGTAGATAAAAAAAAAATAATCATACAAAATTTTAAGTGAGCTGATTAGCCGTTTCTTGCCAGTGGGTTATTGAGGGAAACGTGTTTATGAAGTTTTTGCGACACACACCTTATTGAATATTTTTCTGATTTATATAAAAAAATTACTTTTTATAGGATTTTAATAAAACTTAAAGGGGATTAATCACTATAAAATTAAAAAAAAAATCAATATTTTTCGCCTAAAAGCCAACTAAGGAACTTTAAAATATGATTTAATATTATTTATAATACTGGTAAAATTTTTAAAATGGCTACTATTTGCAGCCCGAACGCAGAATATAACACTCCTAAACAGAAATACGCATTTAAATATGCACTGATAACACATATAAACTATAAACTATGTATGTATATGCCACACATATGATCTATGCAAAATGAACAACAACCAGAAGCTTGTTTTAAGAAAAACTGACAAACTGAATTGATTCACGTTCGACGATAAGTGCAACAACTACAACGAAACAACATTTGACCAGTTGCCACTATGTATTTTTAGCGCTATTTTAGACAAACAAAGGATCAATTGTCCAACACAAACTTAAAAGAAGAAGGTGAGCTGAGTGCATTAACGAATGCAGTGAAGGAAGTGACTAAATCAGCAGCAAGTGAAATGATGATGGACTGCGAATGTTGTTTGCGGAAATTTGCATAGTAAAGCCATAAAGCAGACTTAAACCAGCTAAGTAAATATTTGAGAAGCGGATTACACAGCGGCATAAAGACAGCAGACAGCCGATAAATAGATGGAAAAGTGAGCGCATAAAAAATATGAGCAAAAAAAAAGTAAAAAGAGGAAATGCCAGGAAATAGCTGTTTGCCTACAAGCATAAGTGCTTGCATACCTAAGTGCCTAGAGGCTGGCTGGCTACATACATATACATATATAAATATGTAGCGACTATCGATACATGTGAGCAAACAAAATATGCAATCAAGAAGAAACAGCATAAGCGTGACTATTTGCACATACTATCGGCGGGCATTTATCAACATCGACGATGACGACGCGCGCTCGTCAAAGCGAGTGCTCCATACAACGATCGCGGAAACAAAGACGCCTATTATAGTGTCTAAGAAGCATTACTTGACGATTAAGTGCCGGCCGAAGGCTGACGGACTGCTGCCAACGCTGCTGGACGTTTGTTGAGAGGAGGGGAGCTGGGCTTTGGCGCAGGCGTGATGGCAATCCTGTGCTTGGCGCACGATTTGGCACAAGTATACACACACACACTCATACTCATATGTCTATGTGTTTTTTTTTGGGGGGTTTTGTAGTTAAGAATGGCTTATTGATTGCCACAATAAATGAGTGAATGAACGGCAAGCTGAAGCAACACTAATGAAAGGCTTTATGCGAACGTAAGACAAATAAGATAAATACATGAATATACTTCTATATAAGTATTTGCATAGTTACTCATAAGCTAGCTATATTTTTGAAGCGTGTTGTTGTTGTTGCTTTTCAAACGGTGTCAGCAAACTTTGGACAGTGCTAACTGATAAGTATGCGCTTTGTTGTTGTTTTCTGTATTTTTTTCGGAAAAATGCAAATTATTGACATATGATAAGGGGCGCTGGACTGCATGAGTGACTACAAGGCGCTACAAATAATGAAGAAACATAAAATATAATTCAAAAGAAATGAGAAATGCATACAGCCAGATAGACAAACATACAGACATACATATACTATATACACTTTATTTACCTCAAAAAATTTAAGCCCAAAAGTAATAAAAACCAGTCACAATCTTATGAAACAAGTAGAATTCTGTGGAAATCGAGCGGTGAGGTGCGCACTGAAAAACATGGCTTACAAGCAAGAGCGCGGACTAAGCAAATATTTAAGCGCACATTTTTCACATTTACAAACATTTTATGCGGCGTTTTGTTGTTGTTGTTGTTGTTGCTGTGTGTGTTTTTGTTATTATTATTGTTTTTATGATTATTTAACTATTGTAGAGTATTTAGTGTGTTGCTTGTTAAATTTCCTGTCTGTCTGTCTGTTTGTGAGTGACAAACAACAGGCCTATGTACACACAAATACATACATATATATAAATACATATAAATACATACACACATACGCACATACCAGTACCGCTTCGAAGTGAAACGCCGTTTGGCTTAAAGGCAGCGTGTGATTATGGTTAAAGGGCGTCTATGGAGCATACTATTAACTACATATTCAGTTGTTGTTGTTGCACGTACATATAGCCAACGTAATGGCAATTTGAAAATAGTTAATTACAAAGAAAAATGCCGCATTTGTATTTGATATACTAAAAAATACATGAAAAAAATTCCCGGCCTTAAGCAACGCATAAACCAATAAATGTGCGCATGCGCAGACATACCAACTTCTATGCTAACGTTTATATGCATACATGTATTTTGAAGAATTCTCTTTCATTTATGTGTCTGACTGCTTGTGTGACTTCATTAGACTTGCTTTAGATGTTTGTCAATAAAGTAAATGTCTTTTCGGCTGTGCGCATGCGAGGTGGAACGGCTTATAATCCAATATATAAAGGCTTATATATTGATAAGTACATGCATATTTAGGTCTAACGACAGGTTATTGTTAATTTTTTGTGGCACGTTTGCTTAGACTTTAATTTATTCTTAGATGCAAATACATATAAAGTTTCATAGAGCTTCTAAAGGGTTCGTCATAAAATGAAGAGGTTAGAAAGTATATCGAATTTGTAATTATTTTAATATTAGTTATCCACCTAACAGACAGTTATATTACCGAAGTCTTTTTAAATAATAAAGGACTTCGATTTGTTGACTTTGGAAGTATGGCGAATCGAACAGTCAACTCGCTTAAATACCATAGAATTATATAGAGTTTCTTTAAAAAGGTTATGACATACTCAGTTATATCGCAGATGCCGTCTTAAATAATGAGGTTCTGAGGTTCTTCTATTAATCAAAATTGGAGTAGTGGTGAATCGAACAACCAACTCGCTTAAATACCATATGATCATATAGAGATTTAATAGAAAGTTTATACTGTTTTAAAGAGCCAAATATGCTCAGTTATATTGCCGAGGGCGTATAAAATAATAAGGGTCTTTGAATTGTCGAAATTCGTAGTTTGGCAAATCGAACAATCAACTCTCTTAAATCCAATAGAATCATATAGAGATTTAATAGCGAGGTAATGAATTTTTAAAGAGCTACATACTCAGTTATATTGCCGAAATTTTCTCAAATAATATGGTTCTTCGACTTGTCGAAATTTGGAGTATGGCGAATCGAACAGCCAACTCGCTTAAATCCAATATGATTATATAGACATTTAATAGTGAGGTAATGCCATTTTATTAACTCAGTTATATTGAATTCGACTGAAAAGCTCTGTTTTTATCAAGGTTATTCGACAAGAGAGTAATTTTCAAACTGATAAAATGAGAAGTGCCGAACGCACACATCTAAAGGCCTGCTATTTTCATAAAAAATCAGTTGTACTATATTATAAAATAAATTTAACTGAGTTTAACGGCTCAGTTGTATTTACTTCAGCGCTTTTAAATCTTTAAAACAAAAATATTTTTGCTTCCTCCTTTCTTATAATTATTCTCACAACCAGTACAATAATCAGCAAAATTTGCCAATGTGGTGATAAATATTTATTTTATTTAAGCAACGATAAGCAATCCACAGTCTTGCACTTAAGCTGCAGAAATTTCACTCAAATCAATATACTTCAAGTAAATCTTATTTATTTTCGAAGAGTTGAGCACCGAAAATGCCGCTTACTGGTATTAAAATATGTTTACAAATAGATTAAGTAGCGATTTGTAGGATTGCAAAAGGCAGTAATATTACTAAAGTGTAAAACATGTTTAAGGGCCATAATAAATATTATTGTCGACGCTGGGAAAAATTGTGTGGGAAAGTTTGGCGAACGATTATCAAAAATAAAATGTGCTTCAAAATAAAAATTGTTTAAATAAAAGTATGAAAGACATAAAAATTATAGTGATAATTAAATTATGAAAATGGTGTTCATTGAATATTCAAAAAAATATAAAAAAAGAAAATAACAATTTTGATATTTTGTTAAGAAAATTTTGAAAACTTGAACATAAAAATTACGAAAATAAAAAGAAATAGAAAATAATAAAATAAATAAAAAATAATAACAATTATCAAAATATATATTTTTTAAATTTAGTAAAAAAAAAAAATTATAAAAAAAAATAATTTTTTAAAAGAAAAATAAAATACAGAATTAAAAAAATTAAATAAAAAAATAAAACTAAAATTATAAGCATTAATAATCTTTAAATAATATTTTTTACTTTAAATTAATCATAAATAATAAATTAATTTTTTGTCAAAAAATATAAAAAAATCATAATTTTTAAATCTCAAAAATAAATCCACAAAATCTGCTAATAAACGAATTCCACAGAACTCAATTAGGATAGATTTTCTGTCAGATACTGAAATTCCGCTGAAAACTCTCTACCACAGTTACGCACACCTTTGCCGACACGCATACACATACAACAACAAGCATTTACGCTCAGATACAGATTTCGTTGCACGTTGAAGACACAAAACGAACAGCCATGAATTCATAAATGTATTCCTATACACATTGAATATCTGTGTGTGTTTGCGCCCGAAGGCAATATGATCCTGAACGAGTCTCGATCCAGATTTGCTGTCGTAGACGGAAACAAAATGGCTGCACCAGCGACTCACTGACTGACTAACTGGCTCGCTGACTGCCTGCCTGACTGGCCAAATAAGTGGTTAGGAGAACATGCTGAGTACTAGAAGAGATTGCTGAGTAAGTGAGTGAGGTGAGTGCACAAAAGAGTGGTTGAAAAGAAACGTACACAACGAACATAAGACTGCAGCAAGACAACAGTCAAAGGTAGTAGCAATAACAACAACAATAACAACAGCATAAAGACAGTCATCGAAAACGGTGACCGCAGCATAAACGAAGAAAATGCAACGACTGCGACTGCGACTGATGAAAGACGAAGAAGGTTAGCCTAAAAGGAAAGCTGATAGACGAACGAACAGAATATATGGTACAAGGAGAAGGAAATGAAATGAAGAAGAAGTGGTTAAATGGTGAAAATAATGTTGAAGGAAAGGTTTGATGAACATAGCAATAGAATGTATAGCATTATTGGTTGGCATAAAGGAGTATACCTATTGAAAGGTAGACACTGAGTACGATTGCATAAAAAGGAATTGAAAAAGTATTGAGGCGTCTCGAGGGGTTGTATATGTATTGGAAATTAATGGTAGTTAAATATTTCTACTTATTATTTGATGATTTGTAATTAAGTTAAATTACGGACAGAATATGTTTTATAGCTTGCATGAGTCTATATAATTTATAATTTTTTTTTTTTAATTTTAATAATTATTTTTCAAATATATTAAAAAAGGTCTCAAGTAATACTTAGTAATATTAGCACTTACCCGCTGCATTGCCGCCGCCAATAAATCCACAAATCAGCAGCAGACTCGTTAGCAATTTTATCCAAAATATATCCGATTTAGGAAATGTGTTGTTGTTGATCAACAGCCACATTTTGATAATCCAGTTTTGTATAACACGCACGAGAAATCGAAATTTTTTATTTTTGATTACTTGAAGAATAAGACTTCAGAAAGTTTAAATGAGTACACCAAAGCGCATGCGTTGCCGCGCTTATGATGAAAGTACCTTTTTGAAGTCTAGCTTGTGTGTTACAATTATTTTCGAAACTCAAAATTATTTTTGAAAATATTAAATATATTTGAAACACATATTTTTTCTAATTGGTGGCGTTATTTAAGCATAATTTATGCGCACTAATAATTCGTTTTTGAATTTTTTCGTATAAAACTGCACTTCAAAACACGTATAGTCAGTAGTATAAGTTTCAAAATATTTTTAAATATTTTTTTTCGTAATTAGTTTATTAAATCTTTTCAAAATTCGAGTTTTTAAATTTTTTTTAATGAATTTGAATTTTATATTATATTTTTATCAAAATTACTATTTGTTTATGTTTATAAAAATTATTATTTATTTAGCATAATTTTTTTATAATTTTTAATTGGAAAATACAACCCATACAATCCCGCGTTATTTTTCGTAACTTTTTAGCACTTTTTTGAAATTATTCTTATTCAAATTCTTCACATAAATATTATATATAACATTTATATATTATTTTTATTTTTTACCCGTCTTTTAACGAAAAAAAGTTGCACTACGCACTTGGCTTTATTGTAATCTTTACTTTGCATTCCTTCAAAATTTGTTGTTTTCCTACAATTACATGCCTATGCTTATGCTTTACACACTTTACATCATTCACTTCTTAATTTTTGTTGTTTTTTTGCCTTTTCGTTTCCTTTATAGCGTACTTACAACAATTTCGTACAATGTTACTCGTTATTTTTCGGTAATTTACTCGTTTTAGCCGAACTGCCGTGTTTTCTTATTTTTAATTTTTTTATTTATTTTTTCGCGATTTTTGTTTTTAAACACAAATTTGACCAAAGCTAGTTGGTAGCGTTTAACCGGATGAATTTAATTTGAATTAAATTCCAACGCGAATCATGAGCCCAGCGCAAGCGGCTACATTACATGGACGACGCGGACACAGCAAACAGCATATTCGTTAGTTAGCGGCGGCGACGCTGTTGTTGTTGTAATGGTTTTAGTGCTGCTGGTCGCTTGCAGCTGCATTTCACTCACTGCACCAACAAATTGTATTTTCTTTTACACTGATTTTTGTTTTGCAAATTCTATGCAATTCCGTTTTCGCACATCAAATTGTAAATTCACAAAATAACTTTTTTCACACTTTTGCTGCCACCGAAATTTGCATGCACAATCACTGTTTTCTTCTTATTGCAGTGCAGTGTTATTGCTTTGTTGTTGTTGTTGGAAATTAAATTTTTATTCAAACCGTCGCCATCATCATCAACATTAACATCAACTACAACCGTCCATCCGGCAAACGTACACAATAAACACTACTCACTTCGCGTCACAAACTATTATGAGCGGCGCGGCTGGCAAGTCGAGCTCGCAAAGGCATTCAAGCTGCGCGCCACCACCAAAACACCAACACAAACACAAAGAGCAGAGAGAGAGAGAGAGCGCGAGCGAGCGCTTAGCGCATGCATGGTATGCTGTGGCATAGTGCTAGGGGCCAGTGAGAGCGCGTATGTGTGTGCAGTGAGAGAAATGCGGTGGGAATTAATAAAAACATAAAACAGAGTACAATTGTAGCGGACACCTGAAATGTGTGGCTCAGCACAAGCAGTGTTTGTTGTAGCCCGACGAGTCTCGTTTCAAAATGGCTGGCTCTTGAGATCCACACTAAGCTGTGGTGTGAGTGGGAACGTTTTGGTGTGTGCGAAAACTACAGAGTGCTATGAAGAAATTTAAATTGGTTTTTTAAGAAAATTTTACTGAATTTTCACATAGATTTATTTACAGTGTAGAAAGCACAGTAGTTTGGTGTGAGAGAAATATTAGTTTTGTGACTTTTGGAAATATAAATTTAAAATTTAATTTTTTTATTTTTAAAAATATAAAATAATTTATTTTAAACGCTCAAGCGTTGCAATGCTTTGCTAGCGTAAATTTCTGTTTGAAAATGTAAATTTAAAGTTATTTTAAGGAATTTTAACCTTTTTGGGTAATTAAAATTTTACAAAAACGTCAAATGTGTGTTTTTAGCTCGAAATTTCTTGCTAGGCATTAGCTGATCATGATTTATGCTCTCATTTTGCTGTGAAAAGGTATATAAATATGTCATTTTGTATATATAATGTACCCAAAGCTTCCGTTTTTGATATAATTTTGTTACTAACAGGAACTGGGTTTTTTTATTTCTTGAAGAAATACTAAACAAAATATTGATAAAATTAATAAAACCATGTAAATAATGTAGATTTACTTGAAAAAAATACTGCTTTATCGCAAAAGTTGGCACATAAATTGTGGGAATGCGACTATTTTCACACTGTATATTAGAACTAAAACGACAATTGTGGTCTTGCGACAGGAAAAAATAATATATTTTTTGCAAATATGTACATTTAAAGCAAGGAATACATTAATTTTATATTATTTTATCTAAGCAATGGAGGAAATTGTATAACTGTTGCTATTTTATGTGGTTAGATAAAGAAAAAACTGCAAGTTCTATGGTTGAAAATGCAGTAAACAAGTGAATACATTGTATGATGACATACAATTTGTGTTTTTTATGGGCAAAATAGTCTATAAAAATTGTTAAATTAACATAAAACTTTATTTATAAAGCTGTATAAAGAAAATTATTATTTTTGATATAAATTATTTGTTTTAAATAAAAATAATATAAATATAAATTCATAAAAATATTATAAACAATAGAAAAAATAGTTGCTTAATATTAATAATAAAAATAATATATATTTTTAATATTGCTTTAAAAAAATTAAAAAATAAATAAATAAAAATTAAAAAACTAATAAAAAATATTGCTTTCTTTAAAACATTATTTATTTTCTTAAAACTAGCATATACGACGCCCTGTGTTCCAATTATAAGTATGTTTATATGTATGTGTAAGTGTATAAACAAATAGTAATATTACTAAAGATCTATTAAACTATAAAATCATGGATTTAAAAAAAACTGGCGATATTCAAAACGAATCTTAATAATTACAAAATGTGATATTGAAAAGTCTGGCAACACTGTGAGTGTACGAAAGATGATGAATGAAAGATGGAAGTTGTAACAAAGCAACTTTTAAGCACGTTGGAGCAAAATACAGACAAAATGAGAAGAATTAACTGACTTTTTTGCAATTTTATTATATAAAACTGAATATAATATAATATTTAATAAATAACAAATGAGTTTCCCATTAAACTAAAGGCTAGTTAGGTGTTTATAAACTTGTTCTACGTATATTATTAAGTATACTATAAAGTAAACGAATTGTTTTACAATATAAGTCAAGTATTTTTAATATGACAAGTCGAAAGTGTAATAAATTCTAAATAAAATATTAATTTTAGCATTAAAATTACGTAATTTATTCAAAAAATATTAATTTTAGCATTAAAATTACTTAATTTATTCAAAAATCTATTGCACGACATAATTAAATTAGTTTTTGACTTATATGCCACTTTAAAAATAATAAAAATTCAGATTTTCATTCTCAATCTAATTATTTACAAATAAACTTCTTATATAATTAAAAATTTTATAAAATTTTTGCCTAATAATTCCCGAAAATATTACTCTGTATTTCCTGAAGAGCAAATTGAAGAAAAACACGTTGCTTTCAGTGGTAAAAGTTGTTATCACACAAATTATTTGTTATACAATGTAGAGACCGGAACCGTTGGTCGAAAAAAAATATGTGACTTCCGCAGCACATAAATTTAGAACGCCTTTGCCGTTACACACATACATTCATAATATAGTATAGCACCGACTTAAACAGTTCTCCTTATTAACCATTAACTGCTAATAAATATTTATTTTTTATTCAGGATTATGTTAATATTCCATTAAAACTTAAATTTGGAGGTCTATATATTTTAAGTTATGCTAATTATCTCTCCAATACTTAAAGTTGGTTGGTTGAAAAGGGAGGCAAGAGCTGCTCATAAGCCATCTTGCCCGTTGTGATCCCACGAAAACTCCAGTTAAACGCCAGATCGGATGATTTACTGAGACAAGCGAGTTTTTTTTTCATTCTATATTCCCAAATTCCTTTAAGGGGTTAAAAATAAAGTTATTTATACATTCTTTTTCTTATATACATACATATATTTAATTGAAATAATTCAGCATATTAAAGATACATATTTAAACAGTATTTTGTGAAATTTTTATTTACAAATTCCAAAAACTCAGACGTTGGACACTATCTCCCATGACGTATCCAAAAAAAAGGTCTTGCCGTGGACATCATAACTCATGATTGGTTCATCCAAAATCAATAAAATAAAACTATTTCGATAGTACATGGATAAATCTAGTTAATGAACGAAGGAAAAAAAGAAAATTTTGAAAATTGAATTTTTGACAGAATTTTAATGATTTTTAATTACTTTTCACTTTTTTGGTAAATTTTTCGCCATATATTGGCTGGAAAAAAAAGTTGTAATAAAAATAAGAAAAATCCTTTGTTCATTAACTAGATAAAGTTAATTCAAAGATGTGTGCAGAATTTTAAAAAAATCGTGTCCATCGACTTCCAAATTGAGTTTTGAGATAAATGAGTTTAAAGTTTCATATTCATACTGGCGTGGCCTGATGTTCGGAACTTCCAAAGGTTCTATCTCTTAGAATTTTAACCGGATTGATTCGATATTTTTGGATAATATTTTAAACATATTGCAAAATTGAATAAGACAATAAATTTTGTTTCCAAATTTTGAAATTTTGAAATCCACCAAACGCCGTAAGCTATAGAACTCAAACCTTAAATCTCAACCTATAGTTAGTATATTGGTTAATCGTATATTCGATAAATCCTGTACACAATTCAATTAGATGTGATTTCTTGAAGAAAATCGATTATAGTATAAGAAAAGACTAAGACAAAGAAATGAAAATTCAAGCATTATATCGATCACCAAGTTTCTGAACCGCCATTCTTTGCAGATCGTATGGGTGATGGTGTATCAGAACCCATAGATAATAGAAGAAATAAAATGAATACAATAAAAGCAAATTGTTATTATGGTGAATGGGAGCAAAACCAAATGTTTCAATCCTTAAGCTCCTATGTAATCACTGATGTCATTTAGTTAAACAAACTAGACAATTGATAAGTAAACTTCACATGATGAAAAAAAAATGTTGATGTAGTATATGGAGGTCCTTATTGATCAGTATATAAGTATATTGTTGTTAAATTTTAAGTGTCGCTTTTAAACTCTGTACTCAGAGGATTTGAGTGGCAAATCGAACGTGCAACTGGTATAAATCAAAAGAAGTAGTGGCATAATCTAAAAGTAATAAAATCTCAGCGGTTATACCAGTATTGAGAAATGTCTATACTGAATATTGTATTGAACTGAATAACTTAATTATTCCCAATTTTTCGACAAGAGAGTAACGAAGTTACGAATCGAAGATGTCTATATTTCCATAGAATCACAAATGAAAACAAGCATTTAATATTTGATTTAGTTTTTATTTTATATGCATCTTTTTGCGCTTAGACTTTTCTTTTTTCCTCGACTTATTTAGATATTTTAGGTTAAATTATTTATATTTTATTACGCATTCATACAACTCGCTTATATACAAATGTTTACACAATGCGTAGAAAGCTAAATAAATATTAAAAGAAATAACAAACAGTTTGAAAATTCTAATTTTAGCTTAAATTTAAATTATTTAGAGTCATATTATAATTAAAATAAATATTAAAATTGAGTATAAATGTAAAATGCATTAAACACACGGTGTAGATAAGTATAGAACGTACGTATAATTGAGAATAGAAGGAATCATAAGGCAGCATTTCTTTTTATATATATACATTAAACATTTGCAGTGATTAGACGTTTTAAAAAAAAATAAATGAAAGTTAAATTTGCAATAAATATTTTTGTTAAATAATTTTATTGACGCGTTTGCACATTTCGATTAAGTGAATTAAAAAAAATGATTTTAAATAATAAACAAAAAATAAATTTTTAAAATAATTAAAAAAAACCTTTTAATCACTGCAAGCTCAGTTCGCACATTTCCATAGCTTTTTACATACATACATTGAATTTCACTAATTGTTTTATGTTAAAAGTAATTTCAGCGATTTTTTAACATTTATTTATTTTTCTATCAATTAATTATTAAAATAAATTAAAAGCATATACTACACAATATTTTATTATTATAATAATATTTAAATGCTTTTCATTATAAAAAGCATTGAAAAATAATTAATTGTAATTAGTTACATAATTGAATTATTTGCTAATTAAAAACTGCATTAAACTAACTGCTTCATACTCGTTACTGCCCCTCTACCATACATCATCTTATAGAATTTAGAATTATAAAAAACTAGTTGCTTGACTTTTACATGGAACTAACTACAGGCTTTTTCGTATATATATATATGTATAGTTTTTTTTTAATATTATATTTTTTTGTAATTTTTAATATTTTTTTCTAATTACATCAGTATTTCGCGTTTCAACTGTCACAAGCATACAATGCATACCTTTAAGTAGTTATTCTAGTTGTATTTAACATTTTAATAAATATTTTTTTATTATTTTTATAGCATTTTTTTCATAGCAGCTAGCACTAGGATTGACGCTCAAATTTTCATAATTTTTTTTTTGTTTTCTTTTTTAATTTTTTTTTTCATTGACTTGACAAGTATTTGACGCATTTTTGTATTAAATTTCATAGTTAATTAACGCTAATAATCACAATACGTTAAGAATTCAACTTTCATCTGTTCATCTCGCGAATTAAGATCCTGGATCTCGTTTTCTATAAAATTTAAAATTTTTTTTTTCTGATATGAGTATACGACGATAATTTCATTATTCATTGCTGCTATTATGAGAAGGGTGGTGTGTGGTTAATTTTTTATTATTCGTTTTTAAATTAATAATTTAATTTTTTTATTTTATAATTTTGAGATTTTATTATACTATTTTTTATTATTGTTGCTTTGTAGTTTTATTTATTTTTTGTAATATTATATAGAAAATTTTTTTATAATTTTCTTTTATTGTTTTACTTAAATTTTATAATTTTGTGAATTTTATAGAATTTGTCAAATTTTTTTTTTTAATATTATATTATATAATTATTTTAGATTTTTATTATTTTTTTTTATATTTAGTATATATATTTTTTAAATTATTATTATAATTTATTATTATTTTAATAATTTTGTTATTATTTTAATAAATTTCAATTGTGTTTATTTTTTATTTAATTCATACTTTATTTTAATTTTATATTTTCTTCAATGAATTTTTCCAAATTTTTACTGCTGAAATATTTTTAAAATTAAGTTTTGTATTTTTTATTAACTTTTATTCATATCATATATATGTTTTTAATTATTATTTATTTTAGTTTAATAATTTATATAAAGTTATTGAAATAGTCAAATATTATCTTGACTTGAAATATTATATTTTATAATTACATTATTGTATATTTTAATTTTTTTAAAAAAATAAATAATAATTTTTTTATGTTTTATAAATTATTATTTTAATATTTTAATTTATTTTTTTCCTTTTATGTAGTTGTTATTAATTTGTAGTATTTAATTTATTATGTTATTTTAATTTAAATTTTTTTTGTAAATAATTCAATATTTGTTTAATTTATTCTAATTTTTATATTAACAAGTTGAATTTTTATTAATTTTATTTTTATTTTTTTAAATTAATTTTTTTTTAATTATTTTTTTTTTTATTATTTTTATTATTTTTGTTATTGTTTTATATATTTTTCTATTATTTTTTAAATTAATCCAAATTATTTATATTCAATTTAATTTATTTTTTATTTTAATATTATTATTTTTTCAATTAATCTCAATTTTATTTTCATTATTTAGTTTAATTTATTTCTATATTATAATTTTCTATTTAATCCAAATTTTATCGGAATATTTAATTTATTTTTTTTTTAGTTTTTAATATTATTTTAATTATTTAAATTTCATATTCTGTATTTATGATTTTTATCACTTTTATGATACTAATTTTAGTTTATTGCAATATATTTTATATTAATATATATTTATTTATTATTTTTTATAATTAAATTCTGCTCTTTTCATTTTTATTTGTTTATTTATTTTCAATTTAATTTAATTTTATGATATATATTTTAATATTCAAAATTATTTAAAAAATTTTAATTTTTATAATTTTATTTTATTTTGTTTTGTTTTGTTTTGTTTTGTTTTGTTTTGTTTTATTTTATTTTATTTTATTTTTTTTTATTTTATTTTAATTTATTTTAATTTAATTTAATTTTTTGTTTTATTTTATTTTATTTTCTTTTCTTTTTTTTAATTTAATTTAATTTAATTTAATTTTGTTTTGTTTTATTTTATTTTATTTTATTTTATTTTATTTTATTTTATTGTATTTTATTTTATTTTATTTTATTTTATTTTATTTTATTTTATTTTATTTTATTTTATTTTATTTTATTTTATTTTATTTTATTTTATTTTATTTTATTTTATTTTATTTTATTTTATTTTATTTTATTTTATTTTATTTTATTTTATTTTATTTTATTTTATTTTATTTTATTTTATTTTATTTTATTTTATTTTATTTTATTTTATTTTATTTTATTTTATTTTATTTTATTTTATTTTATTTTATTTTATTTTATTTTATTTTATTTTATTTTATTTTATTATTTTAGTTTAGTTTGTTTTATTTATTTATTTTAATTTTAATTTTTCTAATTTAATTTAATTTTTTTTCAATTTTAATTTATTTATTTATTTATTTCCCTCGCATTTTATTTATTACTCCCCACACACACACTCCCCCTAGTAGTACTAACATTCAATGTATTTGCAATAATTTTTTTATGGTTAAAACTTTACAACTTTCACTAATTGACTAAAATCTCTGCTTGCTTTATCAGTTAGTAGCGATTTACAATAGGTTTTACGTTTACAGTTAAAAATTTACACTACAGATACGCTAATGATATGGGCGAGCCAGCCACTCACAGTTAGCTGACCCGTGTAAATAGTCTTAAATACATACTCGTTAGATATACATAGTACAATACATGCATATATATGTAGTGGGCACATATATATGTACAAATCGGCGCATATATATGTGCGTGTGCGTAGCATTGACATTTAAGGACGCGTGGTACGGACTTCTACAATTGTCTCTGCGGCGGCGATTGTGTAGCGTGCATGATTAAAGTACAAGGTGCTTCCAAATTGTATACAGGGTGCTGCTGTGTACGTGCATAAAAGGTGCCGTTTGTGGCGCTAGCGCCTACGCTTTCTCTTAGACATGCGTAGCGAGTGCGCCTTGTTTGGCATTGCCGTTCGACGGTAGGATGAATTGACCGGAGGGACTTTGTGCCACCGCCACGGACACCGGCGCCGTTGTTGTGACCGGTGTTGCTGTGGACAAGGGGGCGCCCTGTGTGAGCGGTGTCATGGCCGCCAGTGTATTACTGCTGGCGGTCAGATTAGAACTGCTACCGCTAATACTGCCTGGGCCGCCATTGCTATTGGCGCCGCCCGCAATGCCAATGCCGCCCGAGACCGCGCTAAAGTTCTTCAACGCATTCACACCGATGCCGCCGTTCATGTTCACATGCTGTTGGCTGGGGTGATGATGATGACGTTGGTAGGGTGGTGGCGCAGGTGTGGCGGCGGGATTGGCCGTGCTGGGTGGTGGCAGCGGCGGTAGTAGTGATGAGTTCGAGCGTAGATAGGGATTGCCATAGATGGCGCTGAAGCGGCTGTCTATGCCGTTCTGCAGTAGCGACTGACCGGCTGTAAAAGGAATAGGTATATATTAGTAAGTCTCCGTCTAAATTTTGGTCATCTATCTAAACCTACCAAGGAATCCATTACCCATTTGTGCGGTGCTCTGTTGTGGCTGTTGTTGCATATCGTTGCGATTGCGTGGCAAGCTCAGATTGCCGGTCGTTGTAACGGGATTGGTATAGTGCGGCAAGGTGGCCGAGTTGATTGTGCTGCTTTGGGATTTATTGCCGTTGTTAGCAACACCAGCGCCGGGCTTGCCACCTTCGGTAGGTGCACTATAGTCCAGCGCATATTCAAAGTAGGGCGCATAACCGTTGACAGTCTCTTTGTAGTCTTGATTCTTCAAATTCTTAATATGACATTGACGGCTGTAAGTGAAGTCGCCGGAAAATCTGCGAATAGTAAGACAACTAATTATTAGAGATATGAAAACATTTTAAATAGCGCTGTATCTCACCTGTCGTCCAATTTCACTGGACCAGCCAGTGGTACACCTAAAGTGGCGCCCTTCATTTGGACATCTGGCATGGGTGCTTGTGTGAGATTGATGGCCAAACCGTCGCTGCCTGCTTCCGAGTAGTCTACATCGTAGGCTTTAGCACGCAATTCATGCTTCAGACCCGAGAGTTTATCGCCACCACGTGATGCCTCTGGTATGACATCCGCAGGAATGGGTTTCTTATTATTACGCTTCATGTAAACAATCACCAACATTACAATCATAATGACAATGGCAACCGAAGAGAGTGAGCCCATTACAACAAGTAGTATAGGCACCGAACCAGCTGGAATCATAAAATTGTAAGCGGTTATACGAGTGTTCGAAAACTAGTTTAGTAATAAAGTACAACTTACGTTCTGGTTTCAGATTGATCAACAACGAATCGCTGCCATATGAATTCTTCACCGTGCAATTGTAGCGCCCGAAGTGACTGGATCGGCTTTCCTTAATGATAAGCGCTGCACGCACACCCTCCGGCAAATGTTGTTCCTCGAATATATAGATATCCGGATCGGCGGTGCTCATATTAATCAGTTTGTCATCAAAGGACCATAAAATCTGCTCGGCTTTAGGTACACTAAATGCCACACAATCGATTTTAGCACGGCTACCCACAGCACCGAACTGTACCTTATGGGAGGTGATAATCGGTGGACGCTTGACGTAAATTGTGGCCTCAGCACCGATCTCAGGAAAGCCGGTAACTATGGCCTTGCAGTAATAACGGCCTGCGGTCTCGGTAGTCACCTTCAACTCAAGTTTTGCTGAGTTGCCGACGACCTAAGTGGAAATTTTATTGGTTAGTTGATTATTGGACAGAAATGGAGATAGATCTTCAACTTACTTTGTCTGTATTTTCGTTAATCCACTCGATTTCAGGCGTCGGATTACCGTCGACATCACATACTAAATTGGCATTCGTGCCTAAATCTGCTTCAACAGAGATCGGACGATGTTTGAAGATCGGAGCATCTTAAAGAGATATATTATTAAAGATTTATGTTAAAAAAAAATATAATTCAAAGCATAAATATCCTAACACAATAACAAAAAAAGAGCTCTGTTCCTCTAAAATTTACTTTCATATCGTTCGAGGTTAAAAGCATGGCCATATGAACCATTCTTCACCAGTTCGGACACATTTCGATTCGACAAAGTGATCAATATTCTTGTGGACTGAGATTAATTGGGCTTCAATTCCGAAAATTGGGTCTTTAATACTTTTTCCTCGTTCTAACAAAGCTTCCCTTTCCATTTTCCTTAAAATACTGTCTAACTTTTACTACTTGACCTACGTGAGAAAGCCTAATTCTCTTGATATCAGAGATCGCTTTCTAGTTCTTGTTCTCTCTCTCTCTCTCTCTTACTCTCAATTATTAAAAAAGGTTTGAAATAACTGTAGTACTCACAGCTGATATCCAAAGTTTCAGTCTCTTCGCTCTTGCCCACAGCATTAACAACCTCACACTTGACCAGAGCTTCGTGATGTTGTCGGGTTACATTGTGTATGATCTATATAAAGCATAATAAAATCGGATATTTAGTACAAGACTAGTAAAATCAACAAAAAGCAAGCTCACCATTTTCGTTGTATAATCACCGGTGACCAATTCATCATGTATGAACCAACGATAGCTTTGTGGTGGTGGATTTGCATCCGCTTGACAGGATAATATAACTTCGGAGCCTTCCAAAATGCGACCGCCAGCCAATGCGCCGCTAATAACCGAGACCACTACCTTCGGTGCATATTTGACCTATAACATCAAGAAGATGTGCATAAATATATATTTTTCCAGTAAATGTTAAGAGGGACGCACCTCTATTTTTATTTTGGCAGCGCGATAAGTGCGATCTGCCGTATTCTGCGCTTGACAAGTAAATGTCGTGTTGTGGTGCTCTTTCTTGGGCACAAGTTTCAAAATCGACTTGGCTGTTATGCGACGCGAGTCTGATAAGGGTTCCTTCACGTACTCGATGCCTTTGGTGAGCACATTGCCGAGGCCGTCAATCCAAGTGATCTGTAAGTGTTGAAGGATATTTTTAGTGAATTGTTAAAATTTTTAATTTAAGCGAGATAAGGCTAATTGATTTTAGTTGCTAAATTCAAATAAATTGATAAGGCAGTGTGGAACTGCTTTATCTACTAAAACAGAAAATGTTATGGTTCTTGAACATGCTAGAGTCTTCAGCGCGCCCTCTACACAACCACTACAGCAGCGCTCAAACTGTGCACGCAGTGGCATTACAACTGCCTTTGCGCTAAAACATCAGCTGTGGCGTGCCTTTCAGTGAAGTCAGTAATAAATTCCGGCGGATGCGTGCACACGCAATAAAATGTAAGTTTTTTGTGTTTTAATCCAGTTAAAAGTGTTAAATTTGTTGTATTTTAGTGTTTAAAGTGTTCGCGCTGTTGTGAGCAACATTTTGCTGCAAAAAAACAAGTAAGAAAAGTGACTACCACTCACCTCAGCCGCTGGCTTGCCACCAGCCGACACGCACTCCAGCTCAATCTCGCGGTCTTCCGTCGTGTATATCACCTCACCCTGTGTAATTTTCGGCGCTTCCGGCGGCACCAGCACCGTCAACTCGGCAAAACGCGAACGTATGCCTGCCTCACCCGCCGGTCCAGGTCCCACTTGGCACTGATATTTGGCATCATCGTCCAACATCACCGGATAAATGTCTAGCGAAAAGTCACCCTCTTCATCGCTACCCACCATGGAATAGCGTTCGAAGCCGCTCAAATTGCGATGCTGCCCCAAGCCAAAATCATCTTTCGTCCACTGCAATGCACCCATTTTGCCCATCACACGACAGGGCAGCGTAACACGTGAACCCACAACAGCGGTTTGATCCTGCGGCTCCATGGCGAAGCGTTGACCCTCCGTTGGTGATTTCTCATCATTACTGTGATGGCTGTTGGAACTTTTACGCGACTTCGGTTTGGCTTCTGCGGTGTGCCAATGTGCGCTGAGCAACAACAGCGACATTAGTAGTATGCTGAAAAAGCTGAGGCGCATTGCAGGGCAGCAAGAGTGGGTGTGGGTGAGGGTGAGGGCGGTGTGTGGAATGTGTTTGTGGTGGCATTGATAGTTATGCGGATGTCGACGCTGGCTGGTTGCACATTTACAGTTGCTGCCTTTGCTGCTGTTAACGCTCCCGCTGTCAAGTGTGCTGCATGGCCGTGTCGTAAGTGTAGAATATTTGCGCTTCATTGATATGGACATTTTCGTTATATTATTATTGTTGTTGTTGTTATTGTTTTAGCAGTTGCCGTAGCAAATAATATCGTTGGATGCGGCGACTTTTGTTGGCGTTGCAATAAAACGCGTTTTCGTTGGAAATTTCTGTTGTAGGCCCGTGCACGAAACGTGTCAGGATGCAGCGAGCGCCTGCAATTGCATAATAATAAAAATGGAAAACATGAGCATCAAATAATATATATATGGACATACATATGTATATAGACTACATTATATAGCATATGCTATGACACTTTTGTGTTGCAAATTGTTCAATTTGAACGGTATTTTTGCTCTCGCTTTAATGGCATTTTTATACTAAATGGCAAAATAGTAAAAAATATGGACATTGCCTTGCAAGCGCGTAAAGATATCCAAACCCACCTCTGCGGAGAAGTTATGACACTTTTATAATAATCATAACTGTGAGTGTATGTGCCGTGCTCGAGGAGTAGCAGAAGGAGTATAATGTTGCATTGTTGCGCATGTGTATAAAACGAAATATTTATGCGTTGATTGCAATTCGCTTGTGAAAATATTTGTGTGCGCGAGGAATAAAACGTAAATAATGCGATACTAAAGAGTGCACTATTTTAACGCCCCCGTTATAAAGGATGTTGTGAAATGTGAGAATGTGTATAAGAAAAAGACATGTACATATGTATATTGAAAATGCGACAGTAAGAAATATGTGCATAAAGAAACAATAAACCATAAAATTAATGACTGAAAATAATATAAGAATAACGGGTTAATGGTAATGATAAAACAAAATTTACCTAAAATGTGATATTTAATAATAATTTTAAAATTATTTGACTATACAAAGCGTTGTGGACTTAAAAATTATACGAATAATTCAAAATTTTAAACTATAAAATCTAATAATGAAATAAAAATAAAATAATTCTCGTGTTTTAAAAAAACTGAATAGCTGATGAAACTAGCAAATAAGTTGTGAAAGCAAAATTAAATTGGCAAAGCTAAAATATAAAATATATAATATATAAATCGGCTGAATCAAAATTAATATAAACATGTGTGATAAAAATAATAATTCGCAGAAATAAAATAATAAAAATATAAAATGAGTGTGTTAAAATATATATCCGGAAAAAATAATGTTAAAAAATCGTTGCAAAAAAAAAATAAATAGTGAAAAGTAAAAAATAAGCAAATATTTTGTGAAAAATATATAATAAATAAAAAAGAAAAATTAAAATATAATGTGAAAATAAATAAAATATATAAATATGTATGTGCGAAAAAAATTCAAGAAATTTATGAAAAAAAAAAAATAAATAAAGATAATAAAGAAATAAAAAAGCTAAAAAATAGTGAATTGGTTATAAAAATTATAAATTTCACTAAGTGAAAAAGTTATTAGAAAAGTTATAAAATAATTATAAATAAATATTAAACAGTTGTACAAGTAGGCTTACACTTTGTTTCAAGCTATTTATTCATTTAACATGACAATTCATGTTTCGCTCACAGCGATCTATTAATTTCAACAACACACTCAGAGAAGCAAAAGCAAAAAACTTGCATGACATTTTTCTTACCATGCAATAGAAATATTTTTCTTTTAAATATTAACTCATATCGTTGCTATTTTTATTTTTAATGTTCAAATTTATAGCATGATATATTATTATATGCCATACACTGTTCTCATTGCTTTTTAGCTAGACAAGAAAAGCAATGATTTGCATTGCATTGCATTTCAAGCATAAAAAGTGCTGTTTGCATTCATGAGAAACGAAAAGTGTTGTTTTTGTCTTGTTTTAATTGTTTTAAATGTCATTAAAGAAATTGCATGCAATATTGTCGCCTATTGCTTTTGTGATTTCAAGTGAATTTGTGCAGCTGTTTATTATATTAATAAATTTATAGTAAGAAAATGCCAATAATTTTTTAGAAATTAAATAAAAAGGAAATTGATATAAAATTAATCAAAATAAAAAAATAAATTTAAAGTCCTGAAATATCCAAAAATGTCCATGTAATTTGTGAAAAAATCAAAAAAGGTCATGAAAGATCTTTGAAAAAAAAAGTGAATTAAAAATTAAAATTTGGAAAAATAATTGAAATTCGGTAAAAAATAAATATGTGCTGAAAATAAAAATTTGGAAATTCTTTGGGGAAATATAAAAAAAAATAATCAAAAATTAATAAAATCGGTGTTATATATAAAAAAAGTAATAATAAATAAATATTATTAAAATACTAAAAAATATCAAATTTAAATTAATTAAAAAATATAAAAATTAATAAAATCGGGGAAATTAAAATAATTGTAATAAAATAAAATTAATAAATTTTTTTAAAATAATAAAAAATATTAAATTCGAAAAATTAAAAAAATGTAATTACGCGTGAAAAATTATAAATTCGACAATTGTAGCGGCAAATAAATTGGACTCAACGCTTTTTTATGAAGTCAACATTTTTCAACACTTGGTGAGTGAGTTTCTTTTGTGTTTCTTTATTCTACTGTATATACTATTCTATTATTTTATTAATAATTTTTAAATAATTTTATAACATTTTATTATTTTTTTCCATACAAATATTGTTTTTAAAACATATTTCTTTTATTTTAATTTTCAAAAATTTTAAAGAAAATTTCTAAAAAGAAACTTTGTGTATAGAAAAACCAATTGGATTGTGCTATGAGGTAACCACCCCTGAGAAAAATTTTTCCATCCCAATTTTCTTTTTGTTTTGCTTCTTTTACTGAATATATTTATTTTATAGTTAATAGTTTTTTGGAGAACTACGTTTAGACAAGTAAATATCGGAGTTATGTCGTTTTATAAATGTCCATATCAAAAGAGTGAGGTTAGTGTAATAAGCTTAGTTTAGTAGTTGGACATTAATATTCACAGAGATTTATTTTCCATTGTCTATAACATATTTTTAGCTTTTGCTCTCTTTGAAACAAGGAATATATAGTAAATAAAATACCAAGTCCTAACTTTTTAGGTTAGCATGATTATAATTAGATAGAAACAGAATAATATTTGAACGGACTGAGTATACATGTCTAACTGCAGATTATTTGAGGAAATTTTTAGTAGTAAATCCATTGAGAAAGGGATTTGAGAAAGGAATAATGAGTACCAAATAGGATTCATATCTCTTTGTAGAACTTTTGCTTTCTCATTCGAATTTTAAAACAAGAAATGTAATTTTTAAGCTTTACGTTTTCCAGAAAATTTCCGTCTTTAAATTGAAAAATTATCCCCACTTATTCTTACACAGCCACATATGTATATAAGTGAGTACTTACATTATCTATAAGCCATCTTATCTGGTAAACTAATGGACATACAAATGCAGCAGGATATTTTCTCTTAACCCATTACCTTGGCGGAATGTGCATAAAATACGATTACATTTGCGATTAAGATTTTTATGAGCAACGTAACCTGAGTAATTTTTATATGAAATTATAAGGAAAAACATTAAGGTTTATAGCGCGAATGGCATTGGCAAGCAAGACAGCTTGGGTAGTTGTTGTTGCTCTTGGTGGCCAGGCGAACAGCCGTTGGTGGTTGTGCTATTTAAGCATGGACATGCGTGGGCGTATAAATACATATTTACAAGCGCTATATGAGCATACAACTGAAATTCTTTATAAGTATGAAAGGTGTGTACTCGCTTGTGCCTTGCGGCTATTCGCCACGTTGAGCGCACATTAACCAAAAAGCAATATCAAGAATGGTAATATTACTTTAAAATTTATATATAGATACCACCTACTCACATCGGTGGTTGCCTGTTGGTGCATTCATATGCTTGTCGGTGTGTGTGCCAGTCGAATTAGCCAAATGCAATGAAATGCCGTTGCGGTAATGGATTCTTTTGTGGCAGCTGAAATGCAGTTTTCTCCATTACTTACATACCGTAATTTTTGTGTTTTCTTTTTATATATTTTTTGTTATTTTTTTCTCCACATTCAGCACACTCAACGCAATAATGATTTTTCCATAAAAAGGAATTAACTGTAAACACACATGTGTGGCACACTAATTCATTTTTTTATTTGTGCCTTGCGTGAGCGCCCGTCTACATATGTGTTGCATGCATGCAAGTATGCACGCGTGGCTGAGTATAAAATGGATTTCCGTTTTGTGCAGCGCAAACGCATACAAAGTGGAGAAAAATAAATAGAAAAGGAGCGTGTAACCGCAACAAGGCTGCCGCCAAGCTTTTCACTGATTTTGTAAATAGTCCTGCAAGCGCATTCAGTTTTTAGGCTGACGTATTTATTTTTATTTTTTCATTTCTGCTGCTTCTTATACGCGAGCTTTCAACAGTTTTCGGCTTGCAGTTTTTCAGTAATTTTTTATTTTTTCTAATTTTTATTTATTTTTTTTTAGTAATTTTCCAAAGCTGATGTAATTTTAGTGCGCGCTTGGCAATGACGCTGTCAGCGGTGAGTCAGTGCGACGGCACTGTGTCAGTCAGTCACTCAGCTAGGCTGTAAATTTGTTACACTAAACACACACAAATGTGCCTGGTTTCAGGGTCACAGCGCACATTGCACCGACTTATTTTATTATAGTCGTGTATATGTATAAGTGTATATGCATGTAAATATAGTCTATAGAATTTATATACATATATGCACATACATACGTTTGCCTTTGACTTTTGGCCTGGCGCCCAGTCGTGCTGTCGCCTAGTCGTCCTGCCGCACCATGTTGCATGTTATGCGGTGGCTGAGTTAGCGAAGTTTTGTAGGTCAAGTTTGTGCATACACACACATACACTCTCTCTCTCTCTCAGCTAGACACAGGAGGCATTTCAAAGCACACACTAACTCATACAAATAAATTTTTTTAAAGTAGATGTGTGTTTGCTCGCCTACTTTTTGCTTGCACTGTCGAAAGTAGTTAATGAAAGTGCAGCAACAACAAACAAACAAACCCCCAGCTAACCACAATCAGTTTATGTACTTGCCATTACTTGTTGTTGTTGTTGCATGTGTGCATAAAATACATATACATACATACATATATATATGTATATATGCAAGCTCCTTTTATAAGCAGCTTAATGCCAATTTAAATTCAACTCGAATGAATGCTTTAAAAAAATACCAAACCATTTGCGGCTATTCGTGTGCTAATCGGCCCATTTTGTTTGCTTGCGACGGCTGAAAATTTAAAATGCGTCCGTCCATATTATTTGTATACGCATGAAATATGAATAGCTGTGGGCTGTGTGAGTGAGGGTGGCATACGAACCACATGGCTTTGTATTCAGTTGTCCTTGACAGTTTTGAATTACTTAATGGCAATGATTATTTGCACTTGGCTGTATTTTTGGATTTTTTTTTTAATTTTATTTTGCTGAGTGCATTTTAGATTAATTTAGAGGCTCTTTATTTGATTTCTTTGTTGGTTATATAGTTTATTCTATTATTTACTAGTAAGACTAGTCTTTAATGCATATTAGTTAGTTATTAAAATCAGTTTGTTCTAAGATATTATTATCGTGAGGCGAGCTTTACTACTTTTGGACCTTAGGAATGCTTTTATAAGTCTTTTTCCAGTAATTCTTGACAAAGGAATTGGGTAGGTTGTATACCCTGAAGTGTTCTCTATGAAAATGAAGTATGTTTTCAGGAATATCCAGACTAAAATTGAATTATTTTCATAAAACCACTTTTTTCTGTGAAGTAATATGCTTACGTTGAGTTACTAACTCGACTTAATTGACTATTTTGGAGTTTAGTATTAAACACCACTTACAAAAACAAAGTTTGAAACATCGAGTACATAAAAAAATAGCAAAGGAACTCAGAGTTCATTAAACACTGTTTTAAATTCATAAGCTCAAAAGCTTCAACTCGAGTATAGGACATAAATGTACTATAATATTCGAATACATAAAAAGAGTGTCCACTCAAACTCAGAGTTAATTAAACATTCGAATTGCCAATTTTGCATAAACTCAAGATTTTAAACTCGAGTTCGTTCTGAATGAATATACTATAATAACCTAGTACACAAAAAGTATATCAAGGATAACTCAGGTATACTCGACTCAACTATTTGTAGACTTTAAAACTTAAACTCGAGTTTGCTGCACAACAACTATAATAATCAAGTACATAAAAAGAGTTTCAAAGTAAACTCAGATATAATTAAATACTTTTCATATACTCAAGACCTTAAACTCGGGTTTACGGTTTTAGATGAATATTCTATATTAATCGAGTACATAAACTGAGTATCAAAGTAAACTCAGATATAATTAAACACGCTACTTAACTACTCGTAAACTCAATACCTTAAACTCGAGTTTAGTATAAGATGCTAAGAATATGAAAATAATGAGAATTTTGGGAGATGGAATTGAAATATTGTCGTTCTTGAATCGATACTCAAAAATTCTTTTCCGTACCGTTAGAATAAAAAAATTTCTATTTTTTTTATTTTTTTCACGTTTGTTTAATACTACTGAATAAATACTTTGAATTGTACTAACTTAATCAAAGCCAACGGTACAAAGGTCACTGCTACTTTTAGCATTTAAGATCAAGGTAAGGTAAGATTTATATTAAGATTACTTTGCCGTAAATAGGAAATCCAAATCTTTTTTCTATTTCTGCATTTACTTGTTACTAAATTTGTTGGAAGTGTGAATAAATAAGTTGAATTTTCGTAATTCTAATAACGCTTATTAATTAGCTTTTCTTCCAAGAATTCATAATATTATCCTTAATTAGAACGACATCTGTGAAAACACATACGTGCTGGTTAACTTACACGTATAGCTATACCTTATGCCAATAGCAATAGCTGTACATATACATATGTAGGTAAGGATGCTTGGATGAACGCCTAAAAGTTGACAACACGTGCGTGAGTTACCTAATTTGCTGGCAGAATGTTAAACATATAAAACCTTAAGTTGAAGCGAAGCCAAATAATTTCACCTGGCATGTATTAAAGTGATGGATGTAGCTTTTATGATATATCTATAAAGATTTGCAATCAAATTAAAAATTTTTAAAGTGTTAAATTTCATATAGAAAATCGTCTTCTTAGCTACAATGTTATAGTATCCTTGCCATTATCGCACGCTCGCATATAATTATAATCTTAAAGCCCAAATAGAAAATTCAAGTAATATTTCAGACTTTAATTTCACCCTACTCCACATGTATTTGTTGTTTTTCTTTTTGGTTGTGCCTTGCTCAAATTCATTTTATGGCTTCTGCATTTGTAAATAATCCGCAGTGCTAAGCTTTTCATGGCACCCACACACACACGCACGCATGTACACGGCGCGCACTTGAACTGCGACAGCCAGCCGCTTACAGTTGAACACACACAACAACAACACAAGCAAACATACTCATGATAAAAATTTGACAGATCTGTGTCTTTTAGAAAAATGAGTGATTTCGTTATAAAAATTTTCATTTCCTTTTTAAGGTTGCGTCTAAAATTGAGTTTTAGACACCCACCTCCCTCTACATAGTACATACACACACCTAAGCGGTTGACTTTCTGCACAAAAATACATTTGTAGCCATAAGCGTAAATGCAAGAAAAAAAGAAAATGAAAAATATTTCTCATGAAGAAAGTAGAACTCACGGTGGAACGGTTTTTGTGTGTCATTCAATATGTATTTGTATTTGTTCTTATTTCAGCTTCTACTTCTATATGTCATCGTAATTATGTCAGGTGATGCCATAAATCATAAGAATACATAAAGTGGTGCGTAAAAATATTAGAATTATATAATGTGTAGTAATGCCAGCGAAAATATTTATATTTTTTCTTTGACACGCAGCTTTTTATGTCATCTGCTTTCATGTTCATTCTTAAATTATTTAAAGCATTATTTGATCGTATTTTGAAGCGTTTTATGCGTGAATTTCATTATAATTCAATGAATTTTAATATTCAGATAATTTTCCTACTCGATATGAGTAGAAATAAATACTAAATCGAAGCTTCACTTTAAGCTTTTCTTTTTAGGGTGTTCATTTTACTCATTATGGACGTTTATTTCTCAAGAATCTCCTTTATTTTTCCTTAATTCCTAACTTTTTGCTACTTTTGTGTCATAGTCAATTGTTGTGGGATTTTGCCACCTGTCTATAGCAAGTTGACAAATAAAAGTTGGACTTTTCTGGCTTCCAGCCATCCACAATTTGTGGCGAGAGTGAAAGCCTGCGAGAGAGTAGGGAGCTTTCATTTGAAGCTTTCGTCTTTTCGGATATTGCTTATCATCAATTTTTATGGTTTTGCTCTGCATGTGTATAGGTGTTATAAGGAAGAGAAAAATTAGAATAACTCCTAAATTTTTTGTATACTAATTTCCAGAATTAGTAACTCGTTTTATACCAATTTGTTAAGATTTTTGATATTTGAGTGT
Organism: Zeugodacus tau; assembly: GCA_031772095.1. Taxonomy (NCBI): domain Eukaryota; kingdom Metazoa; phylum Arthropoda; class Insecta; order Diptera; family Tephritidae; genus Zeugodacus; species Zeugodacus tau. The sequence continues at coordinate 39,656,414 of CM062650.1, read as the reverse complement.
TTCTAAGTGAAATAATGTACTGGAAATTTTAAAAATATTTAAGCATGTCTATGAATTATGCATCTCTTGTATTAATTTAATATTATTATCGACTAATCGATACATCTTTGTTTTGTGTTCTTTCATTTATTATTTTGTAGCTGGTATTGCGCAAATGTAGTCGATAATCGATAATTTGATGTTTTGCGTAATCGATTAATCGATGAATTTAGTATCGATATTAATATTTTTTTTAATTTTTAAAATTTGCTAGCAATTAAGTATTATTTTCCCGTTCTTGCTAAGCGCAGTACTACCCCTGTGGACTTCCTAGGACTATTAATTAAATAATTTAATCAATTTGCTTTCGTTATTTAGCTAACCATGTTACTCCAATATTTGGGGATCTACATAGGTGATATCAAAGGAAGTTTCGAAAAGTAACATTCTACGGTTTGACCGTTGAGAACTATGGAAATCATGTTCTTGGTTTCACATCCTAAAACTACTCAGATTTTTAACACAGATCCACCAATATAGTATTTCTAAGAGATGAATTTATGAATATGAATTGAATATTGGGGTGCATCATTTCATAACTAATAACAAGTTTTCTTTTAGACTGTAACTTAAAACACTTACTTTGTCACTCTTTCTCTCTCTCACACTCTTTCCACTCTCACATCTCCAACACCGACTCGTCGACAGCAAAAATGCGCTAGGTCATTGAGCCAATCCTTTTTTGCCATTTCTCTTGACCGTTTCGCAATTTCCTCTGCACACTGCTCACAAAGGTCGAAGGTCTCCAACAAGGGCCCTCCGCTTTACGCGCCAAGGCGGGTCGAAAGCATTTCAGCGGTAACTGACAACAGACTGGATTGTGGGTTGTCGCTTGTTGCTGCTGCTGCTTTTTCGTGCTTTTTTTACTGGAGAGAAATACTATAATTCTATTTGGTCACAGCATATACTGGCTGCTATAGTCAACTACCATGCTCCACTGAAAGGCAGCGTTCCAACCAACCAGCCCAACTCTGTGGGCTACTAAGCTGTAAGTTTTTTACTTGCCCTTCACTTTGCCATTGTCGTGTCGTAATTTGGTTGTTCTTGTTGTCTGTGCTAACTGTCTTTTTAAGGACTGTGTGGATTTTTATTAATGTGCGCTGTCGCGTTTATTTGCGTTTATTTAATGTTTAGTAGTTCAGCTGACCACATATATTAAGGCTGTCTGATAGTCATAGACTTGTACTATATATACATATATATTTACTTTCATATATATACACATACTCGTATATTTGCAAATAAATGCGGCGCCTGTCTGTGGTAAAGCGAAATTCATGGCTATACTTAACACATTGTTTGCCAAAAGGGCGTGTTTAATGGTCTCTATTATAATTTGCGCATTTATTCCAACAAATATGAGTAAATACACTCATATGTATGTATATGTATGTTTGTGCCAGCGTTTTAAGGCTTTAGTTATTTGCATGATTTGAAGACTATTAACATATTAGCGCCGCTTCTTGTCATACGCCACTTTATTGCTGCTTAATTTTGTAGATTTGTGTGGTAGAGAAAAATTGTTTACATGTGTACATATTATACAAGTCAATATAATTATGAAATTGTAGGCTTTCAACAGTGGAGGTGAGTTTTCTAATTTGTGGATATATGCTTCATTAAAGTAAGAAATTATTCAATTACTCAAGTGAAAGGAAGTTCATACGCTTGAATGTTGAGCCATTGAGAATACGGAATTGAAATTATTATCTTATTTTAATTGTTTTAAGAAATAATACTAAAAATGGGGAAAAGGATGCAAAAGAACATTCTGCATGGTCTCATATCAGTTCCTAAGTAGATTATTTCAACAATCACGACTATATCACCAGACTAGATTGCTGGAAAAAAAAGTAATACTTTCAAGGGCGGTATTGCTTACATTTTGGAGACTGACCGACTGATATCTGAGGATATATGTATCTATAGTTTAATTAACAGTAATTTAGAGTTTCATACAGCACAGTATTTGTTTAGGAGAGTATAAACCCTATATAGGATTTATCCAATTCAAAATGGATTGATGAAACAACCTCTGGAGAAAAGCTTTCACTTGAGCTTTCATCTCCTTCCGTTCAATCTCGTAGTTAAGTTATGTAGTACTTTTAGGTATGACAATGCTTTCATTCTGAAGACTAACAGACATAACGGTAGTAGAAATAACGGTTATTTACAATTTTATACAATATAATACAATATAGTACCACTACATAGATTTTATACAATTCACTTTGAATGGATAAAAAAACATCTAAGGAAGAGCTTTCAGTTGAGCTTTCATATGCAACGAGAGCTTTCGTTATATTATTGAAAATATTATACAATAATTCAATTTAAACTTCCAGAGAAGAGCTTTCACTTGAGCTTTTATGTGTTACGAAATTCATTGTTATGAAACGATATTAATTTCGATAAATTTATGGGTAATTTTGACAATCAAAAATCGTATTAATTCAACTAAGGAGAGATATATTGTAATTAAGGTCTTGAGCAGAAACTTTCACTTTCTGAAACCAAACAAGGCATCACATATGCATATACAACTACAACTACTTCTAAATTTACAACTACATATGAGCAGATTGAGCTAGCATCAGCTGTAAGCGCTTTAGTACTCAATAAGTTCGCTTTCACGTTTGTTGTTGTACACCGCTCAGCTAGTGTCGCAACAACTCAATTTGTATATACCCACGCCCACTTCATCAATTCCAAGCGTTGAAACTGAAATTTATTACCCGAAATTGTCGTCGTCGAAGTCGTGTCGCGGGTTGTTTGCACTTTGTTTTGTTTGGCACGACCGAAATTGGAATTAGGAAATCCACACTTGTCGCGGTGTGTAAATAAGCACACAAACACACACACCAACATAACAAAGTTTACAGCTGCACACACACCCCTCGCAAACATGCATAGCTTTGTAGTGTGAGCCATCGATGAGAGATCGCTGTCGTTACAATTTCATTCCGTTGCACTTAGCTTAGCCGAGCTTAGCGCAGCTCTCAGCACGGCTACAACACCACTACTAGCGGCCTAACATTACCATTACGCGATGCTTTGTTACAGCAAGTTGGGGGCTCTTAGTGGAACAACGCCTGAAAGTATGCTGCGCGCCTTACTTACATATATGCTATTGTTTGTTTGTATGTGTGTAGTTGTAAGGATGTGTTCGTTGGTATGCCTGTGACTATAGTGAGCTTAGCGCAATCCTCCGTTGTTTGTATAGGCAACATTCGCAATATCCGCTTGCCTGATTGCCCCAACATGCCATCATCAACGTGCGGCGCCGGCGTTGTTGTTGTTATTCTGCCTGTCAATAGCACGAACATGTGTTTTGTGCCGTTTTTTTCTAATTTATGACATTTCGTAGGCGCATAACTGACAAATCGCGCACAAACACACACACATACAGAGAGATGTAAACAAGGACGCCAACAAACGCTCGACAAAATAGTTCATAGGTGTGGCAGCTTGTAACTTGTAGTTGTTCGATTGATGCGTGGCTGCCAGCCTGCCTGCCAATCGCGCAGAAGTTGCAGATGAAAAACAATCAAAGAACGCGCTGCCAACAACAGCAACAACAACAACATCACGTATGCAAAGCGCTCTGTTGTTAAGTACACAATGGGATTTTGAAAAAGGCGCACAACACACGGCACACGCCGGCACAAGGGAGCAAGTGCAAACACAAATTGAATTGTTGTTGTTGTTGGAAATGTGAGCGGTTAATGCCAAACGCCAAATGCTGGGAATTTGATTACAAATTTATGCCATAAAAAGCAGCGGAACTGCGTGCATATGTAGTTGTAACAATTGGTTTTTGTTTGTTGTTGTTGTGGATGTTGTTTATTAGGGTGGTGTTTGGCCCCCAGCGGTGCATTTTTGTATATATATATTTGTGTATATATTGTACATAGGTTGTGTAGGGAAGCGTCTTGCAGCAAATTGTGAATAAAAGTGTTTTGAACTTGAAATTTTTTTAGTATTATATAAGTACTGGAGAGCGATGGTAACGGTTTTAGCTATATACAATACCGAAGAACTCAGAAGTAGTAGTAACAGGAATCTGCATTTTGATGATTCAACTGAAGGCAGTCTTAGAAGGAGACTTTTATAAAAATCTGAAGATCAAAATACCATTAGAGGTCAAAAGGTCATAACGGTAAAATCTATATTTACTATACTGAAGAACTAAGAAGCAATGGAGGCAGGAATTTTTTCTGGTGGTTCAACTGAAAGGAATCTCGGGAGTAGACTTTAATAAAAATCTGAACATCAGAATCTCATTAGAGGTCTAAAGGTCATAACGGTAAAATCTGTATTTACTATACTGAAGCACACTGAAGCTCGGGTGATTCAACTGAAAGAAATCGCGGGAGCAGACTTTCAAACAAATCCGCGAATTAGATTTCCGAATCCCGTTAGAAATACAAAAAGAACGTTAGATCGCTACTGTAGTAATATAAACTCATTTTTCAGAGTTACAAACAACATATTATTCGAAGATCACAAAAAATGGCGAAACAATAGGTTTGGACGAGTTGTGAGAGGACTAATAGAACCGTACCCACGACAGAAGGGTCTAAGGGATCCAGATTTTTATATTGGCAAGGGGCGTAGAAAAATATAGGTTAGGTTTTGCTGAATATTGATAGTATTTTAAATTCCTCGATAATTCAAATATATCAAGACGGTCAAATGCTGTAAAAAATCATTTACTAGTGAAACTGATTAACCTTTGGCCTTCAAACAGCATGAATTAGACTCCGATGATGAAACCTGAGATCGTACGAGCGCTGAATATTGGTCGATCTTATAAAAGTTCGACTTTAATTTATATCAAAGAACTTTGAAAAGGTTTCTGAAGACGAAAAGTGAAAATTAATATCAAAAATATTTTCAAGATGGAAATATTTTATCAAAAGATGTATTGAATTTATCAGTTCCTTGCTTAGAGACTTCCTCCAGAACTACGAGAGGGTCGGGCTTACAAAAATTTGGTATATCAAAGGCTCTGAAAAATGTTTCTAAAAAGAAAACTTAAATATTAGAATTTAAAATCTTTCTGATCTGGTAAGACTTTATCAAATCAGACATTTAATATATCAGTTTCTTGCTTAGAAGCCTCCTCCATAGCTATGAGAGCGTTTTAATGCGAGTAATTTATGAATATTTTTTTTTCTAAAAATTCCTTGCTTGAGAAATTATATCATAAAGCTGAGTATATACATTATCATATCTGGAACTGCAAGTACCTAGATATGTAACATACTTCAGGTCCTGTTATCATCGTTTCTGTGGCTGTTGCAGTTGCTGCCACTGTCGATTGCAGTTATGACAATATGCTATTCAAACCACTGCTATATTGCTGTTATTGTCTACAGTTATTGTTTAGCTATGTGAGCTGTACATATATTTCGTGCTATGTTTCTATAGGAAACATATAGCGTAGGATATGTGGAATATGAGGAAGCATCGCATTGTTGCAGTCGTCAAATCGCGAAAAATGTTTATTTACATGTTTACCGTTAGGAAATGAAAGCATCCTACGCCGGCTGCATGAACACACGCAACATACAAACAAACACAGCTACAGTCATATTTATAGGTACATGTGTATATATATGTAAGGGAATGCGGCTTGACTTGGCATGTGAGTGGTTGGAACGTGCTCTTGAGGGCTGAGCAAGCCGCGTGTGCCGCACTACAAGTGTATACAAAATAGAAATGCTGCGTTTGCGTGTGCGCTGTGCCGCCATGTGTGTGCACGAACACTTCCGGTGTAGAAGGATAATAAACACATGACACCCCCAGCAACGAACATTTAATGCCAAGACAAGCGAATAGACAAACAACAGACATTGACAAAGTGACGGGTAAACCGAAAATACACACACACACGAGTACACTCACCCACACATATAGACAATGCTTTAATGGCGGTTGAAAGAGGTGAGAAGCGCTTGGTGGCGGCTTCTAGGTGCCACATAATGTTTAGGCTGCGGTTATATATGTATGTGTGTGTGTGTGTGTCTGTGTTTGCAAGGAACTGTTATAAATAATACGCGTATAAAAAACATACATATATAAAATCAGGCAGCCATGGGAAGAGCAACAACTGGCTGTGTGCGCCTGCTGCTACTAAATACTAGATAGTATGCGAGTGTTGCTTGACTGTTGATAGTTTGGTGCGTTGTAGACATGTGCCACAACAACAACAACAACAATTTGAGATTCATACAACAAAAGCAGCAGTAGAGTACAAATAAACTGGCGTTTAATAATAACAAACAAGCGTACGTTTATGCCAAATAGGAAATACCAATAAAAAAGTGAGGCGTCAACTTGAGAAGACAAATCAGAAAAAAATAAATAAAAATAAATAAAACGCAGACAAAACGTATTTGAGACACATTACTAAGAAAAATAGCAGAAGTAATCACAACAAAAAAATTTCAAACAAATAGTTGTAAGAGCAGCTGGATGTAGGGTGTCTGGATATAGGGCTGAAGGCTGTATGTAAGAAATACTACAAATTGATGAAGCAGCAAAGTAAGGCAAGCACAGAAAAATTTTATATTTGAACTAACAAAGCACAAACAACTATTAATAATAGTAACAAATTGCGACACAACAGACCATCCCGCAAAGGAAACAGAATACTTGCTGTCCACCAAGCGGACAACTGATGACACACCAACAAGTGGGGGACACTGCCAAAACACACACTACAAGTTTATCTAGAAAAAAAAAATATATATATCTCTATGTATTAGTCAACACCGCCATTGATGCGTTATGCAACACAATGTGGCAGTCAAGTGTATTGCTGGACGGATACAAGTGATGATTATTGCAAGAAGCAGGTGGAAAATTGAATTTTTTCTATGTGATTGCGCAATGGCAGCAAAGCAAAATAAGTGAAGCAACAGAGCAGCTGATGCACTATACATGGAAGCTAGTAATTCAAAACTCAGCAGCCGAGAGACAAGCCTACAGTTGTACCATATATACATACATACAATATCGTCTACAAATTGCTGTTCATTGTTAGTGACGCTGCAGTCAGTTGTGTGTGTGTGATTTACGTTTGACAGCTTCAGATTGGACAGTTTGATTGGGTAGGCACTGACTTCGAGTTGGCTCAACCCACAAGTGCCAGCTATTGTATATCATCTGCCTCTGTGTAGCTTTCGTTTGATTTTAAATGACTAGGAAATTTGCAAAGCTTTTGTACTTTTGTATTGCATTTCCATTGCCAACTTGCTGCGTGGTAAAATTATCATTTAAAAGCTGCATAATTTTCTATCAGTCTGCAAATGAGCGCTTATAGTAGAGTAGGTTGTGTTAAGGAAGTGGGCGGCATTTATAAATCGCTTTTGTGTTCTTACTACAGCGCGAATGACGTTTGACTTGCATCAATAGTTAGTTTAGAATATTGCTGACTTAATTTGTAGATTGCAATAAGAGAGTGTCTCAATAAATTATCAGGGATTAATGCTAAGTATGTACTTCTAGTTCTACAATCAACACACTTGCTTCGATTTAAGATTAATAGCAAGTTACTAATACTAGATAAAGACGAAATTCGTTCACTGAAATGCATCCCTGGGGTTTTACTGAGAAAGAAAAAGTTTCGAAGTAAATATTTTAATGAAGGGGTAACTCAACAACAACCGGGTCTACGTAATCGGAACGGACTAGAATTATTTTCTGCCAAGATCTACCAAGAACACAGAGAATATTTCTCAAAACTATTTGTGGCAGAATTTCTGACACTACAACAACAATATATGCACTTTGAGATGATGAGATTTCAGATTCTCCTTTTGTACCTCATTAGTTAAGAAGTTAAGCTATATAGTGACTGGATAGCTCTGTTATTGTGTTTCAAAGTTGTGTTGTTTCCAAGTGAATTATACTATATGGTCTACAGCTTTGCTTCCGCCTTTGTTTTTTGGAAATTTAAAACGGCGAAATGAAAACGGCGTAAGAAAAGTTGTAGACCTAATAGTATAGATATGATCCAAAGTACTTAGAAGCCAATGGCTCCGATCATAAAAATGCGATGATTTTGAAGTTTGCAGATTTCTTTGAGGTTAGAACCAATAATTGATCTCATATAACAGATTTGATAAGTATAGATTGTGTTTATTTTCTTAAAACTTAAAATCTAAAAGTCTTTTCTGAGGGCTGAACTCTTCTATGGAATATGTAATCGTCATAAGAGTGGAAGCTGTGGTCTTATAGTTAGAAGATCTAATATTTCCTCGTTATTTAAGAGATTTCGAAGACTAATTCCAAGCTCTAAAGTGTTTAGCTACCTAAGAATCGAAGTTTGCATAGTTTTTGTAATTTTTACTTTTTTGTTTAATATTTCTTACAGGGCATGTTAGTAGATCTAATATTTCCATGCTTTTTAAGGTATTTGAAGACTAATTCTAAGTTCCAAAAAGTTCAGTTATCTAAGAATCGAAGTTTGTACATTTTCTGCTATTTTAAAATTTTTCATTTAATATTTCCTACAGGGCATGTATGGAGTTTTTGGGGTTTTCGTTTTTATTCAAAAAATATTATGTTTGAATGACAATATTAATGCAAAAAACTGACAAAAACTTAATTATTTCATTTTTACCCTTAATTTCAACCAAAACAAACTCGTATGAGGCGTTTAATTTGTCTGTATCGCCCCAATTTATGCATTTAATATAATAAACAAATAGAAAATAGTAAAATCGAAATCCAAATGAAAACATGAATAACTAAAATTGAAGTAAAGTACCAATTTCGAAATTTAATATTAAATAAACAACAATAACAAGTAAATATGAGTAGCTTTACTCCCAGTATTAGACAACAAATTGGAAATGCACACTATATTTTTATCGTAACGTCTGCTGAAAGCAATGGCGAGTGAGTTAAAGTGAAGAAATACAAGCAACTTGTGCGCCCAAATGTAACCTATAAATTATTTATGAAAGTACACATGTGAAAAACTGCGCTACAAACGATGGGTTGCCAACAAAGCGCTGTCGAATAGGAGCTGGACAAATGGAGGCGCTTTGCAAGGGCGGCGGTCTACGTGAGAGAGTTGCCAGACGCAAGGCAGGCGCAGGAGTTGTAGTGGCTGAAGACACATGCCTGTTGGCACTGAGACAGCTGCAGTATGACTGTTGGCATGTTTCTTAGCCGCGTCCTGCCAAACAGCTAGTCAGCCAGCCCAACAGCCGCTAAGCTTTATGCGTCTGGTTGCCGCGCAAAACTTTTATTACAATTTGTTGTGGCACTAATGGCATTGCTTGGGAAAACGTACGAAGCATTTCAGGCGCCACCAAAGTTGTAAAACAAAAGCGCTATGAAAGTGCGTGGTGGCAAGTAGAGGAAAGCAAGTAGTAATAATGCGATCGGTTGTGTGTGATTGGCAGAAAGCGATTATTGCAATTAAACTCATTAAAGCGGCACAAACAGTACGTAATTGATATTGATATTTTTTCGGTTAGGGTTTGAGTAGGTGTGGGTTTATGGCACAAATTTTCCTTCTGTTAGTATTCTTGTGTGTGTGTGTGAGTTTACCGTTATGTGTTAGCTTAAGTTTTAGTAAATTGCTTTTTGCTATTTTCTACGTCAAGCTAGCTAGTACACGTTAAACCGTGAAAAACTTGCCTCTGTCAAACTTGTCTCTCTAGTCAATATAAATACGTTTATATTATTGTTATTATTATTATTGCACACATCGGTGTATTATATTTTCTACGAGTATATGTAAATTTACTTCTTGCCACTAAAAGTTAGTAAATTTTCATATCGCACGTACGCAGTCATACGCATACTGTGTCAGTTATTTCTTGCTGCCTGTCTGTTGGGTCTGCAGTGAACGCCATGAAATATTCAATACACTTTTTTATTGTTTATCGATCGATGGAGCGCACAAGATATGCATAGAGAATATAATTTGTTGTTTTTTGTGTAAACAAAATGTTGTATGTATTTTTTGTTGTCAAAAGTAGAAGTTTTCGCTTGAGAGGTTTGACTGAGGCCGAACTAGTACCAAAAGGACCAGAAATGGGTCAATTTAAAATTTTATATATTTTTAAATTCAATAATATTTTGATTTGATGAAATCTGCATATTGATAAAACCAGCAAATGGCAGAATATTAAGAATTTTTTAATAAATTATGTATCAAAACTAAATTTATTTTATATTTGCAATAATTCTAATATATATTTTTATATTTCCTTTTTTTCTACCTCTTCAAGCATTTCTGAGTTCAAAAATAATTGTTTGTGCTCAAACTTAACAATTTTTTTTGGTTTTTTTCGGATTAGTAAGGGACTAGTTAATTTCGGACCAATTATTCTATGAAAAATAATAATCTGCTCTTGTGCTTGCCTTGTGCTTCAGACTAGTTATAATATAATTTCATTTAGTTCCTTACACTGTCTATATTTATGAACGGTACAGTCGTAACGGCCTTGACGGCCTTTCGCTGTACGTATACGACCTGTTGTCCCACTCTGTACTTTAGTTACACTGATGTGGCTATGCATTTTTTATATGATTTACAGGCAATAGACAGCACTTTTTGTGGGTATAGAATAGAATGTATCGTTTGTTTTTATTGTTTATATTCCATTTTTTCTCTATATATACTCATTGAAAATGTAACCAAGAGACGAAGTCAATGGAGTGGCGTTATCGATTAATATTGGTCATATTGAAAGTATAAATGTTGAGAAATATTACCGTTAAATTGTATATAATTATTATTTTCTCGAATTTCAGTATTTTTAAGTACTTCGTCTTCAAGTATAAGGTTTGAAACTTATAGATGATTATTAAATATTTGTAGTAATTTACCCCTTAAGATATTTCTTGACAATTTGCTTCAATTATGATATTTGTTCCAATTACTGTTGCTTATTTTATTTTACTCACTGGGTTTTAATACGTTTTAGATCTCCTTAGAATAGAGTAGCTTACCTGAAAGAGAGAAAGAATATTATATTTAGTTATTTTATAGTCAAAAACAAATTTTATTATTTAATATCAGAATAATAGCTTCACGCTTGGTGGAGTTTTACATTATATATGTAATATATGTAGCTCCCTTAGAACATTTTAGCATTAGAGCTTCAAGCTTTTGTTTCTCGAAAGAATTTCAATCGTTTCTCGCCTATTTACTCCAAAATAGTGCTTATTACCGAGAGATATCTTATAATAAATTTCATGGCTAGTATTGTTAAGGGTGCCCAAGGCGGTTTCTTAGTTTAACAAAATGTTGACATTCTATGTGTTTTGGATTAATAAAATCTCATTAGTATGAAAGCTCATTTTTAGGTTATTGAACATTATTATGAATACTTTACTATTCCACGTTCTTTAAAAAAAATAACGGTACTAGATTTTCTGATTTTTAGACCTTTAGGAAGTTCCAAATATGCTCTCAAAAGATATTATTATAAAGCAATGGAAAGCAATTAAGTGAAAATCCCTATTTGAGGGAGAAGTATATTGATATTTGAGAATAGTGAGGGCTTAAGGATAGTTCAATATTGTTTGAAATCACACAGTCAAATTAAGAAAAATTATTATAAGATGACTGTATGAATATACTACCTCTCGAAGAATCTCTTAACTCAATTATGATACATTTTCGATTAGAAAAAAATTCTTATTGAGTATTGACATAGATTGTGAATTGTCAGATCTGATTGCTCTATCAACACTAGTTGTTTTTGTTCGACTTGTTGTTGTAAAACATTGTCGATATCTTTTCTATGACCGCTGCTAAGATAAAGGTCCATAGTCTGTTATACATATATCTGGCTCTGTTTCGCTTACTTTAAACCAACTGTCAGTCTTTTCCGACACCATCTCTCAGCAAGAGCGCCAACGAAATTATTAACAGTTGTGTTAGTAATGAATGAAAAATATATATAATTTTCTAACTGCATAAAAATTTCATGTTTGCCCTGTCATTAGTCCGTAGTACTTGAGTACTTGAGCACATAAAAGATGTATGAAAGAAATGAAAAAAATATGGATTTATCACTTTAATTAGCTAATTTAGCCGCTAATGAGTCGCATTCCAATTCATTTGTCACAAATTTTCACAAAAATATGTAAATATGTATGTGTATAATACTAGATATGACAAAGACAAAAAAACGGGAGGGGGTTTTAAGAAAAAAAATCATATTTATGTACATACATATACATATATAGATATAGGTAAGTTTTTACTAAACATTTTGTGAAAAAAAAAAATGTAAAAAAGTAGCAATGCCAATGGCCGCTAAATATTTATTATTCCGTGAAAAATATGCGTATAATAAAGTGTACATATGTATATATGTATGTATGTATGTCAACATATTTAGAATATGCTACTAAGTATTTAGTATGTAAGTAAATGCTCTATGGAGTGACAACGATGGCTGATATGACTTTGTTGTCGTCGCCGTTGACGTGGCCATGTGACACTGCCTGTCAGCCATGACAGCGACGAGCGGCATACTGTCACTTAGCTATGCTAGCGCTTAGGCAAATGTTAGTTTGTGGTTTGGTTTGTTGGCTTTTTCCTGCAATTAAATCGATATTAGGTTGAAGAGGTCGTTGGACAAATGGTCGGTTGGATGGATGGACTGACAAGTACGGCGACTAATTGCAAATGGCACGGAAATGTTTGGCTAGCAAGCGACTAATTTCGAGTGGCAAGAGAGAGAGAGGTAGAGTTAGATAGAGTGGCAGAGGAGATAGAGTGGTGCCTATGTAGGCACGCAATAACAGTTAGTGTGTAGTAATCTAATGTGGTACTTTAGCAAATAAAATATAAATGCAAATGCTGATACCGAAATTCATTTGCATACAAATGTCTAATTTATGTGTGTGCTTGTATGCTTGTATATACATATATGTAGAGACAAGCATGTAGTTACAGGCATAATATACTAGTCTTATCGGTAGCTTTACAATGTCCACTCAACGCGACACTTGAGAGCATGTTGCCTACATTGTTGACATGTGCTTATACACACACACACAGAAATACTCATACATACATAGATATGAAGTCAATTGGCAATGCACTTGACAGCACAAGACAAATACGCGCGTAAACATGCATACATACAGGCTTACAGACATTTGCATACAATACAACCGTCATGCCGCTCATACATATAATGCGGCAAAGTGGCAGCCATTGAAAGCTTCAAGTGGCGCTCCATAACTACATATTACTGCTGTGTCGGCTGTGTCTGCTATGGCGGCTGCGCCAATAACGATAACCGACATTCATTGTTGTGTTTACAACTGTAATGAGCTTTCATAATGACCGCGAAAACAAAGCACTAACCACCTGACCGCACTCCTCTTACAGCATTTCCCCTCTAGCCAACGTTCAAAAATTCAATTTTAATTAATATTCCCGCGACGTTTTTAGTGGAAAATCAGTAGCAGTGCAAACTGTCCGGACACAAACTAATCAGCGACTTTATGGCGCAACAACAACAAAGCGGAAGCTTAAGCACTTGCTAGCAAACAATGACCAAGGCACAGCGCCCGCTCCAACCGGATGGACGTGAATAATTTTGTTGTTGTTGTTGCAACAGCTGTTCGCGAAAGCGTACTATAAATGTCAGCGCGCGCAATGAGTTGGCTAGTGTGTGTGTTGTTGGTTCTAAAAGGAAGTTGGAGTAGGTTCCTTAAGACGTTCATTTCAATGTATTCTATATAAATAGGTGCTCAAGTGCGAGTGAGCAGTTTTCAATTTATTAAACATTTTTAATGAGCTGTCAAAATGAAAATCCTATTTAAATCTATTATTTTGCGTCGTTATGTCTTCTAGGAGGGTTAGCAAAATACTTGTGTAAACGTGAGTCGATGGCTTAGGTTTCAAGTTACTTGCTGGCTTATTACTGTGAGGTAGGGTAAATAGAGGTTACAGTTAAGCTTTTTTAATTTAAAGGGGCTCCGTAGATATTATAGCTACAGGAGTAGGAAATGAGAGAAAAAATTCTCAGATTAAATTTTCATTTCTTTTAATAATATAAAATTATTTTTTAAAAATTTCAACACCAGTTTTCGAAAAATTTCGAGTAAAGTCTTAATGACCTTTTGGAAAACAAATATTTATTTTCAATAAAAGAGAAGAAATAAAAAGTTTCAAAATATTTTTGAAAAAAAAAATTTAAATAAATTTTGAATTAAAAAAAAAAAATTAAAAAAAAGTTTTGAAAATTTTTTGAAACTTTTTGCAAATTTTAAAATATTTTTTTTTTTTACTTTTATTTTTTTTTACAAATAATTAGTATTTTTAAATTTTTATATTCGAAAAACATACCAAAATAGTATTGCATAATTATTTTTTTAAGAAGATTAAGATTTTTATTTTTAAATTATATAAATTATTTAATAATTTCAACACCAATTTTTGAAAAATTTCGAGTAAAGTCTTAATGAACTTTTGGAAAATAATATTTAAATTTTGAATTAAAAAAAAATTTAAAAAATTTTGAGACCTTTTGAAAATTGTAAAATATTTTTTTTTTAACTTTTATTTATTTTACAAAGGATTAGTATTTTTAAATTTTTATATTCGAAAAACATACCAAAATAGTATTGCATAATTCTTTTTTAAAGAAGATTAAGATTTTCATTTTTTAATAATATAAATAATTTAAAAATTTCAACACCAATTTTCGAAAAGATTCGAGTTAAGTCTTAATGAACTTTTGGAAAATAATATTTAAATTTTAAATTAAAAAAAAAATATTTATTAAAAAAATTTTGAAAAAATTTAGAGACTTTTTGAAAATTTTAAAAGATTTTTTTTTTAACTTTTATTTTTTTTACAAATAATTAGTATTTTTAAATTTTTAAATTCGAAAAACATACCAAAATAGTACTGAATTTTTAAATGAAAAATGTGTTAATCTGAAAACGTCGACATTTTTTTTTAGAAATTTTAAAAAACCTTATAAATATTTTTTATCTATTTTTATGTATATTAATTTAATTTAATAAAAAATTTTAATAAAATTATAATAAAAATAATAATAATAAAATTATAATTTTTTATAAAAAAAATTTAATAAAAAATTTTAATATACATAAAAACAGATAAAAAAAGATTTATAAGGTTTTTTAAAATTTGTAAAAAAAAAATTTCGACATTTTCTCTTTAAATCTTAATGCAATCTAAGTGATCTAAAAATTAAAAAAAATATGTATATATTAGGATGAACATACTGATATACATTAATATGACGAATATATCCATCATATATGAGTATAATCCTGATTTTAAACCATCAACCTTTTATCAGAAATTTATTATTGAAATAGTGACAAATTATAGAATTCTTTAATTTCCTACCTAAAATTTTACAAAAGTCTCAAAATTAATTTCACTCGCCCACGAGCAACTCTATAGTTATACTATAATACATATACACTACCATTAATAATACGCACCGTAAGAACTTTGACTTCCACCCAATCATACCTGCTCAATACACACACACAACTCTATAGAGTTATATTTTTAAAAATTATACGCAAAAAAAAGGAAATAACAAAAAATCCACTTCACCACGATCTGGCAACACTGCAAACGGAACTTCTTGAATGTGCCACTTCAATGAATGCCATTCGCAGCAAGTTACGCTCAAAAGGATTCGCAACGCAGCACCGACGATCAATGCTCAAGCGCACTTGAAAAATGGAAATGGAAAAGTTTTGCGAATCAACAACCGAACAAAATGCAACAACAATAAAATAATAAGAGCAGCAACATTGAGAAGGACGTCGACGAGTACCAAGCACTGGCATAGATAATGTAAATCATGCGCGCATAGCTACTATGGATGTGTATGTGTGTATGTATGTATGAGTATGCAACAACAACAAAAACTGAAAATTGCTGATTGAGTAACATTTTGCTGCAAAACTGAGCAAAGTTGCAAGTGAAAAGTCGATAAATTATTGATTAACTCAACTCAACGTCTACTTATACAACAAGGCGACTGAGCACACAAGTGCGAGATGGTGGCGGTGGCGTGGTAGACGCAGCAGTAAGCAGGCTACACTTAATGCGGCAGTCAATGCTCATTACAAAACGTGCCACAAGTACGCAAACGACAGCAATAAAAAGCATAATAGCAATTGCAAATATACTACACAGACACTCATACATATCTACAGCGAGAGAGTAGAGCGTGGAAAAGACGCAGTGAATAAGGTAAACAATAAGCGTGTAAAATTTATGCATGCGAAAAAAAAATGCGGGCGAGACTTTTGCGGCAAACAGTAAGGATCTATATTTTTATTGTTGTTGTTTTCTTTTTTATTTTTTTTACCATTTGCTGCCGCTATCATTGTACGGCTATTGTCTGTCTGTTGGCGTGCTCTTGAGAGTGAATTGCAGGTTCCCATAGCAATTCTACAGGCGCGTACTATTTATTATGCCGCGCCAACAACGTTTGGCAATGATAGCCGCAAACCCCATAATGCCAGCAATTGTACTCCAGCACCCACCTAGACACGTAAACCAACACCCACGCATACACTGAGAAATACATACATATACAGAAGACACCCACACAGAGAGAGCGATCTATAGACACCTGCGTAACAGCGTCGCAACCATTCATCCGCATAAAAGAATTCATGACAATTGTAATGAAATACAAAATTTATATGAAAACGACGCTGATTTCCGACGCAACGTTAAATATGTCGAAAAGCCGCATGTGACGGAAGCGCAAAAAAGAGCGCACCAAACCAAACCAAAAAAGTACCTAGGTAGGCAGCGAGTTACTACGCTGGCTGTTTGGCATTGAGCTCGGCTGTGGCGGCTTTTCCTCTGCAATGGCGGCCTGAATTTATGCGCACAAATGGTGTCAGTCTGTGTGTGTGGGAGAGGAATACGACGGAATCCGTTTGCAGTGCCGCAAGAAAGTGAATAGTGTGACAGTTTAAAGTGTCCACTGGGGACATGGAAAGCACTGGACGCGCGCGTCTACGTAATGGAAATGGATGGTACGCTGGTGGATGCTAAGTGGACGTGTGGTGGAGAGCAGCGATTTGCATGATAGTAGAATAGTAGATAGTGAGAGTGGAGGGTATGAAAGTAGCGTGGGGACGGGGATGCTGGTGTCGAGGCCACAGAAAGTGGTATGGCGAAATATGTAGTATAAGAAAAGAGGTTGGAAGATGAAGCGGAAATTGAAAGGATAAAGGAATAACTGGACAAAATCAAAATAAAAAAGTGAAGAATGTATAAAAATAGTTGACTTTTATTAGAAAATAATAAATGAAAACAAAAATTAAAAATATTAAAAAAAACTGTGTGCGAGAAGGAAATGAAGAGAAGAAAGATATAGGTATGAAAGCATCTTATTTTCTTTAAAAAATATAAAGAAAATCAACAATTGAGGTTAAGTGGAGACAATTCATTTGAAATATATGTATATACAGTATCGCCTTTTCGAGACCACATTTTAAGATTTTCCTTTGCCGTTCTCTAAATCGCCTCTTCTAATTGAGAATCGCCAATTCTCTGCTCGATATCCTTGCATGTTATTCTCTTGTCAACAATTCGGTTTGACTTCGAGGCAAGAGAATATGAGGATATCCCATTTAAGTGGTATAACCGCTATTTTCAAGGCTAGTTTTACACATTTGGGGCCATTATGTCATGTCATGTCATTGTCATGAATGGCTTAAATGACAATATACTGTCAAAGGAGGGCATCTTGACACACGGTCCGTTAATTTATTGGTCCCTCGTTTGTTCTAACGAGTGGTATAGGTTATTCGATCGGCTACTCTGCTCGCTTGGCGAATCGAAGACCTCTAATGATTACTATGACGGGCGTTATTGAGAATGCAACCTTGAATGCTGGCATATCTTTTATTATATTTAGAAGTTAGATCGTAAATCCTAATTAAAATAAGTTGTAAATATAATGGCCTCGAAATTAATTAGATATCTTCATCAAAACATTTACTAAAGGGTTCGATTCTTTTCACCAAACAGTTTCATACCTTTTCGTTTTGTATGTGTTAGAGTAAAATTGTAATCCTTTCCCCTGCTTTGGATTCTAGAATCACTCTTTGAGAGTTTTAGTTTTAGTAAATGCGTTCAACTATATTCGATATTTTTTTTCGATATAACGAATAATAATCGATTTTAAGCGAATAAATAAATATTTAAATAATTTTTTTAATTAATTAAGTGTCGAATAAAGAGATAATGAATAATTTATGATCCAAATTTTTAATTTGAGAAACCTTTTGAATACCTTTTGATAAACAATTTATCGATTATTTTCGATTGATACATTAAAATAAATAAAAATCGATTATCTGAATATCACAGAATAATAACGGCAATGCTATATTATGAATATTTAGGTATATTAACTATAAGAAAATAATAAAAATATGTAAATAACGAGAAAAAGAAAAAATCACAATCGCCAAGAGCCGTGGCGCAAAGACACAGCTTAAAATATTCATATTCAAAAGCAATAAGTCAGCTAAAAGCTTTCAGCTATGACAATCAGTAATGCAGCACAAAAGTATTTGTCACTGAAACGGAAGGAAACGCGTTGGCAGTTAACTTTTCACAGCGATTTATTGGTTACACTCTTGCTTGCTTTTGCGCTACCGGATGTGGAAGGCGAGCAATTTTTCTTTGACTAAGCGATGCTGAATGCCATTTTGCGCGCTTTTAGTATGCTAAGAAATGTCGACAGTTTCAAGTGAAAATTGAAAAAAAACCGGCACAGCATACCGTTAGCCAATTTAACGGAATTGGCTTAAGGCCATAATTGAGTGCAGCATGGAAGGGAGTGCTGCAAATTTAGCGAGATCGCATTAAAGCACTACAGGGAATAACACGCAGACACATGATACAAAGCGCACACAACAACAATTTTTGGCCCGCGTTAGAGGCTAATATTTTCACGCATTACAAAGGCTTTTTGGCAACGCTTCACTTCGTCACTTCGCAGCGGCGCCAACGTACATACGCTCTCATGTGACTGGCAATGAAGTGATTCTAATGACCTGTGCCGTCTGCGCTCGCGAGCCTGGCAGCAGTAGCGCTATTTTGGCATGCGTCTTCGCATTAAAATAAACTCAATGA
The DNA here is from genome assembly GCA_031772095.1 of Zeugodacus tau. NCBI lineage: Eukaryota > Metazoa > Arthropoda > Insecta > Diptera > Tephritidae > Zeugodacus > Zeugodacus tau. The sequence goes on along the minus strand of CM062650.1, from coordinate 39,637,219 downwards.
CAGTTTTTGTTGTTATTGTTGGGCTCACTTTATTTCGTATGCTATGCACAAGTGCTCTTCTCAAATAAACGTAAATGTATTTCGGGAATTCACAAGAGACAATATTCGCGTTAAAGGCATACACATATAAAATGCAAAAGCCATCAAGACGGTGAAAATAAAAGAAAACTGACGAAGAAAGTGAAAAAGGCCAGCACTTTAACGACAGTGTAAATTCGTTGTTGTTTTTGTTTTTTTTTTTTGGAGGAGGGGGTATAGAACGCTGTCATTCGCGCTGAAGTGCCTGCTGAAGTGCATAGCGAGAAAGCGCGGCGCATGAGAGTTCAAGTGCGACGGAATCGAGAAATTGGCAAAAATTCGTTAAATTCGTGAGTGTGTGTGTGTGCGCCAAAATGTTGCAAAGACGCTTCGTGCTACGCTGCACAAACGTACTGACTACGTTAATATTGTATTTACAGTTTTGCTTTATTTTCATTTTTGTTTTTGGCGCGTCGCGACACTAAAGCAATGTCATGGCAGCCCGTCTATGTTCTTGGGGAGCGTTTCGGAAACATGCCAAGCGTCTGCCTGGCTAAAAGCTTCATACCTCATGCGAGTCCCAAAACAACAACAGCAGCAACAACATTTCGGTGGCTAAGTGTCACTGGCAGTGGTAGCGGCAATGCCAAGTAGTCAGCGAGTCACCATGCTGCCAAGCACTTAAGCCAGCGCCACTTCACTTGTGCCAAACTGTGTACCGGCTAGCCAACCAACGAGTATTTCGGGTTCGCGGAAATCACATTGGGACTTACTGATGCAGTGCATCAGCTATGGCATCCGCGCTGTCGTTGACTACAGTTCTTCGCAGGAACCGTTGCGACATAAAGTTCGCTGAAGTTGTGACACTTCCTCTTGTAGACACAGAAATATAAATACATCTACATATATGTATGTCGATGGAGCCCCTGTGTTCCACCTAGGAACTTTGTGGAAAAAAAAATTATATACGTATATGTCGATCAGCCCAGTAAGTCTGTGGGTCTGTGTGCCGTTACAGTATTTTCGCAACTATTGCTGGTCGCTCGCTCGCTCGAAGGCGCTTTCGCACCGCCTGTCAAAGCCATTAATCAATGGTAGCGGAATTTCAAGAATGACACAGCACGTTGCCGTTAGCTTCAGCGACGAGTGTCGTCGTCGTGTGCCATGTGAATTCGCATGTGAAATGAAGTTGGCAATGGTAGGTCGTGCGCGTTACTGCACGGACAGCCAGAGTCGCTGAGCTGCGCCTGGCAACAGTGTAACGGAAAATACTTTCTTGATGGCAACACACACACTTTTTACTGAGGTCTCTATGCCTGTGTGTGTTTGTCCATTTCCAAATATCATCTACTCGCAACGCGTGCACTTGCTATGCATTGCGTTTGCTGGCTGCAATGCCAAATCACTTGCAGTCCTTCGTGTGCAGCCATTTCTTTTTTTTTTGGACTTTTCGCCCAAAATAAATTGGAATTATTGATATATCTGCATAATGCAGTAGCTAAGTGTGCGCATTATCAACAACTTCGACTTCGTCATCAACGGAAATGCACAGCAATGCGCTGGCGAAAAGAAGCGCACGGGCTTTGAAGTAGTAGCCAGCGCTTTCAATTTATACAAAAATATAAAAAAATATGTTTTTTTCGCCAAATGTTTGCAGCATGAAAGTAATGAGCGGAATTAACAAAGTGTATGTCGAATTGCAATCTACACACACATCCTGCCATTAGCGCAGCCTGGCAACTTGCTGCACGATTTTTCAACTGTAATAAAATATTAATGTTATTGCTCGCCTCATAGCTTCGTACAGTGCACGAAATTCAATCGAAAAGTAGAGTTAGCAGCCGGCATAATTTATGCAAAGGCGAAAACGTATTCTGAAGTAATCAATTGATCAAGGAAATTTATGTGAGAGAGGGTGGCATTATTTTCAAATAATTTCTGAACTGCAACAGGAAGTATATTATGGATTAGAAGAGATTAATTTTAAGAGAAAAAAGAAAAAAATTTAATTCATAAAGTGCATGGCAAGTCTGTTATGGAGGAGTTCTTAGTTCTCGATGACCTATAATCGGTTTTAAGTATCGAAATTGACTGATTCTATGTTCCATAAATCTTCAATGCAGCCTACCGAACAGTAATGATCAACGATAACCTATCAAAATTCTTTGACTGGAATATAATATTCGAAGGAACTTTTAGACGAAGTCTTGAAACAAAAAAAATACTTTGGGACCCAAAATTAATTCGAAAATTAGCAAGGAAATGGTAAAGTTGGAAGCCTATCAAGCCCTTCGGCGATATATGAAGGCCTCTTGATCCATAACTAAGAGTTTTTGGAACTTTTAGACGGAAACTTGAAACAAAAAAAATACTTTGGGACCCAACATTAATTCGAAAATTAGCAAGGAAATGGTAAGGTTGGAAGCTTTTCAAGCCCTTCGGCGATATACGAAGGCCACTTGATGTATAGCCAAACGTTTTTGGTGCCACAAAGAACGGGTGCTTCAAGTGCGATCCCTGTATTCTCCATCTCGGGGTTCAGACCCAATACCTTACCTAACTCATATTATTTTTCATTCCTCCGACTTTTTTCTATATATTTCACAAAATTTTGTTTAATGCCTTTCCTTTGACTGGCATACGCTATTCAGACTTATAAAATTTGGAAAAAGTAAACATATTTAGGACCCAAAATAAATGTGGAATATTGAAAAGAATTAAACGGCTGAGGAAAGACTGTTCTTCTGCGGTACAGGAGACCCTGATCCATAGCTGGGAGTTTATGGAATCACAAAGGTCTGGTGTTTCAACTGTCTAAATCGTGATCCCTGTATTTCTGATCTCGGAATCATCCCCGAAACCTAACCTAAAAGATATCAACCTTAACTGTTATAAGAATATCTCAGAAGCTTTCCTTGCTATTGAGAATATGGACCAAATTCTTTTCTTAGAAAAAAATGAAAATCCACATCTTTTCACATCAAATTCTTCTAAAATACGTATTTATAAATCGTAAAAGAATACCTGCCAATTACTTGCAAACTTATCATCTTGTCCACCTACACTCATTTCACTGTCCATTCATTTTCATGAAGCGAATTAGTGGCCTAGGAACCAACATTAACACCGATAATAATGTCAGCCTTGAAATCCAACGCAGAATCACTCTTGCCAACAGGTGCTACTATGGACTGAGTAGGCAATTGAAAAGTAAAGTCCTCTCTCGACGAACAAAAACTAAACTCTACAAGTCCCTCATCATTCCCGTCCTACTTTATGGTGCAGAAGCGTGGACGATGTCAACATCCGATGAGACGGCACTAGGAGTTTTCGAGAGAAAGGTTTTGCGGAAGATTTACGGTCCCTTAAACATTGGCAACGGCGAATACCGCAGAAGATGGAATGATGAGCTGTATGTTCTGTTCGACGACATAGACATAGTCCAGCGAATAAAAAGACAGCGGCTACGCTGGCTGGGTCATGTTGTTCGAATGGATGAAAGTGCCCCAGCTCTGAAAGTTTTCGATGCAGTACCCGCTGGTGGAAGCCGAGGAAGAGGGAGACCTCCACTCCGGTGGAAGGACCAGGTGGAGAAGGACCTGTCTTCACTTGGTATTACCAATTGGCGCCAAAACGCCAAAAGGAGAGATGCGTGGCGCACTGTTGTGGACTCGGCTATAACCGCGTAAGCGGTTTCTACGCCAGTTAAGAAGAAGAAGAAGAATTAGTGGCGTAAGTATATTTTACAATTAATTACAAAATCAATGCGTCCGTTACTTCGACAAACTTGTGTGCGGCTATCGATTACCTGAGAATTACGGCACACATAACTAATTACAATAGATGAAAAGCATAGACTTAGCGTAGTTATCATTTATCAATTTCACTGAGCTATACTCGGAGCTTCGGCACTTTACCCACCCGCGCACTGTGTCCCCGTGCCCGGTTTGGCAGCAACGAGTAATTTGCGCAAATTTTAAATTATGACCAAAAGTGCACAGAATAAATGTTCATTTTCGCTGTCGTTCAACACGCGTACTAATGTGCTACCTACCCACCACGTGCCGTTTTTTGGCATAACGTTAAGTACCGTTGTAAGCGCAGCTCGAAAGTTTCGCTCACTCAACGGTTCACCGATACTTTAAGTTGCTTTACGCCATGACGCCTTCAATGCTAGCCGAAATTACATACAAACTTAGGGCCGAACAAGCGAACAAGTGAACGAGTAGAACGAGCGGCATTACAATCTCATTTATTTGTTGTTCAACAAACTTAGAGCTACCGTTATGGCCAACAAATTAATTGCATTTCAAATTTACGACCACCTGAGTCGGGTTTTGTTGCTACTGTAGGCGCTTCTTTCTTGCAGCCCCCCCCCAACATTTTCGGCATCACTATGGATATTTTTGTTGTATTTTTTTCTTTTTGCCTCGTATTAAACACCTTTGTCGCGCATTTTTCGCTTCTTGATTTTCTTTTCAAAGTAAAAGTGATTGTATTTTTCTCTGCCTAATTTTCGTCGCCATTTAGTGCAATGAGGCTGGAAACTAACCTTAATTTGGTATGAAAAGCATCATTGCTGTGTGTGTGTTTGATGTAGTCCGAGCGGGTGTACGTAGCGAAAAAGCTGCTCGAAAAAATAATCACTCTGTTGACAGTTGAGATGACCGATTTCGACGGACAAATGCTGTGGGACATTTAACGGAGGTGGAGTTGGAGAGAGAGAGATTAAAGAGTGTGAGAGCAGTGATGGGCTAAAAAGTGATTTTTGCAATATTTTTTAAGGGTTCTTATAACTTTTTTGACTTTGCTAGGAAGAAAATTATTTGTGCCTCAGATATTATAATCAGTTGATTTGAATTGATTTAAAGCTTTAAAGGTTCCAATATTATTTAGAAAATTGTTATTATCAAAGTTATTCGTCGACGTATGAGACCCTGATCCATAGCTAGGAGTTTTTGGACATATTGGATGCAAGCTATTCGCTCTATCGTGAAGACTCTTCTTTCAGAATTCCATGGCAAAATATTTTTTCATATATTGGATGCGATCTATTCGCTCTATCTTGAAGACTGCAGAATTAGTTGTCAATCATTAGCAATATTAATGAACCGTATTATTGGAATGGATCTCACTGCTAATCAATGCCGGGATCTTTCCTATGTTGCAGTTGGGTTATGCTTTATCTTTCTAAGCTTTTAATTAGCTTTTGTGTTCATAAAACAACTAGTGTGCTACAAAAAATTTAAATTTATTTTTAGAAAAGTGTCAAAAGGATCTTTTTTATGTTGGAATTGAATACATTTTGAGCTTTCTAAGCTTTTGATAAAGCTCACAAAACTTTTGATAAAGCTTTCAAAGCTTTTGTGCTTAGAAACATTATTTGAGAGGTTTTGGAGGAGTTTCGCAAATGATTTTGAACAAGTTTTCAAATTATGCGCTATATTTTTGTTGTAAAATAGTGTTGGCTCTTCAGAAACATCCAAAATTGAGCTTAATAAGAATTAAACGAATTTTTTCTTCAAAAGAGTTTCCTTTCTTAAACGAATAGTTCGTCATATTTTTGAACGAATTTGCTTTATCTTAAACCAACTTTCAGGGATTAAAGCGAAATCTGGTATGTGGTATTAGCGCCAAGCTCGCTTTGTGACTACAGCTTTGAAGTATAAAGCTCTGTGGTCAGCTAAATTTTTGTCAATTTCAAGCAAGGAAAAGCGAGTGGTCAAACGCTAAGACACAGATAATGGCAACCGAATAAAGCAAAATAGTGGAAGAAGAAAGTGAGTACAAAATACCGTTATGAATTTGCGTGTTCTGCATTGATTGTAAAGCGCGCGTTTGACGCAGCAGGATTGAGGTCATTGCTGAACGCGCCACATTTCGCGGTTTGTGAATATTTTGAGTGCCACGAAGGGATGAAGGAAAGCAACTCAGAGATATTTGGATTTTTTGCGAATATTGCAGCTTCCTTTTGCGTTTGGTTTACGTTTTTGGTTTCTTTTTAGTGGTCACTTTTCTTTTCTGCCACACTTCTCATACTTTAACTTTTTTTGACTGTTTGAAGGTTTTTCGCTATTCTCATTGCATTTCCGTACAGCAGCCTAGCAAGTTTCTACTGAGTTCCGTCAGAGTGTGTGTGGAAAAGCAACATTTCTCACTTCGATTTTCTGATGCTCCGCTCTACATACCAACTGATCGCCCACATTGTAATGGTAGGTGGCGCTTGTTGGCGAAATGCTCAGTCATGCTTAGCTGGTGTACGTATATTGCAGTGAAAACGTGCCTCAGCCAAAAGTTAATTGTATTGAATTTCTATCTACTTAAAGGTAGGGGAGTGTGTGTTGGGGGTGGTGCGCGTGTAGCAAAAATTGCTATGAATGTCATTCGAAGGTAGCTCAATGAAGGCCACACCGCCTACTTACGCCTACATGCATTTATATGCTGCATGTGCTTCATTAATAATTGAAATGCTGTTGAAATATCAGTTGCTTTTGTATTTATGTATAGCTGTATATAGTAAAGCTTATAACTGAAGGCGACTATAATAATGCGCTTGATAAAGATAAATCGCTGGCAAAAAGCAACGTGCAACATGCAATATGATGTAGCAAATACGATAAATGCTAACAAAAGTCTATGTAATATTTGCTATTGTTGTTGTTGTTCTTGTATGGCATTGTACATGTACTTTTCCATGTTGTTGGCGAAGGTGAAGTGTGTGCTTTTAAGGCTTATGTAGTGATATTAATATGTGTATATGTATTTGTACTAACATAGTTATCTTTTAATTAAGTGGGTGTATTGAGCGCATCACGTGGGTTCATACAGACACACACACATAAATATGTTTCACTACAAGTGAAATTGTATGAAATTGGCAGAATCATGCATTAATAATATCAATTATGTGATTATATATAAATACATATATTATATTCTATAAATAAGACTTATATGTACTATGTCTATATGTATGTATATAAGTTAATATCGTTTAACTGCCAAATTGAGGGCGTGAAAGCGTAATTTATATTGAATTAAAGTCGATTGCTTTCATAAAATTGCAATAAATATTTGTGAAAATAATTATAATTTTTCGCTCATAATTTTCTCGCTCAGTGTATAAGTGAAGCTTATCTTTATTATGATCAACATTACATAATCTTCTACAAATTCTATTGACCTCATAATGATTTCTATACAATATTTCATATACTATATATAAATATATATTTATATATATATAAGAATATTCACCTCATATTATAATAATTTTACAGTTACACGTGCCTGCATATTTGTTCGAGCTTAATTAGTGTGTCAATATATAATTACCAGTACATGTATTGACATGGGATTATTGATTTTGCTACAATACTATTGCTATTGCTAAGACGATTTTTCTCAACACTCATAATAAATACACACACACACACACATAAGTATTATATACATCTCACAGCATTTATTGTTCTGCAGTCACTACATGAAATTGCTTTTGTGTCGCTTTCATGCACATTTCTCGCTTCTGTATCCTTCAGTTATTGCCTTGTATTGACCATTGACAGCTGACTTGTATGACAAAACATTCTATTAACTGTTTGCATATGAATTATGTACGTGTGTATGTGTGTGTTGAGTGTGTGCGCAGTCATTGCCATTCCCTTGAGTGCACCAATGCCATATTAGATGACATTGGCAAATAACGGTGAAGGATTTTATTACGGAGCACTTTCATATATTAATGCTTTATATAAGTTGCTATAAGGAAATGTTGTGTGTTGTACGGAGATTTTGAGATTATTTTGTTCGGAGATTCAAGCCTGTACAGTTTACTGGTTAAACTGTACCATAAAGTAGTAAATGTATATATAATAAAATTATACCCATTTATTGCTTAGAATATGTATAAAGAAACGTTCTATGAATTTAAAATTATTTAGCATGAAGATTACGAATGAAACTTGTCAGGATTTAAGCTTTACAGTAAACTCGCTAGGTGGCGCTGGTTTCAAATTTTTGAAAATACTTTATTTATAGTCCAGTTTTGTACATTTTTAGAATATTTTCATATGCATTTTGTATTTATGGCGTGAAAACGTTCATAAATCCATAATTAAATATTAAAATACCAAAAATTTACCGGGTCCATTAGTTATGTAAATATATAACTCTGATATGTTGCATAATTTTAGGCGCTCTGTTGAATTTTTAAGAAATAAAGGCAAATAAACAGTTATATTTCTCTATTTTCCACCAAATTTGCTTACTTAGGAGCTAAATATGCTGAATTCGAATATAGTACATATTTACAGATAGCTAGGTCGAAGTACCGGAGCAATCGGTGATAAATTGAAACACCAAGTCAAGCATTTCTATATTGAAGGAATCTAGAGTACAGGTTGCGATTCGAAAATTCATCTGCTATTTGCTAAGGAATGCTAGAGTTCTTCCGATTCAGATCTGGGTGGCTGGGCCTTCCATTAGCTTAGAGAGCTAGAGGTTAAATCATCTTTATAAGTTATCGACATCACTAAGCCTTTATAAGTCATTTCCCTGACTGCTTGCTTGGTTCGAGGAATAAGGTAACCTAACCTAACTCGGTCTTCATAGCGGCATTCCTAAGCCTACTTTACAGCTCGAGAGTTTACGATTGATATTAAAAGTTTACAAGTTCTCTGAGTTGAGAGTTGATTGATGATTGTTATACAAGAGTTATACAAAGAGTTGAGCGTGAGCGATAGAGAGGTCGTTCGAGTCTCGTTAATCTTTATTTTTTACCGATTTTATTTACTGTTTGTATACATTTAAATCAATCCATAGCGTCGTAACTCCCACAATTTTACATTTCCACCACAACTGACGTCAAGCGTACGCCCCTAATAAGCAAAGCGGCGCTACACTCCAACAGTCCATTAACAATGCTATGCCAAAAATTTGACTTTTAATAACTTTTCAAAAGTAGCTAAGCCAAACACACCAAAACTGACTGATTATACCGATTAGCGTTGATTTATTGATGTTGCCACAAACTACGAATATGCCACAGTGGCACATTTCGTTTGATATCTCTTTCTTATTTTGTCAGCAAATGCGGCCATGTACACAGGTTCATTATAAGAAATAAGCGCTCACAGCGAGTAAAATAATATTTATGGAAAACATTTGCGGATTTTGAGTAGCGAAAACTTGGCTAATTAACGCCATACCCTGCAGAGGCGCGACGCTGTGAGTAAAAGTATCAAATGAAGGGAATCAGCCAAAAAAAAAAAAAGAAATTGGCTGTGAACTTACGCTACATGGCCCCCCTCATTCGCAAAAGTGAAGAAATTAAGCGTCGCGCAGCACCGAAGTCATGGCCTCCATTAGCCATATATATTGCGGCCGCTACTTGGGTTGGCTGGTGTTTGAGCGAAAACAGTCGCAATGCGGAATGGCAGCCAACAGCCGCCAGCAACAACAGTCAACTGTCATTTCAAGGGCTGTCAACACATTGTCGAGTTTGCTTTATGCCACCCATTCGCCTTGGCGGCGGCAGCGGTGATAATAATACTCATGATGTTGATGATGCGCTCGAGTTTTCGCCATTGCTGTTGCTATTACTGTTGCTGCTCCTTCACAGATTGCTGCTGTCTTTCGCTTTGGCAATTTGGCAGCGCTGTGTTGGCAACGAGCTGCCAGCAACAGACGCCAAATGAGCGGAATTTACAACAAAAAGACCAGGGGGACATTGACAAAAGTGGGCGACAGCAATGCGGTTCGGAGGAGGAAGGGGGTGAGTAAAGCAAAGGCAGCACAGGAAGAAAATATTTTTATATACATATATAAAAATAAGTGGTTGGAGGTCAGCCGCCCATGCTGGCCATATAATTAACAGATTTCATGCCATTTTAGTCATAATTTTCCAACAAACAACAATAACAAATAGCAGCATTACACGTAATACGTTAAAGTCGTCCAAAAAAAAGAAAGGAAAACGTCGCAGAAAATGAAAAAAATATGCAACTCGCCGTCTGTTTGGCCGGTGCACGCTCTTGCGGCAGTCAGCATGGTCAGTAATATGAAACGCCACAAATTGACTGCGACACGCAAATTATGGTAAAACGCCTTACACGCCACCACCGGCTGCTCTTTCATTACATTTAATATTATATACTTGCTTATTGTTTTTGTAATTATTATTTTTCTTGGCTTTAATTTATATATTCTTACAATTTTCGGCCTTTCTTCCGAGGCCGTAAATTATCATTGCAGCCTTTGTGGCCTATAAGCGACATTAACACTAGCATTTGGCGGCCGCAAGCAAGCACGATTGCATTTTGCTTGATATTTATGTGCCCGTACAGCATACATTTAGACGCTTAATATCGTAATAATCTTGAATTTATCTCAAATTAATTAAATATTAAGCATGGAAATATTACACTCACACTTTTGCTTGCCGCGCATAAAAATTGCACTCAATTTAAGCAGTCTTATGCCTTTACGCCTAAAAGCATGCACTAAAATCATAGATTGTCTATTTACGTTGCCCTTTGGCATTCAGCTAATCAACGCCGCATAGCATGCTTCGTCGCAGCTCGTTGGGCAGCCGAGATTTATTGCTTATTAAAAAGTTCTGCCACAAAAAAAAAAAATTATCAACCAAAAATGATAATTTTACGCTGTCTTGAGCAATGTCACAAATTATAACCATCTATATAACTATGACTAATAGGTTTGTAGTTCACAGGTGTGCAATTTGTGTGGGAATGAATCATAATTTGATTCAAGCAGCCAAAGCATACCTCTAGGCGCAATCATATTTTTCATCAAGTACTTTTCTGCCTGATAAAACAGCTTGAACTTTTTCACCTTGCTTGCCTTTCTCGCCATCGACACCTTAATGAGCTGCCCCGCATGCTCTGTAGTGGGTAACTAATTGCTTAATAACCGTAAAATATGTTATTCGCTTGCTGTGCGGCTGTTGCTAACTGCCTAAAATTATGCTATGTTCGCTGAAGTGGACAACTAAAGAGGCATACGATTGCGATATTCTGGTTTAGCGCGAAAATTAGTAAATAAATATATGTACTATATGTAGTTTGATGATTTTGGGCTTGAAAAAATATTAGGCGCTCATAAAAGTATGCTATGAAAATTTATTAAATGTACATTTAGAAAATCTGGGTGTACTTAATTATGTGGGGTTTGATTTAAATGTAGTAAGAGTGTTCGAGGGAGTTAAGTGAACTTCATATCGTTGGTCTGATTAGATAAGCCCGTAGAATTATAAACTGTTGACTCAGAGCTTTCTTTAAAAGCTTTTTTCTAACTTTCAAAACTTTGTTGTCCATAATTTCAAAACAGAGGCCGGTATCACAAATTTCAAAATAGATTTTTCTTTCCTCGTTGTTTCGAACCGAGCTGGTACTGATTACTCTAACTGAATCAAAGCTCCATAGAGCTTTTTGTGAGCTTTTATTAGAAAAAAATCTCCATAATTTTCACCCAAAATATTCAAACTCTATTAGCACCTCTATATATATATGAAAATTTACACTTACTACGCTTCACTAGCCTGCTGCTACAAGCGCTAATTCCTCAAATTGTGTAATTAAGTAGTTCTGGAAAATATTACCAAATTGCGGCAGCACATACGCAGTACATATAAAATGCAACAACAAAAAAAGCAGGAAAATTCAAATTCATATAGAGTGCAGATTGGATTGGAGCGCGCTAAATAATACTAATTATGCATAAATTGCTCGCAAACTTGCACACACACATGCATATATAATTCTTCGTGTGTTTGTATATGTACATATATGCATGTGACGCTTCAACCGATAAATAACTGCTAACCAATAGCGCAAATATTGATGCCTCCGTCACATTGATGGCATGTCTGCTTTAGAATTTGTACGGACGCGCGCCAATTATGCAGACAAGTGTGTGTAATATAATGCAGTGATGCATTTAACGGTGCACCGTGTGAACGCTGAAATGGCAATATTTGGCGGTGAATGCGCAAATGCCTGAAGTGACATTGATCAACGCTACAAGCGGATAAGTGTACAAACATAATTATATAAGCTTATATGCATTAAATATATGACTACGCGCTGTTTGTCATGTGCTTGTGTTTGGCTGCTGCGGCGCCTAAAAGCATATCTCTTAACACCTGCTGAATGGCAATAAATTGCAGTGGACTACATTGAAATTTTTATTGAAAAATTAAGATTTTTTTCATTTGCGGACTCTCTTCATAGACATTTATTATTATATATTTTTCATATGATGTAGGTAATCGGTATTTGGTTTCATATTTGAATTATTTTGGGGTTTTGAAAAAGATTTTTCTGCATTACACGCTGACTAATCAGCAGTTGATATTCCGATAATGTTATACTCACAATGTTCAGTAAAAATTTCAATTTCAAGTACTTGGTACTTGGTATTTGGTTATGATATTCGTTACTGTATATTATTTAAAATATTATAGATTCTTTATGTTATGTTAAGGTATTTGTTTTCAACATTTTTGAAATTGTGATATAGGTACTTGAAAATTCGTTACAAGTATTTGGTAATCGGTAATTAATATTTAAACTATTACTTCCTAATAGGGTTTACTCTCTGTTCTAATGAAACATTCTGTCTTATTGAGGGATTTTTAGTTTTGTGGTTGTTAATTTATATCTGGGAATGGTTACTTGGTATTTGGTAATCGATTTTGAAGGCACTCATATATTATTTTTAATTTTCGATGAGTTAGTAGAAGGCTTTAGATATAATTCTTCATTTCATAAGGAACTAAGTTGTTGTTGTAATGGCTCAAAATATCTACTACTAATTAATAATTTATCATAAACCAGTCTTAACCTCACTTTTGTTAGCTTTCTGCCAGCATATTTCATGTATGCCAGGATGATTCCACTTGTCATTTTTATAAACACTTTCAACTGCGTGACCATCCCCTCGACGCTGCGCCATTAATGCACTGCCGTCGTTGCCATTATCCTCAAGTAAAAGGACGCTTCAAGTGCGACGCGTGCGCGGGGTAATTTGTGTGAAGGCGAAAGTCAAAGTGTGTCACGAATTAGCCCGAAAATCTTTAACAACCTCAACAGCATAACGCTTACTAGAAAAATATGTGCGTTGCTTATACGCCGCGTAGTGCCAGAAAACGTGCAGTGGCCTTTGAGACGAGCGCAACAACAACAACAAAAGCATTTGCACTGGCGTTGGCAATGGCCGTGTTTGACAAGCCGCGCGTCTAAAGTATATTTAATGTGCGCGTGCTAGGAGTTGACAATAAAAAATGCAACAACAAAAACACACTCAAGTGCTAGGGATATTCGAGGGCAGCTGTGACATTGGGATAAACAAATCCACTGCTGTAAATTTGCGCACGTGAATGTTGTAAAATGCGAGGCAAATAAATATGTCAGCAAAGCAGAAGTTGTTTTGGGAGATAAAATTGTAGCTAAGGAAATTTATTTTGTTAGGGTGGTTCTTAAATACAGAAAATTAGGGATTTTTTAATTTTTGCTTGATAGAGGCTTTTAGAAACGAAGTTAGGTCAGGTCTTTGAAATAATAATTAAAATTAATTTTTTTTTAATATTTTTATCGATAATTTGATCGATTTTGAGGTTAGTTATGTGGATTTTGTAATCGAAGTTCCATTATAAAAAAAAATGTTTAATAATTTTATCGAAAAATCTATCGATTTTAAAGCTAGTTATAAGAAATTGAAAAAAAAAATACTTTTATAATTTTTTTTTTATAAATTTTAGAACCACCCTTTTATATATACACGCTCATTAGCAAGCACGCGCGCGTGTCTGCTTGTCATGAGATATCAAAGCGCCTTTTGACATTCGATTTTGCCTTAAATATTCAATACAAAAGCGCCAATAAAAGCGGCAAAATTGAAGCGGCAGCAAAGTGCCACTTAAAATTCAAAACGACTGCATACAGTTTCAATATTTCCTACCCCTCGCAGCCGCACTTCTTACCCACGTTAGTACTTAAATTTTATGTAAACTTTGAAATTTGAAATTTGAAGGCCTCCAACAACGAAATTCGCCTGCATTAACTTGGCAAATAGCCTGCGGATATATTTTCATTTTATTTTTCATTTATTTATTTTTATTTTTTTCGTATTCGCGTGCGTTCGTGTTTGTGTTTAATTGTAATTTTTGTTTATTGTAGCATGCTTTTAGGCGATTTAAAATAATTTTAAACTTGTTCGCGTTTTTCGTTCGTTCGTTCGCCCTCAAGTCCCAACCGAGACACGCACTACCGCGTGCAAACATAACATTCTTACGAAAATAGTCGAAAATAAGGCGGAAAATATGCAACGGCGGTGGCAACAACAACACTTTACCACCAACTTGCGTCAGTTTGCGTTTCGCGGTGTGTTTGTTGGTGTTGTTGTTGTTTGCTTTATCGTTCGTTTGTAACAACATTTCATTTTTGTTGTCAGGTCACGAAATTCGCTTCAAAAATTTATTGCGTGCTTCTCATTTGTTATTTGACTGCTTGCTTGTTAGTTGCCGAACTAAATCTGCGTGAAATCCCAAAAGGTGGGGAGTGGAGGGGGGGTGAGTTAAAGCTGGTGCGCCGTGGAGGTCAATTGTGGGTAGATCATAACTCACACACGCTGCTTAGCGCGCTGAATTACGATTTTATTTTTGTGCGAGTTGTTGTTCGAGTGCGTACATGTTTTTGCAAAGTTGTTTGTTTGTTGTTGCTAAAGCTTACATTTTTTTATTTTATGCCTTTTTGTTATTGTTCTTGTCATACACATGTTGATTTGCGAAATTACATTGATTTGGTGAGTTTAGTAGTTGGTGAGAACTTTTCAATCGAAAAATTGTTTATTTGATTTTTTTTATGTAGTAGGGTTGCCATGTTGTTTTAATTTTACATATTTTTATTTTATTTATTTACTTTATCTGTAAAGTATATAATTATTTTCTCCAGTCCACATGCATATTCTCATATTTTTGAAACAGAATTTATTTTATAGGGTTGCCATATAGCAAAAATTAAAAAAATATATATAGAATGATACAGAAATTGTTTTTGCTTTAAGCTTGTTGAAAAAAAAAACTTTTATACTCAGACTCAAAAATGTCTGCTTGGTGTTGCCACCTTATTTCAATTAAAATATTTGCTCAGATTTTTCTCCCGTTTTTGAACATTTTACTCACTAAAGTTTAAGCTTAAAATGAGTTGCCGAAGCTCTGATAGCAAAATTTTCTGTCGCCTTGAAATTCGTATTTATGCAACAATTTTCTGGCAACCCCTTTACTATTATATATAGGTGCTTCTTGCTGTTGTTTGTGTTTTGAGAAGATTTGGCTATTGGGAGCTTCTTTAGAAATTTTTTGAGGGGTAATTTCGAGGTCCTGATTTCAAGCCAACCCCCCGGAACTTCGGAAGAACTTCCAAGTTGGTGGTTTTTTTTTCAATCTACTGATTGCTATAGCCTGAGTGCCAAAAAATGTACTACTTTCGAGAGTTGTGTCCATAATGGGTCTATAGAATAATATATAGAAATAATTTTCTGGCAACCCTTTAACTATAAGTTGCTGTTATTGGTGTTTTTAGCGATTTCGGCTATTGGTACATTCTTTAGAATTATTTTCAAGAGCTCTTGGACGGACTTGCTCCGGAGGCCATGCAGGTTGACAAGACCTGTGAGGAGAAAGAGGGTAGCAGGTTGACAAGACCTTTGAGGAGATGGAACCACTCGTAGAGGAGCCGGTTCTATGATCCCACCCCTCATGTCAATAGCCCAAGTGAACCTGCACAGAGCTAAGGCGGCCTCGGCTGTCATCTCGAACAGGTTCATGTCACGGATAGCTTGGGTGCCCTCCTAATACAACCCCACGGAACTTCCAAGTTAGTTGCTTTTATTTATTTTTTTTTTAATCTACTAATTGCTATAGCCTGAGTGTCAAAAAAGTACTACTTTCGAGAGATGCGTCCATCAAAGGTCCATAACGAGCTTAGAAAACTTCAAGAAGTGTGTCTTGAGGAATTTTTGGTATGATATGTCATGTTCTGCAAGCATGAGTGTTAAGTTGATAACTTAAGACTTCAAATTGCTGTATTAGATAGATCAAAGTGGGGCCAAATTGAGTTGTTCGTCCCAAAAAATTTTATTTTTTTTTGCGAATACTCTTTTGTCGCAGGTTTATGTGGGTTCGGGATTTAAATTAAAACATAAATTGTTCAATAAATGTTAATAATTACTTGAATTAAGATAACAACAAACGATTTGTGTATTTACATTTATCCAATGAAATAAAAACACAACACAATCGAATTTACAGAGCTTCCCAGCTAAGCGCTTATCACAATAGAACGCTTGACTTCAGCAGTAAATACGCCCCGTAATTCGATTACGTACATGACTCTAAACAAAGAAACATATATATATGTGTATATATGTATGTATGTGTGTATGTATGTATATATGTATGCATGTGTAATTTCACTTGTTATTCCAATGAAAACAAAAATAGTTGAAAGTGAAATTGTACAAACAAAACGCCTACAAAACTAAATTTATTTCATTTATTGCTTGCTTATTTATTTTGTTGTCACCAAAGCAGCGCATAATGAATATATTAAAATGCAAACAAATAGAAAATGTATTTAATAAAATGAACAAGTAATTAAATTGCATTTTATCGTTGTTATAAATTTTGCATGAGCGCCAACGCGATTTATATGCATAAAAAAAACAACAATAATAACTATTTTTCGTGAACGCAAATCTAAAATTTTGAGGTCACCAGTTTTTTGGGCTACTGGCATAATTTACAAGCTGTAAATTTGTAAATTCGAAGCGGTCAAAATTTATATGGATGAAATATGATTTGAAAATATTAAAAAAAAAATTAAAAAAAAAAATTTAAATATTGAAAATAATTAAAAAAATATATATGGAATAAATTCGGAAAAAAATTTGAAAAAAAATAAAATAAATTTAAAAAAACTGTTTAAATGCCACACAAATCAAATTATTTGCATTGCCAGGCGCATATTGCAAATAAAAGCAATTAGCATACAAAACATAAAGTGGATAAATTTAATGAATTTTTTTTTTGTTCTGATTTTCCACAAAATGCAAATTCAATACGCAAATGTTAATAAAACAATTATTTTTGTTATGCTTTTGCATTATTTCACATTAATATTGTAGTATGAATGCCACACTTGCATTTGTGGAAAACTTAATAAAATTGCACAAAAGTGTGTGCGAAGCGCAAAAAGCTATGCATTTATGATTTGTAATTAAGTTATCTATATGCCATGGGAAATTGCTGAAATAAAAAAAAATTAACATACAAATAAAGTAGAGCAAATGGACTGGCTGTGAATAATAACTAAAAATTGTTTAAGCGTAAATGTTAAGCCGGACAATGCGGATATGAGTGGATTTCAACTACAATTTGGTTAAAAAAATTAAAAAAAAAATTGAAAAATATATAAAAAAATTATAAAATATTTAAAAAAATTAAAAAAAAATTTCAAAAAAAAAATTTCAAAAAAATACTTAAAAAATTTTTTAAAAATTTTTAAAAAAATTTCAAAGAAAAAATTTCAAAAAATTACAACAAAATATATTAAAAATAAATTTCATAAAAATTACAAAAAAAAAATTCAAAAAAAAAAATATATATATATAAAAATAGTTTAAAAAAATTAAAAAAAAATACAAAAAAAATTTTAAAAAATATTACAAAATAAATTTCATAAAACTTACAAAAAAAAATTTCAAAAAAGATTTAAAAAAAAATTTCAAAAACATTTCAAAACAGATTCAAAATTAAATTATAAAAAAATTTAAAACTTGCAAACACATGAAACTGCATTTTTATAACAGTATTTACCCAAATATATTAACAAAACAGCTATAAATAAATGCCTTTGCACATTTACTAGCAAAATAAATGCACTTACACACATACACATTAATGTATGTTTGTTTTTGTTGTTGTGTACCACAATATACATTTCTATTGTAATTTTATTATTATTAATTATATTTTCAGCCATAGATCATTAGTTATTGACCGCAAAACCGAATGTTTGCTTATAAGCACAGGCATTTCACACGCTACTACACACACACACAAACACTCACAACTACAAGTGCTTTATTTGTATATGCATATATGTATATGTACATACAACACCCATAAATTAAAAAAAAAAAAATAGTGTTAATTTCATTTAATTCATTGCTTTAATTAATAATGCCAACAAATAGTTTGGCAGCTGCATTATACATTACAACAATTGTTATTGTGATGCATTACGCTGGTGCGTCGTCTCACTTGTGGCATTTCGGTGTTGAAAAATGTGTAAAAGTAATTGAAAAGTCGATAGTAGTATAAAATAATGGCACTTTTTTTGATCGAAATGTTGACAATTATAGCTGTGTTACAATCTGCGTGCCAACAGCGCTCAGGCAGTCTTTATCAATAAAAATACATATAAATGATGCATAAATAACGCATATACATAAGTATTCATCTAAGTGTAGAGAAAGTGAGAAAAAATTATTATTTCAATTTAAAATTAAATTATTACTTTAATTAGACAGCGCTCCATTGAAATTTGCATAGTTATTAATTAGAGGGATTGAATATGCAAATCTTGAAATTTTGGAAAAAAATTGCATAATTGAATTAAAATAACGGTATATGTATATATGAATTTAGAAAAAAAAAATTTAACTCAGTACTGTCACTGTCATCGATATTTATTACAACTGAACACAAGGAATATATGAAAATATGCGAATATATATATGTATATCCATAAATACTACTATACCCTAGTTCAATGTCCCAGAACTACGCTAGAAACCATCACAGATTAATTATGTACCTTAAAAATATTATAGAAAGCATCAATAGCATAGCTGCAGTATAGAAGATTGATCATTGATCACGCATACAGAATAAAAATCATTGAACTGTCAGCTAATAAGATATGATAGAGGACAATGCACGATTCGAAAATATAATGCTATTAGATAACGATGTTGGGCCTATGGGCCTGTAGTCGTCAAAGCAGGAGACTTACTAAGGGTTATTAAGGTTTCATCTTCAAATTCTAGGTTGTCTAGAATCGCCAGAATGTTCCACTTGTTAGTAGAATGTACGAAATTCTGTGACTACAGAGCTATCATCAAATTAAGAAAGCGTAAAGTTTACATATCTCAATGAAATTTGATTAATCCGGATTAATGGAAATTATAATCAGCGAGGCAGAAAAAGCTTAGTTGAGGGCTCTGATTTTTGATTGAAGCATTCCATTTGTCAAAAACTATCGCTCAAAGCTTTAGATTTGCGTGAAAAACAGCCGAAGCTTTCAAATAAACATGAATTCAAGCAACGTCATTGTATTTCAAACAAGCTTTCTAACCAATATTAAGGTTTGGCCAAAGCTATTTAGTATTTAATGAACTTATTTATATAATTACTCGAAACGAATTTCATCCATTCGAATCTAATTGCCACATAAAATTGTTCTTTAAAGCTTTTGAGAAAGCACAACAGTGGACTTTGTGGGACAGTTATGAACTTTTAAGCTTTTGAAAAACTATTATATTGGATCTTAATATTGAACAACTTCCACTAAGACTTTTGTTTATTCGAAGGAACGGGGTTTTAGATGATTTAGGCATGCTTACTTAAGCTTTGAAGATTTAATTGTTCTTTAAAGCTTTTGAGAAAGCTTGTCTTTCAAAATATACCGTTAATTGGGCATATGCGAGCTTTTAAGCTTTTGGAAAACACTATCATTTTGGATTGACATGGTCTTAATAGTGATCAACTTCTACTAAGGTGTTGTGTTTATTCGAAAGGACGGGTTTTAGAAGAATTAGGCATGGTTACATAAGCTTTTAAGCACACTAAAATCTTTTTAAATCATTTTTGAATGGTTAAGTGTTTTATATGATATATTTCTTTGTGTGAGAAATGTACTGGGTGAACAAGAAAAATAATTCTGTGGTTAAAAGTTCGTCTAGAAATATTTCAAATATTATTTCAAGGATATTAAAAGCCTGAAAATCGGTTTCACCAGTAATTGCAGTCAAATAATAATCTTTGGCAATGTGAGCTTTCACTTTAAATTTAATTCTGCGGAAAACTTTTTCTATAAAATAGGTATACTATAACATTAAAAAAAATAAATTAAATGGTTTTTATAATTTTCTCTAGCTTTATTGTACAGAGTTCTTTATTATTAAAAACTGCTAACCCAAACTTTATAAAAAAAAAATCAAAAGTGTGATAAAAAAAGACAAAAATGATAAGGTGTGACATTTTTTTTAATAAAAACTGGCACACCCCTCAACTTAAAATAATTTTTTTCGCATTTTGTTTGTGTTAAGTTTTTTTTTTCATACATATACTATGACCAAGGGGCGACACCTGATTGTGCTGCTCATTTACATATATCTGCTGGTATGCCTGCTTTGACAGTACATTTCAAAAAATATTGAAAAAGAATTGAAAAAAATCATATCTCTATAGGTGCAAATGTGCTCATAGGCCTCATATAGAAGCAAAGTGTGTGTGTCAAAGCGCAAAAAAGTTTTGCGAAAACTCTTGTTATTCCATTTTTCTATTAGATATGCATTGCGCTTTTTGCGTTGCTGGTTTTTACTATTTTTATTTCCTTTTTTATGTTTTTTTTTTTGTTTTTCTTGTTTTTTTATGTTTATTTGTTTTTTTCCTTGCTTTTGAGCAAACTCGGCGCACAAAAGGCGCTCACTTTTTTGTTGTCACAACATATTTGCATTTGCAAAGCTGAAAAAATAGACAGAAACAGAGCAAGCAAAGCAAAAGAACAAAAAAAAAAGAAAATTGGAAAAAATATCACTGAGTTATCAAACCCTTTAAACGAAAATATCCAAAGCGTTTTTTAAGTTACACACACTTCGTTGACTGCGGGCATAGTTTAAAAGCTCGGCTATTGTTTTATGTGCGAAACTTTAGCAGTGACGACCAACACTTACACACAAACGTACATAGCATAGCTTGACATAACATAGCATAACATAGCATAAGCACCGCCTAAGCGCACATAAAGCACACTTTAGCGCCTACTTAGACGCAAACACACGCCTAAACACATATAGCTGAGTTAAAAAAAAGTTCCGCTTCAATTACAGTCCCCTTTGGGCTGTTTAGGCGTCACTTCAGCGCCACTCAGCCATAACTTTGGAATCTGCTGCGCAAAAAAAAATACATACATATATACACACGCATATATATTGAAAAACAAAAACAAAAAGTAAATATAAATTTCTATTTGCATAGCAAAGGCTGAGAGCGTTGCCGCTGAGTGGCAAGTTAAATGAATAAGTTTGGAAAACTATTTACGCTTTACAAATCCCTCACCTTGGCACTTCCGTTTTAGCTTTTAATTTTGCAGCAGTTATAAATGCAACGCTGCCTAACAATTTTCACTTTACCTTTTTCTACTATTTTATTTATGTCTACCGTTATAGTTTGCTGCTGGTTGTTGTTGTCGTTGTTGGTGTGTATGGCGCGCGAGTTGGCAAAATTTAATTTGTTCCGTTGCTTAACGCTAAACTACGGATAATGCGACTGCAAACTGTTATGCAACTGCAACAACAACAAGGAGAACAACAACAACAACAGGCTTGAATGCTGTGGCAAGTGAGTCCTGCTGCCGGATGTTGCTGTCGCCTTGCTTGCTTTGTATGTATGTATGTGTGTGTGTTTGCATTTTGCTGTTGCGCTTTTCTCCCCCACGCTGCCCTACCCCTCACTTCTCTACCACTCACACCCACACCATAATTTGCAATTGTTAACCCTTTCCAGTATCGTCACTCCCTCTAAACTTTCGTTGTCCCAATCAACACCAACTGCACACCAGCACACACCAGCTCTGCTGTTTGTTGTTTTTGTTGAATTTTTAATTTTCGAAAGTATTAAAAAGAGATTTTGGTGCGCTTTCGAAAAGTTGTTGGTTTTACTGCAAAGCTACTGCTGTTGCCGAAACACACGCTCGCTCTGTGCGCATTCATTCATGTATCTCAGTGTGTTTGGCTCACACGCTGTGTCTACACAATTTCCAAATGCCAGCAACAGGCGCTTTTGTTGAATTGGAAATTAGTGCATGGCTTTACCGTTCAGTTGTACATCGTGCCAGCTCTCGAAGTTTGGAAAAAAGCTTTGCAGCAGCTTATTTCGTAGGGAAGCCAGTTGTTGTGTTGTTTCATTAAAGTGATAATGATTAGTATTAAAATGTGAATAGATAATGCCGAGATCTGCAGTTCATTTTGTTAGTTACGTAATCCTTTCGTTTGTGTTATTTTTGAGAGTATTATACAATAGTAAGTGCAGTTAATATCTTGAAATAATGAATGAAACTCAATTGTATGCAAGTTCTTTGAAAAGGAGGGTTAGGTTTGTTAAATATAAGACACATCTTATTCAGTATGCCATATTGAAGTAATAGGAGCTGAGATTCAAAATTCCTTTCAACTATGAGGAAATAGTTTCGTTAATACTTCCAAAACTATCCTAAATTATTTCAGCTTCAAGACTCTTGAAACACTATTACATATGTTCTGAGGCACTTTATTCAAGTTTCCCGTTATTCGTGAAGATTTCTTTAGTTTCGCTTAGTATTAGTCGTAGCCGACAATAACGATACCAACCGTATTAACAATGGAGATAGCTGTCAAGCTGGACGAGTTGCCATTATATAAGTTGTGCCGCAAGGAACCCTAAAAGACTGATAAATATAAATCACTTTTCCAGTATTTTGAGATCGCTTTTCAAGTATTTTCAGTGAACTTGATTCTGTATGTTATTATACTCTCGCACAGAGTTTAATAGTTTTGTTCACCTAACGGTTGTTTGTGTCACCAAGAAATATAAGAGTTAGATATGGGGTTATACATATATACATAAATGATCAGGATGACGAGTGGATTTGAAATCCGGATGTCTGTCCGTCGGTCTGTCCGTGCAAGCGATAACTTGAGTAAAAATTAAGATATCTTAATGATCTTGGAACCTATGTTCTTTGGCACCCTGAGGAGGTTGCTTTCGAAAATGGGCAAAATCGGTCCACTGCCACGTCCACAAAATGGCGGAAACCGAAAACCTATACAGTGTCATAACTAAGCCATAAATAAAGTTATGAAAATGAAATTTGGATCATAGGATCCCATTGGGGAGGGGCACATTTGGATGTAATTTTTTTGGAAACGTGGGCGTGACCCCACCCCCAAATAGGTTTTTTGTATATAACTCGCAAACCAATAAAGCTATATAAACCAAACTTTCTGCAGTCGTTTATTTTAGCCATTTCCTTATACAGTCCAAAAATGAAAGAAATCGGATAATAACCACGCCCACTTCCCATGCAAAGGTTAGGTGAAATATATACTATTTACGATGATTTTCGTTATTCTATTGAACTTTATACCCAATATATGGGTCGAATTGTGTTATCTTTATAAAATTACATCAATAAATTGCGAGAGTATAAAATGTTCGGTTACACCCGAACTTAGCCCTTCCTCACTTGTTAAGGTTGAGGTTATTGTATAAACAAATAGTTCCGTGTGGTCTGATATTTTAAAGTGACCATTTTCTTGAAGGACTTGGAAGTACTATATATCTTCTTGTATGGATCTAAAATGAATTAAAGTCTGCTGTTTTTCAGAAATAGGAAAAGCAGATTCATCACTTTGAAACCAAAATTTAATTAACTTCTCGAAAAAAGGATATATGTTTTTCAAAAAATGGGTTCCGAGATTGATTACTTTGGAACCAAATTTTACCTAGCTTCTCGAAAAAAAAGTAAAAAAAAGATGGAGATATGATAAAGGATATATATTTTTCAAAAAATGGGTTCCAAATGTTACCCAGATTGATCACTTTGAAACCAAAATTTAATTAATTTCTCGAAAAAAGGTAGAAGCAAGATAGAGAACTGATAAAGGATATATGTTTTTCAATAAATGTGTTCCCAGATTGATCACTTTGGAACCAAATTTTACCTAGCTTCTCGAAAAAAGTTAGAAGAAAGATACAGAAATGATAAAAGACATATATTTTTCAAAAAATGGGTTCCAAATGTTCCCCATTTCCTAAGAATATTAAAAGATATGTGTATACGGATTCCGGTTTGTGGGAAACAATTGGTTGTGGTACAGAGACCTAGGATTTCATTATTCAGTTCATTAACTAAACATCATAGTGATTTGGTAATAAAATCAGTTGGAATCTAGTATATTTTATAAGCTGGCTTAGTGTTTCGTGTTGTTCCAATGTTTTGGAACCGGAATACCCAGATCGGGTGCTCCTTAATTTACTGAAATTCAAATCACTCGGCGAGACATTCTAAGCGCAGAAATGTGCCGTTTCACTTTAGCACTCCCAGTATCTTATATTTGATTTCTTGAATGAATGAATCTCTCTGTTAGAATTTTCCTAAGGTTTACAGGTTGAAAAAAAATTTCAAATTATAAAAATTATATTACGAAGAGGGATTAATAACAGAACTAGAGTGGGTCCTATAAACTAATAAAACTAAGATTAATGAAATCGTTTGGTATGAGTTAGATGTAAATACCCCATGAATTTATGAAACTTAGTTGTGGCCCTTATAAATAGTGAAATACTGAAAAGTCCGATATTTTTTAAATATTTTCTTTAAGATATATGTAAATGATCCACTAATTCGTTTCTATTTGACTATTTTTTCAGATCTCTCATAAGCTGAAAATATGAACTACGCTGGAATATAAAAAGTAAGTCTTTATTACTATTACACATCTGTATATTGACCATTATAGCCACATATGCTAGCAATCTTTACCACATATTAATGATTTTTTTTTTACACTTTGTCCCACCATAAAACCCAACAAGCACACTTCGTGTTAGTTGGCATTTTTTTGCAACTCTTGTCGCCACGATAAGTGCATTTTTCGATACTTTCTTGTTGCACACGAGTATATGGATTTTGTCATATGCCGGCACACCACTAACTGCTGGTATTACCGCCACCGCCATCGCAAATGCTTTGAGTTGCCTGCCATAAAATAATAATAAACTAACCGAATTTACAGCGAGAAGTGGCAGCGCGGAAACGAGAAAAAAATCGCAAAAAAAAACATATTTTTTATAAAATTTAAGTTCGCTAAGTTCGTTATTTCTCGTTGCTTTTATGACCCAATCGCCAGTCGTCGTCGGTGCTGCTGTGGCATATGCCACTGGCAGGCAGTGGCAGGAAGCAAGTGGCGGACAGTTAAATCGGTTATGTTCAGTGCAAACTGCAGTGGCAAAGTGGGCGTGTGGCAGCAGCAGCAGCAGAAAACTTAGTTTAACAAGTTTGATTCCGTTTTGCGCTTCATATTTTTCCCACATACAAACTACTATTTGACCAAGTTCTAACTGGAAGTTCTGTAGTTTTACTATTTTACATTTACGTCAATATTTTCTTGCGACTTTTCTACTTTTCTCTCCACTAAGTCTGTAATAATTTCGAACGTTCGTTTTACTTTTTTTTTTTACTATTTCTTACGAGTGTATTTCTTTGCTCGTCTCTACTGTTCTGTTCTGTTCTGCTGCGTGCTGTTGGTCATTGGTCTGCCCTGTGAAGCGCAAGTGCTTGTGCAATTGCATTGAGTGTTTGTTGCCGTTGCTGCTGCTGCAAGTCAAGTGTGCGCGCCAATGGTTAAGTGCGAGGTCCTGCTTGTCAATGTGTGTTTTAATTCAATTTTTTTGCACTTTTCCTGCCAGCAAAAGTTTTATTTATTTATTGGTTTACGTTGAAGCGGCGGAGGAAACGCAGATGAAATTATGCTAATATTGAAAAATTGTATTTATTTTTTATTGTGAATGGAGTGCAGTTACATTGATTTGCAATATTGTAAATTAAATTTCAGATATGGCGGCAAAATATGCTTACTTGGAAGCTTTCTTAGATTCGTTTGTGCGAAATCTTGGTTGCTTTTTGTGAAGTTTTTAAACTTCATCGGTGAAGGTTTAACATTTTAATTAAATTTTATTTTCACGGTATGTGTATAAATCATAAAAAAATCGCATACCAGTTTTATAGTAGATTATACCAGTTTTATACCAGTTTAAATCAGATTTATACCAGCTTATACCAGTTTTATAACAGTCTTATACCATTTTTATAACAGTTGATACCAGTTTTATACCAATTTTATAGCAGATTATACCATTTTATACCAGTTTTATGTGTTCAAAACCAAATATTTAGCCTAGTTTTAACCATTTGACTGACTACAAAATAACTATTCCTGTCATCATTTGAATTTTAACTGTCTTTAATCTTCCGCTTTCTTATAAATCGAAATTTCAGAAGTTTTAGACACTCACATAAGCGCTAATTGCTATCTTATAATAATTTTCTCTCTCTATAAAAAACATTTTTTTATCATTAGAAGAGAGTCCTAAATTCACTCAAAAGTTCTCCAATTATCCCTAACCTCACTAACCCCTTACCAAGTCTTTAGCAGTTAATGAGTATTTGACTCTATCAGCCACTATTGCCTTCCTGCTTTGTATGTACTTTTACTTTAAACTTCGGGTATAATCAAAATGTCCTGGTTTGCATATTAATTTTCACAAAAGTTAGTTAAAAGTAGCAAAGTAAAGATATGCCTTCAGTCAAGTAGAAAGTCGCGTACCAATACGCTAGTTTGGCAGCTTAAGTGGCATGTGGCATGTGGCAAGCAAGAGTTTAGCCTAAAAATTAGCACGAGCGCGCGGTTAAAGAAGTTTCGTTGAACTCACATTAGTGAATTTTCAAAACGCCAATATGACACTTTCGCACAAGTTTAGCGAGTCGAGTTCACGGCGAGTTCAAGTGATGTATTGAGTGAGGTACACATAGCTGATATAAATAAATGTCACGTTTAATGCATGCGACAAAATGTGAATGCGCACACGAATTTCGGTGAAGTCAATCTACATTAGGGAATTGTGTGCAACATGATGGCAGTTAGTTAGGTTAGAGGTCTTTGAACCTTTCTGGAAGTAAGTTTGATTTTATATTTAAGGTTATGAATGTTCGGAGAGATGAAAATTATGTTGAATAATGTCTTACACAATAAATTTCCAATAGATAATAATTAATAAATATTGTAATGATTACCGTATTATGTAATGATTATCGCACAATGTAATGATTACCGCATAATGTAATGATTACTGCATAATTTAATTATTACTGCATAATGTAATGTTTTCTGCTTAATGCAAAGATTACTGAAAAATGTAATGATTACTACATAATGTAATGATTACTGCAGAATGTAATGATTACCGCATAATGTAATGATTACTTGTATTATAGTTATTTAACCCAACTACTCCGTAACTACTTGTTAATAAGTAGAGTAGTTTACATAATAATTTTCAAATACATAATCATTACTGCATAATGTAATTATCTCATTTTGTACAACAACATATAAAAATGCTTTCTATTTTCCTCAATTACTCTCAAATAATAATTAATAATAAATTTCCAATACATTATAATTACAACATAATGTAATGATTACATCGTAAAGTAATGAATACATTATAAAGTAATGATTACATTTCTTACTAAAACATATGAAATTGCATTATTCTTTAAGCCTACCATCCCATAACTATTCTTTAATAACCGGCGCCTCAGCGTATGCAACAATTTTGTCGGCTTTAAGCCACAGCAACGCTATTAACTGGTATTGGTGGCACTGGCGCGTCTGCAAACGACGTCTAGGGCACAGCAAAACCACAAAGTCACCACACAAGAAAGAGGAAAATTGTAAAAAACCAGAAAAAAATGCTGGCGAACTTTCCTACGCCACAAAAATGCCGCAAAGCAGTAAAGTATGCTTAGCATGTAGTTGCAACAAAAAAAATAAAAATAAAAAAAAAAGAATTGTGAAATGTCTGTGGAACTTACCATAAAAATTTGCTTCGCCTTTAATGAACGCGAGCCACAATTGCGCTGAAACACATATGCCTGTGTGTGTGCGTGTTGGCGTGCGTGTGTGTGTGGTACTTGCCACAGCAGACAAGTGACTGGCAGCGGCTCAGTATTACACTTATATTCTTTGCACTACTTTTTAGTTGTTTATATTGCTATTTGCTGCCGCATAAACGAATTTATTTATTTGTTTGATTGCATGGAAATTATTTGCATGCCTCGAATTGCGCTGTTTTACTTGTCACAGTACATGTACTATACACATAGAAGAATTCTTGCAAAATTCGTGTGTTTTTCGTTTGTTGCAATATTTTCGTTGTGACTGCAGTTGTTGCTGTTTGTCATTCAATTGGCGCAAGCAAAAAAAATTTTTTCGTTATTTTAACTTTTGCTTTATTTTACTGTATTTTATTATTTAATTTTTTGTTGTTTTTATTGCAATTTTTTTTTTTCCACACTCGTTGTTTGTTTTTGCTTTTTGTGATTCTAGCTGATATGTTTGCCGCTGCTGCTGCTAAAAATGTCATATATTCTCGCCGCTATTTGCATATATGTATGCATGCGTTGTAGTTGTTGTTATTATTTTGTTTATTTTTAATGCCGCATTGCATGCAAACACGCATGGAATTGCTTATTTGTTTTAAATTCACAATTTTTTTTTTGCATTTATTTTTCTTCTTTTTGTTATGTCTGCCGCCTTTTTTCGCTGGTTTTTCATATCAATCATGCATTTTTTCGTTTTTTCGCAATTTTTTTTTTCAAAATGCTTATCCTCTTTTATTTCATTGTATAGCACTGTGTGAGCTAAAAATAAAAAGAGAATAAAAATAAAAATTTAATTATTTTTTGTTTTTTATTTTCGTTTTTTCTTAAATTCATGCTTTTGCATGTGTCTTATGGTAAAATTATGCATATTGTAATAACTGAAATTACCGTTAACTTACGGTACTACAATTAGTAGGCTTAAATTTAAATGATTTTTAATATAATTTATGCAAATTGTGCAATTTTCTGCACAAATTGTTCGGTGAAGCCGTCACAAAAGAATATTTTCATGTTTTCAATAAGGAAGTCTCATAAAAGTGGGTCCTAAAATATAACGGGTTCATGTTTTGAATATGAATTTCACAGACGCCTTCAAAAAAATTCCTCTTCAGACCGTTTGAGGACGCCATGACTTTAGTTTCTTCAGAGCAGCGCTTAGCTTGGCTTTCCTAGAGTAGATAGATGGGTTTTATGAACACGGAAATATGATAGAGAGTCTATATATCCTAAGGAAGTGGAAGTGGTTAAGTGGAGACTTTTATTTGATCTTTCATTGGCCACTTTAAGCCGATTCTTTACAGATCGTTAAAGACTCAGGTCATTCCCGACCTCTCATAACCACAGCGTGAATTGTTTCACGATCTGACAACCCTATATGAATGTAGGTTCCCTAAAATAACTCTGAAATACTTTTAATGCTTTATTATATAGCAGACTAAGCATGATCTCCATTTTGGTATTAAGCTATAGGACTTATCCTAACCTATTAACTATTTGAGAACACTCTAAACATGAGGTCTTAATACTACAGACCTAAAATTTAGATTTAAACTCCGTATTTTCCAAAATATTAACACTAAAAGTAGAACAGAGGTGATTTTTTGTAAGAACACTCAGATCTTTGGGTTTTATGAAGTATTCTGGAAACAGTATTATCTAATTTTAGATACAGTGGAACTTCTCTAACTCGAATCACCATAATCCACAAAAAAACTTCGAGTTAGAGAGACCTCCGAATTACAGAAGGTAATTTGTATGAATTTTGACTTTTATTGCCAATTCAATAGTTGGAGTTATGAGAACTTCGAGTTATAGCAGTTCGATCTATGGAAGTTCAACAGCAGTTTAGTTATAGATATGGAAAAGAACCTTACAAAGAGAATTACTAGAAGCCTTCATTCTTAATATTCTCTTCAATTTTGGATTTCGATGATTTGTTTCGGTAAGCACACTCTCTGGAACTTAATGCGATATATGGGATCTTTAAGCACCATTGTTACAAAAACCCAAAATTTTAGCGAAAATAGATATTCCACTTCTTTAAAGGTTTCTTATTTAAAGAAAAAATATTCTATTCCTCAAAAAGAAAGAACAAAATTCGCCTTGACCTCTTTCACAACACTTTTCACCAACGTCCAAAAAATTTGCACTTTAACTGCACGGTCTCTTGGTGTACGAAATTTAATTTTTGTGCTAGCACGAACATCAAGTGAAAGAGCAAAGGAAGAACGCGCGAAAGACAACAAACAACAAAAAAGGAAAAGGTACAGAAAACAGCCAGAATGTGGCTTCAAACGAGTTTTTGTGGTCTGTATGCAGTGGTAAGCTATTGTTTGTGCGCTTGCAATGGAGCAAAACTGCACAACAACACAAAAATAACAACAGCAACAACAATAAGTGAATGTGTATCGAGCGAAGAACGCGCTTAAGCTACAAGCCAATTGCAACACAGACAGTGGCATCCATATCCATTGGACGATTGGAAGCTGTGTGCAATAGACCACGAAACTGGTTTTTCCGCAGAACGATTGCTTGCGCAGCACGGAGAGGAAGAAAGTAAGCAAAGTGGTAATTCTTGATGTTGCTGTTGGTTGGTTGAATGAGTGGAGCGAGGGAAAGTAACGTGGTGAAGGAGTGCAAAGTGATGGAATTGAAAAACAGAATCGTTAGGCTTGACTATGCAGACACACATACATACGAAAGCATAGAATTGCACGAACATACACACACACGTACACACAAAGACGCGTCCACACAAAGAAGCTCGGCTGTCACTGCGGTGCGCTGCTACGCCTCTTTGCTTTGCGCGCTTTTTGTTGTTGTTGTTGTTTAGTTGCGCTTGTTAAGCAGCTAACGTAGTTAGGCTTGCTGCCTTTTATTTCATTTCATCGGCGTTTTAAGCGTACACATTTCATTGCCGCTCAAGCACAAACACCCACAATAATAAACACTACACATACATACAGTTCCTTGCAATTGCACTAAACGCTTATGTTTTTGTTGTTGTTATTCTTATTGTTCACTGCTGCACATTTTTGTTTATTTATTAAATTTTTTAGTATTTTTTTATTTTTATTTCCTTGTATTTATTGTTGCTATTGGAGTTCGCGCAAATTCCTTGCCTTTTCCTGCTTTGCGACCGGTTTGACAAGGAAGCTTGTTGAGGCTGTGCCATGTTGTTGTCGTCGCGTCCTAAACAAATATACTCACATACTCTGAGAGCTATGCTTGGTAAGCCAGCCAGCTCACCAGCCAGTTAGTCAACCAGTCAGCCGACTAAGTGGGTTCACTGGCTGGCAGGCAGGCAGCAGCAAGTCTCTGTAAAGCGTCCTCCGATTTATGTTTGTTTTGGGATTTATTATTGGCAATTTTTGTTGTTTTTATTGCAATTTTAAATGTTTTAAGTTTTTTTTGGATTTATTTTGTGGCTGCAAGTTTTCTTATATTCTTTATATGTTTCTTCGTTTTGTTTTGTTATTTCATTTGTGTTGTTTTGGCGTAGATTTTATTACCCTTTGCTGTTTCATTAATCGTGTTATATATACGAGTATATATGTGATATTTGACGAAGTCTCTGTTTATTTTTTTGTAATTTCATATTAATTTATATATAATTATGACTAAATAGAGGACTTATATCAATTTCGCGTCTTTAATTATTTAGTTTATTAAATACTTTTCAACCATACTGTACTTTACAAAATATCCAACAAAATATTTTTTTAAATTTTTCTTTTGAAAAATAAATTTATTTTTAATTATCATTAATCAGCTCAGTATTCCTCTGTTGCTCTCGAAAAGTAGCAGTGTACGAGTGTACTGACCTCTTCGATTTGATTTTTATACTTTGCTAAAACAGGTTCTCACCTAGCATGCCACAGTACTTTTACTTGCACTGAAGAAAGATAAATATTTCAGAGATGCCGTGAGTAACTACTAACTAACTGACACTAACTGAGCGACACAGTAGAGTAATTAGAAGTTTGTTATTATGGAAATTATTTAGCTATTTTTTTCAGCTTAAGACATAGTAGTAGTGCTAACTCTACGAAATTATCATTGATAAGTAGCCAAGTATGTATGTATAATTTCTACTTAGAGAACTAAATACCAGCGCTGGGTGTTTGAAATCTGGCTTTTGTTCAACATTTCTACTCAAAATTAGTCTCAGTTAGACAAAATTGGTTATAAAACCGAGCACAATTGACATTGTAAATAAGTGCTATTGCTCTCAAGATGATATGACTCTTTCTATGAGTCTCTATTAGTCTCTAGCACACTTCGAATCTTTGAAAATCGAAACAATAATGCTTTTCTTTA
Source organism: Zeugodacus tau (assembly GCA_031772095.1). Classification (NCBI taxonomy): domain Eukaryota; kingdom Metazoa; phylum Arthropoda; class Insecta; order Diptera; family Tephritidae; genus Zeugodacus; species Zeugodacus tau. Next base: position 39,604,811 of record CM062650.1, on the reverse strand, counting down.
CTTTTAAACTTCAAAAATCGATAATAAATTGACTTTGAAGCAATTTATTGAACTTGTGGAACACTAAAAGAAGTTCTCTCTCTACTATTTTTGTTGTTTTTAATATATCAGAATTAATTTTAATTAAAAAATCGACAATATTTATTTTTTTTCATTATTGGAGAGACTGATATGCTTGCTGTCTTTCCACTAAGAAGTAGACAGAGCAAACTATTTATGAATTTTTGGTATATTCACAAGAAGTTTTTAGGCTGAGGTACAATAAAAAACTATAGTCCAAACAAAAAAAAAATAATTTTTATATATAAACTTAAAGCTTTAACATAAATAATCCACATTGCTTACAGTAAGGCGCTTGACAGCACGTACATTTCCCCACTTTTTTTAGACTGCTAACAACACTATGTTTCATATGCCTTGTTGTGTCAAGTCCTTGCTGCCAAGCTGCAAATTCACCACTTTAGTGGCAGATTCAGCTGTTGAGCGTTCAACCAAAGCTTGCTGGCTACTAGCAAAGGCAAATGCACACAAACATAGATGACTTACTCATTATATGCATTTACGTGTGAGTGCTTTTGTTGTGTGCTGGAATTTCTAATGTGAAACACACACACACACTCTCCCACAAACATGTGTATTTAGTATGAGCGACCAGTCGAGGTTAATAGCAAAACAGCAGCAATGTTCATGATTAGCATGCGATGAAAAGCGATGACGAGTAACATTGCATGCAATTTGCGGTATGTAATGCCAACTGAGGGCAGCAAATACCGACACACACACAAACATGCATATATAATGTATAAGTGAAATGGCGGGTTTAGTTGTATTGCGCTAAGTGTGATTTTGGGTTTAATGGTTTGGAGGTGGAAATATGTTCTTTTTGGACGCAAAAATTTAGTACGGTAGTTTTGAAAGCTTATATTGACAATTTGAAAAGCCTATATGGACTGTTTAAGCTTAATATTCTCATAAAAACTGATTTTTTTCTGTTTTAGAAGGTTGCAAATATTTTCAAAAATTTTTTTGTTATTGTGTATCTGTTTGGAGGCAAATTACTTTTTGTAATATTATTGTTGATAAATATTTTTTAAAGGAATTTTATTTTAAATTTATTATTTATTTAAATTATTTATATTTTTTAAAGGAATTTTTCGGTGTTTGTAGATTTTTCTTAGCTTTTTTTTCAATCTTCTTCTTATACATTTTTCTTAATAGTTATTAGCAAGTGGAGTTAGAGTTTCATATATATTAAATATTTATTCCATTAATATTGATATTTCAGTTTTTTGCACTCATTACATATATATATATATATTTGGCGTAGAAACCGCTTAAGCGATTATAGTCGAGACTCATTGCACTCATTACACCGTTATATATTGTTTTGACATATTTTTTTTAGAAAATAATATTTTTGGTTAATATTCTGTGCCATTATTTGCTAGGCAATTTATTAAAAAAATCTTTCAAATTAAAAAAAAAATTGTTTGAATATTTTTTTGTGATTAAAAATCAACTTTTTTTTTTATTATCCGTTATTTTCAATTTATTAACAATTTTTATACTGTATAAATTAATTTCCATAAATTTTTTATGCATTATTATTTATTTTTTAAAAGCTATTTTTGAATATTTTCCATCAATTTTATTAAAAAAAAAATTAATTTAATTTAATTTTTTTTTAAATGAAATTATAATTTTTCCACAAAATTTCAGAGTCACATTCAAAACATTAGATTTTATTGTTTTGACTCAAATTATTTTTTTACCAAAACTTCACACTTGCTACATGCCACAAAATGCATTTTAAAGTTTTTGTTTTAAAGTTCACTACCTCAATCTTCAACACACACACACATAATTTTACTGCTAGCCACTCACGCGCGCTCATATTTCAGCGCGCCACCAACACGCCATAGGATTTCATTTTATGCCTTTAGGTCAAGCGTTGGGTCAACAACACAACAAAAATAGCTAACTACCAACAACAAACAAACAAGTAAACTCTTCAGTAACAACAAGAACAAGCACAACAACAACAAGACTAGTAACACCAACAATAATAACACTAGCAATTTGAGCGTGAATTCAAGTGCGTAATACGCACTAAAGTCCATTGTATAGCGTTAGCAGCCAGTGCAAATACACGTTTGTTAGCATGCCTTAAGGCGTTCGAGAACGCTAACCGTGTACGAAGGTGGTAGCGTAGCGTAGCAACGGACGGCGGGCGGGCGGTTGTGTGTTAGGCAAGTGGACGCGCGCGTCCGTTACCGACAGCCGAACTAATTGTGGCAAATCGATTCTTAGCTGCTGCCCTGTACGCGCTAACGCTATGCGCAGTTAAAGAAGAAGAAGCAGTAGTAGCAATATAAATAAGGCTGCATGTTGCACTTGCGGTAAATTGGGGGAGAAGGTAGATAAGGTTTAGTTGAAGTTAGTGTAGGAAAGTTTAACTTTTTCGAGTTTTATTGGCAAATTTTTTTATTGTTTTTGTGTTGTTACACTACTTTTAAGAGTTTTATGAGTATAAAGGGTGCCTGTCGTTTTTAGCATTTCACTAGCACGCACTTTTGTTTTTTTTTTATTTTTTATTTCTTATTTACTACACATAACTGTTTTATTGCTGATTTCACTCCAACATCAATTTTTTTGCCGTGTTGCACGAACGAAATTGCACACATACTCATACATATATTACGGACACTTAAAGGCTTGTGGCAATAGTTATGAGTTGCTTTATATATATATATGTAAGTGTGTGTTTGTGTTTATGCCACAACTAGAGACTTAGTATTTCCTCAGTTGAAAACACTTAATCAAAAATATAAACCAAATAATTTTCCTTTACCTCACTATCAATGCAACTAAACACAGCGGTTTCTTGTATACAAGTATATATATGTATTTTCCGATTTGAAATTCTAACAAGAAAATCTTTTCACACACACTCGCGCGCGCGCCACACTGTCATCATCATCAGCTAAAACGAACGAACTGTTTTCAAACACGGAGGAACACGTACTAAAACTTGATTTCCACCGAATCCATTGCTCGGCTGCTGCTAAAAAGAGCTACGTGTGCTGGCATATGCCGTCGCCGCCGCCGCTGCTGCATTTGTGAGTGGAGCGCGAGTGGAGCTGCGCGTTGTGTTGGCGTTGGCGATGGCACGCGGCCATCCAGCGTACGACATTCAGACGCTGTTAATCCATTGGAATGCTGTTTTTCGGTGTTGTTGTTGTTGCTGCTGTAGCAATTATATGGAGTGCACACGCCACAATGACACACACACACATATACATAGAACACTGTTAGAATGTTGACTGTTAAAACGGCCCCAAAATGTATATGGTTAACAGCATAACAGCGTGGAATGCTGCACAAGACAAAGCGCTGTTAAGTTAACTGTATGCTGTTGAATGCTGTTGAGTCAAATGGATTGCTGTTAACTATTTTAGGGTATGTTAAAGCAACTCTGTTAAAATAAGAATACTGTTAACCTAAAAATTCTATTACAGCAACACAACTGTTATCACAACTCACTCTTACAGCCACTACCGCTTACTTATCCGCTTCACTGTTACTAACATTGTACTGTTATGTACATATTTTAATTATTTCTGCTGGTTATTCTATTTTTACTACTACTTCAACCACATATGGCACGTTACCTTCGCTTCCACTTTGGCTGCTGACACGTTTCATTGTTTCCACCACCTCCTCAGCTACTCCGCTGCTTCCGTTTGCGCTTGTTGTTGTTATTTCACTACAACATTATAATAGCTATGTTCTGCGATAGCTTGCATTCTTACATAAATTGTCCTGCCTACACACACGCACACACAGCAGCAGTAGCAGCACACATACCTCATACTCATTCACATCCATTGCAGCAATCACTCAGCGCTACAAGCCGCTGCCGCTGTTGCTGCTGCTAGGGGGTGAGTAACAGCCGTATTCAGGTCGTATTGTATGCCTTTGTTTAGTCGCAGCAGTTATGTGCATTGGCGTTGCAGACATGCCACCTAAATACTGTGCTGTTGCACATTGTTACGTCTGCATACATATTTGGTGGCAAACAGCAAGCGGAATAGCCTCACAACTATTGAATTTGCTTTAACAGCGCCGCTTGTGTGTTGTATGTATGTATGTGTGCATTTGGGCAGGCGCCGGTTCGATGGCAAAAAAAACTTGTTTGTGCTTACATTAGCACAATGCTGGTACTGCTATTTTGGCAGCGTCTGCTTTCCTACTATTATTTTGTTGGCTTCTACTTTCTTCGTTAATATTTTTTTTATTTTTTTATGGCGCTCTCGACTGCTCAAATTCTTGAAGAGTATATTCGGAAAATTCTGCACTTCGTAGTTTTTTGTAGAGAAAATTTTGCTAGTTTTGCGAAAGTCTCTCTTAGCTGCAAAAAATGGATAAGCAAAGTTGTCCTGTATAGTTTTAAGAGAATATATAACTTTCTTAAAAATCCATTAATGGTAGAGGATTTTAAAATCGCTATATAAAAAAACAATAAAAAATGTATTGAATTTTGCTAATTTTTTATTTTTTATTTTTTTATTTAAAAAATAATTAAATAATTTTTACAAGAAAAATATGTATGGGTTTATATATCCCAAAAGGAGGGAACGATCCTCAGCTTAGAAAATATCAAAAAAGAGAGTAATCAATATTTTAATTAAAATTTTCAAAAATTTTTCCAAAAGCTTTTTTAAATAATAATTTATTTGGACCATTTTTAAGAATTTATTACCAATACATGGACCGCCTTCACTTATTACAGTAATATTAACGCCTAATTTGCTTAATAATAGTCAAGAAGTCGAAGAAATTAAAACCTGGAGATCTGAGTGGCCAGCTAAAGTCAACTATTTCTGACATCATACGTCCAGAAAAGATGGCAGACCCTGTTTGGTTTAAAAAATAATCTTAGATAGTCAAAAAAGGATGTGCCTCTCTCACCAGTAGGCCTCTAGTACTATGGAGCTGTTTAATTTAGGTATCATTTTATGACTCTACCCAAAAAAAGACTCCGCGTTATGTGATATTATCGTTTCTATAACAGATTTACTTTTAGAAATAGTGTTTACCGTTACAACAACAACAGCGATATGAAATACTGCTGAAAGAACGCATCTATTTATTCCTCCTATGTAAAATTCTTCTCAAGCCTTTTGCTAATCTACCGAATATCAACTTTCAATTACTATACCTTTAAACCTAATTGAATCTTATGTGATACCATCATTATTTTACCACTGAGCAAGTAAATTCACTGTAATTAATTTGAAATAGGTATCAAATCGCTATAAATCAATTCATACATGCCATGCAATTGCCATAAAATCTCGCAGACTCTGCCTTTACTTAAAATACTTATATCACATCACACCAAAGTCAATCCTATCGTGGGATATCAAATCGATTACTATTCAATTAATACAATCAGAAGTAGCTTTATATAATATAATTTACAACACTATAATGAGATCTGCATCACATGACATGGCATAAACTATTTACTGAACATCACAAGCTTAAGTCATATCACCTGATATCAAATGAACAAGATATTGAACTGAATTTAGTCCTCAAGTACTCAGGTAACTGAACTGGTCTAACTGGTCAAATTGGTAAATTTAACATTAAAATAAATTACGATCAATACGATTTATTATAAAATAAATTTAAAAAAGTCAACTATTTCTGACATCACATACATAAAAATGTTAAATAAAATTTGACATCAGATATCATGATGTGATGTGATACAATATAAATAAAATCATATTTATTTATATCATAGCTATTGGTGATGCGAAAATTACTTGCTCTTAGTAAATAATTCATATAACTTAGTAGCCAACAATTTATTTACTTAAATATCAAATAACAATAAGTCAAATCATACCACATTTTATCACGTGACATGAAAATATATCACATGACATATCACATGAGGTCTCATACATCACTTGATATATATTTTTTTAGTACTTAAATATATAAGTAGGAATGTACGTTTTTTGATTATTATAGAAAGAATATTGTCACGTCACATCACACCTGAACAAAATATGTAATAATGAGATGGTGAGGTTGAAATTTATTTAGTTCGATAGCGAATATACAAATTATATGTATATTATGTAAAGCGTTTGCTTAAATGTGCCAAATTGTATTAATACAAAAGAAATTGTGTCACTTTACACATCACATCAACGAAATCACCCGAACATCACATCATATTATAAGAGATCACATGATTTTAAAGCACATCATTTCAAAAATGTATTGGTAATTAAAAATAATTAAAATAAAATCCATATAAAATACGAACATTAAATTAAAAGTAATAATCTGCAGCCACATATGCTTCCAATGAACTATATTTATTTATATTTAACTTTTAAGGGCGTAACATTCATCAATTGTCTTGCCATCATTCCCACACTGCAGTTGAGACAGTAGCAATAAACAAAATTTGAGAGCAATAAAATGACTTTTTTTGAAACTTCTATTAACTTAAGGGTGCCGCGTACTATTTCCAATGTCATTCAGTTTTTGTTACAAATTGATTGCGCCTCACCTGGCAGCCAAGTGTGGACTCGGACCCCTAAATATAATAAAAAGGAAAAGTAGACCGTAAAAGTCACATAAATAATATTTCCCATATAGCGGGCTGCTTAGTTAATTATGTATGCAACTAGTTGAGCGTATTTTTTATAGTTAAAATATGAAGCGGCGCTGCACAGAAATGTATATTTTTGTATATAGGTATATGTGTATATATGGCTGTAGACAGCGCCAGCTAAGTTTCGAATGAGTGACAGCTTAAATCAATCAAAAAATTTTTAAATGCACATTTGGTGGCATATCACACGTTGTATATATCTAGTACTCATATATATGTATGCATGTGTGTTAGGTGTGTGTGCGTGTGCGAGGCGAAATGTTTGTCGACATTAGCAGCGAACAAATTAAAGACTTTCGACTTTCAACTTAAGCTGAGACATTGCAACATTTGCATGCTCCCCTATGATAATACAAAATGCACATCTACATACATATGTATATACAAATGCATGTGTGTGTGTGTGTATGACAAACTTTTGAAGCTATACTCCATGTAACAAGAGTGTATCTCGTAAATACCTTTTATCTCATTGCTAGCTCGAAATAAATGCAAGGGGGAAAATGCGAATGGGGCAAATACAAACATACAACTTTTGCTTACAAGCAGTGATAGCGCACGCCACATTTTCGCTCGCAGGCAAACGTTAGCGCGCTCGCTTGCTAGCATTCTGATTGTTTCGGCTAGGTATGTTAGTACGAGCGCATATGTACATATGTATGTACAAACGTCGCGATAAGTAGGTGGGGGCCCAACTACATGCGCATCTGCTGCCACCAATCATGTGCTTAATGGTTCCCTTAAGTCCTACAAACAATATAGTTGCGCTGTTGTTGTTGTTGTTATTTCACTTGGGGTTGACTTTAATTTATCGCTACTGCATGTGTTGCATGCGGTCGCAACGGTGTGCCGTTGCTTTGTTTTTTATAGTTAGTTGTGTCGTGTAAGTTGTTGTAAGAAAGTTGCTTACTTCAAGCACCTTTGCGAGTGCGTTAAGCAACTGTTTACATTAAAATGTATGCCACTGCAATACGTCGCTGTCGTGTCTGTTGCGCTGCGTAAGTGTAAAACAATTGAATTGCAAGCGTTAGCGTTTTTAACGTTCTTTCGTTGCGGCGTTAACTCGCTGCGCTTCAGGTGTGCTTTTGGTGACAACCACGTTGTGGTTGTATAGCGTTGTGATTGCAGCGCGTTTTTCGCGTACATTTCGTGTGATTGTCACGTATGTCGCTGCTATTTGATCTACTCACAAATAAAGTCAGCAGTTTTTAAAAGCTGACCACACTCCAATTAAATTTACTGCGATTGTACTTTAAAAGCATTATTAAGTGTTCCCTTCATATTTGTTGCTGTAGCGATTTTGTTTCTTTACTTCACGAAATTATCCAGTTGAGCGTAACTCCTGGATGGGTTGTGTAATATTTAACGATCTTCTAACTATCCAATATCAGTTTTGTAGTTAATAATAATTTCTTTCCAAATAAGGCTCAGTCCATGATTTGATGTTGAGGATTTTGTCCATAATCACCGATGGTAATATTCATCGTTTCAGGCTCTCATATGGTTTGCAAGCAAAGTTGCTTCACCCAGCGATGAGCCCAAAAATACTCAAGAAGATACTTTGATTATGGATATATAGCGAAGTATTGATTATCAAAGACATAGTTCCTAAAGTCAAATGTTCTATGTAAAATTAGCCCTTATTTATTGGTTGTACATGCTTCTCATCCTCACCTTCAACTATTTCCGTTAAACTCTCGGTTTTTAGGTATTTTTTAGTTTTTTTCCTACGACCAGTATAGTATAGATAAAGCTTTATAACGACAGTATATGTATATATACATTTTAAGCTAAAAAGATTGCGTAGTACATAAGTTACATTGCTCTGAACACCCCCGCCTCAAAAAAATGGACTCGCACTTTCTCCACGATTCCGGCTGATTGGCTTATCGGAAACAAAAGAAATAGAGTATCAGTCCATCAAAAACAGCCATTATCCCCTTCACAAAAAGAAGATCGCTTCCAGCCCTGGTTACCATCACACTCAATGGTGAAGCGGTAACTAGGGTAGAGGAAATAAAATATTTTGGAGTACAACTAGATACAAAACTGAGGTGGTAGTAGCATGTGGACTCCGCGGTTGCGAAAGCCACCAAAGCGCTAATGGTGTGTAAACGCCTAGCAGGAAAAAACTGGGGCTGTAGCTCGCATATTCAGCGTTGGTTGTATACCATGATTCTTAGGCCTATCACCACTTATGGAGCGGTGGCTTGCTCATCAAGGATCTCCCTGGCAGCAGCAGAGAAGCAGTTGACCAAATTGCAGCGGCTGGCCTGTGTATGCATCACCGGTGCAATGCGCACTTGTCCAACTGCAGCTTTGGAGGCAATCCTGAACTTCATCCCACTTCATATGGTGGTTGGCACTATGGCCAACAAGACCTTACTGGCCCTAACGAGATCAGGTCTACATAGGAAACACCATGATGTTAAGCGTCCGGCAATTGGAGATCATCGGAAGAAAGCTTCCAACGACTCTCCTCCCAAGGGACGATGTCATCAAAAGGGTACACTTTGTGAGGCGATTTAAGACAATTCAGTGCAATAAAAGGGAATGGGAGGACTCAACTCTCAAGGAACTCATAAGCAGAAGCACTCAACAATGATACACGGACGGATCCAAGACAGCAGTTGGTATAGGCGCCGGGATAACGGGGCCACGCCTCATGCTGTCTTCATCCATGGGTCAATTCCCCAGCATTTTTCAAGCTGAAGTCTATGCCATTACCTAATGTGCAGAGGTTACATTAATAATTAATTACATAATTAACCATAATGAGCGCATAGCCATTATCAGTGATAGCCAAGCAGCTCTCCAGGCAATATCATCCTGTACAAATTGGAAATCTACTCGTCGGTTCTTTGCCGATTCTGCGATTTGGTAGCGGAGACACCAGAGCACTTACTCCTTCACTGCCCGGCGATCGCGAAGAAAAGAATACAGACAATTGTGGCACTGTATCCCCAAAGAGGTAGTATCTCTGTTAAGGTTTCTTAACGTGACGGGGTTGGAGGGAATGCTGTGATAACTGGAGAGGGCACAATGTACCTCAGGTCGCTGTGCAATCCTCAATATATAATCTAATCTAATCTATTACCAAATGAGTATACAAAAAATTGGACATTTGAAAAGAAATAAATTTTATTTGTTTTTGCCATAAAAAATAGAAATTTCGGAAATTTTTAATTGATGATAGAGCGTTTCTGTAAACGTGCTGAGTGAACCTTCAAATTTCAATCATACCGTCAAGGCGTTTTTAAGATACGGTGGAAGAAAGTTTGAAAAACACAGTTTTGAGAAAACGCGTTCTAAGTTTCTAGCTGCCAACTCAGCGCTTCGAACATTTCCTTCTTCTGCTGTACCTTTAGAACGACTTCAAATTTTTAAAAATCACTTTACTACAGTATTCTAGATATGTTAAGAAAGCAATTAATGAAAAAAAATATTTTGTTTGAGCCCATCTCATGATACGACCCCCTTAATCAGCTGATATTATAGTATCAGAAGTGTTATATGATTATTATCACTATATCAAGGCCTTCTATCGGATATGAAAATTGATCAGCGGTTGGTTCATATTTATAAATTTTGGTTGGTTTTTAAGTATGTTATTGTAGTACTGTTTACTAACAAAACCACTTTATTATTTATTCACCACTGGGTTATTTATCCACAACCCAGTCAGCAAAGGTGTAAGAAACCTCTTAGTTTGGTTGGAGCCCCACAGTTTCGCGTGTGACATTCGTTAGAAGACAAAAGTGTTGTTGTTCTAGACGCTGAACTATACGTCATAATGTGTTATACGAACAGCAATAGCGATTGTCTTCTTATCACCTGCAGTGTCCTATATATTACTGGCCATTGCCCCATTAGGATCCACGCTGTAAGGTTAAAAATCTTACCGGATGCTAGCTGTAGAAGCTGAATGGAGGAGCATGAGGTGGAATCTTCTCATCACTTTCTTCTGGAATGTCCCGCCTTTGCGAGATCAAGAAAGAGATTTCTTGGATCTGACTTTTTAGAACAGGCTTGCGAAATAGCGAATATGGAAGTTAAAAATCTCTGCAGATTTTTAGTAGGTTCAGGGCGCTTTCTCGACTCCTAATTGTTAATCTAGGGGGATCCAGGCTTCACAAAGGACTATATTTTAAAGTCTACGTGTGTTTTCCCTTTGGGAAACAGCATTACAACCTAACCTAACCTAACCTATACATAACCAATCAAGGATACAATTTTGTAGCTCTCAAAGAGTAAAGAGAACAGTGATTCCATGACTTGGCAGCCATCGCTGTTGAAAGCAATAGTAGATCGCATATCAGCAGCATTAACATCAAATCAGTAAAACAAATATCAAAATTTATATTTCAATAACTTTTATCAAGAAGCATGCCTTAGTATTTTGGGATAAAGTGTCTTACTAATTTATTTTCTCCATGATCCCAAAAACCTAGAAACTAAAACGCTTTTCCAGTAGGTAACGAGAGATCATAGATCGAGCCGTATAAGTTATTTGAGGATAAGATCCAACCGAGTGTAACCGACTGCAATGGGTTACATTATGCAGTTAATTACCAAGAATTCTTAAATGTTTCGTGTTAATGGTGGCAACTAAGATAGAATATACTATAAATGTACTTTTCAATTTCCAGTAGATAAATAAGAGATACTACTGCGCCTTTTACACAAAATAATGTGATTTTATCGTGTTCGAGATTAACTAAAACGATCTCTAAATATGCCCTTTATTTGTGCATTGAACCACTGCAATCACAAATTTTAATTACCTTAAAGGCATACATTGCATCCAATCAATTTGAGTATCCGCCAATTCACATAAATTTAGACAACAAATAATATATGTACTGTACAGAAGCATTTCCGAAGACACCACTATAAATTCACGAATCATTTAAGAAAATGTGTTAAGAAAACGTTCAACTTAGAATTTATTAGATTATTAGGATTACAGATGAAATGGATAAAAATACAAGAGCGCTACATGAGAGATCAACGACGGCGTATTTGCCGAAATTTATGCATTACGTGCGTTGATGGCAAAGCAAACAGAATTACCAGAAAAATGTGACGCCTGACACCCCCGAAACAAATTTATGTCTATTACAGTAACAACAAAGTGTGAGCCGAGGGAATGTGCGCCCGGGACAGGAGCAAAAAGTGCCCGCCTAATGGCAGTGAGCTTGAAAATGGCGTGAAATGGGGTCAAAAATATACAAATCAGCTGCAAAAACAGAACAGAACAGAATCGAACAAATGATGATCGCGGGACAGGAAGCGGCAAAGCCATAATTAACTGTGTCGCACATGGAGTAAGGAAAGAAAGAAAAAAAATAATTCTTCGCACTACCTAAAAAAATATACAATGCTGCCATGGAAAGCGTGAAAAGCATGAATATTCGATGCTGTGGCGACATAACTTGCAACAGCTGACAATGTTTTGACAGCGCACAATATTTATATGTATGCGGAGGCATGCTGCTCTTGTGCGCCACTACATATGTATCTATGTACCGTAAGTGATCGATGTGAACTTACGTGATCTCGCGCTGTTAACTTCACGGTGCGTTCTTGTTAATTTGGAGCTTTTCAAGCGAGAATGCTCCAAAAAAAAAAAACGCAACAACAGAAATAGTGAAAACAGAAACAGAAACAGAAACAGTGGTGAAGTGGCGAAGAGACAAAAAGTCCGATCGGAAATAACACAATGTAATGAGACGTGCAACTGTTGATACTTCAGTGGCAATGAAGCCACAATAACAACAACAAGAAGAAGAAAACAACAACAACAACTCAAGATGCATTGTTATGCCATAATATATGGACGTAGCGACGATCAACGGTTTGTGATCTTGCCACAGGCGGCGAAGTTTTTGTGCGTCGTGAGTGTTGTAAGGCGATACGCATGATCGGGTACTGTTGTATGTATATATACACACGCAAGTATTATCTATGCATACTCCTGCTTATACACAAACAATTGCAGTTGAAGAGGCGCGGGGCAGCGTTCTTGGCAATTGTCTTTGGAGGCACGTTCTTGTGCGTTCGCGCTGTTGTTGTTTTGTTTGTAAGTGTATACGTTCGGCATCTTCGCCGTCGACAAAAGCTTGTTAGCAACATATTTAGCCGCTGCTTTCTACACAATAGCTTTTAAATGAGGGTCTTCCCCAAAGACATGATGCCACCTACACACACATCCATGCATACATACATGCATATGTATATACAAATTTCAAAAGTTGTTGTTGCTTTTTGTTGTATAATACAGCACTTCCGTTGTCAGTCGAAGTGCCAAGCACACTCGCTGCTGTTCATCTTGCATTTTCGCTGTCAATGCTGTAATGATCGCTGACATCGCTACTGATCGCTCTGTTACTCGTGCGCTCACATGCATTTACCGTTATATATGTGTGTATGTATGTGATGCATGTGCATTGCTCAGCTGTTGCAAGTACTCGCCAGCGGATTAGTTGCATTTATGCACACTGATGTTCGCTTCCGGTATTGTGTGGCACCGATTTTCGTTCATTGATATGTTATATTTTAGTTGGACTTGACAACATTTTTATGATGAATTTGTGGGTGGCACGGTTTTCGTGGTAAGTGAGCAACTAAGTGTAGAAAGTAGATTTTTTTCATGAGAAAAATGTTTTTCTTTGAAAATATGCGCGTGGTCAACTTCAGTACATTAATACCGTAAATAATTATTCATAAGAAGAAAATTTTGAATATATTTTTTTTTCAATATAAAAAATTAATTGTTTTGTTTAAACTTTTAACTGTCTTAATTTAATGAGGGATTACTGAAATTTTTTAAAAATATTAAATACTCTGCCAATTTGATGTCACTTCCCATGAGTCCTCGGGAAAAGGTACTTTAGCGTTGAGAGAATATTTCCTAGCCAGATCATCTGAGGTCAAAAAATCCCAACTTGGACGAGGGAATCAGAAAAATGAAATTGGATTTTTGACAGAGGCTTCAACGGAAAAAAATTGGATAAAAAGTTTTTTTAAATAAAAAAAAAAAAATTTTGGTCAAAATTCCTATAAATTTTATTTCAAAAGCTTGTCAAAAATTTCATCAAAATCGGTCGAGTTCTTGAGAAATCTTGACAACCCATTTAAAAAAAAAAAGTGTTTTTAAAATTTAGAGTGAGGATAAGGCTACTCTGAAATTTTTGAAAAATATTAAAAACTCTGCCAATTTGATGTCACTTCCCATGAGTCCTCGGGAAAAATTACCTTAGCGTTGAGAGAATACCTCCTAGCAACATCTGAGCTTACAAATTTATGTTTAGTTAAGATTTTTAACACGTACTTACGAAGGAAACCGGAAAAATTAAATTTGATTTTTGACAGAGGTTTCAACGGAAAAAAATTGGATAAAATTTCGAGAAGTTTTTTTTAAGTTAAAAAAAAAATTGGTCAAAATTCCTGTAAATTTTATTTCAAAAGCTTGTCCAAAATTTCATCAAAATCGCTTGAGTTCTTGAGAAATCTTGACAACCGATTTAAAAAAAAAAACGTGTTTAATATTTATAGTGAGGATAAAGCTACTCTGGAGCGCTCATTTCTTCAGACTGCTTCTCCAAAACTATTACTAGGACTCAATTTGATATTTTAAGATAATATTCTAGTTTGTTATAGAATTTAATAAAACAATAAAAATATGTATTATTATTTTGAGCCGTGAAACAAAACTCCTTAACAAACTCGTTCTTAAATTTTCGTGTTAATTTATTGCAGAAAATAGTTATTAAATCACATATTCATGAGCTAAGCTGTCGAAGAACTCGTATGTGAGCTATTATAATAATATTCCAAATTCCAAAGATTTGTTAAACGAGTAATGGCCGGTTCATATACGAAGACTTTTGTTGTTGCAGATCGCAATTTGTTGCCGAGAGACGACGGGAAAAGAAGAAAGGTACAGAGTTTTTAGTGCTTGAGCTTTGTGTCCTTCTTCCATATAGATCGCTACCATATAATTAGGCATTATTTTTCATTATCTTTCAATAGATGCAATTCTATTTTCTAATGCAGATTTGCAATATATTCGGAATTGTATCATCTATTTTTCATATGTAATATGAATTTTTGAAAATGGTAGAAAAATCTACAAAATGAAAAATATATGAAACAAGTATGGAGGGACTAAGTTCTGATGTAACCCAACATTTAATACTCTCACAGTTTATTTATGTAATTCTACTAAGACAAAACACAAATGGAATCATATATTAGGCATAAAGTCCACCAGAATAGCAGTATGGTGTATGAGGTATATGAGGCTGGAAGAAGTATTGAATCGATTTCGTCCATATTCGACACAGAGACACACTATTAATGGAAAAACATACCCTGTGAAATTCTTTAGAATATCTAAGAGATTTACCTTTAGAGATTTTCGGTAAAAAAAAATTGGTCACAAGCACTGAGGCCCTCATTTTCGGTATTAGGGGTTTTGAAAATTTATAGGAATTTAATGCCAACTTTCAAACTGTAGTATAAGGATGCCGAAATAATGATACGAACCCAATTTCGTTGAAATTCGTCGAGTAGCTCCTGAGATATGGTCACGCCCATTTAAAATTTTGTATAGAAATTTGCGTGCAGCCTTCCTATGCCTTCTTTACCATGAAGTTTAACGTTTCTGGTGTTTTTCCTTACTGAATTAAAACACTTTTAGTGATTTTCAACATAACCTTTGAGTGAGAGGTAGTGGTTATAATCCGATTTACTCCATTTTTAGATTGTATAAGAAAATGTCCAATGGAAGAGAGTTTGGTTGAGATAGTTTTGGTAGTTTGCGATATATATTAAATACAGACATATCTAACATAAGTTGCTCGATTCGAGTCGCTCGTTTGAACTGAATGAGCAACATCAAAGAGAAGTAGCCGATAGCGAACAACAAAAGTTTCCGTGTATGAACTCAGACTAAAATAGCTTCGCCTTAAGATAAAAAAGAGAAAATGCGTAACCAAAAAGAAAGAAAGAAAATAATCTAGTTTTCAGGGTCTAGTTGCGAAATAAAATTCATTACCGTATCATGCTGAACCTGACCAAAATAGCTTTGATATTTACAAGAAATATTAAATTTGGGTATATGAAAATTATTATAAAACAAAAGTGAGTTAGACAGTTCAGTGGTAGGAATATTTCGAATTAGATAATAATTCACATTTAAATAAATATTTTGCGGAAAAAAATCGCGGACGCAATAAGTGCGACCACTGCACATATTAAAAAGAGTTGCCATATCAAAATTATTTTTAGTTATATCACCGGATATCCGAAATTTTTATTATATAATTAAGAATAATGTAACTAAAAAAGTATTATCCCAATAAACAATATTTACACTGCATAACAGTCAGCAATCACCCCATATGTATGTACATACATTTACTTACATGTCATGTATATTATTAAAAAAACATTAAAACTCATCGCATTCGCAATAATATTATGAATAAATTTGCGCACATTTGTTGCGCCAACTTTTTGCCACCTGCTGTCATAAAAATTATTTCAAAGAAAAAAAAACAAATGTTAACACAATCCAAATTTTTCATGCAATTTTTAGTTTTTCGCTGGTGCCACAAATATTTCCGGCTATACAAAAACAACAGCAACAATATGCATATGTACACTTACACATATACATACATATGAATTGTTGTATAAATTTAAAGTTTATTCTCGCCAAATGCACTAACACCAAATTGCCGGAATTCGAGCGGAAAACGGAAGTCGAATAAAATTCATGCGCATGTTTGGCCACCGCGTCGCCAATTGTTGTGCGCGTCCTTACATTTCCCATACGGTTGAACTGCCGCTTGTACGCCTTCAATAACAGCTGGCTTTTTGCAAGCGGCAGCAGCAACAGCAAAAAAAATAAAATAAAAAACAGCAAATAAAACAATTACCACAACAACAATAACAAGAAGAGCAAGCAACAGCCGTCAAGTGTGTTGACTCAACACTCAGCACTAAAAGTCTGCATACACATTTGCATATGTACATAGATGTGTTGTTGTTGCTGCTGCTGCTGTTGGTGGGTGGGTGTTGCGCACTTTGTCCTTTCTTAGTCATCCAACATGGTGTTGTTCACCAATTCCAAGAATTTCACAACGCTTCCGCGACGTTTGGTCAATGAATACTTAAAAATAATCACACTCACACACATTCGTCGACTAATAATAGCAAGGCGCTATTTGCTTATTAAAAATGGCTCGTAAATATGTCAGGAGGTGTTGTGTTGTATTTTTAAGTAAATACTTAGCGCTTTGAAATGCATTGTTTTTCTGCTTAAACAGTAGGAATTAGTCATATGGCAGTTTTGGATGGAAGGATGTGAAAATTATAGCAATTTTTGAAAAGCAACCGGAAACCAAATTGAAAGAGGTCTGCACCCCAGTTTTGCTCTGCCACGTACAAATTTTTTGCAGTGATTTGGAATCTTGTGGTTAAGTACAATAACAACTCAGGTATTATATATAAATGCGTTAACGATGAATCGTGTCTTTATATGCTTTTGAAGACTTCTCAGTAAAATGTTAACCCAATATTACACCATATGGTTCATTTGACTATTAAAACAAGAAAAAACGTTAACTTCGGCTGTACCGAAGCTAATATACCCTTCAAAGGTGCATTTCTTCGTTCGGTTTGTATGGCAGCTATATGATATAGTGAACCGATCTGAAAAATTTTTTCGGAGATTAAATTATTTCTATGAACAGTTACTCACACCAAATTTGGTCAAGATATGTAGTAAAATGCGGAAGTTTTTCATACAAGCCCTTGATTCCGATCGTTCAGTTTGTATGGCAGCTATATGATATAGTGGTCCGATATCGGCAGTTCCGACAAATGGCAGCTTCTTGAAGAGAAAATAACATCTGCAAAATTTCAAAACGATATCTTAAAAACTGAAGGACTAGTTCGTATATATACAGACGGACAGACAGACGGACATGGCTAAATCGACTCAGCTCAACATACTGATCATTTATATATATACTTTATAGGGTCTCCGACGCTTCTTTCTGGGTGTTTCAAACATCGTGATAAACTTAATATACCCTGCCTGTTCAGGGTATAAAAATTAAAAATGGAAATCTAGTTCAGGTTTGAAGAAGTTTCAAAAGATTAAATGAAAAGAACTTATGTTGAAGCAAACAAAAACAAATATCCAATGTGTTTCCTAGTTTTATTGAAATCTATTTTGAATATGTGTATATATAAAATTATATAAATCGAAAAATATATAAAATTATATATACATACTATACAAACCAATGTAATTTTAACTTCAACAATTTTTTTTAAATTTTTTTCAGGTCATGCTGTTGGGCCATCATGATTTTTTGAAACGATTGGTAAGTGATCACAAATTTTTATCTATACATACATATATATACTCAATCAAATTAAGTGCCATTATATTCTTTAAGAAATTTCTTACAAGGTTCAACAGTTTTAAATTTAAAATCAATCTATACTAGATTCATCTAAAATTTTCCCTATAATAATGAGTGAGGAGTACTGATTTAGTAGTAAATCTTGTAACAGTGGTTATTAATTTTTTGTAATTTAAAGACCTTGAACTATTCACCACTCCACCATTGTGATTGTCCATATCACATAGCATGCTGAAAGAAATACAGTGTCCGACAAAATGTGAATGAATGTAAACACAAATATAGTTATATCTTTTTGATTGTTTTTCAATTTTGTTTATAGGTATATTGCATTAAAAAAATTAAATTTAAGTATTGTACATTTGAACTTTTAGTTGCAAAACTCGCGATCATCTGAAAAGGACAAATATTTAACGAAGATAAAAGTATGGATACTCCTATATATTATAAGTTTGGCTTCTAAATAGTGTTGGCACCCTTAGCGTTAATTACAGCCAAAAGACTTTGAGACATGCCGTCTACCAAGTTGAAAAAAAGTATTTGTGGTATGTTTTCCCAGGAGTCCTTCAATATATTTAAAATGTCTCATTTATCAATATTGTATCAATAAATACTTAATAGGATATAAGTCAAGTTTTTTGGCTGGCCATAGTAGCTCTATCGATTTTTGATCGATAACCCGACTTTCTTCTTTCGTAACCCGACATGTATATTTGGGTATATATATATAAGTCCATTTTTTGTGCTGAGGCCTCCAAACTTGTACTTAGCATCACTCCGTAGGACTCTTCCGTCATTTGCCTACGATTAATACCAGTTTTGAGATGCCGCTGTAGCTACAGCAACCCCAAACTAAAACATTTCCACCTCCGAACTCAATGATGCCTTGGATATATTTACTTTGGAGCCTCTCATGACTCTTTCGTCAAACTTTTTGACTGCCTTTCGTATTTTTCAATTAAAGCTTGCTTCCATTACTGCAAATTAGTATTTTCCAAAAACTTGGCGGTATTTGATAACACTTTTTGGCAAACTCAAATCAAGAAATATTGAAATAATATAATAGTAAAAAATGTGGTGGGGTATCCATAATTTTGTCGGATACTGTATATAGATTTTGTTATAAATGTTTTTGTATTTTTCTTCTAAGACATTAAAGTTAAGCTGCCTTACGTATAAATATAGTTTGATCTTTGACAGAACGCACACTTTTTGTTTAGATTTTCATATCCGACAAATTTAACCTAAACCCATAATAAATGTGTATTTTTAAAGTAGAGTTAGTCTTCTGTAAGACAACATAAGAGACCCAAAACAACGCTAAACTTTGCTTCAATAGTACCGAATCAGATATAGCATATCCCCATGAAGGGTAACTATGAATAACTTGGTAAAAATTATTGCAGATAATCCATTCATCCATCTTCTTTCGAGGATAATTAAGTTCTAGCTAAACTTAGACTATTGTAATATAAAAGAAAACATAGAATATCTAATTTCGAAGCGGATAGTGAAATAATGGTATGGAAAGAGAGAATTTTTTTTTATAGGCAATGCCCTAATGTTTGTATAAATACTTCTAGGTCTTGAAAAAGAGAGAATTCGATTTTATTGAATTGTTTATCACATTTCTTTATTAATACTGTTGTTGTTAGTAATATCATATGGTTTACTGATATTAATGTTTGAATTTAATTTATTTTATTTATTTATTTAAATTATTACATTAATTCTTTTTGGAAACAATTAACACATAGAAAGACACCGATATCAAAGTAATTTCATTAATTATTTTAACTCTGCTAATAGTCTGCTAATAGCAATTAACAGGTTTGACACGTTGCTTCCCGCATATTTTGATGGCTAATCCAATAGGTTTCCATTACAATTATTGCTATGCTCGATCTCTTGTCAAACAATCGCTCGTGAGAGTAAAAATAAAATTATCCAAATTAGAGTAAATTCTCTAATTATTTCATTACACCAGTTGTTTGTTCGATTCGTCACACGTCAACTTTTAACGTATCCAAAACAGCTGTAGCCAGGCAAATAACCTCTAATAATCGATGAATTTAACACAGTTTAACTTACATTGAATTGAGCTATATTTATCATTAGGTATGTATATCAGCACATTCCATGCAGCCACACATTGTTCAAAATTTGCCTGTGACGTTATCTTTTACGAATCTACGTCATTTTCATGACGTCACTGCAACCAGAATGTCATTAACCAATTAACCGTAAATTACTTAATTAAGAGCGTTACTTTTTTGCTCACTTCTCGTGGCACATATTTATATATGCATGTATTGGTATACAGTTGTCTATTTCTGTGTGTCATTCCAGCATATTTACCTATTTATTTTTGGTACAAACATTTTCCGTCTAAATGGCGAGGCTATTTTTGACGCCTACGCGCTCATGGCGCTATCCCTTTTATTTGAAGCAAAATGGTCTTATATATACACATATACATAAGATGTATAGCTAGAGCGTGTGTTCCCTGAAATTCGCTTTTCTTCATTCTTGTCCGTTCATTTCTATTTTAGCCGTCTTATTTGTGTGAAATTCCCCCATTTTCAGTGGTCGGCTATATATGTATATGATTATATATATATAAATACGAGTATATATGCGCATTTTTATATATGTAAATAAATATACATTCATTTATAATGTCAGTGTGACGTGTCTTTCTGGTTTTATTTTAGCAAGAGCCATTTTTGGTGTTGTCATAGATATTGATTACTGCATCCAGTGGTTGTCATCTGTATACGTCACAGCGGTGTTTTCGTCATTAAATGTGGCGCAATTCATTGATATTTTAGTATAAATGCCGTTTATTATTAATTATTTTAAATCCTCTCTCTACTTCCTTTGGCTCATAATAACAATAATAATCTTAGAATTGCAATTAGACACTGGTAATTTTGTTTGAAGTGTTACCCCCTTTTCTTTTGCACCATCTTGCGATCATGTTCGACTTACCTTTGATCAAAGTGATCAAGGTCTTAAAGGATTTTCAAAATCTTCTTTTTGCCGATAATGCTTCGATATAGTCCTTTGATGCGGCACTATCCGTTATTCTTGCCATGTAAACGCGAAATTTCTTTCTTCATTTGGGTTTAAGGGTCACTACAAAAGCTATGTTAACCATAACCTTTAGAGAGTTGTAACACCGCCCATCCCCACATAGCGATAATTTTCGGAACTGCAAAAGTGTGAATGGTGTCTGTGTAAGAATAACATTCCTCATAAACTCAACTTCAACACTACTTCTTATATGAATCTATTCAAATATTTCAAAATGGTTGAGGTAATGTCTATTTTTCAGATAGTTTTCATATCTCATAAATCTGTTAACCAATTCGAACAAAATTTAGTTCATAAAGCTCTTAGTCATATTTGGATTGATTTTACTCCTCAGAGTTGGAAGGTCTCGTTCAAAAATACTTTCCTCGTGCCATCATAATCTGACTGTTGAAACTCAAAATCCAGATTTCTTCTTCACAAAAATATATGTATGCCTCGACATATTTCATAAATTCTTTTAATATATCAAACTTCATATTTATAAAAAATATATTTAGACGTTTCGGTTATGTCTTGTTTCATAAAATAGGTCATGATAAAATAGTTCTATATTTGTTTTTCGGTCTGTTCAGATTTCAAGAAGGAACCTCTTGTAGAAATCTTATAGATTTTAGGAAATACTAGATGGATAGAAGTCTCACTGCAGTTTCTATAAATCTATTGGAACTTTCAGATATATAATTTCAAAATAAGTTTCCAAATAACTGTATTTATCTTCTAAATAAATAACTATCTTATTGGACTTAACTCATAATTCTACTACTTAATTATTTTTGTTTAATATTATACCTTTCAATACATTTAAGCATCTTACTAAATATTGTCTCCGTCATTTTCCGACTTTGTTTATATGGATACCGGCATTTATTTATTTTGAGACTCTCCTCCTTTTATACGTGTAGTACGCTGACGCTCCTTCATTTTTTGTTGTTGTTTATTCCACTTATTGTTGTCTTTATTAATTTATATTTATACTCATTCGTTGAGTGATGTGTCGAACAACACAACGATAACAAAAACAACATGCACAATTGTTGTTTTTGTATATGCAACAATGCCATTGTTAATATTGACACAAAGTTCTCGACAATTTTGTTGCTTCCTAGCAGCATGCCCGCTTCATCTTCTCCAATATAAGCATTTACAGGCGATGTAAACGTTTATATGTATATCCTATAATCCACTTCCGCGCCTGTGTAATTTTTGTATACATTGACATTTTCATTCTTGGTTTTGCCGGCAACACGTAGCCTCAGGTGCTATTCATCTGCCTTTCAACCGTTTATACCAACAGTGGCCGCATAGTCCCTTGGGATTTTACAGTTTCATTTATAAGCGCATAATATGTATTCATACAGTTTTAGTCATGTGAATAGATACATTTCTTTTTTTAGAGAAGAGTTTTTGGTAGAGAAATTTTTTTTGTAAGACAGAGTCTTTATGAAGTTGTCTAGAGTGTTGTTCCGGGGATCTAAGTGACTGGTTTTACATAATGGAAAAATATCAATTATACCAGACGAAAATTGAAGAGTGGTGAATCGAATAAACAACTGGTATAAATGTAGTCAAACTGGCCTAATCAAAAACGGTCGGAGAAGAGGAGATTTTAAGACTTTTGTTCTACATAAAATCATATTATAGGCTTATAAAAGGCCGAGCGCTCTTATTTTAGTGGTCGTAGGCGTACTCTATAGCCTGTCCGATGCGAGCCCAGTACTCTCGTGCGCGCATGTTTATTTATGTGTATTATTTTTTTGTTTATTACCTTGTACTTTTTTGCAATTAAATTTTATTTATTTTCTTTTACTCACAGTTTTATTACAAAATACGTCATGTCGTTGTTGTTGTTGCGGTCAAATTAATTGCTATTTGATAGAATCCATTGTCATTAAATTATACAATCCCTAGGCAATAAGTGCAATGGGTTTTTGTGTTGTCTCACTAAACCACTGATATTTTTACTCAACTCCCTTTAACTCCCTTTAGTTGCTCAACTCTGCTCCTGCGTCTTCGAAAGAAGCGCTAATGAAGTGACAGTTGCCCGAAAGGTATTCGCATTTCATCAACGTGGTCGCACTTGCTCATCAAATACCAGTTGCTTCGTATTGTCTCCGCTCTTGTTTAGTTATCATTTCCTCGTTTCGCTTGCATTCTTCCTGTAGGCATTTCCTTTACATTTTCCTTTCATTCCAGTTGTGTAAATTGTCCACTGTATGCTGCTACGCGTCATAATTGATTCACTTTTTTTTTCCTCCACAGCTGGCTGCAAATGAGTTTTTCATGGTTTTGTGGATTTCAAAGTAGTGATTTCTCCCTACTCTGCTGAGTCGTCGCAAAACTACATTGAGTGGGGGATTCTTCAGCTACTCCTTTTTACCATTTTAATTAGTAATTTCTTATTTGCATTTTTGTGCATTTTTTAGTAACTTGAAAGTAGTATTTATGTACCTTCTTCTTCTTTTTTGAGGCCCTAAGTGATGTCAGCCTAGTCTCCAGTAGCACGTTAAGCAACTCTTTCTTTCACAAGTTGGTGCCGTTTCGGGCAGTGAACACTAGGAAGCCAATTAATTTACTTCTCTCTCCCTCTCTTTCTCTTTCCGTCCAGCAATGACTACTTTTAAATCTCCATTAAGTCGGAAGAAGTAATTATTCATCATATCCTGAATTCATCAGAATAATACTTATTCTAACAGTCGGGAGTTGGCTTTAGAGTTTCTTGTGGTGTCAAAATAGCGGATTGAGTAGTGATACGAGGGCGCTAAATGCTCATTTGATGGCAACAGATCTATTCGTGTAAAACCTCTATCCGATCTAGAACAAACGGAACTGTTCTTTAGTCGAAGGTATCGATATTATCAGTATATGTCAGCTATTATTAATCTTATAAAAGACAGGTTATCCAATATAGAATGATTCTACTATAAAATCTTACTTTGCATTGTACAATTAATACTGATTTAAAGCTCGAGTAGGGAAAATTTGTCTGAAGAATCTATCATTTATTGTGGGATTAAAATCTTTACTATAATCTATACTTTCAAAATTGTAACTAGGGGGGAACATTTTCACGTATAAAACCATAGAGGAACACCTCTAGCACAATAAAAGTTATTGGACACGATTGAGGCCGACCATAGCTCATAGTTGCTCTAATTCTAATCTCCGAAGAATGAATTTGTTGCAAAGCAGGATTTAAGCTTTTGTTAGTCCCACGAACTGCTTTTTAGTTAGTGTTTCGATTGGTACCACTTTCTTTCCCTTAGCATAGCGTGAGTATAGATCAGAAGGACTAATGATAAGAACTAATTATACCAGAAGTTCAGAATTCTAGCTATTGTAAGTAGTTCTTTTTTGTAGACTTGGTAATCGTTTTAGATTGGTTTAGTTTATTTTATGTAACGAAAAACAATATACCCGTGATGATTGGGAACTTCGGTATGATTTAAGTCTTTTCCAACATAAATAAACTGACTTAGAACCGCAAATTACTCGTGATTGACCTGGAATCTCAAATACTTTGAATTCATTGTAGTAAAAGGTTCCAATATCGATATTGCAATTGGGTATTGGCGATTATTGGGTATTACCACTGCAGTACATTCTATATTTAGTTGATTAAATTCATGGATTGGTTGCATATTCAGAAATTAATAAGCTAACACATATAAGCGTGTGCATTTATACCCACAAACCTATTTAGTACACTCGATAGAATTGGACAGACATATACATATATTTATTTACATTCAAATCTGAGATTTACCTCAAGTACTCGCACTCGTACTCACTTGTATTCGTATAATTACACATACTGACACATATAAATATCTATTCTTGATACATATGCACACATAGTCCTTATGTAATTCCGAGTAATGCGCGCTATGCGTTTAGCCTAATTGAAGACGGAAGTATGCATCATCAAGTTGTCGCATGTGTTACACGGCTGACACTGCTGACTCCAACCGTGCGAGTGTAATAATTTTCAATTTAAAATTTCTCAACTTTTTCATTTCTTTCACAGAGCATGAGTTGTAATATAATTTGCTCCTTCTAGCGGGTCGGTTATAAGGGACGTATTAGAACTGTTGCTGTATACTCGTATTCGTATGTGTAAAATTCGTAAAAAACATAGCTTGTAGTATGTGCGCTAATCTGTGAGTGTATAGTGGGTGCGAATAAAAATCCGATATGGTCTTAAAAATTGTTTTTAAATGGATATCAAGTTTACATTTTTGGAAAGAAATGGAAATAATACCGAAATACTAGATTTCCATAATCCAGCATATTATTAAGATTAGACTCTCTCAAATTCGTTTAACATTGTGTTTTGAGGCAGATTTGTATATTTCTTCTTTTCATAATTACTAATATAAAAAAAAGAGTAAATCCCCGTGACAAAAAGTGGAACACCAAGTAGGGTTCGATTTATTGAATAACCTCCAGTGTGTTTGCTATTGGCTTTGCAGATTCGAAACTACAATTTATTTTAGTATTTTCTTCATATAATATTTAGACCAACTGAATGGTTTTCGATATGTCAAAATACTCGTTTTTGACGGCCAATTTGATTAGTTACCATAAAATGCCTGTCTAAAGCCTTTTTGCTCCTCGCAAAATGTGGACAAATTTCACGGCTTCGGTTAATCTTAGAGTCCTCGTCCTCGTTTCTCATTCCTTTTAATATCTCCACGACCCCCATCAAGTCTTCTTAACCTTCCAACCTTCCCTCTGTGATGCAAGCCAGAAACAAACGTTGATTCGGCGATCTATCGATCTATTAAAGTGAATAACAGAGCTCGGATGGTTCAAGGTCATTTATACTATTTTAAAATTACTAGCTCATGTCTGCTCTTCAGATTGTATAGAAGGTAAATGGTTGGATAGATAGTCGACCTTAAGAAATATTCTAGCGAATTGGATTCTTTGTATTCTTTAAAATAAACCCGATCTGAAAAAAGTGTTCCTAAACTTTAGATTTGACTAGTTTAAGCTTAGAACTCACGACATATATGTTATCACTCGTCTATAATAATGATCAGCAAAGCTAATTATAAACCAATCGTAATTGAAGGTATATAACCTAAGATCTGTCATTAGGGCATAAAGATGATGATGAGATCACAAAAAATCATTGATGAAAGTCATAAGACGAAATCGTCTAGACTCTAGAGGTATAGTCAAAGGGATTATTCCTTGTGAAGGGCTCAAAAAAATAGATATATTATAAATTGCTTTCTTAAATTGCAGCAGCAAGTAAATACAGCACAAGTAAATGCATGGAACACTCTATCATTAATCAAAAATTCCAAAAACTTCGATTTCTTTATAGCAAATAACTAAAAAAAAATCGCAATTATATTTTCAAAAGTCTACAAAAAGTCCATTTTTTGGTATATTCTGTTGATCCATGCATTTAAGCTTACAGATTAAAATGCTAGTAATTTTTTTTGTTTCCGATAAGCTAATCAGAAGGAATCATGGAGGTAGTTCGAGGCGGCTGTGTTCAGAACACTGTAACTCATGTTCTACACAATATTTTTAGCTTAAAATTTATATTTATACTCTCGAAATATATGTTGACAAATGACAATAAATTTAAGACTCTATCTATTTATTGGTCGTAGAAAAAAATCCAAAAATCTCTAAAAAAAAAAACAGGCTGTCACATGGGATGACCCACTTAACCAGATTATGTTAACCAATATAATTCAACTTAGGTATGTAATATCTGAAGGTTTTTCGAATACACTGTAATGCCAACTAGCTATAGTGACTATGACGCCGCGCTCTCTCTGTTGAATACAAGCATACATTTTGACTTCATATACATATTTATGTTCAAAATGCTCCAAATACTCTAGTACTTCGAGAGCATTGGTTCACCACAGCAGTAAGCTAATATGCGGCAGGCAAATATGCTGACTTACATACATACATATATACATATGTGTACCATATGCATACAAATACATACATACAGTCTTACAAACTCAAAGAAGGTAATTTCATTAATGTTACGCAATGAAAATTTAGGTGTCACTTCGGCTGATGGGTTAAAGCGCATACATATGCACACAAACACTCACACATATATGAGTATAAGTATGTGTTAGTGCGTCATATGCAGACGCAAAGGTATCAGTGCATTACAATATTTTACTTTAATGTGGCGCTTACACATTACAGTAACTGAAAGTCAGCAATCTTTGCCAGCTATGTGGATAGGGATGTGGTTGCGGTTACGTCTGCTGTGTCCCTTTGAACATTTCCTGCGGTTTTTAATTATACTTCTTCTGCCGCAAATGTATTTACTAAGTCATATACATATGTATGTGTCTAAGAGTATGCATAGGAAGTGTAATTAAAGGCTCATACGCATTGTTGTATTTATATAAGAGTACGTTCAGTTCCTTTTCCTTTTATGAATAAATATATTGTATGTGGATGTCTTGGCGCTCGACTGGCAGACATTTGTTGCAAATGTTGGACATTAAGACATTAAAGCACGCTGATGGATGGACACAGTCAACAAAATTTATGTACTCGTGATGTCAACAGCAATGTAGTACATACAATTGTCACCAACTGATTGTCATCGTTTGCTGAAGCGAAGTTCTCAACCGCTCATTAAAGTCGGAACTTGACGAAAATGTGACTGGACGAAGAAGCCCGAGTTTTTATTACTGATTTTAGAGTGCGATGAAGTTAATGAACTGTTTTGAAAAGAGTAGCAAGGACTCTTGCTTGAGTCGTAATCCTCAAACCTGACTAACAACTTATCGTACTGCGGGGCCCCTAGATACCTGAAGCGTTGTCTGGCTAGTGCTGGACAAACGCACAAGAGATGCTCTACTGTTTCTTTGGTGCCATGCTATTGACATTTCCTGCATTCCTCTCGATCTGAAAGCCCCATCTTATAGGGGGCGTTGCGTTGCTACTAGGTGACCAGTAAGTATGCTAACAATGGCCTTACATAATAACTATACCAAAAACGATTTCGAATTCTTTAGTTCCATAGTCAATATTGAGATCATTTTCTGCTTTGAAAACCCACATAGACCATCAGATGGCCTTTCCGGTTTCTGTCATTATTGTTATAAAACATTTCTCAAATAACTTAGCCCATTAGCTTTTCCGGACATAATTTCGGATCCATTATGTATGAAATTCTAATTCAGTCAAAGGATATATTAGGCTTTTTATTTAGGGCTCATAGATTTTTACCTGTGACCAAAAGGAAGTCACCTATTAGGTTTCATGACAATGACCCTCAAGGTGTTAATTGAAATTTTGTTAATTACAGCCACTATTTCCAAAATAGGTCGTAGTTCTCTTACGGAGCTCATAAGCTTGACAAATCGGATTCTGCTCTTACGATAAAATGAGAGAAGTTACTAAAAATTTACATATAAAACTATCACCAAGGAACAGTTTGGAAAATGACCCTACTAAACTGTTGGGCTCTCGTACAAGTTTTTAGCAACTATTTAGAGTTTCTGCATAGAGAGAACACATTACGAGATACCCTAAAATAATAGCCGCTTGGGGACGGACCTAGTTTCCATAATAAAATTAGTTCGATCTTAGTTGGGAAAGGATTTATCGCAAGACTGTCGATCAGTTGAAGTCTATATATATTTCGTAGTTCAATATATTACATGAGATCTGATGGATCCCTCAGTGCTCTATCTTCACTACAACCTGTTCTCAATAAAGAGCCGACCATGGCAGCAATCATTTTTATACTCTTGCAACAAATGTTGCTAAAGAGAGTATTATAGTTTTGTTCACATAACGGTTGTTTGTAACACCCAAAACTAAACGAGTTAGATATAGGGTTATATATACCAAAGTGATCAGGGTGAAGAGTGGAGTTCAAATCCGAATGTCTGTCTGTCCGTCCGTCTGTGCAAGCTGTAACTTGAGTAAAAATTAAGATATCTTGATGAAACTTGGCACACTTATTTCTTGGCACCATAGGAAGGTTGCTTTCGAAAATGAGCAAAATCGGACCACTGCCACGCCCACAAAATGGCGAAAACCGAAAACACATAAAGTGACATAACTAAGCCATAAATAAAGCTATTGAAATAAAATTTGGTATGAAGGATCGCACTATGAAGGGGCATATTTGGATGTAATTTTTTTGGAGAAGTGGGCGTGGCCCCGCCCCCTACTAAGTTTTTTGTACATATCTGGCAAACCAATAGAGCTACATAAACGAAACTTTCTGCAGTCGTTTTTTTTAGTCACTTCCTAATACAGTCCAAAAATGAAAGAAATCGGATCATAACCACGCCCACCTCCCATACAAAAGTTAGGTTGAAAATTACTAAAAGTGGGTTAACTCACTAACGAAAAACGTCAGAAACACTAAATTTCACATAAGAAATGGCCGATGGAAGCTGCACTCAGATTTTTTTACAAAATGGAAAATGGGCGTGGCGTCGCCCACTTATGGGTCAAAAACCATAACTCAGGAACTACTCGACCGATTTCAATGAAACTTGGTTTTTAATAGTTTCCTGACATCCCAATGATATGTTGTGAAAATAGGCCAAATCGCTATACCAGAACTTTGAAGACGATCTGAATCGTTAACTTTGCAATATATAAAGTAAGCACTAGTAAAGATATCGATGTAGAACTTTGCACAAATACTACGTTTATAGTGTGGCAGCCCCATTCTAAAAATCACCGAAATCGGACCATAGGTTGTCAAGGCCCCATATATCGAACATGAGGACCTCGGTACTTCTAACCAAATATTATGGTTTCCAACTTTCAATGGACTTTATACAATATATATGACGAATATGTGGGTCAAATTGTGTATTATATAATATTAATAAAGTCAAATAAATAAATTGCGAGAGTATAAAATGTTCGGTTACACCCGAACTTAGCCCTTCCTTACTTGTCATATTTGTTTACTCTGGAGACCCTGTAACTCCAATCCCCAGCGTATAAATGTTGATTACTTAAGTTACCGCTTCAGTGAGCCTCTCACTGCCACTTAGGGTCTCCTATTTGTAAGGCCCACCTAATAATTGCCTCGGCCAATAAATGTAACCTCAAATTACACACAAATTAGAAAGCAGCGCTAAGGTAATGTTGGGCCGGCAGTTGAAGAAACGTAAAATACCAGAAAATAAAAATAAAAATAAACAAACATATGTACGATGTAGGCAAATAAAATGGAAGTAAAATGAGTAATAAAAGCGGCGGGAATGTGTGGCAGTCGCAAAAACCAGAAGTAATAGCAGATCGTAAAATTTCGAATGTCAACATGTTACGGGCGGTGAAAACCATTCATAAAGGTATGCATTACTTTCGAAGGTACAACCATGTATGTTGTGTATGTGTGTGTTGTTGCAGGAGCAGCTACTTTAAATTTTATTTTATACCCACACGATGGTCATTAAAGTGTGCCATTTGGAGGGGCGCGCTTGCAGAGGCAAACAAAATTTTACAGCATATGTCCATATAAATGTGTACATGCATACATATATAGTTATATGTATATGTATATATGACGATACTTAGAAAATAAAGTTCTATAAAAACAATGCTTAAGGGACTAGATTTTATGTTTTATGAAAAATTATGTCTACTTAAGAGATAGCGTTGACGCGGAAGGCGGGTTGAGGGGAGGTCAACAGCGGCTTGTTGCAGCAAGGAAACACCGGAAAAGCCAAATTTCAGCAGAGTAATTGTAGGCGCATGTCAAGCAGCCACGCCTCATGTGTTAGGGAATTTATAAATAAATGCGCATTCATATCCGAGTACTGTACTGTGTATGTGTATATGTATGTAGATGTGTTTGTATGACGATGGGTACTCTTGTAATGATCGTAAAAAATGTAAAAGTCGCAAAAGGGGTGAATATGAATTTGAAATGGAAAGTTGGTGGTCCAGACGCAAACATTAATACTTATATGTATGAATGTATGTGTTTGTATACTAGTCTTATATATGTATATATGCACATACATTCATATGTGTTTTAGTATCAAATCTATGTACATATGTAGGAATGTATGCCTGTGTTTGCGCTATATGTATATATTAGGTGGGGCGACTAATGATGGTAATAAAAGCAAAGCAAAGTAATTTCGATTTTAATCTCCAACATGCTGAAACACCTTGGAGTGGGGATTTGTTGACAACTGCTTATATGTACATACACACAAACATACATATGTATTTTACATTTGTATGGGCTTGATATTTTTACTATTTTAGTAACTCCATAAACAATATTTTTGAAAAATTCTTTAATTTTTTATTTTATATAATATTGTTGCTGTGTCACATAAGCTTGAGTTGAATTTTGAAAATATTTTAAAAGAGAATTCAAATTCAATACCTTTGCTACACATTTCTACAAGAGTAATTAGTTACTTCAAGTACACATGCTTGTTAGAAATTAGAAATTTCACTTATTTTACCTTAAAAAGTAATTAACAATTTTCTGTTTTGAAAATATATTTATTGTTTCATATCAATTTTAGTTCAACTATTTTATATTTATTATTTTATTATATCTTTTTTTTACAAAAATAAATGTTAAAATATCAACATAAGAATCCCACCTAATAATACTTCTCACATTTCACCTCAACACAATTCATGTGCGAGTACATTACAGCTTCGCTGTGTCACTTCATTCTCACCTTACTACGAGTATTCCTCTGCAATCACGAAGGCGAATACACCTTCAACACAACAAAAAGGCAAACAACAAATTGCATACGCACTGCTGTTACTTGCATACACGTGCGTGTCCATGTATGCAAAAATTGCAATTATAACAACAATTGCAATGCGAATTAGCTCAGCTCAATATCAATTGCATTTTTCTCGTTCGTTCTCGTTCGGTAAAAATTTAATATTAATTAATATTTAATACTGAATGTGAATTGATAATTGCAGTATTTTGAGAAGTGGTGTAAGTGACTGAAAATAATGAAATATGCTGTTGAAATAATTGGTAATGAAAATGTAAAAATGTATAAAGTGTTGGTGAATTGAAGGCATATCATCCTTCTTAATGTTTCACAAAGTTAAATGTTCTATGTGTTTTTTCGTATCGTCAAAAGTGACACGCTTCATAAAGGCTGGTCGATCGTTGGTATTCCGATGTTTAAAAACAAATACATATGTATGTATGTATTTACGTGATTGATTCTAATGTCATATTCTGATATATTTATATATTCACTGTACTGGTAAGTGCCATGACGTTTTAAAATATTAATTGTATATAATTTTGTGTTGTAACCCGAAATGTCGCTATTACTTGTATACAATAATTTGAACAGTTAAAAAAAATCGTTTTATTAGATTATATTACAAATAATTGTTTGTGGTAAATGATACTAATAAATTAATTAAAACTCAATAATGTAAAACAATTTATTTTAGGATCTCAAATGATAATACATATTTTTCGGGATTTCAGGATCAGATTCAGATTTTTTCGGGATTGTTTTCAAAAATTATAATCAGTTAGATTCGATAATTATTTGCATTAAAAACTAGAAATTAAGTAAATAATAGTAATTTTTAGTGACCTCTGCCAAATAGTATCTCAGGATTAACATTTTGGAATTATTTCATGGTTTTAAAAATTAAAAGAACGTAATCGTAATCGATTGGATTCAATCTTCAACATCTTTTAAAAATTTTGCTGTTTTAATAGTCTTTTCAAAAACATATAATTGATTAGTTCCTGTCATCGATTGGCTAACTGCTATAGACAAGCCAATCGAACAAACTTTCCAAATTTCCATACAAACTGGCAGCACTGAAATCGAATTATATATACTTGGTTGCACTGAACTTTTCAACCACCGTTTATGTCTAACGTTTTCTGCAACAAATTTAATTTTTATTAAAGTTT
This sequence comes from Zeugodacus tau, assembly GCA_031772095.1. Taxonomy (NCBI): domain Eukaryota; kingdom Metazoa; phylum Arthropoda; class Insecta; order Diptera; family Tephritidae; genus Zeugodacus; species Zeugodacus tau. The sequence continues at coordinate 39,571,660 of CM062650.1, read as the reverse complement.
TTTATTCAATAAATTCACTACAAAAATACTAACGATTTATCTTCGCCTGCTCTTTTCAATTTCAAATTTGTGTATAACAATTTTTATTATTTTGACAGTAATTTGTTCTTTGAGCCGTTCACAATAGTAAAATGGTTCTAAAATGAGTAAAACAAAACTTGGTAGCACTCAGCAAGCGACTATTGAAATTTTAATGAGGTATTCGCATACTCTCCAGCACGAATTCAACTAGATATCTTTGTTGTTGCTTTCACATGTAAAATTTTTGACAGGCGAGCAGCGCCCAAAGATAGCGAGCAGAGAAGTGACCAATCGATGGCAGCTACACTACACCCTAAAAGTACATTTACATCAAGAATATCAATCCTTAATATTTTTTTAATATTTTATAGTATGAGCTATGTTTTAAAGAAAATGTAGTTTTAGCTAAATCTCGATAATAATTTGCGTCATATACAGCAACTTAAATGAAATTTGAAGTAACCCTTGTCGATCCAACTCCGTGGTATTCATAAACAGATTGCTGCGGTGGCATTAATACGTAAGTTTTTATGAAACACGACAAAAAACATCTCGGATCCCGAATTGACTATTCTACCACGTGTGGACACTTACAGAAAGCTTAAATGCATTTCTTCAAAGAGCATATGTAACTGATATTCCGTCCTAGACTTGATGTAATTCCTAGGGTAATATGCTGGTTCACAGTCAATTAATCCCGAATTAAAAGAAAGGCATTGAATAAATATAGTTTATATGGCGCGGTGTTTAGTTGCATATGTCTCGCATCTATTAATGCCTCAATTCTATTAATGCCTTTAAATTGCCGTTTTAGGCGTCAATAAAAGCTTAAACTGCCATTGCTGGCTACCGAAAATTCTAATAAAACATTTAACTGAAACCAGCAAGGACTCTTCAGAGGTACTCCAAAAATCAATTTGAAAATAATTAATAATTTTATTTTATGTCCTGTTTTTTTGCACTAATGCACTTAGCAGTCCAAGCTCAATTAATTGCTTAATCTTGAAGTGTCATAAAAATGATAAATTTCAAAACCGTGTTTGGTACTATACAAAGCAAGCCGCCTCATATAAAGCGACATAAATACATACGTATGTGTATGCTTTTATCGGCTTTATTTATGCAATTTAAACTCAGTTGGTTGTCAATTTGATTGCCCAAATCTCGCAAATTTCACACCCTTTCCTACATTTAAGAGCTTAAGCGCCGTTTTCGGTCTTCCTCCATCAAAAATCGAAAAAAGCAAGAAGATTGCAAAGAGATAAAATTGTATTCATTGACAACGCCTACCTAGAGCGAAGCAAGCAAAGAAGCACCAAATGAAACAACAACAAAGGCCTTGGGGAAGAGAACTCAAAAATAGAAAGAAACAAATGAAAGCTTACAATGGTTTGAGCTTAAAGACAGTGCGATCCTCAGCTATGAATTGTGATTTTAAGTTTAAATGAATATGTTTTCGGGTCATGGTTGCCATGAGTGTTATGTAAGCGAATATCCATTGTCGCGTCGAGAGTTCAAATTCTAGTCACGTAAAAATCTAAAAATATATGTAACTATATCCCGATAATGTTTTAAGGGTTACTAAAAATGCTCGGTTTGAAAATCTTTCATGGAAAATATATTTGAAAATATTCAAGACAGAATATTTAGTGATGGATTTCGCGCATTCGAATATTATCGATTTGGGTGGATGACGGCGCACTCTGTATTTTGTATAATTTTGAAACTGCCTCTCTCTGATTATGGAAATAGAAAACTCATATTTGCAAGATTTGCTATTCGAGATAATCTGGTTACAAGGGTACATGCCATGAGTTGACGCTTTACCCTCAGGAAGTGGTAAATAAATCATAATTTGATTGTCGTTAGCATCATTTTCGTTCCGCTGTTTGAGGGTTAGTAACATCAAGCTTGCAATGGTTGCGAATTTTATATTTAATTTGCTATTATGGTATTTATGTGGAAGGTCTTTTGAGTTCAGTTTTAGTTTCTTTTTGTTTTCTTTGTTTGAAGTTCGTTGTTCAATGCTGATTGCAATCAAGATTGATTAATTGAAGTGTTAAAACCAGTGACGTCTAGATCTAATAATATATTCGATTGTTTAATATAAAAATATTTTAAAGGGAGCAGTTTTATTTGTTCGGTAAATATAAAATAAGTATTACCAGTTTTGAGGCCATAAGTCTCCAATTGACAGTCTAGTTTCTAGAGGGTTTTTCGATCGTCATAGGTCTTCCAGAAATTTTGAATCTACTAGCTAAATTAATTCTTGAGCTGACCGCGTTGGTATTTCTTAAGTACTCAATTAATACAATTTGTTTATAATTAATATTTAGGAAAATCAGACCGAATGATTACCGCCTCCACTTATCTTTCAGTTTTGCCCTATTCTCCAGGTCGAAATATAGATGATTGTATCACTCAGAAAGTGAATAATATACTTCCGAAGAAAAAGGTACATGGATGGGATTCTATATATGTATACTTGTCAGGCAGAGTCAACCTTTCTCTCGACCATTTCTCAGATGTTGTCATGGAAAAGTCCTTAAAAAAATATAGTTTTTTGCAAAAACAATAATTATAATGAAGAATTTCGAAATCAAAGACCCTTATAGCGTTTTTGGACAGGAGCTAATTGATCAATTAACCGGCCTTTGCTTGATTAGCTCGACATCTACCGTAGCTTTTTTTTGTATCAAAGAATTCAGTCAATTGCAGACAAAGAACTTATATCGTACGTCTTTGTCGCAGAGTTGCATTTGATTTTCAAGTCGATTAAAATTCAATGAAAAATAAATGTAGATTTTATTTTGTAGGGTAAATCGATCTTAATAACCGTTTTAATCGAGCAGAGGCCGGTTAATTTATCAATTAGCTCCTGTCTAAAAACGATATTAAATCTATTCATACATAATTAAGGTCTCAAGTGATAAATCCGTAAATGAAAATCGATTTCAATTATGTAGGTTATGAAAATACATGCATTTTAGTTCCAAAAGCTTAGGTTTTTAGTTTTTAGGAAATATATAGATATTCATATATATACCATAAACTGCATTTTAGTTCCAAAAGCTTAGGTTTTTAGTTTTTAGGAAATATATAGATATTCATATATATACCATAAACTGATAAGAAGTCTAAGTCATATAAGTTAAGTAGCTTATATTATAAGGGTCGGTTAAGTCCAATGTAAAGTTACACTTGATTTCCAACCTCGAATCAAACTTTTGAAGGCCATAGTTAGGCTATGGTTATCTTTTTTCTTTATAACCTTCGTTTTTCCTACTGTGCTGGTTCAAAAATACTCATAAATATTTGCAAACATAAATATGTAGGTTGTACACTTGTGTTGGTCAGCATTTGTCAGATTGCATTTAATTTGATTAATTCATGCTGAGATTTTACTTGACTTCGAAAAAAACATAGCGTTTGTTTAGTTTATTTTTTGAAAAATAAAAGTAAATAGAGATAAACATACAGCAAATTTTAATATTACTCAAAAGCACAGCGAGATGCGAACGTGATAAAAACTGATGAAAAATTAAAATAACAACAAAATTCGCAGAATGATGGCAGGTGTTGAGTTGTTTTTTTTTATTATTTATGTGATTGTTTTTGTTGGATTTTTTTATATTTTTAAAGCAACAGTTTTTATTGCTTGCAATGCCGTAAAATGCTTTAAGCGCATTTAAACAAAATATGCAGGGAAATATAATATTTTTAATAGAAAAAAAATTAAAATAAAAAATGAAAATAATAAATATAAAAATATATAAATATTTAAGGTTTTTTTAAGTTTATTTAAGTTTTTTCTCATATTAGTTTTATGTAATTATATTTATCTTACGACTCAATCAAAATGCTGATTAATTGCAAGCATTTACTCAAAGTCTGCCGCTGAAGCGTTAGAAGCTGTGTCTAATGCCACTTTGTTTGTTATTTCCTGACTGATCTCTTGGCTCCAGTCGTCATCGTCTAACTATTATTTACTACTGCCACAGCATGCAGCTAGCCGCCGCGCCGCATTACGCAATGCCTTTAAAGAAGTGAGAAGTTAAAGAAGTGAGATGCGTAACGAATGCATGGCGCCCGGCATGGACTTATGTATGTACGCTGCTGGTGGTAAAAACTGTGAAAAATTAATATAATCTTCTTCTTCTTCTTCTGTTTTTTTAACCAATGCTAAAAAAATAGTAAAACCGTGAAGTTTTGTGGGAAAAAACCACACAAGTTGCCAGCGGAATTGCTTTAATTGAAAATTTTAGTTTGTTTGCTTTTGCCATATCTTTCCTCTGCACTTCTTCCTCTAGTTGCTGTTGTTGCTTATTTCTTTTTTTTGCTGTTGTATGACTAAAAAAACATTCAACATTTGTGTCATATTCAACATTCAACAAATAGTTGGTGTTTCCTTTTACCATTTTTTTGTTAGTTGCACAGCCGAGTAGTTCGCTGGAAGCGTAGTGTAACCTTAGAAGATTTCAAAGACTTCAACCGAAATTGTAATATTGAGTACGCTTTGCGCGCAGAAAATATATAAAATTCTGGCATAATATTTACAAAATAAATATACCGCTACTGCAGCAACGAGTGTGGCGTGGAGAGAAGAATTTGGGAGAAGAAACACTATATGGTCTGAGTGTTTATCCTTCGCCGAATCGCAATTATTTATATGAGTTGTTGTTTTCTCCCCCCTTTTCTTGAAAGTCTACTCATAACTCAAATTAAGTACTTTTGGAGTGTGCTCAGTTGTAGAACGAGTCTCAATTGCACATACGAGATGTTGGCGTTAAATTGTCGCACGAGTGTAGTAATTCATATCTCTCTTTTTTTTCGAACACTCATAAAGACACCAGATGCGATTGCATTAAGTCCAAACAATCATTTCCACCTAAAAGAAAATAACTCTCTCTTCTATCTTAACTAGATACCTTTTGATTTTGAGCGATCTTAACCAAGATCTCTTCTATCTTAACTAGATACTTCCTCTAAGGACCCTTTTATTTTGAGTGATCTTTACCAAGAGCTCTCGGGATGTTTGTTAAACTCTCTTCATTGAACACATAAAATGAACGAACAAAAATTTACGGTAATTGTTTCGTTAACACTAATAAATCTAACAAGTTTCTAGTTGAGATTAAATTTTTTTTTTGAAATTCATACGTTAAGAATAATAAATTTTTAGAATTTTCGATTTGTAATTAAGAACACATTTACATTCTTCAATTAATTAACTCTCAGTTACCTCCTTAAGCATGTATGGATTTATAAGTGGTCATCTTTCATGTCTGCAGTTGTCACAGAATGGGTATGACTCCTCCCTTCTATAATTTCATACTTTCTAAACTGCCACAAATCAAAAACTAGTCATACTGAACAAATTCACTTTAAGTGCATATTATCTCAAGTACTTGAGAACAAATTTACGCTCTTTATGTAAATGGAGATCACTTGACAGATATTTTCAACTATGAGTAGTTACATGTGTTGCCCATAGTTGACCCTATCAAGCCACTTGAAATAAAGAAACTCAGAATTGGGTTTCAAATGATTACAATCACGCATACATATAGATAAATATTACTGAATGAGTAGAGGCACAAAAATTGCTTTACATAAGAAACACATTTACTGCAGACCTCATGCTAAATACGTCCTTTTGTAAGTACTTGAGGATGTATGATTAATAGAATAGGTGGACGTTTGAGTAAAAACAAGTTGGGAGAACTGCAATTAGGATCTTGCAGTTAAATGTCAGATAAAATTTAAGTTTGGAATTAGTATTCGAAGACTGAAAACTAGCTGATTCGATAAATACATTGACCTACTTATAAAACAATTTTTCTGTAAGTTACACTACTAAACTTGACAGATTTATTAAAATTATAATCCCTTTAAGTTGGGTTTATTTTAAACCATTAAATGAAAAGAGACTCGCCTCCAAGCGAATTGAAGAAACAATTGGTATAAAAGCTTGATACTGGCATAGTCTTCTTCTTCTTGACTGGCGTAGAAACCGCTTACGCGGTTATAGCCGAGTCCACAACAGCGCGCCACGTATCTCTCCCTTTGGCAGTTTGGCGCCAATTGGTAATACCAAGTGAAGACAAGTCCTTCTCCACCTGGTCCTTCCATCGGAGTGGAGGTCTCCCTCTTCCTCGGCTTCCACCAGCGGGTACTGCATCGAAAACTTTCAGACCTGGGGCACTTTCGTCCATTCGGACAACATGACCCAGCCAGGGTAGCCGCTGTGTTTTTATTCCCTGGACTATGTCTATATCGTCGTATAAATCGTACAGCTCATCGTTCCATCTTCTGCGGTATTCGCCGTTGCCAATGTTTAAGGGACCATAAATCTTCCCCAAAGCCTTTCTCTCGAAAACTTCTAGTACCGTCTCATCGGATGTTGACACCGTCCACGCTTCTGCACCATAAAGTAGGACGGGAATGATGAGGGGTTGGCATAGTCAAATAGGTAAAAAATAGAGAATTATTGTTGTGATTTAGCATAGAACTTCAAGAGATCATTAAAATAAAAATGAAAATTTCCAATACTAAATCCACAAACTCTATTCAAACTCAGTATTCCAAACATGAGTGTTTCCCCTTTTCGTCATTTTCAAATCGTACGGAATCGCTAAACATTATTTTGCGACAAGCGGACAACAATAATAAAAATTGCATTCGTTAACACCCCACACAACATCACACATCATATAGGCTGAGTGCAATCACCTCGTAATATACTCGAGGCAAAGCAGGAGAAAGAAATTAAATTACACCCTAAACAATGCCGCGTTGTTGCCATGCGCCTCGAGACGACTAAGTTGCTGTCACATATAGTCAACGAAAGAGATAAGATCAGACATGTGTAGCAGACAGGGAGGATGCGCCTAAAAATAGATTTGAATACATTCCGAAAAGTATAGGCATACGATTTAATGCTAAGTGCTGGAGCAAACCTAGCGCACCAACAAGCGCAGTCGTAGTAGTTGGTTGCTTGGTACACCCCAGTCTCTTTATCAAAAGCGACAATTGATTGGAGTGAGGTGAGTGAATGGACGGACTGCGCGTGGGGGAATGCCGCCGTCATGTCGTGAGTGGGGTGCGCATTTAATAAAGGTGTGACATTGTGCCGCTGCAGCGCAGTAATAGAGCGATTTTCAGCGATCATTCACACGTCAAAAGCGAACAAGAAAATGACGTGGACACAGTGGAAAAAGTCTTAATTTTTATAGAAAATAATATATTTTTTATAATTAGTTATATCATCGTAATATCGCTAAGTCTATGAGGTGTGTGAGGTGATGTGTTTTGGATAAGAAATTCATAAAAATGTTCCACTAAAGCATATTCTTAAATGATCATATTGTTACATCTCCAATAATTATATTAGTATGAGAACGATTGAGCCTCCAATTCACTTCAAACATTTTACTATCATATTTCTAAATTACATGAACTTCTCTTCATTTCGAAAAATGGCTCTTAGTTCACTTGGCCAAGTCCCTTTTTTAACTCTGAAGAATCTCCCCTTTTTATATTGTCTCTCCTAAATACTACTTTCAAAGCTTCTTATTAAGTCAGTAAGTTTATTAAGTGTAAGGCACGTCGTAACGTTCCCAATGTTGGACAACAATATTCCGCAAATTCTTTTTTCGAACTCCTCAAGACGTCGGCCCATGGTGTCATTGCCTCTATGCCATCTACCGCCATGTCGAGAGACTTATAAGGTATTCGTTTTTTCCAATGGGTGAAGCCACATTTTGAGATGAGAATTCCAGGCTTTCCCCTTGTCGCTCCGCTCTTCATAACCACGTCCTTATCGCGGTTTTGTACGCCAATCCCACTTAAAGAAGTAAGGAAGATCTATGTTCGGGTTTAACCGAACATTTTATACTCTCGCAATTAATTTATTTAATTTGATTAATATAACATACAATTTGACCCACATATTCGGCATATACATATGTATATGGCATAAAGTCCATTGAAAGTTTGAAAATTATTTTGACATATTAAAAACAGTCCTTAACCTTATCCCTTTGAGTTCGAAGAATAACTAATTTTTTTGACACTTCTTAAACAATCCTGATCCACTGTACGAAGTGGTGTATGGCGATATCATTGCGTCACTGGGCATGAATGCTTAAATTTCCTCCCATCAACTGAAGTCAGCTTAAAATAGAATAGGTTGCTAAGCGTGAAAGTTAGGATGTGTTCTTAATGGATTTTCATTTTAAATTTTCATACCTTGAGAGTAGAGTATATAAGATTTGTGTGAAGATTTCGTTTTCTAAGTTCTCCGAGTTCTTTTGAATCACCCTAACTTTGGTCATTATTTCCCTTAGGCAATCTCTTTTATTTCGTATTTTCTAACTTCGAAATGCATTTGCTCCCCTCAAATATTAAAAACTCACTGCATTTTCGTCTCATATCTCTCACCTTCATTTTAATGCCATCACTCGTGCTTCGCTAGACGCGCTCAAAGCTATGGAGACGCACACTCCCTCCAGGCGAGTTGTCTGTCCAACTGCCAGTTAGTCAAGCAGCCACTCAGGCAGTCGCAGTCCAAACAGCCGTGCTGCCTTGTCTTGTCTTGTCTATTGGCATCATGCGCCAGTCTGCGTCTAATTTATTTCTTTCGTCTGTTTGTCATTTTGATTTAATCTGTTTGCACGATCACTTTCGCAGCGCGATCCCCCATCATCAACACCGTACACCCAGAACACCTAAATATAACTTGGGTGTTGTATGTACGAATTCACGTCCCCAAAATATAAATTTAGCGGTATTTTTAGGCATTTTATGACTCCCAACTCACGGCAACAATTACGCCTGAGTTGTAATGTTATGTTTCCTCGGTGGTTTATGCATTTTAAATGATCTCGGCTGACGGCGTGTCCTCAAATTGCGAGGGGGTCCGCCGGCATACGGTTATGCAGGCAATTTAAGTGCGATCATTGATCTCGACAGCACATTGAGATTGCGCATTTTCATTCATTTACGTTTTAGCGTAGTGACACGAGGTGATTTTCTGTCAATTCCATATGCTCTTGATTTGATTGTTATGAGAACCACGTGTGCATGGAATTTAGTACTGTGTTACTTTAAAAGGAGCGAAAGTTATTCAGAGAAGTTTATGGGTATCTATAGGTCTAAAAAATTTACGAGTGAAACAGTACGGTTAATATGAGACCTATTGAAATGTGACCGCAATTTTAAATTTCAATAAACTGTAGTTTTTAGGCATAGAAGATTGAGGTTATGAAATATTTCAGCTTAAGGTTTCAGATTGGTTAAGGGTCTCTTTTTCCAAACAATTTTTATATTTAGGTCCCTCGAATTACTAAGTTCAATCCAGTTTTAGGGTCTTTGAAAATATTGATCGAAAACTCGATGTACCCAAAGCTATAAGTTCTTTGTTCAAGAAAGCACTTTTATTCTAGATTTGTCAAAGAATTCGTTTTAGTGTTGAGATCTGAAATGAGCAGACTTTGTTCACTATTTCCAGATTAATGATCTATTTAAAATCGCTTGGAAGCTATCGACCCCGACCTGAATCAGGTTCCAGCATAAAATTAAACAAAATTTTGACTGAGATGGACTTGACTTTTCTTTTTATTAGGTTGGCAAATATCCAACCTTCCGCCTTTTTGTCTTTTGAATTTCGCGGCTATGTATAAAGCGCTACAGATCTCCTATCTGGCAATACTATATATCTTTGAAATAACCTACAAAACGACGCTGTGCATGATTAGTTTGGATATTGCGTTCAACAGTTATAGGCGTGTAAACTACAACTAACGCCGAAATTCGCGTTCGACCCATTTTTGAAGCGGATGGTGACTGGCGGCCAGGAAGGTTTTGCTGTGTGGTTGGTGGGATTGGAAGGGAATCATCCACCAGGAGCTGGTCCCATATGGCCAGACTCTTAATTCTACCATTTACTGCGAACAACTGGACCGCTTGAAGCAGGTGATCGACCAGAAGCGTCCAAAATTGACCAACAGGAAGGATTTAGTGTTCCACCATGACAACGCCAGACCACACACTCAGATTGTGTGATTCGTCAGAAGCTACGGGATCTCGGATGGGAGGTTTTATCACATCCACCATATAGCCCGGACATAACGCCAAGTGATTACCACCTGTTCCTGTCCATGGCGAACGCCCTTGGTGGTGTAAAGTTGAACTCAAAAGAGACTTGTGAAAAGTGGCTGTCCAAGTTCTTCGCAAATTAGGAGAGGGGCTTCTACGAGGAGGGTATTATGAAGTTGCCTCTAGATGGAAATAGATTATCGAAGGAAATGAAGGCATATTTGAACTAAATCCGATCACTGTAACACTTTTTATAAAGCATTGAATAAAGAGCAAAAAAAAACGGAAGGAAAAGGGAGAGATATGTGCCAGCCTTATATGACAAGTTTAAGGAATTTTGGGAATTTTGAGAAAGAGAGAGATGTAAATCAAAGACATGTGTTACATGTGCTGCACCAACAGGCGAGAAAACAAAACTGCAAGAGAACTGGTTCAGTTCCGAATCCACAATTGTGCCAATGAATATTTAACTAACACTAAGTGCTGCTGCTGAATGCCGAAAGCAGTATGTGGCAGCGCAGAACAGCGCAACAGCTGTTGCGGCGTCGTCAGCTATTATTTGCACCTCGCAACTCACTTGGTTTAATTAAAATTTCCATTTCAAGACAAAACAATCTTCCCAAGCAAACTTTGCGCACTTTCAGCACATAAAGTTCCTTTGGCAGCCCCACAGCGTTGTGGCAACAACAACACAACGCTTGCATACAGACACGCATGTGATGTGATCTGTAGGCAAAAATTGCAGCGCCACTGAATGGCAGCCAACTGAGAGTTACCAACTACCAACTAGTAAGTGATGAGACCGCAAAATCAGAAGTGGCAGCAATCGTAAAGTTCAGTATACAGAAGCAGCGCGTTAGTTGCGGCATTTGCGTTTCACCAGCAGACATTCTTTGCATTTGCCTGCGATCTCGAAATGCAATTAGTTGCAAGTTACACCTATATGGCATACTCTATGTGAATGCGTGTTAGTTTCTTGTAAATCAAGTCGAGGAAAGAAATTTAAGAAATTGTAGAAAGTAGTATCGTCTTCAGATGATGTGTTTCAATGTTCAAGCATATACATATGCGAGTATGATTGTATTGAGTGTGGAATTCTAAAAAAGTTGATTTAAACATTTTGTAAATTAAAAAAAAATCGGGAGGTTGCCACATGTTTGAAAATTTAATATAAATTTAATGTATCTGGTAAAAAACTTCGTTATACGCATGAACTTTCAGAAGTTTTAATAAAATTATGTTTTTAAAAAATTTTTTTAGGAGAGTTGCCACCAGTTTACACTTCTCAGCCAATTAAATTGGTCATATAAACGATTATTATTGACGAAATATTAATTTCATCAACTTAAAAAGATTAAAGATACTTACAGCTGTGAATATTTTAAATAAGTGTTGCCACCTGTTTAATATTTTTAATGCAAATATCTATTTTATTTATGAATATTGATAAGAATATTAATTTTTTATATTGTAATGCGTACGTCTAACTATACTATTAAGATTAGAGTCTTATATCTTTATGAGCATGGTTGCTTGTGAATCAATTTTGAAATTTTAAAATATTGAAATATTTATTCAAAATTGGAAGAATTTGAACAAAAACAAGTAAGGAAAAGCTAAGCTCGGTTGCAACCGAACATTTTATACTCTCGCAATTTATTGCTATAATTTTATTAAGATATCACACAATTTGGCCCATGTGTTGGCATAAAGTCCAATGGAATAAAGAAAATCATCATGTATAGTATATAGGCTGATGTAATTCCTGAACCGAATTCACTCATTTTCATCACCAACATAATGTATGTTGGAGTATCTATATGTTGCTCATTTAATTTGGCTAAGATATTTAATATATTAACCGATTTATAAGCAACAAAGCCCATCGTATTTTTAAAAATACTATAATTTGCTATATGAGAGCTAGGGGAGATTATGACCTAATTTTAACCATTTCTGATACAGAGACACACTATTAGAAGAAAAAGATTTCTTCTGAATTAGATCGAGATATCTGAGAGATTTACCGATATTTTCGGTGAAAAATTACCATAAGGCACTGAGTTCTTCATATTCGATATCCGGGACCTTGAAAAGTTATAGTCCGTTTTCGTAAATTTTTTCACAAGTGAAGCTAGAGATGATATGCACTATTGGTGTAAAGTTTCATTTCGCTATCTTCATTGGTTCCTTATATATATATTATAAAGTGAAGGAATAAGATGGAATTCAAAATTGAGTTATATGGAACCTCGACAGATTGTGAACCGATTTCATCCAATTTTCGACACGTGTAAAGAAAATATTATATACCGAATTTCATTGAAATCGGTCGAGTAGTTCCTGAGGTATGGTTTTTGACCCATAAGTGGGCGATGCCACGCTCATTCTCCATTTTGTAAAAAAATCTGAGTGAAGCTTTTTTCTGCTATTTCTTCTAAAGTTTAGTATTTCTGACGTTTTTCGTTAGTGAGTTAACGCACTTTTAGTAATTTTCAATCTAGCCGTTGTATGGGAGGTGGGCGTGCTTATTATCCGATTTCAACTATTTTCATGGTGTATGGTGGGGTACGTAAGGGAACCGACTGAAGAAAGTTTGGTTTCTATAGCTTTATTGGTTTGCGAGATATATAACGGGTGATTTTTTTGAGGTTAGGATTTTCATGCATTAGTATTTGACAGATCACGTGGGATTTCAGACATGGTGTCAAAGAGAAAGATGCTCAGTATGCTTTGACATTTCATCATGAATAGACTTACTAACGAGCAACGCTTGCAAATCATTGAATTTTATTACCAAAATCAGTGTTCGGTTCGAAATTTTTTTATCGACAAATTTTGTTCAGCGATGAGGCTCATTTCTGGTTGAATGGCTACGTAAATAAGCAAAATTGCCGCATTTGGGGTGAAGAGCAACCAGAAGCCGTTCAAGAACTGCCCATGCATCCCGAAAAATGCACTGTTTGGTGTGGTTTGTACGCTGGTGGAATCATTGGACCGTATTTTTTCAAAGATGCTGTTGGACGCAACGTTACGGTGAATGGCGATCGCTAACGTTCGATGCTAACAAACTTTTTGTTGCCAAAAATGGAAGAACTGAACTTGGTTGACATGTGGTTTCAACAAGATGGCGCTACATGCCACACAGCTCGCGATTCTATGGCCATTTTGAGGGAAAACTTCGGAGAACAATTCATCTCAAGAAATGGACCCGTAAGTTGGCCACCAAGATCATGCGATTTAACGCCTTTAGACTATTTTTTGTGGGGCTACGTCAAGTCTAAAGTCTACAGAAATAAGCCAGCAACTATTCCAGCTTTGGAAGACAACATTTCCGAAGAAATTCGGGCTATTCCGGCCGAAATGCTCGAAAAAGTTGCCCAAAATTGGACTTTCCGAATGGACCACCTAAGACGCAGCCGCGGTCAACATTTAAATGAAATTATCTTCAAAAAGTAAATGTCATGAACCAATCTAACGTTTCAAATAAAGAACCGATGAGATTTTGCAAATTTTATGCATTTTTTTTTTTTAAAAAGTTATCAAGCTCTTAAAAAATCACCCTATACAAAAAACCAATAGCCCGTAGTCTTCTCCTAACTCTCACTTTCCACCACTAAATAATTTTTTAAATTGAACCAATACCATTTTAATAAGTAAACTTAACTGTTTCCTTGACTTAAAGATTTTTAGAGACCTTTTTCGAACAGAAAGTTGATTTTATCGGTGATTCATGGACAACTAAAATAGCTAATTTCACAATATTACTGGAAAAGTCTCATACTGATCACTGACTTTAGTTAGATATAATTTTTCTTATAATTTAACATGACTTATTGCAAATAAGTGGAGATTTCAAGACGTGGGATACAAGACAGTTCAACAAAAATTAAAACTCATCCGTTTAGGAAGCAATAACAATGTTTCAAATGGCATCTGTGAATCCGCCATACAGTTAATGTCGCACAATTGTAAAATATAGTCGAAACGTAGTTAAATGATTGTGCAAAATCATGCCGAACTTATATAGAGCTATGTAAGTCTATCACATATTTATGGTAACGACTTTATTCAAACTGGTTTATTTTCTAGTCATTATAAATATTACGGTGCTCTGCGTATACGCAGCAATGCCAACAAGGTTAAGATCTCAAATAGCCTACAGAAGCAATACTAATGATGTACTTAAGATCACTTGTTGTTTCACGTTTTATTGTTTGCTGTACTGACTTGATCTCACTCAAGGGTTAAATCTCAAATAAGCGTAATGGTTGAATTGATTTTTTTGCAAAGTGTGGAATGTTATTCTATTTTGGTCTAATCCGAACGTTCTACTATATATGAATGTACATGCATGTATGTAGTACATTAGAGTGACTTTTACTTCAAAATGACATACATAGTTGGCTGAGAATTTGACACATTAGGGATGTCTTTGAAGCAACATTAGCAATATCTTTAATTTCCGTAGCATCATTCTTGTTGTAAGTAGAAGAGCACGGAAGTGTTCCTTACTAATATACTGTTGTCATGCATTCATAATTTGACATGTTTTAACCAAATTATTGGGAGAAAATTTTTGAAAAATATTTCGGGCAATAAGGTCTTATAGATATTTTATATCAAACATAACCTCAATTTAATCAAATAGTAACTTTTCTGTACTTTCACATATAGAACTGAAGTAACAAGTCACTTACTTACTTAACTTAAGAATTAAACTAAGCTAGTAGGGTATATTATAAATGAATGATGTCACAAAAATTAAGTGATAAAGAGAGGCAAGCTTTAGTTCTTCCTGGCCTAGTTTTGAACCTAATTGCTTAAATGGTGAATATGAGGTTGGTCCGATACCAGTATTCTACTACCAAATAACTAACATACTATCAGTGTCTAGTTCAAAATTGGTATTCTACCGAAAATTTATGTATAAGAACTGATTAGTTTTGTGGTTTTTGTAACACCTATGTATTCTTAAACGTTGTCCTGTTGGAACCACCTATTGTCCAGGTCCATATCATCCACTTCGGGGCTAAAATATTCGGTTATCATTGAGCGGTAGCGATTCCCATTCACAGTAACGTGCCGGTCTTGATCATCACGGATGAAGTGCGGCCCATGACGCAAATAGCCCATAAACCGTACCAAACCATAATTTTTTCGGGATGCAATAGAGACTCATGGAGTACGTGTGGATTGCTGATTGTCCAATAACCCATATTTGGTTATTGACTAAGCCATTCAGCCTGAAATGAGTCTCATCGCCGAATGTGATTTATTTATGTAAATCCGCATTATATTCAAGTTTTTGCTCAGCCCAATTCAGGAACATTTGACGATTAGGGTGGAAGTGGCTTCATTTCTTGCGTCAATTTGATATAGGCCAAGATCTTTTCGCAAAATTCGCCACAACGACGTCACAGAGATGCCCAACGCTTCAGAACGACGTGTGAGATACTGATTTGGGTCTTCCTCAATTCATGTGCTAGCGACAGCAATATTCTCGACACCACGGGCATTTCTTTGTCCCACTGGCATGCGAACATTTTGTACTGTGCCTGTGGATTCAAAATTTACCACTAGACGCTCAATTGTTGATCTGACGGAATGAATATGACGACCATAAATTGGACTAAGCGCTCTTAAAGTTGAGGCCACTGACTCTAAATTTCGGTAGTAAATTTTAATAATTTCGACTCGTATATCTTTCCATGATGAAATGGCAAAACCTTACGAAATGTCAAAAGAAAAACTATGGCTCCATTTGCTATCCCTATCGGTCTAATTTGTAACGTCCTCTTGAAAACCCCATTATTTCGAATTTATGTTTGACTTCGAAGTATTTTTTTAAGATACTCAGCAAGATATTATGTCGAAATTGTGGAAGTACATATCTAATATTCGACATCGCCCTTACTTCTTACAACCTTACCAATTTTTATCCAAATTATATATTGAGCGGACGGCTAGGCGGGTGAATTGAAATCAAATCGGGTAGTGATTGACATACATATTTATATATATAATCATTAATTTGTGGTGTTGACTTATAGTTATACCAGCAGCAAAATATGGTGAACAAATTTCTATAGTATTATATCGTGAAGTTCTTCCAAACACACTGATGCTTCGGCTCATTGTAGTTCTAAAAATTCAATATACTACCAGTCTATACGAGTATTTTTTTATTTTTTTTTTTTTTGTAAAATGAACAGGTTGTTATACAAATAAAAAATCACTATCAAGATGAGTTCATTACACTATCATCCACAATCTCACTGGCCTATGTACGGTACTTTCTTGCTATATAACACTCATTGTCATATGTTTTGCGCATGTGGCAGTTGTCTCTTTTGAAGTCTTACTAGAGCCCTTAAGGCAATTCTTTGACGCTGTCTTTTACGCTTGCGGGGAGTGTTAAGTGGCGCGTGAGTACCTACTTTCATTAATGAACATTGAAAAGAAAAAGTAGTGTCTTATGAGTATGAACAATTGGAAAATAATAATAATAAATAATTGTGCGCAAGAATTTCACGCTTGGCAAATAAACCGTTAGAAAATTTCGATTTTTACAAAATTTGCATATCATTTTGGCCTAAAAAATGATTTTGCCGTTAATTGAGGGAGCATCGAATTTGGTATAAAACCTTTGGTGGAGAAGCAGTCAACAAACAGTAGCACAACTGGTGTAGCGCTGTCAAAAGTGTTGACAAGTGAGTGCGCCGGACGTTTGTTGAAAAGGATAATAATATTTAATACTATTTTTAACGGTAAAAAAACGCGATTTGCTATAAAATGCTATTGAAGCTAATTTGTGTAATTGCAGTGACACTAACGCTAGTGTCGGGTAAGTTTAAATCTAGTTCTTTAATCATATTCGAAAGGTGTCTAACTGAAGCACTAAACTATATTCTAGCTGCGCCCAAGAAAAAAACTTCGGATGAACATATTGCTGCACTGTTTGTAAAGGACAGCGATAACGGTGAATTACGTTTCTTGACCGGCACCAGCAGCGTCAACCAATTGATCACACAAAAGCAGGATTTTCTCGAACAACTACGTCCAACGAATGGCGCCAATAATAATATTCGTCCTATCTATATCGATTTGAATGGTGGCGGCATTGAGACTACTTCACCCACTGTAGGCTTCGGTGGTGGCGGCGGCGGCGGTGGTGGTAATGGTAATGGTGGTGTTTTAGGTGCTGTTGCTTCTAATGCGTCACCAGTTGGTGATCTATTACCGCAAATTGTTGGTCAGGTTGTGGCGGGTGGTGGTGGAGCCACCACTCCCTCTAGTCCCTCCACTGACTCCAGTCCCACCACTCCAACATATCCAGACTCACCTGCTAACTCAATTCCTGAATCTGCTGCAGCTGGTGTAGGCCAAAATCCTGGCAGGCGTCGTGTAGTTAGACGTGGTAATAAACGTCGTCAAGGCAATCGTAATACAAATAAACGTCGTCGTAATCGCCGTCGTCCAGCTAGGAGAAATCAGCAGAAACGCAAAGTTGTACTATTACGACCACAACGTAATTAACTCGAGGTATAAAACTGTATTTCAGAAAGGAAAAATATATTGAATAAATATTTTACATGTGAAAATCAAGTTTTGAGTTTATAAATTTCTTAAGTGGTATTTCTTTCATAAAGATTCTAAAAACACTAGCGGTAAATTAAGGCTTTTAAATTTCTTTTTTACACCTCATAGACAACTTGTGTATCACCGACATACGCCTCCAGAAATCTTAGAAATCCAATAAGCTTTCCTGCTTGCCTCAGCTTTTAGCGAATTAAATACCTTTCCCTAACATCCAATAATCAATGTTATAAAATCTTAATTAAGTACTAATTAGCTGTTGATTAATTAATATAACGGTTAATTAGTGTATTACTGTTTTGTAAATACAATGCTCGATAGTGCATACATTAGTTATTAAATCAGGGAAAATATTGAATGCATTCGCCTCTCTCAAGCGAACCACTTACATCATAGTCACCTTAGTAATCATCACTAGCAGCTGTGCAACTCTTGCAAATATGTGGTTTTCCCACATATTTCCTTTGCAACAACAGCGATAAGACTGGAATGTCATTGGTAACAGTTGAGCATATGTGCGCTAGGCGTTAAAAGCATTCGACAATGTAGCCACTTGATAATTAGTAGCTGAGTGTCGAAGAGATTTTCTTAAAGATTTGAGAGAATAAAGTAGTAAAACACTAACTTTCAATGTTGCTAACCTCAAATTGAAAAACTTTTGGGAGGAATTCTTGTGTTAAACTTTTGGCGAAGGCCCACTAGATTCTTATGCTAATTTGCAGTCATAGATAGCTTCAACGTTGTATCCTAAGTACTAAGTTCCAAAAGTAATATCCCTTAATTCATATTTTCGGGAAGTAAGTGATTGTACATATTCACAACTGCGAAATCCCAATATATGTATATCGCTGGATACCAGAAACTTTGAGTATAGAGAGGTCTGTGAGTAAGCTCTCAAAAATAAGTAGAAAATCTTCCAAAGTACACACATTTTCCACGGATAGTTTTCCTTTAGATATCGTCGGAGCCTAATCACAATAAATTCCTGGGTGCCTAAAACTTCGATCATTGGGAAGAGAGATTTATGAGTAAGCTCCCAAGAAAAAATATAAAGTTTCTTAATTTAGAAATGATATTCACGGGTAGCAGACCTCGAAGAAGGCTAATTTATGGCACGGTACACTCTCTGAGAACTCTACAAGTTCTTGGCACTAAAGAGCTCTACTGAACAAAGACGAAAGTACCGGAAAACAATCGAAACAATAAAGATAAGTACAGAAATTGACAATTTGCCATTGATTTCATTGTAAGAAAGCTTTTAGTATGTAGAAAGCCAAATTTTTTTAAAGATCGAAAATCGGAAGTGATTGGAAAAGATCCGAAAATAAAATAGGAATAAAACAGTATGCAGTGTTGGCCAAGAAAGATTATATGCTCCCATTGACTTAATCGAGATACTATCTTTCTCTTGATGTTATTCACATTGAGGAATTTTATCAAGGAAGAGCACCAAGGATGGAGAAAAGTGACATCCTTACAAAGTACGACAATCGTCTGAGTTCATTACAAAGTTCAGTCTGATGACATCAAGTTTCCTAGTGGGCGTTCGTAAGTAAGGACTATACCGTCGATTATCATAAACTTTTTTATATTTTCTAGGCTTCGCAGACAGAATGCAAGTCTCACACTCAATCAATTCATCTGAGCGCGCTCCCTCTCTCTCTTAAGTACTTTTCCCCTTGTATTAATATTTCCAAAGAGTAATAATTTTTTTAAATATTTATAGACAATGTGGCAACACTGCCATTGCAAATTCCAAAGTGTTGCCATAATTGTTAAAACATTATAGAACATGACGATGGCGCGCGTGGTTCATCACTGGCGCCTTATACTGTCATTTGAAGTCGCTTAGGTATTAGTTGTCAGTCCGCATACTTACTTGTAGTATCCATTGCCACACTTACACACATATTTGCTTACGAATATGGTGTGCAAACAAGAAACAGATAGAGCGAGAAATACATGAAATTTCTTTTCTGCACACTTTTATGGTCATTGCAAAACAGACAGACGATGAAAATCAAATGCTGCGAGCTTCAAAGTGTTGGCAACGCGTCAACGGCATTTATGAGTTGGTTGACACTAATCAAACTCGGCAACCGCACAACAGCCAGTGAAGTAATCAACTTTTTACACTACTAAACTCCTAATGTCATAACGTAAATTTAAGTTATGCGGCTACTCATTGGCCGCACTCAAACACAAACACACGCACACATGCAGCCAGTTTGAAATACATAAATACATACATACATATATGGGAGCGTTGCATTTAAAAGCGGAAATGTTGTGGTTGCCGTCTGCGGCTTTGCTCATCAAGATACTTTAACTCATATACACACACACGTATATTTACATATACATATGCATAAACACTTAACGGTAGTTTAGTTATTTGCTGTGCGCTTTATAAATTTATGCATCCTTACATTGCCCAATTTCCGCTGTCCGGTTAGGTGCTACCGCCTTAGTTCAGTACTGGAATTTCCAAACAACTTTGCCTTTTAGCCAGCGTCCAAAAACTTTAAACAACTCGGTTTGTGTGGTAAGTCGGTTTCTCAACTCCCTATACTCTCTTCGTTTACTTTGTTCCCTTTTACTAGTAGCAAGCATTTGACATATTGCAGGTCCTGTTGCGATTTATTGTTGCTTTTATTGCTCTTATTGCTGGATAGACTTGCCTAGGTCTACTCACTCACGTAATTTGTTTAAATATATGTATTTTGGGAATGATTTCATTTTAAATTCACTTGAATTATTGCTTGTTTCCTGTTTCCGGTGTCCCACACTTTTCGTATGTCCAACTTTACCAAGCAAATCCTAGCTACAGCATAACGATTACGAAGATTTTAAGCTGTGAAGTAATAATAGAAGTGAGAAGTTACGGTAGTGAAGTTCTGAAGGTCGAGGTCATTCGCATATATTCCATAATCGTATTTAAATCAAACTTGAGCTCAAAATCTGCTCTCCGAAAGCATCTTTTTTAGAACTTTCAGAAATGTTGATCTCTTTAGGATAATGCCTAATGCTGTTGAACTTTATATGCAAAGGAGATCATTGTCCCATTATGTTTTTTATACAAGATCTTAACTGAGATCATTGTTAGATCAGCTTGATTGTCATTACCATAGATATATAGAAAACCTTAAGCACCGTATTTTTAATAAATTCATGTTTGCAATGAAGTCCATGTCTAGTCCAAGAGCGAATCTTTTTTGAAGTAATACATAATGTATAAGTGTAGCTTTGACTCAATTATTGAGTCTCATCGATTTGAAAGTATATTGTCGACAAGTTTAATAGAATGAAAAACCGAGTTCAAAAGTTGGACGAGTGGAAACGAGTCTAACTTCATTACAGATAAAACTTCAGAAAGTCATATCTATTTAAACCTGCCCCGCTGGACCTTGAAGGCTCAGATACAAAGCGTTCTTAAGTTCAAAATCTTCCGAATTTAAATACCTTCCTTTTTCGAGTGGGAATTTTAGCAAGATTTTATATAGCTGTCGTGTGGAGATAGAGCAGACGTTTTGGTAGATCCAATCTCTCAATCTTCTCTTTTAGAACTATCTCCGCTAGCTTCACTTGCTTTATTATTGCCCTGAATGCATAGAGAAAGAAATGTCTACAACTTAAAAACCACTGTTAATCTGATGTTTGTATCACCCAAGATTTTGAAGAACTGCAGGTCATCCAAGGCATTATGTTATAACACCAGGACGTCCCAGGAGTTTTAAGATATATTTAGATAGATAGCTCTAATGCTGTGGAGATCTCTAGGTAGGTGTTGGAGAAGTGTTTATTTAGACAAGCGGTCATTACTACCATCTTCAACAAGGAACCGCCTTAAGTAGTATATGCTGGGGTCAATGGAAGGTCATAAATAAAAAGTGCCTTCTCACTGCCTAGTTTGGTCTGATTTCTGATACGGTGAGCCGATTCATTCTCATTCTTTTTGTACCTATTTCGTTTTTGATTAGGTATACAAATGAACAATTTTCAAATAAATTGATTCACGTTATCTAGGTCCCACTGTTTACGCAATTTGTTGGGAAATTAACAAAAAGTTTGAAGAAATATGCCAGCTTAACCACTTCCAACATACCAAATTCTACAACTCTTCTTACAAAATATTGTATTCTCACAACTTTTAAGCTGTTGACCGGCCACAAAAGTAACAACAAAACTCTATTGACTTGAACAAAAGCTTATAAATCATTTGCGGTGAAATGTTTAAAGTTTGTCTGCTTGCTGTGTGAACTTCTTCCTCCCATTATGTAAGTTTGATAAGTGTCCATTTGGGCGGATGCATACGGTATGGCGCAGATGTTTGAGCAAAGCTACCAAAAAACAAAACTTTTTCTTTATCATATTTGAAATTTTAATGATTTTCCAATAAATAATCAACGTCAAGCCAAAATTACTTTGGAAGTTTTTGCTGATAAAATACAATTTTAGTTGTTGTTGATTTGCTGTTTTGTCTTGTTATTTTGCCATTGTTGCGCTACGAGACGAACGTTGGAGCTATATTTGTGGTACAACCACAACTCGGCCACAAGGCCATACCGAATCCGTTCGAGTTGCTAAATACTTGCGATTAAATAAAACCACCATAAAATAAATCACTAATTTTAATTTTCACTTTTGTAATTGTATACAATGCAACGTGCAACCATTAAGTGACGCCTACATGCGGTCAGTGGCCAGCCTGACCGGCGTCGACAGCCCAACCAGGCGTTTGTGGTATGCGCATAGACACGATATACATATTTATGTAGATATATGTGTATATTATGTATATATATGCATATATATGAATTTACTGGGAAGCTGAAAAAGCAAAACTACTTGCCGATCAGACAATATGCCAAGCCAACTTCTATGGCAACTTGATTTAAAATATGCAAATCACAACAACAGGCAATTGACTGCAATTGCTACGATTGCATACACAACAACTCTATATCTTAAGTGGAGCATTCAGAACATGCTCATAAATTAGTATATATACAGGGGTTTTCAATAAGATTGTGTTGGCGATAACTGTTGTTTATATTTTTTGTTTTTTCTTCAATGCATCAAATTTGCCTTAACTTCTTTAAAGAGGAACACATTAGAAGTATTTGAAAATATTTTATATTAGATATTTAACATTTGATATATCAGAGGGGAGTGAACCTTTACTATAACGGTCAATATTTTGAAAATTATTACTTTGGACTATTGGTGATTGCCCTAGAAAGCAAGAGAGACGGAAAGAGTGAAAGACTTCGATACTGAGATTCATCTATGATACAAACTAAAATTTGAAAAGACCCTAAGACACTAAATATATCTAAATCTAGTTGAATTTAGTAGGTTTATGACAGTGTAACCAATATATACCGGTTAGCTGTTCGATTCGCTACTTAATAAGATTTAAAGAGATTTAGCTATAAGGAATTGCGATTAATGGTCACTTATGCAGGTTCTTTGTAACCTTGGTTCGAATGATCTAATTATGACTAGAATTCTTAATATGATTGAACTTAAGACGTAATCCAATCCATATACAGCCCTTGAATTCAATTATAGTTTCTAAATACTTTTTTAGTTGTTATTGGAGAGGTAGAAAGCATTCTATCAATAATTTAAGAAACGCGGATAATTATTTACCGATTAACTGTCGTAGTATCTTTCGGCTTCGTATATCGAACTGTTGTGGTAACAGATTTTTCGATTATAAAGCAATAGTAAATCGCTGAAAAATATAACTGATTCATAATCCGTGACTTCGAAAACTCCGGAGTAACGAGTTTCAAGCGAATTCGATGAATTTTTCAAAAAAGCGTCCGTCATATTGGATCCGCCATTTTGAATTTGGAAAAACCGACATTGGATTCATCCCTGACCCCGAAACCCCCCCGACTAATGAGATTCAAGCGAATCCGAGGAATGTTTCAAAAAACGTCCGCCATTTTGAATTTTGGGAAACCGATATCGGATTCGTAATCCGTGTCCCCGAAAACCCCCGAGTAACCAGTCCAAGAATACGACGCATTTTAAAAAACGCTCTCCGCCATTTTTTTGGGGTTTATGTCAAAACCCTCATCTAATGGGTTGAACTGAATATCAGATTCGGATTCAACGACCCCAAAGACATAAGGTACACATAGTAAGACCCCCAAGTCAGAACCAAAATATTTTTTTGCAACTGTGTAATCGACCAATTAAATAGTGATCGTTTCCAAATACTATCGGTTTACAAAAAAATCGTTTTTAACATTTTTATGTGGCTTCACCAATAACTTGTTGTTAGTTATCTAAAAATCCCCTTACGGAAAACTTCAAGATCCGATATTTTTCTTAAATTTTGTATCTGTGTTAGGTCCCACATAAAATAAATGCCTGCTTTGAAGTAGTATTATAAGGAAAATACTGTGAGGAAGTGATGGTCAGGGTGGCGAGTTGTCCTATCATCGTATAATATTGGATATTATGTTTCATACGTCTTTAAATAAAGTCGGAGTAGTTTTAATATTCTTATAGATTAATAAGAGCGTAGTAGAAAATATATAGTTGAAAAAAAAATCCATATAATCCCAGCAAAGTACAATCGACCTATTGACAGACCCGTTTTCATATATAATTTTCAATTCATTGGCTACAGCAAGTACCATAAATTTATCTTTAAAAAATGTAAGTATATTTATACTCAGTGACATACAAATTCACATAACCACAAACTTATATTGTGTATTCAATTATTTATGCAAAATACAGCATTTGCTCACCAACGAACAGCTGATAATGACACTGATATTGGCGATATTGTTGGCCATTATTTTGTGTACATATGTATGCATGTATGTATGCACGGCGACTTGCTGTCGACTTGGCGCCAATTATCTGAAGTGAAACGTGTAAAACAAGTGTTATACGTACGCCAGATTTTTTATGGCTCCATACAATTTACCAAAGGCATTAAATTTCGCATTTTTTTGATTTTAAGAGTTTTCTGTGCTTCTCTGCAATATTTTTATTTGTCTTTTTATTTTTATTTTTTCTAAATTTTAATGATTTCTTATGATTTTTATTTAGCCCATTTAAATTATAGTTGTCTCAATTTGCTTAAGGGCTTTCGTTTTGACCTTCATTGTACAACTTCCAGCTATGAAGTTTGTTGATTTTGTTAAATTGCTTTCGGGCACAAACGGCTGCTTAACTGTAACGTGTACATATGTATTTATATATATATTGACAAACCTGTGCACATACATTCGCTTTTGCTATGTATTTCTTTGACAATATTGTGAATTGTATATAAATATATATACAGACAGACATACCTACATACATATACACACCGTAAATACACGTCTCAGCTCGTGTTCAAACAGCATTAAAACTCATCAATATTGTCTTAATTGATTTGCTGTAAAATTAATGAAGTGTTATTGAATTGTTTGTCGAGCTAAATGTACGTGAGGCACGAAGTTGTTTTCTCCCAGTAGCAATTATCTACGAAAGCATTATACATCTTTACATGACAACTAGTCGTTTAGTTCGTACCCATACTTCTCTGCAAGAATTGGCGAATCGAACAGTTGGTGGCATAAATTGCATAGAATAGGAGAGCCTGAAATGGAGAGAGAAAAGAGAGAGAACCAGGTATCACACTGGATAACTTTGCTGCAGTTTTCATATCTTTCGACAAGAGAGCAGAGCAAACTGAGAATTGTCGAATCACAGACGGTTGATTTTTAGCTATTAAACCAATGTGTATATTAAATAAAGAATATCTCTGTCATGTCATTTGGTTTATATGAGTCGGACTGAAGTATGAAAAAATGGAAGTAGCGACTTATTGGTGTAGTTGACACATATAATCTAAGTTCTCTGGAATAATCGTATTCAACAACTCATGGCTTGAACCTCATTTACTTTAGTTAAAATTCGGTGATTGGAGATACTAATTTATTTGAGGTATATAATTTAAAAACACTTTTTGATCCTTCTAGACACAGGAAACGGAAAGTTTGGTTCAATCAATTGGAAGAGATTTTAAATTATTAAAAAAAAATGATTTCGGGGTTTCTTTGGAACGAGAACAACACAGTGTGAATTTTAAAAAATTTTGTAAACTGGGCAAGTGAAATATCTTTGTATGCGGATACTATGGGGAACTCTATAAAAAATATATATGATAATTAATTAATCTATTTATATTTATTTATTTTGACATACTTATATGATTCGCAATGTCTGTATGTATATTTGCCTAAGAATGTAAAGGGTAAAGCATAAATTAAATATTTTTATCACAAACCCTTGACCATGAAACACGTTATATTTGGCTAAATCATCTGTCAATACATGTATATAGTATATATAACAGTCAATGAATGTATTCAGTCTGTAGGTTATATATACTATTATGTATGTATAATTATCATTGACATCTGTCATTAACAATTTCGAGCGCATCTGTGCCGAATTAAAGATGAAATGCAGAAGTCAAGGTGTTTTGTTGAAGTTGAAATGCGAATATAGACAGATTATGACAAATAAGCAGACAGAATCTAATAAAAGATATTCTTGACAGTGAAATATAGTGATATGTTTTTCGAAATATATCTTACTCACATTCCCACATCTTCATATTAGTATTCATTACTAGTTGGTTTGGGAAAAAGTTGAATGATCTTAACGTTTTTTGATATTGTGTAGCACACTGTCTGATTTTTCAAAATACCTAGGCTAGACGAATTGGGCGAAATTTGCTCAGTTCTATACTTGGATCATGCATGCTACTCAACTTTCTTCTGCTGATCTTACACTACGATATATTTATATTTAATTAAGTATCGTGGACGGAAGTTTATAAAAATGATCATGAGAGCAGATGATACTTGCTATCTTCTACCGTTTTCGTTCGTCTTTTTTCTACAACATTTTATAAAAGATTAAATGTGTTTTGGGGGATGGTACTCTATCACTTCGAACTGCGGAGGAATGGTTTCGACGACTCAGAGCGGTTGAAAACGATACCATGGATAAGCCTGTCGGCGGAAGTCCTATGACGACGAATACCGATCACATCATGGAAAACATCGAGTTAGACCGGCATGTGGCATCTCGTGACATAGCCCTGGAGATGTGAGTTAGTCACCAAACCATTTTAAACCAGACGTTTAATTCTACCACTGCAACGCTTGAAGCAGACGATCGACCAGAAGCGTTCAGAATTGGCCAACAGGAACGGTGTAGTATTCCACCAGGACAATGCCAGATCACACACTCCGTTGATGACTCGTCAGAAGGGAGCTCGGAGGGAAGGTTTTATTACATCCACCATACTGCTCCGTCATAGCGTCATGTGATTACCATCTGTTCCTGTCCATGGCGAACGCTCTTGGTGGTGCAAAGTAGAACTCAAAAGAGGTTTGTGAAAAGTGGCTGTCCAAGTTCTTCGCAAACAAGGAGAGTGGCTTCTACGAGGGGGTATTATGAACTTGCCGTCTAGATGGAAACAGATTATCAAACGAAACGGCGCAAATTTGAACTAAATCCGATCACAGTAACACTTTTTATACACAATGCTGTATATATAAAGAGCAAAAAAGCGGAAGGGGGATATTTGCCAACGTAATATATATTCATTCCTGCTGAAACGAATTCAACGCATCGTTATGATTATACTACGTTATGATAGAACTACTATACTGAAGTCAATAATTAAAAACAAACACAACAAGTTTTGAAAAGATTTACACCTATTTACATAAACATATATTTTTTGTAACACTATGATTTAAATGTAAAATTAATTTCTCTTAATAATTTTAAAATAAACAATACTTTAACTTTTTATGCCTCATTCTAATAGTGAATAGTAGTAATTAATAATAAGTGAACACCAACCTAAAAAGAGAAACACTTGTTAAATTTCAAAATTAATACTTAGAAAATCATATTTACCATTAAACTAAAGCATTTCATGCGTAAAACCAGTGGAGGATGTCATCGTGGGGTCCCTCGTCGTCTGACGCTCTCTGTATCTAAATAGATGATGATGCCTGCGGAATATGTGGCGCCCACTGGCGTCTTTTAGACAAAGAAAGACCAGGAATACGAAAAGTAGATATCTCCAATTAAAAATATGCATTTCACAACTTAATATTATATAAAATATTGATTCACTAATTCCCCACTGACGTCCTGCGCAAACCGCTACATTTTATCGCACACTGCGAACGCGGCGAAAGATGTCCGCGCTTTTATATGTGCGCTTAAATTCTTTTTTTAAGAATTAGTTGATTCTTTTTTATGATAGTTGAGCTAAATATTAAACATAAATTATACTACCGTTAGTTGATTACTACTGTTTGATTTCTGCTTCTAAATTTCTTCGTCTTAATTTTGTAAATAAGTTATTTACATATTGACTTTACAACCAGTAGCCGGTCAATGCCCTTCGTTTAGTCTGAAAGGTATTTAAATATGCAAATTTTTGAAAGAAAGAATGATGAGAAAGCAAAAACTGATCGCGTATTTTTGTAAAATATCAGTGATCGGAGAAATTTGCGCTATCAATTTATGCATAAGCGACGGAGGTTGACGAATGGATTACTCTATTAGCTATCGCCGAGAGTT
The DNA here is from genome assembly GCA_031772095.1 of Zeugodacus tau. Lineage (NCBI taxonomy): Eukaryota > Metazoa > Arthropoda > Insecta > Diptera > Tephritidae > Zeugodacus > Zeugodacus tau. Next base: position 39,543,307 of record CM062650.1, on the reverse strand, counting down.
TGAAACCAAACTTTGAATAATAATTATTTTTTATTAGAACCTATATATATATATGAAATTTCGAATCTTCAAATTTATTTGAGAAAGTTAAGCAACACTAAAGAAGCTTTACTGTATTAGATTGAATCGATAATTCCAAATTAAGAACATCTCATTTAAGGACAAGACTAAGTTTATCATTTCCACTATTAAAAATGGCTTAAAAGCTTTCAGCAAATCGGATAGTATAGGCTCGGATATGTCGTTTCTATAGATATAGTTCTGAAAACATTCGATGGATCTAGCTGCTGATTGATAAATAAACAGACTTTATCCAGCGACCATTGCATTTCTGAATCGACCAAAAGACATGGGTTGTAATGTCGATGAACATCAAGTTTCTCCGGATTGAGTAATATTCGTAGTTATGACCCCCTCGTGAATGTAAAGTGTCACATGGCTCGAATTTCTAGTCCTGTAATACATTTCCAAAAAGGACGAAATTATGAAGATTTCATATACGGTCTGACTAGAAATTCATATTGACAGAAGGGTGGTTGCATTCGAGATCCCTCCTAACTATTTCAATGGACCCTTTTTTGTTGATTAATACAAATTAGTAACATTTTTGAGAGTACCATAGACTTGCCTAGAGAAGCGTATTAAGTAACTTAAAAAATATTATTTCTACCAATCTCCATTACCGATCACCCGACAACCATTAATTGCCCACATTCACTACTGTGTAATTGTCACCGTTATCAGTGACAACAACTTGTTTGTGAAATTAATGTGTAAACAAGAGAAGGCTACAATAATCAAAATTGTAAAACAACTATGAGAAATGCGACAAACAACGCACCATATTTAACACAGAACGCCACAGAGAGTACACGATCAATTGACCTCACCAAGGAGACAGCGGTTAGCGCCAATGGCATACCATTAATTCTAGTAAAAGCCATGGGCTTACGATTCTGAGTGTCCCTCACACACACGCCTAATATAGTAGTGAAGGAGTGTGTGCAAGTGCAGTTGGCGACTGTCCCCTGAGTGCAGCTGTGTCTAAGCCATGAATAAATCATTTAGAGGAACGAAACTGAGCTCCGGGGGTTCACTACTTGCTACTACTTGCAGAAGTTGCTGATCACTCGCTTGTGTGGTTACCTCTGAATACATGTGTGTGTGGATGTTTGTTTGTATGTATTAGTAAGTCGTTTTCATTTCGGTTAACAAATGATGATGACTTCATTAAATGTAGTCGTATCGCAGTTAAGTATATATACATATGGTATATAGTGGTATACGCTCAAGAACCGGTGCTAGTATGGTAGCTAGTAAGGCTTGTAGCGCGTTTTATAGATGCTGCAAAGCGCATATCAATACTATTAGGTTACAGATGGTGTATTCCAGGCCAAAATTGCTCGTTGAGAAAATATGTAAAAAAGTTAAAAGGTAAAGTGTCAGATACAAGATGGAATAGTACTGATGATTATTATACTGCATAGACTGAGACTTTTATAGACTGAGATTCTTACCCCTCTATAGATATATTGTTTTCGTTTGAAATCTAAAGTGTGGAAAACTTTACGTTTCCAATATGTTTATTATACCAGTATATTATATTTCAGCGAACAAGAACTTGTACTAGAATGAATAACGGTTCTTAAACGGTGACAAAGATTTTTGGCAGAGGTTCTTCGAAACAATATTGGCTAAAGTTAAAACATGTTTTTTTCATAGTTGTAACTGAAGAAATCCTTCATTTCCTTCATTTCGTTCTTGTAAATTCTATCTCGAAGACCTGACGAAAATTGCATTAAGATAGTTCTCGAGAAACCTTGAGAACCGACATTGACACAGTTATGAGAAAAGGCGTTTCAAGTTTTAAGGGGCAGATCTTGAGCGCCCGACTTCTTCAGACTATAGCTCCAAGCCTTTCACTAGATACAGAACTCTTTTGGAATATTTGTTTTTTTAGACGAACAAGAATCCGGGATCTTTGTTTCAATTTTACCCCGACGGACTTTTTTGTCTCAAGGTTTATAGCAATGGCGTCTAATCTATGCCAAAGATGATCCGTAATACTTTCTTTATTTTTCAAAATATTGTTCTAGGGGTTGTCTCAATAGATCTTTATAAATTTGTAAAGTGTTTCGAAATCGAAAATTGGGTTACACGAATGAAAGAGTGTGATTCAGGATTAGTATGGTGAAAGTTCTCAAAACACTATATAGACAGTTAGAACTCTTGGAATAAATTCACAAATTTTCTTAAAACGCTGGATTTACATACACAAAAATAAGATTTCTGATCGCAAAGACAAAACAGACATACATTTTTAGAATTTGTTCAAAAAATCTTTCGGTTTTTTGAAACACTCATTTGTCGAGCTAACTTCGAGTCAAATTCTTTATAAACAATTCATTTCCAGTTTAGTATTTTCCACGGAATTACCCGCGACTTTAACGCATATGTGCGTGTATTTCATTAAGCAGCACTAATTTTTCATTAGCCCAAATAGGTTGGGCACAGCACACAAAATGATGAGTTTACACACCTGCGGCATGAAAGGTTTGGCGGTGAATTTGTGCGGCTTTCAACATATACATATGTATGAATGTATCTGAGAGTGCCCCTTTAATAATATGCTCCATAAGCCACTTGTTCTTCTGCCAGGCATATCTGCTTATAAATACAGCGCTTGATTTACGTGGTAGCACTCGCTTGATTGCGCTGCTACAGCGCATGCGCGCGGACCACCTTTCTTAAAACTACCTACTTTCGATACCTATTGCCTATGGAGAAATTAATCGCATTTATTTGAAGACAGCGCGCATTTCTGCTTAAGCTTTATTTATGGTATACAACTTGTTTAGGGCCGGCGGTATTGGAGAGCTGTATGAGTATATATGAATAGCTATAATTCAACAATCAAGGGTTATGTTAATTAAGCTGTGTTGTGGTTACCTTTTATATGATTTAATATGCATATTCTGGGACCATGAATTAAATTAAGTAATTTAAGCTACAAAGTAACTATGCGCCAGACGAGTCAGGCGTCTGGTGTCGCTCACCGCAGGACGCTCTTTCTCCTACCGTTGAGTGTGCCATATGTGACAAGTGTAGTTGCCACAGAATAAAGCCGAAAGATAAATGCATTTTTAATAAACACTTTGGTGACCATTTAATTGGCTGTGTGTAGTAAAACTGCTGAGCGATTTTTTTCAGCGGTTAATCTGTATAAAAGTGGAGCTTGTTATAGTCCGAAGCAAAGCTACAATTCTACAAATCTTGACTTTATAATTGGTATTATTTGCTTTACTTTTGTTTCGACGCTTTTGTCTTACATTTTGTATACGGAAACGTGAGTGAGAATTTTTTACGCGTTCGCCTTTGCTTTGTAACCAGTTTTGTTATAATTAAAACAACAATAGAGATCGACAAGTGAAGTGGTTTTATGTCTGGCGCACGAATTTTGTGTGTGATTGCGTGAATTCCAGTGGCGCTATGCGTTATAAATAAATGAGAAAGCAACAAACAAACAATACAACACAATCATTGCATATTTACTACTGTTTCGGTGCCAAACAAACAAGACTACTACGATCCGCTTTGGCATAATTCCACAGAAGTTACACACACAGATGCAGACCTCAAATCTTTAATTAAATGCCATACTCAGCGGCGCCTGTAGGCGCATCCCCTCTGTGACTACGCGCTGCCGCAGCTCGCATAACAAGCTCTTGTTGGCTTCTGCTTCGGTTAATCCAATTCAGCGGTTTCTTTTTAGTGATTTATCAGAAAGATCAGCGGGTATGTAATTAGAGCATCCGGAAGCTTGGCATTAGTGCGCATGATTCGTACGAAACCTATATTGAAATGTATAAACAAGCATATAAATATATAAATTAATAAATGAGAAAAAAATTCGTAGTAATCTTCTTTAATATACTTCGAACAGAGGTGTGCAGAGATAGCTCAAGCTACCAGCTGTTCGTGAGACGATTGATTTTATCACAAATCGTGGTCGATTTGGAGTTGCTTCTGTTGAAAGCAGAAAATGTTTCTTGATGTTGATTTCTGTATGATAATTGTGGGACACAACTGATATTCTAAAATAAAACCAGCGATAATTTCAGTTTTTGAGCTACAATTAAGAGTCATCCATTTCGAGGTTCCCTATTTTTTTTAACACAGAAAATTCAAATTTATTTGCGAATTTTTATTATTATTCGGAAGAACATTTTTTGGCATTTATATGTATTTAAAAGATTATCTTTCTAAAATGTTGGCCGCGACTGCGCCTCAGTAGGTCCATCCGCTGAGTTCAATTATCGATGACTCGTTCGAGCATTTCGAGGGGTAATCGGCGAATGACACGGGTGATGTTTGCTTCAAGGCCTGAATCGAAGCCGGATTGTCCTCATCACACGGTCTTGGGGTACAATCGACCGGCCCAAAACGTGAAATTATCTGCTCACCAATGTGTTCTCTCAATAAATCCATTGATTGATGCAATATGTGGGAAGAAACTTTGTTGAAACGCCGAGATCACGAGCTTCAATTTCAGGCCTGAAATAGTCGGCGATCATGACGCGATAACGGTCGCCATTGATTGTGGTTACGTTCTCACAGGCATTATTTGTGAAGAGATATGAATTTACGATTCCATCGGCCCACAAACCACACCAAATCGTTGCCTTTTCTGGATGAAATGACAAAAAATACAGAACAAAAATAAAATGACATTTTGAAAAGACGCCCGTGATCTGTCATCACCCGATATTAGCTGCCTTCAATTTGCAAACAGTAGAGAATGACATATCAAATAAATTATACCAGTTGTTCAAACAGACTGTCAGTTCGGTTTCTATAAAACTAAATTATGTTTCATGTTTTGAAAACAATATCGATCTTTGTATAAGTATGTTCGACAGTAATTTGTCATTTGAGTCATTCACAATGGTAAAACTGGTATAAAAACTTGGTAGTTATACCATTTTCATCAGGTATCCACAAACTCTGTTAGGTGGAATACAGTTCTCAAGGTTTTTTAAACGAGGTTAATTTTTATTGAAAGATTCTTGAGCTAGAGTTCTTTTTCATACATATGTACATATGTACTACTCTTCATCATGTCATTCTAACTGTTGGTTGGACAAGTTGAAATTCCGGTAGTATAACGAAATTTGAATATATATTTAATGACAAGCAATATCATCCCATTTATTCAAGTTATGCTTCAGTGCAAGACTGATGTTTTAAGATCGTCTAATTTCATACCGAATATAACAACCATTCCGATCAAGCTCTGCATAGAGAACGATACCTAAAATGGTATCCAATCTGTGTATTTCTTCGAAACATTTGTGATCTAGAGAAATACACTTTGAAAAAAAAAAAATTGAGCGAAGAAATATTTTTTTTCTTTTCGACCTAAATATTTAGTTAAGATTACTAGGCTTTGTAAGAATATGTACTTGGTAGACTACTTAATAACAAACAGTTTTATTCGGTAAATAAAGTTTTGCAGATTTTTTGTCAAAAAATATTAAACATGCACCGCTTGTTACCTTTCCATTGCTCATTCTATATAATTACCAAAAAAAAATTCAAATTCCTTTGCGTCTAATGGACATAAATCATAGTGGTTGCGACATGCGATAATGAAGCGTACAACGAATTGAATGGACTTTACAACGACTCAATGAATTACAGACGCGAGATTGCACGAATCAAATTGACATAATTTACAAGGTGTCACCGAAAGCAACATTTCCAGCAAAAACTGCAAGGCTACTGGTTGGACACAGCGCGATAGCAAAGTAAATTTTTGTACTTGCAACACACACATGGCGCTTGCCACAAATACAAATGCATATATAAATAATTAAATGCGAGCTGCGCAATCAGTTTAAATTATATGTGAGACAATTTGGAATTTGAAAAGACAATTCTGGCTTTGAAGGAGCGGTTGAAGTCCGGTGTTCGCAATTGAAGTGAAAGGGTTGCGGTAAAGTAATAAGTCGGTCTTATAAGTTAACTTTTTGTTTTCAGAATTGAAAAGTTCAAATTCAAAAAAATTCTATAATCGTTGTGCTAATGACAATTTAAAAGAATTAGGGTATTTTGTTGCAAAACTCGTATTCACGAATAAGATTTTGATGAAATATATGAAAATATCCTACCAGAGTAAATATCGAAAATATACAGAAGGTGCCATCTAGGTATTTGAGCTCGTCTAGAACTTAATTTTCTCGTGTGTCAAGCTTTTGCATGTATCCATATTTCATTACTGTGATTAATGCAAATTGCACCCAGAAAGCATCCCTATTGTCAGGGTATAAATGATATTTGGCATTACATGAGCTCGTCCTTTTGAATTATTCTTAAAACGTGTAGTAATTTCTTAAGATCAGTTTTGAAAACACTCTGCTTACGATACGATAGGTTGTGGTTGATGACATAAGCTGCACAGAGACCCCGCCTAATAAAAATTTGAGCTGGATATATGATCGCATGGCTCTGGCGAATGTTATGAAGTCACTATTGACGAAATGATCTTCATTGGCTGAGGGATGTATTTAAGCTGCTGGAGAGTGAGTCGTTACTTTTAATAGAACAAGAAAATAGTGGAGAAAATTAAGAGTTCACACCGAATATGTTTACATTGTTTTTAATCAGGGCAAACCTATAATCCTCGGATTCTGTCGTGTTTCATTGTAGAAGGAGACGGGGAGGTAGAAGGGGAGGTAAATGTATGTAAGCATATAATATTAACCAGAAATTCTGCAGATAAAATTATAAGGTCATCAGACAAAAGAAGTGTTAAAGTGGTAGTAATTCATTGCTAATGGATATCATGAGGAACTGACGTGACTAATACGCATAGGAATTGTCTCAAAATTCTTTACTCACTAAGATAATTTATTTATATATATCGTACTCAAACAATTCCCGAAATAAATAGAAATTAGGCATGAAATCGTTAACTTCGAGCCGAGCTGAATATTGGTTATTCTCTGATCTCTAAATAAAATAAATATTATCTCATGCAACAGATCTCAAGATCACGTAACAGTTAGAAAATACTGTTATATCTGAAGAGAGAATGCTAAATCTCACAGATATCCTAAATAAATTCTAACGAGATGTGTTCTTTCTAATAGTATGCGTCCGTCGCAAAAATCGCAAAATCGGGCCAATATTTTCTCTAGCCCCCATATACTTCTTATTCGTATTTTAAATGTGAAATATCTTCGCAAAATTAAGTAAACATAAAATCTTGGATATAATGTAGCAAGGTGGCAAAAATAGTTGAAATCGGTCCACGAATTATCCCAGCACCCACGATTTTCGCTATTCTAGAGGACTTTATACCGAATACGTGGAAAAAATTGTGTGTTCTACTAATAAAATTAAATAAATAAATGACGAGAGTACAAAACGTTCGCTTACACCCGAACTTAGCGCTTCCTTACTTATTTTTTCTATAACGTGATTTAGTGAATGAAAAGTGGGTTTAGTGCTTTCTTTGATCTGAGCAATTCATATAATCCCAAATATATCAAAGTTTTTTGATATATATAAATATGTACATATATTGCAAAAACAATTAAATGAAGAAAACTATTAATTCTTCCTTCCAAAATTCTGTGGAAGCATAAAAAGAAAATTGAATGAAATTTAGACATTTCGACAAGCTATGTATAACAAGAAATGGACAAATTGTTACCAACAGTTTCAATGTTATAACAAGCAAGTCGATTAATAATTGAACACTGCATTGTGCATATTGTATAGCAAATAGAATTTTCTTGTATTATATAAGTTTATTTATATATATCAGTGAAGCCTGTTAGTATGTATGTGAGTTGTAGCATATGTTGCAAATTTATGATTTAGTGTAAACATATTCGTTAACAATTTGTAAGCCGTAATGCATGCATCTTGCGTGTGGCCAACTGGAAAATTCACCTTCAGGGTGGAGATTTACTCCAAGTCGATGTCAATACGGTGGGACAGATTGATAAAGAAATTTGTATTATTTTAAATTCAAATTTATATTTATATATGTATATAGTTTTTTTTTCTTCTTATAAACCAAAATCGTATATTGCGAAGCGTTTGGAAGATGATCCACTGATATAAGCTTGAACGACAGAAAAGTTATTCGAACCTATCTTCTTAGTCTCATTCGACGAACGAAGAGACGATAATGATCTAACAACGTTTCAGGGGTCTATGATGGAATATTTATGTACCATTCTTGGTACTTCTTCTTGACTGGCGTAGACACCGCTTACGCGGTTATAGCCGAGTCCACAACAGCGCGCCATGCATCTTTCCTTTTGGCAGTTTGGCGCCAATTGTTTATACCAAGTGAAGCCAGATCCTTCTCCACCTGGTCCTTCCAACGGAGTGGAGGTCTCCCTCTTCCTCGGCTTCCACCAGCGGGTACTGCATCGAACACTTTCAGAGCTGGAGCACTTTCGTCCATTCGAACAACATGACCTAGCCAGCGTAGCCACTGCCTCTTTATTCGCTGGACTATGTCTATGTCGTCGAATAACACATACAGCTCATCGTTCCATCGTTTGCGGTATTCACCGTTGCCAATGTTTAAAGGACCATAAATCTTCCGCTGAACTTTTCTCTCGAAAACTCCTAGTGCCGTCTCATCGGATGTTGACACCGTCCACGCTTCTGCGCCATAAAGCAGGACGGGAATGATGAGGAACTTATAGAGTTTGATTTTGGTTCGTCGAGAGAGGACTTTACTTTTCAATTGCCTACTTAGTCCATAGTGGCACCTATTGGCAAGAGTGATTCTGCGTTGGATTTCAAGGCTGACATTATTATTAGTGTTGATGCTGGTGCCTAGGTATATAAAATTATCTACAACTTTAAATTGACTGTCAATTGTGACGTGGGAGCCAAGACGCGAATGCGCTGACTGTTTGCTTGATGACAGGAGATACTTCGTCTTGGCGACCGCTTTTTAATGCTATCAATCTAGATCGCTGAAAGAGTCCTGGCTTTTAGCAAATTCATACTTTCACATTTTGCAAAACTGATTTTTGAAGCGATTGGCGTATGATCTACTTTGTTTCATGTACATATATTAGTTTTATATAGAAGAAATGGCCTCGGAGTTTTGTTAGCTGTTTAAGGTCTGAACACAATCCAACCTCTTACTGAATGTATTGAAATAGAAGAGAGCTAGGAGATCTCTCCATGAGGAAGAAAATGCGTAGAACGTGGAAGCCTTCGGACTATGTTATTTACATACATAAATGAGGCAAGGAGAGCCGTTTGAACCCACTAATCCACTCTATACTATACATCAAAAAAATTCAAATAACTACAATAAAACCACAATTTGTTGCAAATGAATGGCACAGACATTAGTGGCCAGCATTTTCGAAAAACAACCATAAATATAAGTGGCATGCAACACTTGCAACTAATGCAATAATGCACTGAAAGCGCACACGCAGAGCAATAAAACAGAAGTTATTAGCGCACAAATATGATTAAATCGCCTTCAAGATGCCCATTAGTAGTAGGCGTGCACGTACATATGTTGCACATGCACATGCAACATACGAGAAATACGACGCGCACACACGCGGAAGTCTTAAAACAATTGAATTGTGCAACAAAAACTTACTTTTCATTACAAACAACACAACTGACCTGGTATGTGGCATGCGGCTGAGTGAAATTGTGGGTGGCTTTTTTTTGCTGCAACAATAATTTATGAATAGCAGCAGCAGCAGAGGCTGTGTGTGTGTGTGTGTGTAATATGTGTGTCAGTCGAACGCGACACAATTCACACCTGCATAAATGCAAACAGATATCTACATATGTAATGTTATGTTATGTTAGTTGTGGCATGCCACACATGCCACACGTAACACGCATGCATTTTTGTGCAGTGTTGTTGTTGTTGTTGCTTGCAACGCGTTAATCAGACAATCATCATGCTTACGGCGACGTGCCGTGGTGGCTGGCGCTGCTGAGAAACGCGATCTCACTTTTATGATTTGCTGCAGCAATTTACATAAATTAAGCTTGCATGCGGCTTGTGGCATGCCGCAAAGACATATTTCGGTGTAAAATTATATATATTTTTCATGAAAAAAAAATAACTTTTTGTTTGTTGTTGTTGCTGCATAAAATTAACCGCATGATGCCACTGTTTGTTGCACTTCAGCAATTAATTGAATTACCGTTGTTGCTGCTGCTACTGCTGCTGGAGTGAATGCAAATTCTTGCCACTTGACGTCTACTTCAAGCGACATCATTCCACCATATAGAATTGTGTTGCTGATAAATGAGGTCTTACGTGCGCTGGCAACAGGTTTCATACTGATTGGGAAAGTGCAACATTTGAAGTTTTGTTGTTGTTGGCAAGAGTGTGTCATATAATTTGAATGTTGCAAGCAAATAACAAATAACGCAAATCAGTTGAACTCCAATCAACGCAGCTCACCTCGTGTGCATTTCACTGCCAAGCGCATTCACAGGCATTCTCAGGCATTCTTATTTCCTACATTTTGAAGCCACACAGTAGCTGCTGTGGGCTGTGTGGCAAGGGTTGTGCGCACTTACACCTGCCACAAACTGATTACATTAATCACAGCCCAGGCAACGCTGCCAAAGACTGCTCAGCCTTGTAAGCAACAATGCAAATGTTAGCAGGCAACTGACGGTTAAAAATATCTAGCTTTGGCTACATGTGTGTAACTGACTCCACAGATTTTCAAACACACTCTAAGACTAATTTCCTTTCAGCTCCACTTCATTAAGTTTGATCTCAAGCCAGCGCCAGCCTCACCTGCTTTGCATACAATATATGCATTTACAAGTCAATCCGCCACACCAGTTACCATTTGCTGCAACCGCACTTAAGTCTCACTTAAGCACATACTTATGCACCTATGCATTTGCTTGACTAGCTTGTTGATTGCGCATGCGCAAGTTTCGCATTATAAGCTTGCTACTTTTTCTTCTGCTTCTTCTTTTTGTTTATCGACGGTTTTCCGTCTTAACACAGTAGCTGCTGCGTCGCGGCAATGCGACAGGTTAATTTTCCTATTCACTCAATTGTGCTGTTGCGGCGCAAATGCGAAAATTACTGCCACAAATGTGGGTCTGACGCGTGTGTGTGTCTTAGTGTGCATTTTCTTCTTCGGTTTGGCTTATTTGCTGTATAATTCTGTTTACTAAGCAAAGCAACAGCGTCTATATATGTATGTATATGTATTTAAAGTTGCCAGGGTTGCCACTTTGTTAAATTGAATGTAATATAAATAATGTCTTCAATAGCTGTGGTGTAAAACTCTGTGGAATCCACAGTTTGGAGTCAGTCGCAGGTCAGCTTTTAAAGCTATTGATCGTAAATAGATGGTAAGACTGAAGTAGACCTCTCAAAGCGATCCCGTTTCAAAGCATCTTAACGGATATAGAGGATTTCAAGCTAAAAAACAAGCAATCCAGCAAGTCTTTGATACATTATTTAGTCAAAGTCTCGAAAAATATCGAATAAACATTAAACTCTCTCACAATTTTGAGCTTTAATAAAGTATTTCAATATCACAGGGAGAGGTGGCATTACATATCATGCTATAGTCTCTCCAGATAAGCTCTCTTGGTTTTTGCTCTATCCCTGAAAAGTGTTTCGACGACATTTTCCAATTCTTATATCGTTATTCGACCAATTCACGATTTAAGTTGCTTCAAAAGGGTTAAAGCTTTTTCAGAGGTCTAATAGGTCGATTCATATCAGTCGAGATGTGGCCACCATTTATATTTTTCAGATTTATAATTTTAAAATAGAAAGGTTTACTTTAACGGGATTTGAAACCCATGATCCCTTTAGTCGATGTAGAGGTTTTTGAACAATCCATGCTCCATTTCATTCTCTATTGTGCTCTAAATGGTTAAGTCGAAGAAACGTACATCGTATTAAATCGGTGTCACTTATTGAATGGAAATGAGAGAAAAATATCTAAACGTTATGCCATTATCGAATAAAATATAGCCAAAGTGTTCAAAAAACAATAGCCTTTCAAAACTAACAAAATCCAAAATATCAGCATATCTATCACAAATGAAAAACTGGGATCTGAAGAACACAATATATCCTGATATAAGTTTAGGATAAGGTAGTTCTTCGGACCGTTTAAGTTTTTGACTAAGAATTCCAGCACGAAATACATAGTTCTCAAATTTATTACATAGTATTGGTCCGATCAAGGAACATTCGTATCTCCAAACTCGCATCATATAAGTGGTTCTGTTGTTGTGAGATTCAAAGGCGTTAACCAGCAGCAACCAGCGTACAGACTTCAGACCGAATCCTAAGCTCCATTTTTTATGACTTAACCATACGAACTAGTAGTGAGTCAAACTGTAAGGTTTCAGTGTTGATTCGTAAGACCTAGCCTCTGTTATTATTAACCCAACGATTACCCTCCTCCCGCCCAACCGGCGCGTGGGGTGCAGTCCGCATACGAGCGGAATTTGCCGAGTCTAAAAAGGCAATAGATTTTTAAGCGACCGGTTCTCAAACTGCTCAGCTACAGACAAGACTTCCTAGGCAACTTAAGAATCCAATTAGACGAAGCTATAAGGACCATATTATAACGTCTTGCTAGTATTATATTAATAATTATTACGAAGTAGACTTGGTGAACTTAGTTTTTAAATGTGTGTTGTTAGTGTTATTGTACTCAATATTTCCATATACTTTGGTTGTTGCAATATAGCTTATATGCATCTATTTTTATACGGGTACAAATGACCTCTTCGAATGTTGCCACAATGGCTACCACTGTCAGCACATTAGACCACACTTCATACACACCTCATCCCGCACGGCATGCCATGGTGTCTTCAAACTACAAATCGTTTTCCGAATACCAATTATGAGTCATTTGCTGAGGCACTCAACTCCAACTAAAATTATGATGTTGTGATGGTGCGTCAGTGTGGCAAGCAACCAAATGTGCAACAACATTGAATATATTTGCTTTATGTTATTGTTGTTGCTTTTGTTTTGATTAAGTGCTGTCTACTCCAATGAGCTTTTAGTTAATCAAAGGTGTTGCTTTTAAAATTCCCCTGTCGTAGATCATTAATGTCTGATTACATACACTCGCCTGGTCTGCAACACAATTGTTGTGTTGTTGCTTACGCTCATTTAAATGCCTGGCAAAGCGAGGAATTCAAGATTTCCTTTTGATTTGTTAATTTTGATAAAGTCTAAAATTGTTTCGCTCTCATTCTGCTGCCCAATTACCTTTTGGTATTTTCTGAGCATTATTTGTGCATTTATATAATAATTTATTTTCATATTTTGAGTGGCCAATTGTTTAGGTGATTTCATTTTAATTGTGTGAATGTGTTGCGGTTGTTGACTTGGAAAATTATCAGCAGAGCTGGCACCAGTAATAGGCTAATGAAAATTCCAAAAGTGTTTCGTGACGGATATGAGTGTGGTGGTGCTGTTGTGTGGCTATGATGATTTGTGAGGCTTCGGTTTTAACTTCTTCCGGCATGAGAAGTTGTTGTAAAGCATACGCTGAAGCCTTGGTGGTGTTTCAGCTTTAAATTACCACTAATGGTTATTTAAATTTATGTAAAATTATGATTAATTACAACAAAATTATATAATTTGACAACCGTATGCCGTTTCTTCGAATGTTCTTTTGTGCTTGTGCTTGGTGACAAAGACATCTTATTTAATAATTTTGACATAGAAGAGTTGACAATTGAGTGGTAAATTTATTATAAAACTGTTTTTAATTATTTTCGAATTATGATGTTAAGTTATGTTAATCTGGTAGGCCAATGAGCAAAACAATGAGCGATTTTGGTCCATTGCGATACCAGATGGAATGTGGTCACGTAGTTAATGAGAAGAAGTCATCCTTTAGAATACCTGCGCTTGACGCGAATTTTAAAAGGTTATTATGGTTGCCTCGACATTGCAGGGCAAGCACACAAGATATGTACCTTTGTTTCTCTGGATCTCTTCTATCGAGCGTCAGTAAGAACTTCGTATATTTCTGATTTACAGCTTTATACATAACTTTTGCGGTTTTGCATCCCGGTATATTCTTGCCGCGCGCTTTGAACTTTCTTATCAAGTTCCTGTCTAGATCGTCATATAGACAGTGCATGGGTCTACCTATGTTGATCACGGTTTCTGATGACAGTTTAACGCCTCTCTTGTCAATTTCGTCCACTACCTCGTTAACCCTCGATGCCCCTGAATTATGATGTAGTAAATAAGAACTTGATTCGGACAGAAGCGAGCATTAATGCTCTGGTCAATTGTATGATCTCTAATTCATTCTATATAACCCTATATCCATCAAATGCCTCTCAGATTTACTTTATATCAATTATTTCAGCTAACTAGACATAAATATCAATAATATTTGAAAAATATTGTCTGGCCTTCCTTATATGAAATGAAAATCCATCTTGGTTGCGTATTCCGAGACAGGATAAGATCGATACAAATGTATCCCTTTGAATAAAACGATGTATCCAGAACAATATCATGAACTAAATGCCCTCATTATTCGTTATTGATAGCCTAAGTTCGACTTGTTGAGGAACTGTTTCTGATCTCAAAAATAGTACTTCTTGGATGGGTGCTTGGTATCTTCAAACATGATCTGATGTTTGAGATTTTTATCGAGTTCTACGAAGCTGGAAGCTGAATAAACGAGTATTTTTGGATTAGAACCGACCATTTTTAATAAAAAACAAGTAAGGAAGGGCTAAGTTCGGGTGTAACCGAACATTTTATACTCTCGCAATTTATTTATTTAATGTTATTTATATTATATAATACACAATTTGACCCACATATTCGTCATATATATTGTATAATGTCCATTGAAAGTTGGAAACCATAATATTAGGTTAGAAGCACCGAGGGCCTCGTGTTCGATATATGGGGCCTTAAAAAGCTATGGTCCGATTTCGGCGATTTTTAGAATGGGGCTGCCACACTATAAACATAGTATTTGTGCAAAGTTCTGCACCGATATCTTCACTAGTGCTTACTTTATATATTATAAAGTTAACGATTCAGATCGTATTCAAAGTTCTGGTATATAGGCAGTAGGCGTGGTTGTG
Source organism: Zeugodacus tau (assembly GCA_031772095.1). Classification (NCBI taxonomy): domain Eukaryota; kingdom Metazoa; phylum Arthropoda; class Insecta; order Diptera; family Tephritidae; genus Zeugodacus; species Zeugodacus tau. The sequence goes on along the minus strand of CM062650.1, from coordinate 39,528,163 downwards.
AAGCGATTTGGCCAATTTTCACAACATATTATTGGGAGGTAAGGAAACTATTACAAACCAAGTTTCATTGAAATCGGTCGAGTAGTTCCTGAGATATGGTCCCCATAAGTGGGCGACGCCACGCCCATTTTCCATTTTGTAAAAAAATCTGAGTGCAGCTTCCATCTGCCATTTCTTATGTGAAATTTAGTGTTTCTGACGTTTTTCGTTAGTGAGTTAACCCACTTTTAGTAACAACATAACCTTTGTATGGGAAGTGGGCGTGGTTATTATCCGATTTCTTTCATTTTTGGACTGTATTAAGAAATGGCTAAAAAAACGACTGCAGAAAATTTGGTTTATATAGCTCTATTGGTTTCCGAGATATGTACAAAAAACCTATTTGGGGCGGGGCCACGCCCACCTCCTACATATGCCCCTTCCTAGTGGGATCTTTCAAACCAAATTTTATTTCCATAGCTTTATTTATGGCTTAGTTATGGCACTTTATGTGTTTTCGGTTTTCGCCATTTTGTGGGCGTGGCAGTGGTCCGATTTTGCTCATTTTCGAAAGCAACCTTCCTATGGTGCCAAGAAATAAGTGTGCCAAGTTTCATCAAGATATCTTAATTTTTACTCAAGTTACAGCTTGCACAGACAGACGGACGGACAGACAGACATTCGGATTTGAACTCCACTCTTCACCCTGATCACTTTGGTATATATAACCCTATATCTAACTCGTTTAGTTTTGGGTGTTACAAACAACCGTTATGTGAACAAAACTATAATACTCCCTTTAGCAACATTTGTTGCGAGAGTATAATTAAAAAAAATGGAAGACTTTATACACCTGAACCTGAACTTTTTCTTTTCATTTTGCTCAATAATCTGACGAACTTATTAGCAACATGCAACATGTTGCAAGAAAATAAAATTCTTCTAATAAAAATGAACACTTTATTTTGAATTACACGTTTTCAACGACTCATCTATACATACTCATGTGCAACAAGCTGCCTCAACGTGTGGCAATTGCTGCTTGATTGATATAATAGGCGAAAGATATGTGGATAATTGCTGGGAGCAAGTAAATAGTTTTCAAGGTCTTGTAGGGGCCATCAGCGCTTATTTAATACAGTCAATAACAAAGCGGTGGTTCGGACGGCCATTTGTGGCAACACTGACAGTGAGTGCGGCGCTGTAATGATTAAGGTACATTGTCGATGTGGAAATAGCAGAAAATTACAGCTTAGATCGAGATTGTTGCAACAAAAATGTGAAAGCTCACATGTGTGTAAATATGTATTTTAATATGTGGAGTTGAATTAGTTAATCAGTGTTGATGCAAGCTGCAGCTATTGCTTGTGGCAAATTATGGAAACCTGTCGTACGACCAACACTGACTTGAGATCGCTTGCAACAAGACTAGGTAGGCATTTGAATTGCGCTGCAGCATTGCTTGACAACTACATGTTGCACATCACTACCTGCCACACTTGCGATATTTAGCACTTTTAATATTGTTGCAACAGCTTGTGGCAGCTATACTAAGCCGCATCATTTTGTTGGTTGAAAAGTTTAAGTAGAGTCAAATTGCTTGCCGCAATGTTGCATGCAACGAAGAAAAAAATTAAGAAATAGTCGCTGCCGTGCAACATTAACAGCTAAGTTGGCTAATAATGTGCTCGATACGTTGCCACCGCATAGCGAAGTGAGTGTAACATCTGAGTTTGAGCGTTTGGAGAAGGTGGCAAGCATATTGCAATGTGTGAAATCTTCGATTACCGAAACAGGTGGACCATAATTTGTCTGTATGTTTGTGGCAAGCAAAGCTCTGCGCTTTAAACTCAAAGGCAGTGCAATACCTTGGGCCTTTTTATTTGACAGCTGGTTGATTGGCCCTGCCTTGGGGCGCATCTGTGCGGTCAAACGAATAACTGACCGACACGGGGAGTCCGCAGCTGCATGCCACATACATACATACACAATATGCTTGCCACGCAGAAACAGTGAGCCAACCAAAAAGCTCTCTTAATTCGCGATCTGCTTTGTCTGCCTTGCTACATATGTATATATGTATGCGTTGCTCAGAGTATTTATCACACTGATTTCATACGCCAGCTGCCGTTGCACTTAATGTCGCTCGCGCGCAACTTGCTCATATTGCAACATTGCCAGCCTAGGAGATTGTGCACTGTTAAATCTGATTTTATGACGACGCGCAAAGCATTGCAGCAGCAACAACGTTTTGTGGCAATCATATTATCAGGATTGCGCCACCGATATAGTCGTTTAATTGAGTTTTTATTTCATAGCACGACACTGTTGGTGGTGGTATCCTTGTCTTCGGCTCCCCTATAATCTCCGCTAGCCAGCGCAGAGTGCGTGAAGACTTTTGTAGCGTTGGTGGCACAACATGCAACATGAGTATATACACATTGCCGCCAATAAACAGTATACTCTAAAAGGTAATCTACAATTTATGTACTTCGCGTGGCATGTTGTTCTGTGCCACTCACACATACACATACCTTTTAGGAGTTCAACTCCTACTTTGGCGCATATAAAATTACAATTATGCGCTTACATGCTGCCTGCATGTTGCACGTGCTGGCATGCCGCTAATTGTTAACAGCTGAAAAGTGTAGTGAAAAAAGCGAAATCTTTTTCGTAATAAAGTTTGGCCTCCTCACTTCACGCAGTGTCTTGCCATCAGATTGCCATTTCACGCGCTCGCTCATAGCCACCAATAAGAAGTGCAATCGAACATGTGTGTTTATCTCTTATGGTAACTGAGTAGCTGTCGTAAATTTTTAAGGCAACGATATCGATAGTTACAAGTGGCAAGTGACCACTTTTTGTTGCGTGATGCTCATGCACTTTGCTCGAGCACTCTGCCAGATTAAACGCGTATGGCAGACAAGATCAACAGTGTTTATATATATCTATATATCAGTACACATATATACTTATATTTGTAACAGATATGTGCCGGACCCGTTGCAATAATAGCTTTCGTCCTACGATATCTAAAAATCTGCCACGAAATAATTGGTAATTCGTTATTGGATATTAAAAAGCGGAAGCAAAATGTAAACTGGTGGCATGAAAATTAATACTCTCAATTAATTTTATAAACAGCAACTTATGTTGTTCTTAAAATTACAAAATTCAACATTTAGCCTAATCTTTATAATTGGTTAATTTTTCTGTAAATAGATGAGTCATAAATAAACAAGTCAAGCAACCGCTTTAGAGTTTATGGTTTCCTTCACAGTTATTATTATCGATCCCGTTATGTTGTCTTTGATCGCAGTTAAATATTAGGTTGTCCGCTTTTTTGCTATTTCTTCTTCATAATATATAACATCATAATACCCCCCTCTTAGAAGACCCCTTCCTTATTTACGAAGAACTCCGACAGCCACTTTTTACAAGACTCTTTTGAGTTCAACTTTACACCACCAAGAGCGTTCGCCATGGACAGCAACAGGTAGTAATCACTTGACGCTACGTCTGGGCTATATGGTAGATGGGTGGAACACCACACCCTTCCTGTTGGCCAATTCTGGACGCTTCTGGTCGATCACCTGCTTCCAGCGGTCCAGTTGTTCGCAGTAGATGGTAGCAGCTCATAGTGGATGATTCCCTTCCAATCCACACAGCAAAACCTTCCTGGCCGTCAATTCCGGCTTGGTCACTGTTTGCGACGATTCGACCGTTTTCGCTTAATATTGTGATCCATTTTTCGTCGACAGTCACCATCCGCTTTAGATAGTAGAATTAAGCGTCTGGCCATATGGGAGCAGCTTATAGTGGATGATTCACCGGCCTTCGACCACAGCCGTTTTCGCTTGATATTGCCGTGATCCATTTTACGTCGCTCGTCGCCATCGGCTTTGTAATGGGTCGAGTTTGTTCCGTTTCAGCAACATATCGCAGGCGTTGATTCGGTTCAGAAGGTTTTTTTTTTGCGTAAAATCATGCGGCACCCAAACATCAAGCTCTTTTGTGTATCCAGCCTTCTGCAGATGGTTTAAAATGGTTGGGTGACTAACTCCCATCTCCTGGGCGATGCCACGAGATGTCACATGCCGGTCTAACCCGATGTTTTCCTTGATTTGATCGGTATTCGTCGTAACAGGTCTTCCGCCGACTGGCTTATCCACCCGCTCGTTTTCCCCCACTCTGAATCGTCGAACCATTCCTCCGCATCAAACTGATAGAGTACCATCCCCCAAAACACCATTAATGTCAAGGAACGTTTCTCTAGCGGATTTGCCTTTAACGAAGGAAAGCTTTAAAATAACGCGAATTTCGGCGTTAGTGAAGTGGACTGGAGTCGAGACAACCATAATGCAGAAATATATTTCGAGGTTCAGTCGCTACATTATAAAACCGGTTTGTACTAAAGTTTTCCCCACTAAATAGAGAAGTCGTAACACGATTTGGAGAAGTACGAAGGGATTGCGCTCATTTTAACTGTATGCCATGATTCAATCCTTTTGGTTTTTTGGTCATAGCAGAATCTCTGAAAACTGCCAAACTGAGCTTGAAAGATAGAGCTCCCTTATACTAATTTCATTAGACTTGAGAGCTCGTTCGTTAAAGCACTGGATCTGTGAACCTCACGAGATCTCGACGAGAAATGGTCACCAACCAATGTTGGGGCAACTGTGAACAATTTGACGCAAATTGGTACGCAGGATATCCATTGTAATATGTTCCCTTAGCAAGTCTCATGCTGCCACATTTCAAACTGGACGCTGACCCATAGGTATACATGCATCGTGATGGATACTAATTGTAAAGTTCTCTGCAGGAAGACAATGTGGAAACATCAAGACAGTTTCTCTTCGACAGTTCAGTTTTCGGTATACAGAGGACCTCTTGGATGTCATATCTTCGGTGAACTTTGCGAATCTCATAAAATTCTTATTACTGGCCTCAACAAATTTGGAATTACACGTGGGACTTCTTGGTAACATAAATAATCGGTATTCTAACCTTCCCAAGGGAGATATTGATGATATTTTTCACGGGGATCAGCTCCGGAACAGAACAATTTAGACCTAACCATTTAGAGAAGGCTTGGCAAAACTAATAAAAAGACATTAATGGCGAGCTTTAAAGAGTTTAATACATGACTTCATAAATGATATCTAATACGATTTTTAATTAAATAATTGGTTGAAGTCAGGATATATTCAATGGTAGCATTTAGAAAAATCTTCTGAGTGTAGATCCATAACGTAAAATAATTAGATGTCGTATTTTATAATGACTTCACATGACATAAAAAATAATTAAAAATAATTATTATTATTAATAGGTTCCCCAGCTCATTTCTTACACCAAGTAAATTTAAAGCAAATTATCGTCACCAATTTATGCATTATCTAATCATAATTTTCACTTTGTTTACATTATTTATATAATGCATTGTAATTTATGCAATTTCTTCCCCACACAACTGCAATGATAGTATTCTTCGTTACATGCAACAAAATGAATATTAAACGCTTCTACAGTGAATTAATGTCAAGCATGTTGCATGCCACATACATGACAACCCATAAACAAATGGCATAAGTGAAATGACTGATGACTACTAGCGAAATTACCAACGATTATGGGGAATGATATAAACATGTGGCAGCAATGCCACACATATTAAATCTAAACAGATAAATGCTAAGTTGAAAGTTAAGAAAAAACAGAACAAGTTAAATGCAATGATAAACTAGAACAAGAGCAAACTGGATTGCGGAAGAATTGTGGAAGACCAAGAAAATCTGAAAAACTGTGGCAAAGAAAGGTTGCAAGCAAAAGAATAACACAACAAGAGTTGAGCAGCTGAGCGACTTAAAAACTAAGTCGCTGATATGCAGAAGTTGAGTAAGAAGTACGGGGGATCGTACCTTGTGTACTGGCAATCGCACAATCACCACGTCTGCTCGAGTTAAAGTTGATGTTAAGAGGAGTGTTGTTGCGTCAGGTGAAGTCGAGCACAGTTCCAATCAAATCCAATCATTGCAAAAGTAAACGCAAATCACACAGCCCAGCGGCCAAGCACGCGCAGAAGACAAAGAAGCGGGACTCCGTTGGAGTAGAGTTGTAGTAAATGTTCGTGATTTTTTCTTGACCACCAGCTCGTTTGGTAAACAATCGCCTCGCCAGTTGGAAATTACTCGAGTCGCACAAACAACGAGCCGATTTTTTCTGAAGTTCCCCGACGCGGCGGTTGTAGAGTCAGCTGTGTTGCGCCATTGCTTAAGTTGTAAAGCCCACCGCTTGCGCTTGTATTTTTTTCACCTTGTTGTATTGTTGATTAACTGTTTGTGGAAGAGGTGCAGTCCCAACGGTCAGCAGTGTTTGCCGCAAACTGTTGGCATTCCATTGTAGCAGGTGTTTAGCATAAGTAATTGATATTCTATTCACATTCATCACGATCTACCGACTAGTAGAATATAAAAATCAACAAGCCATGCGCGAGTGTATGTTGCGGCCTTACGCCCGTCAAACGGTCAACTAGGCAGTCAAGCTGTGCGTGCACTTGCGCCGCGTCTCAAGTTGCTGGAGTAAAAGAAAAAATATATATAGAGCACAATTCATGTGATTATATGAAGAACGTACTCGAATCACAAGTCAGGCGATGTTGAGGTGTGCAAGCGCTGTTGCACCACAATCACAACTTGTTTCACCGGCGATTAGCATTCGCGTGGAGTTCGCGTAAGAGGAGTCACAGCAATTAACTGTGCATTAATGAAGGTCCATAGGTGATTGTGTGCTGTGCTTATTGATCTGTGTTGACCATTAGCAAATGAATACGGTCTTTCGGTCGTACTTTTGTCAATCCTGTTGAAATTAAGCAAATTAGAATTGCTCACTTACTCATGGAGAAGATGGCAATAAGCGTAAAAACATTTCCCTTTTTAATTAAATAACTGCAAGTTAAATAAAAACAAGTAAGGAAGGGCTAAGTTCGGGTGTAATTGAACATTTTACTCTCGCAATTTGTTGATTTAGTTTTTTTTAAGATAACACACATTCGGCACAAAGTACACTCGAATAGCGAAAATCATTATATGCAGCATATGGGGCTGGAGTAATTCCTGTACCGATTTCATCTATTTTCAAAGATTTTACGTTCACTTAATTTTGCTAAGATGTCTTCCATATTCCAAAATATACAGTAGAAAGTCCACCGGAAGTTTGAAAAGCCGTATATAAGGTATATGGGGACTAGAGGAAGTATTCACCAATTTTCGGCACAGAGACACAATATTATAAGGATGACATCTCTTCTGAATTTCTATAAAATATCTGACGGATTTACCTGCATTTCGGATTGGTCACAATCACTTAGGTCCTCAGGTCCGAAATCGAAATCTCATTTTGCAATCTGACGAGGGCTTGAACTTCTCAGCTTGGAGGGTAATCAGCAGTAGCCATGAGGAGGCGAGACTCAGACTAAACATCGGCATCGATGATGAGTCCTTTGCAAAAATCCGCCAACAAGGATACCGGCTCTACTTCAGGTTGTGATAAGACCCTGGTTTAAGAAGGGTACGGAGACTAAAAACGACAAGGCCAAACCGTTTGCCGAGGCTAGTACTCCGCCCGTTTGGTCTTCGAGTCTAGAGTGCCGCGAACGGAGGAGCAATCCGATGGGGGTGAGCAAACCGCCCTACCAACCACCCAAGAGCTCTTGGAATAACTTGCTCCGGAGGCAATGCAGGTTGACAAGACCTGCGAGGAGGAGGTGCCACTCCTGTAGGAGTTGGTTCTATATACCCATCTCACATGGTAAAAGCCCAAGTGAACCTGCACAGAGCTATGACAGCCTCGGCTGTTATCTCGAACAGATTCATATCGGATAACTTGGGTGGCTTCCTAATTCAGGAACCGTGGACTTTCAGAGGAAAGGTAAAAGGCCTCACAGAAAGGTAATTGTGGGATCTCCATGACAGGGGTTTTCTTTATTACTTTATTCACACTTTTTCTTAATCATTTTTAATGGGATGTACGCCTTGATGTTAGCCCACTTATGGGGGGTTCTATAGATGTTATAACACTACGAACTTTAAAAAGATTTTTTTTAAGAAAATCTGTCGAGTCAAAAGCAGACTATTCGATGAGGAATGTAAAAACTCAGAAAAAAACTTATTTTATTTATATTTGAGTTTCAATAGAAGTAGTAAGGTCGTCTCATTATTGTGGTCACTATTATTATCACAGGTATAAAATCAAAAATATTGAAAAAGGAACAAAAACTATTTACAAATATTTTCGTAAACTTCATATTGTATAAAAATCTTACTATAGGTTTATTATACATTATTTATATGCAAAGTGACTAAATAATCAATACAAAAGACCAATCGGCAAACACTTTGATTGCTGCATTCAATGCTAGTGTCGCAGCTTTCAAAAAATGAATTAAGCTAAACTAAAGAAGAAGAAGAATGCAAATTAATTTGGCTTTTAAACAGACATAAAACGTCCAAAATTGGTTGAATATGTCAACAAAGTCATATTGCTGGCATTAAAGTGGCGACTACTAAATCGTAAAAGACGCCCACGTGCAGCGGCGGATAATCCAAGCGGTGTCTCAAAAAGCGCGCTTTGTTGGGCGGCTTGTACATACATATACGTTGATTTATACAAATATTTACAAAAAGCTTACAATGTCTATCAAGCACACTCTTATGGCAGCATGTTACTACACTTGTTGCGAGATTAGGCCAACATCTTGCTGGGCGGCCGTCAGTCACCGGCACACTTTAGGCCGTTGAAGTTGTTTAATTTGATGGTTTTCCTGCGTTTCGACGTACATATATTTTGTTTCAACTTTTGGTTGTTGTTGTAATTGTTATCTCATTTTTCTTGCTAGCAACATGTAATTAATGTAAAGGTCGTTCGTTGACCAATGTAGGCCGTATTTTTTGTGCTTGTTTGTTTTGTTGTTACGCTTTGTTGGTGATTTTTTTATTATGATTGCTACTGTTGTAGCGCTTACAAGTGTTGATTTCTCTTATTTTTCTTAATTTTCTTGTTTCGAAATTCGTTACAGTTTGAGTTGAACATTATCTGCTGTGTTGCTCAAAGCTTTTGTATTTGTTTTTGTTTTTTGTTTTTTTTTTTTAATTTGATTACGCCTTTGTGTTTTAACAAAATTCCGAACAAAATAAACAGACTTTTGGAAATTTTCAAATTCAATTTTCGGTTAGATGTATTGTGAGTTAAGTGAATTTAATGTTTTATCTAAACAATAACAGCAAAAAATTGCCTTGAAAATGTATGAAGAAGCCTAGTTTAGGCGTAACTGGGTATTATTAAATTATGTGTACGGAGAAATATGTTAATTTGAAATGTTTCTCTATTACAAAAGGAGTAGTGAAAAGCCAATATTCTAACGATGCCAATATTTGAATTATTCGTTTTACATATTTTTCAACTCAAAGGTTCGTATCGTTTTTGAAGGTGGGCCAATAGAACTCGATTCATAGATCCGACCTTCTGTGGGATACAAATGTACGCCTTAAAAGTAAAAATCTGATAGATCTATTTTAAAGCAACAAGTCAATCTTACTGTAAAAATGATATCGAAAAGTTCGGAAATCTTTATAAACGCTCTCAATAGTAACTTGAATGAATAATAAATTCGAATATTGATAAATATTGATTACTGAAATTTGGTATTCAGCAGATTGCTTGATCTATATAAAGGGTCATATTTTAACCACGTTTCGAATCATATCACTCTATTCGAGATGATCCATTGAAAGCTTTAGTTGTTCAATTAACCATATTTTTTTGTCTTGATTTTTCATATATTAGGATGACTTGGTTGTACTATAATTTTATTAAACGATGAAAGTTTTCAAACCAATTAATTACCAGTGTTTTAAAGTTTCCTGAGTAAATAATCAGTGTTGCGAGATCAGTATAGTCCGCCACTAGATACTCTCTTCTTTCCAGTTCCTATGCGTCATCCTTCTTAAATATATGGATAATCAAAATAACATTGTTTGCTGGGGATTCCGTCACACATATCAACTAGTATTACATCATCTGGTGCCACCAATACCATTTTGCCGTATATCTTTCTATAGTTTCGTATGCAGTTTCTCTAATAATGAGACGATAGTTTCAAGCAGTCTATTAACAACGTTTCCAAAATCCCGAAAAGCAAGTGGTCTAAAGGCATACTTCAAGGTTTCAAATGTTCATCTGTCCATGTTACCACAATTGTAAGTCCTAAAACTAAACGAGTTAGATATAGTGTTATATATATATAAATGATCAGGGTAACAACTAAAGTTCAAATTCGGATGTATGTATGTCCGTCCGTCCGTGAAAGCTGTAACTTGAGTAAAAATTTAGATATCTTGATAAAACTTGGTCCACTGCCACATACACAAAATGGCGATAACCGAAACCATATGAAGAGCTAGAACTAAGCCACATATTAACCTATGATAGTGAAATTTGGTATGAAGGATCGCATTATGAAGGCACACATTTGGAAGAAATTTTTTTTGGGGAAGGGGTCGTGGCCTCGCGCCCTACTAAGTTTTTTGTACATATCTCGTAAACTACTAAAGCTATATCAAGAAAACTTTCTAGAATCGTTATAACCACGTCCATCTCCCATACAAAGGTTATGTTGAAAACTACTGAAAACGCTTTAATTCAGTAAGGAAAACCACCATAAACCTTAAATTTCGTTATAAAGATGGTACTCAAAAAGGTATAAAAAATTTTAAATGGGCTTGGTTCCGCCTACTTGTGGTTCAAAAACCATATCTGAAACTACTTGACCAATTTCAATTAAAATCGGTTCATAATATCTTCCTGCCTTACTAATGTTATGTTATGAAAATAGTCCAAATCGGTTCATAACCACGCCAACTTTCCATATACCAGAACCTTGAAGTCGATCTGAATCGTTTACTTTACAATATATAAAGTAAGCACTAGTGAAGATATCGGAATAGAACTTCGCACAAATTCTGAATTTATAGTGTGCCATCGACCTTCTAAAAATCGCCGAAATCAGATCATAAGTATTCAAGGCTCCATATATCGAATATGAGGACCTCTGTTCTTTGAATTAATTTTTTACCGAAAATCTAGGTCAGCCTCTCAGATATTTTTAAGAAATTCAGAGAGAATATTTTTCTTCTATTAACATGTCTCCGTGCAACGAGTGAAATCGGGTTATAACTTCCCCTAGCTCCCATATACCTAATATTAGGTATAAGTGTCGATAGGCCTTGTTTTAAAGGAATTATGAAGTCCACTCAATATACGAGCTTTCTCCCAGATTAAGTTTAACGTGAGATTCGAGTCAAGTTTAAAAAGCCCAAGGGATAAGCAAAAATTATTCAGTATAGCTTTTATATACTAAACATACATACATTCATCGATTTTAAATGCCAGAAGTAAAATTTGAAGCCATCTCAACAAATAACGTTGATTTGTCAATTTAAATAATTTATATCGTCACAGCCTTAAATCGGGTTAACTAGCTATAAAGCTTAAAATCAATTCGCTTCACGCAATTGTGGTTGTCATAATATTAAACAACAAATGCAACTCAAAGGATAACTGCTGTCTCAGCATTTTATAGTGATTGCGGCATTTGGGTCGATTAGGACAAAAAGTTTGGGTTGCTTTTTCACCACCAAATGCGAGGACATATATACATACATATATACATGTATATATGTATATGTCTCCATATGGCGCATATGTTAAATGTTAAGCTCATGAGCGCATTAAAAAGCTTATTCAATTTAAATCGCTGATTTGACACAATCTACTCTAACTACGAGTCGGCGAACCGCCATTTATGTAAAAACCCTTCAATAATTGTATGACTTGCCGTAATCCGCAATAAAAAAAGGTTTGTCATTTATGTTCATACGCTATTCAATTATTGATAAATTGACTTCGAGCTTTCATTTACATACATACATACATACATACATACATACATATGTATATGTAAAGACACATATGTATTATATGGCGCTGGCATACTTGGGTCCAAACCGCATATCATTCCAGTTACTCTACTCCCCGGCAACCGTTCCACTCATGCTGGCAAATCGCATGCAAAGTTCAATAAATGACAAGCATACAGGGTTGCTCTCAGCCTTTCGTTAGCTTCCTGTTTGCAATTGTTATTGTGATTTAGTTTGTGATTGTGATTATTGCTTGCCGATTATTGCTGTTTGTCCTGCTGCCCGTGCTGTCACATATGCTTGACGCATAATAATAATAATAACAACAAGTGCTTCGGATTTAAATAACTGTCACAATCACTCTTAACCGGACGCAGGCACACATACATACATATACACGATAATCATATATACGATATTCATATGTAAGTTCAATTGTGTTGTTGCACATTTTGTGGGTCACTTGAAATGCGTCAATGTCCCAATGGTCGGTCATTCATTTGCTCGTTTATTTGCTCATCCGACCGGCAATTCGTCCATCTATTACTATTTACCAGCTGTTTTGTTCGTTCGGTCCGTCCATCCGTTCGCTGCCATAGACAAACATAAATATGCATTGTTCAGTTCAGAGAATAGGTCGGCAGGAAAATTTACAGCTCAGCGTTTCCGCTCAACTTGAATGACTGCAATGTTTGCTGATTTTATTATTACTTTTATGCGATTGCCATGACTACTACTATTACTGCAACTGCTGTTTAATAATGTGCCCGCTATGCGTACTAGTACGGTTTGATTGTTGCATAATAACCCTTTTTATTGTATTTGTTTATCGGACTGCGCTCAGTGGGAAATTGCAGTTTGGTGATTTACTACTTTTCACTCATCATTGGTGTATGGCATAATGTGTAGAAAATTGTATACATATGTCTGTGTTATAGCTTTCATGCAGTGGATCCAAACTCTCGCTACATATTCTATGGAGTAGATTAGTTTTGGTCACCTAACGGTTGCTTTTTGAGATAGATGCAGGGGTATTTGTATCTCAGAATGTTCGGGAAAATGAGATGGATCTATAACTGTGATAATAAATGAAATATCTTTTTGAAACTTCATAATACGCATACAAAAATTTCTTCATTACAACGTTCATATTTATTGGACTTAGCAAAATATAAACCACGCAATAAAGAAGGTATTTCAACTCAACTCTCATCTACAAATTATCAAAATATCGTTTCTGATCCATTTTACCGAATATACTGATACACCCAATATAATGATTTCGATGAATTCTCTCCCGGTTATAAATTTGATTAATGCTATAAACAGATTATATCAGTGCAGAATTTATATATATATAAATCGTCCACATCCGCGGCTTCCATGGGTGAGTACTGCATCGAACACTTTCAAAGCTGTAGTGTTTTGGTCCATTCGCACAACATGTCTTTTCCGTAGCCGCTATATCTTTATTCGCTGAACTATCGCTATATCGTCGTATAATTCGTACAACTCATCGTTCCATTGTCTGCGGTATTCGCCGCTGTCAATGTTCATAGGACCATAAATCTTTCGCAAAACCATTCTTTCGAAAACTCCTAGAGTCGTCTCATCGGATGTTGTCATCGTCCACGTTTCTGCACCATACATAAGGACGGGAATAATGAGCGACTTATAGAGTTTGCTCCTTTTCGTGCTATCGAATGCAGCTTAAAAACCAAAAAAAAGGAAAAAGAAAAAAAACTTTCCTCACATGCGTTTTTTCGCCTGGTGAATATCAAAACCATGGTGGACACTCATAAGGTCCAATCAGTTCGTTGATGGTTGGCTTTAGTCTTTCACACAAAACGATTGACAGGACGTTATATACGATATTGAGACATTTATACCACGACATTTGGCACCTTATCAGTTCTTCGTCGTCGTATTTGAAAAACACGCCCGGCAATCCATCGGCACCCACTCTCTTTGCTGTTCTTCAAGCGGTTAATTGCTATTCGATTTTTTCATGATTGGAGAATGGAACACCTGTTCCAACATCATCGATTGGGGAATCGGGTCCGCCATCTCCTGTTGTACTTTCACTGTCATTCAACAGGTCGGAGAAGTGTTCCCTCCATAATCCCAGTATGCTCTGAACATCCGTTACCAGATTACCTCCTCGGTCCCTATATGATACCCAGAGAATACTTGGTCTAAAACCGGAAGACGTGAGCTGATTGAGTTATATGCAAATGAATTGTTCCTGGTCATTCCCAATTGAATGGCAGCCAGAAACTTTCCTCCCTTGCGTGAACTTCTACTTATGACTATATCCTCCAGAATTTAGTATTTAATAAAGTTATAATTTTTTGTCGGCTTTAGGGGTTGGGCTAGTCTGGCTACATTTAGCTTTACACTAATTTGTGTAGGTCCTTTGAGTGTACTTTAGGCAATTTTTTTAAATCCTAAACTGGTATGAAGCCTCTTTCGCTATATTTAATGTTTTCCGTATACTCGTATGATACCTGATGTGATAAAAACGTTTCCTTTTGCTGCAGGATTGTTTTCTTTAGGTAACCAGTGATTATTTTTGGACTGTCTACGTACATTCTTCGGATATAAATTTAAATATCACTTTGAGATATTGTATCTAGCCAGGAAACAGATTCAATTTTTATGGCGACGCAGTCGAGGCCCGAGGTAAACAGAAGAGATCATTCAATATACTCGAAATCTAAAGCTTATGTATTCTCCAGAGATGGGTTTTGGTAAATGAATTGAGTCCTTTAGTAAATATATTGGTTTGAGCCCAATACAATTATCGCTTATAGAAATTGTACTTCCACAACTTACATATGTTCAGCAGTTAATCAGCGGTTTAGATCTATTGACTTCATCGTTTTTCAATAATTATAAATTCACTCTTATATACAGAGTCGCTTGCGCATTTCCTTCGATTAACCACGCATAGGTCATAAAACACACATAACTTGTTGGAAGTTCTACGTGAAGCGCCAATAAATTGCGGCATTAGTGGCAGCCGTGGACACCATTGTTTATGTACATAGGTGCTTACTAGCGTTTTCTATACTCTCTAGTGTATTGTGGGCTTTTCACTAATGCTTTCAATGAACAATGCTAGTGAGTTTAGAAACAAAAAGGGTTGGGCAGTCACATTTGAGGCCGCATGAATATTTTTTTATATGCCACATACTTTTCCTTCAGCCGCACGTGCCTCTACGCGCATAACCAAGCAGCGGTGCATATGCCTCGCGCCCATGTACACCTGTTGTCATTAAACATCAAGTGTTCTTTCTGATCGCTTGATTGGAGCAAACAATATTTTTGAGTTTATCGGTATTTAAGTTGTGATAAGTCCATAAAGTATTGATTTACGCTGGCATTGCGTTGGATTTATTATTAAATATTCCATTAAAAAGTTGTAAAAATTGTGGGCTTTCTTTAATGCATACTATACCGTTGCGGCTTATTTTGGTCATTTGAAGGCCATTCGTTGTTGGTGCCGGCTGGCTGAGCTCACAATGTTTCAAGCTGTGCGCTTTATGGATATCAACACGAAAGCTTAAATTGTCATTCATTTCGTCGTTTTCGTTACTTCGCTTTGTCCAGCTTTGTTTATGACTTACTTCAGATTTATTTTTAGAATTTGTATATTATTACTGTTGTTTTGTTTGCTCCACTTCTTTACTGTTATTTCTATTTTAATTTATTTTTTTATTGTTATTATTTCATTCTACGTAAATTTCTTCTCTGTTTGACACTTGTTAGAGACTATTGTTATTCAAGGAGTGTAAAATATATAAAGAAGTTTATCTTAGATTATTGGAAACCGTAGTTCTGAGTATAGTTCTCTATATTGATAACAAGTAAGGAAAGGCTAAGTTCGGGTGCTACAGAACATTTTATAATCTCGCAATTTATTGATGTAATTTTATTAAGATAACATACAATTTGACCCACATATTCGGCATAAAGTCCTATAGAATAATGAAAATCGTCATATATTGTATATGAGGGCTGATGTAATTCGTAAACCGATTTCACTCATTTTCACCACCAAGGTAGACTATATCCAAGACTATACGCTCACTTCAATTTGTTAAGATATCTCACATATTAACCGATATGTGAGGAATAAAGCCCACAGTATTTATGAGAGCTAGGGAAGTTATGACCCGATTTTAACCATTTCTGGTACAGAGACACACTATTAGAAGTAAAAGATTTCCTCTGAATTAAATTGAGATATCTGAGAGATTTACCGATATTTTCGGTGAAAAATTACCATAAGGCACTGAGTTCTTCATGTTCGATATCCGAGGCCTTGGAAAGTTTTACTCTGACTTCAACAAGTTTTCCTCAAATGAAGCCACAGATGATATACACTATTTGTGTAAAGTTTTATTCCGCTATCTTCATTGGTTCCTTATGTATATTATATTATAAAGTGAAGGAACCAGATGGAATTCAAAGTTGAGTTATATGGAAAGTAGTCGTGGTTGTGAGCCGATTTCGCCCATTTTCCATCCGTGTCATCAGGGTTTCAAGATAGTGTTATGTATAGAACTTCATTGAAATCGTTCGAGTAATTTCTAAGATATGGTTTTTGACCCATAAGTGGGCGACGCCACGCCCATTTTCCATTGTGTAAAAGAATTTCTAGTACGACATACACGAATTTCTAGTACGACATACGACATATACGAATATAGTCGAAAATAATTGCATTCCACTCTTTCAACTTCTTCTTCGCCTCTTGACTTTTTTCAACTAGAATAAAGCAAGACCATTCATCACTGATTTCCGCGATACTTTGTTATCAATCATTTCTTCTCGTTTTATATGTTTTTTCCTTCATCAATTTTTTAATACATAAACATATATAGTCACTGTAATCAAAGACATTCTATACGTCTGGCATGGCGAAATTCATATAAGAAATCATCACATATGAGATGAGCTTAAATGTTTCCACTCAATTAAATATGCTCATCTTAAATTGTTCATCGATTCGCTTGTCTATTACGGCATATAGATTGCAACATGATGGCGTCAATAAGTTAATAAACATTATTTGAGCACACATTCGTACATATGTGAATGGAATTCTTCATGAAGTCTTTCGTGTGTGTGCAGATGAATTTTTAAAGAAAACCCTGCAGGAAATTTAATAATTGTGGTGATTACATGAATCTCAGTACCAACGGAAGCATAGAGAGTTCAAATCTCAAACAGATCTCGTTTAAGTTCTTACTTGGTCTTTAAGCTATCCTTTCTAGGTAGTAATGATCTAAAAGAAATTCATCATAACGGCATATGATTTGGGATCGGATCTCCCTGTATGCGAAATTCATGGGAACATACAAGAATCAGATGAGAATTTGTGTTAGAGAGTTCAAATCTCAAACAGATCTCGTTTAAGTTCTTACTTGGTCTTTAAGCTATCCTTTCTAGGTAGTAATGATCTAAAAGAAATTCATCATAACGGCATATGATTTGGGATCGGATCTCCCTGTATGCGAAATTCATGGGAACATACAAGAATCAGATGAGAATTTGTGTTAGAGAGTTCAAATCTCAAACAGATCTCGTTCAAGTTCTCATCTGGTCTATAAGCTCTCCTTTCCAGCTATAATTGATCTAATATGAAGTTCATCATAAAGGAATCTGATTTGCGATCAGATCTCCCTGTGTGCGAAATTCATTGGAACATATTAGAACCAGATGAGAATTCTGGCATTGATAATTTGTCCAGTTACTTCTACAAATTCTGAATTGTATATGGATGTTGTTTTATAAAGTAAGAGTCCAATTCGACTCCAAATGCATGTTGAATATGTTCAAGATGATTTTTCGGATGAAAAATACGAGGATACTACATCCATTATATATATATATTTTCAAAAATGAACTCAGTGCATCTTCCGATTTCCTACCGGGTCAACATGCACCCAGTAAATATTGGAATGTAAGCACAAGCGACTTGTCAGACAGGCTAATAATATTTGTATTTACTCTCACAGCAACAACAAATATATGATATTTCTAGGAAATCAAACAACAACAACAACAACAACAATTTGACATCTAACGCACGTGCTATCAGTCAAAATTTAATTGACAAGCGAAATTACCCAAAAATAGAAGATGAGCAACGACAGATGCACAGATCAAATCAGACACATGCACATATGGAGAAAAATAAAGATATGAGTGTATGTGTGTGGCTACAAACATAAATTAGCATAGAAAAGTGGCAACAAATCAATAGATAATTGTGGGGAAGTGGGTGCCGCCGCATGAGGCACGTTGTTGGCAGTAATGAAATATATATGTATGTGTGTGTGCGCATTGTTTATTGTTTGTCTGCCGAATATGTTAAGCTTGTGTGGCTTCTGCTTGCCTCTCGGTTCGTAGTACTCCGGTAAACGTGTGTGCAAAGCTTCCGCCACGTGAAGTGTGTCGAATCAGTTTTAAAGATGTGTCAAAATGAAGCAACGATATAATGAGGCAACAGGCGTTACATTTGCCGCTGCCAATAATTGTTGGTTGCTGATATCGGTGTTGTTGTTGTTGTTGAAGCAATACTTGCTGCTGTTGATATTGGTGATGTTGTTGTTGTTAAAACAATATTTGTTGTTTTTGTTGATATTGATACATGCTGTTGCAGAAATACTTGATGTTGTTGGTATTGTTTTTGTTGTTATTGTTGTAGAAGCAATACTTGCTGTAGTTGTTATTTATGTTGTTGTTGTTGTTAAAACAACATCTGTTGTTGTTGATATTGGTGTTTTTGTTGACATTAGTGCGGTTGTTTTTGTTGTTGTTAATGTAATATTTGCTGTTGTTGTTGAAAAAATACTTGAGGTTGTTGTTGTTGCTATTGCTACAATACTCGATGTTGTTGGTATTGTTGTTGTTGTTGTTGCTGTCGTTTTGGTTGTTGTTGGTTTCGATGCAATGATATTTGTTATTGTTGTAGCCTTCGATTTGCTATCGATGATATTGCTGAAGTGAAGTGGCGCTGTCAACGACGCGTGCAACACACACACTCACACATTTGTATGTATATATATATACGTATGTTTGTTGGCGTTTTCATTTTGGTTAGCCATGTCGCAATTGCCAATGTGTTATTGATGGCATGCCAAACTGACAGACGATTCAGCCAAATATTTGGTATGACACCCTGTGTGCGGCACCAAATATTCATATTTACAGACATACATACACACACACAGCTTTGCATATCTAAGTATATATAATTGCGCTTGGAGGCGTTAAAATGATGATGATGAGTGGTGACGCACAAGCGACACGCTGCGGTTGCCCAGTTGAGTGGTGGCATGCCGTCGCGCTATGTCATATAAGCTGGTATGCGTAGCGCAGAAAACAACAACAACAATAAACAGGGAAACACCAATGAAGCGTAGAATTATGCTGCTGAAATTTAAAATGAGGAAGAAATAACAATTAAGCAATAAATTTGCTAAAGATTTATTACACGGTCATATATCACACGGCACAAACTATGCCTGCGAGGCGCATGCGAGTACATGTGTACAAGTAAGGATGTGTATGTGTGTGTATGTGTGTTACAAAAATAACTCCACTCTTATGTTATTCGATCGATAAGCTGACATATCAGTTGCTTATGGCTGGCGGCAACATTCTCGGCTATAAAAATAATCAGCAATTAAATATCGGTGTTGATCAGCTGGCATCAACGCAGATCAGCGTGTCGCGATCGGCGATTAACAGCAACCAGCTGCATGAATAATGACGGCAGAGGCGGACGAAGAGGAGGATCTAAGATTAAAGGGTCTCCAACACCAAATACTCATCTTACAAATCGAGTATTCATTCCACTTTCTGCTATAGAAGCAACTTCAACCCCCTTTTTCCATTTCTTTTGTACTCCCTCTCTGCCTTCAGCATACTAGTTAAGCCAAGCATTTCATTCGTCTTGTCTTCAAATCTAATAAAATATTAAATTACAACGACATGCTATGCGTAATGCTCATTAAGTTTTCTAAAAAAAATCGATCGGTGTAATCAAGCGAGTTTCACAAATGATTTGTGTGATTTGTGACTTGTTAATGTGATTTAAAACAATACGGTTGACAATATGACAATAAAAGGCATTAAAACCGAAATATTACCTGTTTGCTTTCAAATACAACATTGTGGTGCCTTGTCTTCTGACACGCTCGTAATTTAGTAGCCCCAGCCTTTGTGTGGACCACCCACTGAGCGCGTTGGTAGCACCAAATGTTTTCGGTTAATCAATTTTATTGTGGTTATGTAAGCAATAAAACATTTTTTATACTATATAGACATTGTAAGAGCGTACGACATACAACCCGTGGAGAGAAATTGACTGTATGTAGTAAATCTTTATTAACTAACTGTTTTGAATTGTAGTTGGTTGGTTAGTGGGAGTGTTGTTGAGATTGAAACTAAGTTTGATGCGCACATTGGATGAACTATGGTTTTCTGGTTCTTAAGATTTATCATCTATCTGAAAGAGACTGCTGTTACTGATGAATACATATTTGTGACGATAAGAAGATATTAGATCAGAGTACGAGAAAATTGTTTCATTTCTTCATCTCACTGACATCACTTTTTCGAGAGTAGTTGACGTATGGTAAGTTCGTTTTCGCAGCATGCTCCCTTATTGCCGATCGGCTGTAAATGTAACATACTTCTCTAATATCTATTTGGTAAATCTATCCATTATTACAACATATTTTTGGCCCATCTGTTTTACTGATGCTTCTGATCTTCCTTATGTCTAGAATTCAACTTTTGATGATTTGGCATTCTCGTGAAGATCTGAAGCCACTTCGAAGTGAGATGGTACTGGAAACATTTATAGGGTATTTTGCCAACTAAATAGATGGTCGGTTTGTCAAGTAATAATTTGCATAAATTTTGATGCCTAGTAACTCTAAAGTAAGAAATATTTAGATAGTTTATTTATAACCATTTATTTATAATCATGACTTACATCTTCTTCGAGACTAATTTCCGATGGTAATCCGAGACATAATTAGAAATTACATTTTTGAATTATTTTCCAAATCTTAATAAAGTCAGCTATATTCTCTAATTGAAGAAATATGCCCTACTACTACTAGGCAGAAAGTCAACAAGCCAAATTAATGCAGAGGATCATTACTACTTTTAAGACTTCTCAAGCTTATTTAATTCATTGAAGTGTCATAAGTCTACAAAATTTTCATGTTTTCTTTTGGGCTATGAAAATTGCTACAACTGATAGAGTCCTGCAACTCTACATCATTTATATCTGGTGATCCAAATGTAGGTACTTTTTATACTCTCGCAACAAAAGTTGCTACGAGAGTATTATAGTTTTGTTCACATAACGGTTGTTTGTAACACCTAAAACTAAAAGAGTTAGATATAGAGTCATATATACCAAAGTGATCAGGATGACGAGTAGATTTGAAATCCGGATGTCTGTCCGTCCGTCCGTCTGTCCGTCTGTCCGTCTGTCCGTCTGTCCGTCTGTGCAAGCTGTAACTTGAGTAAAAATTAAGATATTTTGACGAAACTTGGTACAAATATTCCTTGGCACCATAAGAAGATCAAGTTCGAAAATGTGCAGAATCGGACCATTGCCACGCCCACAAAATGGCGAAAACCAAAAACACATAAAGTGTCATAACTAAGCCATAAATGAAGATATAAAAGTAAAATTTTGAATAAAGGATCGTACTAGGAGGGGGCATATTTGGATGTAATTTTTTTGGGGGAAGTGGGCGTGGCCCCGCCCACAAATCGGTTATTTGTATTTAACTCGCAAACTAATAAAGCTATATAAACCAAACTTCCTGCAGTCGGGTCTCTTACATACTCCAAGACACACCATGAAAATAGTTGAAATCGGATAATAACCACGCCCACCTCCCATACAAAGGTTAGGTTGAAAATTACTAAAAGTGGGTTAACTAACTAACGAAAAACGTCAGAAACACTAAATTTTGCAGAAGAAATAGCAGAAGAGAGCTGTACTCAGATTTTTTTACAAAATGGAAAATGGGCGTGGCATCGCCCACTTATGGGTCAAAAACCATATCTCAGGAATTACTCGACCGATTCGAATGAAATTCGGTATATAATATTTTCTTGACACCCTGATAACACGGACAAAAAATGGCCGAAATTGGTTCACTACCACTACTACTTTCCTTATAATTCAATTTTGAAATCCATCTTATTCCTTCACTTTATAATGTAAACATAAGGAACCAATGAAGATATCGGAATAAAACTTTACACAATTAGTGCATATCATCTCTGGCTTCACTTGTGAAAAAATTGTCGAAAACGGACCATAACTTTTCAAGGCCCCAGATATCGAACATGTTGAACTCAGCGCCTAAGGATAAATTTTAACCGAAAATATGGGTAAATCTCTCAGATATCTCAATTTAATTCAGAGGAAATTGTTTTCTTCTAATAGTGTGTCTCTGTTCCAGAAATTATTAAAATCGGGTCATAACATTTCCATATACCTCATTGTAGGTTTTTCAAAAGTATCTTCTCCTAGCTCCCATATACCTAATTATAGGTTTTTCAAAAATACGGTGAGCTTTATTCCGCATCTATGTATTGGTTAAATTTCTTCAATAAATTGCGAGAGTATAAAATGTTCGGTTGCACCCGAACTTAGCCTTTCCTTACTTGTTTCAATAGTCTTTTTTAGACAGATCACGCGGGAGTCGTGTCAAGCAGTCATTCTATTATTGTTCAGTATTGTTGTACATTTCTTCATGGAAAGAATTACGCCTGAAGAACGTTTACATATTATTCAACTTTATTACGTAAATTCACGCTCTGTAAAGAGCGTTCCGCTTAACTTATGATCAACATAATCGGACACCATCACCTATATTGAGACCCTCTATTTATTATTGGATAATATTCGATCTAATAGACCAGGTAGAGCACGCAATGAATAAAACATAGCAGCCGTAGCTGTGAGTGTACACGAAGACCGTGGAGAGTCGATTCGGCGCAGTTCGCAGCAACTCGGAACGACTTCGCGCATTTTACGTCGAGATTTTAAATTGAAACTGTACAAAATACGACATCGTTTCGCTCTATGGCCTTTTGAAGATCCGACATTTTCAGGCCAAATTCTGTTCAATTATGAGGCACATTTCAAGTCAATGGATATGTAAACTGAAGAGAATCAAGATCTGTCATTTCACATGAAATTCCGTTTGTTGTGGTTTGTTGGCCGGTGGAATCATAGGCCCATATTACTTCAAAAATGATGTCGGCGGTAGCCACCAAGATCGTGTCATAGACTTGTTCCTGTATATGCAAACAAACACGATTCGATTCAGGATATGGAGCAGTTACCAGTCGAAATGCCAAATCAAACGAGTCATCGAAAATTTGACTCAACAGTTGGATCATCTGAGACGTAGCCGCGGCCAACATTTGAAAGACATAATCTTTAAAAAATAAATGACAAAGAATGTTCTTTCGAATGATAATAAACATTCTCCATTAAATTAGAATTTTATATCTCTTTTTCTTAAAAAGTAGGGAACCTCGAAATCGATCACCCTTAACTGAATTTGTATGCAAATTTTATAACTGATAATTGTTTAACAATTCTTTTTTCACGAAATGAAATTGCATTATTAACACCGATGTGTTTATTACCGTTCAGTAAAAACAAAATGATGTGCAGCCAACTTTATTCGCCAATGAGAAATTCATCGGATGCCAATTACCAAACATATGGCAATAACAATTTTAACGCACCATCGCCACCACACCGGTGCGCGTGCGCAAAGTGGCTTCAGCCACGATGTGCGACTCTGCGGCGACTGTAAACGTGAACGTACTGCTATGCACACGCCAGCGCAACGGGGCACGCGTACAACACGCTGCTGTGGCATCAACACTTCGACGCGCCATATATTATAATAACAGCTCAGCCAACAATTTGCGACAAGTGGGAGCGGGAGAGTCTTGGAGATAACAACACCAAGCTGTTGCCGGTCGCATAAACGACTTTCAGGCGCTATTTTGCAAATATACTTACATATAAATGAATATAGGGTTATATGTAGTAAGTGGCAGCGAATAGCACGATCGCATCTTGATATCAACTGCTGCCCAAGCGTTGCAGCAAGTTGTTGTAAGCAATTGCTGCCGCATTGCGATCGCGATCAGTTGGTACGAAGTTGTTGCGACAGCTGCAATTGTTGCTGTAGCTGCATTAATGTTGCTGTGATTGCTGCCACATTTTAGTATTTTTATTGTTATTATTGGCGTTCGCTGCTGCAATCGACCTTCAGCGCTTGACTCATTTTCTTTTATAGGGTTTCTGGTTGGTGTTTTGAGCAGCTGCTGTCGTGGTTTAGGTGTAATTTTCAGACGAGCTTCTTTGCTATAGATGTTGTTGTTGTTCTATGCATTGTTGTTATTCTATGCATTGTTGTTGTCTTTTGCAACCAACGATTGCAGTTAGTCACTTATGCGCAGTCTTAGAAATGTTGCAGCAAGTTGTCGCGCATCATGTTGACGAATTCCTTGATGACTTTTTTGCCTCATCTAGTGAAATTAAAGCGAATTCAACAGTTTAAAATTGTTTCGTGATTGACATTTGTTACGCCACGACTGGCAATCTTCAGCAGTTGCAACGCTGCGCTTAGGTTCCGTAGTAATTTAGATTGTTGCAATGCTGAGTTGGATTTTTATTGCATGAAGGTGGTTTTGCCAGTTTCTTATTCGCTATCTAAACATCAATGAAATAGCTCATAAATTGATTATATTGGCAAACATGAATGACTTTGGTTGCTAGAAATTATTTTTTGCACGGTTTTTATTGCATAAAATAAATTATACTATATAAATTGCATACTTTTAGGCTTCTTTGGCTTGTAAATTCGTTCGCTCAAGGGCAAGCGCCTGAAATTCTCGGAAGGCTTATAAAAAACTTTTTGGGTTAATTTTACAGCTTCTAATAATCTCTTCAGCATTATTTTCTGTCTCAATTTTGAAGTTTTGCTTAAAGTAACCTTCGAAAAATATTTATCTTATGAAATAAATATTTTCTGAGAAGCTTGTGGTTTTGGACTATTGACAACACTACCCCAGTTTTACAAGTTTCCTAAGGAAAATCAACTCTCATAAATGTATATCTGATTCTTCGACTAGTTCGAGTTCTTCGATCCAGTTTTAAGCAGAACTATTGCTGATCTGGAAAGCTGAATTGAAAGGATCTAGTACAAACTGTATCTTGTAGAACTATCGGTTTCCAATTATTAATTTCTTAGTTTATTTTAGCCATCTTACGTGAGGATCAAGCTTTTAAATCAGAATCCAATGGTGTTTAAATTATTAAGGAGTTATTACGTTGAAAGCGGTTTAACACCAAAATTTTCACTTTGGATCTCAACCATTGAATTTTAGTCAATCGCTATTCTCTTTTCATTCAACAATTTCAATATAATCCACAGCATCCATATTAACTAACTATCTCACTCTCTTTCTTGTTCCATTCACAGGTAAATCAATTCAATTATTCCTTGATATTGGCAACCCTTGAGCAAGCAATTATAAAATGTAAATATCATGCGCATCGGCAAGCAACGCAAAAAGTTGTCTACGTGTAATGCAAGAAAAGTAAGAAGAGACACTTACCATGTCTTCGAAATCATCATATCGAATGCCATTTTGCTATTACAAACTAAAAATGACAAGCATGTCTTCGCAGCACGAACAGCAATAACCACAAGGATGAAGTTGAAAAACGAAGTGCATAAATGAATTAAATAAAAGCCGAAGGCAAAAACATTAATAACATGCTGCAAGCAGCGTATGAAGTTTACTGCGACATCAAGAGACACTTTGTGGTAAGTGAATGCATATTATTGTTATTATTATAGACTATACTGGAGAGAAGCTCTAGGAGAGTGATATTTATTATTATACTAATGTTTTGTATATTCTTATATGAAAGTGTGTTTCTTAATACATATGGTTTTTTGTTGCGATGTTCATTCATTATGCTCGAAGCTTTAAGTCAGGTCGGAGCTGTAGAGTTGGAGATTTATTTAATATCGAAAGAATTCCCAAGTAAAAAGGTCAACACAAGCAGGGTCTTGTGTGTGGGATTATAGTAACATAAGCGTTTCTAAAATCAACTTAGAGCTGATCCTAGTCTCTTCAAGGTATCCTTCAATGATGAATAGGATTTCAGATTTGAAGAAAAATATATTTTTGACGAAATTTGACTTTACTTATGGAATATAGGTTTAAACAAAATCATTATTTATCTGAGAATAGAAAAGGTAGCTGGAGGCCAGATCCAGAGATTTCAGAATTGAAGAAATATATATTTTTTTTCGAAATTTGACTTAAGTTATTGAATAGAGGTTTAATCAAAAGCATTATTTAGTGGTCTGAGAGGAAAAAGTGGCTGGAGGCCAGATCCAGAGATTATCATATATTATAATTATACGTGGCAAAAGCAAAAAAACAATTTCCTCTTCTTTAAATAGGGTACTGTTTCGTTCCAAGAATGAGTTATAATAGACGTCCGTTCCATCCTTCCACCCTTTCAATTTGGTCTATATTTCTAACTAAAAACTACTCTATATGCTTTGTATTAAAAGATCTCGATAGTAATGGATTATATTTTGAAGGAAAGCTTAAATTCATATATTTAATGTTTTCCCTCTCTATTGCTATCCATTTATCATATTTCTGTACGATTTGTGATGAAGCATCTTAATGCAAAAATGTCGTCATTCAACGCCACTATTCCCCATTACTTTAGAGGACATGTTCATATTTCTTAGTTGTTCTAATACCTTACATTAAAACCAGTAATATTTACACTAATTAAATGCTTTACCTGTAGGGTTTTAATGTTACCACAACATTACTTGCGTCTCTGTTTATGTATGTATAGCTCGTCTTATAGCCTCATATTTTCTTATTTTGATTCGATACGTTTAAGTTTTTTCTCTGAACTACTTTAAAAAGCAGCTGTTGCCACCGATCGGCTACAAATCCACTTCAAATAACACAAATCGAAGGAGGGCTGCGCGCTGAAACAATTATCACAATGCCAACACTGGTAAACAAAATGAAATTTAAACTTAATCCCAAAAGGTTGACTTTTTTATGGTAAAGGAGTGGTTCTTACAATTGAACAAAATTAGAAAGGTTTTGATCCTAATGGTCTATACTTTTGGAGTTTCTCAATGTTACAATATATGTTATATTGCTATTAGGAAACGTGGTGCCAGAAATTTTCTCTAATATCATTTCAAATACACACTAGGCGAACTCTCAGCCAGGGACCCGAGCGAAAAGCTTAATTTTCTCAAAGGTTATTGGAGGGAATTCCAAATAATCTAGAAAATGTAGGTCGATAGACGCTCCGATTTCTGGATCATTCAGAAATCGATAGTCTTCATCGCAAAATTTTGTGAATTAGAGACTAAGGTAGTTGTAAATGACTTTTATATAACTTTGTGCTTTCACTGCAACAATGTTGTCAGCAGAAAAGCTCTTCTGTAATCACAGCGCCTTTTACTGATAAGTCCACAATATTTGGAGCTTGCCTAGATAACTTGTCTTGTAATAATCTTTATACGATCTACACTGGACGAGAGTCGAACATCAGCAGAGTATAGAGAAAAACATGGGAAGATGGTTAGCATTTGTGGGATCTGTTGAAAGAACTCACTTGTAGTAAAAGTAAAAAAAAAAATAGTGAAATCTAACCAAAATCAAAATCATAACTTCCAAGCTTTACTCAATCGAAAAAAGCTACAAATTTGCAAACCAGTGTAGTCACAGAATGATCGCAACAGCCTGTCGCTTCAGATCAAGCGCAAGAAGCAAAATCAACCACCACGCAAGTAAAATCAACCTGCAAGAGTTACAAATCACGTATACCCACAAAAGGCATGTCTTAGGAGACCGCCAGTGATCTCAGGCAGAGCAACAACAACAATAACGAACGACCATCACAAGACGTATTGGAGCAGTAAGAGCAAATGAAGAAACAAGAATTATACAAGCCAAGAGGTTAAGAGCCAGCAGCAGCAACGCAAAGCTACAAAGGTGTACCACAACAAGTTGCGAAATCAGCAGCGCCAGCTTCACCACCAACAACAACAACAACAACGGCAAGAACAGTGCCACCAACTGCGCTGTCAGGCAATGTTATGCGCCAAAACGACGAAAACAAAATCGAAAAAGTCACAAACGAGTTTTGTACCCCAAATGCGACGTAGCGCTTGTTGTTGCATGTTGGCGATCATACAAGAATATACGGAGGACTGTGTTGCACGGCGCAGCTGCATTTGGCGTCACCCCTCTTGGACGGACTTTGGCTCTGCTCCTTGGCGGTGATAAGTGATTTCATTGCCGCAAATCTGGTTCGCTACGGTTTAGGCGCTTGATGCTGAAGCGCGGCTTTGGCTGGTTGTTGTTGTTGGCTTTCCATAGCATCAACTCAGCATAAAGCTGCTGTTGTGCTACACTTTTAGTTCTTAGTGCTGCTGCTGCTGCAAAAGCTGGTTTTCTCCCTCATTGTTGTCGCCGCCGCTGTTGCTATGATTGTTGTTGCCAGTCGGTGATGTTGACGATGATTGTATTTAATGGGCTTTGGAGAGCAGCTGCTTTGCAGATTTAATTCCTTTACGCTTTGGTTACATTTATATAAAAGCTTTATTGTTGTTGTTGTAAATTGTATAGTGTTTATTGTAAGTTTAGCTGTTGCGCATGATGCTGCACAAAAGGGGCAACAATGATCACACCTGTGCCACAACTGACATTTTGAAATATAGCCTGTTGTTTTGTTCGGTGCGCTGTTTTGCACACACCGCCTGTTGCATGCTGCCTGCATCACCACTAGGGAAAGATACATACATACATACATACGTGTGTTGTTATATATTGCAGCATTTTGCCACAGTACTTAGTACCTACTCATATCTGTGCAGCAAATGAGCATTTTTGTATATCATTAAGATTCTCCCCTTTTTATCCATTCATTATTATTATTTTCGGTTGCTCACCTGTATTTTATGCACTTTTTAATGTTTCAAAGTTTTAGTTCGAAAAGTGCTCCCCCCATTTTGGTTTAGTGTTTTTACTACAATGTGTGGCATTAAGAATTATGGCTTGTAAATTTCGAAATTCCAATATTTTATGCAAGTCAGTGGTGACAGGTGAAACGCGGGCCCTTAAATTCCTATGTATATATACTAATATATATATATATATATAAATGTGCTTTATGCATAAATTTTATATAAAAATCTGGTTATTCTCATTTTGGCAAACTGCTTTTGAATTATCTCCGATTTAATTGCTTTAGCAGCCAAATTTCGCTTGCAGAAGTCCAGACGATGAACCCAATTTTTTTTTTAATCTTCCGATACTGCTTGATTTTACGTTCGAAATTGGTGCGAAGTTCATCAATCGTTCATCAATAGTCTGACTATAGTCTGACTGGGCCATTTCGTAAGATAACACGTTCACCAAACTCGGTTTTCAATAAATTGATTGTGACATTCGCCTTATGGCTTGTCGCGACGTCTTGATTTGAACCACATATTGTCCAAGTCCATATCATCCAATTCGGACCAAAACTATTCTGTTATCATTTAGCGGTAGCGATTCCAATTCACAGTAACGTGCCGGTCTTGATCATCACGGAATCAGTACGGCCCAATGACGCCGCCGGCCCATAAACCGCACCAGACCGTAATATTTTCGGAATGGTGACTCATGGAGTAGGTGTGGATTGCGGATTGACCAAAAACGCATATTTTGCTTATTGACGAAGCCATTCAGCCAGAAATGAGCCTCATCGTTGATCATAAATCGGATTCGGATCATTTTCAAGTTGTTACTCAGCCCAATTCACGACACGAATATACGACTATTCTGGTGGTTAAGCGGCTTCAGTTCTTGCGTCAATTTGATCTTGTAAGGATGTAGGCAAAGATCTCCTCGCATAGTTCGCCACAACTACAGAGATACCCAATGCTTGACGACGTGTGAGAGACTGATTTGGATCTTCCTCGATTGATGCGCTAGCGGCACTTCTTTGTCTCACTATCACGGGAACATTTTGTACTGTGCCTGTGGATTCATTTTTTTCCACTAGACGCTCAATTCATGAAACTGATCCAAACGAAGTAGTCTACTGTTTTGAGACTTCCATTTAACTTATTTTGAAAAAGTACCTTGAAAACAATTATTATTAGGAATTAAACCGAGCAACAATAATGTTTGGTTTAAACCTAAGTCCCGCCCTATGTTTGATAAAAAAAGGCCTTTGATAAGGCATTATTATCCTATAGAAATCTTCAAAGATTTTTTCACCTTTTCATAACACCTAATCTAACTCTTTACTTATAGATCCAATTGAATTTGACTCTATGTTTTCTAATGAGTTTAATTTAAAATCATGCGTCAACTCAATTTAATGTTTAAAACTTATTTCTTTGGAATTTTTTCGAGACTGTTGGACGATCTATTATGGGACCTCAATGCAAAGGTTAACCCGGGTATTATCGTCCGAAGGGTCTCTCACTATCAAAGTTGCCTTCAATATATCACGGACCAAGAACACTAAAATATGGTGCACAATCACGAAATGTAAATTAATTAAACTCCGTGTTATAGTCTTTAATTCAAAAAGTTCTGACTTTTTTCGACGAAAACCCCTATAATAATTGCTGTAATTCCTTGACTCCAAGAACTATCTTAAATATTTCTCTAATAAATTTTTCGTATAGATCTTACTACTGGATTCTGTTGATGCTTGTTTCAACTGGACTAAAGTAGACTTTAGATAATCAGTTCTCTCTATATCAGATAGGTTAAGAATAAATTGCTCTGGTACAGAACAGCAGTAGTAAATCTGTCCATGATCTAGTTTAGCAATATCTTGAACATTATACAAGATTTCGAAATATTTTTTGAATAAAAAAAAAAATCCCAAGGTTAAATTACTAACTTTCACCATTAATTTTTATATATACATAAATTTTTACGAACTTTCAAGCCAAGAGTCGATTTTCAAGTTGAAGTTTACAAAATTCACCCACCGATACAAAAAGATCTGCCGCCTTTTCAAACCTTCATACATGTAAAATAAACAGTTGTGATCAATTTTTACGATCAATTTGCTTGCTCATGCTTTTAACCTCTCAATAGCGTGGTTTAAATTTGGGCACAGATCTGGATAATATGGAAACTTTAAAATAAGAAATTTTAATTCATGCAAATGTTTCTATTTTTTAATTAAAAGTTTTTAAAGCCAAGATAACGCCGGCTATAAAAAGGCACTAAAAATAAAAAACCGTCAAATATGACTACTGTCAATTAAATTTTAACGCCAATAAACACCACCTTGAGATAAAAGCTGCGTAAAATTGTTTAATGGTGCGGCTATAAGACAAGCGAGACATAAAATCGGGGCAAGCGAGAAATACAAATTTAAACAAAATCATTAAAACGTATTAGATCAGATTACATAAGGAAAAATTTAATGAGCCATCCATTATTGAAATAACATATTCGTTGACATCGATTGAGCAATAGATAAGATCAAAATGAGATTCACTTTAGTCGAGGTTCGAGTAAATATGTAGGTGTTTTCAGAAGTTTCATAAAAATATCCACAGATATGGAATTCTACCAGTTTTCGGCTCTAAACCTTTGTCGGATAACGACTATTAGAAGGACCAAAATATCAAAAATATTTCGATCAAAATTGAAGATTCACCCTTGTTTTAATGATAATTTATCGAGATTATCATATTTTTTAAAGATATTACAGGGAGTTTAGCAAATTTTGGTGATTATTTTTTGAGGTTATAATCATAGAAAATTGCTGCCTTGCTCTGGACTTTAATAAATAGCTCGTAGGTTTCATCAAAATAGGAAAAACGTCTAAGGAATCGTTATTAAAAGGCCAAATTCAAGCTTCTAAAGAATGGAAACCCCAACCTTGATCTCCGAGAAGGCTTGGAGTGGATTCTATCGTAACTTTGATGTACCGATCGTGGCCACAACATCATGAAGAGTCATAATAAACAGACCTTCCCATAACTGATCTTTGAAGTTCTGATTTTGGTCAGGAGGGGACTATTCGTGAACTCCTGGCTTCAGTATTAAAAAATTATAAGAATACTAAATCGTGAAATAACCAAAGACTTAACCAACGCTTAATTCTTTCAAATCCATTAAAAACATTTTCATTACCTTCATCATTAACTTTGCTATTGTAGGGCAGTCTATAAAAATATTTATGTCCTGAGAATAATGTTGTTTTGACTAGAAATTCGCTTAAATTAATTTCAATGACTTTAACAAATATTTTTCCATTTCACATACACATACTCGTACAAATTTGTCATGATTTTCCTTTCAACCCATAACTTGACCCCCCAACGGTAGCGCAACCTGTTATTACGTACGTATAACCTGCAAAGGAGTTGTCCAACTGTCTGCATGTCCGTCTGAGACTGCTTTGTAGACTACTTGATTACCAAGTCCTGCCCAACTACCCACTTCATTGTATTGTTTGTGATTGCACTTAACACTAAGATACAAGTTTACATATAGCACTATACATATGTGCATAAGTTAGTCTCGATATGTGAGTGTATGTAGTATGCCAAGCTGTTGACCATCCTTTGTCAGCAAAACAACGTTGATGGCTATACATAGTGTTTAGCATGCAGTTGTGATGTTTATGAATAAAATTTGCATATGATTTAAACATGAGTAGCATTTTATGATGACAACAACAATAACAACAACAAGAGTATTCATATCAAAGGCAACAACTATATGGAGTAGACCCTGTGAGGAAAGCTTTTGAAATGGAGTGTGATTATTTTGAGGATAGGCTAGTACGGGCCAGTTGCAATTAAAATAGGTCGTCTCTTTTTACGGGCTGAGGAAAAGACAACAAGATTTGTAATCCTCCATGGCCTGAACATTCCGCATACCGTCATGAAATATATGGATATATGGATATCAGTTGAGACCTGTCTTTTTAGATTTTAGAAACACGGATAGAGTACGAAAGACGACACATAAAGGATAGTCTGAAACGTTTTGGGACAAAGAAGTCTAAAAGGTTCCCAAAAAGCTTCTAGGCCCATTTTAGACAGATGTAAAGCCGTTCTTCTTCCCAAGGCTCCCAAAAATTTTGTACGGTCAATTTCCCTGGTGAGTTTCTAAAGGAAGTCAGTTTGAGACAGTTGTAAAGAGTTTCTTTTCTGATTTATATTTATTTACCGGTCTCAAAGTCTCTCCAATAATATCATAAATTTGAAAATTTGTTGCTATGAAATTTAAGGTTTCTGAAGCGAAGTACCACCAAGTAACCTTGGTGTTATATGTTATAGATCAGTCATAAAGGGTCCTTGATCTCATATAAAATCAAGTCTTTAAGTTGTTTAGGCAAATTTTAGAAACACAGAAAGAATATTAGTTATCAGTCATGACGGATCATCTAAAATATTTTGGAAACAGGTCCCAAAAAAATTTAGGGTCCATTAACCAACAGGTTTCTGAGGGAAGTTAGTTTTAGACAGTCATAAAGGCGTTTCATTTCCGATTTGTATTTATTTATCGGTCCCAAAGACTCTGCAACATTTTCATAAAGTAGAAATCTTGACTCAATGATATCATGAGTGAAAGAATCTTTTGGATATTAAGCACCTAAGGTTTTCGAAACCAAGTACAGAACCCTGGAGAAGATTATACTCTGTTGTGGATTGTGGATGTGGATAATAGTGAATTCCAGTTGATATCTCTCGGAGATACCTACAGGGTCTCCACACTAAAGTCAACCACAAAAGGTTGCCAACGGATTTCTTACTCATGATGTACCTGCTGTGAGTACATGAAAATTTGCCTAATGAGAGCACGTAGAGCGCTCATACAAAGTAAGGGACGGTAGCCGTCGAGGCCGAAGGAGTCATTCAAGGCGGGTTTTGCGGTCGAGTCAAGTTGCGCCCAATACAACAAGAGCAACAACAACAAACATTAACTCTTGCAATAGTTGTGATGTCTTGTAATTACTAGGCTGGTTGTTGTGGTGGCGGCGGCGGCGGCTGCGGCAACTGGTTGCTTTAGCCCAAGCAGTCGCGCAACTTGTGGCATATGCACTTGCAAAACTATGAAGTCTGAACTTGCATATGCCTAGGCGAGTGTGTGTTGTCTACAGCTGGTACGGAAAATCAAGTTTAAATGTTGGTCTGAAGTTGTTATTTGAGTTTGTTTTAAGATTTGTGTCTCAAACTCAGTGTTGCATGTACATTTGTGTGTGTGTGTGTGCTTGCTGCACTAATTATAAAAACGTAATGTCATAAATAAATAAACTATCCACACTGTCTCCAGACATGCCATGCCCGCATGTGATTTTGTTAACTGCTTTCCTTTGGTTTTTAGCCTCTTCAGCTGTGAGTTGCTGCGAAAAGGGTGTGATTTTCCATGTTTACACATGCAACTCGTGCAACAAGAAAATGTGTTGCAAGTGATAAACGTTCTAGCGATGACAGCTGCATTGCAATTAGGTTGGTATTTCAGTTTCAAGTAGATTTTCCCCATTAGCTCTTTAATTCATGACATTTAATTGTTATTCTGTTAATATGACAATTTCAATGAGATTTGTAGAAAACAGGTGTGAGCTTTGTAAAATTGCGATAGGTTGGTTTTTCAGTGGTACCTATGCAATTGAAAGGAGTTCCCGATTTTATTGTATTAAAATATTATTTTTTATACTCTCGCAACAAAGTTGCTAGCAACAAAGTTGCGAAGAGAGTATTATAGTTTTGTTCACATAACGGTTGTTTGTAAAACCCAAAACTAAACGAGTTAGATATAGGGTTATATATACCAAAGTGATCAGGGTGAAGAGTGGAGTTTAAATCCGAATGTCTGTCTGTCCGTCCGTCCGTCCGTCTGTCCGTCTGTGCAAGCTGTAACTTGAGTAAAAATTAAGATATCTTAATGAAACTTGGAACACTTATTTCTTGGCACCATAGGAAGGTTGCTTTCGAAAATGAGCAAAATCGGACCACTGCCACGCCCACAAAATGGCGAAAACCGAAAACACATAAAGTGCCATAACTAAGCCATAAATAAAGCTATGGAAATAAAATTTGGTATGAAGGATCATACTATGAAGGGGCATATTTGGATGTAATTTTTTTGGGGAAGTGGGCGTGGCCCCGCCCCCTACTAAGTTTTTTGTACATATCTCGCAAACCAATAGAGCTATATAAACCAAACTTTCTGCAGTCGTTTTTTTTAGCCACTTCCTAATGCAGTCCAAAAATTAAAGAAATCGGATCATCACCACGCCCACCTCCCATACAAAAGTTAGGTTGAAAATTACTAAAAGTGGGTTAAATCACTAACGAAAAACGTCAGAAACACTAAATTTCACATAAGGAATGGCAGATGAGAGCTGCACTCAGATTTTTTTACAAAATGGAAAATGGGCCCACCAACCATATCTCAGGAACTACTCGACCGATTTCAATGAAACTTGGTTTGTAATAGTTTCCTTTCATCCCAATGATATGTTGTGAAAATAGGCCAAATCGCTTCACAACCACGTCCACTTCCCATATACCAGAACTTTGAAGACGATCTGAATCGGTTACTTTACAATATATAAAGTAAGCACTAGTGAAGATATCGGTACAGAACTTTGCACAAATACTATGTTTATAGTGTGGCAGCCCCATTATAAAAATCACCGAAATCGGACCATAGGTTTTCAAGGCCCCATACATCGAACATGAGGACCTCGGTGCTTCTAACCTAATATTAGGGTTTCCATCTTTCAATGGACTTTATACAATATATATGACGAATATGTAGGTCAAATTGTGTATTATATTATATAAATAAAGTTAAATAAATAAATTGCGAGAGTATAAAATGTTCGGTTACACCCGAACTTAGCCCTTCCTTACTTGTTATTTTTGTATTCACCGCTAAAGCTCCAATAAAAAATTCAAGTCCGAAGGATACTAGACTACTGAGAGGAATAATTTTAATGACTGCTGCCGAACTGACTATCCTTGGTCAGATAAATATATCAGTCCGTTACGGTTACACCGACCTGACTGACGTGGGAACGTATACTATGTTATCTGTCTCTCCACGTTTTGGTAGACATAAACGACATTTATTCTCAAGATAGAGACTTTTAGATAGATACTTTTAGAGTAAATACTGAATGTTTCATAAGGTATTTAAATAACATGTTTTTATAAAAAGTATGTAAAGAGGTTTTCAATAAGAGCGCTACAAAAGTTTTTATGATGTATGGAACTCGATTTCATTTGCCTGGTCACCACGGGCACGTTTGCAGAAGTTCGGACGTTGAACCCTATTTTCGACGGTTTTCAAGCATAAATCGGCCGATACTGCCGCAATTTCACGTTCGATATTCGCACGAAGTTCATCAACCACAGCTGCGTTGTTGGTATAGACCATAGACTTGACGTAGCTTCACATGAAATAGTCTAACGGCGTGAAATCGCACGATCGAGGCGGTCAATTGACTGTGCCATTTTGTGAGATAACACGTTCACCAAACTTGGTTTTCAATAAATCGATTGTGACACTCTCTGTGTAGTTTGTGGCGCCGTCCTGTTGAAACCACATATTGTCCAAGTCCATATCATCCAATTCGGGCCAAAAATGCTCGGTAATTATTGAGCGGTAGTGATTCCCATTCACAGTAACGTGCCGGTCTTGATCATCAAGAGGGACTCATGACTATTGACGAAGCCATTCATAACGACCATCAATTGGACTTACCGCTCTCAAAGTTGAGGTCACTGACTCGACGGATCGTATACCTTCCCATGATGAAATGGCAAACGTGTACTACTTTTGTAGCGTCCCTTTTGAAAAACCTTTTAGAAACTTTCATGAAATTAAATTGAAATTAAATGAAATTATTAAAATCTATATCAAATTAGTTTTATATAATTTATATAAGTATGTTTTAATTCATGGTTTATGAATATTATTTTCCTCTATTACTTCTAAAATTTGAAAATTCCACGAACGACACGGTTTTCTGAATAAGTTCCAAACTGGTTAGTCTGTTCACTTGAAAGGTCAGCCGTATCGTCGTCACCAGTAACAATATTTATTAGTATTCCGTAAGTCCTCTAACACATCTCTTCGACAATGTTCGAAACTGATACTTATTGAAACATACTGTTGGTCCACCAAGTAGATTCTATACACTCCAGTTCAATCAATCAGATTCTCCGTCGCAGAGTCAGATTCACATCGTTAAAAAGTGAAAATTTGTAGACCAACGTGAAGGCCTAATGAAATAAATTTCCCACTCCCAAGCCCTTTCAAATGACTACTTTTTTGGAACGACGTGTCCAGTCCAGTTATTTTGTATTTTTTAGGACGCTATGAGTAAAACCTACTTCGTGACGTCATGGACGAAAGAAGTGGGAACCTTGGATTACAGTTACCATGCATGTCTGATAATTTGTTTTCTTTATGGTGTAGCCTGATGTATTCTTCAGTTTACTTATCATACCTTTGGAAATCGTCAACTTTGCGCTTTTAAGTTCGCTTTTTATAATATTTATAGATTTATTAAATTTCAATCCCAAAAACTAAGAGTTTAAACTCCAAAATACATTCTCTTCACAAACTCTCTTTACCCTTACTAATACTCTTAATCATTATGCGCTCTCTTAAATTACAGAAATTCACCACACTTATTAAATACTCAAACACCGTAACAAACAAGTCACTCTCACTTTTTCTCTTTTCTTTCTTTGCTTTCTGAGCCCGTCAAACCAGTCCGCTTACCACCAATAACTTTGATTCCACCGTCCGCTTGCTGCATGCAATAAATCCAGTTTACCCTGCAACATACTGCGTCTGCACGGGTCGACTCGCTGTTGCTGCTGCTGTTGCGCTGTTGTGCCGAGCTCTATTGGGTGGCGTGCTCCCCACTGTTAGGCGTAGCGATTTTCCGCGCTCCCAAATCGTTTGCAGACTGTTTTCCACACAACAGTCATCGCACATTTCGTTTCGTCGTGTGATTTTCCACGCCAGGCAGGTCGTTGGCGTTTCGGCGTTGGCTGCAAGCAGAGCAAGCGCTGCTGCTGAAGGTTGTTTCGAGTGGGTTACAGTGAAGGTAGCAGTGAGTTTTCGTTTCGCTTTTCTAGCCCCGTCTATGTGTGTGTGTGTCTGTGTACGCATAATTTTTCTTAAACGTGTAAGCAAAAAATGTAGACTGTAGTTCTATTGTGCCGCTGGCGATTTCCTCTGCTATTGCGCCTACTCAGTGAACAGGTGGGGGCGGCTTGTTTGTTGGTGCTTTATGTGTGCATAGTTCGTGGGCGGTGAGTTGGTCGGTGCTCGCGTGGATGTTTAACGCAAATTTTTTTGCAGAAAAAGTTCTTAATTAGGCTTTCCTCGTTTTTGTCTATAGTTAGTTAATAATGGAGTGACCTTGTAGAAGTTTATATTAAGTAGACTAGGATGCATTCGAAGCGCTTAAAGGACACACTATTTCTTGTATAATACGCTGGCGGTTATCTTGGGAAATGTTTAAGATTTTAGACCATGGTGATTTCTGGAATCTTGACTCTTCAGTATGAAAAATAGGATGAGCTTCTTTACAGGTCCCTTTAGTCTTCGAAGTTCTCAATATACACGTATGTACTTGAGAAGAGGAAATAATATAAAACATAATCTCCTAAACTGTTATGTTAGTCAATTATCACTACCACATTTCTAATAAGATTTTCTCATACATGGTGTTCGTTTATCAGAGACCGTATTTTATATCCAGATACGTATTGCCAAAGGAAGTTAAAGACCTCAGACATCTGGTGTTCGTTTATCAGAGACCGTATTTTATATCCAGATACTTATTGCCAAAGAAAGTTAAAGATCTCAGACATCTGGTGTTTGCTTGTCAGAGACCGTATTTAAGATCCTCATTAATCACCATCATCACTAGCAGAGTCTTTTATTTCGAAAGCTCCTAATTTTCTCCAAATTTTTTTAAAAAGATACAGATTATTTGGGTATCTGACCTTTGCGGCAGAACTTGATCTGTTGTTTATATAAAGTCTGAAATATTTATTAGCTCCAGAAGGCTTTCAACTTTTTTTTCTTCCCACCTATCGACCAGAGAATAATTCTTCCTGAATTGTCAAGTGATCTGAGAGAGCTGAATAGCTGAATGCTGTTCAGTATATACTAAGCTTTGAAGACTCATTATGAAAGGCAAGAGATAATAATTTAAGCTCTCAATGCTTACTTTGAAACTGTTCGCATCTTTAAATGTTGATTTCCAAACACCTAACCTCACGTTTTATAGTTCTCTGAGAGATATTACCGAGATAACAAAGGGGTCCCTCTCAGAGTTTGAAAGCCAAGGTCTCAAAAATTTCATGTAATGATTTCCTTCTGCTTCATTGAAACCGCTTACCTTAAGGTTTACTAGTTTAGGACTATAAGTCTTATTATAATGCAAACAATTTTGCTTTTATGCCTAAAGTGTCCACAAAAACGCTCACAAGTGGGTTTTTTGGCTACAAAATCTAGCTGATGGATTCATGTAAAAAGATATTAATTTTACTTTCCAAACTATGAATTTAACATTAACCCATAAATACATTTTACTTTATTATTAAGCTCATGATTTTTCATTGTGGCAACAATATTTAATTTCGGTGAAGCCAACATGAGCATGCAACGCTTGCGCTTGTCGTTTGTTTATGAAGTCATAAATTAATAAACAAAACTACTTTTATTTTTTTTTTGCTGGTTGTTTGGTTACACCAATGTTTAATCCGACTAACACAAAGCGCCGGACATGCTGTTGTTGTTGTTGTTGTGGCCGTCATAACTACTGCTTGGTGGTTCCGTGCGCTTCGTTGCGCGGCTAGCATGTTGCGGCATAAATGTGGTAATTAAAAATTCATAAACAATTTAATAGCAATTAAACAAATAGCACTCTAATACATACAATAAAACTCACACGCACTCACACTCTCGCCTTCACTTCAGCGGCGGCAGCAGCAGCAGCCAACGAGCGTTTTATGCTTGTGCAACCGTAAAGTAAATAAATACACTAACAAACTACGCACAAATGAAATAAAATGTTAATTTTGAAATTAGAAAATTGAAATATTTGACAGCTAACAACCGCAAATGAAAGCGCGTTGCGGCAGCAAAGGGTGGTTCATATGGTGACCTCTCAATCGACTGTGTGTATTGTGTGTGTGTGGCAGCGAGTATATTTGTGGCATGTTGTATACGCGCACATTTTAATTGACATTCATTTAAAGGCGTTAGACAAAAAGGCAACTTAACAATTAAATGGCTTTTAATTCAAGTCTCACTGTAAATTTTATAGTTTTTTTAATTTTTTTCTGCTATAAATATAGCGCGTTATAAATTATTTTGCGCACTTTTCCACTATTCATAAGCGTGCCACTCTAAGCGTATGTTTGTTTGTATGTGTCTTTGAAGCGGCGCGTGCTCATTGTTTTTTCATTAAAGCCAATTTGCGCACTCGCCAACATTTAATTGACGGTTTTAATAAAAACCAGCGGAAATATTCGGCATTTCAATAAAAACATATTAAATGGTTTAATTATTTTTTTTGTATTGTGTGAAGGATGTTTGTGGTATTTTAGCAGCAATGTGTTAAAAATATTATATGACATTGAGAGGGTTTATATCATTAATATGTATGTATGTAGTTTAAGTGAAATATAAATTTGTGCGTTATGCGAATTCGTCCGAATTCACTGAAAAGTGATGGCATACAATCAGTACAACCCGAAAGGGGAAGAGCTCTGGTAAAAATATATATATGGTATAAAGTCAATTGACCTATACCTATATTTTCAGTAAAAAATAAATTAGAAGCTCTCAGGTCCTCATGTTCGATATATAGAGCCTTGAAAACCTATGGTCCGATTTCGGCGATTTTTAGAATGGGGCTGACACACTACAAACATAGTATTTGTGCAAAGTTTTGCACCGATATCTTCACTAGTGCTTACTTTATATATTGTAAAGTAAACGGTTCAGGTCGACTTCAACGTTCTGACATATAGGAAGTAGGCGTTGTTGATTTGGGCTATTTTCACAACATATCATTGGGATGCAATGAAAATATTACAAACCAAATTTCACTGAAATTGGTTGAGTAGTTTTGAAGATATGGTTTTTGACCCATAACTGGGCGGAGGAACGTCCATTTA
Source organism: Zeugodacus tau (assembly GCA_031772095.1). Classification (NCBI taxonomy): domain Eukaryota; kingdom Metazoa; phylum Arthropoda; class Insecta; order Diptera; family Tephritidae; genus Zeugodacus; species Zeugodacus tau. Next base: position 39,486,873 of record CM062650.1, on the reverse strand, counting down.
AAAGTGTGTATATCATTTTGAGTGCTGTACTTCTGTACCATCTTTATAATGAAATTTAGGGTTTCTGGTGGTTTTCCTTACTGAATTAAAGCATTTTTAGTAGTTTTCAACATAACCTTTGTATGTGAGGTAGGCGTGGTTATAATCCGATTTCCTCCATTTTTGGACTGTATAAGGTAGTACGTAAAAAAAGACGGTAGAGTCCTTGATATAGCTTTAGTAGTTGACGAGATATGGACAAAAAACTTAGTAGGGGGCGGAGTCACGCCCATTTCCCCAAAAAAATTACTACACATATGCCCCTTCATAGTGCCATCCTTCATTTTTACTGAAGTTACAGCTTGTACGGACGGACGGACAGACGGACGGACAGGCAGGCAGGAAGTGAACTTTACTCGTCACCCTGATCATTTTGATATATATAACCCTATATTTAACTCGTTTAGTTTTGGGTGTTACAAACAACCGTTATGTGAACAAAACTATAATACTCTCTTTAGCAACTTTGTTGCGCGAGTATAAAAATTATAGAACGATTTTATATAAAAGTCCCTTCATCATAAACCAACCAAGCTCGACTAAGCTAGGTTCGGCTCGGCTGAGCATCCATCGATGATAAAAATATCTATATATTGCCTTGACTATCTGCTTATGATGATCCCGAGTAAGCTTTGAGGTTAAGTTTCCTAAAATCGCTTCGACAGAATTTCTTCATCTTTCAAAGAATATGACAGTTTGAAGAATGCTTTGTATTATTTTATTATGGTTTATTTCGGTAATTAGTTGGGTGTTTAGCAGTAAAATTGTGGCGTATGTTTGCGTTGACTTAAAAGGAAATAATGATTGGCGAAAAAAAAACTCACAAAACCTGTTGTTACCAAAATTTCCATATAGAAAGTCCTTTGTTTTCTTCTAACAAAAATAAAATTTGCAGTTCCATTTCCATATAACATGTAAATCTTATGCATAATCTGCCAAATACTATCATAAATGAGTTCTCTATGAACTAACTAAAGTTGTCCGATCATTCATATAATTTAATAAAGAGATTTGCTCCAAAGAGTACGCTGGTTTTAAATGTTTGATTTTCTTAAAATAATTTATAAATTCTTGTGGTTCGTACACACTGAACTACGTTACTATACTATTCTGGGCTGCTTTGATTACTCACTTATTAAGGACAAAATTGTTAATTAAGTTTCAGACCAAAAACGATATACATATATATTTCGAGAACACAGATTGAAGGTCCACAATTAAGCATCAGAATATAAGCTTCTTATCTTCAATCCTCCACAACAACAACTGGGTAAGTGAATAGCCAAACACGCATTTATCCGCATATTCGTTTATTTTGATTATGTTGGTTTTGAAGAAATTTATAGCTACTAAGCGTATGTATGCCACCGTGTTAGCCACTAACACTCGAGTAACTGCCAAAGCTTAACCCCAAGAACACTTTTCTACACTCCACTCACCTTAAGTGCACTTCATTCACTTTCTTTACACAGCACATTCATTGCAAACTGTCATCAGCAAATCCCAGTGGTCAAATAGTCGTGCATAAGCAGAAAACAAAATCGCATACATTTCTAATATACTACCTCATGTGCGTGCATTACATGCTTTCTTTCTTATTTTTTGTTATTCTTGTTATTTTCTTGGTTGTTGCTTGTTTTTCACTTATGGTTGAAAAGTTAGGTAAATTTTCGGACAAGGAAGTATGTCCAAGAATATTAAGTGAAAGTGGACAAACTGAATAGTTGCTGGCCCCTCAAGTGTATTAAAATATTTCCAAGCATATTTTTGGTAAACGAAGAGAGGAGTGCGTTAATAGTGATGCTTGAGGTTGAAGATGTGGGTAAATATTCAAGAGATGAGGAAATATGTATGTGTTTGGGTGGAGGAAATAGTATTGCAATTCCTTACTGTAAAGTGCTTAAGCAAATATTAGGTCAGTTGGCTTGGTTGACATGTAGATGTGCGAATTTAGAATGATATTTGAGTTCGTGGAGCTAATTTGATCCGACACTTGTGAGGAACATCAGTGTTCTGACCACTTTTTTTTTGGAGTATAGCTGGCCATTGGCTTCAAAATAAGGATCAATTTACCTTCTTATTGTCCTTAATATTTTTCGGTCGACATTTTTTTGAGACCTGAGAGCAGCAATGAGTCGAGAGAAAATGTCATATCTGGAATATACAGTGGATGTGGATCAATCCAAAGACCGATTCCAGTCCATGAACTTGATTTTTTGGTGATTTTATCCATAGCACCTCTTTTAAACCACTTATGCCTTATCTTCAGTATTATATATTAAATGTTAAAGATTTTTGAGAATCTAAGAAACCTCTTGAATATATCGAGACATTAGTCTGAAAATATCATTTTAATTAGTTTTTGACTTTAAAATTATGTCTAGAGGGCAGTATTGAGTTAAACTTGATTCCAATTGTTCAAGCTCCTTCACCAACTTAAGTAAATTATGATTCTTTAAGAAAAAATATGTATGTATCAAATTTTCTTTTAATTTGATTAAAATATATTAAGACCTCCTCCTATTAAGACCTCCTTAAAATTTATTAAGACTTGATTATGCAAATATTTTGAAATTTAATACAAACCAAATAATCCCTTAGTCTCCTTCGACTCTACTAAGTTGAATAAATCTCATTCCACTATTAAATCTCCAAAAAATACTCAAACAAAAACACAGAAAGACCCCGTTAGTTCTACGCTTATTTAATTTATTTTGTTACAATTTCCATTTCGGCCTGTAGGTCCGTCATGGCTAACGGCATAAATGACAGCGACTAATCCTAAAACTCATTTACTTGAACCCTCCGATAAAAGCGCACAACAACAATTCTCGCATTAGCTACACATGTAATGAAAACTTATTTAGCTGCGGCATATATTATGCAACTTTTAATTAAATGCCACCCCCAAAGCAAACCATAATGTATTTTATTTAGTGTCTGTGTACTGCACACTGAATTCAATCCCAAGTTGACACTTAATATCATCCACCCCTCAGACGAACACAAGACAATGGATTTCTTTCTTTTTTCGCATTTATATTTATGTATGTTTGTGTGGTTGTGTGTCTCATATGTATTTGAGACGTACATACATATATGCAAGGCGCACAAATTGCCAGACATTTTAATTAACTTCTTCAAAGAAGGCGAATAAGATATTTTTAAAGATTCAGAGGAGTTGAAGTTAGCTCAAAATAATTGCTGAATAAATAGAATTTGAATCTGAATGGCACTTCATATATGTCGCTGATATAATGGTGAGCTGCAGCTTTCTACTTGCTTTGGGACAATATTGTTTATGGTTTTGAATCCTGCTCCCTAATTTATAATTCAGCTTCTTAAGATATTTCTTTCATTTCACATCCTTCATTTTACAAAGTAACTTAACTTCGAACTAAGAAGGTCTGAATACAGAAATATCATACTACCCGGTTCTCTTTATTCCAAGATTAACTTTATTCTGAAATAGGATTCAAAGAAAAATCCATTCAAACACTTTGAAATTAGTTTTTGCCACGAAATGATTTTGATGAAAATGATATAGAGGTTAGGGTCAAACAAAACTCCATAAACAAAAATCTTTAAACGTGTCTTAGAGTACTAAGCCTAAGACTAGTTAGACTACAGAAAAAAGCTGTATGACATTTCGTTTGATTGTTCTCAAGTTATTGCTCTCAAACCAAATCAAAAGTGGATTTCATGGATTTCCTGTTAGAAAACACCTAAGGAGCTTTACCAGTGTAACCCATGAAAAAGTTTTTTGATTTTCGTGATTTTTTTTTTAAAGAAAGTATTCGATCGAATATTTCGAAGGCACTGAGTTCTTCATGTTCGTTATCAGGGGCCTTGAAAAGTCATGGTCTGATTTTGGCAATTTTTCCACAAGTGATGTCACAACTCAAATACAGTATTTGTGTAAAGTTTTATTCCGCTATCTTTATTGGTTCCTAATGTATATATTATAAAGTGAACGAATCAGAAGAATTCAAAATTGAGTTATTTGGGAAGTAGGCGTGGTTGTGAACCGACGCCACTCTCATTTTCCATTTTGTAAAAAAATCTGAGTTCAGCTTCCATCTGCCATTTCTTATGTAGAATTTAGTTTTTCTGACGTTTCTCGTTAGTGAGTTAACGCACTTTTAGTCCTTTTCAACATAACCTTTGTATGGGAGGTGAGCGTGGTTATTATCCGATTTCCTCCATGTTTGGACTGTATAATGAAATGGCTAAAAGAAACGACTGCACAAAGTTTGATTTATACAGTTTTTTGGGTTTTCAAGGTCACGCCCACTTTTCTCAAAAAATTACATCCAAATATGCCCCTCCCTAATGCGATCCTAAGTTCCAAATTTTATTTTCATAATTTTATTTAAGGCTTAGTTATGACACTTTATGTGTTTTCGGTTTTCGCCATTTTGTGGGCGTGGCAGTGGACCGATTTTGTCCATCTTAGAAAGCAACCTCCTTTCATTAAGATATCTTAATTTTTACTAAGTTATCGCTTGCACGGACAGACAATCGGATTTAAACTCCACTCGTCATCCTGCCCACTTATATATATATGGGGATATGGGGTATCAAACTCTTTTATTTCTTGGTGACACAAACATCCGTTATGTGAACAAAACTATAATACTATGTGCAACATGTTGCGAGAGTATAATAAAGGAGTTACATATGTGCTGTCTTCGGGCGGTCCAAAAAGAAATTCCCCAACTGCTGACATGATTCCGGCCGATGGAGTAACTGAAACAAAACAATTCAAAAAGGTTATTACAGTTGAAATTATTTCCTATACAATGAGCTACGATTTTTGAAAAATATCAAAAATTAACCAAATGGCGTGGTTCTGAAAAAATTCGTCGTTTATTTAGGTAAACAAATTTTCGTTTTTAAATGCCAAATTGACCATTTTCAACCAATCACAAACATCGTGTATAGTAAATATATTCAAAAATACTCACTTTCAATTTAAAGGCGATCGGTCAAAATCTCGTTGAGTTATGATGTCAGAAGTTTTGAAAAATGTCGTTTAGAGAAAAACGCTTTTAAAGCTTCAACTATAGCAGTTCATACGTGTGAGCGGTCACTCTTTAGATCACTGCCATTCGAAAACTATTCAAGGTATGACCTTGACGATTTTTCGGGATATTGAAAGTGTAAACTATCGAATAAGCAAAAATAAAAAAATCGATTTTTTTGAAAGTGTCACACAGATATTGCCCCTTAAAGTATTGGCTTGATAAGTGTTACACGAACCCGTCTCAGTATATGTATTCATTGGTCTTTCCATAAACATCCTAAAACACAAAAGTCGTCCGGTAAAGTCTTAGCAGGAATTTTTTGGGATTCACATACAGTCGAGTCTCGTTAATTCGAAACTCGTGGGACTCTTGAAATATTACGAATTATCGAGTGTTTGAAATATCAAATGGTTCGAAATTTGTGAGAGAAAATAAATAAAACTTTGAATTATTGAGTGTTGGTTAATTTTTATTTATTAATATAAAAATGACAAGAATTAAGAGGTACATTCGTGTACATACATGTATTCGTAATGTGAATTAATTAATATCTCGAAAGAACTTTTGTTATACTGGTTTGCTTTAAAGCACAATTCTGCTGCTCACACTGCTCAATAACTTTTTTTAAGAGGAAAAGTACCTGAAATGCTTTTCATCACTTTCGTTTTGTAGACAGAAGCTTTGTAAGGTATCAAATGAGGATCTTGCTTCCTTAACTGACACCTCTTCCAAAGATTCCGATGTATCGAACTCATCTTCATCGTTACTTTGCGTATCTGTCGCAGATAAAATTTCGCCATCGGTTAGTGAACCTGAGACAGCAACATTTTCATCCACTTGAACAAAATCAGAAAAACTCACATAGCAATCGTCAAACATTTATACTTTCTAGGGCTCATAACTAACGCTAACTTTTAATCTGCATACCAACGAAAGAGTAACAGTAACTGAATAACTAAACAAACCAATTCGTGAGAAGTGTGTGCGTCAAATAGTCAAACTAATCATAACAAAAACAAAGGCTCGTTTGAACTTGTCGCAAAATGTACTTACAATCTTTCCGCCTCTTCTCTCTGCAACTTTGAATTATCGAGTGTTGGACGCTGATGAGTTCGAATTAACGCGTCTTTTTGTTAAATAGCAATGATTTCGTTCGAATTACCAAGTGTATGAAAATGTATTGATTTAGTTCGAAATATAAAGAGATTTAGTAGGGAACTCGTGATAACTTTGAATTATAGAGAGGTTCGAATTATCGCAAGTTTGAATTAACGAGAGTCGACTGTACAATCATTTTTTTCGAATACCGTTTAGATCGATGTTAGGCCAAAGACTTTTCAATCCGAATCAGAGAAATATTTTTATTTTTGAAAGCTATGGTTCACTCACTCATAACTCCACTCTTCGCCTTGTTCCACAAGGTTCGAGACAATGATTAAAAAAATGTTTATTTCTCAGTGTGTCGATCTCATATTGAAACAACTCAAACTAAAACTAACCTGAACCGGAGTTCAAATTATAATCTCTCAAGTCATCTATTGCCTACCTATATAAATTAAGCTTTTCGATAACTAATCAACAACGCCATCAATAAAGTGTGGCTTTTACGTTACTCTTGTCATTGGAAATGGACTGAATATATTAGCGCGCCGCAGGTCAAACGAACAGACGGAGCAAAAACAGTTAACTTTTTGATATGAAAGATATCACTTAAATACTATGTATGTATATATGTATGCGCTTAGGTACACGCTCGTATTTATTATTTAGTGGCTTAAGAAATTTTTCGCAGCGCTTTAGAATTCAATTTTCCTCTACATAAATTTCAACCGCTCAATGCTCGTTTACAAAGCAGTTTAATTATAATTCGCCATTTTACAACCTTACTGTGGTGGCTATGCGACGCCAGCAGCAGGCAGACCGCAAAGCTTAAATGTAAGTTGATGGTTTTTTTATTGCGCTCGCTTCACACAAAGACAACATTTTTATATGACAAGCTGAGTCCAGTCAGCGTCGCAACTTGCAAGCGTACAAAGGTTTCTTTAATACCTATATATGTGTGTATGTATGTTTTTAAGGGCATTTCTTAATCTTTCCATCGAATATTTTTTACTTCATCAGCCAGCTAACGCGCACGTATCAATAAATCTTGCGAGCGGCGATAAATTTTCCAGTCAAATAAGTAAATAACTTGAAATCGTAAAAATTCTAAATGTTACGAAAAGATTAATATATAAAAGATTATATACATATATAAACTGTAAATATATAAGTTGTATGTGTAGCACTTTCTTTATTATTTTCGCTTGCTCTGGCGGCAAGTCACTAACGTCAAATTTTAAGCGCTAAGAAAGTGTTTTCAAGCAAATAAAGTCAACACGCTGAATTCTATACAAAGTAATGGCGTTGTCGTCGCGCTCCTTCTTCCGCTCCCCCTCTCTCTTCCTCCTTGGTGTGCGACGCGTTGCCAGCTAACTTGCAACATCATAAAAATAAAGTCATAAAATGAAAACGTTTGGCAGTGAATGGTACTTAATGTATTGCTTTTGAAATTGATATTAGGGGCGCAGTAGGTTCTCAAAAAATATATATGTATATATATATATATATATATAAATGTTGCGAGCGGCGATAAATTATATATATTTATATGTTGACATTATATACATACACATAATACATCTCCATGTAAATAAAAAAACTTTCAGAAAAAAATTAAGAAATTAGTTGTTGAGCGATCCTTTATACAGATACATATGTAATTTTATAGTGTCAACGAAGTGTTTTCGTAAATTGCTTTACCGTTACAAATACTAACACTTTTGTAGACATTTCAATCAACAACAGACTGTCTACACTCCCTGCTCTCACTGTCTCTCTCAACTAAATGTTGTATTCTGAACGGTGGCATCGATTTCGTGATACGCATCTTCGAACAATGCACTAAAATTCTTGATTGCTTTTATTTTATCACATAGAATCAATGGCGTCTAAAATTAGGGCGCGATTTTAAATGACTTAATTAAAATATTTATAAGGTATTATCTATTCAAGTGTTTTGGATTAACTTATTAAATGAGTATAGTAAATGTATATATAAACAAGTAAAGAAATGCTAAGTTCGGGTGCAACCGAACATTTAATAAACACAATTTGACCCATATATTCATCATAAAATCCCATAAAATAACGAAAATCAGCATATATAGTACATGAAGGCTGAGTTAATTCCTGAACTGATTTCACTATTAAGACCATAGTATTTTTGAAAAACCTATAATTAGGTATATGGGAGCTAGGGGAAGTTATGAACCGATTTTAACTATTTTTGGTACAGAGACACACTATTAGAAGAAAAAGATTTCCTCTGAATTAAATTGAGATATCTCAGAGATTCACCGATATTTCCTTAAGACACTGAATTCTTCATATTCGATATACGGGCATCGAAAAGTTATAGTCTGATTTCAATTTTTTTTCACAAGTTATGATCTGATACTGAACACATACAGTATTTGTGTAAAGTTTTATTACGCTATCTTCATTGGTTCGTTATGTATATATTATAAAGTGAAAGAATGAGATGGAATTTAAAATTTAGTTATATGGAAAGTAGTCGTGGTTGTGAACCGATTTCAGTCATCACACGTGTCATTAGGGTGTCAAGAAAATGCTATATACCGAATTTCATTGAAATCGGACGAGTAGTTCCTGAGACATGGGTTTTGACCCATAAGTGGGCGATGCCACGCCCAATTTCCTTTTTATAAAAAAATCTGAATACAGCCTCTTTCTGCCATTTCTTCTGCAAAATTTAGGGTGTCTGATGTTATTCGTTAGTGAGTTAACGCACTTTTAGTAATTTTCAACCAAACGTTTGTATAGGAGGTGGGTGTGGTTATTATCCGATTTTTCGTGGTGTATGATGGGGTACGTAAGGGAACGACTGCAGAAAGTTTGGTTTGTATAGCTTCATTGGTTTGTGAGATATATACAAAAAACCTATTTGTGGGCGTGGCCCTGCCCCTTCCACAAAAAAATTACATCCAAGTATACCCCTTCATAGTACGATCCTTTGTACCACATTGTACTTCCATAGCTTTATTTATGGCTTAGTTATGACGCTTTATAAGTTATCGGTTTTCGCGATTTTGTGAGCGTAGCAGTAGACCGATTTCGCCCATCTTCAAAAGCAACCCTCTCACGGTCCCAAGGAATATTTGTACTAAGTTTCGTCAAGATATCTTAAGTTTTACTCAAGTTACAGCTTGCACAGACGGGCAGACGGACGGACAGACAGACATCCGGATTTCAAATCTAGCTTTAGGGAGGTGACGATCCACTCCGATAATAGAGCGGCGCTAATTCACTGACTATGCACTGTCAAGGCTGGTTAAGGAATGCATATGTTCACTATCAGTGGCATTGTTATACTTATCGATTATATTAGTCTGGGTTCCTGGCCACAGCTGAATCGCGGGAAATGCAAGGCTGATAATCTTGCAAGCTCAGGAACGTCAGTCTCACTCTTAGTTGTATGGATAGATGTATTGCGGTACTATCTACTGGACAGATGGGGCTCGGTTGAGCTGGGCAGGCACTGGTCCGTCACTAGCACTTGCGCAGTCGCCAGATCCGTTTGGCCTAAGGTGAATAGCAGGCGGTCTACCGAGTTCTTCGCTCTCAGTAAAGCTTACCTCTCCTTAGTCGTAGGGTTTCTTACTGGTCATTATACCATCGGGACCCACGCTGTAAGGTTAAAAATCTTACCGGATGCTAGCTGTAGAAGCTGCATGGAGAAGGACTAGGTGTAATCATCTAATTACTTTCTTCTGGAATGTACCACATTTGCGAGATCAAGAAAAATATTTATCGGATCTCACTTTTTCGAACAAGCTTGCGAAATAGAGAATCTTTTGTAGTATAAGTGTGTTTCCCTTTAGGAAACCAGCCTTAGCCTTACAACCTAGCCTAACCTCTTCAACTAAATTTACTTGAGATATATTATATACTAAATTATGAAAATCGGTTTATTAGATACAGGGGAATAAGTGCAAGGCCTCATCGATTTTTTCCATTTTTAGCAACAGGTCACATTATAATCAGAAGATTCCGGCATACTCATGCAGACCTCCAAATCACAATTTATATGGTTAGTGCTACCTTTCTTTACTCATTTAAATAATTTATGTTGATATACACCTGACTACGTATTCTAAATTATTCAAATTTTTAGTATCGTTATTGACGTGATTTGAGACTTCATGGAATGACGTAGTTTTGGTTAAGCAAACAGTTAGTTTGTCATGTCCATTTCCATATTTAATTTCAGTGTACGACAAAATATTTGTAGTGAATGTTTTTTATTGAAAAGTGGCAACTTCATTTCAAAATATGGAATTTCTAAATATTTCCAGAATATGTTCACTTTTTTTCTGAAATTGAAATTGTCAGAGATCATTTTCTGTTCACCTTCCAAGAACCAATTCACTATGAAGATTTTGAATTTTTTTTTACTCTGAAAATTCATTTTGACTACAAACAAAACTTAATATTTGTCATTTGCTTCTATTTTAAATTATTTGTGCAGCAATTTTTCTTAAATGCCAAACAACTAATTAAATTCCAACATACGAGTACGGGCATTCCGGAATTTCACGAAGATATATGCTGCTGAAGCTTTACTTGCTCCACAGAAAATGTCACCTCCACCACAATACCCCCCACACCACATTAATTCAAACCCTGCACGACACAGTCTGTATGTACTTGAGTAAGAGCTCCAAGCGAAAGTTGCCGCCGGGTGGACATAGACAAAAATACTGAGTTGCACGGATGTTGAGTATAAGAAATGTAATGAGCTGCACAGTGGGTGGCAAATTAAGCAGAAAACGGTGGCACGACTGGATGTCTGAGTGAGCGAGTCATGAATATATATGTACATATATACAAGTACATACTTATATAGAGTATATGTATGTATATACATACAATATGGCAGTCATTATGTACAAACATTTTTATAAATGCCGGTATCGCGCTGCCTGCTCGTATTATATTACTATTATAGGGCTTGCGTTGACTCGAGTGCCATGCGGTACGTGCATGAGTGCCGTCGCACAGGTGAGTGTGTCATGTCGCAAAAGTTGAGTACTAAATACTTATTATATATACTTTTTCCGGTTGCTTTTGTCAGCGCGCTGTCTTAATTTCGTGTTTTTCTTACTTTCTTTCCTTTTTGTGTGTTTTTTGTTTTTTTTTTTTGTTTTTCTTTTGTTGTTGTTGCTTTGGCCACAGGCACTAATCCATGCTCTTTGCCTTCATTTTGCTGCAACTGACCGACTCTGTTTTTGTCGCACATTACTTGCTTGCTTGTTGAGCTGCTTTCATGTTTAAGCATATACCGGCTGGTACCCAAGAGCATATACTCTGCGCTTAATATGTGTACTTCTTATACAAACATATTCGAGTATATTCATATGTACACAATGCTTCCGCTATATCTTGGTATGTGGGCTTGCTTGTTGTGTTTCACTGTCTTAATTCTTTTTCCTGTATTTTTCATTTTCATTTCCATTTCCTTTATCTTGTTTTTCATAGGCTTTACAGTTCTTTCGCCCACTTACACTACACACTTGTCTTGCTTATATGGAGGCATGTACCTTTGTATATAAATAACACTACTCCAGTCACCGCTCTTGTCCTCTTATCGCTTGTATGTTAGTATGTGTAATAAGTATGTGTAATAATAGTAGGTGGCTACTTTTATACCACCTCTGAGATTAATGTTACTTATACGACATGTAGCACCACCACTTTTCTTACTCTATTTCCAACTATGCTAGTGTACTCATATATATAGGAGGCTTGTTTGCTCATATGCATAATTAAAATGAAGTATCTTGTAATTTGAGCTCAACACGAAGTGTTTCAATCCCTCAACTATGCACAATCTTATCAAAATGATTTGTAAAATGTTACTACTCACCTCATTTTCGTCATATAAAATATTATTATTTTTTGTGTTTCTTGCAAAGTATTTATTGATATGTGAGTTAATCACGGTAGAGTTGACGATGCTTTAAAGAAAGCTCTTGTGAAGTAGAATGTTCTAAACTTAATTACTATGAGTGATCTCGTTTTTTTGTGGGACATGAAAATATTTCTCAAAGTACACGAAGGCTCGTTGAGGAATTTTATAATATATATATAGTAGATAGGGTCATATGATTTTTCCCATTTTTGTAATATATTATTTATAGCTGTTTTATGTTTAAATTAGTTTTGGTAGCTCAATAGTTATATTTGTCTTAGAATGTTGAAACATCTGTATTTGGATGTAATTTCAAACAGAATTTATTATTTATAGAACATAAATAACGAATTTTTCTTCAATCCTTCAATTTGAAGTGGTCTTGGTCATAATTAGATCATATAAGATGAACCCTATCTAGATTCTAATGGGCTCTATAGATTACTTGTCATTTCGCTATTGAACCTAAACTGTTTTTAAAATAGTTTAGGTTTCTTGGTTATTCAAACTTTTTACTTTTGAGGCTTGATATTGATTTTTTTGGGATGTAATTCTGTTTTAACTCTTTCAGTCGTGGTGGTTAGTGTCAATAACTACCTCTTTCCGAATTTTATATTAAAATCCACGCCATCTACCGACAATCGCGTGAATTATCATGAATGTTTGTACCTTTTTTGACAAGGTGTGACCGGTTAGCGGCATATTCGATGATGATACTTTCAGTGATATTTCAGCTGTAGATAATGCCAAAACAAATAATCGAAACATTCAACATATTCTTAATCTAAAAGCGTGACTGAAAGAGTTAAGTATGGAAGGATCTGAATAAAACTATAAATTCAGTGGAGAGTCATAGTGATATAATAGCTGTCATCGATTGGCTAACTGCTATAGACAAGCCAATCGAACAAACTTTCAAAAATTTCATAAGAACTGGCAGCACTGAAATCGAATTGTCTATATTTGGTCGCACTGACCTCTTCTACCATTTTCTGCAACAAATTTTATTTTTATTAAATTTTTTTTTTAAATTTTTATTAAATTCAATAAATTTAATACAAAAATACTTACGTTTTATCTTCGCCTGCCATTTCATTTGTGTATGACATTTTTTATTATTTTGACAGTAATTTGTTCTTTGAGCCGTTCACAATAGTAAAATGGTTATAAAATATGTAAAACAAAACTTGGTATCACTCAGCAAGCGGCGATAGAATTTTTAATAATTAATGCTATTCGTATACTCTCCTGCACGAATTCTACTAGATTACTTTGTTGTTGCTTTAAAATGTAAAATTTTTGACAGGCGAGCAGAGCCCAAAAATAGCGAGCAGAGAAGGGACCAATCGATGGCAGCTAATAGTAACCGTATAGACAGCTATAATCTCTTATAGATAGTGTCGTTGAGCTCACATCATGAGTTCTGATTGCAATCTACTTTTCTTTTTCATATTCTTTTGCCAAAGTGTACTTATAAAAGGACGTCTATTTCAATTAATCAATTAAACCACAACTTATCTTGAATTCCTAACTGCTTACAGCCCTCCTTTTAATGTCAACCACATAATTTTCTTCTATATTAGGTTAAGTTATGTAGACTTGAACGTATAAATCATCGTTTTCTTGTGATACCATGAACTCCTAAATATATGTAGAGCGTCAAGACTCAAGTCAAGTCATACATTAATTTATTATTTATTTTTTGCAGTTAATATCTAATCCATGCAATCCATCTAGTTTGCCGAAGTTAGTGCTACCAAAATGTTTCAGCATCAGTCTAATAAAAGCTGAACAGTGAAGTTGAAAGTGTCTAGATATTTCAATCCCGGCTTCCTCCACCTGCTTGTAATTCTTTTCCATTGGACAAAATCCAGTAAGTACTCCTACCATTGCTACAAGTTGAATCTTGTTGAGTGCCAGAAGTAGGGTGAGCTTGGTCCAAAATCTCGGAGTCACGTAAGTACTGGTCGTCAACCAGAGTCTGCTAACTCATACGAAGACCACTGATCCAACGCTACAACGCAGGGGGACAATGGACAGCAACTCATCTCTTATCTGCTAGTTTGGGGCAAGGATTCCCTTATGTGCAAGCTCAACATCTCTGCAGATACTTTGTTGTGTATTTTCCATTAATACTCGAGATTGCCTGATTTGAGAAGTATCTCCTAGAATTCTCTATCTGTTCCTGGCTTCTCCGTTCTCAATCGCTTTCTGTTCTATTATTCACCTACGAAATGGATTTTGAATTAAATTCTATACTTTTTTGTAATCTTTCTATGAAAATCTAAGCTTTTTCATTATGTAATTTTTTTGAATTCTGCAAGTTGGCAAAACTGAGAAATTTACAAATTAGCAGATAACTTTTGCTAATTATTAAATAAAATTGTTTGAGTTTTGAATAAGACATACTGAAAAACTGGAAATTTAATCCAATGTAGGCTACACAATAGCATAGCTCGAAATTCTAGAGACAAATCAAAATATCACAGCGTACACCATTGCCTGCAATTCATTCCTTGTCACACCTCGCGCTCTCAAGAATTTAATATTCTTTGCTCGTTGACTCAATTCAAACAAATGACCGAACATTCGCTAGTTGTTACCCTGCTTCTTCTACTTCTTATACATCCTTACATAATTTCCACTTGCTTTCACGTTAATTTCATTTCATATCTGCGGCTAACGGCTAAATGTGTAACCAACAAACATATTCTTTTCATTTCGTTAAATTTTTCGCTTTTGTTGTGTTGTCCATATTTTTCAATGCTTATTAAAAATACGCCACAGACATTGTCATTGCGGTGCCGACGTGCAGAGATAGTGAGAAAGACAGCAGGAGAAGGAAGAAAGCAGAGCTTTTACTCTGTCTTTAGTGGAGTCTGTATAGCCGGGGTTAACGGCCAGCTGCAGACGTGCCACAGAGCTGCTGTGCCGACACGGGAACATAAGGAGTTAGTACTTTTTTTGTTTAAAGTACTCAGTGCGCTCTTTGATGCACGCCGCTGTCCTTCACTTGACACTTGGCTAGTAAGTTCAACTACTTTGTCGGCCAGCTGCGACTTTTGTGTAAAGTTTTCCTGCTTTTCTAGAATTTTATTCCTTTTGCACTCATATTTCGCACTTTATACGAACATAATAAAAGTACTAAAGCACTGAGCATCAGAGATGGTAATGTAAGGGGCAGAGAGTAAAAGAAAGAGCGGACGTGCAGTGGCAGACACCCCGACAAGGCGACAACATAAAAGTGTTATTGGTCGCCCTTAGACTTGGACTTTGAATTGCTTTGTCGAGGTAGCGACAGTCGTTTATAAATTTTTAAATTCCATTCAGTGCTCGCACCTCTGTCTCCGTAGTCTACTCGACAGTTTAGTGGTGTGATCACAGACATTTGGTGCTCAAACTCAAACAAAAACACCTTGCAGGCTAAAACAACAGACCAGCAAACAAGTGCCACCTAAATTAAAGAAGGGAAAATTGTTCATCTACATTATTCATTCTTTTATTTCACTTACATTTTTCGCACAAATACACTTACAGCACACAACTGACCCGACCCAATACAATTCAAGGTGGCAGCGAAGACAAACAATGGCCAAAAGGCATAAATAAGCGACAGGATGACCGAGCTTCGAGCTTGTGCACGGCCCACAAACAATGCAGACAACGAAGAGGCAGACAGTGAAATCACCATTGCGGCATTGTGCACTCCTCTCCTCGACGGCGTATGTGAGTTATAGGCGAAATTGGTCACTACGACCCACTGCTGGTATGTTACAAAAACAAATCAGCGTCATTTCTACTTATAGTTCAAGCTTTATGGAATGCTTTAAGCGTAGACAGACATTCCTACATACCTACATGGCATACCTATCTTCTGTTTTTGCTGTAATATTGATGTCACGTCCACTTGTATTGACAAGATTTCGATTTTCTTCTCCACATACTTTAAATAGTTTTCTTATTTGCCAAAGTAGGCAAACTTTTCCAGAATCTTTTTCACCCACTGCGTACTTTTACCACTTTATTGATTCTTTCTTGTGTTCTTTTTGCATTTCTTTGCGGTGACTTTTTTTACTTCAAACTTTTTCAAACTAAAATTGATTCAGCTGTAGAATTATTAATTGATTAGTTTGGTTTATTTCTGTAATTCGTACGAGGAACTTTGTTTTCTTGTTTGTACAAATACTGAACTAGTTGTAAACATTCCTTGTGTAATACATTATGCAAAGCCATGGCAAAGCTGTTCTCGTTACACATTTTCCATTATTTTTAACCTGTTTTTTGGACTTCAGGGTTTTGGTCTGGGGAAGTCAGGGATATCGCCTCTGAAATTTTTTGATCGCGTTTTCATTACTTTTATTGATGATATTTTTTTCCGGGGAAGTTTTAGTTCTTTACACTGTCATTACTGTCGCGCTCCTCCGCATGGATTGCGGGTCCCAGAAACTAAAAATATGTTCCCTGCGCACTAGACCAGAGTTACAGCCTCCTCACACTTCCGGAATCTTATGGATGAAATGGCTATAACATCCTCTTAGACAACTCTAAGAAAATTTTAAAGGTTTCGTAAAGTCAAGGTCTTGCTGATTTATTTTTGGTCCTTTACAGTACTAAACGCCAACCGGAAACGTTCTATGCTAGACGTCTCTAAGCCCATTTTAAAGGCCTCTCTTGCTGGTTCTGTTACCGAATTGTAAAGCAATCATAATCGGTAGAATTTCTTCTCTCCTCTAGTAGTAGTTGTCTACAAGAATGGAGATTCTCTCTCTCTCTGAAATTTCTGTTTACCTCGTAGTTCATTGAAAGCCATTTCCCGAAAAAAAAATGTTGAGGTTAGTTAAAAAATGGTGTGATATCGAATTTACTTAGATACTTTTTTGAGAGCCCTGTGATCGAAGTATAATCGAGATTTTTGCAAAGTTATGGTATATTATAATGTGATTTTAACAAATCAGGGACACATATGCAACCTCAATGGATGTAGTTTTATCCTATAAAAGGCTGAAGGGAGAGAGACTGAAGTAAATGTAAAATTCTGTATGATCTCCATTCTTCAAGACATCTAGAAATAAAGGATGCCTTAGTCCATTGAAATAGCTTTTCTTTAAAGTTCAAGGCTGGTAACCCTCTTGGGGGTATTGAAGTATTATCTGGTCATCTTCATTATTTCACCAACTTCACACATTTCAATCTTTTTTTTTTAGTTTTCTCGTGTACTTGCTTTGCAGACCTGGCTCTTTGCAAAAATCGGGGGGATTACAAACATACATATGTATATATATACTGAATAGCATGTTTTTAAACTACAAATACCCATATGCATTCTCTCAAATGTGTTTACACTTATGCCACTTTACGATTGCATGAAGCTGTAAGTAGTTTTCCATGTCACATTCTTCTCCGCACATAGTTCAACTTACAACGGGATACACTTTGATAAACTCATACATACTCGTGGCATGTAAGCGTTCGATGATGCGGAAAACTGGAAAACCATGTCATAGTCAATGACAAAAATAAAGCGGAAGCGAAAGCGTCGACAAGTGAGTGGAATCAATGCAAGCGGAAATGAAAAATCTAAGGTTTATCTATGTAAGTGTTAGAAGTCTTTTTCATGGCACCTGTGCTGTTCACGCTATGCATTTATTAATAGTGGTAAAGAAGGAAATTAGAATTTAGTGAAAAGATGCATTGATAGTGTGCTTAGAATAATATTCACATGGTTCGAAAATGTGAATATTGAAATTTAATCGAACTAGTTGAGAAGAAGCAATTTATGTGTATCCGATGCACAAATCCTTGTAAATTGTATCTCGAAGAACTGTCTAAATTTTCATTAAGATCGGTTGAGAAGTTTTCGAAAAATCTTACAACAGTTTCTGTAACAGTTGGATTTGCATACATATCTTTTCTGATTATAGAATTCAGAAAGCATGTTCAAACCACACAAAAATAGTACGTTCTCTTCTTTCAAACTAAGTAATTTTTAGGTATAACCCGCCCTATCTCAAGAAACATTTTTCAATTATTCCGAGGAAAAAAAAATACAAAACGCTTACAAAAATATGCATAAAGTTGCAAAACGAAACGGCAAATTGCATTTCGTATTTATGTACATTGTTGCCGAACGCCATCGCCACAGCTGTCTGCTTGCTTCCACAGCAGATAATCTGCAGTTTCTCACTACCGTTGGGACCACGTGTGTGGCATTGGCCACCAAATACACACAAAATCATGTCAAAATGGAAAAAGTAGGCGATCACCACTAGTTAGCAAGCCATTGTGAGGGCTGCTGCAGCTAATATTGGCATAAACATAAAGTTTTAGCACCGCCATATCTCGTCGCAAGGTGGAGTCGTCGCCTTAATCTCTTGCAGCGTCAGCAGTTTTTAAACCACTGCTTCTGCGTAGACACGCGTATAGACAGTCAGCCATACATTTGTGTGCTCATAAAGTACGAGCAATTAATTCGTGAAGAAATAAAAGCAACTTTTATCAAAGAAGAGACAAAATACATATACAAAGGGTACTTTTTTCTCTCCGGTTCGAGTTCGAGTTCAATTAATTAATGTTTTGATGCGCTTAGCCACCCAGTGAGAAGAATTGGATTTTTGTTTGATGGTAGAGGTAGGGCTTTCAGATTTGTAGGTAATTGTATACAACAATGGAATTATTGGTTGTCTTGCTTTGTCCGTTGCAAAAAGAAGAACTAATCAAAAACGGCTGAAGTGATTTTTATAACATTTCCCGGGACTACCTGATAGAATAGGAGTTATTAATAAAAGTGTGTGTAATATCATAAGTTGAGATATTATCAACTTCTACGATTCGCCAATCTTTAGAGAGTAGCGAATCGAACACAATTTAACAGCTATTCAAATTGATAATAGAGTAACACCAAATAAAGCGAGCAGAGTAATGGCGAATCGAAGACGCTACTAACTAGCAATATAGTTACAGTGTGTTTGTTGTTTTTTCTTTATTAAAATTACGTTTATTCATACAAATAAACATATATACATGGATTTAGTATTATAAAATCCCGTTATTCGAACAAGTTCACACAGCGGGTATCTGGTTCTCTTATGAGAAATTCTTATTTTTCTCCAAGATTTTTTAGCTGCATATTATTATACCATGAACAGGGTATATTAAGTTTGTCACGAAGTTTGTAACACCCAGAAGGAAGCGTCGGAGGCCCTATAAAGTATATATATAAATATTCAATATATTGAACTGAGTCGATTTAGCCATGTCCGTCTGTCTGTCTGTATATATACGAACTAGTCCTTCAGTTTTTAAGATATCGTTTTGAAATTTTGCACATGTTATTTTCTCTTCAAGAAGCTGCTCATTTGTCGGAACTGCCGATAGCGGTATCATATAGCTGCCATACAAACTGAACGATCGGAATCAAGGGCTTGTATGGAAAACTTCCGCTTTTTACTACATATCTCAACGAAATTTGGTGTGAGTTATTTCTAATAGAAATAATTTAATCTCCGAAAAAATTGTTCAGATCGGTTCACTGTAGCATATAGCTGCCATACAAACTGAACGATCGGAATCAAAGGCTTGTATGGAAAACTTCCGCATTTTACTATATATCTTCACGAAATTTGGTGTGAGTTATTGCTCATAGAAACAATTTAATCTCCGAAAAAATGGTTCAGATCGGTTCACTATAGCATATAGCTACAATACAAACTGAACGATCGGAATCAAGGGCTTGTATGGAAAACTTCCGCATTTTACTACATATCATCATGAAATTTGGTGTGAGTTATTGATCATAAAAATAATTTAATCTCCGAATAAATTGTTCAGATCGGTTCACTATAGCATAAAGCTGCCATACAAACCGAACGATCGGAATCAATGGCTTGTATGGAAAATTTTCGCATTTGACGTGGTATCTTCACGAAATTTGACATGGATTACTGCTTAAGGTAATAATATAATCTCCGATTAAATTGTTCAGATCGGTTAACTATATAACCTTTATGTTTGTAGCAAATAATCCGGCTAAAAAGAAATAGTAAAATGCTTTCTTTTTTTTACTTACTTTTTCTTACGTCTTTAGATTTGCTTAAACACATAAACACATTAGTTACTAAAAGAAATGCACCTGTGAAGGGTATATTAGTTTCTGTATAGCCGAAGTTAACGTTTTTACTTGTTTTTGTTTCCTTATCCTCGTTATATTTATTTTTCTTATTGTATGCACAATAAGATAGTAAATGTGAAACGGACAGACAGCATCAGCAGGCCTGCTAGACAAAGAAGAAAATGTTTATTTTTCGGACAGCAATGTTTACAAAAAAAATATGAGAAATCAAAAAAAAATAAATTTTTAAAGTCGCAGGTGTGCAACCGACAGCTGCAGTAAACATACTGTCAATTTGCATGCGTCTATTACTTAATAAGAATAATACACCGAAACCGATCTACACACAAACACATTCGAAATACATTTCCAAATGTCATGTTCATTGTCTAAAATTGCGAAAATTACTTGTTTGTTAAATTTATGGCAAAATAAAATTTATTAATAAGTTTGTATACATTTTTGTTTGCCACCTGCTGGTGCATTTTACAACAAACAAATTTTTAATTGATATGTATAAAAAGTATTTTTTAGCTGTCAGTTAATTCTATCTACATAATAATATATACATTATGTGCATATTGAGCACGCAATATTTTTATTTACAATCCCCAGTTGGTATGAACTGTTATGGCCAGCAATCTAAAGCTCTTCATAAGCGCTTGATTTGTGGCCAGTAGTAGAGCAAAATTCAACTGGGACTACTGGCGCCATAGAGAAAATGTCAAAAATTGCAATAAAATTTGTGTGCAACAACAACAACAATTCTAGTACATTAAAAGCAAGTAGTTCACATACTTGTGTGTAGTTTATGTACTATATACAAGTACACTCATAAATGTTGGCATACCAAATGTATTTATCATATATTCCACTGCATTAGCCATTAAATCGCTTGGCTAATACAATCATTTGAATAATTTATGTCAGTTAAATGTTGTTGCTCTATGAGGACATATAGATTTAGGCAAATACATATATAAATACTGAACACATATGTATGTACGAGTATATACAACAATATATTGTAAATATAATTTATTGACATAAAAATGGGCCCATCAAAAACACAGTATCAAAACCCGCTTACAATTAGTATTTTCTGATTAATATTTAACTAGTCTGAAAAGTATTAAAAATATGTTTTATAAAGTGAAAATATTTTTTTTCTAAATATTTTAAAAATTAAATGATCTTGAAAAAATTTTGAGATTTTTAAGGTGTACTAAATTATATATTATCTCTCTAAAATTTTTTTATTTAAAATAATATATACATATATAATTACAATTTCCATTAAAAAATGCTTGTTCCGAAAAAATATAGTTCACTAACTAGTTGGATTTGAATTCCATACTAGTTTTTAATTTCAGGGATATGTCGCATATTTCTAGGCACATTTCTTGTATGTATGCACAACTTAAATAATATTCCCTTTTAAATTTATGTAAATTTTCCACATTGACAAGTAAATATAAAATATATAATTGCTCGCCAAATTTACTGCTGAATTATTAGTGGTCATATTTATAAGTACATTATTTTTACTACTGTATATTTAATATAAGTTATTATCAGGCAATATGAATTTGTGTTACAATTTGACCAAAAATGCGTGAATTAAATTGAATGAAAATGTAAAATAAATATAGAGAATTTAAAGGGTAGAAAATTGTTTCCTGGATACATATTCATAAAGAAATTCATTAAGTTAGAAAAATTTAGTTTGAAGGGCGAGGCATTGCTTGCTTTATAGTGAAGTAGAAAATGTTTAAATTTTATTAAAATAATATAAACTTATTTTTACTATAGTCAGGATTCGTAATCAGGAATCGTTAAGAGGAGTTACACACAATTTACTGTTCAGTTCACTGTTCTGACTTCTGAGCTTAGAGATCTCGAAATTGATAGTACTCCCTAAAAGCATACGATATGTTCAACATATAGTTTTTCTCTATGTTAACAAAAAGCTAATTTAAATCACAAATTTTTCATTTTGAAACCAATCAACAAAATAGAAGCTTCGTAATACATAAACCCAATAGCTAAAAAAATATAATGAAATGATACCACATACCAATTATCTTTGAAAAAGCTATTAAAAATACTTTTTATATCCTCAAATCCACATGTGATCTTTTTAAACTTATAATCCAACTCTGTATTAATTAAAATATTTAATAATAATAATGTACGAGTAAGTTTGCATACACATTAATATTTAGAGAGAGATAATTTTATTATGTTATAAGTAAAAAATTACTAATATAATTATTTAAAATTTTTAATGTCCATAATTTTCGCATTACTGCAGTGTCCACTTTTCTCATTAATAATATAATATTTAACTTCTTTTCAATGCAAATAAAAGAAAAATCAAGTTCACCACCAAATTTCTGCTAATTAGCAGTGCTCTATAGGTGATAACATTGCCAAATGCTGCAATCACACACTGCAAACGCACAACAGCGTAATATTTGCTTTTTCGTTTTCTTTCATTGCATACACGAATATTACACCTCGAAGTCATTAAGCATTTGCACACACACAACAAACAATGCAGTTGTTGTTCGCTTGCATTAGAAACAAAGGTGAATTGCATTTTCATGCATGCTCATTCATATTCTCCTGTGCTCGTGGTCGTCGTTTATTGCGCGTCGGCCCATTGTCACGATTCACACCACAGCAAAAGCAGCAAGGTGGTGTGGTGGTGCAGTCATTGTATTTGCGTGGGTGTCGGTAATTACGCGTCGGTTTGTTCGTGGTCGTGATAGAAGTTTTTAGAAAGTAAAATAAAATAATATTTATTGAAGTTTATTCATTATAATTATATGAAAAAAGTGACACATGTGTATAGCTGTTTAATAAATATGAATGCCGTATTAATTAATTAAGATAAAAGTGTGTAAAAGTCTTTTGTGTGCAGTAGCAAGCAATGTGCCGGTTTGACAAACATGTTTTTGCATGCTAGTGAAAAAATGTGCTCTGCGTCGTGTCATTTCAAGGTGATGCGTGTAATAAAGTGAATTGAACAGAAATAGAATTATTAAGGTTGGATAGTTTTTTCGTTAAATTACAACAATTGATATTGTAAATATGTATGCAGTGTTAATTAATTAAGGTAAAAGTGTGTGCAAGTGTTTTATGTGCAGCAGCAAACAAAGTGCCGGTTTGGCAAACATGTTTCTGCATGTTAGTGAACAAATGTGCTGTGCTTGTGTCGTATCAAGGTTGATGCGTGTAATAAACTCAATTGAGCAGAAATAAAAATGACTAAAGTAAGGAAGTTTTTTCGGTAAATTATAAAAATTGCTATCGCGCGATCGTTTCGTTAATAAAATATGCGCCGTTCGATAAAATTCTAATTATAAAAATATGAACTCTATAGAAATTGGTAAGTGCATTAATAAATCCAAACAAATTGTAATTTACACTGGTGGCCAGAAAAACTGGTACAATTTTTTGTTTTACATTTTCCGACAATCTGGTATTACTTGTTTTTGATATTTTAATGTGGAATATAGTTACAAATAAATAATAATATATATTTAAATATTTCAAACATCATACAGGATTTATAATAATTCGGAAATTTCTAAAAAATGGCACCGAAACTTTTAAAAAATTTTATTTTTAAAATTATTAATTTTTAGAATTATTTTTGTTAATTCTTATTATATTATAATTGAATGGTCTATAAAACTGCTTTGAATTTTATGACTTTCGGTGTTGTATGATAAATAATTTCTTATATGGAAAACAAAAACGTGTATAATTTTCTGGCCACCTGTACCTTATTGTTCTTATTTTTGACTTTTTTATATAAATTAAATTTAACCTAAAGAAAGATGGCGAATTTTCTTATTTCATTTATTATTATTTTTTATTATTAAATACCTTGTTCTTATTTTTGACTTTTTTATATAAATTAAATTTAACCTTAAGAAAGATGATGAATTTTATTATTTCATTTATTATTATTTTTTATAATTAAAAGTATTAAAAGTTTGAATCTGCATGAGTGTAGAATATTTTTCATCAATTTGGGTAGGTAAATTGGAATCATACAATAGCTGGTTGGGGGAAACTTAACCGTGGGTGAAGTTCATGAATTTTTTTTAGAGGATTTCTGATTTTACAATAATAAAAAAAACCGAGATAGGATAATCTAGAAAACGTTAGATTAGAATATGTTTTTCTCAAAACGGATACTTAATACATCGTTTTTTAGTATAAACGTTTTAACTAAGCCATATTTTAATAGTAAATTTCAAACCATTATTAAGTCATGACTGTTTTCAATATTATGTAATTTGTTTTTGATGGCTTGTTTTGGGCTTTGGGCTTCCATTCCACTTTAAAGTATATTGAGGGAAGTAAGAAGTATTATAAAGTATAATGTGTGTCCTTTTCCTATTGATACTTTTAAATTGATGTAAAAATTCGTTGTCAAAACATAATTTTTAAATTCTTTCTATTTCGGATACCGTTAAGAAAAGTGTATGTGGGCACTACGCTCCCATGTTCATATAGTTTCTGCGAGTGTAAAATCATAACACTTGATTTTCAATTTTACATTTTGCCTCTAGCTGCCAATCTTTTCACGTAACAAACACCTGTTCGGATTTTATTCGGTATAAAAATCATATACAAACCAGTAATTAAAAATAAAAATCCCATTATAAAGAAATCGAAATATATTCCCGGTATCACAGTTTAGCTCGCCGCCAGTCCACATGCATATTTAAATGGAATGGAAAGAAAGAAAGAAAGAAAGTACACAAAAATTCTATGAAATTTTCATTAAACCCTTTTATGGCAAACTCTTGCGCAAATTTTATCGCTTTCATGTATTTTTAAGCTTAAACTAACAGTAGCTGTATTTTTTATGCCGTACTTAATTGTGCTTAAAAATGCGTAAAAAAGTGCTCACATCTCCGCACACGCCACCCTCTCCCCCCTCTTTTTTTTTCGTTTTTTGTACACTGGGCCACTTCATTTATGTTCATAGCTGCGAGCACTTGAAAAAATGTTGGCGCGGTTGGAGAGCAACAAAAAATGTTCGCACCAAAAAAAGGCATTAAATGTTTGATTTTTTTTATTGCGAAAAGCAAAACAATTTACACCAAAAAGGCTACTGAATAGAATAATAGAAACTCCGCTGAAAATTAGGAGTTTTCGTTGTGTATTTTAAAGCTTTCACAGTAAAGTTCTAAGCAAAAAGTAAACTTCTAATACGAATGTTTGTATGTATGTGTGTGTGTATGTGAGTAAGTGCGGGTTGTTGTTGACAGCGGTGCCGTTGATTTATAAGTATACACGTCTCTGAAAAGCGCCAAAAAGTTGCATGTACCCGTACCGCCGCTTAACGGTAATTCAAAGGGATTGCTAAGCCGCTCGTGTAGGAAGTGGCATACTGGGTAGAGGCAAAAAAAAAACTGCAGAAATAATTAAACGGAATGAAATGAAATTAAATTAAATGTAAATACTGATGATGACTACCACAATCAGCTATGACTATGAGTGGCTATTTAATGGCGCGAATGGGTGAATTCGCGTAGAAGCGTAATAAAAAGCGGCTTAGAAGGTATGGTTTGGCGCAGAAGACATAAAGCAAATCTTGATTTCAAAGAAACAACTGTACGGTGATTTGGTAAGGCGGCAAGTGAGTGTAGCTTGCACCGGCAGCTGCCGTCTTTGCGAGAGATTTATTTGGGAAACTTTTTTTGGGCGAACTGTTTTTGTGTGTTGTCTTGAAATTGCTTAAGCTGAAATATAAATAAATTACAGTCACATTGTTTTTGTCCATGGACCACCAAGCAGCATACATAGTATAAGCATTCGACTTTTGTCTGCCTCCCGCTTCTCACTAAACAAAAAGCGCGCTCCTACTCATTTAGCAGCAGACGGTCACACGATGATTTATTTTGCCACATGCAAATCACAGCCTTTCGAATTATTTTTTTTTTTTAATTTTCTTTTATTTAAATATTTATTAATTTCAATTTTATCTGTAGATAATACAACAATGCTATATAACGCTACATAAATCATCGCACCAAATAGGCTTAAAATATTAATATAACACTTGAGTACAGACATATGAACGTATATACAGGTATATAACTCACATAATACCCTATATTTTATTCACATGCACCTGTCGCCTTTCAATTCACTTTGCTATGAGCGAGCTGCTGAAATTTTTTGACATCATTTGTATTTCAAAATAATAGC
This sequence comes from Zeugodacus tau, assembly GCA_031772095.1. Taxonomy (NCBI): domain Eukaryota; kingdom Metazoa; phylum Arthropoda; class Insecta; order Diptera; family Tephritidae; genus Zeugodacus; species Zeugodacus tau. The sequence goes on along the minus strand of CM062650.1, from coordinate 39,460,430 downwards.
ATAACATTAAATTTAACGCTTTAATACTATTTGAATCAAATTATTAAATAAATTATTCAGCTTTTTGCACACAATAAAATTTTATTCTCAGCGATCGAGTAATAATTTTAAAATATTTTCGATTTATAAATAACAGTTTATTTAGAATTGCGAGAATATGATACCAAATATTAAATATATACAATTTATTTACACTTTTAGCTATTTAAATACAAAAAAATATGTATACTTACTATAAATATTCATATATTTGCTTGAAAAAGCAACTTTTCCAATTATATTTACATAAACTCTTTTGACTTCACTTGCTTTGTGTTACATTTGTTTAATTCGTCGATATATTTTATTAGTAAAACCACTTACACACTCCATACAAACTGACAAGGCATAGTAATATCATGGCACGAGCCAGTTTCTGATTTGCTTTGGTTTATTTGCGTTAATTCTTTTTTGTTTTGTTTCATTTTCACATAATTAATCTAAAACACTTCGTTAAGAGTCAACTATTTTGCATATTTAAGCGATTAACGTTTTCGATTTTGAAGCAGTCGGCTAGTTAGTTGGACACATTTTTCTGATTGCCTCTAGCTCATTATAGGTTTAATTAGATTTAGTACATTTTACGTTGGAATGTAAAATATGACAAATTAAGTTATTAAAATTAAGATGATTTAGTCGGCTTAGCAATTTCAACTTGATTGGTTTCTATATATGTAAGTAGGTTCTGCATATGGGTCTTCACTTTTCTGAAGTTTTTATTAAAATCTTAAATGATTGACAAATCAAGTGTTAATTAAATTTTATAGAATTATTTCATCAAATAAAATACTTAAAAATTAAAGAGAAATCCAGTAGACAGTGTTGAAGTTATTTCATTAATATAACCCATTGATTTAACATACCCCACAAAAATAGTTTCACGAAATCGAATCACATGATCTTGGCTGAACACCAGACAGGTCCACTTGTTGATAAGATTGGGTCATCAACATTTGATGCCAATAAAGTTGTTGTATATTGTAATGTGTATTGAATCCGTTGCTTCTATATTTTACTATTGAAGATCAGAACTTATAAATTGAAAGGGTTAACTTCCATTAAAATTTGCACTGCAACTCCATTATTTATAGAGGGTCCTAAAAGTGTGAACCCTTATTTCAACAACTACGGAATTTTTGTGAAGAAATCTATGTTTTGAACTTCTTTATTTTGTTAGGATAAAGTATACCACGGAATGTTTGTTCGGTAGTAAAGTGATGGAGATCAGGAGACGAACACTTTATTTCCTAATTGAATAATATGTTTACCTCGATAATTATATCAAGGACTTAGGAATCGAAACAGGTGTTAGTAATGTGTGTTCTGATGTTCCCTTTGATTTTTAAATATCTCATACAATATTATTTAACGATTTATGGAGGGTTGGATACTTCCATTTATGGTTTTACAGGGTTTTCCCACTTACGGCGGATAGTCCGGGTTGTTCGAAAGCATAAGATTTATTTCGATATTTTTGGGAGGATTATAATTTTTAGGTAAACCTGATAGTGGCCAATACTAAATTGACTTTGCAATTACTTATTTAGGAAAATTTATTTATTCCCACGGTTTTCGGAAAGGGGGAATATTATATAGAAGATGAAGTGTAAAAAATTAAATGTAAATAATTGATTTTAAGTGTCGAAAGTATTTTACAAAACATTATCGGGTAATATTATATATCGTTTAAATATTTCGATTCCACATTTTTAATTTAATTTAACTAATTTAAAAATAGCGTTTCATTACTTTACAACCATATCTAACTCGGCTATGACTAAGGAAAACCATAGACTATATGAAGCGTAACAAAATCACGGTAGCTTTAAGCAAATCTGACCACCATGGCAGTTCTGTTATCGTAGTTTTTTCCAAATCTTTAATCAAATACTAGTTTTTGGTGATTTTAATGAAGCTAAATATTAATAATTCCTTTGTTTTGGCGACGTACAACGCTGAGTATATGTAAATTTTGAATAATTTGGTGTTTAATGGCGCTAGTTGGCATTTATTAAGCTTTGTAGTCTTTTTGTAGCTCGTTTGTTAATTTCATTAAAATTAGCGCGCATGTTTTTTAAAACATCGACATTTAATTGATTTAGAGTGGAAATTATATTGGCTGTTTTAAATGCCGAAACAACAGCGAGTAGACAAGGCAAGCGAGCCAAAAGCAAGCCTAAAGATCTGAGGAAATAACTTAAATGAGCTTAAATTGACATAAGTTAAGATAGAGGCTTTGACTTATAGTAAATAGCTACGTCTATTTCTTGTCTCTAGTTTCTACTAATTCGAAGCTTTTGATTTTAAGCTATTGCTTAAATTAAGAAGCAGTGTGATATATTAAAAAATTTGGTCCGTTTAACTCAAATTCTCATTATTAACGAAAATCAACTTAGGCGCTTTTAACGGATTACCGTAGATTTATACACACATATTCCATTAAATAATGAAATTTACATGACAATAAGAGCTCATCTTCAGGCAAACACGTGCGGTTAAACATATTTATAAGTTTGTTGTTGCAAGTTACGGTTGGAAGATTGTATAATGTTTGGTTCAAAAAGGGAGACGCTTTAACTCACTTTAGCTGAAGGTGTTATTTTATGTTTCCTTTGTCTTCAATTGGTCCATATTTATTTAACTTTAATTAATTTACGATTTTATATAGGCATAAAAGCGTAATACGCCTTATATTTATCATTTGTTTTTGTTGACTTTAATTTTGGTCATATTTTCCAGCGTTTAACTGTATTCGCATTTATTGCTTCGATTTAATTGTTCGCTACTCAGCTTTAATGTCTCACAGCTTCTACATTTCAGTGGCATAATTGTAACCCAATAAGCATAATTGGCAGATATTAACACAGTATGAACGAGCTACTGTAACAGTAGTAGGCTTTTGGGCGATGAAGTTATGGCTGTTAGGATCTTGATTATCTGCTGTGTCTTTTTTAAGTAATTTTTTATTTTCTTAATTTTTTCGAATTATTTTGTTTACAGTATTAATTTTCTTTCTAGCATAATTGTATAAAGCTTAATTGAAATTGAATAATTATCACTTGAAATTGATCTTTATGAAAAAAATGCTTATAGGGTTGAGTTTCCTTAAAGAGCTGGGGGAGAATTTAATATTCATTTTTATTATCTTTTTCAATATCTGACAGATGCGCTTGTTGTTTTTGCCTGTATTGAATTTATGATCTCCCATGAAGCGCACACAAATATTAATTGCATCTTAATTGACCTCATTAAAGCAGCAAATAGTCGTTGGCAACTACTTGAAAGTGAAATTAAAGAGTTGAAGACATGAATTTTCACAATTCAAATTCTGTAGAAAGTTTGTGCTGGAGGGAAAACTTCTCGTAAAGTAGAGAGTACCAAAGTGAGGCATTAAAATTCACTGAAATTTGAAAATTTTAGAAGGAGAGAAAACCTAATGATTTGTGTATTTCGCATAATTAGTGTCCGATACTTTGTAATGAAATATCTGCAAATTCTATGCTATTTATATAGTGGCGCACTAAAATGGGGTGAAATTATGGAAAACATGACTGAGTCAGACTCATTAACGAGGCAAATACATAATTGTATTTTTTTGGTGTGAATTTCACGTTAGTTTTTCTACTAGCCATCCCCCATTCAACTTTATTTTCTAAGAAGTGATAATTTTTCAATAGCGGCACTCTCTTGCAATTCAGTTGAATTTTTCAATCCATAAAAATTCCATTCGTAGTGTTAATTTCTTTCTTGAGAGCCACTTTAATGTGACGTCAGTATAGCAATTATCTGCTAGGAAGAAATTTAAAGTGTCGTCTGGAACGATGGAATGTCTGTTTGTCAGACATTTTTAAGTTGGCAAATACTTCCAAAGGCTCTATGAAGAGTTTTTTTAACTTTCGTACTTACTTATTATACAGTTACTGCTGTATCGGACTCAGGTTCACGGAATAACTTAGGAAGTCGTGTGTATATAAACCTAGTTTTTAAATTGGCACACTGAGGTCCACGCACTTCTTCAAAATATTTGTCATACAAATTTTGAGAATGAGTACACGATACACTCACATACTTCATAACTACGCAATTCATTAAGCTTATAGTCGTAAATCTTAATTAATTAAATAGCCAATGAGTACCGTATGAAAAACCATGTTCTTTCTTTTTTACATAAAAAATTTTTAATTTTGCTTTTTCTCTTATCTGTTTACCGGCGGATGACGAGGCTAGTGAACTTTTCGCAAGTGTGACTTTAATTAATCGCTACTTTTTCATTGTTGTATATGGTTTCTTAGTAAATGCGTAAGAACAGAATCGTGGTTTCTTTATATTCATTTGTATTGAAGACATTATTGTGAATCACTGGAATAGCTAAGAAAAGGAAAGGACTCAGAGATTGGTAGGAAATAAGAAACCTTTGTAGTAGATATATTTCTCTCTCTTTGTATTACTGGTGTTTTTTGGAGCGAAAAATATCGGATTCCTCTTCTAAAAAATATTTAAACTATCCATAGAGGAGTACGTAAGGTTGTTTTGAGATAAGATCTGATTATTCATCTAAAAAAATGCATAGATTAAGCTTGATGTGTTTCATTTTTAGTATACGTTTTTCTTTTTGGAACTTTTTAGCATCCCCAGATTTCTGTTATAGGTCGATATAAGATATTTATATTCCACGAATGTGTAACGTAATCTGTTTTTCTTCTAATTAGAAAATAAGCTACTCGGGTTTTCGTAGTATTTGTCTCACTTTTTAAGATTAAAAAGCTGTCTAAAAGCTTTAGGCTTTCAAACCTAATTGGTTCGTAGGGGTCATCTTCACCAAGATAATTGATTTTTTTCAAAAGAGAACTTCTACGAACCATACAGCTTACCAAACCAATCAGAGTTAGATCGCCGAGAAATATATCTTGGTATAATACAATCCGGAATAACTCCGGTTGCATAGAATCGGCTGTTGTGGGAACTCTCTAAACCAGACTTTGGATTGTTTATCATAAAATCGGATGTTTGTCATGGATTATGTATCTTTTTCTCATTCTCTTTAGCTTTAGTTTTATATTGTGGGAATGTATTAGTATCTATCTTACTAGTATCTAGAAACTTTTGTGAGAATTAAGAAAAACTGAAATTTTCATTTGTTCTAATCAGAATTATTGTCTTAATTCAGATTAATTAAAAGCTGTATTCAGCGCTTTGTAGACCTCTATAGAGTAGCGAACGCACGCACTCATAAAAATCTGCGTGCTTGAACACACAGAAGAAACATAAAAACAAGCCTTGATGACTCAAGACTCCAATAGAGTCTTACGAATGGCAAATTGCCTTCACTGAAACCGCTAGCCTACCATGTACGCAGTCAATGAAGTACTATTTAAGTTCAATTTTAATGCCTATTCTTCGTAATGTGACTTTGCTGTGTCTTTTCTTTTTGTGTTGTCCACGTTATGCTGCTACTCTTTCGATGAATTCAAATGTCTGTTGTTGGAAGCTGCATGTGAATCTTCAATTTTAATTTTACAGTTTTAAAGGTTTAGTACACACATAGCTCTTTGCGTTTCTTTACTTCGCTTGCTGCTCCTGTGTGTCTCTCTACACGCTCCAACCCTATTAGTTGGCTCGGCAATTAATTGCCCTTTGGGGTCATTGTGGCAATGCTACTAGATGTTGCAATTACTTATTACATACATATGTACATATGTATATATGTATGTTTGTATGTTTGTTTTTTGTGGATGTGCATTTATAGTCTTGCTCAATGGTTTGCTGCTGTGCTTCGCTTCCCTTAGAGCGAGTTATTTTCATTTTTTTTTTGCCTGCCTTAGAACCGGAAAGTCTCAATATAAATTAACCTCTAGAAATTAGGTCGAACTGACTAATTAATGTGTTTGCAACATATCTGTAATGTCTAATTTGTTGTTACTGGCGATAAAGCAAAGAGCAATTGATGAGTTCAAACATAGACCATTTGCTACAATTAACGATTGTAGGCAATATTCTCAAGGCATTATTTGTCAAGCAAAGAGCATTCTTTTTTCATTCCATTCCATCAAAGACATGTATTGTTTGTATGCCTTTTTGTGTTGTTAAATTGTGTTTCGCTCCATGTAGCTCGTCCGCTTATTATTCAATGCCGGTTTGAACTCGTAACAAACACTTTCTCCGCTGTCGAGCTGCAGGTTCTTTTTTACATAAATTCAAATTTAGCTATTAACCTTAACAAATTTATTTTATGCGACGCCCTAAAATGCTAAAGTTATGTGCATATAAGTATGCTCACACTCACAAAAAAGGTCTCGAAAGAATTTGCATTTGACCCAAAGCCACTTCGCAGCCAGCCGTAACCGCACAGCAGGTGACTAGGCTGTGTGAACTGCTTGTTGTTGTTGCTTGGGGGAGTCCATTTATTATTTTCCCAAATACTTTTGTTCACACCATTTCTCTGATTCGCTACAATAACTATTGCCAACAACAACATCCACATCGTTCGTAATAGTTTCATATTCATCTATGAATCTTATTGCACTTTCTTATTTCCTTGTATAGCTGTCGATTTGAGCCTAAGAGCGCCACTGCGCTAAACACTCTATCACCCTAACCACGTGCAGGTCACAATTCTCATTGTCTGCTAACTAATTCCAATTGATTGTGCAACAAATCGTATGCCGTTCATTGTAACTGAGCCTATTCTATTGTTTCGTGGTTCACGTCTCTTCTTTTCTTTTAATCCGTCGTTGGTTTAAACTTTATTGCAGCTAATTTCTTTAGTATCGCTTTTAATTGGATGCGCTTAGTTTCGTATTTTTGTCTATTGAACTGAGAATGTATATTGATTTTACAATTTACAAACTATGCATAGAGGCTGAAATATTAGAATTGGAAATAAGAGTACAGCGTTTGAGAGTTTTATTTGTGGAACAAATAAGGACTCACTTAGGTGAGTTAGTTAACCTAAGGCTCAAATACCGATTAATACTACAATTCTACTTTTTATTTCTTCGGTCTAGTCAAAGATCGGTTAAATCTATTCCGTTCTGAAGACGCGAAGCCTTTTTGATCTCAAAGCACTCCACAACTCTGACACTATTCTATTAATATTCCGATAAGGTTTCCATTTTGACAATTCTTCAATAGTATAGAGTCATAGAATTCACTCCCAAAAGCTAAATATTTTCGTCGATCCCGTACATGTATTCTTGTAGAGATATAATTCAAGCTTTATCTATAAACATTTACATTTAGAAGAACAGAAATGAAAAGTCCTAGATTTAAATATATTACTTCTGAATTACTAATGACTAATGGAATCCGTCGCAATGCCTACAGGATTATTTCGGCAAAAACCCTTCGGAAGTTACGACCAGATAAATTGTGTGGACTCCTCGGATTAAAATACCCACAACTCTAATTTCTGATGGAAGATAAGCCGGCAGTAATTTGCGGATAGATAGAATATATGGTCTGGTTCGCATTATGGACTTTCGTTGGAAGCAGACTGCTTCGATTTAACTGAAACTTGATATTATAAACCATGTGAAGATAGTTACCTACTTTATTTCCACAGGACCTCTTTGTATTATAACGTGTTTTTGGCAAATTTTTCCCTTCAAAGACTTTCTATAGGTACTGATTTTCCAGTTTAGTTGTTTGTCGGTGAAGTGTCTTCAAACCGTCGGAAGGATGGGAATATAAAACCCGTTGTTGACTTGATTTTGTTATTGTGAAGGCAAGTCGGTATGATTTTTGTGTTATGTCTTCGCAAAAAATCACTTCGGAGTTGAAATGTCTTAAAAATGACTAATTTCAAAAGATGCTCCGAGATCCTTCATTATGAGAATATCCACCGTTTGAAGAGCTATACAATGTGGAAGAGTGAACATATGCTCATGTAAAAGACGATGTGACTAACATAACGGCTTACCATTTACATTTATTTACCAAAACATTAATCACATAACTGCGTAGCTTTCCTCCAGTTCACCCATATACTCGTACATATGCGTCTGTACGCCTTTAGGTATGCTACATTAGATGTCAAAGTTGAGGTGTTTGAGGTTGATTACGATATTTTTCATATGAACACAAGTGTAAGGAATATTTATGTGTTTTATTTATTTGGCATTTTCTCATTCTCATTTTCTCCAGCCGCACAAAGTTTTACCACACTCGATATTTATTATTGGCTTATTGTTACAGCCTTGTCATTGCCCGCACGATGGAATGTCTCAACAAAAACAATTTGGCAGACACGAGAGTGTGAGTTAAAAGAAAATCCGTAGTTCATAGCCTCGTTCACTCATTCGTTTCGTCTATAGGTCACCAGGCTATCTGTGCTTGTACGACTGGCAATCAGTCAATGGTGCATGCAGTCAGCCAGTCAGGTATTGTGTGAAGGTAGTCTGTCAGTTGGTGAATGATTGCTTGTGTCAAACATTTAGCTGCCAGTTGTGATTGAGAGAACAGTAACTGCTGGCTGGCTGGCAATTTGCTTGTGTTTTGACCGCCTCCTGTCCTCAACATTTATGTGCTCAAACGAAGAAATACACAAATATTATGTTTTTATAACTGTAACAAGAGGCTTAACCCGCTCTCTCCCCCTTTCTACCTCACCGGCTCTTGTAACCGCTCAATTTGGCTGTCTACAAATGTTGTTGCCACCGCCTCATCTGTTTTTCTCGCAAATAAACCAACTAAAAATGATTGATTAATTCGTGTTTGAATAGTCAAATCCATTTTATTTACGAGCCATTACAGACGTTGGCAATAACAAAACTGGCAATATGGGCAATTGTAGCGTAGAGATGATTCGGCCATGCCTCAATTGCTGCTTCATGCTCATCCAGTTATATATCGCTGTTGTATTTGTTTTTTCAGTTGACTCTCTTTTCATTTGTGGCAATCTATCACAGTTGCCGGGCAGCGCTACTCGCTCTGTTTATTAAACTAAATTAGTGGTTTTGAAAACTATTCACTTTTTTTGTCTGCTCAACTTTGGCTTTAGTTTGGCTGCTCTGTTTTTAGTTTTAGTGTTTTTTGTGTATTTTTCAACTTTTCGGCATTTCGTAACTTTAATTGATTAGCAGTCAGTCACCTGAATTACCACATTGGCAACAACAACGTTTTGTTAACTATTTGTTGTTGTACTTTTCCAGCGATTCGAACCGTATAAAAACCATAAATGTTCCAACAATTTTATTTGAAGCATTTAGAAGTTGCGTTAATGATGCGCCAGTTAAATGTAAAATGTGGTAATAGTAGTTGGCTAGTCTTGTTTGTTCTGCTAAGCTTCTTTTTCGTTAATTTGTTTCTCGTAAGCTTTTACATTTTAATTGGAGTTGGATTCGGAGCTACTGTTTTCAAACTTGGTCCAAAATGTGATAATTGCTTAATTAGCTTTCATCTGAACGGTGGAAATTATCTATGAAGAGCAAAACTAATGAGTCATTCACTTGAACTGATTCTTTAGTATGGAGAGATCTGGAATGGTATTGGCAGCTCTACGAAGCATTTTCGCTTCTTTAGTAATTGGCTATAGCGATCTCGACACAGAATATAGCAAATCGCTCAGGATCGTACTTTTTTGGAAAAACTAAATAGAATGAATCCGTTTTAAGTGTGTTCAGCGGTGGTAGCTCTTTCGAGATTGGATTGCATTGGATTGAATTGGACCTTACAAAGATTGTTGTTGATGTTATTGTAGCGGTAAAAATATTCTTCAAAATTTCATTTTGGAAATGTTACGGAGTTGAGAGTGGCTGGTCGGATAAAAACTGGGCCCTTTCCGATTACATAGACCTAAAACGAGTTTGAAGATTGCATTATGCAGAATCGGTTTCACGAAGAAGCAACGGGTTTAAAATTATTTAAGGCTTCGAAAAACGGATGTATTATAATCAGGAATATTTCCCAAAACAGAGATCTGAATTTGCATGTCAAATAGAGTGCGACCGATTAAGCGGCACCAAAAATTAGGAATCGGTCGGACATGAATTCCAAAGAGTCCTAACGCTGTCTTTACAAAACAAAACTTTATTATTTTTTGTCTGCATCGAAATTTGAATCCTACGAAATCAAGGCTACTGAAACTATTGTTATGGCAGTGACGAACTACAGTTTTTCGGTTAACTAAATGGAATGAAATTTATTTTTTTCTGTATGCCATTTGCATCAGAGCTATGTACTTACTTTCCTTTCGTTGCATAGAGCTGTTGATGACTGTTTTTGATTTTCTGCCGCGTCAGCACGATTTTCTATTTTCCTACGTATTTCTACATTTTGCAATATATTTTTATCTTTTTTCTCACTTTACAAACCCGATAAGAGCCATTAAACTGTATGTAAAAAAAAGTGTCACTGTTATATTGTGGCATGTAAATAAATTTTATCGACTATTTGTTTTTCACTATTTAATTTGCATGCTGGTTTGATGTTGGCACTCTTGCAACTTGCAACGGAAACAGCGACAGCGTTCTTCCGCTGAACAACTTTCGCTCCGTCTGGTACGACCGTGTTGCACTTTTACGCCCCTTTGCATGTTGCAATGCTGAGCGCTTTATTGGCGCTAAAACACTGCCTTTTTGCAGCTTAAGCAAAAAAAAAAGCCCAACGTAAATGTTTCACATTGCACTCACTCGCCGTGAATGCTTTGCAGTTGCAGCGATTACATCAATTACGGTTGCACTCAATAAATTTTCAAAGGTTTTCATAGCATATGGCCGACTCTAGTAGCCCTGTAGGAAATGAAAATGATATTTTTATACACAAGTAACAGTGAGTTCAGGGAACGTTTCGTGGTCTATGTTTCAATGGATGGGTCCAGAATTCATGAGTTACGAATTTCACGAATAGATGATAAAGCTTTTTTGTAAAGATTTAGACTTCTAGGAATCATATCATTGTCATCATTGTCATATCTGAAATTGTTCGAACTTTGCTCACATTGGGTTACAAGAAGTTCAAATTCAAAGAATAAAGCAGATGGAGTTCTCTTCTGTTTAAAAAAGTAATATTTTTGGAATACAACCATTTTATATTAACCTCTGTTCTTGTCGTACTTGTCCTACGTGGTCTCCTTTTTATTTTGTCATTTTTGATATCTTCGATCATCGAATAATGTTAATCAATTGGATCCAGGGATTCCGCTGAACTCGATCTCGGCCTTCATCAAAGGCCTACTCAGACTTAATTCGATAGCGTTGACATCCTTTTTCTCCCAATGAAACTTCATTTAGAGGAAAGTTGAGGGTTAAAACAACCAACAATCTCAATTGAAATAGCATGTTTCTTAAAATTTCCAATTACTTTCATCTTCCTATAGGGTCTTCCACTTGATTTGATATGGCATCGTAACCATAGGTGAGTGTGTATTTGCTTATTGGAAAATTCTCTTTTGTTTGCTTCATTTGCTTTTAACTTTTTTTTTTGCATTTCCTGCAATTTTTATCTTAAAGTCTTTGAGCGGGTTTCACAGTGATGGTGCATATGTATGTATATGGAGTGACGATAACGAAATATTTAATTTGCATTATAAAATGTGGTAACTCTTAATGCTCCTTATACTTATGAATACTTTTCATACGATAAGTATAAGTACTTACATATATAAATGAATATATGATATTTGCCTGCGACATGTTACCAATTTGCGACACATGCCACTTGATGTCGATTAAGCCACTCGAAAATTGCGGCTGACTTCCTTCAATGGCTAATGAATTGTATTATTCATGCCGACAGCAGAGTGCAACTTTCGCAAATGCAATTGCAACTCGGCATTTGGCAAATGCATTTTCACCCTGTACACCCCACGATTATTGCGCCGTTGCAAGTGGTTAAGTGATTGCGATGTATTTTTTTTTTATTTTATTGCTTTGCAACCGGATTTGCATGCGATCCACTGTGATATAAAACAGCACTCTAGTTGTAATGCCTGTTGCTTACGGCGCGTTGCAACATCCACCACCCGGCGAACCGGCTGTGGCAATCCACCCACATGCGAAGCCCAGTTAACCGATACAAATTGCATTTATCACTTTCAATTGGTAAACATGGCTGCAAAGTATTTTTTACTCCCATCCCATGATGTGAATGTCGATTTTGCTGTGATTTGGTTGCCACAACAGGTCGTTGTGTTGTTATATACTTTATACACTTTATACATTTGCTGCTATGGAATCGAAGGATAATTTAATAGCATATTTCTTGATTAATGTAAAATCAGTTTTTGGATTGTCTGGTTTAGATCGATATTAATGAGCTATGAAATTGAAAAATGGGTAGCAAGAGATGACAAATTTACAGGATGCCTACCTCACTCTTCGTTAATGCAGTCACGAAGCAATATAATCTTCCTCCTCCACCGAAATATTAATTGCTGGATATATTTTAAGTCAATTCAGTTTTTTTCTGGACTTAAAGGCTAGTGCTGTTACTAAATATCCAAAAGTTGGTGGATCGGTTTGGATCGCGAGCATTAAATTTCGACTGTTTCCTCTATCCTTTCTTCACTAGGTCGCGCCAGTAATACATCTCAAGTGCAGACAATTTCCTATGTACTTGGTCTTTCCATTGGATACCTGAGCGTTCTTGCTTCTTTGTCCACTCATGGGTCTCTAATCTAAAGAGTTTTCTGCTGGAGCATTGTCTTCTAAGTGTAAATAAATATGGCTTAACCAGCGCTTAATTATATCAAGGTCGCGTAGGGCTCATACATTTCATGATTCCATTTTCTTCAGTACTTATCGCTCATGCTGACGACGCCAGAGACCTTGCGGAGAACAGTTCTCTTGAATGCTCCAAGTGCTTCCTCATGTCGGTTCGTCATCGTCCATGTTTCTGCCTGATGTTAAGAGGACCACTCCCCCCATTCTCGATTTAAAATTTTGACGATTTTCAATGGGCTGGCTTTCAGCCATAAATCAAATTGAAAAGTAAAGAAGATATTCACCGATTTGATTTATCCTAGTTCATACCATAGCTATATATGTATGTATAGAATAACATATTAAAATTTGGAACCGATTGGATTAATAGGTTTTGAGTAACCCCATGCGCCAGTCGTAAAAACACTGTTTCGAGAAAAACGCGCTTAAAGTTTTGAGAAGCAAATTCTTGGGTATAAAACTACCTACGCTTCCACCATAAATCGGCTATATCTTCAAGAGTTTTTGAAAATTTCGCTTGAAATTTTAAAGGAACATTCTTGACTAGTTTTAGGTTCGAATTAAATTTAAAAGAAAATACGATTTTTCGAAACCGAGAATGGAGGGGTCCCCTTAAGTTATCACTATCAATACTCATCCCTGAGACAGGAACCGATAGTGTATTCACTGAAAAGGTATCTGTCATCTTCTCCTTTTTCGAGATGTCTTCCTCCTACTTATTTTAAGAACCATATGAGCCAGGTTCGGTTTGTAAAATATAATGCGGTTATGGATATATTTCTATTAAATCTGCTCCAAGTGACATTTGATAAAATGTTTAGTTACTTTTACAATTCCAATTTGTAAAAATGGACTTAATGGTGCTTTGCATGCGTCCAATATTTTAAAAATAGACTTGATGTTACCAAGCAGACAATACCATCACATTTATGGATGGTGAGGATATTAGCTATGTTTTTACGAAGACATGAATCAGGGATATTCCGATTTTAATAGTCTCTCACTCCGGTTGTCTTAGAATCTACATATATAAGTTATTCATGGCGCACGAATGTAAAAAAACAAGTTCTGCTTAGATTTTCAAAAGAAGTAGCTTTGAGTAGACCCATTGGGTCTTAAAGTGTAGGTGGTCTCATTTATGTTATTTATTATTGTTTGTAATTTCATAATCATTTCATATTCATAATGTATCTTAATATTTCCATTTTGCGCTATGCCTACCCCCCTCGACTTGGTTTTGGGCAATCAAATAGAAGCTACGACAGTTAACATCTTTTCGATTACTATTATTATTCTACCAATACAAGACGTCACAGAAACTAGTTTTCACCATGAGCATATGTGTCTGTATGTATATTTCTGTAGACACCGCAAACTTTGAATATACAACTTTTTATTTGTTTTGCTCAAAAACGCATGAATAATTCAAAAATAAACAAATAAAAAACTATAAATGTGGTTTGACTTGTAGGAACGCCCACGCGACAGCGAGTTGCAAAAGAAATATGAATAATAAAAGCTTTATGAAAATGTTTTAAGTTTTAAAAAATGCATGGCATAAGTAAATAAAGGCAATGGTGGAGATGTAGTAGCAGCCTAAGCCAGCCAAAAGTGGCGACGATTTTCGTGCCAAGTGTTCGAGCGCAGACACACAAGTGTTTGAATTGGAAGCTAGGAAATACATTAATGTCTGTGATGTAGGTTTATGTGATTGTGATCATATGTAAATATGTAAATTTAACTGTTTTGTTTATGTCTAAGCCAATTTCGAGTGTTGAGCTGTCAAAAGACAAAAACAGCAACTGGCAAACCAGCAATTACGCGACGGCTAGTAAATTATGGATTTACACATACATACACACATACATGTGCCTCAGTTTTGCTTTGTTGACGAAAAATTTTCAAGAAACTTTGCATGTCATTAAGCCCGACTGACTGACTTGCTCCAGCTTGATGGCTGTCCAAATAAACGATAGACAAATTTCAGCTGGCGACACAACGCCATTATTTCGAAACTTTTATTTTTGCGGCGCCATTAACAATTGCATTAATCAAAGCATTTAAGTGCATTTTTTCGCAGCAGTTTAATAAAAGTGCAACAATTAAAACCAAAGCCAACAACAAGAACTTGTATTTGAAAACTCAAAAAAAAAGTCAAAATCCTTGTACAAATCCAAAAAGTGTTAAATGCAGTTTCAAATAGTCAAATTTTATTGAAGAGGAAATAAAAAAGCTGCAACTAAAATGCGTTTGCAACATGCCAACACAACACGCTGTCGAAAAAATGCAAAATCATCATTAAATATCTACAACTATAAAATGATATATTGAACAGAGGCATACAAACACTTTAAAGCGAGACACAATTATACGTACAACAACATTTTGAATGTGCAACATCATTGCATTTGCATGCTGCATTAGCTGGCAAACTGGACAGGCTGTCAGACAGACTTTCGAATGCATAAACGAGTTGGAGTTGTGTATTTTTCAGCCAGTTGTTAAGTTGCTGTAGAATTTTCAATTTTAACGTGATTTTCATGGAAAATTATTTTGCATTTTTTGAATGTTGTTGTTGTGAGCTTGCTTTTATTATAGTCACTAAATTCGGAAGGACATCTATTTCTATACATATTTTCCATTAACTGTTGTGATCTCAAGTGGCTTGGAGGTGATTTACAAAAGTTTTTTTTTTATCAAGGAATGAAGATATGTTTTGTGATTTTGAATTGGATGTTCTCGATCTAGCCAAGTTCGGACAAAGGTTAGAATAGGAACATTTTATTCTTTTAATTAAATTCTATAAAATCAACCATCTGCTGACAGATTTATTATCAAATATATTTTCCGTTGCCGCAGCAGTCAGTTATAATGTTCTGGTTACTTGGATTTATATCATTCAACGGCTGATAATTTGGAAGCATTTTCCAAAACTTCTCTCTCTTTTTATATAAGAGATATTTTATTCCGATGCAAGAACAATAACTTTGTTTCCTTCTTTGAAGTGGTGAGTCATTTTCGAGTATCCATGATGTTAGACATGAACAATCGTCAAAGTACTAATGTCAACTGCTAGTTCCAAAAAATCATATCCAACGATTTTCTTCCACCTTAATTTCATTAAACAATTTATCAAAGGTGGGCGTTTCAGATACAGTTCTTGGCCACATAAAAATATGGGTCAGTTCCGGTTACGTGGAACTAACGACAGTGGGAATTGTATTCCATTTGGTCTGCACCAGGCGATAGTCACTCAACAAAAGCTTGGGGGTTCTAATGGATCCAACTTGTTGTCTGGACATGGATCAAGCGACTACTTACAACTACGGTCAACTAATGAGCAATGCTGCTGTTTGAGTCACGTAATCATTCATAAGTCGAAAAGTTGACTAGAATAATTGAAACCTCTTGAGTTTAATTAAGCGATATTTCATTACTTTTTAAATATTATGTAGTTTTTTAATTTTATTTTATTCTGCACTACGTTTTCACTATTTGAAAACATCTACTAAAACCTCTCGGTCACGTAATTAGCAACGCTTGATATTTTGGTAAACAAATTTTTGTTTGTATTGAAAAGCTATTTGAATAAAGGCTTGACATCTGCGAGGCATTGATTCAATTAACTTCTCACATATGCTTCTGGAAATGACTCTACATTCTATCTTTACTCTTCCTAATTGTTCGATGAAAATTCCGATTTTGTTCAATCGAACCTTCGTTTTTAATTGCCTCAGAGATTGTGTGGACTGCACAAAAGCCAGTCTAATAAACAAATTATATTTTCGTCCATCCATCGTTTAGTTGACAACGCAGTATGTTTGGGGTCGTTACCTTGCTGCAACAACAAAGTAACACGAATATCGTCTACGAAATATGGAAGCAATACCCCTCTCAGTTTAGCAATATACTAGTACTGATCTATATGACCGTAATTTGTTGTTATAGGCCCAACACCCCTTCATGACACAACATCACATATCATTGTAGTACCACCGCCGTGCTGTAGCGTGGAGCGCCTGTACTTGGGGTCAAATCCTTTACTTCGTCGACGCCGAATGGAAGTTTTTCCGTCTGGTGAAAGTGTATTTATTTTAGTTCCATCCGAAATAGGACTATTTTCCACTCCTTTAGAGTCCAGTGACGGTATTTCTTGGTGAATCGAAGTCATTGTTTACAATTTCGCTCAGGCCGCGGCGGTAGTTTTTTTTCTTAAATGATTTTTGACTGTTTCTACCGTTGGCACTCTATCATTTTTACCAAAAATATCCACGCGAATTTCATTTGCTGTGTTTTTGAACAAAGACACTTACTAAATTATTTGTAAATGTGGATACGAATGTATTAAAACACTGCGTTGCTAATTACGTGACCGACCCATAGGAAAGAGGCTTTCTCGGAGAGTGGAATTATAAAATTATCTTCAAAATGGCAACTATTTATTGAACAAAACAGTGCAGGAGCTGACCTAAATCGGATTATTCTAAATAAAACCTTAAATTTTATGCAAAAATAATTTCCTTTTGCTAGACTTATTATTATGTGTCACCTTCTACATTACGAAATCAAAAGCTTACCGTCATACAAACAGCCGAAATTTTATTACATAAGTGAATCTATACTTGTAATTAGAAGCGCTTAAAGCTCAAAACACGACCATCATTTATATCTTGATAATGTTGCAATAAACTTCTACTTAATTACAATATATACTACTACTTGGTAAACACACTGTATCAATATGCTTATAAGCTGTCAAATTGTTGGTAAATAATTTTTAATCATACATATCTCGAGCTCAGCACGAAATATGTTTAACAACATTTTGAAGATGCCTCAAGCAGCTTAGCAAACACACACCGCTCTGCACTAACGTTTTCATACTATAATATAAACCGATGTATACAACCTGTATGTAGGGTAGTATCGGTATATAGCCTGTGTGTATGTGTATCTGTCTAAATATTGTGAATTTATAAGTGCGTGTTTTACAGCTTGCTGGCTATTATTATGCTATTAATTCTGATAATTTGTTGTTGTTATTATTGTTGTTTGCTGATAAATGGATTTGTTGAGCATGATTTTAATTGATTTCGTTACCAATGAAGCGTTGTTGCATAGTTTGTGCATGTGTTGGCGTTTTGAAAACAATTTTCAGAATTTTGTACTTTTTTTTGTTTTTATTCTTGATCTGGTTAACAATTTTAAAGTGGTTTGGAATTTATGTAATAATTGTTGGTATTTGATTACATAACTTACATTTGCAAGTCTATATATGAACATATGTAGATACATATGTATTTACAAAATTATTTATCTAAACTTTTTTGATAAAAGGGATTTTAATTGAAGCAGTATAATACGTTTGTTGAAGAATTTTTGTGGAGAAATTATGATGCTCATAATGAACCCATCCCTCCCTTTCCTATCAGCAACAACATTTTAACACTAAATTATAAGGTCTAGTAAAAATAGTTTCATTATTGTTTTCATTCAAATGAAGGTTTTATTTGGCGTAGTTAGAATTATGCTATATATATTATCAGGTCATATATATACCGTTTTATTCGATATCTTGTGGCTATATAAAAGATAATTTCATAAAGTGATTCTCATAAAAGACGGGAGTGCCGATTTTCACAAACATTTTTCACCAGCAAAATACTTCGCCATATATAGAATTATCTGGTGCCATATTTGGAATAACCAGCCAAGCTTGCGGAACTTGTGATGAGTCACTATCGATGTCTATGGCCTGGCAATGTCCTGATGAATTACAATTCCTCTCCTATTGACCAAAGCTGGTCGGTTCTGGACGATTGCTTTCTTCAGACGGTCCAATTATTGACAGTATATAGTCGAATTCTGAGTTTGGTAGTAGGAGAGTAGCTCAGACAGTGGCGGAACCACGAGGGGTATTAAAACACCCCCTAAATTCAGAGAAAAATATATGTTTGTTGATATGGGTTTGGAATGAGGTTATTGATAAAAAAAATCACATCAAATTATAAGCAATTATAATAAGTTACAAGATTTTTGTTGTTATTCATATGATTCGAACTTTCTCTACATTTGTACAAGCAGTATCGCTGAAGCTCAATGATTAATTGAGGATTACACGGGATCTTACATTCCATGTTATATTTTCCTTGGTTTTTGAAAAACTTCTTCTAGTATTTCATCAACTGACAGATCAATATCCCTATGAATATTCATTGATGCTAGACCATTAAGCCTATCTTGACCTGTCGTATTTCGTAAATAGGTTTTAATTATCTTTAAACTTGAAAAACCTCTTTCCGGTGATGCTATTGAAACAGGCAATAACGCCAATATGCGTAAAATCTTGAAAACATTCCCAAACGGCATTTTGTTCACTGCTTCTAAAGCTTCGAGAGCATTCCGAAAATGGTTGCCTGAAGTTCGTTGTTTCCACATTTTCACCTCCGCAAGAAAGTTTTGTTCTGAACAGTTGATCACCCTTTCATAAAAAGAAAATATTTATCGAGCTTTTTTAGCGTCAAATTCGTACTTTGGGAAAAATACACAAAAAAAAAAAAAAACAAAACGTGTCCTATAATAACTGAATTTTCGCGAGGGAACTGCTATATTAAAAATACGTTGAGTGATAAAACTTTTCGAAAACCCCCGCAAAATTTTTTTCTGGATTCGCCACTGAGCTCAGAATAGATGATTCCCGACCAATCCTATATAGCAAAACCTTCCTGACCGTCAATCCTGGCTTAGCCACCGATCGTTTGACGTTGTTGTTACTGATCCACCTTTTTATCAGCAACATTTTCGAATTCGCAGATCGAAATTCGGTCTAATGGACCGATGTATACTTATAAGGAGAGGTTTAAACAATAATCTATATACCTTGTGAGAAAATGTCGTTTATATAACCATATGTAGTGGACTGTGTTATAATTTTGCCCACTTTAAATATATTATGCATGCAACATTTAACGATTTACAATTACAGTTATGCCAATTTCGGCTGAATTCAATCATTTCGGTTTACATCACATCACATCAAAATAAAATAGCAAATAATTTGCACACAATTGACGCAAGCACAATTCAGTTGTCTACACTTTTATACAGAAATGTATACTTGTATTATGGAAGCATTGGAATACACCTCAAGAATTACGTAAATGTGCTACATTTGTGTCTTGCAACACAATATGTGCCAAATACAAAGCTTGCTACTAGTCGCAGCTGATTGCTACTTGCAACAACTTGAATGGTCATGGGCACACCTTTTTCACTGTTCCATAATTGGTAGCACTGAGTTGCATGGTGGGATATTTTCAAAGTACTGGGTCGGTAAAAAATACTCCAATAGAATCACCAAATTTACAGCAAAGTACATTTCAGTTAGTGAAATAAGTTTTATTGTGTGGATCTTGTAGTTCTAGAAAGAGAGCTACTTATAAATATAATATAAATAGGATCATATCGATAGATTTATCATATCAGGTAAATGAATGAGGTCTAACGTCTAAAATATCTATTTATCGAGTGTAAATATTGAAATTTCACTTGGCTTGAAAAAGTAAACGACGGTTTTAATCTGTGAAAGGAAGTCCAATTTATGAGGTCGATCCCTACTATACATGATTATAAAAAAATCTTTCGAAAAAAAGTTCCCACTTCATCATGATTAATGCTTTGATGCCTTACTATGGATTTCCACTGAGTTATATTAAGCTCATTTTTCGAATAAATGAGTTATTGATCTTAAACAACTTCTGAAAACTGAGATCTTTTGGACTCATCACTAGTCGAGGTACGAAGGAAGATATTATCGGTCTAAATATTCAATCTGAAAAGAATATGGAAAGAGTTACGACACAGTCCAAAACTCGGATACCTCTCGAAATAGTCAAACTCAGTTTCAGGTGCTCAGGCATTTTATACACCTATAACAACAACTATGTTCACTGTACAATTGCAGTAAGTCGTTAAGTAGAGCAGCTTCGAGAAAATTTCTGGTTGCCACAGTAGCATCGGTTGCGTTGCAAACCAGCAATTTGGTGTGCTACAGCTTCCATTTTCAAAATTTTCGAATTTTTTGTAAACTCTTCACCCACTCGCCAGCCGCGTTGCATCCAAAATGTTGTTACATCTTTTATATTTATTTCACTTTTATGTGCCTGGCGGTTTGCATTAAATTTAGCTGCTAGCGATTGCTTTACGTAGTGGACGCAAAGGTGAGGACAATACCAACATATCAATCGTCTGCCGTGTTGCAACATCGCGTTGCGCATTGAGTTGAAAAGCCCACATTAAATCGAAGTCGTAACCGAAAACAAAAGCAGCGCGGCAAATGAAATGAAGTTGAACTGCAATGGCTTTTATTTTCATTTTCAATTTCCTTTTCATTTTCGCTGTTGCAAGTTTTGGTTTCGGCGGTTGCAGGTACCGTTGCTGTGGCAAAACCGTTGCCAAGTAGCGGCGAGAAATGATATTTACACATGTATATTTAAAAATTTAGCTTGACCAGACCCCTTTGGGAAAATTGAAACTGTTTATTACTTAAAGAGGAACTCCAGAAGTCAAAGTGGGTCGAGTAAGGTTTTACAAACTTTGACTGTGGAACTTGCGTTTCTATACTAACTCATTATAGAATAGTCCATGCGATCGAATGACACAATTCAATAATTCATTTTAATGTTGGGTTTAGGTGGGAGTCTATTCCATAGTCTTTCAATAGAAACTCTTTCGACAACCTAAGTCGAAAAAAAGTTAATCTATTCAACTTTAGAACGATCAAAAACGAAAGATCCGACTATATCCTTATTCCTTAATTGGTATATGTTGGCTTTTATATCATTTGAACCTTCGTTGGTTTTGTTTTTAGTTAATTCCTTCCAAAATATCTATTATTATTTCCGAGTATAGGGTAGATTTTGTAAACGTTCCACCTGATATCGTTTTAGTCTTTAATTAGATTAGGTCAGAGTAATTATATGGTGGGTTCTTTAAACTTTTTAACTTCTTTCGGTTTTTTTTAGAGAGTTCCATCCCGAACAACTTTTAATAGCTCAAAGTTCGGTCTTTTCATTTCCTGATCAATCTGTAAAATAAGACTTTTTGGGAAGCTCGATCAAAATGTTGTAATCTCGAAACATGCCATTACAAGAGAATTTGCTATAAGTTAGTAGGGTTCAGTACGAACCAAACTTTTTTTCGGTTTCATTAAGGGTTTGAGTTCATTGAAACGATTTAATAGAAAACTGGAGATTGTCGAGTAGCTTTCATTGAAATAGTTATATTGCGATTCCCAACAATTATCTCGACAGGGCAGCTTAACTTTTCGTCAGTCAGTTGCATAAACGTACTTGTGGCAAGTGGCTTTGCCATTGCATCAAAATATTCATCCTGCCACACAGTTATTGCAGTCCGCGCTCCTGGCGTTGCTGCTGCTGCTGCTGCTGTCTTTAACTGACTCACATTTAACCTTTTCAACGGTAAAACGCCACGCTGTGGCAAGAGCGTTGCGGACTTTGCCTTTTGGGCGAACTGGTGCACTATGCAACACGCTTGCTGTCATTGTTGTTATTGTTGTGGTGCTGTTGTGTTTGTGGCAACCAGCGAGATTGTTCCTCACCTGTGTGTCGTATTGGGTTGCCGCTGCATACAGCTGCTGCAACACAAACTGGTTTATTGGCCAAAAATTGGTAAATTTCAGGTTTGTTAGCCACACTCACCAGGGGCATGAATAAAACGCAGACACGGGCATACACACGCATGCATATACAGTATTTTGATAAAGCGTGTCAGCGACGAGCGTGCGACATGCGATGAAGGGGCGACCAGGCGTTGACTTCACAGCGTCTATTTGTTGTTGACGTTGTTGTTAATTGTGGCAACGCCGTTGCTGGTATTGTATTCTGTTGTGTGTGTGGTTGATGTTGCGGTTGCTGCTGCAGTTGCACGCTTGTTGTCAGTGTTGTAGTTGTCATTGCCTCGTTTTTGTTGTTGTTTGTGCTAGTAGTGGTGGACACTTTGCTTGTTGTTGTTGTGCAAATTTGGTGATTTTGTTCTCTTCTGCTGTTGTTTTTATTGTTTTTGTTGTTATTTAGCTCTTTACTGTAATAGCGCTTGTTGTTGTTGTTGTAGCCCAACCTTAATATTTTTTACCATCACCCGACCCTACAGCGTTTCGCCGCCAAAATCGCCACTAATTTCGCCTCACCTTGCAACAAAGTTGTACGCGCATTTGTTGCTGCCGCCGTCGCCGTTGTTTTTGTCATTACTTAATGTGTTTTTTCTGTAGTTTTTTGTCGTTGTTTTTGTTTTTTTTTTTTTTTGCTTTGATTTTTTTTCTCTCCATGTTGATGTTGGCGCATTGTCACTTTTGTTGTTGCTGTGTGGTGTGGCCTGCCAAATGCGTGGCTCCCTCAATTTATTTTAGTCTTTCGGCGAACTTTTGATATTTTTTTTGTACGCTGACAGCAAAACAAAAACAAAACACAAAGGCAACAACAATAACAATACAATTGAGTGTAGTATGCATATAGACTAGAATATACATACATATCGATTAAAGGTGCAGTTAAAATAATTCATTTCTCAGTTACAGTTATACTCAACGCAACCACCAGCATACGCTCCTTATTTCAACAACAATCTCCTATATACTATATATTTTCAAAATTATTACACCTTGTTTTATCGCTTTCGATAACAAATAGGCAAGTTCCATGTATTCAAGTGTTCATTACATACATACATACATTTCGCCTGGCCTCGCCTTATCAAAATTTACTCGCCACATTTTGGTGGCACTTTTATTGCGCAATATTATGTACGATATGTATCTTGTGGCAACGTTAGCTTTTTATCGCATTTATACTTGTTGTCTTCAGACATAACAGACATATCACAAGTAATCGGTTTCATGTGTGACAATCGTGTATAAGGAATTCTGAATGTTAGCAAAATATCAGGAAAGAATTAATTGTACTTTACCAAGAGTTAAACAATTCGCATTTTTCGGTAGAACTCAAGTGTTAAGTAAATTAGCAACGTAAACACACCTTAGCTGTTGTTACGCTAGCGCTTAACCTACAACTTAGGATTATTCGAAAGGGGCTGGAGCTCTGTCTTAAATCGCTCTATAATCTATAAAATATCAAAGAGGTCTCGTATAACGATGTCTTCTCGATATTCTTGGGAGACGGTACTTCTTGAGTATTTTTGGGCTCTGTATCGTGTTTTTAACCAGGAGTTATTTGCATAGGAGAAACATTAATCTGGCAATACTATAAATCTTTGAAAGATCTTGACATAACCCACAAAACGCCGATATGCATGTTTAGTTTGGATATTGCGTTCAACAGTTATAGAAGTGAAAACATGGAGTTCACTAACGCCGCAATTCGCGCTATTTTAAAGATTTCCTTCGTTAAAGGCAAATCCGCTAGAGAAACTTTCCGTAATATTAATGGTGTTTTGGGGGATGATACTATACCACTTCGACCTGCGGAGGAAGGGTTTCGACGATTCAGAGCGGGTGAAAACGAAACCATTTTTGAAGCAGATGGTGACTGGCGACGAAAAATGGATTACATACGACAATATCAAGCGAGAACGGTCGTGGTCGAAGGCCGTGAATCGTCCCAAACAGTGACCAAACCGGGATTGACGGCCAGGAAGGTTTTGCTGTGTGTTTGGTGGGATTGAGCTATAAGCTGCTCCCATATGGGCAGACGCTTAATTCTACCATCTAGTGCGAACAACTGGACCGCTTGAAGCAGTCAATCGACCAG
Source organism: Zeugodacus tau (assembly GCA_031772095.1). Classification (NCBI taxonomy): domain Eukaryota; kingdom Metazoa; phylum Arthropoda; class Insecta; order Diptera; family Tephritidae; genus Zeugodacus; species Zeugodacus tau. The sequence continues at coordinate 39,435,949 of CM062650.1, read as the reverse complement.
ATGCGTCCAGAATTGACCAACAGGAAGGGTGTAGTGTTCCTCCAGGACAACGCCAGACCACACTTTTCGTTGATGACTCGTGAGAAGCTACGGGAGCTCGGATGAGAGGTATTATCGCATCCACCATATAGCCCGGACGTAGCGCCAAGTGATTACCACCTGTTCCTGTCCATGGCGAACGCCCCTGGGGGTGTAAAGTTGAACTCAAAAGAAGCTTGTTAAAAGGGGCTGTTCGAGTACTTCGCCAGTAAGGAGGGGCGCTTCTACGAGGAGGGTATTATGAAGTAGCCGTCTATATAGAAACAGATTATCGAACGAAACGGCGCATATTTGAAATAAATTCGATCACTGTAACTCTTTTTATAAACCATTGAAGAAAGAGCGTAAAGCGGAAGGGAGATATTTGCCAACCTATTATTACAACCTCGCCTCTCTGAATCGATATGGACGTAATTGAAGAAGTCGTACATATAGACCTGGAGTTAACGCGGATTCGTCATAATTGAAACAGATATTGTAGACCAGATGGTTTGGCATACCGGTTAAGGATGTGGTTATCTACTGTTTAGAAACTACATAATTCGGTGACGGACTTTCGTTTGTCTATTTACTACGGTTCTTTTTACCGACTGTTTATTTATCTACTAACTATGTATTGTCGTAGCAAAAACTTCGGTTTAATGAATGGTTTAGCTAGGAGGAGAGGGATAATGGATGTATTACTAAATCTTCATCTTTTATATAATTTTTAAGGATTGAAAAATATTTTTAACCTTTACTTGAACTTCTTTTTCTAAATTTATATTAAAATTTTCTTCCAAACTTTCTTATCTAAATTTATTTTCATAAACATTTGTAATTTTGTCCCCATATGGCTTTGTAAAGTCAATTGCCTATATTTGACACTCTGTATCTGTTCACAGATTGATAAAAGTAGTGCTATTAGGTATAGTTAATTGACTCTGGCATTCAAAAATCAAATAACTGAAATGGTATTTAATTAAAATTTATGCATCTCGCATAGCTAAGTGCAGGTGCAATGTGTCAAGTAACAGACAAAAAGTCCAAAAAAACTGTAAAGTGTAACCGTAAATTTACACTCCTTAATTTGTTAATGCATTGGTTTGACAGCATTTGCTATGAATTCTGCAAATTTATTGTATGCAATGCATTGATTTTACGCAAAAATGAAATGGCGGCGGGCAGATCTGGCCATAAGTACATACGCTAATCACTGGAGACGGCCTGTGGCATGGCAAAAATATACATATGAAAATCAAAAGCAAAAAAAAGTGGGTCATACACATATCAAGTGTCAGATTATATTAATGAATTCCTTGTCATACCGTGAAGTTTTAACTAATTTCATATTTGCACATGTTTCACGCAAATCTGAGCGTAGATATTTTGTAGGCATTAATACGTATGAGCATATCGCCTGGTCATTAGTCAGTGTGGAGTGGGTAAAAATTTATAGCAAAAGCTATGCGAACTTGTGTGAACCGAAAATAATTTTCGGCATTTTATTATTTTAACTTCTCCAACCAATGACGTTGATTTCAATGTGGTTTGGGGTTTTAATGCAATTAATAATTTTATGGAGTATATGATTCTGTGTATACTTATTTGATTGGTATTCCCAAAGCATTTTGTTCGCGGCCAAATGTCCACTAAATATTTGTTATTCACACATTTAAATGCTTGTAAATATATAAAATGTGTAAGGAAGTGATAAGTTTGAGTACAACCGAATAGTAGATACACGTTTCAATTGCTTGAATTATAGGTATGGGATTTTCGTTTATAAAAAGTAGAACAGAATACCTTTCATTGTGATAGGTAACGACAAGTTTCACAAATATAGCAAATGAAAACAAGTAAGGAAAGGCTGAGTTCGGGTGCAACCGAACATTTTATTGAATAACGAAAATCGTCATATAAAGATATGCGGGCTGAGAGACTATACGCTCACTTAATTATGCTAAGATATCTCACATATTAACCAATATATGCGGAATAAAGTCCACCGTATTTTTGAAAAACCTATAATTAGGTATATGGGAGCTAGGAGATGTTATTACCCGATTTTAATAATTTTTGGAACAGAGGCACACTATTAGAAAAAAATTCCTCGGAATTACATTAAATTATCTGAGAGATTTACCCATATTTTCGTTATAATTAAAATTTACCCTTAGGCGCTGAGTGCAACATGTTCGATATCAGGGCCTTGAAAAGTTATACCCCGTTAGTTATAGTTATTCACAAGTGAAGCCAGAGATGATATGCACTATTTGTGTAAAGTTTTAGTCCACTATCTTCATTGGTTCCAATTTCAATCAGATGGAATTCAAAATTGGGTTATAAGGAAAGTAGTCGTGGTTGTGAACCGATTTCGCCCATTTTTTATGCGTGTTATCAGGGTGTTTAGAAAATGTTATATACCGAATGTCATTGAAAAATCTCAATGCAGCTTCCTTCTGCCAGGTCTTCTTTAAAATTTAGGGTTTTTAAGGTTTTTCGGTAGTGAGTTAACGCACGTTTAGTAATTTTCAAACTAATCTTTGTATGGGTGGTGGGTGTGGTTATTGTCCAATTTCAACTATTTTCATGGTGTGTGGTGGGGTACGTAAGAGAACCGACTTTTTGTTTTGTTTATATAACTTCATTGCGAGATATATACAAAAAACCTATTTGGGGACGGGGCCACGCCCACTTTCCCCAAAAAAATTACATCCAAATATACCTCTTTCTAGTGCGATCCTTTATTCCAAATTTTACTTTTATAACATTATTTACAGCTTAGTTAGGACACTTTATAGGTTTCTGGTTTTCGCCATTTTGTGGGCGTGGCAATGAGCGTGGCCCATCGTTAAGATATCTCAATTTTTACTCAAGTTATCCGTTGCACGGACAGACGGACGGACAGACACACATCCGGGTTTCAGCTCGTCTTGTCATCCTAATCATTTCGATATACATATATAACCCTATATCTAACTCGTTTAGTTTTATGACTTACAAACAACCGTTATGTGAACAAAACTATAATACTCTCTTAGCAACTTTTATTGCGAGAGTATAAAAAAGAAAGAAATGTTAATTCAATTTCGGTCTCATCGACCCCACCTGCACCTAATAGAGTTTAATAGTACCTCAATATTTTTTGCTTGCCATTTTTTGAATTTTATTGTGAAGCCAAGTGTGAATAAACAACAACAAGCAGCAGCAACAGAAAAAAATATGTTTAAAATTTAAACCAAGACCACAACAACAACAGCAAACAAGGCTGATCGATGACATTTTTTTGGCGACAGTTAGGCGCCATGCATTAATTAGTTCATAAAAGACGGTGAAAAAAGTGAAACTGAGTCGACTGTTTTGTGGCGATGAGCCGCAGCTGAACGTTAGTGATCGCATTTAGCCAAGATCGTTGTCAGAAAACAGCATTTAAAATGGCATTAGTCGTAAGCGGTGTTGCTGCTGAATTTATTTAACCAACTTTGGTCGGGTATGGTTTTGAAAAAATGTGTTTTGTTTTGGTCTACTAATTATGCCTTTGTTTTTACTATTCGCCAAACTAGTTTCATTAATTGGTGTAGTTGAATAAATTGTTTAAAATCGTGGCGCCATTTATGGTTTATTACTCGTTAATTATAGAAGAAAAAATATTAATAATATAAAAATTATTTTTTAATGTCATAAATATATAGTACAACAACAATATTATCAGTGTCTATAATTTTAGCTGTGTATTAAGCCCTTAATAAGAAATAAATTTTTCATAATATTTAATAGAAAATATTTTCCTTTAACAAATCAATTTTGACTATATTATACTTAAGAGTATAGTATGTCAATTACAGTCGCGCGCATACCGCAAGCCTCCACATGTCATTATATTGGCGCCACATTTGGCCAAACTTCACGTGGGTGTCTTTGAGAGCGTGTCAAACGCCATCAGGCCATTGTGACGCCAGGTCATTAATGTTTGCCTCAATTTATGTCTTAAATATTTCAATTTAACGATTTCATTCTTGGCATGTTGGCTTATTTGGTGCTAGGTCGTCGTCGTCGAAATTCGTGGGCTTTCCGTCAGCTCAGCTCAACTGCTGGCTAAGCATTATTTTTACATAAATTACATTCCGGAACTGTAGCAGCTCCACTAATTGACAAGCGATTAAAATAAGTTTTTTTTTTCTATTATGTCAAAGTTGCAAATAAGACGGCGGATTGTTAAAAAACCCATAAAAAACGTGAACAAGTCCATAATTGAAATTTAATTTTAAGGCTATACACCTCAATACCTTGAATGTAGAATTCCTAGTCGCACTTGGAAAAATTAAATATATTTAATAAAAGTTTGCCTTGGTGACAGTCTTCAGCACAACATTATTCGGTATCTTGCTATAGAACCGTCATCTGAATTCAACTTGTGTTCCTTATATTAGTACCTACATAAACAGTATAAAGAAGAGGCCAAATGAGTTTTGAGTGAACCCTTAAATGTACACCGAAACAGCTTCTACCATGTCTCTGCGTTTTTCCTCTCTAAAATATCCTCCTCTATGCTATCTTCTCCACTATGTGTTCAGCCTCAGTAGTGATTATTGTTCCTAGTTTTTCAAGCCGAGACTGTTCGTATTTAAATGTGATTCAAGAAAATTTAAAACTTGAGAACTATGTGGATCCTAAAGATCGATCCATAGGAATTTAGTTTTGAGTATGTGTAAATACTATTGAACTTCCCTAACACGAATCACCATAATCCTCGAAAACTTTAGAGAGAGAGAGGCTTCGAGTTATGGAAGGAAATTTGTATAAAATTTTACTTCTATTGCCATTTCAAGAGCTTGAGTTATGGAGAACTTCGAGTTATAGAAGTTCGAATTCTGGAAGTTGAACTGTGGTTTGTAATATGTGGGGTTCATGATAGTATTGGTTCATATACCCATGAATATCTATTCGTATAGGGTTTCATCACTGAAGTTTTTCATATATAGATTTCAAACGTTCCCTGAAAGAGGAAATATATATTAAAAATCTATTTTGAAAAACTCCCACTAAAGAGAGATCATTCCCAAATTCTCCACGGGTGAGAGTTAGTTGATGAACCTAATTGTACTGAAGCATTTTCTTCCAATTTAACCCAAATGTTATTTAGTAGTATATTAGTTTAGGAGAAAGTGTCGCCACATATATTTTCTCAAATTAATTCTGTAACTTCCTGTAATATAATATGAATTGAGTTGAGAATATCTTCGAATTAACATAGTCACCTATTTCCCATGCTTTCAATTTAACCACTTTCAAACGAATTGGTTGCCTACTCAATACTTAATGACACTTCTTATAAATGAAAGATGAAGTGACAATTCTCACAAAATAAATGTCACAAACGTGAATAAAGAAAGCACGTACAATAAATTTATGAATAAAATGCGCAATTTCGGTTGAAAATGTGTCAAAACAGATGATATAAAAGCTCTGAGAAAAAAAATGTGTCTGTAAACATTTATGAAATTCGCCTAATATGGACACTTTGAATTACAAATGTGTGACAAAAGCCAAATTACATAGAGTCATACATAACTTATAAGATCTGTTCAGCTCTGACACGACTCACGTCTCGAGTTATAAGCAAGCGCTTACCAAGAAGCAGTTATTATTAGTAGCAATTTGTGGCGCACAAATTAATGTATTTTTGTTGTTCAAACAACACGTCTGCAGAGTTCTCAGAGTTGTAAGATCAGATTTAGCAATCTGAAGTTGTGAAAAAACTCAGAAACTTACGTGAATTCTGTACTCGGTGAAAAAAAGCTAACGGTGCGGCAAGTGATCGCAGCGCCACTAAGTGGTCAATACTATTTCGCGCGCGATTAACCAAGTTGGGTAATCAGGCGGCGCCGGCGTATATGTGAAACTATGCATTTTGTTGCCAACGGTAATTTTATTGTTGTTGTTGTTGTTGTTGTTGTAAAGACTGCTGTGCCGCGCTTGCCGATCGTTATTAACTTTATTATGATTAGAGAGAAAATCGACTATGGCGAATAGTTGAGTGCGCGTTTATATCTCTGTGTCTGATAAATTAACAGTTCATACGATTTTATGGTCCAATTTTAAATACATATTGCAGCAGCTGATCGACATCATTGATCACTATAGTACAACTGATCTTGTTATGCCACAGGCGTTTGCAGCGTTACAGTAGCTGCGCATGCGCTTTGCAAGTGAGTGAGTGAGTGTGTGAGCGAGTGCGCGAGGTGCGCTTAGCGAGTGTGTTGCAAGCGTGTGGCTGCTCGTAAACGCTTTCCGTTCTGATTTTTTATGCGCTGTCAGCAATAAAATTATTACAGCGCGTCCATTCGATTAACTTCGTTTTTACAGCAACGGCGTCGGCGCGGAGTCCATAAAAGGTTGGCGGACTGGACTACTCGTTCGATTAGCTGGTTGTTGTTATTGTTTTATTTTTTTTTATCTACACGAATTCTCTTTTACTTGCATCTCTTGCGCCAACAACATTCATTATCCAGCCGCCACGTTCAATTTCATATTTGTTGTGCAAACAGGTTGATTGGAAGGTGCTGCACTTGGTTCCCACCGTTAAATGTAACTCTGTAACTGTCGCGTCGCCGCCATTTGGCAGTGGTGCGCAGTCAACGAGTCTCCTGTTTGTCAGCCCCATAATCGTGCCGCCGCCTGTCATCTTGCGCGCACCAATTGCAAGCATGACAAGTTAACGCTTATGAAAGATGTATGTGTTGTTGTTGTTCTTGTTGTTGCTGCTGTGTGTGTGTGACTTTAATTTGTTGCTGCCAAACACAATTCGCCAAACCACCAGCGATTGTCCAACAGCAGCAACAACGATCGATCGATCAGTGCCGCCGCGTTCGCTCGTCTAAGAAACGCCAGTCACGTCGTCTATTTACCACATTTTCTGATCGCTTGTCGGCTTCATTGCCTGCCAAGGTGTGCTCGCCTTGGTCGCTGCCGTTAGCCTAGAAACCATATTTGGTGTGGTGACATATGAGTATCTATCTCTCTGACACAGCGCGTTAAGCTTTGCCAACACTAAACAGGTGTTGGCTAAGAAAATGCAAAGAATCACAGCAGCCACACAGTTGCATCCATTTGCTATTGCAGCAAATTGGTGTGGGAAAATCGCAAACAACGTACATAAAACATACTTAAGCGTTAGAGTTGTTTGTATTCCACTTTTTTCTTGTTAGAATATTTTAGTTTTAAAAGTGGTTAGCGGTTTTCATGTTTATTTCTTTTTTATAATTTTTTTTTCTTGTAAGCTTCGAATAACTTATGCGTCTCATTGCCGTTGTGTAGTCAATAATTTGTTAATTGTTAACTAATACGATGTAGTGTAATTTATAATAAATCTTTGGTTGAACGTTTGTTGGAACATTTTTTTACAGTTTCAGCTTTTCGAATATTGACAAGTTCGAATCGGGTTTCATCTTATCCACAAATAACATTTTAAATTTAGCATTTGTTATATTCATTATACTCTCGCAACAAATGTTGCTAAAGAGAGTATTATAGTTTTGTTCACATAACGGTTGTTTGTAACACCCAAAACTAAACGAGTTAGATATAGGGTTATATATACCAAAGTGATCAGGGTGAAGAGTGGAGTTCAAATCCGAATGTCTGTCTGTCTGTCCGTCCGTCCGTCCGTCTGTGCAAGCTGTAACTTGAGTAAAAATTAAGATATCTTGATGAAACTTGGCATACTTATTTCTTGGCACCATAGGAAGGTTGCTTTCGAAAATGAGCAAAATCGGACCACTGCCACGCCCACAAAATGGCGAAAACCGAAAACACATAAAGTGCCATAACTAAGCCATTAATAAAGCTATGGAAATAAAATTTGGTATGAAGGATCGCACTATGAAGGGGCATATTTGGATGTAATTTTTTTGGGGAAGTGGGCGTGGCCTCGCCCCTACTAAGTTTTTTGTACATATCTTGCAAACCAATAGAGCTATATAAACCAAACTTTCTGCAGTCGTTTTTTTTAGCCACTTCCTAATACAGTCCAAAAATGAAAGAAATCGGATCATAACCACGCCCACTTCCCATACAAAGGTTAGGTTGAAAATTACTAAAAGTGCGTTCACTCACCAGCGAAAAACGTCAGAAACACAAAATTTCACATAAGAAATGGCAGATGAAAGCTGCACTCAGATTTTTTTACAAAATGGAAAATTGGCGTGGCGTCGCCCACTTATGGTTCAAAATCCATATCTCAGGAACTACTCGACCGATTTCAATGAAACTTGGTTTGTAATAGTTTCCTTACATCCCAATGATATGTTGTGAAAATAGGCCAAATCGGTTTACAACCACGCCTACTTCCTATATAGCAGAACTTTGAAGACAATCTGAATCGTTTACTTTACAATATATGTATAAAGTAAGCACTAGTGAAGATATCGGTGCAGAACTTTGCACAAATACTATGTTAATAGTGTGGCAGCCCCATTCTAAAAATCGCCGAAATCGGACCATAGGTTTTTAAGGCCCATATATCGAACACGAGGTCCTCGGTGCTTCTAACCTAATATTAGGGTTTCCAACTTTCAATGGACTTTATACAGTATATATGACGAATATGTGTGTCAAATTGTGTATTATATAATATTAATAAAGTTAAATAAATAAATTGCGAGAGTATAAAATGTTCGGTTACACCCGAACTTAGCCCTTCCTTACTTGTTTTTTTTTAATTTTTTTCAAATATGATTTTAATATACTTAGCCCCAGTGGCGAAGACCACTCGGTTCTCCGAAGTTGTCCTGAGACACTTTTTTAAGTTAGACGTAGAATATCATTTGGACTCGTATATCACATATGTGACAGGCTTTTAAGTTCGTATCGTTTCCATAAAAAGATGAAACTTGAAGAAATTAGGGTATGTGAAAGCTGTATGAAAAGTTTGTTTCTAATGAAGATGACAAAACATGATAAGAAATTTATTTAAAATTTGCTCCGCTCTAAATCTTCGAAACCATTCCTCAGCAGTTCGAAATGATAGAGTACCATCCCCCAAAATACCATTAATCTCACGGAACGTTTCTAACGAAGGAAAACTTTAAAATAGCGCGAATATTATACATAGCCTCGAAATTCAAAAGTCAAAAAAGCGGAAGGGATATTTGATAACATAATATCATCTAAATTTTATCTCATAAATTCCTGCGATAGTTTCATAAGAATTCGGTAGAGATTTCTGTTAAAATTTTGTCTTTAACCATCAGACACTCTTTGCTACTCAATCAATCTGAAGTTCTATATAGGTTTGGTAAAGTAAGGCTGTCAGAGATGTATGTGAATTGGCGGAGAATTTCAAAGTACCCCTGTTTGGGATCATTCGTGTATCCAGCGTTTCTGAGTCTGATATTGACCTGCCGCCAATATCCACAAGTGCGACGTGTATGACGGCATTTAGTCCTTAGCGCGCCGCTGATTTGAAAAATAATGCAGTTTTCATCAAAATCCTCGACTCTTTTGGAAAAAAAGTTAGGACAGTCAGTTTTCATAAAATTTTCGTGAAGTGAATGTTTCACCGGAAAACATTTTTCGCGATAGACAGGAACAAATAGTAATCACTTATCGCCAGGTTCGTAAAGTGGATGTATAAGAACCTCCCAACTAAGATCCTGAAGCTTCTGACGAAACAGTATCCATATGTATGACCTGGCGTTTTCCTGATGGATCGCAATTCACCTATTATATGTATGCCAATGCTGGTGGCTTCTGGCCGATCCTCTTAGATGAGCTCTATTTTCATTATGATAACTCGAGCAAGTTTTCTTGAAAGGTTGCTGTTTTTAGCAGCATTTTCAAAAGTTTGAGTGATTCTCAAGTTATTTGGCAACCCTAGTATTTGAAAGGAGTAATAAAAATCGTAACACAACAAAGTGCTGTTAGTCAAAACGATAACGAAAACACGTCGTAATCAATTCCGCGAATTTTCAAACTACCTTCAACCAGTTACTGAAACTGAAGCTTCTTCCTCAATTTCTTGTGCTTTTTACGCATTGTCATTGCTGCTGGCTAACATTTACGCTTCATTTATTAAATGGCATGTACATAAGTTTGTACGTAAATGTTGGCGGCGAATGTAAAATGAAAGGGGACATTTTTCGATAACCCTTAGCACTAATATGTTTCTCCGATGCTTTTGGGTAGACTCATTTTTCGACTTCTCTTCTCTGCTGATTTGCACACAAATTAATTTTGCCACTGTTGCTGTTGCTCCGGCTCTTCCTGCACGCTTCATGTGTCGCTACACGCTCGTACGCTTCACTCACCGTTGGTTATTGCTGGTTGAAATGCGTGAATTCGGCCGGTTTATTGATGCCTTATTAGCACGCCAGGAGGTGTTGAGCGTTGTGTCCCAGTTACGGTTGCCGGTAGTGCTGCGGTATCTGATGCCGTTATTTCATTTTCTTTATTGATTGTTTTTGTGTCTTTTTAATATGCGCTTGTTTTTGTTGTTTTCTTTTTTTTCGCAAAGTGGAAAATGAAGAAATGAAAAATTTTTGATTGCCCATCATTTAGGTTAATATTTCCGATTATAGCGGTACGCCTGACCTGCTGTCATTGAACGTTGATAGCTCGTAAATGGGAGTTGCCGTAAGAAATTGTTTTATGTAATGAGACTGATTTTGCACATTATAAAAGCAATAATAACAAAATAAATTGTTTTTCGTGCGTTAAAGATGACGAATACACGATGAGTGTAACTTGTAAAAATTAAGCGAATTATTTTTTGTTGTCTTGTCTGAAATTTCAATCAAATAAATATTTTGTAAAAAAATCTTCGAAATTTGAGTTAAAAAGTCATCATTGCAAATTAAATAATTGCAGTAAAGCAAACTTTTTCCTCCTTCACACACTCACACATACACTCTCCATGCCGATAATATCCTAGCAAACTTATTGAGGAGCATAACTACTCCGGGTAATGCGCTATCCTGCTGCACAAAAATGTTCTTATTTCAATCTGCCAAACCACAAGACCACAAACTTTATGCTGAAGAATTTCTAGCTGCTGCTGCTGCTTTAACCACATTCGCCCGCTGCAGCAAGCCATGCAGTATCCATAACCCGACACGGACACCGATACCGACACCGTACAACGGTGCAGTGGATTGACGTATGAGGCTCGTACTGTGACAGAGAGCAGCCAACGAACGAAGACTTGATAAGCTCGAACCGGCGACGAGCGACCTGAAGTATGTTGGTGTCACCGCATATGCAGAGCAGCTTCTTTATTCATATCCGTATTAAATGGATAAACAGCACGAGCTCCTTAATATATTCTACAGTCTCGTATTTTGCCACCGCTTCGTTTTATTTAATTTTTGTCTGGACAACCATTAGGTGTAGTCTGTAGTTGGATATAGACTACAAGCTTTTAACGTACACTCGCTTGTGGTATATCCAGTGTACTGTTGGTGTGACTTCTTCTAATGAAAACATGCACAGCAAATAGTTATGAATATTTAGTTGTATTTTACACTGAAGAAACTGTGTAGGAACTTTCCGATTTTTCAGTGTGTTTGAACTCAACTGTCCTCATGCAAAACTTTATGCTACATTATAAAATCGTTAAGCTTCAATTATTTTCAAAAGCACCTTCGATCTAAGCTTTCTAGATTAATCGTTTTTAGTTTGGTTGAGTTCATTTGGTACTACTTTCCCTCTTAAAAATCCTTCGGTCTTACTATATTAAATATATGAAATTTCTTCTTTAGCAAAGCATTATTGGATGGACCATTGTTCCCGAAACTATATTCCTCCGGATTTCTCGATCCCTCATAAGGTCCACCAGATCGTTCATCTCTATGAGATCGTCGATCCCTACATCTACCTATCTTCTCTTTGTTCTGCCCTTAGTTCGATTCCCATATGGCTGTTTCTTGAGAGTATTTCTCGGTACTTTTTGATATACAATACTTTCTACTGGCATCTCTTTCGCTGGGGTTTTAATGGATGTTTTGTTCATTAATGAGGTGTTCAAGCTCGATGTTGTATCAATATGTTGTCATCGATTTTTTTATGAAACTCAACAATTTAATTGATCTTTCATAAAATAACCCGGAGTCTACTCAAAGAAAACAAGTACCGTTATTTTACCATAATTTTGAGAGACGTTCCAATTATAGTCCCGACAATTATTTTTGAAGAAATGTAGAGGCTATGAGTACATGATTTTGAAGAATGGGTTGACACAACTCTTGTAGGTTATATAAAAGCATGATATATAATTGTTAGAAATGGTAACCGTTAAATCTAGAACAAAGCTATCCGTCGATAAATCGATTCGATTCGAGAATGGAGATGGAGAAAGTTCACAGATGGAAAAGGTTTCGATTAGGAAGTTACGGAATTCATTTAATAGGTTGTCAAATATCTACCTTCCGCCTTTTTGTGTGATTATATGCTTTAGTTTGGATATTGCGTTCAACAGTTATAGACGTGTAAACATGGAGTTCACTAACGCCGAAATTCGCGCTATTTTAAAGTTTTCCTTCGTTAAAGGCAAATCTGCTAGAGAAACGTTCCGTGAGATTAACGGTGTTTTGGGGGATGGTACTCTATCACTTCGAACTGCGGAGGAATGGCTTCGACGACCCAGAGCGGGTGAAAACGATACCATGGATAAGCCAGCCGGAGGAATACCTGTGACGACGAATACCGAGTTAGTCACCAAACCGTTGTAACCCATCTGTAGAAGGCTGGATACACAAAAATGCTTAATGTGAAAAACTTCTGGACCGAATGAACGTCTGCGATGTGCTGCCTAAACGGAATGGACTCGACCCATTTTTGAAGCGAATGGTGACTGGCAAAGAAAAATGCATCACATATGACAACATCAAGCGAAAACGGTCGTGGTCGAAGGCTGGTTAGTCGTGCTAAACAGTGGCCAAGACGGGATTGACGGCCAGGTGGGATTGGAACCCCTATAAGCTGCTCCCATATGGCCAGACGCTTAATTCTACCATTTACTGCGAACAGCTGGACCTCTTGAAGCAGGCGATCGACCAGAAGCGTCCAGAATTGGTCAACAGGAAAGGTGTAGTGTTCCACCAGGATAACGCCAGACCACACACTTCGTTGATGACTCGTCAGAAGCTACGGGAGTTTGGATAGGAGGTTTTATCGCATCCACCATAAACCCGGACTTAGCGCCAAGCGATTACCCCCTGTTCCCGTCCATGGGAAAAGCCCTTAGAGGCGTAAAGTTGAACTCAAAAGAGTCTTGTGAAAAGTGGAAAAAAACTCATGTAACCCTTTAATTGATCTTTCATAAAATCAATTGAAGACTAAGAAGAACTAAGAAAACTAATATTTTAATTTTACTATATTATTGAGAGCAGTTGAAATTATAGTTCTGACATTTATTTTGGAAGAGAAATCTATACCCTATGTATACATGATTTTAAAGGATGGGTTGAGACAACCCTTGGGTCGAGTTTTTTTCGCTGTGTATTAGAAAATACATGTATTTATGAACGACATAGGAAGCCAAAGAAATGGTGGCGCTATATCTGTATAGATGAGCTTAGACACTTACATCCATCCATTCATGGACTCGTACATTTGTGCATATCCAAGTAGACCACTAAAAGCAAAGGCTTTAGGGTGCCAAGTGATGTCAGAATGCCACCGCAATCGCCACTTGCAAGTATCACTAAGCAATCAAGCAGGGATCACTACTACAACTACTACACATCAAAACGTCACCGTTACCACGAACAACAGCAACCCACAAATAAATGAGAATAGAAAGCATTGCAACCAACGCCACACCAACCAACGGACACCTACTGGCCACATATGACATGCTGAAGAGATCCTTGAGTTAAGGCTGTGGCAGGCTCTTGAGCACGACAACTCGGTGGTAGAAATAATAAAGAAATAAGTGCAATAAACCCAAAAGTATGCGAAACTAATGAATGTATATAGACTGTACATACAAGCAGACATTTTCTTCTTATGCAACATAATTCCACTTGCTTGTCATAGCTTTATACTACTCAGAATGGTGTGTGTGGCTCGGGGAAAAATTTCTGCTGATGTTAGCTTTATTCATGATATACTAAATGAAGTATTTAGTTGAATTGCGATCTATTGCACGTTCTGCGGTTACTGGTCGCTTAGACAGGCAGCGGCTATTGCTATCGCAACGTGATATGGCAGCAGCAGCAGCAGCAGTTGTTGTTGGTGTTGTTGCATGCAATGTGATGTGATTGTGTGGTAAGCAAGGCGGCCACTCGCCAAAGATGCAGCTAAGAAGCTGTGATGAAGCACAACGCTGTGTGGCAAGCAAATTTAAATGAATGACTTTTGTAGCGAGCGCAAAGCTCGTGGCATGCGGCAACTGCAGTAGTGGCAGCATCTGTAGCTTCATTGCTGGCCGCAGCAATAGATCTTGCAGATATGTACGCCCGATGGCATCAAATTGAAGTAATTTGTGGTGAAAGATGAGTGACTGATGGTTGGATGCGTTGTGAATATGGCGCAAAAGCAGCCAACAGCCGCAGTGGTGTCAGACGACAATGACGCGTGGCATGTGGAGACAAAGTGTGGCAGACTCTGCGCTGAGCGCTGATGGCGTACAACTGTTGCCCCGGAACATGTGGTTGGTTAATTTTGTTGTTTTTGTTTTTTAAAATGCATACCATGCAAGTCATAAATGAAGTTATATAGTACTTTGTTGGTTGAGAATTTTTATGGTAAGAATCCATTAGGAGTTGTTGTGGCAATTCCATGGCTTCCAAACTTACTTTCTAAAATAGTAAAAATTCAAGAGATGCCTATATGAGTTCGTGCAACAAAAAATGTTCTGAAATTAAAAAATAGTATATTAGAGCCATCTTTTATCGTCTTTTGAAACCCAATAACTTTTGGTTGTCGCTAGACAATCAGGCCTCCAGTATAACTAACCAACCGCATAAGTGTTAAAGTACATATTCCAAAACCAGCTTTATCGGCCCACTCTACCAGAGTTTTCTCTTCACACCACACCTTAGGTGTGTTCAGGAAATTAAAATTTCTCATTTTTGGCCCCGAAGCAGCATTAAGAAAAGTGGCATTTTATGCAAAGTTGCTTTCTACATCATAATCATGCCACATTATCCATCATCACTATCACTCTAGCTGAAATATTTGCAGCCTAGTAATTAATTAAATCTAGCACCATCAGACTATAAGCGAAACTATGCATAACACATTGGATTACAGATCCTTATCACCCTACGGGCTCACTGCGAAAAGAATGTCATCCATTAACCAAAAATGTTATAAAAAATCCATTTTTGCATGCCCTAAGAACTCAAAGAAACCCGTTTGTGACAGCTAGCAATATTAGAGTTGATAAATATCTGAAACCTGTCGCTCAACTTTTGCAACCAAACATTATCTGGAATGCCGATGGGTGATAAACCTACATATATACATAAAGGGTTCTTCAATATGAGCGCTACAAAAACGTTTTGCGATATCAATGAAATTCTTTATTCCTGTGAAAATACATTCGATGCGATTATGTGTTGAACTCGATTTTGTTTGCATGGCCACCATGGGCACTCTTGCAGAAGTCCGGACTACGAACCCAATTTTCGAAGGTTTTCAAGCATACTGCTACGGCCGATATTGCTACAATTTCAAGTTCGATATTCGTACGAAGTTCATCAATCATCGCTGACTTGTTGCCATAGACCGTAGTCTTGACGTAGCCCAGATGAAATAGTCTGACGTCGTCAAATCGCATGACCGAGGCGAGGAGACGGCCAATTGACTGTGCCATTTCATGAGATAACACGTTCACCAAACTTGGTTTGCAATAAAGCGCCGTCCTGTTGGAACCACATATTGTCCAAGTACATATGTATCATCCAAATCGGGCCAAAAACTTTCGGTTATCATTGAGCGGTAGCGGTACCCATTTACAGTAACATGCCGGTCTTGATCATCACGGAAGAAGTAGGGCTCAATGACGACGCCGGCCCATAAACCGCACAAAACCATAATTTTTTCGGGATCCAGTGATGATCCTTTACTCTTGGGGTATCTTGGAGTATCAATCGATATTAGTAGTGGTGTTATAGCTAAAAGGAACTATCTAAATCAGAATTTGAGGAATATCATTATATTTATTATTGAGTATAAGACCTAGTAGTTGATGCTATGTTTGTATATAATGATGTTGCCTGGAACACTCAAGTCAAAACTTATTTTGATCCATGATCTAAGAAGACTATATCGGTTTCTAGCTATTATTGGTTGATTATTACAACATAATACGAAAAATCAATTAACAATTACTTAAATCATAAGGAATTCAGGCCAAGCCTTAACTCTGATCGAACATTTTCTCTTCGATCCAACGAGTAGTATAAATATATGTGTACACATAAAATATATGTGTAATGTACTCTCAAATTAAAAATTGATAGAAAACAGAACGTCCAGCTTCACAATATTATTATTAATATTTATTAAAGCTATAGTAAAGCGAAACCCCTAGTATGTAAACTATTAAAGCTCATTATACCTCAGTGCGTCCGTGTACTTGAGTGTTGATGAGACGGCGACATAATAATTGCTGATACGCAACAGTTGGTCCGCATACTCGGTTTATAAACGAGCGCAGCAAAAGCGATCAATATAAAGGGGAGCACAAGCAAACTATAAATTACAACAACAATAACAACAACCATCAATACATATGCCAGCAAATCGAAGCAGTAAATTGTGAGCGACAAACTAGTTGCTTGGTTGAACAATTATGATGAGCTGACAACGCTTGTGGCCAGGCGCAAGGAGCTATCATGTTTATAGCGAGTAGCATACATACATACATATATGCATATTGTTGCATAAACATATGTGATAATATATGTATGTATGTATGTTTGTGTGTTTATTATTGTGCTCAAGCTCTGCTGTTGATCAATTCTGGTTGTGGCTGCTGCCACTTTTATTGCAAGCATATCGAATTAAATTGTTGTCCTCGCCGCTACAAGCCCTTAAGGTGCCACAAAATTTTACCACACAGATGCCAACATAACTGCCGGTATTCTAATAAACAATTAAGCGTTATCTACACACACACACACACATTTTGATGCATGGCTGCATGTGTTGAGTGCAATCAAGCGCAAAATACTGCAACATGACTATGAAGCTTGTGTATGTGTTTGCGTTTATGTAAATAGATATGCTGACATACGAGATGATTACAAAATTATGACAACAAATGCCGCTGACTGATGACATTAGAACGCTGGTCGCTGCAGCCGTTGTTGCTACTATCTTCTAATGAACACACCTAAGCGACTAGTCAGTCGATGGATGGTGACACCGCAATCTCAGATTCAGTAGCTGATGAAGTGAGTTGTTTTTGTGTGTAGTAAAGTGCTTGTATTTGAGTGCGAAAATTGCTGTAGGCGATGATGTTGCTGTTTGTGCACTCACTCACTCACTCACTTTACCAATTCATGCAACAAATGGCAGATGACAGTTTCGTTTATTGATAGAAGCAAGCAAAAAAACATGCTGTATATACGCGTGTATATAAATTTACAATAACAACAACAAATAATCACTAAAGTGAAGTTTAAACTGACCAACAGTCAGCGTAGTTCAGAGAGGGGGGTCCACAGGTTGTTCAAGCCGTGCTGTGGCAGCAACAACGCCCCGTGACGCTTCAGTCAGCGTGACGTTTGCTTAAATGAGACGCAACAGTGGCAGGTAATAAAATGACAATAAAAGGTAAACAGGGAAAAAAATGTGTCATAAGTAAAGTGATAATAAAGCGACAGTTGTGTGCAAATATATAGACACACATACACATCAATATTTATGTACATACAGGTATTTGTTGTTTTTATTTAGCAAATTAACAGCTGTAGAAAAAGTCAAGCTGCCGTTTTATGTACATTTGCTTTTACATTTATTTGCCAACAACAACCGTATAGTTGTTTTTGCCTAGTAATTACACGCCGCAGTGCTCAGCGTCTACTAATGTTTGTTGTTTTAAAATTTAATTTGCAATTTTTTTCACATTTTATCACTTTAGTGATTTGTTGTTTGTACGCCTATAAGCATGCTATGCGGCATAGCGATGTATGCAAAGCATTTGCCACAGCAAATTGAAAAACCTCAACAGCTACTCAGTAGAATCGGCTAATCATTTGCTAAAGAGAAGCTGCAAATCATGCGATTTATGTTTCGCACACCTTGCAGTTTTTTCATTTCCTCAGCAGCCCTTTCTTAAGCTCTTTTTTTTTAGTTGGCACAATGCGTCTGTTGTTGACGTCTTTCTATAGACTTCTTCTGTAGTTGGAACCCCACAGGCGGCATATTGTAATGTAATTAGCCAGCATTACTTGCAGAAAATCATTATTAGCACTTGGTTGGTGGGCATTGAGGGAAATCTTTAGTAGATATCATACAGTTGAGTTCTCTCTTCCGCATCTTTGTATGCTTACGTACAGTGGTAGTCATATAATTAGGGATGATAACATATTCTTTTCGGTAATTTTTCAAAGAAATTATGACATGTTTGCTTTGATATATTTTAATAGCTTTGTTGCACCAATTGATCAGTTCTAAACAGTCCTAGATTTAGATGTGTGCTTCAAGTCAATATCATCCTGAAAACTGGACCAGATGTTGACTGGTATGTTCACATCTTTGTTTTTGAATTCGACCATTATTGCTTGTATTATATACTATTAGACCCACCTTTCTCCTAGTAAATGCACTCCAAACCATAACAGATTCGCCGTTTTCACTGTTTTCAAGGAACCCATAAGTTGTTTCATAATCTGAGACAAATTATGTTTATACTCGTCACTACTGTGAATTCTATTCCAGTAATGATGACTTTTTCAAAACCCTAACCGCTTTTTAATACTGTTTTGTCTTATTATATCGGAGATCACCTGCTTGTAATTAATATCTAAGATTTCATACAATTTGAAAACTATCCTGCCAGTTCTTGTAGTCCTATTTCTTTCCTGGATCATCTGGATACGGTTTTAAAATTAAAAACACTCATTTCGAATAAGCCAAAATTTTTGGATGCAGCCTACTTGGACTGGTTTACATTTTGATTCGATTATAGTTAGTCCAATCAGTGTTGGAGACTTTCTTTGAAACAAAAATATTAGAACTTGGTCCAGCTTTTTTTAAAATATTTTTAAAGGTCTTGCCACCACGTTTTTGTCTGAAAAAAAATTGTTTAGTGAAGGCTGTAAAACAAGATGTGTAGTGATTTTGATTTCTCGGTATATCGTTTCTAATTTCTACACCACCACTGTATATGTGTACAGACAAAAAAAGATTCGTAGATATACTCGACTTTTGTGGAGCCGTAACCTATGCCAGACTAACTAATTGATTTTAACCAGAGAACTTATAAGTTCTTTATTTGAACCACTAAATAATACAAATCTACGTTGTTCACGGTTTTTTTAACTTTGCCTCAGATGCGTTCAAAGTAGAATCCAACTCGGACTCACGGACAACATTAAAGATACGTATAAAACAAATTAAAGATCGATATTTCAGATAGATACGCCAGTCAAGAATAGAAGAAGATTTCAGATAGATGGACTTGGGTTAGTACAGTGATTATACGGTTGTTGTTGTAGCGCCATAAAACATTCCCCAAATAATTATGACGAAAGCTACAGATTTGTCAATCCTTGGTCGGATTACGTAGAACCGACTGGAGAACGGGTTTGTTGTTTTAAAATGTCGGTGATTATATGGTCATCCTTGAGGTTGAATTTTGCAGTGGATGAAGCAGGATAAATGATTTTCAAAATACTCTGATGTTAAATGATCCATTTCACCCACATTTAACCCTTGCGACACTAGCCTCTACGAGGAGTGAAAAAAATTCCATAATAACAATGCTCTTTGAACTTTTTCGTATCCATTGAATTAAGTTACACGATTCTAGCTTTAAATATTTTACAATTTTAAATATTTTACATTAAATTTTTTAATACAAAAAACGGATTTCTGTCGTTGAAAAAATATACAAATTGGGGAGCTTTTTTTTTTTTGATTGCCTGTTAACCAACTGTGGTAATATTTGCAAATTTACCCCTTAATATGCATTTTATAGCGAAGTTCGTATGAATATTAATTAAAGCTGCTGATGCGTATGACTTACATGCAAATATTCACTCATACATATTTATATACATACATTCGTATTATTTACACAAATATTCCATACATAAAGTTATTGCACGTGCGCACTTGTCGTGGCAAGGTTCCGTTTTTTTGCCACACTGTTATTTATGTTGCCGCTTGCAAAAATAGTTTTCATAATAATTGCAAGAAGGATATTCGAGCATTCGAAAGAAAGAAAAAAACAACAACAACAAAAAAGCAGTCATATCACTTCAGAAGCTTTTTAGCCCAACCCTGCGTTGCGTTGCAAAGAAGCCTGTTAGCGATGCTTTTTCATGTCACTCACAAAAAAAGCGGCGACGAACAGCCCCAGCCCCAGACCAAGCGCAAGCTCCAGCTCAAGCCGTTGCGGCCAGCCTGGTGTCCTTCGCTACGTTCCTTTTTATAATTCTTTATTATTTTTGTATTTTTTATTTTTTTTTTCCTGTTAACAGTCAACAATCCATGCAAACCCTTGCATTTACTATATGCAAAAATGGGCGGAATAAAGATACGATAATAACTGTTACAAAAAAGGATGATAGTGGACGGATTCCTTACACTGACCCTCGCATGCATGCGGCACAGATGAAGGATTTTCTGATATGAAGGCAACAACAAAAAACAAGCGAAAGAAAAGAAGCAGTGTAATGATTTTTCCATAAAAGGGCAAAGTGCGAGGTGAAGTGGTAATTAAGGGTCTCACACACAAATGAGTATATTTATTGCGTGCGAGAGTGTGTGACAGCAATTGGCTTGTACCATGCAACTCTGTGTGTATAATATATATATATAAGTATGACGTCGGTAAACCGCAAGGAATTCCAACAAGTAAACCTGATCAGGCGACAGCAGCAGCAGCAGCAATCAATACTTATACTTATGAGTATATCTTTAATATTACTCCTCACATGTTCCACAAGTTCATATTCGTGTATGTTGCAAGTGCTCGGCAAACTCATTGCTTGGCTGGATAGCTGGCTGGCTGGCTGGCATTCGGACAGGTAGGCAAATAAGCCTTACAAATTTAAGCCGCAGATATACATCTGTAAGAATATATGTATGTATGTAAGTATGCCACTCTCTGACTGGGTTGCCCTGCAGGGCGAGCTGTCAACCTGGCCTGGCATTGTTTGAATACTCTTCACAGCCGACCACAATGGCAGACACCCAAAACTCTACTCAGCACACACACACACACACTTCCACACATGCGGTGTGTCAATGAGTAAAAAATTTCAGCTTTAAGCACACATACATACAACAACAATGTAGTAGCAGTGTTGCAAAAATCCAATGTTGCAACTTTATCCTTTTGTATTGTGTCGTCTCTCTAGCAATCACTTTTGCTTCACCTTCTTATATGTACCTCCATACCATTTTTTGTGGTTCCTTGAGTCGAGTTTTAAATTTCACAATTTTGATACTTTAATCCAGGCGAAGGCTTCTGGCGTGGTACATACATATGTACACCGAATGCACAGGTTACAAATTACTCGCATGAAGAAAGGAATTTTTGGTTTTTAGAGCATATATTTGATGAAAAAAAAATTAAAAATATGTAATTTCATAGTAATTATGTTATCCAATTTCCATTACACCAGCAGTTAGGAGGTGCTTAGATGGCTCGCAGTTGACCGACTCTTGCGTTGCCTAAAACTTTAGATGTTGTGCACTATAAATTCAATTTCATCAGTTGTTTTAGTATTAATGACTTACCATAATTGAACTTAATAGCAGACGGACCCAAAATATTACATCGTTTTAGAGCAAAGCTCATTTATTGGTAAATTTGATTTACTTTACCTTCCTTAAACCAGTTTTGTAATGCGATAGGTCTTTTTCTTCAACATTAGCCTCACTTTTTTTCAATGATCATTTTATTGAGAGCTCTAATTAAAGGAATCAGGCCAGATCGCTGAGGACCTCTCACAAAAACTATGGTCGATGCAAATGCTTCGTATACTCAGATCTTTCGTATACTCAAATGTTCATGAATGATTAAAGCAAGACATTTCTTTGATATCTTTACAGTCTCAGTCTACTTTGGTCAACCACATCGTAAGATCACCAAAACTCATTTTGGGGGCATTTTATTATGATTTTTACTGTGATAGGCCCCTTTGTAAGCTGGGTTTATTGTACATAGATTCTGTCAAATACGTACCCGGAAATTTGAAATACAACACAAACATCTTATCAATCATCTAAATTTATTATATCCCCTTCAAAATAGGCACCTTCTGAGGCAATACACTTCTTCCAACGAACAATCCAATCATCGAAATACTTTTTAAAGCTATATTCCGGGATGGCCTTCAGTTCTCATTGCGAAATAGTTTTGATGTTTTCAATACTCTCAAAACGGGTTCCACGATAATTTGAGTTTGTGAAACAGGGAAAAGTCTCACGGGGCCATGTCTGGAGATCTGGAGGTGGTTGTTCGATGATATTTGTTGAATTTTTGTTCAAAAACTCGTTCACAATGATCGATTTGTGCGATTCAATTTTTAAAGAAAATTCAGATCTTTTGGCAACAATCGCGCTGCGGCTTTCCGCATAACCAAAATATGTCGAGCAGTCTCATGTCCATTATTTGGGCTATCTCTCGCAAACTATAATGACGATTTTCGAGTACCATTTTCTTTATTTTGTCGACGTTTTCTTCAGTTGAAGAGGTCGAAGGCTGTCCTGAACGTGGCAAATCGTTCACTTCTTCTCGCCCCTCTGTTTTTTCAACATTTCCAACGTTTTGGCATGGAATTTAGTTTGAAACACACAATTTCACACAATCTCTGTTCAATATTTTTATCCATAGCAAAAATCGCAACGCACACCAAAGGTTGACTTGTTCCTGATGACGCCTTAAACAAACTAAATGACACATAGCAATAAAAATTGACAGAATAGTGGCTGACAGTTGTGCCAACCTGAAAAAAAATTGAAATATTCTCAGCGGGAAATTTTAAAATGAGAATTTCCGGGTATTTATTTAACAGAATTTACGTGTATATGCTCATATTTACCACATCACTTACAAATGTTTGCTTCGTCTGGAGCATAACCCGTACAACTCTTTTGTACCAACTTGTCAGCAGCAGATTTTTCTCATTATCACTCAGTATACCTGTTGTATACCTTATGGAACAATTGGGTTTACTCTTATGGTTTACTTTGTAGTATCGCCTTGTTAATGGGTTATAAGGATTTCGTCCGAAAAAATATTGCAATTCGCGTTTCCTTCTAGTTTGTAATTCACAGAAATAGCAGCTTTATTTATATCTTGAACAATATATTAAATAATATTTTAATCCTGTATAGTGGCGGTGGTAGTTCGGTTCTCGATGTATGTTCCAACGTACATCAAACCGTTTTTTATTGGCCTTAGTAGTTTTGAATCGGGTATAGGTTCCTCCATTTTGTGGATAACTAAAATATGCAACAAGTCGGAGAAGTTGTTTTGTTAGTAATATTTTTTTAGAAATATTAAATTTAATACCGCCATTTTTCGGTTCATTTAATCAACAGTTGCATTATCAATTAAAAGGCTTATGCCTTATATACATTTGCCTAATGTACTTATAAATGTAAATATATTATTTTATATATATTTTATATGTGAATACGGGCTTGTGGCATTTTGGCAGAAATATTTAATGAACTAATGAATTCCACAGCATATGTAATACAAAAACAAACACACCTGTATTTCATATTAATAGATACATAAGTTATATTAGTAATTTGCAGTTAAGCACACGCTAATTGGTTATCTGTAATTGATATTTGCAAATTGTTATAAGCTCTACTATAAATGATTGCAATTCGGGCATTTTTCAATAGATTTAATATCATATATGCAGGTACTTATTTGCTTTTTATTACTAATTTTCAAGCGGATTATTGTGTTATTAATCTGCGGCATGAAGCCATACAAGTGAGCGCAGCGCTGAATAAAATTTTAAATATAACTGTAATTAATACTACCGTAGCCATGTACATTGTGCGCTTTTATTTGATATTCGCATGATAATTACTTCTTTTTTATTACTAATAATGGCTAAATTAAATTTTCTGTTTATACTATTTAAGGCTTATCTCAATTGCATTCAATTAATGTTTTATTTTTTTTCTTCTAACAATTTAGTTAATTAATTAAGCGCGAAATTTAATATGGTATGTAAAGCGGAGCGGCTAAATACGTTTATAAATGTGTTTTTTTTTTGTTTTCATTTTAAGCTTTATGATACGTTATTTTATGTATGTGTGTATCAATCAGTATGTACTTTTAAATAGGGCTCATAAAGTTTTGCCGATTTCAATATATTAGAAGAGGTCTTTAAAATATTCTTCTTATTAGCATAATAATATTTATGTGAAATGCATATATATTATTTTCTTGAGTATCTGCAATTTGTATATTTCACACTTTTTCTATCCACATATTAACCTCTAAAAATGACCATCAGTGAAAGGTCATCGCTAATGTGTCTGCTCGTGCTTACAGCACATAACTTACTTAATCATAAAAATTTTTGTAGACATAAACATCTTTGATGTATCTTTATATCTCATTACTTATGGGTGTTTAATTTGATTAGGTACTTTCCCTTTGAAGTATCTTTACCCATATGTATGTCGCTCTTAAATTAGAAACTCAAGGATATTTAGATTTAGTTGCGCACTCAATTAAAATCGTGACGAGGTCCCTTCTGGGACCAAAATAGGGACCTTTTGGCAATCCAATGGCAAATCGAATCAAATGGCACACATAGGCCACTTTTGGTCCTTTGCGATACCATATGGAGTGCCATCACGTCGTCAATGAGAAGTAGTCATCCTTTTGGTTTCACTAACGATTTTTCTTTCACATTATCGTGCTGTGAAGCCCCAAGTACCTGGAGGACAATCACACAAGAGATGTTCCATTGTTTCTCTGGTACCTTGCTCTTGACATTTCTAGGCGTGCGCTGCCACCAGACTGTGACCAGTGAGTATGGCGACCATGTTCCTACTTTTCCTTCTATCGAGCGTCAGTACGAACTTGGTGTATTTCTGATCTAACGCTTCACACATAACTTTTGCGGTTTTGAATCCCGGCAGATCCTTTCAGCGCCCTTTAACTTTCTTAGCAAGTTCTTGTTTAGATCATCATATAGGCAGTAAATGGGTTTACCTACGTCAATCACGCTTTCAGATCGGATCGGATCAACAGATCACATCTTGTTATTCACCGAAAATGGTGTCCAGTACCTTTCCAGCAAATAACACAGCCTTCCTTGAAGCAGGTTCGTTGGATGACTTCTACTGTTTCGGCTGTTTCTGGACCTCTGGTGTGTACCAATGGATCTCATAGCCTTTACCTTCTTTGGAGAAGGTTTGTCGGATAAGGTCCACTATTTTGGGTGCTCCATGATCCTTGGTGTGTATCAATGGATCTATGTTTTGTCGACGATCGGTTGCCTTTGCTGTTCGGAGTACTGAATGACTGCTTCTTTTTGCTCAATATTTCAGCTATTATAAGACTCATGCGGTTGTTATTGTGATAGCAGAAAACATTCCGCTCCGATTACGTAACCCGACTTTCGTGAGAACTTTCTTTTGAGATGACTACTGCCTCAGATCTTTGGCATCTTGAAACGGATCTGATACTAAGAAATCGTGGCTGAAAACCGGCATGCGGCTGCATTTGAACTTGTAGAATCATTTCTTAAAGGTCGCCGCCGCAAGAGAAGAGTACTGATATTCAACATACTTTAAATTTTTCTGGTCAAAAATCAATCGCCTCAGCAATTGAAGGACAATATATTTACATTGCATCTAACGCTTCAATATTTCAAATGTTCACTGTATTAAAGTCATCACGCATTATTTTACCAACGGATCGCAATCAATTTTATAATCTCTTCTTAGCTTACGTAATAGCAAACGCAAGTGTAGGCTATTGCATTAAAGTCTCGCATTTTTGTTTGCCATACATTTTGTGGACTTTTAACTGATTTTGCGTTATGAATATCATAAACAGCGATCGCCTATTTGTTTGGACAAATGCTATCAACGTCTAGCTGTCAACATCTAGTCGAGTACTATATACGTACATACGTAGGAACCTAAGTAATTGCGTCA
The DNA here is from genome assembly GCA_031772095.1 of Zeugodacus tau. Lineage (NCBI taxonomy): Eukaryota > Metazoa > Arthropoda > Insecta > Diptera > Tephritidae > Zeugodacus > Zeugodacus tau. Next base: position 39,409,600 of record CM062650.1, on the reverse strand, counting down.
TTTTCATTATGTCGCCGCTGTCGCGCCAAATTGTCGTTAGCATATTGTTGTTGTTGCATACATATTGTTAGAGCGACACAATGGAGAGAACATTGCATTGTTGCTTTGGCAGCTGGCTATTGGTGATTGCGATGGCAATTGTTGTAGTAGTAGTTGTTGTTGTTGTCATTGTTGCGCCAAAACGACATATTGTTCACCTTTTGTTCGCAAATCAACAACATGCAGGTTTTTTCTGTTGTTGTTGCTCTTGTAATTATGATGTGGACCAAGCATTGTTTACATTCGCCATATTTGTGGTTGTTGTTTTGGCAATTTTTGTACGGCTGTCATTTGTCTGATTGCAGTAATTGACGCAATGTTGGCAATGACGTCCTTCAAAATTCATTTTGGCATTTGTCTGGTAGGCCGGCTTGGGCTGTTATAATAACTCGGATAGGCATACATACTCCCATATGCCGTTATGCTAGTGTTGTCTTGTATTTGTGTTGATATTCGTGTTGTATATAAGATATGAACTTCACTCATTATGTTTTTTTCCACAGCCTGTCTTGTTGCCAACTGTCAGTTTTTTACTGATTGTTGATTGATGTTGTTGCGGCTGTTTGTTCGCATTTTGGATTATATTTTGTTGACATTTTTGTTGTAAGTTAACCTATGTCCTAGTTTTGTATTTTATTTCACAGTTATTGTTATTCTATTTAATTATCCCCAAAATAATACTAAAAGCTCCAGTTTTGCTATAAAGGCATAACTAACAGTTCTTGACCTATTTCTATACATTATCATTCTTATTGAGTTCTAGTTCCTAAGCAATTTTTCTATTACGTCGATTGCATGATCCCTTACCCACTTGAAAAAGTATTCTTCTTCAAAGTTCTTGTCTAAAATTTAAATTTTTTAAAGATCGACTTAGTAGTACTCGAGTAATCAAGACAACCGACATTCAAAAGACAGTTTGGAGAAAAACTCATTAATACTAGCTTTGAGTGACAATAAAAGCAGTCCTGCAGCGCGAAAATTGGTCCGACTGTATCTCCAGAACTATTACTCAGACCGACTTGGACAATACTACAGAAATTTTGTAGTGTTTAAGGGGCTATACACGTGTAACATACGAAAAATTAGGCGATTTTCGTGAATTTTTTTAAAAGAAAGTACTCGATTGATTGTTTCGAAGTTTTTTGTACAGAATAAGGTATACTTTCAGCTATATTTTAAGATATTTTCTTTTACAAAAATATTGAAAAACAACGGAGTTATATGCTGTCTTCAGAGGTGCCAAAAAAAAAGTTCCCCAATTGCAGACATGATTCCAGCCGAATTAGTAGCTGAAAAAAGAATCATAAAGATTATTAAAGTTAAATATATTTCCTTTACAATGTCCTACGATTTTTGACAAATATCAAAAATTGAAAAAAATGGCGTAGTTCTGAAAAAAAAATTCGATTTTTTAGGTAAAAAAATAGTCTTTTTTTAATTGCCAAATTGACAATTTTAAACCAATCAAAAAGATCGTAGGTCATTGTATAGTAAATAAACTTAATCAAGAATACTCAGTTTAAATTTGAGCCGATCGGTCAATGTATCGTTGAGTTATGAAGTCAGCAATTTTGAGAAATGTCGTTTCGAGATAAATGCGTTCAAAAACTATTCAAGATACGACTTTATCGCTTTTTAAGGATATTTTTGAAAGTATTAACTATCGAATAGCAAAAAATAAAAAAACCATTTTTTGAAAATGTCGCACTGTTATAGCCCCTTAAAACGACAATAAAAAATCGATAATTTGTCTTATCGAGTAAGAGGTAGTCTACCTTAAAATGGCTATTTGAATTAGCCAATTTATTGCAGAGTATTTTATTTGCCGTATCATTATCGAAACTATAAGTAAATAAGGGGTGTGTTAATCTTTTTATATATCAGGAAGTAAAAGGTTACAGTTTCAGATGTTTCTATGAAGGTTTAGGTATAATAAACCTTTCAGTATTACAATAAAGAAGATATCTCGACAAAAACCCCAGTTCTGACATTGCTCTCAGTATCAAAATCGATATATTTCCTTTACTAAACACAATTTTTGTTTTGGTTGTTCTTGAAGAAGAGATTCTTACTCAAGATCTTTATATTTTATTTTGCTCAATTGTTATACAATTCATTTTTTTTATCAGTCTTTACATATGTAGGCCGATCATAAACATATACTTTCCCGATATAATAAACTTTTAGACCAATAACTTTTCGGTGTTGACTTCGGAATTTGAGCCAACAATAACCCAAATTAAGGTGATTGTTTTTGTTTTCGAAATCAGTTCCGCTGATTTATTTTCTGATGGCAGTTAAATGCTTTTACGCAGTGGCTTGTGGTCCCCAACATGCTCCACTGATTCGCAAATATTTTTGGACACGGTTTTAGTGGTTCGGCCTGCTGTTGGAATTTTCACATTTTTGCCGTTACACCTGTGCGGCAAGTGTGGCGAGCGACTGACGGAGGGCACGAAAGCACGAAAAGTTGGTGAAAAAAGTAATGAAAATAAGTGTAAACTTTGGGAAAAAAAGAAAAAAGTAACACACACACATACACATACAAAAAGCCATTTTGGACGTTGCTGTCACTGCCTGCGGTGCATTGCCGTTTGCCAATTTCACGCTCTATTTGGTTTGTTTGCAATAACTTTGTTATTGTTGTTTGCTCTTTGGCATCAGCCAAAGGCCATTGGTAGATTGGTTCATACTGCTCACTATATATTGTTATTGTTATTCCTGTCCTGTATATATACGTATGTGTGTATTTATAATATTTGGCTTTAAGGACATACATTCACACACATACACAGCCACATATATTTATTTATGTATGTGTTCATCCTTATGTGTGTTCGTGTGTTTTATAGAATTCTCTTTACACGCAAGTTGATTTTGTGACCAAATTTGTTTTGTTTTCTCCATTTTCATCCACCTGTATGTGGTTGCTTCACAGAGTTTTCTTTTCTGTTTTCTGTTGTCAAATAAAAATAATAAAACCAAATAAACTATTTGTGAAAAAGCAAAAAACCAAAAAAAAAAATGTGGCTAAACTTTCTTGGAGCGTAGCGTTTGGCTAAAATACCTGACAATTATTCCTTGTTTGCGCAACCACAATGATTGGCAGCCTCGAATATGCAGCTAATTGAGTTTTTAATTGTTTTCTAAAGTAAGGCAAACACACAATAAACAAATAAAACCATAAATAAAAATAAAATTCCAAATAAAAGTTTGTGCATTCAAGGTATTTCGTATACCATTATACATACCTACATAGTTTAATTAAATTAAAACTTTTGACAAAAGCTCATTTTAATAACAGCTTTCATTCAAATGAATTTTAGGTGGAATATGACTTATTTTTTATTTGTCGACGATTTCTGCCGAATTTTATTTATAAAATTATTTCATTTCTGAGCATTTTAAAGTACAAACTTTGCATTTGGAATACGATTTAATCTATGTGTCATGAGACCACACCCTGCATTAGCTTTCACATAAAACTCCTCCACAGTTCAAAATCTTTGTCAAACTATACTCCTTGGAGATGAATTGTCTCTGGCACGATCATGTTATTTCTGATCGCCTAGGTTTGCAGTCCGAATCAATCTGTTGTTTTGAGAAAAGATAAGAGGTTCCTCATGAAAAAATATTCCTTTTATTGCCTTTGCTATATGTATCAATTTGGTCTCGATTGTCTCGAACATAGGGTTTTTCAAAATAGACGCTACAAAAGTAGACCGATAGGGACAGCTTACAACACCATATTTTTTCGCGCTCTTTTGACATTTCAGTAAGGTTGGCCATTTCATCATGAAAAGAAATACAATCCAACAACACGTCGAAATTATTAAAATTTACTACCGAAATTCGGAGTTAGTGGACTCAACTTTAAGAGTGCTACGTCCAATTCGTCATAATCGTCCTGTCAGATCAACAATTGAGCGTCTAGTGGAAAAATTTTAATCCACAGGCACATTACAAAATGTCCCCGTGCCAGTAAGACAAAGAAGTGTCCGTAGTGTCGAGAAAATTCCTGACAAATTCGTCTCTCATAAGTCGTTCTCAAGCATTGGGCATCTCTGAGACGTTATTGTGGTGAATTTTGCCAAAAGATCTTGGCCTACATCCTTACAAGATCAAATTGACGCAAGAATTCAAGCCGCTTGACCACCAGATCGTCGTATTTTCGTGAATTGTGCTGAGCAACAACTTGAAAGTACTCCTTGAGTCACCATTGCATTACGAAAAAATTATGGTTTCGTGCGATTTATGGACCGGTGGCGTCATAGGGGCGTACTTCTTCTGTGATGATCAAGACCGGCACGTTACTGAAAATAGGAATCGCTACCGCTCAATGATAACCGAATATTTTTGGCCCGAATTGGATGATATGGAATTGGAGAATATGTGGTTCGAACAGGACGGCGCCACGAATGTCACAATCGATTTATTGAAAACCAAGTTTGGTGAACGTTTTATCTCACGAAATAGCCCAGTCAATTGGCAGCCTCCTCACCTCAGTCGTGCGATTAATTACGTTGGACTATTTCCTGTGGGGCTACGTCAAGTCTATGGTCTATGCCAAGAAGACTGCGATGATTGATGAACTTCGAATATCGAACTTGAAATTGCAGGTATCGGCCGATTTATGCTTGAAAACCGTTCATAACTTTTGTAGCGCACTTTTTGGAAAACCGTTTATAATGAAACATGGAAGAGACATTCACAAGAATTTTCGGGATATTTCTGAGTTTTGGGTGAACTTCGTTCGTTCTTCTGGTAACCTAAAAACAATCTCTAAAAAACAAAACAAAAAATGTCTTTAAAAAAATAGCTTTATTATGAATTTGGGATGTCTTTCAGTGGAACTTATAATTAAAAGTTTGAAAAAAAAAAATTGGACTATGTGGGATCCTCTTGGAACACTAGATCATACCCAAAATGTTAGAGAAATGTTTGGAAATCATTTGGAAATCTATAAATCTCACAAATATTACAAAGCCTATGCTTAACGAAAGAGTTGTGGCAAGAAAGGTAAAATTTAGTGAGATCGGTTCGCTCGATTTTTTTTCTAAGAGCAGAAAATTTAACTCTAATTGTGAATAGTGAGTACCTATCCTATTCTGAGTAGAAATTTGTGTTTAAGCAGCGTATAATTCATGCAAATCTTTGACGGCGTCTTGACTGTTGATGACTTCCTGAATAGCTAAGCGCTGACTATGTGCGCCGAAATGAATTGCTATTCTATGTACGTCTCTATATCCGTATAGTTTCGCTCATACCACACGTGCACCTTTGCACACGTCTAGGTAAATATTTGCACAGTGGAATAGTACACTCAACCACTTCCATTCTATAACTGTTTCTCGAGCTCACAAAAAGCAGCATTTTTTTTCTGCCTGGGCACTATTTACTGTTGCTGTTGCTTTGACTAAAGCTCTTCTGCTTCTCTCGCTGGCTTGCTTCCTTGCTGTTGGTAGCAAAAACTGTATTGCCAACTTACCTTTGTGCATGCCGAGTTGACACAGCAGGTCATTCATATACTCATACTAGTTACCTTTCTAGGCGTATTCAAAGTGTGTTTCATTCAGCGATATTAGTTTCAAACAATTTGTTGTTGCTGGTAAGGTATGGTATATGAGTATATACAACTCTGGCAGCAATGGATTACCGTCTCGTCGCTTCGTCATAAAGGTATAAACTGCATAAGAAAAAAACATCAGAGGTTTATTGTCATTGTGGCATCTATCGCTATCGTTGACTCCACAACAAAACAGTTAAGTTGCGCGGAACAACAAAGCGTTCAAAAAATGATTCACAAGTGAATATTCTAAGCCAAGCCCCTCCTGCTGTTTGCAAGCATTTTTCTCTCGCCATGTGGCACAAAAAGGCAAATAATTAGACGGATACGGAAATGATGTGCCGTTGCAAGTTACGTTGCAAACTGCAAGTTGTAAAAGTTCATGAAGAAAAATAATTTTTAAGTAGCAAATTCATTGATGCCATCCGGTTATGATGTTCGTTCGGAACACATGCGAGTTGCTTGCCTTAGTAAGGCAGGGAGGAATGTAAGTAAGACGAGGTGCGAATCTTCCATGGATGATACAAGGATTACACTTGTATTTCAACGAGTAGGTCGAGGACGATATCTCTGGCGGCTGATACAATTCCATAGGTTATTGTATAGTTTTCATAAGGTTTACTTTCGTCAAGATCTCACAACTTACTAAGCCTGGACTAGAGTCTAGAATTTCTAAAGATATGGAGTTTTCTTTTCAGAACAGGTTCTGTTCTCTCTAGAGAGTATAGCTCAGTTTTTAGATTAAGTTCCCCATCCTGATAATCTGTGATAAAAGGGAAGCTTCAATAAATCATTGATTTCTGGATCTCTCAAACTTCGTACCTCAAGAAGGTTCAGTATTGTCAAGTTCAAGCACTTGTTGGGTACCTTTAATTTCCAGTGTGTAACTTCTTCATTGGCTTTCGCTGTCTTTTATACTATTTTTTATACTATTCTATAGATTTGTTGTTCCAGAGAGCCCCATGAAAACATTTTCCTAGAATATATTGTCAAATAATAGACCTTAGATCAGAGCTGGTGCCATCCGAACCTTTGCAAACCTTTTAGAGGAGATTATTGGATTCTTGGTGAACTTATATAGAATATAGAAGGTTATTTTATATCTTAGAGCAACTCTGACCTCCTTTGAATAACTACCCTCAAGTTTATTCCTTTTTTTATTGTTTTCTACTAGAAATTATTTATTGAAACTATTGCATTATATTTCCTTCAACATTTAACTACATTTATGCTGCATTAACTTTAATAAATATAACTGACTACATTACCATACAATAAATTGCATTATCAATAAAATACATCAAAAGCAGTTGCTAGCAACTAACTAAAAGGTAAAGGTAGATAATATAATCAACTGTAAATGGCAAGCGATTGCCCTTCAATGAAGCAGCTACGTTGTATTTCCATTTAAATGCGCCTCTCTTCTACGCCACTCTTACGTAATAGAATGTCGTAGCGAACTATTACCTCTAATATATTTATACTTATTTACTTTCGCTGGCGGAAGAAACGTTTTCCGATACGCTGCTGTCACTGCTATTATTCCGCCGTTGACTTCTATTATTGTCATACAACAATAGCAATGACACACGGCGAAAGGTAACAACAATTCAAGTGGTATTTACAACAAAAACATATTTAGATGGGTATCTTTGTATGGAAGTAGAATAAATGAAATAATATAAAACCGTTAGCGATGAGAGAGCGTCATTTATTGATTTCTTCGCAAATAATTTATGCCGTTAAGTAGGAGGCATCATAATTGGTAACTGTTGAATATTGAATGCTTGAAATATTCTGTTACGCTGAGATACTGGAAGTGGAGGTGTTCGCGGAATAACGGATACTTACCCGAAAACTCTTTCAAGGATAAAAATAAATCATTGAAAGTATACCTGTACGGTTCTTCGGCCCAGAACTGTGGTAGTCACGAATTTTTATTAAAGCTATGTCTACAGAGACTTGATAAAAGTAGGACTTTTTTGCTTTTATCACGTCTCTGTAGACATAGCATCAATGATAAATAAATTTCCATTGACTAACGGAACCTAGTCTTATTATATATTATATTTTCAAGACCTCAGCCTTAAGTAAAATATGTTAGATTTATCATAGTAGCTTATTGATCTTTCTCTTGTCTAGTCTAGTCGAGGCTTCTTCAGAAATACTTCTCTAGTTTGAAATATTGATGCTCAATTCTTTATATTTGGATGGGAAGTGAATGGTAACGTTTGTTAGTTTCGCCTTCCTACCGACGAGAAGTTTTTTTGCCGTTAAACTCAAGAACCATTATAACCTCTGATTCATTTGGAACAAAAAACTTTGCCTTTGTTAGCTTTGCTCTCTTTATGTTTCAAAGCTTCTCAAATCCTTTCTATACCATCGGCGGAGAATATAACGTCCGATTTTGGCAGAACGAAAGAAAGAAATGTGAGATGACCACCATGCATATAGCTTATCACTGTAATGAAGAACAGAGTTCCAGATCCTTCTTAAAGTAAAATTACGACAGAGTCCAGCAAACCAGTTTTCTAATTCAGATTCTCAAATAACATCCGCATTTCTATCCAATTGTATTGCTTATTTAGAATTCCAACCCTCGCTTTCGCTATTTTACTTTCTACAATGGAATGCCTACACACAATTATGGGTTTTACTCCCACAAAAGCTCTTCCTACACATAAATATACCGTCTGCCTACAGAGTAACATCTTTTCCTCGGTTGCAGTCAGGTATTTCATGAGAATTAATTGTGCGAAAATATTATGGCATGAAAGAGAATTGCTTATGAACCTTTGAATACGCCATAAGTGTGGGAGTTTGTGCAATTCTTTGAATAACCTGCAAAAGTGTTCCAGTTATTTTTATGTTGTTCCGCTATCTGCCACACATATTCTATCGACATTAACTTTGTTAGTGTGACACCTAGGTAGCGCCGTTGACAGTTTGTTGACATTCAATGTCAATAATGTTTTCTCATTTGTGTGACAAAGAAAAGTCATGAAGTGAATGTTTACGAATAAAAATAAATAACAATGGATAGTGAGGGAAGAAAATGGAATAAAATTTCATTTAGTTGAAGACAAAAATTTTTGAATAAAACGTCATAAATGACATTTAAAGATGCGTTTTGTTCTGGTCCCCCATTATCTAGACAATTTAGTATTGGTTTACCGATTGGTTAGTCGTACCTGGTCAAATATATGACTTATGTTTCCCGCGCTATATGGCTTTTTTCACAGTCTTTCTGGAACTATTGAGTACTTCCTCAGATGAAAATATGAACCAACAATGTTTTTGGTATACAAACCGTTCAAGATAATATCCTGGATCTGGATGCGACTTTTAGAAAACTAAAAATATATCTCGAGTAATTTTTTTAGTAAAGGTGTAATATGTCTTACCGTTCCCAAATTAGCCATCGTTCTTAGGTTAATGATCCAATGCTTAATCCTGTGTCAGTTTACCTGATGACCTATACTTCTTGGGCCTATCCAACCTCACTCGTCCGTACATTTGAGTCGCTCTACTCTCATCGGAGTTTTTTGGAGGGTTGGAAATTCATATTTCTCGAAAACAGAGGAAAGTGTCTGAAACCCTTGAGAACTCAATTTGTATGCCGTGGTTTGAGAACGACGAAATAATGCGATTTTATCAAATAAATATAAATCTCGTTTTAAGAGTGTCCGAGTGGGAGAACTTGAACATATCTCTTTTGAACCTAGGAAACTATATTCGAGGGGTTAAAATTAGACTTAGAAAAATGTTCTTTCTTATTCATTTCTTTTAAGAAAAAAAAAACAAGATTCAAATAATTCACAATTGCTTTGAATTATTGCTACATTTTGCAACACTTGAAATGCAATTCCTCAGCGCTCTGGGAATAAAACACATCAATTGCAGCACTGCCGCTTTTCAATTTGACTCGCATACATCAATGTTGTTGCGACAATTGACGAACTGCAGCAGGAAAGCATTCATACTAGTGCAATGACTTGATCTGCATGCCACAATAGAGCCAGAGGTACATACGTACGTACATAGTGACACAAACGTCTGTTGCAAGATACAAATCATTTCACATGGCGGAGGTTAGTGAAGGACCGAGGGGCTCAATAGAGGAAAAATTCTTGATCATGTTGTATTACTTGTTGTTGTTGTTGTTGTTATGATTGTCATTCGTATTTTGTTTACAAGTTTGCCTCTTTAGTGTGTATCGCGTGTGTCAACTGTGTGCTGTGTGCAAGTGATTGAGTGTACTTGCAACATAAAATAGCGTAAATTGAAGTGCGTGGCAAGTGGGCATCTCGAGCTGTCGACCATACACGCTTACCAACATACATACTAGTGTACATATGAATAGTCAACGCTGCATGTTGCTCTGGAATGTTGCCGAATGGCTGCTGTTGAAGTGGCAGTGGCAAGTTTTGCTACTGTTGTTGTTGTTGTTGCTTTATTCACAGCTACTGTTGCTATTGTCAATATATTTGCAAATGATTGTCCGCCTCTTTATGTGACGAGTCTAGTCGGACGAATGTGTGTAAAAATGGTTGATACTAGTGTCGCTCCAGTACTTTTGTCTCTTGTAATTCTTGTCTTTGGAATTCCGAGTGTTGCCTGTCTAGTCTCAGTTTCGTCGGTGCCTTACCTCCGCCCGCCGCCTATGCTGCTGCTCATCACGCAGCATTCTGAGCTGTTTGCTTGCTCCCATAATTCTGTCTCTTCACGTTCTTGCTACTTAGCTAATTTAGTAGTTCCTTCAATTCACTTCATTGCGTCAGTTACAGCTTACATACATACATACGTCTACTGCAGTTGGGGTCTTGTCTCTGAACCTGCTTGTTGCGATGCGTAATTTTCGCGTTGACCAAGTCATTTCTGCTATTTTGCCACAGCCGTTTGGTTTGCCTGTCGCCTGCTTTGGCACTTGTTTATATCTATCTGTACAAGATATATATCTACGCAAAATATTTATAATATATATACATATATATAATTTAAATGGCATTTACGTTTTTAAACGTCAAGTTTAGGGGACACTCACTGCCTGAGTGACTATAAAGGCCTCCAGTTGCAGCTGCCACATACCGATGGGCGGGTAGGCAAAGTAATTGTCGAAGTCGTCACCCTCCTTTGATCGCTTAAGTAAGCAATGCTAGTCAGTTTGCTGTGATAATTGTTTTTATTTTTGTACGCAGTGTTTATGCCTTCATTATAATATACGCAAATTTATTTGTCTTTTGTTTTGACAAACTGTAGTGCCATTGTTTCAATTTATCTCCGTCTGGTTCACTTTGCTATTTTCTTATTCGAGGAAGAAATAATCATGTAAGGTGTTGTAACGTTAATCATTAGATTACTGAAATTATAAATGTCAGACTTATTTAAAGTCTTGTCAAACTCTTCCAAAAAATATCCAAATAATATTTCTAGAAGTAACTAAAAGTATTAGAACAGGAGAAATAGGGTAAAAACTTAGAACATCATTAAAGTGTAGCCCTGAAACTGAAGAGATATTTCCAAAGAGTTATTTAAAATCAAATGGATTTTCCATAACATATATATTTGGCGTAGGAACCGCTTTAAGCGATTATAGCCGAATACATCAGAGCGCGCCACTCATCTACTTCTTGCTTTTTGGCGCCAACTGGAAAGACCTAGTGTAGCCAGGTCACTTTGCATTTGGTCTTTCCTCTTCTGAGGTTTCCCCCAGCGAGTACTGCATCGAACACGTTCAGAGTTGGAGTGTTTTCATCCATTCGTACAACATCACCTATCCAGCGTAGCCGCGGTCCTTTTATTCGCTGAACTATGACAATGTCGTCATATAAATCGTACAACCCATCGTTCCATCGTCTGCGGTATTCGCCATTGCCAATTTTTAAAGGACCATAAATCTTGCGGAAAACCTTTTTCTCGAAAACCCCAAGAGTCGTCTCATCGGATGTTGACATCGTCCACGCTTCGGCGCTATACATCAGGACGGGAATAATGACCGACTTGTATAATTTGATTTCGGTACGTCGACAGAGGACTTTACTTTTCAATTACCCAAAGTAGCACCTGTTGGTGCTTGGTGATTCCGCGTTGGATTTCGAGGCTGACATTGTTGGTGCTGTTAATGTTAACTTCAAAGTTATGACTGTCTACAGTAACGTGGGAGCCAAGACGCTGACTACTTGGTTGATGACGGGAGATATTTCGTCTTGTCGTCATTCAATAGCAAAAGATTGAAGAAGTCGCACGATAGATAGTCACCCTGTTTAAAGCCTCGTTTGGTATCGAACAGCTCGGAGAGGTCATAGCCGTATTAGTTTTGCAGGGCAGTTTAAATTCGATGAAAATATGGTGTGTATCGATTCTTCTTTCTCGGGTCTTTTACAAGACTTGGCGCCTGGTGAATATCTGATCGATGGTGGATATTTCAGGTCTAAAGCCACATTGATAAGGTCCAATCAGTTCGTTGACGGTCTTTAGTCTTTCACGAAGTACGCTCGACACAACCTTATATGCTATATTGAGGAAACTTATACCACGGTAATTGGCGCAGATTGTGGGGACTCCCTTTTTATGGATTCGACAGAGTACACTGAGATTCAAATTGTCGAGCATGGTTTCTTCCGACCATTTTCTACAAAGAAGCTGATGCATGAATAGCTCGGCCGGTAAATCCATCGGCCTCCTCCGCTTTGTTGTTCTTCAGGCGGGTAATTGCTATTCGAATTTCTTCATGGTCGGGTAATGCAACATCAATTCCATCGTTATCGTTTGGGGAATTGGGTTCGCCATCTGCTGGCGTTTACTTTCACTGCCATTCAGCATGTCGGAGAAGTGTTCCCTCCATAATCTCAGTATGTTTTGGACATACGTTACCAGATTACCTCCTCGGTCCCTACATTAAATTGCTTCGGTCTTGAAACTCCATAACATACTGCCCCTAACAACCAACTAATTTTCAAATCAATCATCCTTAAAGGCATACGCGGAACCAAGTTGGTATTTCACAAACAAATGTCTTTAGATATATCATTATTTTCATATTTTGTGAAAGCAATTATGTTTGGATGTTTTGGTTGTTTTCTTTTATTAGAAGCTCGAGAGTATAGACTTTTTCGTATTAGGAGCGATGGAATTGAAATTGAAACATTGAATTTATAAGATCTTTATGAAGTGATTGGTATAATTCTAGTTGAGTACATTAATATCTAGAGGTTCTTCTTCTTCTCCTTTATGTTTACAAGGCAAAGCGAATAATAATTTTGATCCACATGTGTTTAAAACATTTTCCTGAGAATTGATAAAACATATTGTTGAATCATTTTCCCCATTCAAACCAATGTAATTATTATTATTATCATTATCGATATCGTTGCATTTGCTGTAACCGTTCTAAAGAAAGCCAATAGTCATAATTCCAACCACTGTGTTTCCTGAAAGTTATTCTTAGACAATTGAGAATTATTCAAGAAACGGCATATGCTTCTAAATATATTCATATGTAGGCATTAATAACTTGTTGGAATCACCTATCTGAATGTCAAATCTTGTCAGTTGCTGAAAGCTTCAAACAAAACAAAGAAAGAATCAAAGATATGATAATCCATAAAATATTGGATTATTTATCATCATCCAAGAATTGATTTTATTGATATTACACTGCTTGATAGTTAACTGTCTATAAACTTTAATGTCATTCTTTATTCAAACTTCAGTCATAACATATTATTATTTAATGTTTTCTCTCGACTTTGGCCATACCTATACATACATACATACATACAAACATACTGGTATCTATTCTTTGTTCCACCTTCAGCATGTGCAGATTATTTATTATAATACGAAAGACAGACGCACATACACACACACACATATGCATAATTCAATCGTCGGACAGTTCATTTAATATTCAACATTCGATTTGTTGTGACTTAATGGTAATCGTAATCGATATAAGACGAGACGTATTTTTGTATATATATGTATGTATGTATATACATATGTAAATGTGTCAGTGTATCAGTTGTGGAGCTGTATAAAACAGGGGGATATCACCAACACATGCTGTATGGTAAATATTATTATGGTGGATGTAGAGAAATATGCATATTTAATAAAAAATTGATTTAGCATTAAATTGTTATCTGTCGAACGAGGCAACTGTAGTTATTCGGAACTACAGGGGGATTTCGTAGAGCTTTGGCTTAACTTACATTGTGGATCATTTGGTATGCGTATGGATTTGGCAAGCTTGTAGTAGATAGCTTTAGTTTCGAGATATTTACGGATATAAATATATTCCTCCATTCGATTCAAAATCTACTTTTTCAACGTAAAGTTTTGTGTCATATTTGTCGTTGTTCTTTAAAGCAGAATTTTATTGTATTGTTATATATTACCTCATTTCAATATTTTGATAAATGTACTGAAAATATTCTAACAGTTCTGATTTATTTTGTATTATTCAAATGAGATATAATATATATGAGGTGATATCGTCATTATACAATTTTTTTTGGTTATTGGAATTTTTAGAGCGAATTTGGATTGTTAGTAATGAATTTCGTTTTGAATCTTCCACCACTTTCAAATCAGGTTTTAAGCTTTTAATGCGACTTACAGAACTTTGCATAATATTTGCTAGGTTAGATTAAGGGGTAGATCTACGCAACTGCAGAGAATCTCACTTAGACAGCTTCGACTGTCCTTTGTTATACCCGGATACTCCCGACGGATCTCTAAACCCTTATGTTACGACAAAGCGCTTGGAATCTATTATAAAGTTCTTAAGACGGCTAATGTCGATTCCAGTTACTTCACTGGGTTCGCCGAAGATATGCCTAAAGAGGTGCTTTAACCTAAGTCTGGTGAATGCTGGACATTGAAGGAAGAAGTGCTCGGAAAATTCCTCTACGCCTTTCTCCAAACAGCTTTGGCAACAAGCGTCTGATTTGATCCAAAGCCTCACCGCGTGTGTGGCTATTGAGAATGACTAGTAAGCCAATTATTGCCAAAAGATGAGCCTTACTTAGCGACAGCAGCTGGAGGGACCGTTTTCGATTCACTGCGGGCTAGAAAGGCCTCGCTACTGCACAGGTGCTGGTTGTTCTCCTCACTGGAAGTCAGTGCATCCAACGCTCTAGCACAAGTGAACCAATGACTACCCACACGCTTCCACTCCCGCGTCAATATTGTTAGGTACTTTCCCTTGCAAACTGATCCGTTTTGCTGTTTCCAGCGATTCCGCGAGGTCCGAGCACCCACACAAGTCGGATTACAAAGTAGTTTGAAGCTAACGAAGTTAAACACTCCCTTACTAACTTAGAGCGTACTGTCATCGAATCCAAGGATAGTATTGCCGCTCTGGTATCGGAGCGAATACACGAAATTAAATTATTAATTAAACAAATTACTTCATTGTTAAGGTTCGAACAAAAAATTTCGAAGGCATAAAAGGAAACATGTGATATGACCGATGCGAGAATTGAGAAACTTTGTAGCTGGAATAATGTTAGTCTCAATCCAATAAGGGGTTATATAAATTTTGTGGGGTCGAAAAATATTTTATTTCATATCATATTTTGAAAATATATACTTTTAGAATATCCTCCAAATTTCAGCAGTTATAGAACCAAAGTTATAGGTCTTTATAGCGTGCTACGTTTTTAAGGCAAACGTGTCACCGTTGAAACTTTGAGCTTATCTCGAAATTTTATTTTCTGAAAACTGCCTTAACGGTGAGCATGATTTCTCTAAAGCCATTTTACCGATTGTTCTGACAATTTCAGGTGTTGTTTATAATAACAAAGACTAGTTCGTGAACGAAGGAAATTTATTAGGAAAAAAATTAATATTTTTTTGGTTGGAAAACTAAATTTTTAGAATTCCTAAATTCGACATTTTTGAAAAACTATACGCAATTTTCGTTTATAATTTTTTAAGCAAAACCCTTCCAGAAAAGATTGCAAAAAAACGTTAATTTTCACATGCCGAAAGGCATTGATTTGAAATCATAAAAAGAGGTCTTGATAAGATGAGGCATTTTTAAGAACAATAAGATCGATCTAAAATTTAAAACTATACTATATAAACACCGACCGTCTCACAGAACTTTCCTTTGAACTTCAGAAGATCACTTTTATGGAATTGAACTAGATACTGACATCGTTGTTTTAAATCGAATTTGAAGCCAACTGTGTAACAACTCATAAAATCGAATTGTTTAAACAAAAAATACTGATCTACATTCATAATTTCTATGGAATTTTTATAGAGCACTAAACGGGAAAGCTATTGAATCTATTTATCACGTTATGTGGAGTTAATATATTTATTATGTGTTCTATTCTAATGGTTTATTTATGAATAGAAATCGCTTGATTTGTATGCATAACATATTCAGTATGCCAGTTTTATTCCCTTCTTTTACAATTGTCTTTCCTTTATTGTTAACGCTGTCAAAACGCTCTCACGCCTTTCGAAATATTTCTATCAATAGAATCAGAAAGAACTGTTTTATTTTTCGTGCTTCTTCCGCCTAGTGCTCAATTCAATTACAAATTCTTCTTCTTTATTTAACGAAAATGAAAATAAAAAAAGAAAATTAGTCTAAAATTTACGATCTTCCCTACACATTTAGAATTCGTGCAAACACACAAATACAAACAAAAGAGAGATAAGAGAAATTCTACCAGTTTTATGTGATTTTATTTAACTGAGTTCGCTTTGATGGAGCTCATGTTTTGACTTGTTAATGTGTCTAACATGACAGTCGAACATGACGGCTGGAGTAGCCATCGCCGCCGCAGCCGCCTTTGTCGCCGTAGACGCAGTTGTTGCTGTCTGTCTCTTGAACCTTTGCTTGAGCTTGAGAGTACTTGTCTGTAGGTTCTCATACACATCTGTATATATGTATGTAAACAGTTCCATACGCCGAATTCTAAAGGTCCAGACGGGCACCTAGCACACGCATGGAATACTAAAACTGTAAACGCTTTGAAGTGAAAAGAGTAAGAACGAAAAAAATACAAAAATATATAATATAACTTAACAAATTTATACCGGCTTTTGAGCGTCATCGGTAGGCCGTTCTGTGTTGCCAGCATTTGCCCGGTTCACCACTTCTCTCTCTCTTTGACTTTGACAACAAAATTGTGTAGTATTTTTTGGTAGCAGGATCAGCAGTGTCTCGTATCGCTGCCACATATATTTGGGCGCAGTAAGATAGTCTGTTTGTGTGTGTGTGATATCTAAATCTGAGCGACTACTGTTTGTTACCCAACGGTCGGCCGACCGGTTGGCTGTGCATTGCACCTGACACATTCCCTCGGAACAGCCGCTTGATTGGGGTGCTTTGTGCGTACCTCCTGTGTGCCACGGCCAGCAGTGGAGTTTTAAGTTGCCGCACACGTTGCTCAGCCGCATTTACATACCGGTATATTGTCGTATAGGGCTTATTACTTTAAAATCAAATTATATAAAAGCCATGAAAATAAACATTTAGTTGTCTCGCTTACAGTTATTATTTTCCATTTAAGTATTGTTTTTATTGCATTTTTCGTTTTTTTTACTTTCATGTGTATTTTTGGTTTCTTCCAGCTTGGCGTGCCTCCTGTGTTGCTGTTTTACGCTTAATTGATGCCACTAATTTACATAATCATATCATTACGCTCGCTTCAATTGGATTGTAAGATGTTATCGTCAAGTGGTAGCGATCGATAATAAGGTAATTTAGATTTTAGAAATATTTTTTGACCAAGAAAAAAAATGGAAATTTCAATTTGTTTGTATTTTTTATATGTCGCTATTCTTTCTATTATTTATTTATATTATTCAGAATTATTCTTTGGTGTGCCCTTCACGTCATAAAATTTAACGTTTTCAAAATTGTATAATTATTGTGTGCTCAGTTGTAATATCTATAGGGATTTTATTGAAACTCTTCTTCTTGACTGGCGTAGACACCGCTTACGCGGTTATAGCCGAGTCCACAACAGCGCGCCACGCAACTCTCCTTTTGGCAGTTTGGCGCCGATTGGTAACACCAAGTGAAGCCGACCACCTGGTCGTTCCAAGTCTCCCTCTTCCACGACTTCCTCCCGCGGGTACTGCATCGAACACTCTCAGAGCTGGAGCATTTTCGTCCATTCGAACAACATGACCTTGGCAGCGTAGCCGCTGTCTTTTTATTCGCTGAACTATGTCAATGTCTTCGTATAAATCGTACAGCTCATCGTTCCATCGTCTGCGGTATTCGCTATTGCCAATGTTTAAGGGACCATAAATCTTGCACAAAATCTTTCTCTCGAAAACTACTAGTGTCGCCTCATTGGATGTTGACATCGTCCACGCTTCTGCACCATAAAGTAGGACGGGAATGATGAGGGACTTGTAGAGTTTGATTTTTGTTCGTCGAGAGAGGACTTTACTTTTCAATTGCCTACTCAGTCCAAAGTAGTAGTTTTCTTGAAACGAAGAGAATTTGGAATTTTAGGTTATTTCATATTGCTTCTTTACTTGTGTTTTGTTGAGCTCTGTAATCAGTTCCCTGAAACCAATCGGATGGTCATTATAGTTCATGTATTCTTTTATGATTAGTCTCGGCTTTTCTCTACTCTATATCGATTACTCACAAAGTAATATAATATATAGTGCCCATATTAGTGCCCCAAATCGATTTCCGAAATTGAATTTTTCACAAAAACAACAACACTGGTACATTTTCTATGGAAGTCTATTCTATTACGCTCCACAATAGATAATACCTCTATTATTCCATAAAAGTATGTGTTTTTAGCATTTTTCCAAGTTATATGCTCGAAGGTCTTATTTTATGTAGGGTGTTTTATCTAATTTCGTGAAATTTTCAAGTACTCGTTTAATATCTTATAGAAACTGTAAGTATATGGTCTTAGAATTAAATAACTCAAAACAGTTAACTGATATTTTTATAACGACCATAATGAATAATCCCTGGTATAACAAATAGTTGGGTTTTGATCTGATTTAGCTTCAGTAATTACGGTAGTTGCTCACCTTTATTGAGGAGAAATATTTTCGTACCAAAGTGCTCTTGAGATTTCTCTCTCCTTATCTGTAATATTTGACCAATGATCATTTGAATGAAGTCTAATGACCTTATGTTTTACAAAGTTGACATGATATTGTCCGTCTTTCGCAAATATCTTAACGATATTAGTAGAGAGTCTTCATAGATCATTTCGCTTCTTTACAGAATTGTCATCTTACCGAACCGATTGATGAGACGATATTAAGAAATATTAATTTTACAGATCTACAGATTCCTATAAAATTGCAGTTAAATATATTATAATTTTTTCCGATCTTGACTCCTAATATAATCAATGGTTTGAATTTAAAGATTTTGTCTCAGAACGGAATTAATTGTACATGATTGGCGTCGGCTGTTATAAAATGAAAGGTGGTCGTACATTTAGACTACGGTGGTTTTCAGAACATGCTATCTATCTACAAGTACATATGTATATAACTATCTATACATAGAAATGTGTATGCACATGTGGACTAAAAGCCTCTACCCAACAAGTGTATTGGACTCATTACTGTTATGGAGCCAGATCTTACCGGCATTTAGGCGTAATAAAATTTTAGACTCACAAGCATTTCAGAGGCTTATTTGTTATTCTCGTTTAATAGTCGCATTTTAATTGTATTTTTTACTTTGATGGTATCATTTAAAGATTGAACATAAACTGGGTTTACATTATATACATATATGTATACATACATATCCACATATGTATGTGCATACTGTTCATCTCAGTGTGTATATGAAAGTAGTTGACTTTGCTTCGGCGGCTTTCTGTTCTAGACATTTTGAAACATTTACTGTCATTTAAAGCATCCTTGCTTCTATGCGTGTGTGTGTGTGTATTTGCCCGACGACACAAATTTCGTATCAGAAATCCTTAAATCATGTCACTCGGCCAACTTTAGTACCACACTCCCTGACACTTGTGTACCTTCATCAGTTGTCTTTATGTCTGCTCTGGTAGACATCATGTATTTCGTATTTACATACATACATATTAATTTTGTCTCGCACATGCGTTTGTATGAGCGTGGAAAATTGGGTATGCATTCAAAATCGTTGTTGATATGGTTGGAAAATGTAAATTTTATTTAACCATTCCTGCTTTCAAATGAGCTTACTCTTGCACGTAAGAAAAAATGAAAATGTGAAGAGCGAAAAAAAAACACAAAAAGCATATCAAAATTTTGGAAATGTAACCCATGTCGTTTATGCGTTGCAACTTAAACTTGAACCCTAGTATTAAGTACATTTTCAAGGGTCTAAAGAGAGAAGGTAGCACAGAAAAAGAAAATTGGCGCATTTTAAATAAAGTTTACATGTCTTTTCTGAAGCTGCTTGCTCTTACTGCAATAATTTTATGTCACCAATTAGACAGTCGGGCCTTGAGAAGAGATTCGTGGTTTCATAGAAGATCCTTTCTTCAAGATATCTATTACTGTTTGCTTGCTATTTTGTCACTGAAATAAATTAGTGTAACCATACATTTTCGATCATACATATATAGACTTGGCCCATACTACGGACTGTTAACCATGTTCTCAACACAACTGACTTACAAAATTTTCGATCAAAAGCGAGACCTTTTAACACCTCGGTAGAAGAAACTCTTAGAGCTTCTTCTGCCGTTGTTTTCCGAAGCTTTACTTTTGAGGTCCCGTTATCTTCAAGGTTTCATCTCGAAAAAATAGCCCAGCTATTAATCCTGGGAACTCAGATAGTCCACCTAGGGTTGGTAGAATTATTTACTGCCATTAAGGGAGGAAATGGAGGAACCTCATACCTTTACATCTGGACTGATCTGTCGACATATTTGGCCTTTGGTGGCATATGTCAGTGGAATTTTCTCCCACCACTCTTCACTTTCCACATGTAAATTTAACAATCAACTCCGCATTTCAGCTTCTACAACCCGAAAAGACCAAATGTGTGCGGGCTTGATTTTGTTTGTTCGGCTTGTGGTCATGCTTACTGCCCACAAGTAGTACAAAACAACATACTCTACTTCATGGCAGTGTTTTCCATCTCTTTGACCAACGACTACTGCTGTTCCGCTGGCTGTGCGTGTGGCTTGCTACTCTGTCCACTCTATGCTCGACTACGCCTTTTTTGTCAACCAAAATTTATGCAGTTTTACATACATTGTTGTTTTTGTCATTATGCATATTACTTAACCATGTGTTTTTTTTGGTTTGCGCTGCGCTTATCCAAATCATAATACATGATCCGTGTCGCATGCGTAACTTTGGTAGCCTTTGCCCAAGCTACGCATCAAGCCGTCAAGCTTTTGTGGTTTGCGTGTTTTTCTTCAATGCATATTACTGTTAATTTATATTCACGATTTCACTATTAAATGTGTAATTTAGTAGTTTCGGTATCCGAAAAATTTGTCTTTATTGTCATTTAGGCAAACGCAAACGTAACTTTATGTCGCCTACAAGCTTATCTCGTGCATGCTTTGTCGCTCCATCTCGTTGCGGACTCACTTGTCGGGTTTTTTCTTAATGTGTTCGCTCTTGTTTTTTATGCCGTGCTTAGTAATTTTGATTGACACTTCGTTTGTTTTGTCTTAACTAGGCTGGCTGTTGTTTGGATCATGATGTGTTGTCTTGCCCTTTCTTTGAAAAGTTTTTGGTTATAAATTAAGTTTTAAAACGTTTCTGATGTTTTCAGCGGCGGCGTGAGGTGTTCCATTAACAGTTAATTTATTAATTAGTTATGAAAATTAGCATAACTTACTTTTTTAATTACCTGTTGGGTTTAATTTTTTTCGATGGAGCTAAGCTTCTCATTAGGAAATGCAGTCGTATTGGACTTTCTATGCTTTGTGCCATAAGAAGTTGATACTAATTAAGAGCATTTACTACTTCTAATCTAATTTATTTTGTTTTAATTAAATAACTTTTGATTCTTCTTTTGACTTTAGGAAATTTTGGGTTAGTTTAGTTTTCTAGTAGCATGAAAAAATGAAATTTATACGAAATAATCACCGTTATCGTCTCCACTACAATTCATTGTCTTTCTTAGACCTTTCAATGGTAAAAGTCCTTTAGTGGTCTTAAGGGGTTATATACAGTTAGAATTTTCAAAAAATCGATTTTTTTTATTTCATTTTCTTAATGTACATATGTATATTTAAGAATACACACAGAAAATTTTATATCGTTCCGGTGAATATTTTCAAAGTTACAAGCAAATGAAAAATTTGAAAAGGCGTTTTAGAGTGCTTTTAAGTACAAGGTCCAAACTTTAAACGCGTTTTTCTCAAAATGGTGTTTTCAAAGTCGGTGACCAACATTACTCGAAAACGGCTAGACCGATTAGTCTCAAATTTTAACACGACCTTCTTAAATATATTTTTTAGTAATTAATCGTAGATTTTTTCTCTCCGATAAATATTTTTTTTTATAAACAATTTAAGGCCGAAATTTCGGTGAAAAATCGATTTTTTTTTTTTAGAAACCGCCATTTTGTCAGAAAATTTTATTTTGCTTATTCCTTCGATTAATTACTAGATTTAACATTATTTTAACGAAATCTGTTTGGTTTTTTAATTTCGGATGATCCAGTTCCGAGATATAGCGGTCACCGCAAAACGTCTTTTTTGAGAGGAGCTCCTGGAGATCAGCTGTAGCTCTTTTTCAAATAAATATTTTTACTAAAACTAAGTCTTAAAATACAGTTAAAAGATACCATAATATGTGTATAAATTTTTGGATCAATAAATTAAAGAGTTTTCTCAGAAAAAATTCTGGAAAATTCACTTTTTTTCGGCCGTCTAACTGTATATAACCCCTTAAGCCATACGGAATATCGAAAGTTCAGGATTCCATCTTTCTACAGAACATACGGACTGCTGCAGACTTGTTTGATTTACTAAATATCACAGCTACACGAAAAATAAATTTTGTTATGACCTGGGGGTCTTACTATGAGTTTGAAGCGATTCTGACGAATTTTTCAAAAAAGCGTCCGTCGGATCCGGAATTTGAATTTTGAAAAACTGACACCAGAGTCGTAATTAGCGACCCCGAATATCGAGTATCAAGCGAATCCGATGAATTTTAAAAGTTTGTTGTCCGCTATATTGGTTTTCTAGGGTTATCTCAATACCATGATCTGATCGGGTTAAATGGACCTCGGATTCGGATTCAGCGACCCCAAAATGATATGGTACAAATAGTAAGAGCCCCAGGGTACGGCAAACAAATTTTTTTTTGGCGGTATATTTAAGGGGATCATTAAATTGTACAAAAAATGTGTTTTCATACGATTTTTCATACAGTTTGTAAACATTGCATTAGGTTCTATATGTTACTTCTCCATTTAGTTGAAACAATTAATAAATTTGAATTTATTTTTTAAACCGATTCAGACCACGCTTTACTTCTGCTACTCTCTCTCTCAACACTTGTCGGAATCATTGTATTGATCTCACTAATTTAACCTCTTTGAATTCATTAATGCTTTTAGCCAGTGTCTCAAAATGTTAGACAGCTGAACCAATATTTCCCACCATAGACACGACATTATATTGGATTTATTACATACCTAGAGGTTAATTCTTGACTAAAGTTAGGTCCATCGATAATAGTGATGAAAAAATCACCATATTCTCTGATTGGTCCAAATGAGAGGTTCACAAAAAAAGCAGCGAAATTTTGTGTTGGTTTTAAAGAGATGATCCGATGTTTCAAGAAGAGATCGTGGGCATAACGTAAAGTGCCAAGTTAAGTCAGATTTTTAAGTTCATGGTTATGCGGAAAATTAAGCGACCCGCTGTGTCAGCAAAAGGTCTCACTTCATAAGAAAATGTAAAAAGCTGAGAATAGACCGTCAGTGTAGAACATAGTGAAAATTATTTGTGTCTCTGATCCCTGTAAGCTAAAACTCAAAGTGAATCGCGTGACATATTCAGATAGTATTAAGTATATTTTATGTACAAGATCAGTACTTTTTTTGAAATGGCGACAGCATCAAACATAAATATTAGTTGACACAAGGTGTTGAATTTAATTATTAGTTCAATAAAAAAAATTACGGAAATTTACGCATCATAAGATTAATTTCTGAGGTGTAAAAAAACACTAAGTCGCAAAAGCAACAACAGCACCCAATAGCACCGACAAACGAAATGAACCCTTGCGTCAATCAAGCCATGAAAATTAACAGAATGGCTCGAGATGCAATGATAAAGTCGGCATTATGAAAAACCATAAGCGCATAAAAAACTTTATGTTCTGCAGCAAAAAACGCTAACAAATTAGTATGAATATGCAAAATTGGAAAACAACAACGACAACACATTACATTACACACACGTGTAGTCTACGAAACCCTTTGCCATTGGAGACAAGCTTTTTTTTCTTTCCCGCTTGATTACTGCATAAGCTACCTGAAGTGGTAAATGCTCGTAAAAAAACTGTTGTTGTCATAGTTACAGCCAAAGCATCAAGCGCAACAACGACCATGACAAGCTTCAACATAAACACTTGAGCGCACATACAAAAAAACAACAACAATCGAAAAGTCAGTTACAAAAATAATAAAAACAAAAACAAAAAACAAAACAACAATAATGTTGAACGCATCAAAAGCGAAGCGTCAGCCAGCAACCGGTAGCGGTGGCGGTGGCTGTGGCGATGGCTCCAACGGCGACAGCAGCGGCAACTTATATCACAACAGTCAACAGCAATCAACGTGTGTCAGCAACGTCATCATCGATCGGCGGTCGGGCTCAAATTACATGGCACACATATAGCATAGAGAAAGAGAGAGAGGGAGAGATATGATGCCAACAACAACAACTACAATCAACCGAAACACTAATCGCAAAAAAATATTATAACGACAAAAACAACAATTGATAACTAAAATTAAATACGCGACAGGGAATGATGCTATAAACCAACAACAACACTGAGGTTATGCTGCAACAGTTCTTGCCATCAACCAACTTTATTGTTGTTGCTATTGGTATTTGTGTTTTTATTGTTGTTATTATTATTGCTGTTGTTTTTGTTGTCATCATCGTTTTTGCCCACATCATTCTTGTCGTCGTCATCGTCATCGTCATAGTCGCTGGCCCCACTCAATGTAATCAAGCGTTAAGTGATTCTACGAAAGTTGCAACGCTGTTGCAAGCAGCAGCAGCCGTTAGTGGTTGCCTGGTAACTCGCTCTTATTGTTGTTGCTGCTGTTGTTCTTTTGTGGTTGCTTTCGTGTCATTGCTGTGCTGTTGCCTGCAGGCTGCAGCCAACTGTGTGTTGGTATATTTAGCTTTGCTGCGTTTACTCTGATGTTGCTGCTCCTTTCATATTTTGCGCCAAAATGCAAAAGAACAACAACAACATGCAACAACGAGCAGACGAAAATGTTTTTAATAACAACAATAACATAGTGTTGGCAACTAAGTGACTGCGCAAAGGTTAACTGCAGTCAAGCTTGGCTTGTGACTTATTTGCGCACAGCTCGATGAAAGCAGAAATCGAGCGTCTAGAGTGTTGATAGCATATAATGATCAAATGCTGTTGATAACAGGTGAAATTATAAATTTAAAATTAATGTGGACTGCGATTTTCATATATTCTATGGCAGATTTGACGTTTGCTTTCATGAGAATACTGAGAGTAGCCATGGTGCTCCCAACAATTGCTGGAGTTGATATGAAAATGATATTTTCTATAAAGGAGATTTAGATCATTTCCGTCAAACCTTTCTAATCTATCGTACAAGAAAGGAATTGTCTTTGAACCCACGCCTCTTTTCGATAATCTAGAAATAAGTCAGTTATAACTAATAAGTCATTTAGAATTGTATGGTATGAAGAATTCAATTCGGACACGTCTCCTAGGATTCTTTATTCGCAAGTTTTGGAAGAATTAGTGAAGCAAATTGGATGATTTATAAGGGACCAAGTTATATAATTTTCTTAATATAAAGTGGGTTTATCTGACTCATAATGAAACGCTAAACGGTATTACTTTCATAAAATTTGAAATTTAAATTGACGATTTAGTCGTTACAATGGTCCGATTTCGATAAACTGTAATACCTATCTACAGAACACGTTCCAAGTTTGATCTACAAATCACATATGCAGATGAACGGACGGACCACCGGATAAATTTAATTTCGTTCGTGAATACCGTAGTCGGTTAAACTCGTTACTATCCACAGCAGGTCTTGACATATTAAACACATGTTGTTCATGCAATGAGTTCACGCCTGACAGTTATCTTCTCTCTGCATACCCAATCAAATTCACATATCTGACATCCCTCTCCATTTGGTCCTACCCCGGCGAAACAGCTCATTCCTGAAAGTATCGTTAGAGGACCGGACCTCGTTGACAATTATGTTGCACTTTCTCTGCAAGCAGGGTCTAGTTAACCTTTACAATAACAGCAGGCATACGGACTGAGAGAAGGATATTCAGAAATCAATATGTCTTCTCAACTTTTTCCTTTCATTGTACTTTTTTATACAGAGCAGCAAGTTTGGAAAATACTAATAATGGACCACATTTGTCAAAATGCTCATTTTTAGATGGAATGGTATCTCATTAGTTCATTCATTGAGTCGATGGAAACAGTTTGCCACTTTTAATTTTTATATTAGCTAGATCTCGATATTAAGGTGCATTTAAGGAGTTACATGGATTTCGTGGGTTCAAGAAATCGATTTTGTTGTTTATAAATTTCTACAACATCTCAAGTATATTAACTTAAATAACCCAAGTCGATCCGCATAATAGTTTCTGAGATACAGCCTTCGGAAGGTGTGCCCTCCAAGTCAGGTATTTTTGTTACTCAAAACTTTAAACGCGTTTTCCTCGGAACCGTGTTTTCAAAGTCGGTTGTCAAATATTCTCGAAAACTACTCAACCGATCTTGATGAAATTTCGCGTAGGTGTTCGAGATACAATTTACTCGTGCTTGAACGAAAGATTTTTTCTTTTTTTTTCAATTACAACTATTTAAAAAACATAGTGTCAAGCAATTTTGACCGAAATGTTTATTTCTTTGTCAAAATTTTTACTTTTTTGTCTTTCCGTTCATTGCCTTACCTAAAACACATAGTTTTGTTTTTTCAAGTTATATGATTCTGTCAGGAGTTATGCTGACAACGCGGATGCAACTTTTTCCGAGGGGTCACCGGAAATGACTTCACAATGGAGGAGTTTCAATTTTTTTTTGGAAATTTCAGAAATTATTCTTTAAATGCATACATACATATCGTTGGCTTAATATAGAAAAGGCGTATCTACATTTTTTTCGAAATCGCGTTTTTAATGTATTCTGGTAGACCACTGTCAAATACTCCTCCCCTTAAAAAATTTGTGGGCTATGATCGTAAATAACGGATTTATAGTCATATAAAAAAAAGCCCTAACTCATTCGAAGTTACAATAACAACATAAAGCCCTATCTCAAATAACTTCAAAGAAATTAAAAATAATAACAAAATTATACCACAATTGAATTTGTTACCTGTTTTGAATAAAAATTGCAATATAAATGTTTTTTGCATCTTAAGTTTTTAAGGTTTTATTCAGTTTTTTCCTTCTCCTGAAAAGTAACGAAAAGTGTAGATACGCCTTTTCTATATTAAGCCATCGATATGTTTCTATAAAACAGAAAAAAGTTTATACTTTTTTTACATAGAAAAAAATGTAAAATAGTCCTTTTTTACGCGACCCTTGCAACCCCTTCAATATCAACCTCTCAATTATTTAAACATAATCCTTATTACGGAAATCATTACCTTATCTAATATTAATGCACTGAGGTGCGTATCTTTACTCTAATTAGATAACTGGAAATATTCACGGTTTATGTGCCGTTTAACTGCAACTAATTAGACGCGTCTTTGATTGGGAATTTAAGATGGCTTTTGATTTGAATAAAAAGTTCGCGATATTTCTAACCAATAATAATGGTTTGCCTAATACGAAATCGCCATTAGAACATACATATGTATATTTATTAGAGACTCTTATTGCCACACATTCCATACAATACCATTAGGACCATAGCAGAAATATTGAGTAGAAGTAACTTTAATATCGCAGCTGCCATTCAATCTTTTTGCAGCACTACATTCTTCCACTAATGCTTTAAATATATATATCTACCTGCAACGCTAAAGCCAACAACAACTACGCGCTACAAGAAGTCAACGACAACGTGAACTCGTAACAATCCTAGACGCTTAGAGTCGCAACCATTTGCTGCTGCCACGCTGCGATAATGATGCCCCTCATAACATATACCTACATATGTTCATATATTAGTAGCTGTGTGTGTTTGTTAGCTGCGTTTATGCTGTTTTCATAAATTTTATTCAATTTGACAATTACTGCGCTACACTCAAAAAAAAGTAGTGGCAACGGTGGCATCATCTGCGATACGATACAAAAAAGCTAAGCGATCGGACCAAGCGCCGACTACAATCGCGCTCATAAATATGGAATATTAATGTGGACTAACGCATAAAATTGACGCTCGCAAAAAATGCCACATTGCCACACATGCATACATACATACACACATGCAACTTGCAACTTGCAACATACGCACGCAAGCACCGATTGGCGGCCATAATCAATAGTCGCGCGGCAGCAATGGTGTGCCATCAAGTATTGTTGTTGTTGTTGAAAAAAAGATTTGAGTTATAATTTGTTCTGCTTTGCTCTGATTGGCTATCGCCGGCCAGGTGGTCGGTTGTTTTGCTGCTTACCTTTGCCTCCGCGTAGCGTTCTTCTTGCATTACATGCATTTCTTTCGGCTGGCTCTTCTTTTTTTTTGCCAACGTTGCTTTTATGACTTGTTTACGTTTGCGTTTGTCTGTGCACCGCCACTACCTGCGTAATCGTCGTGCCAATATTATTCCAGCGATTTCTTCCTTATTCCTTTCAACTCCGCTGATTTTCGATTGCGTTGTTTTTGTTGTTGGTTCAATTTATTTAGAAGTTTTCTTTTTACACTGATTGCATACTAAAAATACGCTGCACGCTTAGTGTCTGTTAATCACCACTTGCATTTCGCGACCTCATCGCGTCCGCAACCTGTATTTCGACTTGACTTATTCCTTCTTAACTTCGCAACGCGTTGTCTGCTTCATTGGATTGCAGCTTCTTTGTTATTGTTTTTGCTGAGAGTGTTTAACCCTTATGTGGACAAGTGGAACACTTGATAAATATTTCATTTAACTTTCTGATATCTTGTAGTGTATAGGTCGAGAACGAGTTGGAGACTCTAAATTCAAAGAGAACAAGTCCCTAAAAGGACTTCTGTAGCATTAATCGTTCGACCAAATAGTTTAAAAAGGCAACTAGCCTTTAAAGAGACCAGATTATTCTCTATAGATCTATAAATCCTTGAAAATGATTAGTTTGCTTTTGTAGTATTTAGGGTACAGTTAGTCCGGAAATGTTCATAAAAAGAGGACAGTTCGGTCCATAATAAAGATTAAATGTTTTTTTGAGACTCATCTCCGACTAGGCTCATTTATTGCAGAGTGACTACTTGGACCGAGCCGAGTGGTGATAGACTCCATTCAGTGGCATTGTGTGAAACAGGAACTAATTTTTGAAGAAGAGACCTTAAGTCTTTGTTATCGATTAGGACGACTGAGGAAACCCTGCATGCAATTGTATACTCACAAAACTCATACATCAAAAACCCCTCTTCCTTTGGTCCGACCGCTTCGAAGTCCGGACTTCTGGACTTCGTTGATAATTACTTTATACTTTCAGCTGAAAAACCGATTAGACAACCGTTAAAACTACAACAACTGGTGGAACCTTTTAGATATATTTGAAGTTTATTCTTCCATCTCTGGATAGAAATCAGACAACCATTAGTCTATTCATTTCAAAATCACAGCTTACCTATGCTATTTGTGCAATTATACCTCCTCTTTAAGGGTTAATCATTCCACTCTGGTAGTCTGAAGTAATCTCAACTGACGCGCAAGCGCCTCGAGGCAACCAGCAACAACAGCATCAGTCACTTGGCTTTTCTGCTCCACTTGGCGGCTTTTCGCAATATTATTTTTATGCAGCTGGACAGTTCTGATATCCGCTCGTGTTCGTCGTACCCTTGGTCAGAACTGCAAATACTATTTTTATAGTAAAGCTAAGGCAAAGCGACGCGCACGCAATGCCACGGAAACGTGTTCTTTGATTTTTGTGGTCCAATGCGACGAAGAGTCAGCACAACTGTTATAATGCATACTATTAAGATTTATTTGAAATATATATAGATATATTTAAGTGCTTTCAAACACATGTGTGTAAGTGGAAATGTGGGTCCTTCGAGCATACAGGTGGCTGACCAAAATCTGATGAGTTGCGCCAGCGGCGTGAGCATAGAAGTTTGCGCATTTTATAAAACCTCATATTTTATAAGTGTCTTACACATATAGATATGCATAGGTATATTGTCATATAAATGGGATTTTTATATGGTGAAGAGACTGATTTTAAGATTTCAGTTGCCGTCGAACAGTTTAACGATTCTTTCTTCGCATGAAGACTTTTATATTTTCTTCTTTTTCTACCACCACAGCCCTTTCTTCTTCTATCACAGCCCCTTTCTTCTCAACCAGCGAACCATCGTGTGATAATCACGCACCCAGCAACGCCGTCTTTCCCATGTTGCAACATACAATTTCAGTTTGAGAGACAAATAATATGCTGAGATTTTCAAATAGGTGGCAACTCCTTTTGCGTGTACTAAACAAAGGGTGCAACGTCGTTTATTTGCAGATTTAATACATATTTCTCTGCCAGGTGCTTTTCGCGCCATTTCGTCGGCGGTTGCATGGTTGCAATGTGCGGAATATGCGTTTAGCAGGCAAAGCTTCAGTTCAATCTACAGCGACAACAACAACAATGTATGCTGTAGATGCCTTTGCATTGGCCACAGCATCGCGTATGACCGCACTGCAACAACTGCGCAGCCATTTGTTGCATATTCAGTATGTTGCAAGCAGCTGTTTTATTCTGCTATATTCTGATTCTCCTTGCAAGGAGTTTACATATGTTTGTTGTTGTTGTGCTGGTTGTGGCATCACTCCCATTAGTTCATTTACCGGCAGATTAATCAATTTGATTTCTTATATTGTTGTGTTGCAAGTCAGTTCCATTTTTTGCCAGGGGGTCCATTATAAAGTGTCTGCGACTGCTGCCGTGTAGCATGCCCTGGACCTTGGAAACGTATGCAATATATTACGAGCTGCATCGGAATGCATAAAGTTAGTTGTTTTTGTAGTGAAGCAGCTACTGCGCGATAGCGTTGCATAAATAAATCTCTTGTTTTTATGTGTTGTTGTAATGTTTTTGTTGCTGTAATCGCTTCATAATTTTACGCTTATCAGCCGATAACCTTGATAAAATGAGCACAGATAGAATGTTGTAAAGCGTGCAGCATTTAAAAATGGCGCACATATGCTGGTACTTGCCACATGGCGTGCCGCATGCGCAATATGACATGTTGTAAATGTGAAATACACGCGTTAATTGAAATGTCACTCAAGTGTATTTACCATAAAAATTGTGTTTTACTACTATTTTGGACCTAAACTGAATACCACGCGTCGGTGCAACATGTGATTTACTGACATGTGGCAAGTATGCCACTTTATAAAGAACTAGCAAACATGTAAGCTGTGGCGCGTAAATATTGCACTAAGTCAGTGTCAAAGCTTGTGGCAAGTAAAGTGCGAAATGTTGCAAGTGTTTGTTGTTGTAGTAACCATCATGATATACCCACTTGCAGCCGATATGATTGCGTGTCAAATTAGTTGCGCAACTGCAGCGTGCAATGCAGCAACACTGTGGCAGCTGTTGAAGGAATGCACCTGTTGCAACAAAAAGCGTGTGCAACAAGCGGTTAGACTAGTAAATTGTGGAATAGGAGTAACAAATTAGAAGGAGTAGAGATGCGGCTGAACGCCATGTTGCACATACTGAATACTTGTGTGTTGCATGTATGCGTGTGTACCACATTGCTGCCACTTAGCGGCCTTATGAGCATTGCATGTGTATGTTTGTGTGTATACATGTATAAATAATGGGTTTCATAATCAATTGTGACAGTACATAATGTTGCAATACCACTGCCACACATCTGCTTATTGTTGCATAATTTTCACTAACATCTTGTCCGTTAAACTAAGTACAACAAAATGTTGCAAGTTTGCTCAGTTTCTAATTAAACTGAGACATTACTTTTTTTGCCATGTTTTCTTCTTCTTCTTTCAATCTCGTATTTTCCGCATGCCACCGTGTCTTCAGCTGCATGCCACGCCAACATTAATCGTATACAAAAACGTTTGTGTCAACTGATTATTATGTGGCATAAGTAAGCAATGGTGCTGGTGGTGGTGGTGGCACGCACTTGCTAAGTTGCAGCAATGGCTTTGACACTCTCCAAGTCTCTGACATGCCACATATATAAATATTTATAAAATATTAAAACATTGCTTGTCTCGCTGTTGCAGCTGTATTTTGTCTGCTGTGGCAACATCTACTGTCCGTCGTGCTTAGCATGCAAGCAACATTTGTTGCTCGGCGCAATTGTCATTCAGCCATTGACAGCTGGCTGGAGAATGCTTGCCGTACGTGTGAAGAAAGGTGCAGTGATTTCTGCGAACCAGCTGCGGGAGTTTCTTTTTCCGCATTGTTTGAACTATAAATGTTGGCGGGAATGAGTGATTGAATAAATGAATAAAATTGAAAATAAATATAGGCATTTATACCCATATTTGTTGAGGTGTTAAATGAATTATTAAATCATAGTTTCTCTATGCTCTTATACATTTTACAGTTAGTTAGTTAGTGTAAATTTCACAATTACTTGAAAATAAAGAAAGAGTGCTGCCTGATTTTGAAATGAAGCAATACTTCATTTTTTTTTTTGTTAATACCTCTTACAAATAATTATATGTGCATGAACATTTTGCAAAAAAAAATTAAAGATTACCAAATTGCAAAATATTTCTGGGTATGCAGGTTTGCTATTATTAATGTATACGATATAAAAAAAAAAGAAATAACAAGTATCAATTTTTTTTAAATTATAAAAAAGAATTGATGTTTAGTCCAATAGTAAATATTTATATGTGCATTTTACTATTTTTACCAGTTAATCCTATATTATAAAACTAAATTAAGCCGCTTAATCACAGAATTAACTAATGACTATATAATAGATATGTAAATATTGGCCAATTCTTGCTTTATGGCTAATTTAAGGTGATGTATCGTCTCAAACTGCTTTCCGTTTTGGAAAACAGGAGCGGAGACGATCCCCCAGAGATCCTCAATGGGATTTAGGTTCGAACTCAATGCTGCACATTGCAATACGGGAATTTACCGGTCGTTAAAGATGTACTTCGTGTGGATTGAAACGTTATCCTGCAATAAAAATTGCCAGAAAACTTTATTAACTCGCTGTCCAAAAGATCTACATAGATATTTGCATTCATTTGAGTGGATATAAAACATTATACTACAGCAAAATGCAGCCCATGAAATCAAAGTACCGCTTCCAACACATCGCTTGTAGCAGGACGGTCGTTCCTGGTGCCAATCTCTTCAATATTTGTTGAAATGATCTGGGCCGACCAAATTTCATTTTTTTTTCGTCACTAAAGACTGTATTCTATCATTCATCGGCTCAGAATTGGAATTTATTTGCAAATCTCAAATGTACTTTATTGTGCCTTTGTTTAGCGTTGGTTTGGGTACCATGGAGGTGTGTTTGAGAGACTGACTTTTACGTATAATTGGAAAAATTATATTTATTTTGTTTTGCAGTTTTAACATGGTCCTTATTTGACCCCGTCTTATCGAATCCGCAACTGCCAGCCGTCGGATCATACTTTTGCACCAAACATCAATGTTGTTTTTCGTCCGCTGCGTCGATTTATATCATAATTAGTGGGGTTTTTAAGAAATTTTGAGATATAGTTTGGTCTAGACGCATTTTGGAACATGCTTCATGCTTTCCTATGATTATTCCTTGTTCCTAGTCTGATAAACTAGTACCACGAGGCATTTTAGGCCTCTAAAATTCATTAAATTAATGAACCTACAATAGTTTTGCAAACAAATTTTAACAAAACTAGTTTTTGCTGCAACACTATCAGTAAGAAAGATAAGCTAAACTGATTTTGCACTTATAAATATTTACTATGCAATGCCCAATTCAGAAGTACATTCTTAATGTAACTGTACAACGAACGAGAAAAGTATGCAACTTTTACCTTTTATTCCACATTTACCGAAATCAAAAAAATAACAGTGAATAAGAAATATAAACAAAAGCAGAAATGTACATATAATTCTTTGTGTGAGGTAGATTCGATATGAATTTAAACAGTCATTTTACTATAAAAGTTCCCAACATTTTGTCTATCACGTTAGGTACAGATAGAGACATGTATATTATTAATGTTGAAATTATGGAAAGGTGTGGATTAAATTCTAAAAATTTAAACGTAGGGAATTCATTACATGAGAATCTAAGCATGGAGTCTTTCTCATTTCTGGACCATAATCCTATACCTATCTCACGTTAGTCAGGGCTGTGGTCTTTACGCCTTCCGTAGGTCATCGGCAAGACTTTGACTTAGTTACGGATACCAGTCCAGCGACATCCTCATAATGCTGTCTGGACTCTTCCCCAACCTATCCAGCTTCAATTTCCTCGCTTTATTTGCTTCAGTACGCGTTCCTTCTTTATTAATCTCCAAAACTTCTGGTTGCTTATAATTTTGGATCAGAATATTCTGCAGATAATTCAGACTTGTTGATGAATATTTGTAGTCTCTGAGTGCTGTAGTTCGAAACCAGCTATGTTGCGAAACCATACAACACAAGTAGGGAATATTCTAGGCTTTGTGGCTCTAGAATTTTGCGAGATTGACCAAACCGATTGCAGTCATCCAAATACCGCTCTGGCGTTGCTGATCCTTCAGTTGGCATCCGCTTCTGCTCCTAAGTCCGTTGTTATAATACTCCCAAGATAGCAGAAGTCTCGATTTCTTAAGTGTCATATTTCCCGTAATTGCTTTTTCATGCCTGAAATGTCTTCTATAGATTTTTCGTCTGTAATTATAGAAACATCAGTTATTGTGGTAGAGATAAGTTGTGTAATGAACGATGAATGTCATCGAAATTGTATTTCATTGAAATTGTGACCTTTAAAAATTTATTACGAATATTTATTCTCTTTTCTGTCTAATTTATCTCTGGGTTTCTAATTATAATATTCCTTTCATACTTTAGACAACAGAGACATCTTGTTGATGTCCCCCGATGTCCTCACACTTGTTAAAGTTGGTTTGAGTTATGTATAAGCCAACATCTTTTTTTTTAATTTTCTTCTCAAGGGATGATGTTACAACCTCTTTTGTATTGGCAAAAATTAAACTTTAATTTGGATGAAAAATTGCGATTTCCTTGAAATTAGTAACATAATGAAATAGTTACTCATACGACATGTACTAACTTGAATCAAATATGAGATTTCCTCATACCAACCTTTATATATAGTATCTACACAATACATACACATAAAGAACCTTAATTACATTCAAGTTATACACATTTTCGAGCGTTTCTCTTTTCACTTTTCGCTAACTGAAACTGCATGGAAAACTTTGGCTTATCTAATACACCCGCCACTTTTCAGTCTCACACACACACATATTATTTCATGCTTAACAAAAACTACTGCCACAGTAAGACTCTGCGCTGCTTCGCATTCACCTGTTTGCATTAAATGCGTATAATATACGTACGTACGTGCAACAACGGGCGAATACTTATTCAGCAGCAACTCGTAAGTCAGACAATATGAACGGGACTGCGTTGCCAATTAAAATGCCTCCGCAGGCAACGTAGCTCCTTCAAAGCTGCTGCTGCTGCATTTCCTGTTGCTTAGCAAAAGGGGCATTTTCTTGCGTATTTCAACAAGGTTGTTGTTATTGTTGTTGTTGTTGCTGTTGCTGTGCAACTCTGGCGTTGTCATTGAGTTAGACAAATATCTGTGTGTGAGTGCAGCGTTTTTCTGCATCATTCATAAAATCTTAGCTCCTTTACACACTTTTCCAACGCCATTTCCATTTCATTCGCTGTCATACGCACGTTCTTCAGCAGGTGAGGTAAGGTAAGGCAGGCAGGCAGGCGGGTGAGAGGGTAAGGTGAGGCAACTAACATACAATTGTCGCCAATTTAAAATGGCAATTGGCATTACAGGCGTTGTTCGCATGTTTTCCCTTTTCACATTCCTGCTTTCTTTCTTTAGCTGCCGTTGCTGCTGCCTTTTCTTTGCTATGGCTTCGTTTTGTCGCCGTGACTGCCTAATGATGGTAAATCAAGCGCGTAAAGCTATGCAAGGTATTTAGTGGAGATGTTAAAGCGCGACTGAGCTACCCCATTCGCTTGCATCTACTTTACGCGCCCTAATGACATTCGTGTGGCAAAAATAAAAACAAAAATACCTTCGCTTTAGCATAACTCCTTGTTTTTCGCCCGACATACCCTTTGAAGACGACTTCCTCTGCTTTGACTCACTCGCTTTGAATCCGTTTCTCGATTCAGCTTGCAACATGCGTCAGCGCCCTGTCTTAGTGTCAGTGCCCATACTCTTCCGACCGATTTCACTGGGTGATTATGTTGAATTACAGCATGAAACGTGTCCTTTTCGCTTTGATTATTCCAAGTCCCTTTCGTGTCTCTGGCGCAAGCTTAAGCAAGTCAATATTGTATCTGCTTTTTGTAGAAAATGTCGCTGGTGCGTCTCTGAAAAGCGCCTCAGTACTACACAGGGCTACTTCGTGTTCATTGTGGGTGTTTTGTTGCTTCCGTAAAGTAGATGGAAAGAAATGTGTATGAATTGAAGTTTAATGGTAATGGAACGGATAACAATTGTTCAAGTCATACGGATGTATTTGCGGTCACAGAAGGGAAGTGCAGCAGATTAGTTGATTTAGAAAAACAAAATGAGAACAAAGAAGTCTGGGGCATTATTTTCGACGCATTCATACACTTAAAGTGCTTTGGAATTGATTGCGTAAACTGGGTCCCGTGTGTCGCAGGGCAACTGGAATAGGTTGCAGACCTTCTTCTGACCTGGTATAATAAAACACAAGCTCATGATATTTTATACTCTTTAATAATTCGTATTATAATCATGAGGTCCTCATGTTCGACATATGGGGTCTTGAATAACTATATTCCGATTTCGGCGATTTTTAGAAAGGGGCTGTCACACTATAAATGCAGTATTTATACAAAGTTCTGTTCCGATATCTTCACTAGTGCTTACTTTATGTATTGTAAAGTGAACTATTCAGACCGACTTCAAAGTACTGGTATATAGGAAGTAGGCGTGGTTTGAACCGATTTGGCTTATTTTCACAACATATCATTGGGATGCAATGAAAATATTACAAACCAAATTTTATTGATATTGGTAGATTAGTTTCGGAGTTATGGTTTTTGACCCATAAGTGGGCCGAGCCACACCCACTTAAAATTTTGCATACCAATTTTTGTGGAGCCCTTCTGTATACTCTTTATAATGAAATGTAAGGTATCTTGTGCTTTCCCTTACTGAATAAAAGCATTTTTAGGGGGCCGGGCCTCACCTACTTCTCCAAAAAAATTGCATCCAAATATGACTCTTCATAGTGCGATCCTTTGTCCCAAATTTTACTTATGGCACTTTATGTGTTTTCGGTTTTCGCCATTTTCTGGGCGTGGCAGTGGTCCTGTTTTGGCCTTCCAATGGTGTCAAGAAACAAGTGTACCAGGTTTCATCAAGATGTCTTAATTTTTACTCAAGTTACAGCTTGCATAGACGGACGGACGGACAGACAGACAGACATCCGGGTTTGAAATCCACTCTTCATCTTGATCACTTTGGTATATATAACCCAATATCTAACCTGTTTAGTTTGGGGTGTTACAAACAACCGTTATGTGAGCAAAACTATAATATTCTCTCAGCAACATTGTTTGCTAGCAACTTTGTTGCGAGAATATATAAAGAGAAAATCTTAAAGACTCTAAAAGTAGCCATATCTCGATAGGCAATGTTAATACTCCAAGAGTTTTCTTGATACTAAAAACTTCTGAGAGATCTCTTCTCAGAGCTGTGGTAGCTTAGAACTTGTAGGGCACTCCTTTTGCTGAATGACGTGAATAAGAAGAAATTGGACCTCAGATCTACACAATATAGAACTAAACGGAACTAAAAGCTACATCATACATTAGTAGAGGTCGACCTCAACTGCTTCGGCATACTGGCATCCTTCACAGGTCATGAAAGGTCAGAAAGAAAATAACACATTTATGGGATTCTAGATGATAGATCTAAAGATTATTTTAAATAACGCCGAATAATTTAGTGAAGTAACCCTTTAATAATCGAAACTTTTTGGAACATTTCTCGGTATTATAATTTACAAATGCATGCACTTACTTCCATTACAACTGATTTCTCATTATTATCCATTTTTTACAATGACAATCGAGTTTGGGCGAAATAAAATGAGTCACGTTTTGAGGGCAATACATAGGCACGTAAACATAAGTGTGCGAAACATATGAAATAAAGCACACGTAAGGAAATTTAAATGGGCGCAATATGGGGGCTTAAGATTTGACAGTTATATAAGGATATATGCGAACATATTTATTTATTTTTTTTGCTTCCTCTTTTGTAATATTTACACTCCCACTTTTTAACGCAAATAAAGAAGGAAGTCTGCAGGAAACATTTGTATGTATATATGTATTTTTCTGTATAGAAAATGATTGCACAATAAGCATAATAACACACACATATACAAATAATACTTTAGAGAAGTATGTGTGCAAATACTTACCGACTCATTGCCCCGTTCAATGTGGCTTTGTAAAGACAACAATGACACATTATACGAAAAAATCCCCCAGGAACATAGACATGAAATGCAATAATAAAAATAAAATGTATTCAGCCGCAAAGTAGGGTTAAACGCTAACAAGTCAATGAAGTAAAGAGTTAGAGTAGTTAAAATGGGCTGACTAAGCCACGGTGGTGGTGGGGGTTTGAAAGCACTCTATCCCTTTTGTGCTTCGTAGTAACAAGTGGGTGGAAACTGAATCACCACTGATTGCAGGGGAGTAAGCCTGGCAGTAATTTCTATGGAAATTTTTACAGATTATTGTAATAAGAATCCGTGTACTGCCCTAGTAGTAGAGGTTGTCGGCAAATGCAGTGTAAAATATGTACGGGAAATATACCATTTCAACTCATATGCTGGTTCTATGGGTCATCTTATATAGTTCAACTTTATTTTTTTGATATTTCATATGTATCCAATATTACAGTTTTCCTCATTACACTCATATCTTTATGCAAGAAGATTAATGAAGAGAATAATAGTACCCTTTCCAGATATTTTGTCTTCATCTCTCATCGTTAATTTTTCAATAGTTGTATGGTATTTATTTGATTCTTCGAGCTTAATGGTTAATCTTTGTAAAACATCAGATCAGTTTAAGATCATTAGAACGATGTATATAATCTCAAACCTTCTCGAATATCTAGCGCCATTAAAATCTTGTACCTTGTTTATCCTGTCAGAATAATTTAATTTTTTCTCTAGTTCTTGTTATTTTCGGTTCTTCGAAATATCATGGCCAAATTCCAGTACCAGGTCCCATAGAATATACCAAGCTGATATTCGCTTCATTTAAAGTTGTTAAATGTATTTCACACTTCTACTAAGACCTTTTTACATAAACATTTAAAGTGAGGTAGGTTTCACTGATAGGGTTAGGTGGTGGTGAGGGTGACTTCAGAGAGACCCGCGTTTCAACATCGAAATCTAGCTTAGGTTAACTTAAATGTGGAAGTTAGTGAATACTCGATGGGTTACCACAAGTAAGTTTTTGTTTTCGTTGGATTGTTGTTGTTGGTAATTATCGACTTCTTGGTCCACCTCTGTTTAGGTCTCTTAAATTGGGCTTATTTGTCTTTTGTTGTATATATATGTATGATAAGGATTCTTTCTGTGCTTTTTCTATGCTACTTGAGATCTAAGCAATATATGTTAATATATGTCCCCAATTCATTTTTTCTCTATTAAGGTGGCTCATATATTCGAAGACTTATCCTGAGCTAATATTGACATAGCATATTTAATATATGTTTATGCAGATATATCATTTCTTTTCTTCCAATTGTTTACCAAAGTATTAGCCCCGTTTCCTCATAAGTATACAAAGTGGGTTCAAAATTGATGCATATCACAGACCATCTTACTTATACTTATTTACTCACACGTATTGTATAAACCGCAAGTCACCAAGACAAGTCAGCCCCCCTCGAGTGCAGAGAAAAATTGTAAATTGCGGATGTAACAGACAGCAACATTAAAAACGCTAAGAAAACTGAAATGAGCGCAAATATTTGTCGGGGAAAAAGGTGTTTGATTTCACCGCGCTTTATTGACTGCGCCTGTCAAATTATGCATTGTACGATGTTAGCATATTGTACGGCTCATAGCGTCATAGCGCGTCATGCACAGTCAAACATAATCCTGAATATTATGACGGCTTGTTCTTTGTTGTTAGAATTTTATTAAACACGAGAAATGAAAAGAAAAAAAATTGAAATAAAAAGCGCTAAGTACAATGCAAATGAATGCAGATGAAATCTCTTCTGCCCCCACAATTCTTTGCAGAACAATACAACACATGTAGTACATGCACGTTGCGAACCTCCCCCCTTGAGAGTTGTTATGTTGCTAAACTGAAGTAGCGTAATCTGCAATAACTTTTGGGGTTATC
This sequence comes from Zeugodacus tau, assembly GCA_031772095.1. Classification (NCBI taxonomy): domain Eukaryota; kingdom Metazoa; phylum Arthropoda; class Insecta; order Diptera; family Tephritidae; genus Zeugodacus; species Zeugodacus tau. Next base: position 39,369,064 of record CM062650.1, on the reverse strand, counting down.
TGCATTTGCTAAAATATACAATACAACGCTAAGTGTGCGCGTGCACTAAATTAGCGATTTATTTGCATAAATTGTAGATAAGTCATGATTTCCTAGTCTATTATGTAAGCCGTTACATGACCACCCGGCAATGCCAAAGAATCACTTATGCAAAATAGTATCGTACTGAAAAGAGGGGCAAATCTAATTTTACTGGAGAGATTTGATCACATTAGATGTTGGTTGTTTGTTTAAAGAAGTATGCAGGAGACGAACCTTAAAGAGATCTTTTTGAAGTCCAGATTGAAATAATTGTTTTGAAAAAGAAACTTCTAACAAGCATTGAATTCAAAGCAACCAAGCAATCAAAGAAGGATGTCTTATGTGGAGTACTTAGAATATATGTGAGAGGCTATATGCCTTGCACAAGGTCTCTTTTATTCTTATAAAACACGTAGCCACTTCCTTGAAACCTTCGGGACAGTACAATAGACCACAAATTTAATAAAATTTAGTAAGCTACTAAGAAAAAGGTTCTCCAACAGAATTCTTGGACATCTTGAACTGATTATTATATCATAAAAATTATTTGTTACATAATAATGAGGCTTTTCTATTACTTTTTCCAAGAATGTCAACTTCTACTATATTTCCGACGACGGTTTTTAGAATACGATTCTATAAATTTGTAGATTTCATTCTCAATCCATTTTATGTAACAAACTTGGGAACCCTGATTTAAGGAACTTCATAAACTAAATCCGACCATTGACATGATTGAGCCTTTTAAAAATAATTGTCTTCAAATGGGTACTTGGATTCCTAATGAGGTTCTGAAGGCGGGATTTTTAAGTAGTTATAAAAGTAATGGGGTTTTGGAATTCTAAATCCACTTATTATTTAATCAATGTCCAATCTTTGTTAAGATTAAGGGAACCTCGGAACTTTTTCAGCAATACGAGAACTTTGGATCAAAAAATTCGATGTCAGCGAGTATGAGTATACACAATGGTACTGACTAATGAAATTTCCCTTATTTCCTTAGTTTCGACATCGTAGCTCCGAACTTCAGGTTGTGTGATAGTTTGGGTGTATAAATCCATTGACTAACACGGGTTTTCTGTGACTTACGGTGACTAATGCTAATTGTATCCTTTGCTACGGTAGATCCTTCAACATAACCTCATATTTCTCAAATCTCATATCGTTGACCGATTAGAATGTGCATTAATGAATTATTCGACTCTCTGAATGGTATACCCAGATATACACAGATACACACGTACATACAAGTTGTACGTCAACGGCATGCTCGACTGCATTCAGTTCCGTTTTGAGGGAATTTGTAAGCCCACAGTTTGTCGACCACAATTTCCGGCGACGCATTTAAAGAGCTGACAAGAAGGGAAACGCCAGCGAAAGCATAACAACTAGGCGAGGTAGAAAAAACAGAAAATATGGCAAAATCCCCTCGTAACGTTTAGCATACACAATTTTATTTATGCAAAATACCAAAAAGGGGTTGTCGCGCTGTGTGTGGGTGTTGCACGTACCATACACATTCAATTGTATATAAGTAAGTAAAAGACGACGGCAAGGGTGATGTTAAGGGCAGAGTATTTAAAGTCAAAAATATGCTTTTATGACTGAAAACAAACAGCAATGTAAAGACGGTAGAGATTTACACATTTTTGTTTTTTTTTACTTGCTTAAGTAAAGCGAAATAAAATCGAAAAAAAAAATAGAAAACCAAACGAAGAGCGCGCGCTGAAGGCGTATAAGGGTACCACGTATGTCTCGATGAATGGCGAATTCTTGGAATACACATTGTAGCGGGGGCCTAAGCAAGTGAACAAAGGAAAAGTGCAAAAAAATGGGAAAAGAAAAAACTTGCAGCCAAGGCGACAGCAAGTGCATGCCAAAGGGTGACTGATGAATGGGTTAATATATAGCCAGTGCCTCCGGTAGTCGGCCAGATGGTAGAACTCCCCTCATTTTGCAAGCATTTCGCACACACACCAACACAAATCGCAATTCAATGCTGTTAAGTGTAAATGTAGTGCTCGTATGAAACCATGAGCGCCCGGCTGCAGATGGCCGCAGAGGAAATTGTTGCATACAAGCGGCGCGTCACCGCCTGTTTGTTTGCGTCGTGTCTGCGGCGGCGGTGGCGGCGTGCGTAAGTGTATGTTTTGGTCTTGTTGTTTTTTTTTTAATTTTTGTGTGGGTGGTAGGCACATGCGGCAAGTGCGGTCGCTGAGCAGCGACGCTGTGGCGGATGAGGCAGTCGGCACTTGAGCGCGTAGCAGCACTTGTAAGCGCGTGCACCTACTCATAAATGGATGCCACAATCTGTATAGTACAGATATATTAACAAATATACATATTTACAGCTGAGTATACAAAGTAAAGTCTATACTATAGCTCAGTCCATGTAGTTTCCAGTATATATTTTTTTCCAACGCCTATTAGTGTGAATGACGTCTGTCAGTACGCGTAAGCTTACGTCCTCATCTGTTCTCCGGTTTATATGAATGAATGAATGAATGAAATCAGCAGCTCGCTGTTAAAATACACATCCGAGCTTTGGTTGGTCGCTTGGCGACAAAATATTTTATGAATGAATTCCGCATATCCGTGGAACAACATGAATGAGTGTATTATGAAATTTAAAGAATGGCTCCTATTAGCGTGCAACATCAATTGCTGCTAGTAGCAACTGTCACGGCAATCTGTCGTGCTGCGTCCTCTACACCTGCGTCAGCACAGCTGTCTGACAAATATGTAAACAGTATAAGCTTGACATGAGAGTACAATACTCGTAACTCATTTTTCCTCTCATATGAAGTTTTTATTTGAAGCTTGCTGAATTATATGGCTAAGTAGGGTATATTTATAATAAAATGGACCCATTTGGAATTTGCTGAGATCATACTTCATTTTCGGAACTTTTAAGCAAATGAGACCAAAGAGAATTAGTTTTCTGTCTTATAGATACATATTTAAAGAATAATTTCTGAAATTTTGAAAAAAAAAAAAAAAACTGATCCTCCTCCATTGTGACGTCATTTCCGGTGACCCCTCGGAAAAAAGTTGCGTCCGCGTCCGTCTGCATAACTTCTGACAGGATCATCTAAAATGAAAAAAACAAAAATAAGTGTTTTAGGTAAAACAAAAAAAAACGAGTAAAAATTGGAATTTTGGCAGACATTTTTCCAAAAAAATAAAAATTTCGGTCAAATTTGCTTGACATTTTGTTTTTTAAAATAGTTGTAATTGAAAATAGAATCCTTCGTCCAAACACGAGTAAATTGTATCTCGAACACCAGTGCAAAATTTCATCAAGATCGGTTGAGTAGTTTTCGAGAACATTTGACAACCGGCTTTGAGAACACGGTTCCGAGAAAAACGCGTTTAAAGTTTCGAGTAACAATAATACCTGAGTTGGAGTGCGCACCTTCCAAAGGCTATATATCCGAAACTATTATTTGGATCGACTTGTAGAAATTAATAAGCAAAAAACCCCGATATCTATGTAATCCCTTAAGGATATTTTAAGATGAAAAATTAGAAAGAAATCTATGGTTTGTAGAAGTGCGTTACTGACGATAATATTCGTACAAATTGACAGAAACACAAAAATGGTATCATTTTGATATACATACGTGGGAGGTTAACAATATATCGATTATACTGATCTTCCAACTTTTCTCTTTCCTCTTTACGATTGTTCTATGGATTTAAAATGGGCCTCAGTAACAGCTCTTTTTTCATATGGTAATTTTCATGAGGTCTGAGGGTAGAAACCTATCATTGGGGCCCAGATGCATAGAATACAGTAAATGAAGAATCAATTCTAAGGGAATTTTCCATGTCTTTCAATTTAGACAATGGAAAATCAGAAATTGATGAAATCCCATAGATAGATCCTATGATATCTTTAGAGTCCCAACTTTCCTGATCAGCTAAATTTGCTGTCATTCAAAAACTTTTTCTGATTTGTTTTGAGGTTCTCGTCTGTAATAGTCCAAACTGTGTTATTTCCTACAGGGTATTGCTTTCTAAGTTCCATTATTTTCGCAGGTAAAAGCAACAACTTACTAATCCACTCGAAAGGGTAATGACGTTCTCATATAATCTTAAATAGAGTGGTTGTCTCACCTGCAGTATAATCCTCAGAAAAAATAAAATTATAAATACATATACATATATATACAAATATAACATATATATATATACATATGATTTAGAATATTCTGGATAAATATGTATATACATATATAGCAGCATGGAATATTCTATTATATAAATTGCATATCGCTACACTAATTATATATTTGGCATATAGTATATATATACACGTACATACATATGTGTTGCAAATTGTGTTAGTGTGCATTTCTTACTGCCACTGCACATACTTGACTTATTCTGAGTGAGTGAACGAGTCACAAATGATAAGTTGCTGTTTAATTTGCTTCTATGTGGAGTAACTTGTGTACTATATACTATATATGTATATGTATATTAAATATCTCTTTCTTTTTGTTTTTGCTTTCCCACCTACCATTGCAGTGTTTGAAATTGTTAGTATATTCACCTTATAGACAGACGCATACACATACCCATCTTCTTGTACAATATACTCAACACAAAAATGCCTATGTCTATATGTGTCTATGTATTTTCTATATTTGTATGTGTATTTTTATATCGTTAAAATGGGCATTAATTAGACGCTCGCCATTAAATTGCTTTTGTGTTGTCCAATTAGGCATTTTTCACCTCCGACTAATTGAAGTAAATATTTTATGGATGAATGAAACCGTAAACAAATGGCTACATGCGCATACCTAATTATTCATGGCGAAATGTGGCAAATTACTCACCGGCTGCAGCAGAAATGAAAAGTAGTCATACAATTAAGAATTATGCACGAACAACTAGCAGCTACCGATAGGAACTAGAAAATGGTGCAGAAAAGTGAAAAAATATTATTAAAAGTACCAGGGGAAAATATTAAGAACTTTGTAATCACTCAGAATAAAGTTGAAGTCAATAATTGGCGTAATGAGAGAAAACAAGTGAAGAAAGATCTGTGACTAGTTCGTTGGGAATAGTAATGTATGGTGTATAGTTATGTTGTACGGAACGAGCCTCTATAGCTGATATACTCATTCTGTACTCTCTGTGCTATGATATGTATTCTACTCTCTATTTTATCCAAGTTTCTTCTTTGGGAAAATGTTTTAAATGTTGTAGGAAGTAGCTTAATTCATTCTATTTTTCTACAATGAAATTTTGCAAAAAATAGCCGATGTTTTATTTAATTAAAAGCTCTGGAATATTGAACGATTATCAAAAGGCGAAAGAACGTGTCATTTACAGGTCACTGCATTGACTCTTATAAGTCTATGACCGCCTATTCTTTATCTCAATTCAACTAATTTATTTATGAAGAGTGATGTATTTGCTTCCATTTCAATGACATTCGCTCTTAAGTAATTTTTTTATTTTTTTTTTGCGAATTCAAGTAATTATTGACTTCGTATTCATGCCTTTATTGTTGATTCTATTGTCCACTTGAACACACATAGAGTAAATATATATATGAGTACTTATGCGTAAGTAATTTCATTCACAATTCCTTTGTTAATGCAATGAGCGCGAAGAGGGCGGGATGCATTGTTTAATGGCTTGCAAAAGTAAAAAAAAAAAGCATGAACTCTTTCTTTTCTTGTGTTTTTGTGAGTAATTATGTGACTTTGCTTAACATGTCGATATTTATTCATATATTCATGGGTATATATAAAATGATTTGGACCATAGTAAAATGAAATATTAGGTCTACAACTTTGCTCCGCCGTTTTTTTATTTTGTAAATTTAAGGTTTTTTTTCACTTAGGAGAGCCTTACCGCACGTATCCGAAAGCATTCGATGAGCCTCAGCCGCACTTTTCTTGGAATTAAAATAGAAAAGCAAAATTTCCCGCAAATGTCGAGAATTCGGCTCAAAAAGTGACATTTTCAGTTGAGAATAAGTTTGGGATGCAAACAGATCTCTACAAAAATTTTGTTGGGTTAATGTTGTCACAATATAACGATATAAAAAAATCGATTTAATCGATCAGTGCTTGACCCTAGAGATATCTATTGGAAAACGATGAAAGCAAAGTTTTAGACCTAATCATATTCAAAGTCATAGAACAAGAAAGGATATGAGATCTGATGGAAACGAGATTGGGAATCATAAGGAAGCACCCAATAAAGCCCATTTCTTAAAAAAACGACTTGTTTGATCTCTGCTAGGGTTATAATGCCCACGATAGCTGTACTACATAGTGAGGGAATTTTGTATACTACAATCCAGTTTCTTAATCCTCCGAGGTAGATCCTAGAGATTTTTTATTTTATTAAGAAAACATATATTGTATAGCTATGACTCATATAACTCTCTATAATATACTATATTTTCAAATCTTTTTTATTATTGATCCAAGATAAAGTTTGAAAACCTAAAATACATATAACATGTTTCTAACGCCTATATCGAAGCGATTACATGACTTATTCGCGAAAGTTACAAACAATTGTTCATATTTGTCCATTAATATTAATATTTGGTAATATTGTATATCAATGAAGGACATTGTAACAGTAGGAGAGAGGGAGCAGTGATATTTTTCGTACAATCTCAGCTTCTAAATCTAACTCTTAACGAACTAAGCACTGTAGATTTCGCATGTCAATTTGTGACTTAAAATTGTTCCGAAATTTGTAGTTACTATTATTGTAAAATATATACAAGCATAGATCACATATGTATTTCGTACGTATGCAAAAAAAAAAATTTGCAAAAATCTTACTTCACAGATATGCTCCTGAATCGGTACTTAGTTTTTACGTATAGCAGTATACACAGACATATGTATGTAGGTACATATGTATATACTGATATGCTAGCGGGCTATAGTATTTAAAATTTATAGCAAAAGCAATATGCACAATTTGTTGAAATAAATAATGAAATCGGGCAGATTGTGTGCATGGCAATTGGGAACACAAATGTTTGTATTTGGGTGTAAAAGTTATGCAAAAATGGCGAGTACACTATGTACATACATACATATATGTATGTGTAAAACAAAGGAAATAAAGTGTACATTACGATGCATCAGTATTCCCAATTACAAGGTTTTGAAAGCCAATCTTTTTTTTTGTAAATTTCTTACATACGCATGCAAATTCATATATTGTGGTACTTTCCTTTATTTTTGTATTTTCCTTATCTTTATCGTTAGCATTTTTCTATAAATTTCGCACTTTCTGCCTTCGATTTGTGTAGTTCGTGTTTAGAGGTTATTTTTATGAATTAAATTTCAAGTACAGGGTGCACCAAATATTATGTCGGTATATCAAAATCGAAGAACTTTGACTGAAGAAATTAGATGATTAGACATGTTTTTGGAACATCACAATTCTGACCCATGGACTGCTTTATGTCGAAATTCCACTCGAAACTCGAGATATTTTATATGGAAAATGGAAGTTAAACTCTATTTCACAGTGCCTGGGAACATTAATGGGAAAATTATTTTATTTAGGGAACATGAAATTTATTCGAGATCATTGAAATGCCATCATATTTTCTCAACTAAAATAAGGCAATCGATAAAAATATATATCGATGAATATTGACTCAGTATGTCTGCTCGCTAATGTATAAAAATGGTATTGATGATTATTTATTTCAAAACGACAACTCTATTAGACTACGGGAAAAAAATATTTATTTCGGATGTCTAAAACAAAATACACATGTTTCGAAAATCTTTGGACGAATACACTCTTCTTAAGAAAGGTATAATATTCAAAGATTCATTAATCATTTATTCTGCAAGAAAGAATTTAGTTGAGCTATCATTCTAATTTTATGGGCCCAAGTGTAAATGTGTACTATTGTAGCTAACGGTTGGCAACATACATCCGGTTAAAATAATTTGTATTATAATGTATGCACATATATACTTCTATATCCGGTACCTATGTGTCTACTTCCGCTAAGTTCTCACAGTTGTATAGCGCTGCTTTCACTTGCTATGCCAGTATGAATACATGTCTGTGATTAGAAGCACCGAATGTACAATAAATTAAATAAAATTTATTAAAATGACATTTATAATGTTGTAACTAACATACATACATACCGTACATATGCCATAGAAGCGATAGAAATGACAAGGCGATAGCGATGGCGGCAAAACGACAAATTCAAAATCTTGTTTATGAATAAAATTACAATAAAATAAATTGTAACGCCTTGCATAAGCGCAAGCTGCATGTATAGCTTTAAATTTATATACAGTGTATGTATGTCTGTTGTATGTATGTAACAAATATGAGTTAGAGCCTTTTGCCGCCCATGTAGAACCAGTAGTGCAAAATGCAATATATTTATATAATATATTGATGCTAGCAGCCTTTTATCCTTCGTAAAAGCAAATTTGTAGGCATATATACTGGTATCCTGTAGGGAACCGCAAAGAAAAATACTTTTTTTTAATGCTTAGAAGTGACTTGTGTCAAATTCTAGAACATTTTCGATTGAAAATTCGATAGAAAAAAATTGTTTGATTAAAGAAAATGTTTAGAGCTGGCTTTCATATTAAGAAGTCCCTGATAAATGATCCCTCTCATCGACCTATGACCTCTGCAGAGCAGCAGAGAAATTATTTGAGAGAAAAAGTATTGCTCAAGACATGTCTTTGCTGATTTTCTAGTATGTTAATCTATTAATTGAGGAACCTCGTTCGCAACTATAGTGTTACCCTGCAGGGTATGCACCCATATACAGCATGTAACACGTGTATGCGGCAGTAGCTCATGCAAATTTGCCATTTTTCTAGCGAAATTTATACAAACATATCTATTTCTATGCGTTACATGAATTTACTTTAGCTTTCAAACGGACAAAAAAATCAACATAGAATATTGCATAACAAATAAATATGAATAACAAACACATTTCGGCCATAACCAATAAATTGTCAATATTATCGTCTGCAATCACTGCATTGCCATGCGTCTTTGTGATAACACACAACAAATTGCAAACATTTGTATGTATGTATGCAGTTAAGAAATTTTATTTATTGCAAAATTCTAATAGCTACATTAAGTTTAAGCTTAGAATTCGTGCACAACTTGTAATTCATTGCCGATTTGCTATTTGTTATGCATTGATTAGTTACGTACAAGTATTTGAATTTATGTGCAGGTATCTAAATGCAATGCTATATTTTATAGGCAATTTGGAGATACAGAATGTAACTGTAAAAATGAGATATGCATATCTGTCATAAGAAACATATTTTTTCAAAATGTATGGAAATATCAATGGAGATAGATGAAATGTGTTCGGTTCTGGCAGGAGTTACATATGTGAAATGTTATTAAGGAAGTTGCAAAGATTAGAAAAGGATGGTTTTTACCGTTTTACGATTAGCGTAATCCACAAGTCTAACTATTCAGTCGACTGACTTTTTCTAAACTTAAGTTAGTGACATGTTTAGGCGTTGATATCTTACGAGCTGACAGTTGCAGATTTCGGTTAGAAGCTTATCAGTTTTACAAAAATCAATAATCCACGTAGCAAAGCAACTAGTCAAATAAAATATACATATTAAAATAATATCGCTCTCTATTTGGTATAAGTCTGATATTTTTCTGTATAGTAGGACTTCAGACTAATTACACTAATCAATTATATGCTTTACTGTAGTTTGAATATGGAGCTATTCACTAATAAAAATTATTAGAAATCCCCAATTTTGATAACTATTTCGAATCATCAAATCATTCGTTGCATGACATAAAACTAAAATCATTCGTAGTTGGTACAGTTCGTGTGCGAAGAGATAGTCGTTCTAAAAACGTTGATGGCTAATACGTATGTACCTTTCCTTTCTAAACCTCTTATAAACCGGTGCCTGCCTGGGTAATAGATGTTATCATGTGTCCAAGTGTTTTGTGGCAATAAAGTAGGAAATAGAAATGAATTTAGTGAGCGAGTATTGTCGTTTGGCCATTAGGGAAAAGCTAGGAGTCTCATCAGGTCACGTCAGTACAAATGCAAAACCTTAAACGCATTTATCTCAAAACTCCATATTGAACACATCTTTGGAATAATATTATCTAGTTAATGAACGAAGGATTTTTTATATTGTTATTATAACTATTTTTTCGAATTTTTTTAAAATTCTGTCAAAAATTCAAATATCAATATTTTCTTTTTTTTCTTCGTTCATTAAATAGACTTATCCATGTACTATGGAAATACAATTTGGTTTATTGTTTTTAGATGAACCAATCATGACTAATGATGTCCATAGCAATATATGTTTATTGAGCACTTCATGGGAGATGATGTGCCAACGGATCAGTTTACAGAATTTCAAATAAAAATTTCACAAAATACTGTTTAAACATGTATCTTTGATACGCTGAAATATTTGATTGTACATATTTAAAAAAAATTGTAAAAATTCCCTTATTTTTAGACTCTGAAACCCATTTAACACCTTAAGGGGACCCCCCCATTCCCGATTTCAAATTTTGACGATTTTCAATGGACTGTTAAAGGAACATAAATTATTTTTTAGGGTTGTAACTTTGCATACATTTCTTTGAAGACTCAAAAAAGAAGAAAAAAAATTTACATAACTTTATTTGTTGTTGTTGTTTTTTGTGATCCAACACAAGCCCTTATTTCCGGAGGCGCATGTGAATTCCACTCACTGGAACATCTGAAACCAAAAATTACAACGGATAACGGATTAGTAAGAGTACAAGTTTGGCTGTGGTATGAACTAGGATTATTAATTTCGCACAAAAATTCACAAAATGGCGTACCTTTGAATTTCTTTTTTTGAAAATCGCCTTTTTTCAGCCACAAATCAAGTTGAGAAAAGAGAAAAGTTAAGAAGATCTTCACCGATTTGATTTATCCTAGTTGATACCATAGATGTATAGAAAAACCTATTAAAATTTGGAACCGATTGGATTAATAGGTTTTATAGGTTTTGAGTAACCTCATGCGCCAGTCGTAAAAACACTGTTTCGAGAAAAACGCGTGTAAAGTTTTGAGCAGCAAATTCTTGGGTATAAAACCTACCTCCGTTCAATCTTCAATCGGCTATATCTTCAAGAGTTTTTGAAATTTCACTTGGAATTTTAAAAGAACATTCTTGAATAGTTATAGGTTCGAATATAATTTAAAAAATCGATGAAACCGAGAATGGGGGATCCCCTTAAGTGTGTAAACCTTCTCTTTCATATGTACATTTGTGTTTAAATATTGAGAGTTTGGTGAAATGAAATTTATAGTAAAATAGTTTGTTTGTAATGAATATACATAATTTCCATTTGGAGAATGTTCAATGTTGGAGAAGTAGTTGCAATACTGTTTTGGTGAATCGATTTTGTGGAGTGCTTAAGCTCAAGTTAATGTTATATAAAGTAGTCAATAAAGTCAAATTCGTGGGCTGGCTTTTTTATTTCCGTTCCTGATTTAGCATATTTTTAAATCCTATTGTGGGCATTTCTTTGCAATTTATGTAATAATCTAATAAAAAAAAAAATACAGTTCAAGTCTATTAAATATTTTGTAAAATCCCATAATTGTATTAAATCATTGAACTGTAAAGCAATGCATTATTATTAATACTATTTTCTTTACTTTTATGTAAGAGTATATTCTGCGGATTGTAAAAAATTACCGGTTAAAATCAAATATATTTACACAACAAAGTCAAAAGTAATGGAATGAAAAAAATTATGCGAATTTGGAAAGCAAACAAATGGCGGAAGCAAAGTGAGTAGAAAAATAATAGTTTTTATATTTAATATATTTTTTTATAAACTACACATGCATATAGAAATATATAAAAATCACAATGCTCATTTGGACTCAGGTTCATGCAATCAGCAGACTTGCATCAAACAGCATTTCCCTAAAAAGCCAAGTGCACAATTTCACTAGTGCCATTATGCTATTTACTATATTATAAATTAATGCCGAAAATGGCAAGGGCGCTGAAATCCAGACTGGATTTTTTTTTACATTTGAGCAAAAATATATAACAATATTGAAAACAATAATTTTTTGCCTTAAAACAAATGATAATATTTACAAATGCATACGAGTATCCCATTTAGCTCTAGGGACAGCCAGCCATAACAGTAGTAATGTAAATTTAAAATACAGCAAAATAATAACAAAAATCGAAAAAAAAAACAAAATGTGAGAAAAAACTAAACTCACAGTTGGTATCAATTTGTTTGCGGATTTTAAAACAATGCATAAACTAACGAGCGCGTGTTGCTGGAAAAACGAAAAAGGATGCGCAATTTTTAAATACATGCGAGTCATTCGGAATTATTACGCAAGCTTTTAAAATGGATTTTTTCCACCAATGTTATACCGTGCTATAAATAGTTTTGTTTGTTGTTGCCTTGCCAGTCGGCGCAGGCTTTAAGCCAAACAAAGGCATTTTTAATTGAAATGTAATCACCGTGTGAATAAATATTGTTATGGCATTCACTCATATAACACCGCCTGCTGCGCGATATTAACACACCCCCGATATGATATCCCGTTTACATATAGCTGCAATATACCTACATACATATACCATATATAATATACCGTTGTGCATGTGCATTTGCAAGTATTTCCGACGCATTAATTTTTAAATTAAATATTGTAAAAGTTCGTTGTTGATTCGTTTTTTTTTTTCAATATTTGCCAGAACTTTTGATCGCAAATGTCAACGTGGTATTTTTTGTTGTAGTTGTTGTGTGTGCCACCGAACATGTTGCAGCAGCTGTTTATGTCAATAATTACAATTGTGCCATGAATGCGTTCAACATTCGTTTTGTATGTCGTCATATTGTGCACAGTTACTATTTACCTATTTTGCATATAAATAGGTATATCGTATATGCCTTTTACATATGTAGGTGCTTATAAACATTTTGAAGCATTAAATTATAATTGTAATCAGCTGCAAAACTTTTACTTGAAATGAGCATTCAAAATTATATGTACTCATATCTACCGTCTAGTTCATGAAACAGAACTCAGTTGCAATACTTTCGTCACCTCGTTCTATTTCACTTCTTAAGGGGTTACATTGGTTTCGTAGATTCAAAAAATCTACAACTATTAAAAAAAAAATGTCAAGCAAATTTGACCCAAATGTTCTTATGTTTTTGGAAAAATTTCTGCCATCCATTTTTAGTTTTTTTTACCCGATAAAACTCATGTAAACACTTAAGATAATTAGTATTCTAATATTGTTTAAAAAGTATATTCATATATAGGTGATTATATTCACCTGGACTTGATTAAGCATACTATATCACTATCGAACCAGTATCCACTATTAGATCAGTATAGAAACTATAAATTGTCTTTTCTTACAACTAATCAAAGGTTTTGTGAAACCATTAAACATCATGATCTTACACGTTATGTTGTTTTAATAGACCAAATCTAGTTTCAAACCGGCCAGTATCGCTTGTACTTTCTGTACAACACTTTTTATCACATCAGCTTCATTCACATAACTTAACCATCATTGAAAATGAAAATGTTCGAAATATGTCGAGGTTTTTTCCAACGCACACTAACAACCAAATAAGATATCCTATCGATGATATTATATCGTACATATCGCTAATTTACTTGAATAGTGTCTTAACTCGAAAAACACGATTTCAGAGAGAAGTTTTTAATTGTCTCTTATTTAGCAAATATAGAAAAATATAGGTAAATTTCTTAGGAGCTTTGGTATTCTGAAAATTATGATTGAAGGCTAAAATTAAAAGCATTATAACTAGAGAAAACCAGTTCTCATATTTATACAATTTTATCTTCTAAACTTTTTGTCATACGGTCTAGTTCTTTTTCACATTTCTTAAGTGTACACTGATGTGTTCCAACATGTTTCATACCGCGTTAGATAGTTAAATGTATTTTAAGTGAAATTTTCTTAGAAATACTTCCATGAAACAATTGGGACATTACTCTCTCTATTTGTTATTTTTTATTTTTGTTTTTTTTTTAACAATTGTGAAAATAATGTACCCTACTAAGTAAAAACTTGTTCGAGAAATGTCTCTATATGTGGCTATAAACTTTGTTGAAACACTAACAGCGAGAAGCGATGTTTTTTTGTAAGATTTTCTTGTTACTTAAGACAACATGAGATGAAATTTGTAAACCGAAATTTGGCACCGATCTAACACCTTGAAGGCCTTTCACTTCACCGTTTTATTTCCATTATCTTTACTAAACGGTTTTTCAATAAGATTCATAGACAATAGACTTGACATAGCTCCACAGGAAATAGTCTAACGGCGTCAAATCACACGACCGAGGCGGCCAATTGACTGGGCCATTTCGTGAGATAACACATCCATCAAACTTGGTTATCAATAAATCGATTGTGACATTCGCTGTGTGGGTAGAGGCGCCGTCCTGTTGGAACCACATACATATTGGCAAGTCCATATTATCCAATTCAGCCAAAAATATTCGGTTATCATTGAGCGGTAGCGATTCCCATTCATAGTAACGTGCCGGTCTTGATCATCACAGAAGAAGTACTACCCAATGACGTCGCCGACCCATAAACTGCACAAAACAGAAATTTTTTTCAGGATGCAATGGTGATTCATGGAGTATTGCTGCCTGGCCAGTAACGTATATTTTGCTTATTGACGAAGTCATTCTACCTGAATTGAGCCGACTATAATTTGGACGCAGCGCTCTTAAAATTGAGGACAAGGTAGTAAATTTTTATAATTTCGACTCGTTGTTGGATCGTATATCTTTCTACGATGAAATGGCAAACCTTACTGAGGAGAAATGTCAAAAGACCGGGAAAAATATGGCGTAGTTTGCTGTCCCTATCGGTCTACTTTTGTAGCGTTCCTTTTGAAAACCCCTTTTTATATGACCACGACGCTTTGTTACTAAGATTATGTATTCTACGCGTCTTCTGTGCTTGAAATTTAGTTGACATTTTTAAAATCCAAGTACTTTGAATTGAAATTTAAATCAATTCAAATTCCCTCAAGTTCTCAATTGGTGCTTTTGTATTATATTTTTAAATGCAGCAGAACTCGAAAGCCCTTGGGCCGCATGCAACGCAGCACTGTCAGCTGTCTGGTATGCGACGGCGCAAAAATGCAGTCGATATCCTGTCCGAGTTCAAACGCTGACACACACAAGGTCACAACAGCCCCAGCATGGATGTATGAGTTTTTGCACACATTTGCACTTGCGCGACTAGACGCTGAAATGTAGACTATTTTTAGTTTGCCTTTTGGTAGAAACCGAAAAAAACATCGCGGTACTTTGTACTGTTACGTCTTTTTTAAATACTTGCGGGAATACATTTTTTCACTTTTCATTGATGTATGCATGTATGTACTGTGCAACGGTAAACTATGCATCTGCTGCAACTTCACGGTCACACATGTGCGCCACATATGTACCGTATTGGTGGCAATATTCTCTCTGGTGAATGTGTGTGTGTGTCTGCAATTTGGTGTCCATTGAGCGGCAGACAAAGACTGAAATAAAATAAAAATTCATGAAAAGTGCAAGAAAATCATTAACAACGACAGTGAGGCTGCGTAATGGCAAAGGAATGTCGCGAGTTTACACACAAAAAACCGTTTTATACTAAAAATGAATGAAACCAACTGCAGCGCTGTTGCTTTTAAATAAATAAAACTAAAACATTTCTACTTGCGCTCGAATTTCAGTTTCAAGCGAAAACTCTTCTTTCTTAAATTTAATTTGCTGCGGCTGGGAAAATACTCTGTTACTAGCATGCATGCCGGGCAACGGTGGAGTGTAGAAAGAATGAAAGTGATTGGAAGAAAAACCTGCATGTGGCATGCTTGTCAACTCGCAAACGAGACGCGACAATTTGTTAAGCGATTATGTTTCTTTGGTTCGGACTCACATCTGTACATATAAGTACATATCTCTCCAAGCAAGTGATTATTGATGGTACTTAGTTCTTAATGTTGCTTTGAATTTCTGATATTTGCTAGCGTTGTTGTTGCTGTTGCAGTTCGTTTTAAACTGCCTGTAAATTATCCACTTGACGAAGTTTTTCCCAACTTCATGTCTTTCCATTTTTTTTCTCACTCAAAACTCATCTTTTGCCATTGGCATTTAAATGTTTGCACTTGCTGCATTGTCAGTGTTGCATGCCACATGCAATTGCAGTGCTTAGAATTGCAGCAGCAGCAGCTTCAAGAAGGCAACAGAGAATAATAAGAAAGAAAAAAATTACCGAGAAAATGTCAATCATGTCAAAAGTGAGTGAGTGCTACAAAGTATAATATAGTCTGGTGATTGCCACGGTGTTTAGGTATGCACATCTTTAATACTCATACTGAGGAGTCAACATCAGAAACAAATGAGTGATTAAAGTCATTGGTTTTGTGTCTTTGGTGTGATTGTCTTCTATGAATGTAGACGACAATATCTACAGACCCGATCTAGACATCAGTCGATTTCATTTTTAAGGTGCGGATACCTTTTCAGCATATCAGGCACCAGTATATAAGTCTCTGTACAGATTTCAGTTATGTAGTAGGCTACTGGGTTGAGGTATTTAAGCTTTGAATCATCGCTAGTCAGCGTTAAAGGCAAAAGACAGTTCCATTGGATACGACATCACCGAAGTCGACCCGGTTAACCATTCCAAAAAGTAGTTCCCAACAAAGTCTATATAATCATGAATGAATGTTATACTCTCTTCAATTTTCTGTTATATAGAGGGCAACTGAGTAGAGGTCTTTAACCATTGAATCAACGAAGGCTGGCGATAAAGGCAAGGAACGGTTCTATTCGAGACTAAATCATGGAAATAAATATTTGATCCCCGGCTAACCATACCAAATAGTAGTCCCCAACCAAGCCTATATAATCAAAGCGAATACGGATTTATAACTGCTCAAGGATTACGAACTCTTCTTAAAACTATTTTGGAATCATTTTATTGCAATAAAACAACAACTTTACAAAAATATTCTTCCATAGTCTTTAAGACAACCCCCAATTTCGAGTAAAAAAATTAAATTATCTTATATGCTAACAGTTTCTTGACTTTATGCTTGTCATCTTGCCATAATGCAAACTTAAACATATGGTACTAAGATTCTCTTTAAGTACAATAAGTTTTAAGTTCTTTTTTTGACATTTCGAGCAATACATGCTTAGACCCTTATATTGGTAGACTAAGATCAAGGCGAATTCTGTTCTTCTACTTCGTTTTTTCCGTAATATTTCTAAAACACCCTTGTGTTAATTCTTAAGCAACGTTACAGAACCCTTTTCTATTTTGTTTATGTCCTCTTGGCTAAAAATGTTTGTTGCATGCAACCACCACTTGCAGCCGGAATCTGCTCGTCGACACAGTTTTTCTCAGCATCTTATAAACAATTTTACTGTCTTACAAATTGAATGATATGAATGTAATCACAATCGAATTGCCGCTTAATTATAGTTTAGACTTTAAAAAATATTTTTACACACGCACACACACTGACATACAAACATTCATACATACATATATACTTAAATGCACACATGCATGATTAGACTTAGGCTTTTATTTATTTATTTCTCATATAATTACTACTTTAACTGCTGCGCTGCGCTGCTCTATTTTTTTCCTCCTTTCTGCTTGTTTTTCTATATTTGTTTGTCTGTCACAAGTTAATGAC
The DNA here is from genome assembly GCA_031772095.1 of Zeugodacus tau. Lineage (NCBI taxonomy): Eukaryota > Metazoa > Arthropoda > Insecta > Diptera > Tephritidae > Zeugodacus > Zeugodacus tau. The sequence continues at coordinate 39,351,271 of CM062650.1, read as the reverse complement.
GAGAATGCCGACATTTAGTATGCCATGCATTTCCGGTAGCTGACACACGGTTTCTGTTATTGTTTCTAGCAACATTTATGGCCTTTTCCTCTTCTTAAGAAATAGCAGCGGCAGCAGCAGCAACAACTACTTGCGCTTGCGTGCAGCATCCAGACATACAAATGTACTTACTTATCTAGGTATATATGTTTAGGTGTGTTTGTTTGTGTTCCATGTTCTATATGCACCTTTTATTGCCGCATCGATTCTTAGGACTGCACCGCTTGAACCCTTGTTTACTGTAGAGATGCGCAGGCGTTGCTGATGCACTTGGGATACGAATACATGTAAAGGCAGAAATACTTAGAGATGTACATATATAGGTATATAGACATAGATATATGATTACATATATAGCCTATATTGCTTAACTGTCTTAGCTCAAGTACAAGCTGAGTACTAAGTACATAACACCTGCAACACTTGCTCAAATTGTTGTTTTTGTATTTTCGCTTATATATATCAGCCATTTAAATACCTTTCTCATACTCACATATATGTACGTACATATATAAAACTCTGCAATGCGGCAGCAACTTGCCAATTTGTGATTATCCTGTGAGAAACTGTGAAAATTATAAAAATTTCTAGCCATGATTAAAGTTCATCTAGAGTATTTAAGTATGTACATGTATTGCTGCCTAGACTTGAGCGTAATTATTAATGGATGAGCACAGCGGTTAACTAATACTTATTCGCCAACACTTGAGATGCCTTGAACTGCCGCTTCGCATGTGTGTCTGTCTACCTCAGTGTTGATTAGAAAATTCCCACACGTCCAAACAGGAAAAATCATAATTTGTGCGGCTTGTTACATAAACAGTGTCTACTTTTCACTTTGAAACCTGTCCATCAATTTGGAACACATACAGAGGCAGTTAGAAGCACACATATGTAGCTGGTGGTTTGTTCTATGCACATATGTATGTGTGTGTCTACATGCCACGACCTTGTTGCAATTATATTTCCTTACTTTGTGTTTTCTTTACTTTATTATTATTGTTATTAGTATTTTTTTTGTACTTGACTGCGGCAAATCAAAGGCATGAATGCCGACAATTAGTGTTTCATTTTTGTCACACATACATACATACGTGCATTAATAAATGTACTTGTTATATACTATATGTGCAGTTAAAGCCTACCTCATTCTCGTAAAATATATGAAAATTACTTAAAGTAGAAGTACTAAATTTTTGTGTTAATTATATACTACTTTATGTTAGTTATATGGGTGCAGGAAGTGATAGAAGTCGTGAATCCAAAAATGCACCCTAAATCCAATAAATTTTTTTCTAGCAACGTCTTATTAACATGATGAAAAAAAAAATTTTATAAATAAAAGTCTTGTTGGAGACCACACAATTGGAAAGGGACTTCTGAAATATGCATATATTTTCCCATCGCAAATTATTCTAACTAAGTTTATCTTAACTACATAATTTAACACCCTCATTCATCCTTTTTGATAATATTCTGTTTGATTTTTCCGTCACTGACCTCTTATTACCGACCATCGTGACAATTAAGTGAATAAAATAGAGCTCTAATTTTTTTCTCAATGGTGTATTTGAATTCTGACCATTTTATCTGTTTCTTAGTATCATTTGGAGGGTTCTAGTAGACGTATAATAGTTGTTCCTTGTTTGATTGTTTGATAGTTCATCTCATACTCTCTAAAACTACTACACTCGTTGGAGTAACTGCCATCTGTCTTACAGTTTTGTACCTCAATTTAAGAAATTTGGATTAGTAGTTTATGTTTTGACAACAGAATTCGCTATTCGACATTATTGGGTAGATAATATAATTCCCAGTCAATCCCAAACAATTAGATGTGCCAAGTATCTTTACCTGGAACACTGAATCAGATATTTTAAAAACACAATAAGATAACGCCGTTCTTCAACCACTTCTTAAAGCAAATTTTACTGATAACAAAAAAGTTTGAATGGATTGATATTCTACTAAGGACTATCCGACTTTTAGATTCATTTCAATCTATCAAAGATTCTTTAAAAAGTATTTTTAATGGTATGTTTAAACAACAACGGCATGGAGTATTCGACATGCTTGGATACAGTAATCTAGCCAATCCCAAACAGTTGGATGCTCGAAGTATCGTGTTCTTATGTAACACTCAATCGGATGTTTCAAAAATGCATCGGTTATTTCAAGTATTCACTATTTGGTGTAAAATCATTTGGATGTTCGAAGTATTGTCTTCTTCTGGAAGCCTCAATTGGATAATTTTAAAACTCCAAAAGGTCTCACTTTCTGCTGTAAGAAAGTTCCTGCTTATTGACGGTACAGAAGGAAATCTTCGACCACTTCCCAAAGGAAAATTTATTGAAAGGACAATAAAGCTTGAATGGATTGATCTTTTAATAAGAACTATTAGACTATTAGATTCATTAATACCTGCCAAATGTTCTTTAAAAAGTTCTGTTACAACCTAGAATCTTCCGTCCAGTGAAAACTACATTTCTCCTTAAGGATAATATGGACTCTCTTAACCATCTAAGCTACCTCTCGACAAAACAATGTTTTTCAAAGAGTTTTTCCTTTAGTTTTTTACTTTTAGTGAAACTTGAACATTAAAAGTAGTCACGCTGCTACAAGTGCGCCAGTTCTCATGACATTCTAGCATAAATCTAGAGTTCCGACCTTTGTTTAAAAGAAACTGGTGAAAGCAATATTTTATGGATTTAAAAATGTTCTCTTTTCTTCACTTATTTATCGGTTCGAAATAACTACCGTTTTATTCATAACTTTTAAGCGTGAAACAGAGTATGTAATTTTTCCACTAAACAAAAGTAAACAATTCGTCTCAAACTAAAATAATAAACTTGCAAACATGACAATTATTTTGTAATTTACATGATTGCAGTGCGCGCTTGGGGCAACCCATAGACCCAGTGGCTCACAACATGAACTAATTCACACACCTGAGTATGAGTGTGAGTGTTGTTGCGTTGAAATTGATTTCCCGCAAAGAAAGTTGAGCGCGTTACCAGGCAGTGAGTGAGCTTAAATATGCGCTTACCAGCATTTGCACCACATATTCATAACTAAAAACAAGAGTTAAAGACGCTCTAAGTTAACTATAAGTCATGTTGCAACAATAAGTAGCATAAATAAGTGGAACGAAGTGCTGGTAAGCGCAGAAACAGGTTGCTGTGTCAGGCGAATGAGAGGGCACTTACAGATTTAGAAGGCACAAATAGCTAAGCAAATTTTTAAGTTTATTTGGAAAAAGAAGAAAAACACAAAAAAGAAATAATAATAAAATGTATAATCACAGCATAATTGTTGGCAACTATTTTAATGAGTTGTGAAAATGTAATCTCTACCACCAACATTGACGCAAACAACAACAACAGCAACAGTAACAACAAAGCATGAATGAAGCGTGTTTTGATTGTTGGTCTCCTAAGATGAAATTGCTTTGAAACGCAAAGAGGAAACACTTTTCACGACGGAAGCTGAAATCGCTATGAAAATGCATGCAACACCAACAAAGCAAAATAACGCATAATAACAATAACAACAACAACAGCAGCAGCAAATGATAATTTTGTAACAAAAGCAACCAGTAATTTGTTGAAAACTCAACGTAATGCGAACGCAACAGAAAATAATAAACAAAATTGTGGTGTAAAAGACAACAGAAGAAAAAATAACAAAATTGTTGTGAGAGATGGCAAGGAATGAAGTTGAAAGAAAAATACGTCTAAATAATAAGAAAAATACACCAATAAAAATATAATTTCCTGTGCAGGGGTGTCGCATTTCTAAGTCACACCATCCAAGGTATTTGTTGGAAAAATTATATTTATGTGTAATTTTTCGACGCTTTTGGTGATATTCATAAATATTTCCTGTGTGCGCGCTCTTCTAGAGTTATTGTAACGCACTCTCTTAGTTAATGGTCTATGAAAGAAGGTTCTTCTATGTTGGGTAATGTAGTAGAGTGAGGAGAACATTTGACGTGTGTACTTCGTGCTTCTGTGTGATGTTTTCGCTGTGGCTTCGGAACTTACCTCAATTACAAAGAATAAAGAACGGAAATGTATTTAGTAATGAGACTAAGAACAAGTAAAACCTAAGAATATTATAGTAATTTTAAAATTTCTTGTGTAAAAAACAATGTTTATGTTTTTCGTCTTTACAAGACATATGAAGAGATTTTCCAAAATTTCGTCGATAAATTCGTTAGTTGAAGTAAGCAAGTTGAGATGCCTGACTGGAAAAAAACTTATTAAATCGAGTTAGACCGGCATGTGGCATCTCGTGACATCGCCCAGGAGATGGGAGTTAGTCACCAAACCATTTTAATCCATCTGATGAAAGCTGTATACACAAAAAATCTTGATGTTGGGGTGCCGCATGATTTACCCAAAAAAACATTCTTGATCGAATCAACGCCTGCGATATGCGCTGAAACGGAACGAACTCGACCCATTTTTGAAGCGGATGATGACTGGCGACAAGAAATGGATCACATACGAAAATATCAAGCGAAAACGGTCGTGGTCGAAGGCCGGTCCCAAACAGTGGCAAAGCCGGGATTGACGGCCAGGAAGGTTTTGCGGTATGTTTGGTGGGATAGGAAGGGAATCATCCACTATTAGCTGCTCCCATATGGCCCGACGCTTAATTCTACCAACTACTGCAAACAACCGGACCGCTTGAAGCAGGCGATCGACCAGAAGCGTCCAGAATTGGCCAACAGGAAGGGTCTTCTGGACGCAGGAAGGGTGTAGTGCTCCACCAGGACATCGCCAGACCACACACTTCGTTGATGACTCGTCAGTAGCTACGGGAGCTCGGATGGGAGGTTTTGTCGCATCCACCATATGGCCCGGACATAGCGCCAAGTGATTACTACCTGTTCCTGTCCATTGCGAACGCCCTTTTTGGTGCAAAGCTGAACTCAAAAGAGGCTTGTTAAAAGTGGCTGTCTGAGTTCTTCGCAAATAAGGAGGGGAGCTTCCATGAGGTGTATTATGTAGTTGCCGTCTAGATAGATACATATTATCGAACGTAACGACGCATATTTGAACTAAATCCGATCACTTTTAAATCACACTTTTTATAAAGCATTGAAGAAAGAGCGGAAGTGAGATATTTGCCAACATTTGTGAACAAATTAGGTTGGTGTCTATTGATGAGAGATCCCATTTCATTGGGTGATGTGGATTGTTTCTTTGTTGTTCTGGTTACGTATTTCACCAAAAACTTTTGGAAAAGAAGAACCCGAATGACATTCATATGTTTAGTTGGATCCACATAACCCAGAATACCAAAAACATTTTGTTGTTAACTATGCTATAATTCTTCTGTCAGATTCCTACCTTCTTTCTCACAAGTGTCTCATCTGATCAAGAGATATTCGTTTCCGATACGTTTTCAGCTGCTCTCAAGTAATACATGTTGGCGTCAAAGAATGCCATATTATCATTGAATATCATATTATCATTGAATCTACAGATTTCACAAGAGAGAATATAAAACCTAAAAAATAGACGAGGACACAAAAATAAGATGCGCCCCATTTAACCGCATAGTTTATCTAATACTAGTAAAATGTATTAATATAATTTAATTTACTACTTCCCCTGCCCTTGAAACAACTATACAGTCCGTAATTCCATTGCACTTGAAAAAGTAATATCTCAAGGGAGCACTTGATGGGGAAAAAATGAACAATAAAACAACTGCAAAGTGGCTAAAAACATAATAAAGATAGTGCACGCATTTATCTTACAACAATAACTTGCAAAACTGTGCAAAAAAATATAAAAAAAGGTAGAGATAGAGAAAAAAAAGAAAGAAAGAAAGAAAAAAAGTAATAGAAAAACGCGTGAATGAAAAAAAACGGACTTCATAAAAAACTACGTTATCTCGGCCAATGTCAAAATGCTGCAAGAAAATGCGCATGATGTGTAAAAGAAAAGTGAGTAAAGTACAATAAAAATTAATAAACGCGCTCTTTAACTCGCCGATAAGCAGTAAATGGACGAGAAATGAGTTTGGAAGCATAAAACGGAAGATGAGAGAAAAACTAAGATGAGAGAAAGAATAAAGGGCAAAAAAACTGTGAGTCGGTGTTATCTGCGAAATAAAAACCGAAGCAAAAAACTGTTAACTACCACTGTCTCAAAGGAAAACTACCAGTTAGCGGCCGACAACGAGGCAGTCAACGGAAAGCCTTTCGTTGAGCGAAGAGTCGTCAGTCAACAGATGAATTACCAAATGACCCACAGGCAGCCACAGCAGACGACTTAAGTACCTAAACACATTATTTAAGGCGTAAAAAAGGAGTATGAACATACACATCTGAGATTTTGGCCAAAAGGAAATCGACAAATGAGACAGTAGTCTGTGTTACTTTCAAGAAGATGTGTGTAGGACGCTGTGAAAGTATGTCTGAGCCACACTTCACGCTCCAATTTCCCTAATGATACTTATTAGTGCCCTCATTAGCGGCGAAACAACCTCGTTAGGCGTCGCTCATTCGATATCCGCCGATTTTGTTGCGTTTTCGTTACGCCCACTGCAATTGAGAACATTGGCAGACGAGCATTGACGAACACTTGCTTAATATCTTGAGGGTTTAAATTTGGAGATTGTTGAAGGAATTGTGTTTGAATGAATGAAAAAATTATATTACTTAAGAATAGTGACGCCTTAAAACATATGGTTTAGTAAATTTCGAAGTTCTTTGTATTTTTATTACTTTCTGTTGCGTGGTTTTATATTTCGTTGTTGATCCTTAGTTCATCTCGGGTTTTTATTGATAGCGCCCATTTCATACACTATTTCTTTACTTCAAAAGCTTCGGATGTGTATTTTTCAATCTTCTTCATCTCGGTAAATACTGTTTCTGATAGTTGTACTGCAAAGGTCTCTGCTGCTTCCATGACCTTCTTAAATTTGTCCAGCTTTGGTAAGACGCCCTCAATGTGTCCTTTTATGTGTCCCGGTTTGACTTCTTTCGCCCATCCGCGTAGACCAAGAACATTAACTTGGGTTTCCAGAAATTTGTTAATGGCCTCTTTTGGAAATTGACCTTTAAGATCGAAATCGAATGCAAATAATTCTTCTTTAGACATAACTGTAAATTTTGTGCTTTATTTTTTTGCCAAAACAATGAAAATACTGAAATTGTTTTGACTGATTCGAATTGAAATTAGACGCCTCGATTTTTTTTAATTTACTTGTTTTTAATTTACTTGATTATAACACAGAAGAGACAGTTATGCTTAAACAAGCGGTAATCTTATCATAAAAGAACTCGCAATTGAGTTGTGTATAGGACCTCGAGTAGTTCCCAACTTCCAATCAACTCAAAGGTCTATGGATTACTCCAAAAACATGCTCATAAAATCCGTCAGACCTTCGAAGGTGACTTAAAGCTTAGACGGTCCAACATTTGTCGGTTGATGACATTAAGAAGCCAACCCTGGTGAAGCCAAATTTTCTTGCAATCCTAGTTTACCAATAATGAGTTAACAGTAATGAGCCCGGCTGGCCATATTTTTAGACTAAATACCCAAGATTTGGTTTTACAGTTTTTTTTATTTCTATGGATAATTTGGTGATTGACAAAAACAGTTCTACACTTCGTGCTCTATTTCGACATCAACAATGATTGATCGCGTCATATAGATTATTTGCGAAAAGCGATCGAAATTGTTGGTATCACAGCAGAGCGCGAAGCATTCAAGGTGACATATGTACTATCTACATTCAAAAACACATTCATGATTACTAATATTTCTTATTTCGATTTACATATGTGTTTTCAAACGGTCAGCAGATGACCTCGAATTTTACAGCCGTGTATTTGTTGATCCTTCTCAATTCACCGAAAACCGTACCGATAATTTTTGCACCAAATTGCGGTGAACTTCTCAAAATAACTTTGAGTTGATCCAATTTGTTGATCTCCCCCTCAAGTCGACCTTTGATACATCCATCTTCGACCTCTTGAGCCCAACCTCGGATACCGAGCTGATTGATTTCCTTTTCCAGATATTGGTTGAAGAGCTCGCGTGGCACTCTGGCGCTAATTTCGAATTCGCATGCGTAGAGCTCGGTTTTCCTAACACGTAGTTTGGGTAATTCAATGGACATGACGATAAATTTCGAATATCAATGCCAACCGAATTGAGACTGTTACATTTAATTTGAATATTCATATACATTTTTTTATGATTTTTGTTTTCCAAGTTTTTGACAAATTTACAAAATCCAAAGTTGTCAGTTTTTAGGTGTTGTAAAGTTTACAAGATTTTTTTTTTGTTTATTTTATCTTTTGTTTCAAATTTCGTTTTTTTTTTTGTTGTAATCTTTAATTTATTGTATTGAAAGTTGTTTAGTTATTTTAATTTTGAGAAATAATTTTCAAATGACAAAGAAAACTTTTTGTAGTATAATTGGTTTTATAAATTAGTCGCAAGTCAAAAATCTGTAGTTTGTATTTGTTGACGAGTATAATGTCAGACTTATCGTAAACCGACTCTCTCCTAGAACATGAATTTCTTCAGATGCTTATAACTTTGTCGTTTCATATCGGACTCACAAACTAATTTTTGACCAAAAATATTACCCATTTACCTGTGATGATAAATAACAAGTAAGGAAGGGTTAAGTTCGGGTGTAACCAAATATTTTATACTCTCGCAATTAATTAATTTAATTTTATTAATATAACTCACAATTTGACCCATATATTCGTCCTATATATATATGGTATAAATTCCATTGAAAGTTGGAAACCCTAATATTAGGTATTTGGGAGCTAGGTGAAGTTATGACCCGATTTCACCCCTTTGTTCACGGAGACATATTATTAGAAGAAAAGATTCCCTTCAAATTTCTTCGAAATATCTTAGTAAAAAAGATTAGAAGTACTGAGGTCCTCATGTTCGAAATATGGGGCGTGGTTGTGAACCGATTAGACCTGTTTCCACAACATATTATTGGAATGCCAGGAAAATATTATAAACCGAATTTCATTTAAATTGGTCGAGTAGTTTTGGAGATATGGTTTTTGACCCTTTAGTGAGCGGAGACACACCCATTTAAAATTGTGTATACCAATTTTAGTGCGACTCTTCTGTAACTTCTTTATAATGAAATTAAAGGTTTCTAGTGTTTTTCCTGACCGAATTTAGGAATTTTTAGTAGTTTTCAATGGGACCACGCCCACTTTCCCAAAAAACTTACATCCAAATATGGCCCTTCCTAGTACGATCCTTTGTACCGATCTTCCAAAGCAACCTTCTTATGGTGCCAAAGAATGTGTGTACCAAGTTTCATCAAGATATCTCAATTTTTACTCAAGTTATCGCTTGCAAAGACGGACAGACGGACGGACAGATATCCGGATTTCAAATCTACTTGTCACCCTGATCACTTTGGTAGGTATAACTCCATACCTAACTCGATTACTTTTGTATTACAAACAACCGTTAGGTGAACATAACTATTATACTCTCTTAGCACCTTTATTGCGAGAGTATAAAAACAATGATCGATGACTTTTGATTTTATGAAACATATTTCTAGATCACATTGATCTTTATAATCACTATTGAGCAATTAAGTACGGCTATACTGGTATTATACAACAGAACCGAATTTTTACTTTTAAATTGAAATAGATATCTACAAAGCGGAGTAAGAAGATAATAATATAGTAATCAACCAAGTGTCTCAATATCTAAACGCTGCTGGGACTCTGGTCAATCAGGGATCCGGGTATTTTACCAGGTTGACCTGCAATCTCATTTGACCTGGATAATATACACATATACATAAATCTATTTTAACACCCCTAATCCAAATATTTCTGTTCGAACGGTTGTGTATGTTAGTGACGGATATTTTTTGAACTGGAAGAAATCTCAAGAAATTTTTTAAATTCAATTCCTGTTTCTCTTTTCCCCGATAATTTTTTGCAATCAACTTACTCGATTGTGTAAATTTTTGGGATTTATAAATCAAGGAACGGACTCTGGTTTGGTCTTAAGAAATCCAGAGCATCATATTTTATATTTTTACATCGAAAAGTGGACCTTCCATAGCATTTAGAGAATATATTTATTTCTATATAGTTTCTACTATGGACCCTATAGCTTTCAAGAAGAAGTTAAACCTGGTAAAAGGGACCTATTGCTATTTTCAAAAAACCATAAAAAAGATAGGGTTCTTAAAAGATAAATTGTTTCTCCAGAGTTCGAACAATGAAGTTATTTCAGGATAAACGATTTCGATTCGATTTATCCAACCAAAAGATTAAATCTTTCTTTCCACATAGGTTCCAACAAACCGATCTGTCATGAATACACATACTTCTCTTCCACGGTTTCTATATATTTTTCTAATAATTTATTTTCCGCTCTTTTTTTCCACGAATCAGTGAGCAAATTGATTGGTGGCGGCATGACTTTTTGGTAATATTTTTTATTTATATTCCTCTTTCGATGACTTATCAGCGTTTCTAATGCCCAAAAGCAATATTTTGATTATAATTACCATGAGAGCATTTTAAGGCGACAATTACAAGTCCTCTATGGGGTACTTAGAAGCGTTTTTAGATAAATATGCGAGTGCTTACCCAGAAATGGGCAACACAAATTACACACAAGTACGGGAACATCTGAAAGCGATTAATATGAGTAGTTTTCGGTTTCAAAGCGCACGCATTTATATTCATATTTATGTATGTAATACATGCGTATCACTCACATAAATACATATCTATTTGTATGTACTCTCAAGTATACCTCATATACATACATACACTTATTGGTTATCGTTAATGGTTGTTTTGGATTTATTGTTCTTGCTACAATTTTGGTTGCATCCATAAAGATGTTGTTGTGTCGCTTTGAATTATCGTCATGTCGGTGATGCTTTAGAAGTGACTTCAATAAATATTCACAGTCGCAGCTTTGGTAACTTAGACATACATACATACATAAATTCGATATTTTTGGGAAATCTTATGGGCGCTACGCGAGTGTGTGTGTTGGTGTGCATCTCCAGCTTTCACACGCATAATTGGATTATGTGGCCCAGCAACATGTGACGGCTGGGCATATCGCGTCGCATCATTACGGCTGCCAAAGTGTGCTCGTAAATTTGGAGTCTCCACAAACAAAAACAACAAAAATAGTAAGGCGCAGCAAGCAAGATTAGCGCTTGTTGGCGTGAAAGGGGGCTTCAAAACGCTTGGCAGCTTCGTGTCGTTGCTGTGTCCATGCTTGTCAAGCGCCCGTCCGTTGTGATTGCTTGGCATCTCGTGACTTCTTTTTTTGGACTTTTTTTACTGTTTCTTCTCTATCGTTGTCATCTCGGCGCGCTGACTGACATTGTGCAGTGTGTTGACAATGAACTTGAAAATAAGCGCACTTCAAACGAGTCTTTAATTCAATTTAATTGTGGTTCGTGTGTAATCTCTTTCGAGTGATCGTTAATTTGATTTCATGTAATTTCGATATTTGCAGCGTCCAGCAGCTGCGCTTCAAATAGTTGTTTACTTTAAAATATTTGTTTTCGCTTTCTTTCGTTTTAAATTTCGCCTGATCAACTGCAGCGCCACAGGGTGTCCGTCAAGGTGCGATTTTCTGTGAAGTGGCAAAAAAGTGATTCATTAGTTTACTTTCTATTTTGGCATGCCAAAGCAAATATTTGGATAAAATATGTGGCGTGTGGCGTCAAACGCGTTTGGTGCTTATTTTTTATGGCTTCAAGTTTTCGTTTGTGTCAATGCCAATTCCATGGGCGTTTGCTATTTTATAGCGGCGCATTTTAATAACTGACGTAAAAAATTGCTATTAAAAATATACTTTCACCGGAGTTGAAATTTTAAGCGCGGTGGCTTTAAAGTTTGATTTATATACATACTTGAGCTCTTGGTATTCGACTAATCGACTAAACGAATTAACCGGATAGGGCATTATTCGAATAATAATATTCGGTTTGCAGTATCCGGTTAACCGTTCGTTGTCGACTATTCGAATAGTGCAAGTTCATTAAATTTCTATTTTTATTGAAAAAGTGAAACTCACGAAAAATGAGTACGATTGATATTTTCACAAATAAAAAAAATCAAAGTCTGCTGGGATTTCAAACAATTTTCATTTATTCAAATACTCGCAGCAGAGCAACTATTCGATTAATCGTAGTAGAACGACTATTCGAATAGTATTGATCGATTAATATTAATACGTGTGATCAAACTCCATGAAATCAAGTAGAAGTGATTAGTAAATAACGAAAAAGGTAGATCGAGTTCACTGTTTCAAAAAAATCATATCTTATTCTCATATCTTCAGTATATCTTAAGCTGTAGCTCAAGATGAGTTCAAAAAAGAGATCAAAACGTAATGTGGTTTTGGTGCAATTGATTCGATCAACCAAATCGATTGAAAAATATGTATATTTCGGGGTAACTTTGAGGTTATAAAAATGTTGGTATTTTGGGAGTGGTAAATTCATCTCAAATAAGGCGTCTTCAAAATTATTTTACTCGAAACATACGGTAATCTATGGTTAGGGTAATCATTTGTGTAGTTCAATTTTGGAATAGAGTGATGTATGTTGCGTAATGAAGCAATCTCTCAAATTTTAACTGCAATTTTTTTTTTTTTAATTTTAATGGAGGCTTAATGGATATGAACACATATTGATGATAAATCATACAATACAAATAACTATGGCTAAAAATTCAAGCTCAACTAAGATCCTTCTGGCTCAAAGTAAATCGCTAGATGTCAAGGGAGTTCTAGCTAGCCATAGGAGTTCTATCTGGCCATTGTCCCATTGTGATTCACGCGGTCAAACTAAAAATTTTACCGGATGGTAGCTGCAGAAGCTGCTTGGAAAAGGTTCATATAAGATCTTCCCAACATTTCCTTTTGGAATGCTCCGCCTTTGCGAGATCTAGGATCTCACATTTTGCTTTTTGCAGATTTGTAGTAGGTTCTAGGCTCTTTGTCGATTCGTAAATTTAATTCAACCCCCTCAATTTTATGGCTTCACAAAGTCAAAGTTCCTTTTTAAGGGAATAGCCTCCGTACCTAAACTAACCTAATATCATAAGCAATTTTTGTAGGTATTGTTTTGACAGATCTCAATATGAGTTAAAGGGGTTTAAAGCAATACATATAATATAAAGATATGTTTCAATATTAAAACTTTGAGCAAAGAACTGGAACATGAAATGGGTTATAAAGCAGTCATCGAGATTGTTATTTCGCATTTGTTAATCTCGTTTCGCGTATTTTGAAGTTGGACAATTTTGCACTTTTGATGAACAAAATATATTTTGTAATTCTAATTAATTACTCTTTGTTCTAACCTTGACTCAATTATTATAGTATTATTCTGCAGCACATTTCTATGTCCTTATTGTCGCATATCGTTAATTTTTGTATAAACCACGGCATTGTTGACATTTCCAATTAAATAAATTTTAAATAAAATACATTTAAATGTATGGTCAAATTTTTTTTATACAATTGCCTTTCAGTACCGCTTGCAGCACAATGAAAGCGACAAAGCATAAGTTATTTATAAGCAAAAATACATTATTGGAAGAGATAATTCAAAGCGTTTTCTTTTTTATTACTTTTTTATTGATTGAATATAAAAAAAAAAAATATTCACCCAATTAAACATGTATATAATTATGTCGAGCATTTCAACCGTGCTATGGGTTAAACCCGTAAAAAGTGCGCGCCTAGAAACCTAACATATCCGCAAAAATAATATTTAATTTAATCAAATGCGGCTGAATACTAATGTCACCGGTAATAAGTAGCAGGAAGTAGTTGATTATACGTAAATATTATGCAAATGCTGTGATTTTTATTTTATTTTTTTTCGGTCGATTTTTTTTTAATGTATGAGTGATGGACAATTGCACATTCATTGATGTTACTGAAAATGGCAGCGCAAAAAATTTTAATTCAATGTGGCAATGTCAAATGAGGCGAAATAATTTGCTTTTATATTAAAATTAAGAATATGATTTATGAAAATCACTAACGCATGTTTTTTTTATGCCAACTCGTTCAACCATAAAATTTGTGGAATTTATAAATATTTCAATTTAAATATATGCAAATCTATATATAAATATAATTTGTTTTTTAATTTTTTTTCGAATATTTTTTCCAAATTATATGCGCTCTTTTATTACACAGCGTTAAATTGATATAATATATTATTATATATATATATATATATTGATAGATATTGATATATACATATAAATTAAATAAAACGTAAATATTGCTTGTCAACTTATGCATAATTTAATACGTTGAATTGGTGGCAAACCTTTGACAGCAGCAAATCAATAATAAATATGAAACAAGTAAGGAAGGGCTAAATTCGGCATTAAAATATTATACACAGTTGAAACTTTAAAAATATTTTAATATATCTAAAGTTATAATTGGCCTCAAGTGACTTTTTAATGTATGAACCAACCTGCCCTCGCCTGACTCCTAACTATGTGAAAAAGCCGTATACCACATGACCCCTCATGATGTAAAATAACTTAACTTCCGTGACCTCAAAATATGTAAACCAACTTAAAAATTTGGAAAATTTGATCTTACGTGACCTTTCAAAACATTACATACCTCACTTGTCCCTACAAAAGGTATATAAATCCCACATGACCACTCAATAAGTAAACAAACCGCGGATAAAGGTCAATGACCTCTGGCAAAATGTAAACAATCTTCGGTTCATGGTCAATGACCTTCGTCTAGGGTTTGTTCTGTTCACATTTTTACACGTCACCTGAGGTCCGATTAGTTTAAATTTTCAGGTAATTTTGAGAGGAACGTTACTAAGTTAGCGGTCACATTAAGGGGCTATACCAAAAAGTACTCGATCGAATGTTTCGAAGTTGTGTTGTTGTTCGAGGTTGTGGCCGAACATTTTATACTCTCGCATTTTATTTAAAGTCCATTGAAAGTTGGAAACATTATTATTATGTATTTGGGTGCTAGGTGAAGTTATGAGCCGATTTCACCCATTTTTGGCACGGAGACATATTATTAGAAGAAACATATTCCATCTGAATTTCTTCAAAATATCTGAGAAATAGGTAAATTATTTTCGGTAAAAAAAGATTTGAAGTACTGAGGTCCTCATGTTCGATATATGGGGCCTTGAAAACTTATGGTCCGATTTCGGCGATTTTTAGAAAGGATGTGCCACACTATAAATGCAGTACAAAATTCTGTTCCGATATCTTCACTAGTGCTTACTTTATATATTGTAAAGTAAACGATACAGATCGACTTCAAAGTTCTGGTATATGGGAAGTAGTAGTGGTTGTGAACCGATTTATCCTATTTTCACACAATATCATAGAGAAAATATTACAACCCGATTTTCACTGAAATTGGACGAGTAGTTTTTGAGATATGGTTTCAGCCCTTGGTATGGTATGCAGCCCTTCTGTACCTTCTCTATGATTAAATTTAAGTTTTATGGTATTTTTCCTTGCTAAATTAAAGCATTTTTAGTGATTTTCAACATAACTTTTAAATGTGAGGTGGGTGTGGTTATAATCCGATTTCCTCCATTTTTGGACTGTATAAGGTAGTACCTAAAAGAAATGACTGTAGAAAATTTGGTTTATATAACAAAAAGGGTATTATAGTTGAAGGTATTTCCTACGCTTTTTGAAAAATATCAAAAATTGATTTAATGGCGTAGCTCTGAAAAAATTGTCGTTTTTTATTGCGCAAATTACAATTTTCAAAAAATCAAAAAGATCGTAGGTCATTACATAGTAAATATATTTAAGAATACTCAGATTAAATTTGAATTCGATCGGTCAATTTCTCGTTGAGTTATGATGTCGGCAATTTTGAGAAAAGTCATTTCCAGAATAACGCGTTCGACTATAGCGGCTTATATCTGCGAGTGGTCGCTCTTTATAACGTTGCCATTCATAAACTATTCAAGATACGACCTTATCGCTTTCAAAGGATATTTTTGAAAGTATAAACTATCCAATAAGTAAAAAATAAAAAATCGATTTTTTTGAAAATGTCACAGTGGTATAGACGTGACAGTTTGGGTTTGGGGAGGGAGCATGATATTAACTAGTACTATGAGCCATATGGTAATTTAGTTTTGATATCAAAATAAATCTAACTGACTAACCAAATATTCTCACTTAATTATATAGCGACATCTTCTATTCAGATTGAAGCTATATAAAATCACAGAATTTTGGGAGCTATAATGTATTTACTTCCCATGAGTTGTAACATGTCGAATTTTTAAAATAACTTTATTTTTTAATACACTGAGCATTGATACCATCTTGTAATATAAGACTTACAATCCAACAAATGTCCTTAACAGGATAACATACCTAAATACACCCACGATTCAAAAGCAATACACATATTTCTACGTATACTCACATATTAGAAATGCTTAATACAACCAAATTGCAATTGATCCACTTGCCGATGTATTCGATTTCTGGAGCTTAACGCTAAAGCAGGAATTTGTAATTAAGCTCACAAACTAAATGGCAGCTGAACTTAAGTCAGTCAACCCCCAAATTACGCTGTAATACTAGTAACTATAACCTTGAAATCCCAATATAAAATATCCTGCAGTTGACTTCCTTATTGCCTTGTCGCCATAGCTTACAACCCGCTAGTATTGGCATTACATAAAGGTCAATATTAAGTTCACAACCCCACCTAAATCATGCTTCCTTTAGCAACACACAACTGATTAACCTTTTCATTGCCATTTGAATGCTCAACAAAAGCCTCTGGGGGAGGTGGACAAGTGAGACTGAACTTAAGCGAATATTATTAGCCCGTTAATGTAGGAAATGTCTGCGCTAGTCAATGGCAAAAATGTTGAACTCGAGGAAGAAATTTCCTGGTTTGGCGCATGCACACTCGTTTGCCGGTGATAATTAGGTGTCTTGTAGTCTTATTAGGCTGACAAGCAGACAAAAAGGAGCAAACACATACATACATTTATGCCCAGACAGTTAAGCAGGCGAGAGGAAGCAGCGTGCTACCAACTACTTATTAAGTAAGTTGTCTCGAAGCGGCCGCACGCGTCCTCTCTTCCTCTCTTTCTCTCTCCCTCAAATCAATTGGGGATTAAGAAGTGAAGTACAAAGTCCGAAAAAGTCGGCGCCCAGCATGCTTCACTGCACACAACGGCTGTGAGTTGCAAAAAAGAAAAAAGTCCGTCCCTCTTGCTGCTGGAGGAGCCGGCACACGCAGACACGTAGACACAGCTAGTAGTGTCTAATGTATAACGAAGTGCAGCACAGCATGAAAAGCGTAAAGATGTCTCCTTGATTTTTGTGTGGAAAGTAGTGGAAAACTCTTATCCCGTTGTAGCAACCGAGCAAACGTAGCTGATTGTGCAGATTTCCTGAAATTTGCGCTCGACTTGTTGTTATCTTTTTTGCTTCTTTCTACTGCTTGCTGTGAATGCAATTATTTAGCTTTGTTATGTGTTTTTTGTTATGCGCTTAAGAATTGAAAAGAACCTAGTTGGAAAATTGACGTGTGCTCATTGAAGAGCAAGAGGGTGTGAATACTGGGTTTTTTAAATATAGTTAGGTAGTACTGACATGATCCCTATTTCATCTCCTTTTTGGAAGTAGATGACTCAGAATTACATTTATAATAGTCGATTTTAAGTATCTGACAGTAGTCGGAAATTTTTATTTTTTTTTTTTTATTTTGACTCTCCATCAGCTAGCTTTCGAAGATTCTAAACCCTATCCTTCCATTTCTTATCCCTTCCATCTCAAATTCCACTTGATATTTATTTTGGAATACAGTAAGATCTTTTGGAACTGGTCTGCCGAAGACGGAGTTCGTTTGATCCAGCCGAGAGGCCTTTAATTCCACCATGAGTCCCACTCACACTCTCATCTAAATTTCCTCGATTTTAGATTCTTAACACTGGTGGATCGTCCTTTCGAGAAAAGTTTATTTTCTCCAATATCTCCACTCTCACTGAATAATTTGTGGAATTCAAGGACTTAAGTTCTCAATAAAGTAGTCCTTGGAAGATATCATACGAGATAGGTTTGTTACTTTTTTATCGGCATTATAAGAAGGAAGACATGAGAGATCAACTAGCTTTTGAAGACTCGAAAACCTATCCTTCCATTTCTTATCCCTTCCATCTCAAATTCCACTTGATATTTATTTTGGAATACAGTAAGATCTTTTGGAACTAGTCTGCCGAAGACGGAGTTCGGTTGACCGACCCGAGAGGCCTCTAATTCCACCATGAGTCCCAACATACTTATCTAAATTTCCTCGATTTTAGATACTTAACACTGGTTGATTGTCCTTTCGATAGAAGATTATTTTCTCCAATAACTCCACTCTCACTAAATAATTTGTGGAATTCAAGGACTTAAGTTCTCAATAAGTCCTTCTCAAATAGTCCTTGGAAGATATCATACGAGACAGGTTTGTTACTTTTTTATCGGTATTATAAGAACGTCTTCTGTAACGAGAGATAATTTTAAATCCGTTGTCACATTCATTCCCTTACGGGATTTCTTTTCATTTTTTTTGGACCTATTTTGACCACTTCGAGTATATATTTTATTTTGAAGACAAGGTATATTAAAATTTTATAGAAAACCCTGTTACCCAATGTACTTTCCGCCAAGGTGATTTAAAAGTTACGATGTCAGCGCGCGCGTGTCAGCCAACAGCGTCGGGATCGCGTTAATTTAGTGAGTAAAGCGCGTCTAAAATTTGTACTTTTTTATAATTTCTTTTCCAATATAAATTTCGTTGAAATGCAGTGAACAGGCGTGCACAACGACTGCGGCGCATGAAAAAAGGCCAGCGCGGAGAAGCGAGTGAGAGACAGATTGCAACAACGAAAGTTGCACGCAATGTCGCGGCTAGAAATAAACGGTACTCTGCGAAGGGGACTGTGCCGCGGATAAAGGCGAAAGTCAGCGAAAATGCGACGTCGGCCCACCGGTCCGACACAGCGCCGCCTGCTGGATGCCTGGAAAATGCACTGAGCCGCAGCAAATTATTTGTTTTGCTTGTTTGTACTCTTTTCGCTCATTAAATCTTGTTGTTGTTGCTTTTTTGTTGTTGTTGCGGTGCCAGTTTTAAGTACTTCTTTCTTCTTTTTTCGGGTGACTTTGAGCTGCGTATGCAAAAATGCAACATGCCACAGTATGTAGACGGAGACGGTGACTCCAAAGTGCAGCATCAGCCGCTGACAGTAGCACTTGGGAGAGAGTGTGTGTGTGTGTGGAGAGAGATGTGCAATAGCAACTGTGGCATTAAAGTTTATTCTTTGCATTTTGCATTTTTCTTTATTTATTTCACATGTGGCATTTGCATTGCGCCGGCAAATGGTCGTGCAACACTAATGGGCGGAATGTCAGTGGATTACGTCTGTCAAAAGCGTGGCAAGCGGCTGAGCCGAAAGGCTTCGCTGTGCTGCTGTGTGCAATTGTTGCCAGGCCGCCGCGTGCCAAATGCTCAGACTGCCGTAGTGGCGTTGCCAAGCTACGGGAATTACGTTTATTTTTGGGTGGCAACTGCAAATTACCACACACTGCTGATGCTGCCGCTGCCACTGCCACTGCTTGCCACAGCAATGCTCAACTCTCTGCGACCGAAGCGCATGCCACATCAGCAATGTGAGGGCTGAGTGATCTGATTACTGTTATTTCTTGACTTTTTTTGTTGCGTTCGTTTTTTACTATTTTTATACACATTTTCAAATGAGTTTTCGCATGTGTGCTCCCTGAGGATTGCGAAAGGGTTATGTGTATGTGTGTGCTGTTTACTAGAGAGTTGTATGTGGTTTATTAATAGTTTTCTTGACTTTTCACTTTCTAGTCTTGTGCTGCGGCAAAAGAAAAAAACATACTTTGGCGCTTGTTGCTCATTTTGTCCTTGAAATTCTTCCTTCTTTTTTTACAATTACGGTCTGCCGCTGCCACATTCGCATTATTTATACCGATTTGTTTTTTGTATATCTCGCAGTTGTTTGTGTGTAATGAAGCTTATTTGCATTAGTTCGTAAGGAATCTTTAAAGTTGTATATGTTGTTGTTGTGGCGGCATATGGTAAATAGTTTTGCGAAATTCTTGTTTGACGGCAGCACTTAAATGAATCTGAAACACAGTTCATTGTGGATATGTTGACCTAAGTGGTTTGAGAACACTTAAGACAGCGGTGGCGCACCGATTTAGTCGAATTTATTATATTATATGAAGCACTATCTTATCTTCTAGTGTTGTGAATGGAGATCTCTCCTTATAACTCTCGCGGCTCGTCATATAAAGTAAAACATTTGAGTGTATACTCTTAGACACAGTTTTCATTAAAACTAAAGAATGATCCATTTTCCCTACTTTCAAATGTTGGTCGCGGCTACGTCTCACATGGTCAATCCGTTCAGTCCACTTTTCGATGATTCATTCGATTGGTAACTGGCGAATGATACGTGGGATCTTTTGCTCCAAGGCCTGAATCGAAAGGGGTTTGTCCACATAGACTTCAGACTTTACACACGATTTTGGTGGCCAATCGACCGGCCCAAAACGAGAAATTATCTGCTCACCGAGAGTAGTGTTCTCTCAATAAATTCATTGATTGATGTAATGTGTGGGAAGTGGTGTCGTCTTGTTGTAACCAAAGGTCACCAAGATCACGAGCTTCAATTTCAGGCTTCAAATAGTCGGTTATCATGGTGCGATGACGACCGGTTAAGTTCTTACCGGCGTCATTGAAAAAAAGGTACTTCTACTTGGATCACCCGTTATATAGCCTTGTTAGGTTCGAATGAGAAAAGAAGTTCCAAGGAATATTTTCAAGAGTAGCGTAATATGTAACATTTTTATATTTTATACTCAGCAAGACTAGTACCTATGTCTCTTCTTCTCGACATACGCATACAGCTTATAGTATTTATATATGCAATTACGGAAAAATCATATTTTAATTTCAAAAATCTGCAACTCTAAATTGAAGGAAAGATCTTTCTAATGCGGACTGTTCGTATAAATGCCCTTATTGAAATGGTAATGCAATTTTGTTTTAGAAACATTGTTTTCTCATTTCAGAGAATCGAAATTAATAAGAGACGATCTCTTTCCAACAACTTAGCAGACCGCTCCCTCTTCGCACGGGTTTAAACATACATTTCAAAAGTTATAACTTATTTTTCTAATATTTTGTTCTTCAAGCCGCTGCACACTCTTCGTACTCGACTCTCAAGCACTTGGGAGGTTTTGAAATTTTGTTCAGTAAGCAGCTGCTAGCGCTCGTTACTCGGCTCTATGGCACGCGATTGCGATGCGAAGAGTCTTTTTGATACTCTCACCTGAGAACTATTTCCAGAAAGTTGATATTTTAGCAATAAATATGGCCTATGTTACTCGGGGTGAAATAATTTTTGAATTCGGAACAGTAGTTTTTGAGGTTATTCATTACAAACACACATACAAATCTTTACTCTTTATAATAGTAGTCTAGATAACAAGACATCTAATGAAAAAATAATGAAATCAATTGCTATGACATAATGACATAAACCGACGTTCAAGTTTTCGAAACTCTGAACATTTTGTAATGAATTTAGAAGCAACGTAATAGGTATTAGTCATATGGGGCAAGATGAAATATGTTCGGGAACATATTTTAATCTTTCGTATATACGAGATCATGCAGGATTTCAATTAAGAGAATTTTGTAATGAAATGAAGTGCTAAACAATTGGAACGATATTTTCGTCTGGACTGGATTAATCCATCTTTCTATTTAGGCAAAGATCACTTCTCGCTAACCACAGCTGACCATGAACTATTCATCAAGCTTTAAACATTTCAAGCATTACATTTTCTAAAGATGAATGATGATCATTATAAGTTCCTACCCTACTCGTGGCGCTTTGGTTTACAAATTAACTTCTGTACTGTATCCATATTGACTCGTCTTATGCACAAGAAAATAAAAAAAAAAACGAAAATAAGGATTTTTTCCACAGCGCTCCATTAAAACCGTAATCCGAATCTCAAACAAAACTACGAAACACCGAAGACTGTATGGATTCCAAGACTTGCATTAGGTTGGCATTATAATTAAAAGTCTGAAGTAAAAATAACAGCACACATTAACTTCGCTCTGTTGATGAGGAAAGTGCACACAGACACTTATGTATATGAAATCAGCAGCCGCAAAGAAATTGAAAATCCAAAGAAAAAGGAGCAGCCAAGCAAGCCTGGTAAGGTGAAGAAATGCCAGCAATCAAAGCAGCAGAAGCTGAAGCAACACATCCGGTGGAGCAGGAGCACACGCATACAAATAAATATTTACACCTTGTATAAGAGTATAGAGAGTGTCTGCTATAGCAGGAGGGTGTGAAGCTAGCTGTGCAGTTGGGGTTAGCAGTCGACTGTTGTCTGAATGGAAAATTGATGCAGACAGTTGCTGAAAATCTGAGATATACCGAAGAAGGAAAAAGAAATTGAATTTTCTGTAAAGGTATTTGTAGATGAAATCTATATACATACATATACATGCCGACGGCCGCATGCAACGTGCAACGTGAGTGAAGTCAAGCCTGCAATAATGCAGACAATCGAGGCAATGTACTCGAGTGTGGCTGTGAAGTTCAAGGCTCAATGGGAGCAATGTCTCAGGGAAAATTGATTTTTATTTATTTTTGACTTTTTAATTTTTCACACACACACACACACACATTTACTCATATTTGTGTGTGTGTATGAGTGTATTCCTCCCTTGCTGCGAATAATTTATGAATTTGTTTTGACGTGGCCGCTAGATAAGCAATTGTGCGCCTGTATGTATGCATCTCTGTAGTATGTGTGTGCGCATCATTGGTGTTAGAACCGTACTCTCCCCAACTTGCAATGCAGCTCAGTGTCTTATTTATAGTTTTGAGTTTCGTCGGTGTTTATGCTACGGTGTCAATGCTTGTTTTTACGCCTCACTTACATTTACAATTTTTTTTGTTTTTATTTTTGTAACTCCAATAATTAGAATTCATGCTTGTACTTGAACCCAAAGCTATATGTGTGTGTGTAAAGGTGTTTTTGGTCACCCCATTTTGAAAGTGCACTTTTAGCAATTGGGTGGGATTGTATATAATTTGTTGCTACTTGAGTTGCACGCATACACCCACACACTCACACCTATACACTCTAATGGCACGTCACATTTTTCAATTTCTAATCTTGTGCTCGAGTTGCTGAATTTATGTTGAAAACCCGCCATGCATGTATTCGTATATGAAATGATCTCCGAATCTCAAACAACGTACAACGCCCTCACAGCGCGCTACAAACTACAATTTTAGTTCGCTACTTTCTCGCCTTCTCCTCCTACTCTACCTATGTATTTCGCCTCAGTGACTTTCTTTCTTCTTCCGCCAGCAATTTGTATACCATGCGTGTGCGCTGAGTAATCGCCGGCGTCGGAGATAGTGAAAGTGAAAGTTATTGCGTTAAGGCGTTGACAATTCTGGTTCGTTGTGATTTTAAGTCCCCGCCGCGCGTGTGGAGGCTGAGAAACACCACCGATTGTAGCAATCTGTGTATGTATATGAGAAATTTTTAGTTTGTTGCCCTTGTTGTTAGGCAGCGAAACAGCCACATTTGGTGGCAATAAATTACCAAAAGAAAGTAGCAGCCGCACAGCTTTATATATATATATATCTATATATAAGTAGAAGCATCCCCCTTTTTCTGTTAATATAAAACTTTCGTTGATTTTTTTCACAACAATTGCTGTGGAGTATATGACAAAGATAATTGAAAAAGTATTACTTTGCCTGCTGTGTGGTAAAAAAAAAGTTGCGTTGGGTAAAAAAATATTGGATCTATTATAAGAAAAATTTCGTAGTCACCCTAGTAAATGTATAGTTTTAGTATTATTTGATATAAACTATAGACTGAGGATGCTTCTTTTTGTGGCAACGACTATACCTTTGAATATATTGGATATATATGGTTCAACTATCTCCCACAGTAGTCCAAAAACATGAATTCAAATATAGTGTACTACTTTGATTGAATACTGAAATTTTTGTAACCTAGTAAGATGAGTCAAGAATCTAGAAATAATGAACAAATTCCAAGAACACTTCTAGTCAATCAGAAGTCGGTCGGTCAAAATATTTATTTAGGTTATTGTAGCTTCGCTCTAAGTCAGATGAAAAATCAAGAAAAGTAGTATATGATGACAAATGGTGAATTCAACTTTCTGCAGAAATAACAAGCAAAGAAAATTATATAAGGTTGGCAAATATCTCGCTTCCGCCTTTTGAATTTAAAGCACTACAGAGCTCGTATCTGGCAATACTATACATCTTTGAAAGGTATTGACATAATCTACAAAACGACGCTATGCATGATTAGTTTGGATATTGCGCTCAAACGTTATAGACTTGAAAACATGGAGTTCACTAACGGCGACATTCGCGCTATTTTAAAATGTTCCTTCGTTAGAGAAACGTTCCGTGAGATTAATGGTGTTTTGGGGGATGGTACTCTATCAATTCGAACTGCGGAGCAATGGTTTCGACGACACCGTGGATAAGCCAGTCGGTGGAAGACCTGTGGCGATGAATACCGATCAAACCAGTGAAAACAGACATCTCGTGACATCACCCAGGAGATTGGAGTTACATCATCAAACCATTTTAAACCATCTGCAGAAGGCTGGACACACAAAAGAGCTTGATGTTTGGGTGTCGCATGATTTGACGCAAAAAACTCTTTTGGACCGTACCAACCCCTGCGATATGCTGCTGAAACGGAACGAACTCGACCTATTTTTGAAGCGGTTGGTGACTGGCGACGAAAAATGGAGCACATACGACAATATCAAGCGAAAATGGTCGTGGTCGTAGGCCGTGAATCGTCTCAAACGGTGTACAAGCCGTGATTGACGGCCAGAAAGGTTTAGCTGTGTGTTTGGTGAGATTGGAAGGGAATCAACCACTATGAGCTGCTCCCATATGACCAGACGCTTAATTCTACCATTTGCTGCGAACAACTGGACCGCTTGAAGCAGGCGATCGACCAGAAGCGTCCAGAATTGTCCAACAGGAAGGGTGTAGGACAACGCCAGACCACATACTTCGTTGATGATTCGTCAGAAGCTACGGGAGCTCGAATTGGGATGTTTTATCGCATCCACCATATTGCCCGGACATAGCGCCAAGTGACTACCACCTGTTTCTATCCATGGCGAACGCCCTTGGCGGTGTAAAGTTGAACTCAAAAGAGTCTTGTGAAAATTGGCTGTTCGATTATCGATAATATGTTATATTTTTAGTAAAATTCGCTTTTATCATTCGGAATGTACAACAACCCACCCATGCCTTTTTGGAATCTCCCAAATTTTCGATACAACTATTGGTATTTTGCCTGAAAGTAGACCTCAATCTTAGAGACTTCTTTAAGGCGATAATTTTTTTAGTATTCAAGAACAAGTAAAGTGGTCATTTCTTGCAACTTTTATATCGTTGTCATTGATTTGTGACCAAATGTATCTGTGGATTGTGAGCTCACGTGGCAAGAACGTTACGTCCCCCTCGTTAATTGACAACTTTAGCGAGTCTTCTATGTCCACCAATTTCAATTTAGGATCATCCAAAATTAATTTTTTGACGTTATTGCTTCTTCTGTGACATCCAATGAGTTGAACGTTTTTGAGGTCATATGGCTTATACGGAGTTGTCAAACTTTTTCAGGTTTAGTTCCTTTGCCTTTCGTAGTGTTTCATTACTGTTACTTTACTTACCAGTTTTTTGATAGTTGTCAAATTTATTTAGGTGGCTTTTGAAGATTACGTTGATCTATAAATAATATGCAATCAATTCTGGTATATATTCCGATCGAAATTTCAGAAATTCTCATTTAAGAATCGTGCTGTGGGATGTAATGAATATATTGTTAGCTGATATTGAAGGTAATAAATACAATTTATTATACTTCATACTCATTAAATAAAGTAATGTTTAGCATATTATTAATTCAATGAAAATGTGAACTTGTATTATAGATTTATATGTAATTAAAACTGTATTTATGTTTCTATAACATTGTATTTGTATATTATTTTTATCAGCACTTTGTTGCTAACTAAGATCCAGAGGAGGAAGCTCGGGATTAGTTATGCTCCTCCAATTCAGCAGCTCAGCTTTTTGTATTATTTATTGGAGAAAATCCACGCGCCTGTCAGTTAAATTGATAAGATTAAACTTATTTATGGCTTTTATAGTCATAGGCCATAACAATTCTTTCCACTTTTATTTATAAATTTTCGACTTAGTTCAAAAAGTTCAAATCCCAAATTTCTGCCGAATTTTTATTTTTTATATATTATTTTGTTTAATATAATATCTTTGTAGGCAATTTTACGCGCATTTTAAATACACTGAGTACCCTATTAGCATTTGTATGCTACAATGTCCTTGAGAGCTTAGCATTAATACAACAACCATTCAAGAGAAATTAGAGGTTTCAGCCACTTCAATATACAAAATGTAAATATTTGCAAGGCAAACAGACTTTATATACTACTTATACTATGTATATGTGTATGTGCTAGCAATTGTAGAAGATCTCACATTTATATGTATGAGTATATGTACATATGTATATGTGTATAACTGTGAAATGGAAAAATATCTATAAAAGCTGTTAAGCCGCCACAATTTTGTGCGTCTCTTTACCTCAACACCCCCGTCTTGCATTATGAACAAACGCCTACACAACAACAAGAGTTTGCCTAGCGAGCAGCATACACACTTAACGCTCTAACCCCCTCTTAAACGCCTACATGTATACTTGTGTTTGCGTGCAGCTATCTCGCTGTGGTATCATTAACGCCAGCGTGTTCATCCTTTCGCCTTGTTTATCCGTGTGGATTTAAATGTTGAAGTGTTGAAGTGCAGGCGCGCAATCGTATTGGAAATTAACATTCACAAACTGTTGCATTAGCACTTTGAGAACAGTTGATTTTACAGTCAACGCACCTTTTGAACACATACAAACATACACACACATATAGATATAAATATGGTTGTGCAGTATATGGAAAGTGTGAATATTATGAAAATGCTTTGTGGTTTGGGGAATTTCAATATCTGCTCTGGTGTTTACTGCCATGTTCTATGTTGCTAAATAAATATTTTCAATGAAAATGTGAGTACATGTGGCATGCCCCAATATTTATGAGGCAAATAGCAGCGCAAATGTTCTACTGAATGCATGTACGCCTGTTTAACAATGTGTGTGTATGTATGTGTATGTGTTTGCGTATCTATTGAGTTGATTGCTGTGCGTCGAAATGTTGAAATTCCTGATAAACAAATGACACGCTTCGAGTCGTTGGCACTTTAAGTGCACACTCTCCAACTCATTGGGGGCATGAACTATTTATAGTATTTACATATGTATGTACATATACTTATGTATATACATTTAAATATGTGTGCGGTAGATTCAAAAACACGAATGTTCTACAATTCTAATGTAAATATGTATGTATATCTCTTATATGTATAAACACATTAACGCTTGTTTGCATAGCACCATATACCCAAAATATTTATTTAAACATTTCTTTGGGCAATAAAAAATTTCATTTATTTTGGATTTATAAGTAACTCTCTATATATGCTAGTAATAGGTGACCTTGAAGAATGTATTGTCAGTAGTACATCTGCAAAATTTATCATTAAACAAGTAAGGAAGATTAAACAAGTAAGATGTTCGGGTGTAACCAAAAATGTTTACTCTCGCAATTTATTTATTTAATTTTTAGAGAACACACAATTTGACCCATACATTCGGCATAAAGTCCACTAGAAAAAAAATAGTATATATATTATATGGGGAGTGGGGTAATTCCTGCACCAATTTTAATTATTTTTGCCACAAAACTTCATTATATTCAAGATTTTCCATTTACTTAATTTTGCTAAGATATATCACTTACTTACCGATATGTATAGGATAAAGTCCAGCGAAAGTGTGAAAATCCAAATCTGGTATATGGGGGCTAGAGGAAATATTGGCCTGATTTTGTCACAGACACACTTTCAGAAAAAACACATCTCCTTTGAATATCGTTAAAATAACTGAGAGATTTACCAATATTTTCAATAAAGAATTAGCCGCAAATTTCGATATGTAATTTATACTCTATATCTGGACCTTGAAAAGTTAGAGTCCGATTTTGGTGATTATTATACGGGCTATGCCACACTAGAAAAAAACCTAAAATAAAAAATAAAACAAGTAAGGAAGGGCTAAGTTCGGGTGTAACCGAACATTTTATACTCTCGCAATTTATTTATTTAACGTTATTTATATTATATAATATACAATTTAACCCACATATTCGTCATATATATTGTATAAAGTCAATTCAAAGTTGGAAACCATAATATTAGATTAGAAGCACCGAGGTCCTCATGTTCGATTAATGGGGCCTTGAAGACCTATAGTCCGCTTTCGGCGATTTTTAGAATGGGACTGCCACACTATAAAGGCAGTATTTGTGCAAAGTTCTGCACCGATATCTTCACTAGTGCTTTCTTTATATATTGTAAAGTAAACGATTCAGATCGTCTTCAAAGTTCTGATATATAGGAAGTAGGCGTGGTTGTGAAGCGATTTGGCCTATTTTCACAACATAACATTGGGATGTAAGGAAACTATTACAAACCAAGTTTCATTGAAATCGGTCGAGTAGTTCCTGAGATATGGTTTTTGACCCATAAGTGGGCGATGCCACTCCCACTTTCCATTTTGTAAAAAAATCTGAGTGCAGCTTCTATCTGCTATTTCTTGTGTGAAATTTAATGTTTCTGGCGTTTTTCGTTACTGATTTAACTCACTTTTAGTAGTTTTCAACCTAACCTTTGTATGGGAGGTGGTCGTGGTTATTATCCGATTTCAGATTTCGACAGACGGACAGACAGACATTCGGATTTTGACTCGTCTCGTCACCCTGATCATTTTGATACATATAACCCTATATCTAACTTGTTTAGTTTTATTACTTACAAACAACCGTTATATGAACAAAACTATAATACTCTCTTAGCAACTTTTGTTGCGAGAGTATAATACATATGTATCAAATACTTTTACTAAGTAAGTAAGTAGGCGTGGTTGTCAACCGATTTTGCCCATTTTCAAACTATAACATTGGGATGCTCAGAAAATGGTTTGAACCGAATTTCGTTGAAATTGGTCGAGTAGTTTCTGAAATATGTTTTTTGACTCATAGTTTGAGTACAGCCCGTCTTCACCATGAAATTCTGGTGATGTTTTTCCTTACTGAATTAAAGCAGAGCTCCAGCCCAGATATATTCTGGCTATGTATTCTAAAATAGAAATAAGTTTATATCCATTTTGTATTTCTAACGTACGATATTTTTAAATCTTTCCTCAATAAAACTCATATTTTATAATACATACTAATTTTATCCACATTCCACATCCGTGTCATATACTTCTGATAATACACTCTTCCTAACATCATCCATACCTTTCACTACATACTCTCTCCTATTTGTATCTCTATTTAGAATTGTTGGTACTTTTATTAAAATATACTACTGTTATCCGAAAATTTATATAAAAATTTGGAAAAAAGATTTTTAAAGAAATCGTCGGTATATGGAAGTTAGTATTGATTAGTTAAGTTTTCAAGTGATCCTAGAGGATATATTATAGATGTACATATGTATACATACCTTTTCCAAGAGCTGGAGTAAATCGTGTTCACTATAAAAATCATCTATTTCATTAAACACCACAAAACAGTCGAACCCGAAGCTATCAAAATATCGTAATATATCTTTAAATTCACCACGCAGTATTAACCGCTACCGGAGTGAGGAACCGCAATTAAGTCACATTATATATAATTTCAATAGTGTAATTACTATTCGGCTGCCGCAATTTAAGCATTTACCGTTTCCCGATAGTCTTCACACCAGTTCGCTTTTATGTCGCTCCCATGATAATAAGTATCAGCCACAATCAGCGGTGCGACACAAAGTCTTCAGTGTGCATACTCATTCATTTCTGATTCGATTCAAGTTGCTGCTACGCCAAAGGCGTGATTTCACCTTAACTGCGCTCACGACAGGTTGTGTGATAAGTAGTATTGATAGCTGGTACTGAGATGTAGGAAATCATATTTTATATAGAAATCAGAGTAGAACATGGAATCGTTTTTATTTACAACCAACGGAAAAGTGGAGATCTCTCTACAACGAGATACATTTCATATTAAAAACCGTCTTTTGAACTAGAGAATGAGTATTTTGGTTTTCTCCTTTCGATCAGAAACCCTTCAATCTGTCTGTCTGACTGTTGTTCCAAAATGCTTTAAAAAAAATATTTTTTTTTATTTATTTCTTATTATATGCCACATATTAATATCATATAATATCGCAAATCAATACAACTGTAAAATATTCAAGTAATTTAAGTAATGCACCAGTAACATGCCACATGACGGATGCTTTGACAGCCCGCCGGCTGCGTGCCACAAAAATCTTAAAAAAAAAAAATAAAATCGCATGCTACAAAAGCTGCAATGGCGAGTGCCAACAAAGAAATCTGGTGAGGGAAGTGATGTGTCTGAAGAAAACTCTAAAAAACTGCATTACACACTTTCTGCCTGGAAAAAAAATCGCTCGAACTTTGATTTCATACCATTTGGGATGACATTTGGCGCAATGCGCTGGCCAATGCTTGGCTGACTGGGCATAGACCAACAGAGAAATGCGACAGAAAAAACTTACAAGCGACGACAGCTGTTGTTGTTGTGGCACATGCAAATGTATCATGCAGCAAATTGGGTCTGTCAAAGCGGCTGCTTACTTGCTGGCTTGCAATGTTGCTTCGCCAACTTTGCGGTTGCTCCGGGCGCATGCTTTGTCTGTGTCGAAAATGACCTCAGCCTCAGCTCAATTTCAATGCCTGGCATGCTGACAATGTTGTTGTTACCGTTTTGTTTTTTGTTTTTTTGTTACTTTGGCTGAAGAAGACACATTTTCTTTGGGATGCTGCAAGCAACTGTTGCTGAAATTATATGCTCACAACACAGCAGCTGTAGCATGCCAAAAAGCTCGGCTTGATGAGCATAATTACAAGTTGATAGTAAACTGTGGCAAGACTTGAAAATGTGTTGATACATTACCGGGCAATTGGTGTACATATTAGCATCTTTGTGGCAGCTTCAGTTCAAGGAAATCCAAAAAATTTCAAGTCTATCGAAATTGAGCGAATCCCGCATGGTCCTCAGCTGTTCGTTGGTGGTCCTTCTCTGATATTAATATTAATCGTTGTAGCTGCTAATATGGCAAGTGTCTCAATCAAATGAAGTGTGAAGGCAATGTGGGCAGCTGCGTTAATAATTCGATTTGGAAATATAGAGAAGAGAAAAATTCTAACAAACACTTTTACATAAACAAATATGTACATATTTATTTCTGGTCTCGCATATAAATTTTTAGACTTCGAACGAATGCATAGACGCCTAACGTCTTCATTAGTGGTGACAGCCAGTTGAGCAAGTGCAGAGGCTTGATGCTGCACTGTGGTTCATTTTCAGAAAATATTGCATAGAAAATTAATTTTAGTATTTTAGAAAGAATCTTCCATTCTACTGCAAGATTGATGGAAGAATTAATGATGTATATATTTGGCGTAGGAACCGCTTTAAGCGATTATAGCCATTATAGGATTAGGCTCTGTTTGGTCTTTCACTGGGGAGGTTTTTTTTATGTCGTGGGTCCCAAACCCTACGCACAACCGCAGAAGCAGGCTGTGCCTTCTCACTTTAGCTCGCCTCCAAACGGATGTCCGTTGGCTACCCAGGGGATACTTGTTATAAAACCGGAAGTCGTGAGCTGCTTGAGTCATATGCTAAATAATCGTTTTTGGCCACTCCCAAGTGAATGGCTATCAGAAACATTCCTCACTTGCGTGAACTTTTACATATAACTCCATCACACCAACAATGAATAATTAATTATTGGATTCAATTACTTGGTGTTCTTTCTTGTTAATGGATTTCTGATGATAATGTCACCTGATTGGGTTTTGAATCATGGAAATCACTTAAAAAATAGAACCGATGTTGTTGTTGTCGTAACGGTAAACGGAGAAAGTACAATTTATTTGTTATCTAGGTCATCTAGGACACACAGAAATGGAAGGTCCAGGAAAATACCTGTTTCAACGGGGGTCAGGCCGAGGGTTTCAAGATATATGTGGTTGTTTCAGACTGTAAAGTTGTAGTTAGGATTATCCCGGGACTCATTGCATGTTCATAAGCTTGATCGCTTTCGCGTGATAACTTTTGATATGATTTAAGATCATATGATTGAAATTATTTAAATTTAGTGTTTCAAGTCTCGATAGTATTCGAATAAATGGTAAAAGCCATTGTCAACTAAGTCTAAAATTTTTTTCTTCTAAGATTCGGTGATCTTTGTAGGCAAAGTCTTTTTCCGAAGATTTATCGGCAATTTAGAGACTGTTCAATATATTTGTAAGCTCATCTACTTCATGAAAATCATATATTATTAGTAACTATAATGAAAAGATAACTGATGAAATATTTATAGTAACTAACTTTTTAAGTAAAATCATTATAATTCCTTCGAAAATTTTTTTTCTTTATTTTGATCTAAATTCCTTGCAACTGAAACACTGTTCATATCCACAGTGGTCACCAGTGGTTGCGGCAAATTTACCATAAAGTCGCCCAGCGAGTCACATTAATAGAATTCGTCGCGCTCATCAAGAAACCAAGCGCCCAAAAAACAACAACCAACAAACCAACAAAAGTGAAGGATAAAAGAAGTTAAGAATAGAGAAAATGCATAATTTATGTGGAAGCTTAACTAAAAATTTAAATACACTAGCGTTGTGGCTCAACAAACCCGAAAAAAAGAGTCGCCAAAAGAACACCAACGCGCAATATGACGCAGTGTTGCATGCCACCACCAACACAGGCGCAACAAAAACCAACAAGTCCACGTAACGCACTGCAACAAGGCATATGGTGCGGCGTGTAGCAGTTAATTTGTTATTATTGTTGTTGTTGTTTTTATTTTTGCTTTGTTCTACTATAAACAGAGAAGCCATGAGAGCATTTGATGGTGAATAAGCCAGCAAACCAGTTTCGGTCAAAGCCAAAAAATTAACAAACAACCGACCGCTGTTTGTGATTGTGACTTGTGGGCGCTTCTCTTTACATACAATCAGCGTGCTCTTAACACTAGCGCTTGGCGCTCTTTACAAATTGTCTTTGTGCTCTTTTGAAAAAATCTTGAAAAATGCATGTTCAAACATTATTAACTCCATGAGCACATGTGTGCGTTTTTTGTTTGTGAGCCTCTTTCAAAGCCGCTCCTAAGTCACTGACTCGCTTGTATGCCATTTTATTATTGTTGTTGTTTTTTCTTTTTCATTTGCATGCACTCTTGCATTGTTGTGGCTTATTTTGTCATTGATGGTGAGCTGATTGACTCAGCTCAGCTCACGTGTGGTGTATTTTTCCATATATTTACCATATTTGGGTGAATTTCCAACTACCAACACTAGCCTGAGTGCTTGGCCTCTGGCGCCTCTTCGGTGGGTTGCAGTACCACCACACACACACACACACATCCATTCGGCACGCACACCATCGTGCATGTGGGTTTACTTCGTGCGCGTGTGTGTTGTGTGTTGGCGGCGATGTCTTGTTTGTTCGTACGCTCGTTGTTGTTTTCGTTTGTTGGGTGGATGGATGGATGGATGGCTTATTGTTGCTCGTATGTGCTATGCCCAGCCGCTGTTGTTGTGGCTGCTTCGATTGCCTTCTGCCTGTTCGGCGCTGTTGCCGCTGCTGCTACTACTTTGGCTCCAGTTGTATCCATCGTTTGGGTTGTTGTGCTCACACGTCTGGAGTGAGCGCTCATTACGTGTTTGACTCTGGTGGTGTACGTTTCGTTTTTACATGTTCAGGCGCGCGTTAGCTGCGATACGACTCGATACGTTCATTCGTCGTCAATTAATTGAAACCAATGCATAACAAAGCATTTTGTGCGGTAATTTTTGTGTGGAGCTTGAATTAAAGAAGTGCAGAAAAATTTGATTCTGTGTACTTTATGTTGAAAATATTGCAATTAAAAGGAGAAATGAAGATTGTTTTTTTTTTTTGAGAAAAACATATGAAATGTGAATTTTGAAGCGCTGGCTGAAAGTGTTGAAGTGCCAGTAGACAAATAGAATGCAGATTTTTAAGAAAAAAGTGGAAAACTGTGTATGTGTGACTAATTCGAATATTTAAAAAAATATTTTTAAAATATTAATATTCTGTGTTTTAAGAAAAATTTAAAAAAAGTATTTAACGTGTATATTTTTGACGCTGATTCATAAATAAATTGGCTGGGAACTGCAGTAAACAGTGAATAAAATAGCCAATATTACCCAGTCATTTAAACCATTTGAAAACTAACGACACAGCAGTGGCATTGAGCAGTGATTACAAGCCACTCAATGTGAAGATTAAACAAAAAATTTATTTATTTTTAAAAAACATAAACAACAACACAACAATTTAAATAATTATTGTGCAAAATT
Organism: Zeugodacus tau; assembly: GCA_031772095.1. NCBI lineage: Eukaryota > Metazoa > Arthropoda > Insecta > Diptera > Tephritidae > Zeugodacus > Zeugodacus tau. The sequence continues at coordinate 39,316,506 of CM062650.1, read as the reverse complement.
TAATCCGCAATTAAGAAATTAAAAAGTGATGAAAACAACAAGAAATACAAAGTATATATAAAAATAATGAAAACAAATATGTTGCAAAAGCACGAATGATAGTGAAGTTCAATCTATCAATACAACAATATAAAAATATTTAAATTAAATTTAACTCAATTTGAGAGTCAACATCAATACAAAAATTGATATTAACAAAAGTACATACATATAAAGTGAAGTGTTTGCTAAGAGTGCCGTGTAAATAAAGTTGCTAACTGCGCTTTAATTTTTTAAAAAATATTATAAATAAAAATTAAAAATATTGTGTTAAGTGAGAATTTTAAGCACGGATATTTTACACAATGGAGTATTATGCAGAGCACACATAAGCAGCGTTGAATCGATATGCTTCCTTATAACGGATAGCCTAGCATTAAGTTACAGTAAGTAAAAAAATATAAAAATTAATACAAAAGAAAAATCTTACAACTAGTTAAAAAAAATTTAAGAAATACAAAAAAAAAATAATAACTCAACCTTTTCAAAAAACAAACATATTAGATTTTGCTAAAGAAAAAAAAAATAAAAAAATGCATACAGCACTACAAACCTGAAACACTAAAAACTTTTAAGTGGGCGCCGGCCCTCGTCCAATAACAATGTATGTATGTATAATATGTAGTTTTGCGTTTTTAGGGTGCCTAAAACAGCATTTTAGTGTAGAGTAGAGCAGAGCAGATTTTTCGGGTGGCAAGCACTTACATATGTAGAGTCTTGCAACATGAGTACATGGTACTTCAGAAAACTACATAGTATCATAAGTATGCAATAAGAGCCGCTGAAAGTGGCGAGTGAGGCACGCCAAACAACAAAAAAAGCAACATCTAGATGCACATACCCACACAACAACAACAACAAGCACTTGTAATTAAATACGCACACCACGCATATCCAGGTCCAAATTGTTGCTGCGCTGATAAATACGCCGGGTCAGCGTGCATAGCTGACCTGCATTAATACGCGATTGCAAGCAATGTGGCAGCATACATACATATAGACACATGCAACATAGGCTGAAAGGCATATGTGCAGGTTGTCTTGTCTGTCCGCATAACAGTTGTATGTAATATGTATGCTATAGCAACAACAAAAATTCGAAAGTAATCGAATTTTATCATGCTGCGTTTAATAAGAAAGCGCAGCAATTAATTTTTTGTTTGCGTGTAAAATGTGTCCAACTGCAATACAAAGTAGCGAAAACTGGAAATTAATTTTTTAAGTAAAAAAAATTAAAAATCAATGCGTTCAATATAACAGTAAATACGCAGTCATTAAAGTGTCTGCAACACTTTATCCATCTGCCAGACAAAAACCCTGCCAACGCTTGTGGCAGTAAACAGCTTCTTGCTACTTTTAAAACTAACTATTTGAAGAAAAAGTGAAAAAACAATTTAATGCCAAAAATTGCATGCCACAAATTGGCCTTTACTGCTGTCAATTCACAAAATACAAAATGCACTAAACACGTTGGCCTGTATTTGCCGTTATTCTTTGCAAGCTTGCTGATTTTTTTGTTCTTATTTGACTGCTTGCTTACGAATCTACTTGCAACATATGCTGTGTGCATATAAAAAATCTACCGATGTATGCAATTATATTGGTATGTTGTTGTTGTCGCCACTGTTGTCAATGACTATCATTTAAGCCTTTACCGCCCAGTCTATATTAATGTTTTTTTTGTTTTTTATTTTTTTTTTGTTTTTTATTTTCTTTTTAGTTTTCTTGTCAGTTTATTCGAGTCAACACTATTGTGTCCTTTCATTGATTTTTGCTGTCCGTTTTTTTGTTGTGCTTTGCATTTTTGCACGTCTCCAATTTTTCGTTCAGCTTTTAACCACATTTTCTCACTTTTTCTTCGCAACATTTGCTTGTGGTTATTGTCAGCAATCAGCAGCATTCAACATTTGTCTCATTGTTTGTTGTAATTTTTGCATTTTTTGTTGTGTCCTCTCTCACTATTGTTATTATTCTAGTTGTGCTTCAACTGGTGTCTCATACTTTCGTTATTTGCGTGTCTACAGCATTCATCACATAATTTTGCTTCAGAAAAACGTGTTTAATAAATACTGGGTACAATATTTTTTTTCAAAATTTCGCGTTTCTTGCGTGGGTTCATTTTTAAAAAGTACAATGAGGCAAATTCGAACATGTAACTATATTTTATTTGTAATGAGCTAAAACTTGATTACAACCTCTAGTCTTTGGTGTCCGTTGTCTTTTACTCTGATTATGAAGGCGTTAGGAACGCTCAGAGTTCGACGTCCTAGTGCGAGCATGTATATTTCTAATATTCTGTTCTTCAAGCCGTTGCACACGCCCCATACTCGACTCTAAATCGCGTACTTGGGAGGTTTTGAAATTTTGTTCACCAAGCAGCTGTGAGCGGTCGTTACTCGACTCTCTGGCATGCGATTGCTACGCGAAGAGAATGACTTGCAAGACACTTTTCAGGTTCAGATTAAGATTCTCCATCACGGAGTCTTTTTGATACCCTCACTTGGGAGCTATTTGAAGAATGTTGAGATTCTAGCAATAAATATAGCTTATGTTACTCGGGGTGAATGTGTCTTTCCATTGGTGACAGGATTTTTGAAATCGGCACAGTCGTTTTTGAGTTTATTCATTACAAACATACATACAAATCTTTCCTCTTTATGATAGTAGTACAGATTACTTCATTTCAAGAAACAAGAGACTCTAAAGTTGATTTCTAAAACAATTACATCAATTCATCATATCATCGTTCCGTCGTCAAAACAGTTATGAGAATTTCCCATTAAAGTGTTCTTGATATTCATTATTCAATTTTTCATATTTGTGATCCGAAATCATTTTAATCTATGCTCCAGCACTCTCAAGATACTTGATTAATGATAATTATGTGTTTTGAAAACAATTACTAGACACGTTCTTTTTAGAGACAATAGATCATAGTTTAAGAATGTTGCAGTCCTTTTCATTCTTAAGAGCTAGTTGGTTGGTCTCTAGCTTGTGTCAAATCTATACTCAAATTGTTTTAAACTTTTCTGAAGAGGGAGATTATATGAATATTTATACATTTCTACATATATATGTAGATTTAGACTTTTCTTTTACTCCATCTGCTATATATTTCGTATCCTGACAGATTTGATGGATTATTTGGTGCTCGTGCCCTCTGTAATAGATAAATTAAAAAAGTGAATTCGAAACCGTCCGACTAATATCAATATTTTTTAACATAAGCACGCAATATTTAATATGAAGACTCTAAAATCAATTAAACAAAATGTCGAATAAAACTTAAAACATCAAGACTTATTGAAAAAAGTTATTTTTAATATTTTTCAAGTTCAGAAAATTGGAAAAATTATTTATTTTCATTTTCCATCTCAACCCAACACTTTTGTGCAGCGAAAAAAGAAACATATTTGATTATTTAAATTTAATGAATCTTTAGCAATTATGCTCTATATGTACCTCACATTCCTACATACTAAAAAATGCATACTATAAAGTGTGAACCTCTTAAAAGTAGTCATAGTACTTACTTTTATGCTGAGTTATAAAATTTTATAACCAAAAGATTCTACAGAAATCAATAAAAATTTATATTTCATACTGCTTGAGCTACTGTTGTAACATGCTTGCTACATATACATATGTACCAATGGAGATGGTATACTGTGCATACTTGCATGCTTATAACTGTAATAATACTTTTATATACACAAGTAAGTAAGTGTGTATGAGCTCATTGGCTTAAGAATTAAATTGATGGTCACATGCCAACTATTGAACACTGGACAATTATTACTAAAGCCCTACAAATGTTAATCTATATTAAATTGGCACAAGTCACTGGCATAATTAATTTTTATCTTTTGCTGGCAAACAAACGAAAGAAACTGAAGCGCCTGACTGGCTGCCTGTCAGACGACGCGCAAATAGCGTGTAAGTCAAACGAGATCGGCTAAACGCCAGCGACAATTAATTGATATGCGTAGCAATGGGCTGTGTGCGAGTGAAATGGGCCAACTGCCACAATAAATTCAAATGAATTGGAATGATGCTACACAAATACGAAATTGGAATTGTGTGAATTAACGGCAGTAGTTTTGAGAATATATTTTGCTTTTCTTTCTAATATTTTTTGTTGTCTATTTTGTGTTGTTGTTGCCCTTGGTGCTGTACTGCTGCGGCGTTGGGATGGGTATTTTGTATCTAAATATATGCATAAATTAAAATGAAAATGGATTGCAGCACTTAATAGAGAATATCACATATTTATATACAAGCTCATATATGTATACAAAAATATATGTATGTATGTCTGTATGTATGCTAATGCCTCTAACAACACAAACGCTGTACCATTTGTGTTTGATTGCCTTAATGTTGCTTTTGTTGTTATTGTTGCTTTTATTTTGTGCTGCTTTTTAATGAATTTGACTTTCAACGCCATCGACCGTTACATTAAAAAGTCAAATTTGATGTCTACGATATGGTATTTGTATGTAAATATTGACTGAATTAACTGTATTGTATTTGTTGCTTTAATTGGTTTTGTTGCTGTCACAACTGACAGTTGTTTAAACAAATTGCGTATCATCAATAGTAAATAATATATGTATTCACGATTATAAGCATATACTATTTTGTATATGTATGATAAGCACACACACTACCCTCACATTTTAAGGCAGTTATCATCAACATTGACAATTGCCGTTAAACTTTACTTGCTGCTTGTCTGTAAATTGAAATTTTCAACTTCTTCCTCATTATTGATATTTTTACGAACGTGTAATAAGCACTTAACCACTGAGCACACACACACACACTCACTGTTATCCTTTCACACTCCTTTACTTCCCTCACCGCCGCCAACACTACAGGCACTTGCCGTCAACTGTCATAATCAGTTGTGATCTGCTCATTTCCACTTTTGATTGCTTTGTTTACGCTCACTAAAATTAATGCGGAAAATGTTTATGACTGCGCCAATACCTACCGACACAACATTTTACATACTCATATCATCAAGCTCTTCACACATACATACACATACATGCAACCATATGCGGTATGCCTCTTTTCATAGTCTGTCATTCGGCGCTGTTTTTGTCACATTTTATAATCCTCTAGCACAAGCACAGGCGCGCTGTTATTGCTCCTCATACATGTACATATATGTATGTGTATATACTTTTATATTCGATATACTTAACATAAACCATGTGTATGTATGTCTTTATGTATATAAGTACTATAAGTATATGCTTGGCATCCTGTGTCTGCGGTGCGGTTGGCCTGTTGACAGCGGTAGCATTTTGATGCTGGTTTTGCAAAATGTCATTTCATGGCATTTCAGTAGTTCAGTTCTCCAACAATAACAACAAGAGCAACAGCAACAACATTCCATGCTATTATAATTATCATTAACTACTTCGATGCTAGCCCTGGCCTTCGTATATCACTTGGCACTTTTAATGCGTACAACATTATCGCAGTAGTACTTTGGGAGAGCAATTTACCGTATCCTTTCTTAATCAATGTATAGCTGTGTGTGTAAACTGAAACTATTTCAAAATTTAAATTTCATTGATTTTGTGAGTTGGAAGGCAGAATATAAAAAAAAATATTTTTGAATTTTTCAAAAATTGTTCAAAATATTTTTTTTTCGAATTGACTGAGTGTTAGGTGAAAAAATAACTCGCTGAAATTTTTGAAAATTTATTATTTTTTTATTAATTTTTTTTTTTTTTTTAATTTTAATTTTTCAAATATTTATTTATTCAAAAAATAACTATACAGATTTCTTTAAAGATATGCAGTCCATAATGTGTATGGGAGCGAAAAGGTTCATTTCTTAAGAAAATATATTTCACTTCAAATTTTCTCTAATGAGTTATAAATCATTAATATTTTTTACGAAACCGAAATTCTACCACAGACTGAACTGAAGTGGTAAGCAACAAAGATAAATACACTCAGATATTATTACTAAAGTTTTTGTCAGCCATGATATAAACATCAACTCATAAAAGTCGGAAAACCGAAACAAATCGAAATTTCACTTCCGATAACATATCCGATACATGTGCGGCGCAACTCTTTATGAATGCAAGTGCATACTAATAAATGCACACACACATAAAAACACTCATATGTGTGAGTATACAGACAAGTGAAGCGCAAAATTTGCTTGCTTTATTTGTACATATGTGACAACTCGCCTCAAGACCGGATATAATATGCTGCGCGACATTAGTGTTTATCTTGCCTTTCTTAAGGCAGCTGCGCGCTACTCCTATTCCTATTGCTGGTGGTGGTTTGTTGCTTTGTAGATTGCTGTTGACACTCCACTCCGCACACTTGTTGTAAACGTCCGTCGCCCATTGTCGTTTGCCTGCAGACATTTAGCCACAAAGCATCTTCCGCGGTGACTCACCCACACCACCATACACCAACAGCGACCGTCTAAAAGCTGACAGCGTTCAGCAGACCTGAAGGGTTGGTCGCTCAAAGTCTCGCTTTGTGGCGTAACTGCTGTGTGAGTTTGCCTTCATCACTTGGCGCGTGCAATTGTGTCATCATGGCAACAACACTAACTAGAGTTATGTAAGCGCCTGCCTGCCTGGTCCATGCTGCAGTGTCTTTGTGTAAAAAGCTCAGTGTCGCCGCCTGGTCTCCTTGTCGCCCAGACATCTTTTGACAAAGCTGGCGACAAGCCCAAGCCCAGAAAGTCAGCAGCAGCACCACCACAGTCATGTTTCAACTTGGGTAATAACATAAAAAGGATATTGTAGAACATTTTCATAAGCAAGTGGCAAGTGGCAAAGTGTTGGGCTGTCATGTCAGCGGTTCGTCGCGTTAGAGGGTGTGAAATTGCTGGCAGATATTTTGTCCGGAAGATGCATGCATTTATTATTTATGTAGTGCAGATACATACATTACTATATATGAGTATTTATATACACCTACGTACAAAAATATGTACATACTAGTTAGTTGATTGCCAATTGCTTTTATTTCTTAAAGAAAATTTGAAATTGTTTAAATTTTTCATTAGGGTTGTTTTATTATGTGACGTAACTGCTATAATTTTTTTATTTTTTTGACAATAAAAAAGTTTTGTTATTGCAGAGGTGCTATCAAATGTTTTTTTAGTTGTAATTATATTTTTTGAGAGTTTTGAAATTTTTTTAAATGAAACATTTTAAAAAATTTTAAAATTTTCGAAAATTTTTAGTTATAATAACATTTTTTGAGAATTTCGAAATTTTTTATAATTAAATATTTTCAAAAATTTTAGAAAAATTAAAATATTTTAGTTATAATTAAATTTTTTAAGAGTTTTGAAATTTTTTTTTTTGATTAAATATTTTCAAAATTTTTCGAAAATTTAAAAATTTATTTCAAAAGAAACTAGCTAGAACTAAGCTTATTTTTTACTTCAAATTATTTATATTTGAAAATAATTACAATTTTTGAACGTTCCGAAAAATTTCCAAATTTGATTGAAAATTCTCTCTGAAGCTTTAAAATTCCATAGAAAAAATATCAATAGTATCTTTCAAATAAAACAATAATTTTTTAGAAAATAAAATTCTTCTGACTCCCTTTTCCTTTTTCTCCGTACTTTTTTTGCCGCTTTCAGCCACTAAATATTGAAACGCGCATGTGCTGCATTGCATGTTGCACAACCAACCAACCAACAACTTACTAATCCGCTCTAAATTTTATTACATCACTTTGCTTATTTAATTTCCATTGCATTTGCTTTGAACGCATATTTATCCAATCAACTTTATTTTTAATTTACCTAAAATCGTTTTAATATAACAAATTGAACGCAGCTGACAGCCGAATGCGGCACTTCCGGCATTCAAACACACACACACCCCCTCCCTGCCGCTACCAAAACATAATCTAATTCCTAAAACATTTGCCTACACGCCATAGCATTACATATTTATGAGGTTGTATGTACAGTTCTCAGGAAACACCACCACCCACCAACCATAACAGGGGTAGCCCTCTGTGGCTTTAAAGCAATACGCAACCCTCATCACAGCACTCGCTTAACTAAACTTTGTAACATTTTGAATACTCCGGTTAGAGACTCACACTCCTTTTTTCTTCCATTTCACTTCTTCGGTATGCTGAATTATTTTCGTATTTTTCGTTTATCCATTTCCTCGGCGACCACTTGAGCAATGTCCTTGCAGCCCTTTTCGTGTGCGCAACAACTACAACTACAACAATTGTCTCAACTCATACATTTTGTGCGTTTATTCCGGCAGCTTTGTGCGGTGCTTTGTTTTACTTTGCACCACCCTCTCCGACTCGGCTAAGTCCGTTTGTCCGTGCACTTGTATTTTATATCCACAAAATGAGTCATGCAAAGTATCGCAACAATGTTGCCGACGTTAAGCTTTACACTTGCACACACACACACACACACATACATATAACTTATAGCCTCACACCCTTATATGCTATATGCCTGTCATGCGTGTTGTTGTTGTCGGCATTTTTGTTTATTCCCTTTTAGTTTATTTGTTTTGTTATTTCGTGTCATTCGAAAGCTTAGCGTGTAAACACCCAAGCGTTCTTCTTCCTTACTCGTTCGCCAGCTGCTAACTCCCTGAGCGTGCACCTTGTGTGGGAGTTGGGGGTGTGGGGTTTGTGTACTTCTTAGCCGGTCTCGTGCATTTATGCTAACCATTTTTGTGGCAAGTGAGTTGGCGAGTTGGAAGTAGTTGCTTATCGTCTTTTACTACTTTTCCATGCACTTTCGTTTGCGTTAGCGTTTGCTCAGTGTTTCTTTATTCAATAAAATACGAAATCAATAAAGTAACGCGAGCACTCACTGTTGTTTATTTGAATTTGTAAATATGTATATTTTAGTTTATGTCATGCCAGTAAGGAAAGGTATAAGTCATTAGAAAGCGTTGCTTACTTTATTTTGTATTTAGTTGAAGGTATTTAGTTGATAGTTTAGCGTGACGCTATTCATGATGTACATACAAACAATAAATTGTAATTAAATTGTAAAACTTGATAGCAAGTAGCCTGGAGTGTTAAATAAATAGTTATATTCTATAGTCTACTAATTCTTTTTGCATAGTTCTTTAAGCCCAAATCGATTTTGAGTTGCTTAGAACTCAAGTTGAATGAAGGAATTAAACCAAAGCGAAGTCTAAACTTGTATAAGCGGTCATCGATTCGCCATTTTTCTACTCGCTATCTTTGGACGCTGCTCTCTTATAAAGAAATTTGCATGTGAAAGCAACAATAAAGTTAACGAGTTGAATTCAATGCAATAGAGAGAGAGGAGAGAGAGAGTAAAGTAAACAAGGTGCCAGTGTTGCCAGTCTATATGAACAACTGTTACAGAGTGTTCGATTCGCTACTCTTTAACGCTCGGCGAACTGAATACAGTTATAAAAATTGTTTTATGTACCAAACGCAACTCAGTCGTTATTTCAATTTCGATTGTAGTTGTTCGATGTAGTAGCTTCTAGTCAAAATTTTTCAGACACTAAGTGGCTGTTAACGAGTGCAGTAGCCTTCGGTTTTTCGGAGAGTGTCAATATATAGACAAACAATAAAGCTCGTTTTAACTTTTTAGCGAGCATATTTCGAAATATTAGTGTCTGGTGGTCTCTAAAATAATACTTTCAAATTTTATTTCACATTTTTCTTTAAATATATTTTTCTCATAATTATTTTTGAAACTTTTAGATCAGTATTGAATATCTAATGAATCCCATTTCGTTTCTTTTTTCAGTACTTCATCCTTGTATACCATTATGTGGCAATTAATTTAAGTTGTTCTTAATAAGGTGAGTCTTTGAAAGTGAATATAATTAATAATCTTTTCTCTTTAAAAAAATAAAGTATATATACAGTGGAGCTTCTCTAACTCGAATGATTGATTTATGAACTCCATAAGTGTAATACCATATATTTTGTGCGCCTCCATACGATTGTCTCTTTTAAAATTCTAATTTTCTCTTTATAAATTTTAAATTTTGTATTATGCCATGGTCGAAAAAAGGAAATCCATATGAAATTTGACTTGTATTGCCAATTCAATAGCTCGAGTTATGGAAAACTTCAAGTTAAGGATGTTCTAGTTATGGAAGGGCATTTGTATGAAATTTGATTTCTAAACGCTATTGTCAATTCAATAGTTCGAGTTATGGAAGTTCCACTTTATTTAAATATAGAAAATATTTGTAGGAATGAAGAATGTCATATCTCAAGTTAGAACGACATAAATCGAGTTAGAATAGAAATTTTAGAGCCGATTTTTTAATACGCCAATATGGTTTTATATAAGGTCCTTCATTTGAAATATAATATTTTGCATGGAAATTCTTAAGTTTTTCTAATTTTTATTGGAAAAAAGTTAAAAAATTGTAGATAAAATTGTTTATTAGTTCTAATTTGTCAAGTCACTCTTCCATGTAAGATAAATTTGACTTCAGTTAATCTTTTCATAATAACTCTATTGATACTTACATAAACAGTTATGAGCCTGATAAACTTCTACTTACTCCTACTAACCTTTTAGTTAAATATTTTGTGTTCTAGTTACAGTCACGTTGCATTTTAACCCATTCTCACAGTAATATGTCACACATATATATGTATATATGTTTGTATATTTCAATTGCTTGTGAAGCCATAATAATTAGTTATAATCGGCTTTCGTATATTCCAATTCCCTTTCAGCCATTGAGATACTTATGTAATAGAATCACTTAACAAACTATAAATTACATTCGAGTAATGCACTCTAATGCAAATGAATGTATGTATCTATGTATATATACATATATGTATGTGTTTAATGCATTTATGAATATTTAAATACCACTCGGGAAGCTTATGTGTAGTACACACACTAGGACTACTTAACTTCAATTGTTACAGTGGCAAGTTTAAATGCATTTTGTTGCACATAAGTGCACCATAAATACAAAATTTGAGTGCGAGACACAAATGCAGATTGTACACATATACAGTTATAAACTTTATACTTGAATGGAAGGATGTGTAGAGTTGTTAGTGTTAGTGGGTGGCAGCTTTTTTATATATACACTCCTTCTAATATTGACTATACACATAACGGTATTTCTCATAAAGTTACCATATTTCTATATAGTGCCACAAAATGTTGCATACAACTGTCATATGTGGTTTGAGTGAAACTGTCGACCCGTCAACGAGACACAAACCCACTCCAAAGGGAGCAGTACTCCTGATCCCACATATAGACATACAAACATGCTGCATTGTCAATGGTGAAATTCCCGGTTGATCTCTAACCGAATATTTGTGTATTTGACTGTCACTTTGTCAGACAGACAGACAGACAAAAGTACAGTACAAAACTGTCATATGTTACTATTTTTTTGTTGTTGTTGTTGTTGCAACTGCCTGTTACTGTGTTGCGGCTGTTAGTGTTACAGCTGCTGCGGGTACTGCTGCCACTGCCACTGTTGCTGTTGTCACAGCTGATGTTGACAGTTATAAGGCAATGGTAACAATATTGGTTTTGTGTCAACTCGCATACTAGTCTATTTGAGTGTTTTGCATTCCCTAGTCGGCTTGGCAGCCGCCTCGCCGCCTCACCACTTCGACTACTGACTTGTTGTCTATGTCATTGTATGACTTGTGTTTCGCTCTGCAGCGTTCATAGTACCATATGTGTCTCTCTAATCGGATCACGCTGGCTCACAATTTTTTTTGTTGTTGTTGTTGCTGTTGTCGATTTTATGGCACCACCAACCAGTGTACTGCCAGAAAGAGTTGAACAACCCACATTGAGGTTGGAAACATAGAACAACAACAATAACAAAATAACAAAACAATAAAAGAAAAATCACAAAAACAACAAAACACAGTAAAACAATAGAAAAAGTCGCTAAAAATGACTTATATTGTCCTACACAACAGCAGTTGGTAAAGCAAATTGACAAGTGTTTGCATAACTGAAAGCTGCTTCTTCTCTATTTGAGTGCATGAGTGTTTATGTGTGTGTGCTTGCAGGGGAAATGCTCGTAAATAAATTAGTAAAGTTGTCGAATATAACTTTTCTAAAATATGCATGCCACATGCCACACATGAATTTTGTTGTTGCTGATTTGTTGGATTATTTGCTTTGAAAACTAGTTTCCGAGTGTTTTGTCAAAATTTGCTGAAAACTTTTAATAAATATAAATGATAAGAATAAAATATGGGAAAAAATTATTTGTGGTGTATTAAAGCTTATGAAAATTTGATGCCAATAATATGATTTTTTTTCATAATTTTAATTTTTTTTTTTTCAATTTTAATATTATTCTGAAAAATATAAATTTTATTTAAATTATTTTCCTAAATAACAAAAAAATTATATGCAAACATAGAACCTTATTTGTATGTATGTTAGCTTGCCAGAACTAAATCCCTTGACCCACTTATGGATTATAGTTTATTAGAACATATTTTCACATTAGCTATTATTCACTTTTTTTTTGGCCAAAAGTTCAGCCTTCATATTTATTACTAATACCAGTCAAGCAAATATGTCTGTGTGTATTTGTGCAGCAATAAATTCGTTACAATCAATTTGCCAACAGTTGCCAGAGCTTTTGTCCTCCATTGCTCGATTACACAGACACAGATTACACTAACAAAAGTCAAATCAAATAATATTTGCTGAGAATCAGCTGCAAAACGCTGACGCCACATGCTGTGACGAATTGAATTGAACTACTTTATGACACACAAACAAACAAATAAGCGCATAAATAAAAGTTCAACTCATAAAGTGACGTCAGCTTTGCAACAGTCCGCCTGGCCGTGCTATCTAGCATGATTGCTTTGCTGCCCATGGCGTAGGCGTAGAGAAAGATTTGTTTTCAGCCAGTTAGGCGCCCCCCATTGGCCAGTCAGCAGCAGCAGCAGCTGAAGCCAGAGGCGGCCCTGACACTGCCACTTATGTACTTGCTTCTAATAACTGTTTCTGCTGTCTTGTTACAGTTGTTGTTGTTGTTATCCAATCGTCCGCCCTTAGCATCAGCTTATTGCTGATTAAATGTCAAAATGTGATAAGCGCCAGCGCGGCGCCGCTGATTTAACAGCCTCAATTGTCGTTAACTCAGTTGTTGGGAGGTGCTGTGGGGACCACCCCCTATGGTGGCAGTGCTGAATGAGCTTGGCCTCAACATCCTTTCGTGTCATGTCAGCGGTGTCATATTCTTGCGTTAGTAGCTTATTCTGCTGCTTCTTCGCCTGACATTTGCCTTTTCAATTTGTGCCCTCTTAAGTTTTATTGTGTCTTTATATTAAATTTTTATTTGCAATTTTATCAAGTTTCAAAGGGAAGATATTTAAGTTAAGATTCGTGAAAATATCAACATTTCATTTACATAAATTTGATTTGGGGGTTCTTGTAGTCAGCTAATATTCTGAAATAGTATATTTTACTTAAAATTGTTTCTTTTCTGACACGAATTTCTTGAGGTCGCTTATATCGATTCTGGAATCCACGCTGTAAGGTTAAAAATCTAATAGAACGCCAGCTGTAGAAGCTGCATGGAGGAGGATGAGGTGGAATCGTCTCATCACTTTCTTCTGCAATGAGATAACAAGACAGAGATTTCTTGGATCTCACTTTTTCGAGCAGGCTCGCGAAATAGCGAATATAGAAGTTAAAAATCTCTGCAGATTTGTAGTAGGTTCAGGGCGCTTTGTCGAGTCCTTATTGATAATCTAGGGGGATCCAGGCTTCACAAAGGACTGTATTTTAAAGTCTACGTGTGTTTCCCCTTGGGAAACAGCCTTACAACCTAACCTAACCTTATATCGATTCTAGTTATTTCGATCAGTTCACTGAAGGTGTGATTTCTAAGTCTTTAACCCTTGTGAAACTAAACCTAGATAGGCGAAGAGAGTGCTGGGATGTTGCCATCTCTCCTTTCTCCATACGACTTTAGCAATTTTCTTTCTTGTATTTTTATAAAATCTTTGATCCACGCTTTTAGAAATATGCTGGGGAAACTCTAAATAAATAAAAAATAAAAATAGATTCAGTTGGCGGCTAAATAAATAAAAAAAAATCATAAAAAATAAATTTGATCACAAAAAAATTATAGAATTAGGTCAATATGGCGCCAATGACTGCTAAAAGTCTAAACTGATTCTAGATATGCATTTGTGAGCATTACCAGAGGCCAATGAACTATTTCTATTTCTTAATATTTCATTTCACTGTATTATATATGTAAGTATACAGCCCGCTTTACGTAACACTACTTTCTCAAAGCGGCCTAGAGTTCATTGTGCGATTAGAACACATACAGTGATCGCTTAAAATTAATAATCAACACCTACTTCCTTTTTTACCGAAAAAAAAATAATTGCATATTTTCTCACAGCTCTCTATAAATGTTCTAGTATCTAGTATAAAGTGAGCTTGTTCAACGCCAAAAGATTACTTCAGCTAATAATAGGTATTAAAGCTGCTAAAGCGCATGAAACGTCAAAGCAGCTTAAAAATCACCCACACACGCTAACACACATGTTTGTATAATTTCCAAGCGGCCACACATAGTTGCCAGTTGCCAGTTGCCTCTATAGAAAGAAGGCATAACTCAAAATAGATGGCTGAAAAGGCAGACAGTGATTTTTCAGGTTCGTTAGCATTTCCTGCTGCCACACAGGCGCGAGTAGGCAAGTAGTGTCATACAAATAGCGACTTAAGCTGCCTACATACGTATATGGATATATTTACATACATAAGTATGTGATTGTGTGTTTTCACAACCAATAATTAAGAGTTAGACATATATCAAAGTCTGTAATATATACTTTTTTTTTCTGACTTTAGTAGAGTCTACTCAAGCCTGCGAGAAAGCGGCATAAGAAGAACGCCTCCTTAAGTGAGTGAGAAATGTTTGAGTTTGAATAGACTAAGCAGAGATTGAAGGAAATCTGAAGAAAATAAATGTGTAGAAAAACACAGGAGGGCACTCACTCACTCACTCACTTGTTGCAAGTGGACTTAACGTAGGCTTGAGAGTATATATGTACTTATTTGTAAGTATACTGGTATGTGTGTGGCGCTGTGTCTCACTAAATTAAAATGTTGCCTATTATCATAATTCAACGATTTATTGCTGCTACCTTCCGGTTTTCTACGGGGTTTTTTGTTTTTTTTCTTCCACTTTTTTGTCTTTTAGCTGCTCAAACTGATCACTTCCTTCTCTAGTGATTGTCGTCGTATTAGCATTTTGGTGTTGGAATGTCGTTGGTTGTTCATATATACATACATATCTTATATCTTATATATATATATACATATATCATATATATAAAGGGTGATTTTTTAAGAGCTTGATAACTTTTTTTTTAAAAAAAAAAACGCATAAAATTTGCAAAATCTCATCGGTTCTTTATTTGAAACGTTAGATTGGTTCATGACATTTACTTTTTGAAGATAATTTCATTTAAATGTTGACCGCGGCTGCGTCTTAGGTGGTCCATTCGGAAAGTCCAATTTTGGGCAACTTTTTCGAGCATTTCGGCCGGAATAGCCCGAATTTCTTCGGAAATGTTGTCTTCCAAAGCTGGAATAGTTGCTGGCTTATTTCTGTAGACTTTAGACTTGACGTAGCCCCACAAAAAATAGTCTAAAGGCGTTAAATCGCATGATCTTGGTGGCCAACTTACGGGTCCATTTCTTGAGATGAATTGTTCTCCGAAGTTTTCCCTCAAAATGGCCATAGAATCGCGAGCTGTGTGGCATGTAGCGCCATCTTGTTGAAACCACATGTCAACCAAGTTCAGTTCTTCCATTTTTGGCAACAAAAAGTTTGTTAGCATCGAACGATAGCGATCGCCATTCACCGTAACGTTGCGTCCAACAGCATCTTTGAAAAAATACGGTCCAATGATTCCACCAGCGTACAAACCACACCAAACAGTGCATTTTTCGGGATGCATGGGCAGTTCTTGAACGGCTTCTGGTTGCTCTTCACCCCAAATGCGGCAATTTTGCTTATTTACGTAGCCATTCAACCAGAAATGAGCCTCATCGCTGAACAAAATTTGAACCTTTCGAATTGAATTTGAACATTTCGAACCGAACACTGATTTTGGTAATAAAATTCAATGATTTGCAAGCGTTGCTCGTTAGTAAGTCTATTCATGATGAAATGTCAAAGCATACTGAGCATCTTTCTCTTTGACACCATGTCTGAAATCCCACGTGATCTGTCAAATACTAATGCATGAAAATCCTAAACTCAAAAAAATCACCCGTTATATGTAAAAAGTTGGGAATATCTGTAAACATTTGCATGCATTGCTTTGTTGTTATTAACATCGCGACTTGTTAACTCGTTATTGGTAATCAAGTAGGCCGTTTCCTTTACACGTTGTGTTTTTCTACAGTTTTTTTTTTAGTAATTTCTTGTTCATCTCTTTGAACATTAATTTGTTTACTTTCCACTTTAACTGACAGCTTGTGGGGAACTTGCTGCTTTGCGGAGAGACAAAGGTGAAAAAAGTGAAGATAGTAGTTGAAAAAAAAATTGAAGAAAAACACTATTAAGTCTCGACTCGCTTCATCGGTTGCACAAATCGAACACCTGAGCATTAAAAATGCGCATTTTATAAATAGTATTTTCAATTTTGCGCATTTTTATTGCACTTTTCTACTTTTTTGCCTCTGAGTTGCCTCTGTGGCGATCTCTCTGCCCAGTACAGACGACGTCGTAAAATGATTACGATTGCTGCGAGGGGAGAAAATCAGCACAAAACAAAATGGTTAAAACAGATTTGAGCGCATGATCTGCGCGATCGTCAGCTTGAAACGCCTCTTTTAGTCAGCAATCCTCGGCTTCCAATGCCTCAACGTATACATATGTGTATATCAAGCAACGAGCGCCAACCCTTTGATGACAGCTTTTGTTTTTCGAACAGGCGGGCGGGCGGCAACTTGCTGCTTCACTTGATTGCTTACAAATTACAGTCAAATGCCGTATATCTAAAATTCCGTGTAAGTTAGCGACCGTTTGCTCCCTTTTGTCATTGTTGACTCGCCGTTCGAAACCTTAATTAAAGAGTCCTGTTAAAGCAAAGCTTTTACTCAACCGCCTTTGATACATATACATACATACATATGTATATGCAACGGTAAAGGCTGTGTTTAACTGCTGCTTTTCTCTGTGATTGTTAATGCTGCTACGGCTTAGTTTGGTTTATCCTGCTTCAGTGGCCGGTGTTTCACAGTCACGCAAGTCAACTTATATAAGTCCAGTCCACACACAAACACACATGGTGCATGCCTGACTGCTTTATTATCCCCCGATATTTTCTCGCATTTCATTAAGTCCAAGCCAGCGAGCCTTTTGTATTTGTATGCACTCACATGTGTGTGTTTGCTCTGGCTTTTGTTGTAGGGTTCACGGTTTTTAATAATAGTCCTTGCAGCTGTGCCTCATTTATGGAGATTTCTCTGGTTATTGGACAGCAAGCAATTCCTCTTTTTTGGCGCTGCCACTCGTTGTGATTAAGCGCCAGTTTTGCGGACGAAACGTTTATTATTTACTGTGCAGCGGCCGAGGTGGGTTGAATGTGATTCGTAGGACTATACATATATACTATATGAAGTGGCATATATATTTTTTGGCAAGCACCCAAGAGATTTTGATTTTTTTCTTACATTAAATATATAAAATCGAGGGATTTTCCTTGAATACTTTATTACGTTAAATAATAATTGCAGATAGATCAAGAAATTATATTTTTGTGAAATTCTACTATAACACAGTAGAAATTTAAGTATTATTGTAGTTTTACTGTAAGGAGAAGCTCTTCAGTGGAATATATGTACATATATTTGAGCCGAGTCGTTGAGTTTTTGTATACATTTTCTTGCAGAGAACTTGAACTTTAGATGGAAATAAGAGCTTTTGAAAAAAAATGTATGCCATAATAAAATGCCACTTTCAATTAAATTTCTGAATTTAGAGAAGGCTTTTAACCCTAGTCATACTCGTGTTAATCATGTTAGGCACAGAAATTGTACCACGAGTCATACTCGTGTTAATCATGTTAGGCCCAAAAATTGTATGACGAGCCAGACTCGTGGAAATACGTCAAGGGGTTAAAATTGTAAATAGACATCAACACCCCTTGTCTAATCATTATGATCTAGTCTATTTTTTCATTTGTACTTGAATTGTACAATGAGAATGAGAGTTTTTTTGAGCTTTTTTTTGATGAGCTTTTTTGAGCTTTTTTTTTTAAATGAAGCTTTTGTGGATTTTGAAGTTTTTAAAATCTATCAATCTGAATATTTTGTGTATATTTGTTTTTATTTCTCGTTTAAATTTATAAATATTTTGAACAGGATCCAGAGCTTTTCAATAAAAAATGTTTAAAAATGTTAGATATCTTCCAAAATATTTATTTTATAGATAGAAATATAAATATTACCTCTCGAAATGTCTCTTCCTCGTTTCAATTATGTAAATTATTCCACTTAAACTCAGCTTTTAAAGCGTTCTCAGACATTACACAATTCTTCTTTTCTCTTTTACTACTTCATTTCAAATAAACTTATATTTTTATTGCAATTGTGTTTGGAATAACTTGAGTGTTAATTTTTCATTTTTATATTTAAACTTCTCTACTTTTTTATCATGGAATTCATATTGATAATTGTCAGTTTGTGTTTTTTCCTCAAATAATTCATTCCATCGCCAAATATTTTTTGTCGATACTAAAAGAATACTTCACTTGTTTGCTTATATTTTTTTCTGGTTATGTTAATATTCCGGGATGCTGCTTAGTCATTTTTCGGTATTTCCATATTCCATCATTTCCGCGCCAACTTTCATATTTTGTATTTGAAGCCAAAAGCTACAATGAGAGCTTCAACTATCGGCGCTTCGATTAAACGAATATTTTGACATGATCAACACCTTATAATTCCGTTGGCTGCTCGGTAATTAATCAAAGAGATACAGAAAACTGTGTCGTCTCGGATATTAAAGCAAGTTTATAAATATATATATACATATGTACAACTAGAAAATATATGTATATATATAAGCTTAAACCATATTGCTCTAACCAAAAATTTTTCATAACACCAAGAAACGAAGATGACAGGTTTTGCTATGCATTTTTTTCACGTTCAACATTTTATGCTTAGTTTTTATTTTTTATTTTTTTTAATAACTCTTTTTTGTTGTTAATCTCGATTTCTTTCTTCGCATGCTTTGTTCAAACATATTAACATACAAAATGCGTTCAATACAACAATACTACTCGGTATAAGAAATACACTATATAAAGCACATATTTATGCAGAGATTCAATAAAACATTAAATTACTAATAAATTAAGGTGGATCCGACAACTAACTGGTTCGCTGGCACATCATCATCGATATGCTTGGCAGCAACATTAACAATTTGGCGCCCACACACGCCTCGCAAGACAACCTTTGGCTATTTGACAATACAATGAAATATTTACACAACCAAAAAACAAAAAACAAAAAATGGAAACAAACAAAAAAGTAAAAATAATAACAAAAAAAAATAAAAGCAACAACAAGGCCTAAACGTTGAGTTTAGGTCGCTACTTGAGGCAACGCAGTGACGAAGCTGCTGAGCAACTACAGTTTACAAGCAACATATGTGGGGAGTTTGCTCATTCAGTTTACAAGCTGCAAGCACCAAAAAAAGCAAATTTAATTTACAATAAAACAACAACAACAAAATTTTTAAATTACAACAAGCGTCTAAGCCAACAATATTTGAGACTGCTATCACAAAAAAACTTTAGAAAATATTAAAGAAAAAAATAAACTTAATATGAAAAAGTGTGTCACTTTGCGTTTCATATACATATACAGGGTGCTTATGTTGCTGTGTAACAATCAGATTTATGCTTTTTCACACAAAACCACTGAAATGCTAACAAATCATAAAAACGCTTGTCAAAAGCTAAACGTCAAAGACACGCAGCCCACCTAAAAATGGTAGTGCCACAAAAGATAAGCCAAAACAAAAACAATTGAAAATTCTTAAGAGCTGCTTTGACACTGAGGAGAGCCGCTCAAGTCATATTATATGTAGTTTCAACCAAAATTTTACAAAATAAATTTAGATTAATTTTTGCCAAATTTGGTCGGACACAAAAAAAATATTTCGGACTAGCTGACGCCTAAAATGCAATAACACCAAAAAAAATATGAAAAAAAATAAAAAATAAATAACAATAATAAAGCCATAAACATTTATCAGCTGCCATTCGGTAAGCAGCATTTGTATTTGTATTTTATTCTATTTGGCAGTCGAGTTGATTTCTGTGAGCAGCTTTAGGCAGCCATGGACCAAGAAGCTGTCGTGTTGTTAACAACTTCATTATGTGCCGTTTGGTGATAAATCAGCCACATACACAAAAAATGCCAAAAAAAATAAAAATAAATTTGAGCAAACAACAACAAACATTTTTCTAAGCCGAAAAGCACATTCCAGCGCTACATTTTGGCCATTACGCACGCCCTACTGGTGGAAAATGCCAAAAGCAGAAAAAATAATAAAATTTAATGATTTTTAACCGAAAAGCCTAAAAAGTGAAAAACAAGACGCCAAGTGAAATATTGCTGTGTGTGGGCAGCAATTTGCATGAAATGTAAATTTATTTTATTAGCATGCTTGCTGGCGTAAGTTATTAACTTTTAATTAAACCAAAAAAAACACAAAAAGCGAATGAAGTGACTAATATTCCAGCTAATATATGCTTTTATAACACTTTTTTGTTTTTGGTTTTTTTCTTTTGTTAATACTTAGCTAACTATAGTCTATCATAACAGCTTAAATATTTGATTGAACAAAGCAGCGTCCATTATAGAGAATACAAAAACAGAATTGGCCTCAATGAAAAAACTAATCAAAACTGATATGATTATAATAAACGCTCACACTTTTGGTTCGAAACATAAACTGTTGAATCTATTAATGCATATTTGAATAAAAAATTTAGATATAATACATATGAAATACATAATGTAGTGATATGGAATAATTGGAAGCAGTCCACAACATATTTTGTATATTTATATATTTATTTTTGAAATAGTAATTTTCGTGGAGCTATTTGTTATAACATATATTTATTTCATATGAGTAATATATGTTGTTGTTGTAGGTCCCAAATTTATTATATATGAGTATATATATTGTTGTTGTAGCTCAGAAAATTATAAACAGTACCTCTCCTTTTTTCGAACAAAAAACTCCCCTCAGCTGACTAATGGTTTGAGTTAGGCCTTACTGTTTTGGAATACCTCGAAAGTCGACTGATTGTGTTGTAAAGAGCACAGTGTGATAGAGAAGAGTATTGCAGGATGCTCTGGAATATTCAAAATGTAACATTTTCATATCTTAGATCTGACTTCTTCTTCTTCTTGACTGGCGTAGAAACACAGCCGAGTCCACAACAGCGCTCCACGCATCTCTCCTTTTGGCAGTTTGGGGCCAATTGGTAATACCAAGTGAAGCCAGGTTCTTCTCCATCTGGTCCTTCCATTGGAGTGGAGGTCTCCCTCTTCCTCGGCCTCCTCCGGCGGCTAATGCATCGAACATTTTCAGAGCTGGAACATTTTCATCCATTCGAACAACATGACCTAGCCAGCGTAGCCGCTGTTTTTTTATTCGCTGAACTATGTCAATGTCGTCGTATAAATCGTACAGCTTCTCGTTTCATTCGCCATTGCCAATGTTCAGAGGACCATAAATCTTCCGCAAAACCTTTCTCTCAAAAACTCTTAGTGCCGTCTCATCGGATGTTGACATCGTCCACGCTTCTGCGCCAAAAAGTAGCGTGGACGATGGTGAGGGACGGGAATGATGAGGGACTTGTAGAGTTTGATTTTGGTTCGTCGAGAGAGGACTTTACTTTTCAATTGCCTACTCAGTCCAAAGTAGCACCTGTTGGCAAGAGTGATTCTGCGTTGGATTTTCATGTCAGCCTGGACATCCAAGATCTCACTTAGATAGCTTATATTTGTTGACAAAAGTTGTGTTGCTTTCTGTCTTAAAACTCTAAACTTAATGACATCCTTGGAGACAGTGATATATTTTCATTCGATCTCACAAAAATTAGATCATAAAAGAGAGAATTGCTTACTAGAGTTTATTTGGAATTCCTTGAGGAGTTTTATACGACAATTGTTAGCAAAATTGCATCTGTCAGTGCTCAGGAAGCTCAGAAGCTCCCCTTCCACCAATTATGCAACATCTCCAAATCGTGGTTTAAAAACAAACCGAATCTTCTAATCTTGCTTCTTAACTATAAAATCTAAAGTGCCACTTACTGCAATTCATAAAAAATTCTAACGAAAAGTGTCATTTCAAGCTGTCAACGTTAAATAAACGAGTAAAACTGCGCATATTCTAAATTACCTTTTTTTATATGAGCTCAATATACTTTACCGCTAGTACAGTTATCTACAAAAAAAAACAAAACCAAATCCAAGCAATTGTATCCCCTAAAGTGCACTACTTTGCATGCACAGATTCAATAATTCAGTTCCCTGGTCGCGTTTTTACTTCTGTGGCAGCAACTTAAAAACAAATCTACTCCACAAGATGTATCATTCCACACACGCAGACCATCCGTATATGAGTGTATATGAATTGAGTATGCGTGCAGCACAGCCACCAACTGAGTATTAACTACAATCTCAGCTTCTACAAGAAGTTGCACCTGTTCATGCATTTGCCAATCAGCGTCGTGCGCATATCGCCACAGCGCCCCACAGTGCGTGCGCAGGACAATCACAAAGGTACATTGTAGAGAAGAAGAGGCAAGTGGCGCAGAAGAAAAGTAAAATCTTGCTTGCCTACGCGCTCAAATTATGCGCGATATTCCCGACTGACTGGTTGTTGCATGTTGCATGTGGCATGTACGTACATACATATTTACCAACACTATAAACAAGCTATTGCGTGTGTGTGTGTGTGTGTTTGTGTTGCAACAGCATTATCGCCTTCATCATCGCAATCAATGCAAAGGCGGCAGCGGCATCCTCATAATCGCCATCTTCATGAGCCAACAACAACTATTTGCCCGCAAGACTTGCTGTTGCAATGTGCAGCTTCTTAACTGATAAATGTGTGTGTGTGTTTCTACCTTTCTTATAAACCTGGTTTATTGTTTTTTCCCCCTCTTCTTAGTTTTACCATCGACATTTCTACAGTTGCTACACTTGTTCGGTCCGCAGTATCGCTGTAGACTCGTATTTACAAAACAATGAATAATTCGTCCCCGAATGCATGACAACCACACAACATGCCGATAAGTGGATGCAAAGGTATCTTCTGACACAGGCACGCACTCGAAAGGGTTCTGTGCGCAGCCACTTGACTATTTATCTTGTTCGATGCGACTTTTCAATAAATGTCGTCTAGGAAAAAATGAAGAAAAAAAATAAAAAAAATTAAAATAAAAAAACTGGAAGTAAATGAACTTATACATACTTGCGGAGTTGCGCAGCGAAGCAGCCATTACGTCGCAGGTAATCGCGCATAATATGGCTGAAATGTGGTAAAGTAGTTGGGTATAAGTGCAATGCACGCATAAAAAGGAGCATCCGTTGCGTAGTTGTAGGGGATCCTGTTGCTACTAGAGGAGTGGAGATTTGTGTTTTTGTGTTGCGGCATTTCAATAAGAATGGACCGCAAGGCATATATTATATTATACACAACACGTTAGTGCTAACCGGCCTGGACGAGCTGACGGACGAGATGAATTTATTGTTTTTGTGATAAATAGTAGATGTACTAGATGATTGGTAGTGGTTACAAGGGTTTCGGAATTTTGTATTGCAGATTATCGAGATTTTTTACATTCACAAAACGTTAAATGCTCAAGGTTTGAGGTGAGGTTAGATTTTAAAATAATTTCATAGATCATCCAGCTGAACAGCAAGATGACAATAGCATTGAGAACTCTATATCAGTTCGTAGATTAGCAAGATCGACGAGATCCTTTTATAGAGTAACTTATTTAAAGTGATATTTTTAAATATAAATATGTAGATTCTTAAGTCTCTTCGAAATAGTTCACAACGGACCCAAGCAAATAGGGTTCCAACTGTTTTTTAGAAATTCATAGTCAAGCACTTTTAGAATCGTTGATAAAGATTTATTATTTTTTAATTATAATATTCAATATGTTCTCTGTTGTTCAACCGGCTTGCTTTCTTTTAACGCTTCTTCTCAACTCAATACATATTCTTACTTACGACTAGCTTACACCTAAAAACCAGTTAGTAACTAACTACATGCAAAAGACTCTTCACAGCTGAAATACCTGTTGCTGTCTGCTCCAACAATTTCAGCGCCTTCCGCAATCACAAGAGCACACACACGCCATACTGCAGCTTCGGTAGATTTCAGTGATAAGGCACAGTCAAATAATTATTTTTCTTACTTACTCCTTTTGAATATGTATGAACGCTTGTGCGAAGACACCAATTTCCAAACACGCATTTCACTGGCGCTGCCGGTTGAAAATAACAAAAAAAAAAATCACTCTGTATGGGATGCGAATCGCCGGTGGCACCAAACTAACTAATGACTAACAGTCACATATGTTGACTAACATGACAACGCTTGAAGATTTATGCGAGTGTGAAGATGTATCGGTATTTGCTTGTTAGTTGCAACCATGGCGACGCAAATATATATTTTTTTATTCATTGCCCTTTGCATATCTACCAATATCTGTACTTACATAAGACCGTAAGGCCGGCAGTTGCCAATAGTGTGTTGATTGTGGAAAAAATGCTAATCAAATCGATAAGGGTTTGCATTGAATGAGAGATCACAGCGGTAGCACTAACAACACACACCTACTTTCTTTCGGCCAATTCTTTGAACACATATGTATATTCAAGCGTAAAGATTGCATACTTAGATAACTTTAGAAATACTTAAATAACTCTTGAAGCTGGTACAGTGGGGAATTGTGAGTTGAACAGTCAGAGCACTCACTTTTAAATATATTATATTATCTAACATAGAAATGTGTGAGTGGTTGAATGGAAGGCAGTATCGGAAAATATGAAGAAATAGAATTTATAATTCTCAGAAAGAGTAATGATTTCAAAGGTTATATAAAAATCGGTCATATTTGTGTGTACTCTTAAAAGAGTATAGAAATGACTATGTGTGAATATACTGAACTCTCAGTATACTTTTTATACTCTCGCAACAAAAGTTGCTAAAGAGAGTATTATAGTTTTGTTCACCTAACGGTTGTTTGTAAGTCATAAAACTAAACGAGTTAGATATAGGGTTATATATATCAAAATGATCAGGGTGACGAGACGAGTCAAAATCCGAATGTCTGTTTGTCCGTCCGTCCGTCCGTCCGTCTGTCCGTGCAACGGATAACTTGAGTAAAAATTGAGATATCTTAATGAAACTTGGAACACGTGTTCCTTGGCACATAAGAAGGTTAAGTTCGAAAATGGGCGGAATCGGACCACTGCCACGCCCACAAAATGGCGAAAACTAAAAACACATAAAGAGCTATAACTAAGCCATAAATAAAGTTATGAAAATAAAATTTGGAACATAGGATCGTATTAGGGAGGGGCACATTTGGATGTAATTTTTTTGGAAAAGTGGGCGTGACCCCGCCCTCAAATAGGTTTTTTGTATGTAACTCGCAAACCAATTAAGCTATATAAACCAAACTTTCTGCAGTTGTGTCTTTCAGCCGTTTCCTTAATTCCTTAAAATGGATGAAATCGGTTCATAACCACGACAACTTCCCATACAACTCAATTTTGAATTATATCTGATTCCTTCACTTTATAATGTATACATAAGGAACCAATGAAGATAGCGGAATTAAACTTTACACAAATAGTACATATCATCTCTGGCTTCACTTGAGAAAAAATTGTCGAAAACGGACTATAACTTTTCAAGACCCCAGATAAGGGTAAATTTTAACCGAAAATATTGGTAAATCTCTTAGATAATTTAATGTAATTCAGAGGAAATTGTTTTCTTCTAATATTGTGTCTCTGTTCCAAAAATTATTAAAATCGGATAATAACATCTCCTAGGTCCCATATGCCTAATTATAGGTTTTTCAAAAATACGGTGGGCTTTAATCTACATATATGTATTGGTTAATATGTGAGATACTATATCTTTGCCAAATTAAGTGCGTCTATAGTTTTGGATATAGTGTACCTAGCTGGTGAAAATGAATGAAATCGGTTCAGGAATTACCTCAGCCCTCATACACTATATAGGACGATTTTCGTTATTCTATTAAACTTTGTGCCGAATTTATAGGTAAATTTGGGTGTTATCTTATTAAAATTTCTTCAATAAATTGCGAGAGTATTAAATGTTCGGTTGCACCCGAACTTAGCCTTTCCTTACTTGTTTTTAAATAAATTATTTCAAATTTCTGGTTCGCAAAATCTCAATATCCGTTTTCATATAGTTATGGTTGAAAGCTATAGTTACTATAGTTGAACATCTTAACTGAAATACTTTGGGACCCAGAAAATAGCAACGAAAACACATCCCAATTTTGCTGAGATGATCTATTTTCGCACTAGGTTACTTGGATGACTGAAAATGTGAGATTCTAAGTTTCAAGTCAAGCACCTAGTCTTTTCCAAGCAACTTACATAACATTTATACACGCTATTGGATTACTTTCCTGTTGAAGCTTTCAGTTTTAAGATTCATAATTTAAAATAAAACTAACCAGTCCATCCTGTGATCTATCTATAAAAATAGAACTACATATCTTTCATGCAATATCGAAAAATATGCATTTATATGTTGAAGCTTTAACATATTATCACACACACTTAACAATACTTTCAAAGAAATTAAACTAAATTGGAAGTTTCAACGAAGGCCACTTATTGACATGCCAAACGCCTCTGCATAAGAATTTGACGCGGCAACAAGTAGTACAACCCGGTGCAAGATAAAAACAACACGCAACAACAACAACAACTGTGTGTGTGTGTAAAAGAACAGTAAACTGCAAGAAATCTGCAACACTATGCCAATCAAGCTGCCACAAGTCGCTGATGATGACAGAGTTGCTGACGGCCCGAACGGATGCCGCAACGGATGTGGTTTTCCTTTGGAGCTTGGAGCCTGTGCGTTGGCAGCGTCTGCGAGACATAGCCTGCTGCCAACAGACAGCGTTTTAGCTTTAGCGCTTTGTTTTAAGATGCTACTTGCCGCTGCCTTGTTGGTATTTTGCTTGTTTGTTCGTTTCTTTGTTTGTGTCTTCTTGCTTTCTCGAAGGCATTCAACAAAGTCTTTGACTGCGGCCTTATCCCTTTTTACTTTGGTGGCAAATTGTTTGCTGCTTACCGCAGACAAGTTCATCTTTACTTAGCGTCTCAACATGTGCAACTACTACTTTACACAAGATGCACAACTAACGCTCCCTAGCAAATTTTCATTTGCTACTAGTGCGTTTTTTTTATTCACTCGTTCACTCACTCTTGCATTTCTTCTGCCCTGTCTTCGGGCTGCGCGTGCAATAGCCAACGCTATAAATCAATAAAACCCACCTGGTGCGAATAATTTTGTGATTTTTTTCTGTTCCCCACTCTGGCTTGAACACTGCTTTGCTGCAAAAAACATATTGTTAAATGTGTGTTTTTGTTTTGTGCTGTTTTTTTTTGTTGCCTTCATGACTCTAAAGCGTAACGTATCGGGGAGACTTATTATTGAACGTCGCTTCGACAGCTTAAACTTGCTAAACAGATTGCCAACAGAAAGAGTGAGAGAGAGAGAGACGAGAGACCGAAAAGCGTAGCTGTTAGTTTGCCAAGCGCCTTGGGGCGACATGCAATAAACTATCAGCATTTTGCAGTAAATCCTGCAAGTGGCAGTAAGAAGTTGCGGCAACTTTACTCCAACGGCGTTAGTGTCATTTAACAACAAACTTCTGGCGAAGTCGAGGAGTTGGCAGTAGGCCGAGGGAAGCGGGGTGCATGTGCATGTTTGTTGCAAGAAAAAATCCTCTCAGCTCTGTATATCATGTGTGTAAGTGTTTTGATATACTCATATATACATATGTATGTATGTGTGTGTGGCAGGCAGCTTTGAAAGTTGTGAGCGCGAAAAATTGATTTATAATCGATGTAAGGATTTCTAGTGTCATTCGAAGTAGCAACTCATGTGATGTGGCAGGAGTGTGTTGAAAAATATTGAAGAAAACATTTTTTTTTCTACTTAGAGAATTTCTTTGAAAAAAATGTAAGCATTTGGAGTATACGCGGAAAATTACATAATACCTATAAGGCATATAAGATATTTGAGAGGAAAGACAAATATCTAGAGTCTTACATTTTGTAATATCAATAGTATAACCTTGATCTGGATACCAGGACATAAAGGTATACAAGGTAATGAACTTGAGGACCAACTGGCAAAAAAGCCCGCGGTTATCAGCTCGGTAGGGCCAGAGCCCTTCATTGAAGTTGGTCGACATGTTCCTAGAAGTCGTCTGCAATAAGAGCAATGGGAAAGTAGGAATCGCTGCTGGCTACATATGCAGGGACTTCGACACTCCAAACTGTTTCTCGGAGGGTATAACCTCAAAAGATTCAAACAATTAATTGCGCTGCCTAGAAACAAGCTAAGACAGCTAGTGGTACTCTACACTGGCCACTGTAGACTAAGGTGCCAACTGCACAAATCTCTAGATCTTTATGTAGATCTACTTGATCTAGTAGCGTAGACACCTGAGCACTTACCCCTTGACTGCCGGGTGATTGCGAAAAAAAGGAATTGGGTAATTGGGGCTATGTATCCACAAAGAGCTAACATTGCATCTATCAGCCCTGGAACACTGTTAAGGTTACTTAACGTGACGGGGTTAGATGATATACTATGATAATTGGAGACAGCACAATAGACCTTAGGTCGCAGTGCTATCCCCAAATTTTATTATTATAGGCGTGTCTCTCTGATAGCACAAATTTAGTGAGGACACATACCTAACATAATATCCATATTTATTCACATTTTATGATTATTACAGGGCTACAGCTTCTTATATATTATTAATTCAATAGTTTCGCTTTTCACATTAAATATTTAAGAATATGGTGAAAATTTTCAGAAATTTAAGCATTTTCTAAACTTTTATTTATTTTATATACAGTTTTCTACCTTTTCTTCTCTTTTCTCTCACTCTTCTGAGTTTGAAAAAAAAAGCTCTCTGACTAATTTATTATTCTTATTGTTCAAACAGTTATTCGAATATAATTACCGCAAAAAGCATCAAATAATTTGGCGAAAACAAAGAATTAAATAAATAAATCATAATCCAATTAGCACAAATGAAGCCAAAACCACAATTTATGTCACAATAAATTCGCTGAAATTAAAAAAATATATATATATTAATAGTAAACCAGTAGTTGAAGCAAAGAAATTGTCGGAAAACATGAACAAGGCGCAACGCAAGGCAAACGCAATACAAGTGAAATATCAACAGATTACGCATTTCCGTTCAATTTACTTTATAACTGCAAATTCGTACGAATTAAGATTAACATAAAATTATAATTGCCTTTTATTGCTGTGAGCACGAAACTAAGGAAAAACTCGATTATATATTTTTTCTGTATATTTTTACTGTATATTTGTATGTAAGAGTGTAAAAGTGTGTGAAGTCAGAGCTTCGGAAGCGCAAGCAATAATAACAACAAAAACACATGTTAAAGTATGCCTTGATCGTCATTAGTAGGCTGGCGAATTACAAGAGTTACACAAGTTTCGAATAAAACCCAAAACAGAAGTGTAAAAAGTATAAAAAATATATAATGAAATGTTAAAAAAAATCTTCATACACACACCAATACATATGTCTGTATATGTGAGAAGTTAAAACAAAGTATTAGCCATTGTAAAATAAGTGCAATTAAATTTAATTGTACGCGCAATAAACTAAAAGAAAACAACAAAAATTATAAGAAATGACCAAATGAAGTGCCAACCGACGGCAAACACAAAAGCAAAGCAATTTTCTAATTTGCTGGCAAATAAAGGTGACCAAGGGAAACAATAAAAAAAATAAAAATAAAAAATAAAAAAATAGTGTGGCATCCACAGAAAAACTCGAATAAAATGTATTTAGTAAAAAAAAAAAAACAAATAAAATTACGAAAAAATCGACATCCTACTAAATAATAGTAGTAACTGTGAAGGTCAATGTCATTGCGTTGTAGTAGTGTGGGCATTCTTTTCTGTATATGCCGCTTTGTAAATTACTCAATTTGTCTATTAAGACCATTACGATTGCATGTAAAGAATTGTACATATATGTACAATTGAATTGTACGTATACATACATAAAAATGTGCGTGTATTTACAAATATAGCAACAAACATGATTATTCTTTTAGAGTCGTTGAAGCAATTTTTTTTTATATTTAAAAAAAATTGTGTTTCCCTTTTTTATTATTTTGGTTTTGTATCTTCACTTGATTGTCGGAAGCAGCGTTGCTTTTTAGTATTTCAAAAACTTTGACAGAGTTCTTACGCAGCAAGCAACATTTTTGTCTTCCGAAAAAGCTTGCAGAGCTGTCATTCTCACAATCTATTGCACCGGATGCAGTTGGCTGCAGGTGCCTCGAACTTCATTAAGAAACACTTTGCGAGAAGTGCTTTCTACGAAGCAGAGCAGCATTATGTGGAAATAGATTTCCATGTAAGCGCCAAACAAATATGTAATAAATCTGCGTGGCGAAGGTCATTAAAAGTAGATTTTTTTCTGTTATTAGACCATTGCCGCACACTACACTGCTCACGCAAACATACAGACATACTTACATAGATGCGTATGTATTTGTGTAGGTAAGAATGCCGGGCGACTTAGCGTGAGAAAAATGCCAAAGGAAACACACCTGCCCGGCAAAATTACTCAGTAAACCCTTTACGTGTCTAGCTGCATGCATTTGTATATACATAGATATGTATATATGTATATGTATATATTTTTACTTGAAGTATGCGTTGCACTCATAGTCACTTGTGGCCCATTTGCTGCACACAGCAACCAACAGTTGAGCTTTTTTTATTTACATTACACTACTGTGGTATTTGGTTTTGTGGTATGCTAGGCTTTTGAAGGCCCTGCAAACCGCAGTATGCATACCTTGAACGTTGCAAGGTGTCGTCGAAATAATTACTTTGTATAATACTAATTAATTTTGTTGCATTTAGTATTTAAAAGCTCTCAGTTGTATAAAAAATTAAAAATTACAAAAAAATTTAATAAAAAAAATTAAAATTTTTCATATATAAAATATAAGTAAGAAAACATATAAAATAATTAATATAAAATAATAAATTCACTGAGAAATAAAAAGTGCAAAAATCTTTGCGCAAGAGAAAAGTTATAGGGTTTTTGGGCAGCCAAATAAACTGATCAATTTAAATTTGTATTGGAAACCCTTTTTTGCCTTTTATACTGCCGGCTACTCGATAATCGAAAAGCTGTTATACATTTTTGTTTTTACTTTTCATAAGAAGTTGGTAAGTTTCATCTGCTGATTAATATTTTTTTCAGCAGCGACATCTACCGTAGGTTTTTATTATGAAAAAATTCAGCCAATCGCAGACAAAGAACGTACATATATCGTGCAGAGGACGGTAAATTGATCAATTAGCTCCTCTAAAAACGCTAGTATACTATTTATGACGAAAGAAAAATGTTATTATAATATTTTACAAAAAAAAAATAAATTTAAATAATTAAATTAAATTATAAGAAATTTAATTAATTAAAAATATTGTCTTAAAAAATATAAATTTTTTTTGCGCCAAGTTTAACAAATTTTGCATATTTTATCTCGCTTTCCGCCGTTCGAACTGTAATACTGTATCCGCCTTCCAGTAATTTCCGCTTAATTCCGACTAATGGCATACCAACTAATTAATAGCACGCTTTCACATACTACAATGACATAGTTTTCAGCATTTACACTTACTTTTTTCTCTCTTTATTTTATAACCTGTTCACTATAATTATTACTTTAGACCGAAATGCATTTATTGTCGCATTTTTTAAAGTGTTCGCATTTTATTGCACTTGACAGCCTTTGTGGTTGATTTTCTCATTGTTTTTGTTCTTTTTGTTGGTTTACTTTATTATTGGTTTCATTAGTCGGCACTTAACATTATTAGATTGCTTGCGTGTGGTTAATATTGTTGAAAATAAATTATAAACACATGAGGTGTTATTAATTAAGTTTTCTTTAATAGTTGATGTGGTGTGGTCGGGTTTTTTAGGCTTTATGTAGGATATATTGTTGGGTATTTGTTTCCTTATACAGTATACTCTCGAAAAATAAATTCTCAGAAAGTAAATAATCGCGGAAAAGTTAATCACCTTTAAGATTACACATGCACCTCGAAAAAGTAAATTTTTTAATTTACTTTTCAGAGAGTGTGATAAAAAATTCGAAACGAAGCAAGCAGCGTTTTTACCATGTTGCAAAAACACTTACTCTCTTGTTTATCGCGTCTTTTTAGTAAATAAACTCTCTTACTTGATCCACTGGTTTAAAAATGAAAACGATGCAAATCAGGTGTCAGACTTTTTGAATTGTCGTACAAAAATGGTCAGAAAATATATTGCAAAAGAAAAAAAACAAAAGAATATTCAAGATTTTTTCTCTTCATAGTAAATACATATGTATGTATGTAAATGTAAATATATTTTTCATGTAAATCCATATGTTTTATTGAAGCAAATAAATGAATGAATTTTTTAAGTTTAAAAATGCATTTAATATTATAAAAACACATAATTTATGTATATATTTGGAAAAGTAAATTATTCGAAAAAGTAAATTACCCAAAATACCAATCGATTTACTTTTCGAGAGTATACTGTATTATATATTTGGGTACCAGTTTTGAACATTCTTCGTGAAAGTGAATCTATTGGATCTTTTCATTTCATTTCGTTTTGTTAGACGATTTCAAATGGTCTCATATCTCATGGTCTCACATCTCATATAAATATATCAAACAGCGTAGGTTGACGATCTAATAAAATAATTCTTAAATATCTGGGATAAATTTTCAATTTTTTTCGAAATGTAGGATCTCAACCTTTGTATAATCTAGATACAAATATCCGATACGTTAGTTCTATCGTTATACGGAGTTTTTTCATGAAGCAATTGCAATTACTGAAGAAATCTACAAACAAAAGTAGTAGAAAATAGCGAGAGAGAGAGAAAGAAAGGGAGAGAACTCGTAGTCTAAACTTCACATAGCTTAGTTTAAGTCTGATTTCAATATTTGATCAACCAGTTGAATCACGTCTCCGTAAATACACAAATAACAGTATATTTTAGATAATATAGAACTCAAAAACCAAAATGAAAATCCACAAAATATCGATAAAAATGTAAATAACTGCAATCAATAATAATAATAATGACAAAGCACAGCAAAATCATATTTCGATTTCGAGCGAAACGCACTCAAATTATTGGCTAAATGTGTGTGCCGCAACGAGGCAAAATTGCC
Organism: Zeugodacus tau; assembly: GCA_031772095.1. Lineage (NCBI taxonomy): Eukaryota > Metazoa > Arthropoda > Insecta > Diptera > Tephritidae > Zeugodacus > Zeugodacus tau. The sequence goes on along the minus strand of CM062650.1, from coordinate 39,282,841 downwards.
AACAGTGCCCATACGCAGTTAACCCCGCCGGCAGCTGAAAATTGCCAATACTCATCAGCGTAATGATTATGATTATAGCCAGATTATATGATGAAGGCGTTCCATTAACCTAACGACTATTGAATTTGGTGCGGGAAAAATGCGTTGTGACAATATGCAATATGATACGCAACTGGATATTAACGGCGGTAGTGTTGTTGTTAAACCCGTAGTAGGGATTGTGGTTTAATACCGTTGCAGAGGCTATTTCGCACGACTATTAGGATGTGCTACTAAAAGCTGCTATTAAGCACGAATTGGCGGAAATTATTTAAAAAATAATTTATATATATGTGTGACCTCTCGTAGGACACTCCGACTACCACGTCTTGACGCTCTTTCTTACGTGCAAACCATCATATTTCCCGTGCAAGTAGGTCATGTTAGCTGTCAACAGCTATTAATTGTTATGCGGTTAACCACACACGAAGTTATCAATCGACACCGCCGACCCACTCGTTCGCATGAATACACACACACACACACGCATACACCCATACAACTACGTACCTACATGTTGCAAGTATTTTCCAAGACGTTTGAGCATTTAATAATAACTTTTCCACCAAGAAATTAGGTCAATACTAGGGAAAATATTTTCAGTTTGCACAGCTGCATATTCCTAGCACGAATTACACATAAATACTTTTATGAGCGTTCAAATACACACTGCAACAACAACAACAACAACACCACTTGGCATTGCTAAACGTCTGTCTGTTTGTTAGTCGGTTTTTGTTAGAATTTGCCGATGATTTATAATGTTTGCATTCGTTGAAGGCTCTTTGGGGTGTTGGGTCGAAGGATGAGTTGGAAATATATTTTCATGGGTTCATATAACTGTGTAAGAGAAAGAGTTAACTGTATTTATATGTAATACTAGGTGGTGGCACGTAACGCCAATAAATGGGTGTGTATAAAGTGGGCCGGCCGAGTTGTTTAAATTTATTAGTTATTCAAAATGTGCATGAAATTCATGAAAGGTAACGGCTCTTAGCTTTCGTGTTTAGCTTAAGCTCGTAAATAAGTTAATACTGTATATTCAAATAGTTACTATTGATTTATATGCTAGAAATTTTACGTGAAATGTATTTTATACGCAGTCCTTACGTGTTCAAGGTCATTAAGGAAGTCGCTTTGAGACTGTATTTTTAGGTTCATATACATAATTTATAAGAAATGGGCTATTTTCAGACATACGGCAACTCTTTGGTTTTTAAATAAAAATAATTGTTCACTTGTTTAGAAATAGATATCGTGGCTTTTTGTTAATATATTTTAAGGGGTTGGGGGTAGTCAGGATTTTCAAAAGATCTATTTTTTTTTGCCTTTTCGTTAAGTCTGATATCTTAAAAATATTATCTGAAAATTTGAAGTTGATCCCATAATTACTTTTCGAGTTGTTCAACAAATAACAAAGAACGCTTGGGCACTCCAAAACGCTCGGGAGCATGCTAGCTAGCTAATCTAGTGTGAAACTTTAAATGTGATTTTTTGCAAAACTAGGTTTTTTTAACTGGTGATACCGGAACTCGAAAACCGCTCCATATATTTTAATACATAATATTTCGGGACTGATCGTAGGATTTTTTTCAAAAATTTTGATTTTTAAGACCAATTAACTGTTTTGTTTTTCCCCGAAAAATCTAGAAAAGAATTTCCTTAGGCCGCCCTTTTGTTAATTTTTGAAAAAAAAAAATTAATGAAAAAAGAATGGAAGGATTATCTATTTAAAAAACTAATGTTTTTTATCCGATTGATTTTAAATAAATCTCCAAGTACTTTTGATAGTCACCGAAAGGACCATTTCTTGGAACTGGATCAACACAATTGGAAATTATAATATTTTTTTTTATTTTTCCTGATTTCAAGTCAAAACATTGTGTAATAATGCCATATTATTATTTTTGTAAAATAATATGATTTAGTAGCAAAAACATACTAAAAATTCTAATTTTTTCGTGCCTCGACTACCCCTAATCTCTAAAATAAAAATTTAAAGAAAAGTAAATTTTGGTTTTCAAAATTACTGAAGTGAGTGCTTTTGGGTTAAATTCAGTATTTTTTTTTTATTTTTTATTATACTGAAAAAATGTTAAAATTTACAGTATACATTTTTTTAGTATTTTTTAACAAAATTGTAATATTTATAAAACTCATATCAGTGGCTCCATCATACATACACTGGACATTATTATGTATCAAACATCGAATTAATAAGTATTAATGCAACGTTTTTTGTTGTTGCTGTTATTATAGCAATTACCTAGACACGTTTTTTTTTGTTCAACACTTGACTAATTAGTCTTTAAACATAATTTAATCTTCGTATACCAAAGTTAAATTTTTCTTCCATTTATATTGTGCATATATCCTTTACCTAAAGCTCCACCTCACTGCCTTAAAAAATTATTTTTTTGATGAAAACATTTTTCCACAGCATAAATTATTGCTTAAATAATCAATATTTTCAAAAGAAAATCACTTTAAATATGTATATGTACTGTATAATTCTTTTTCCAGTGCGCTCTTAATTTATACAATAATTTACAATTTCATAGCAACTTAAACAAAATTATTACACGCTTATTAAATTATTAAAATTATGTCAACAGCATTTACAGTTTACTGCAGCACGAACGCACGCAATGACACACACATACATGCTAGCTTAAATATATATACTTACATATATGTGTGCGTGCATAAATTATGCAGAAAATACGAAAAAAAGCTATAATTTTCTGTTGCAACCGACACACGGCGGCGATAACCGCAGCAAAGGTATCATTTTACTGGCGGTGTAACTACACCTTTACACACAAATACATACATATATATACATAAGTAAGTTGTGTAAGAGCACAACGGACGCGTTCGCCATCGCCGCAACCCTTCATTGCAACACAACACACTACAGACACACACACACACATAGAGAGAGCTCCAGCTCCAGCCACGTAGCCACGACAACAACTAGCTGGGTGGCCCGAAGCTCGGAAACGCGACAAATTTTAAATTTGCAACGTCAACAAAAGTAGCAACAGCGGCCCAGAGCCACCACAGCGCCGAGGTGGCGGGGTGAAGCGTCACTTTTTGTGTGTTCTTTGATTTTCCACCGCTTTTTTTGTTGTTTTTTTCGGGTTATTTTGTTGGCAGCATCATGGCTTGGCTATAGTAATTGTTGGTGTTGCAGTTGCTTCTGTTGTTGTTGGTGTTGTTGTTGCTGCTGACTGCAACAGCCATGGGCTTTGCGTAATTCGAATTTAATGCCGCCTTTTTTTGTTTTTGTTTGTTGCATGTAAAAAGCCGCACGTCGCTGCACTTGCCAAAGCGGCTAGACGCCAGCCGCCGAAAGTGCTATAAATATGCATGTAAATGTCTTTGTGTGTGTGTGTGTGTATATACGTATGTTTGAACTGTATACAGTGGCTTGTAGTACTACGATTTTAAATATTCATATTTGTCGCAACAGCGCGATAGCGTCGTCGCCGTGCTGCTGACCGACGCGTGTTCCGGCGCATTGCCATTACAGCAGCACAATGACGCTCGATACACATCCCAAAAAAGTCTATAGTCTGTACACGAGTAGTTACATAATCACCATGAAATACTGAAAGATTAAAAGTGTGTGCAGTGTGCGTTATATCCAGTAGACTGCCCTTAGTAGCCGCAGCAACAAACCATCCTTTGGCTCTGCTCTCCGTTATCGCATGCGGCGGGTGTGTGAGAGGTGTGATTGCAGCGTGAGTCTTTAACATTTGAATTTACTACTGTTGAATGTTGTTTCTACGCTGTGCGCTACGATTAAAGCAAATTTGTATGCAAATATTTTAAATTTTCAATGCTTTCACTGGTTGCTGTAGTCTGCTTTTAGGCGCTTGTGCGCTGTTGAGGCTTTTGAACTTGTGTGTGTAGTGCGGGCGTGTTTTGATTATGCTTAAATCGATAGATTTTCATAATTTGCCTCAATATGCATGGGTTTCTTTGCCTTTTAAAGCTGATAAGGAATCTTTTTCTTTGTTTTTTTTCTTACAATAACGTATTATGGAAATTATAAGCAATTTTGTTAGGAGCTACTTTTTAATGGAAATGGAAATGAGTGTTCGCTTGGTAGAATGAATGTATATGAAAAATTTGGAAATTAAATAATTTCGCAATAAACAGTGACTAGATTAATGCTTGCAAAAGACAAAAAAAAAATTAATAAAAATAAAAATAAAAATCAAGGATCTCCTCTATAAGAATCCTGCAGCAAATTAAAAGCTAAAAAAGTTCAAGTTAAAATTTTTAACCTCATAAAAATAATTTATTTGTTTAAATGTTTTAAATTTATTTTAATTTAATTTAATTTTTTATTTTATTTTTCTATTTTTTTTTTTTATTTTTTATTTTTATTTTTAATTTTATTTTTTACTTTTTTTTTTGATTATTTTAATTTTTTTTCCAAATTTGAATTTTATCAATTTTTTTTAATTTTTTTTTTTATTATTTAATTATTACTTGCTTACTAACTATATATCTTACTAATTTTTAGAGTAAATAACTTTTTTTAAAGTCTCTTATAAAAAAGCTGTGTCCTTTTTTCTCAAAATCTAAAGTCAAAACGTGTTGAGCATTACATTGAGTTAATAATCAACTCACACAAAAACAAGATTGTAGCACGTAATTTATATTACTCATACACAAACGAAATAATAATAATAAAAAATCGTTTCCTATCTAACAGCGCTTTCACAAATTTAATTTCCGATTTTCTAATAATTTCCTTTCACATTTTCATTGCAGCATTACACAAATAATAACAAATCGATACGCAATACGTGCGACGCATCAATCATATAATTTACGTTACGTTACGTTACAACAACAATAGCAAACAGCTTTACACTACGCGCGACGCTAGACTACCACACACAGACACACACTTGGCAGCAGTCATGTCGTACGCACTTACTTCAACCACAACCACCAGCGCACGAGCGCCAACACACTCACACTCACCTGCAGCGCGAATGCCGTTACTCAACGCGTTACGCAGCTTACAGCAATTGCTGCTGCCATTCAAAATCATCGCCATCATCAGCATTGTGACGTCCGCATCGTCGTTGATCAGCGTGACGCAGGCTAAACACCTGTCAGGCGATGCCAGCATTGGTGTTGGTATTGGTGGCGATGTAGCGTCGCTTGACGACGCCGCTTATTCCGCTTCAGCGCCGTCTGTCTCGTCCGCCGCCTCTTCATCCTATTATGGCGCTTATCAGTTTCAACGTTTCGCAATGGAGCCGCAAGATCAAACGGCTGTGGTGGGTGCACGCGTAACGCTACCGTGTCGCGTCATCAACAAGCAGGGCGTGCTGCAGTGGACCAAAGATGATTTCGGTTTGGGTACATCACGTGATTTGGGCGGTTTTGAGCGTTACTCAATGATTGGTAGCGACGAGGAGGGCGATTACTCATTGGATATTTATCCGGTGATGTTGGACGACGATGCGCGCTATCAGTGCCAAGTGAGTCCCGGTCCAGAGGGTCAACCACCTATACGTTCGACATTTGCAACGATAACGGTGTTGGTGCCACCGGAAGCGCCAAAAATCACACAAGGTGAAGTGATTTACACCACGGAGGATCGCAAGGTGGACATTGAGTGCGTGTCGGTCGGTGGCAAACCGGCGTCGGAGGTAAGTCAAAATACTCTTTGCTTATATGTATGCTATGTAATACTTTGTGAGCAAGCGAAATCCAATCAATATGAAACAATTGGAGCCCAACTTGTCTTATATTCAGAAGAAAATTTAATTCTCCTCTACATTTCGTAACTGATACGGTACAAAAACTTGAACATAAGTTTTCGCTGACTAGCAAAATAGTTGTGGATAATTCTAGGGTTCCAAAACCCATGTTACATTTTTCTGAGGTATAATTTCCCGACATTTCTTAAGATTCTCCAACAATTTCACAAGTTCAACTTTCGAATGTGAATTTTTTAGTAAAAAGTGATTTTAACTTTCGTCGTTTGTTACGAGATTTTTAGGGAAGTTGTTAGAAAAGGTACAAAAAGATCGGAAAAACTATTCCTTAGGTATTTTTTATATAAAAATATATACATATACGAAAGCCAGAGCATTCTTCCTTCAAGCTTTCCACCTGAGCTTTCATTTTAAGCTCAAATTTCATACAGATTGTGAAACTTTAAAAGCTTTCACTCAAAATATGTTTGGTTTACCCTCCAAATTGTATGCTAAACTATGTAAATTGAATCTGTTGTAAAACGGTGATTTAAATTTGTTAGTAAATTTCTCTCGCAATTGGTATTCAACCTAAACTTTTCGCACCCCAACCTGCGTTTAGTATTGAATATCCCACCATTTTGTACGCATTACAATTTCATTCCCGTTAACTTGTAATATACCATGAAAGCTATGAAAGCATACGGAATCCATTTACTACACCCATGCTGCCACAGCCCACACATTTACTTGCCACAACAAGAACAAATAAAATGTATTGAAACTCAAATTGAAATGTGCCTATAACGAGAGCTCTAGTCCCCCCACTCCTACTTTCATATGGTAAACGCATTTGCTTTCATTTATACAGGCAGCTGACAGGGGTGTGCAAACAAAGGACTACCAAAAAAATATAAAAAAAATTATAAACCATCGAATTTTAACGGTATCAGTGTAAAAACAGCGTACTCATCACGCCCCGCTCTCGCTTCCTCCTTTTCATCACACACACATACATGCTATGAAAGCAATTGAAAGCGTATTCATATTTGCGTATCAGCGTACACCTGTCAATAGTGGTTGTGATATCCAGCCATTTTGCACCTCAACGACATATTTGTGCAATTTATGTTTTAATTTGTTATCCTTTTTGCCGTTAGCTCGCGCAATTCGGGAAAAATTGTAATCTCCACCCACCACAATCTGCGCAGCTGTCATCGGCATAAAGCTAACCACACATCATCACGCTTTTACAATTTGATCCTCACACGCTTATCCTTTATCCCCTGCCATTGCTGCTGCCATTCCCGCTGCTGCTGCTGCTGTTTTGTATTTCCGTTCATTTATTCACTCGTTCACTTACTGTTTGTTTATTTTTGTTTGTTTTATAAATATGTTTGTATGCATATATGTATATGTTAATGGTGTGCGCTTTTTATTTGCAGATAACGTGGATTGATGGACTTGGCAACGTTATAACGAGTGACATTGACTACACCACGCTGCCGATGCCGGATGAGCGTCGCTTCACCGCCCAATCGACATTGCGGTTGACACCGAAAAAGGAGCATCACAATACGACATTCACTTGTCAGGCGCAAAATACCGCAGATCGTACATATCGTTCGGCGCGAATTCGCGTAGAGGTGAGTTTCGAGTTGACGTAGACGTAGACGTAGAAACGACATGTGACGGAAGTTGATTGCACTTATGTATATTACATATGTATATCAATATGTGCAAATAGCTATGTATATGTAGATATATTTGGAAGTAGGTCTATTTGTTCAGCTCACAGAAGGATTTAATGTGTTTCTGGGTGTACTATATTACTCATTCTAACCTACAGTAATCGTCAGATTAATGTTTTTAGGATGAGTACCGATTCACGTTTCATATGTCCGTCTAAATGACTCTTAATTCTAGAAATATTCCGAAATACCCCGGAATACCGAACGAAATTATTTCCTCTCTTTCATGAGTCCTTCCTTTTCTATAATCAGTCCCTAAATATGTTACTATTATTGTCTCCATAACGAAGATTCTAACCCCATGTAGGTGCGAGTATGTTAGATTCTGCCTTAGTTCTAGAAAAATAGCTTATGTCAGGTTTGAGTTCAGATAGTTTATAGTATTTTTAATTTCTTCAAGAACCAATAGAATATATTTGTCCTACTATGGCCTTGGTTTCACAAGGCAAATAGGTTATTTCAATTACAACGGCTTGCCTTTTTACATGGACAACATTTACAATATGAAAATTTATATAAAAATAAGTAGACACAGCATGGGCGATGAAAATAGTACTCAATGGGGATTGTTAAGTATTGGAGTCCAAGACAACAATGTTAAGTTATTCGGAATCGACTTAAAAGTAGATACCTATAAATATGATTCCAGTCCGATAAAAAAAGCAAAATCGGTTTGGGATATCAATGAAATTATTTATTCCTGTGAAAGTACATTCATTCGATGCCATTATGTATGGAAGTCGATTCCTTTTGCATGGCCAACACGGACACACTTACAGAAGTCCAGACGCTGAATCAAATTTTCGACGGGTTTCAAGCATAAATCGGCCGATACTACTGTAATTTCACGTTCGATATTCGTACAAAGAAAAAAGATCTAACGACGTCAAATCGCACGACCGAGGCGGCTAATTGAATGGACCATTTCATGAGACGACACGTTAACCAAACTTGGTTCTCAATAAATCGATTGTGACATTCGCTGTGTCGTGGCGCCGTCCTGTTGGAACCACATATTGTCTAAGTACATATGTATCATCCAATTCGGGCTTGAGCTTTGGTCAATCAATACAAAAAAACTAATAGATATATCTTATACGATGGAAGAGTCATATATTGATCATGAAAAATATATTCACACGCCAAGAGCTTTTCAACAGCATCTCAGGACACTCCCCACATAAATATAAATACTATACAGTCGAGTAGCCCCCCAACAAAGCCTGAAACACACACACCTATTACAAATTTATAAAAACCAGTTCAAATTACAGCTTTCCGCCACTGTCACAACACAGCAGCTTACAATTCATAGTAATTTTCTAAATGCTGCGTCCAAACGATTCATCTTGATTTTTATTTATTTATTTTGCTTTTTTCTCCCTCTTTCAGGTAAAATACGCACCAAAAGTTAAGGTGAGCATAATTGGCGGTGCGTTGGAGGATGGACGTATACCGGAATTTGCACAGGTGCGTTTGGAGTGCAAAGCGGATGCCAATCCCAGTGATCTGCGTTATCGTTGGTTCATCAACGATGAACCAATTGTTGGTGGACAAAAAACCGAAATGGTGAGTTTATCATCAATAGATCAATAGATTTAAGTTTCTCTCGCTTATTGTTGTTAGTGTTATTGTTGCCAAGAAATAGCGCATAGCAAATGCATTGAAGCGTTTGAGATTTGAGTGAACAGCGTCAATGCGCGTAGCATAGATTGGGAGTGGAGTGCATAGTTGAATGGTTAGTTGTTAGTATTAGGATGCAGTGTTGAATGGGAGTGCACTCGTTTGGGTTTGGGGTTAATGTGGAGTGGCAGTTGCTGTTGCTGTTGCACCACCTCAAATGTTAGAATTGTTATTGTCAATTCACAACCACTACCGCTGTGCCCGATAATTCGCCAATCAATTGTGGCTGCGCTGCAACAACAACAACAATATATGAGCATATGTATTTGTAGAGCACACATTATACCTGTTTTTGCTTCTTTTTTTTGCTTGCTTGCTGCCACACCGATTACGCGATCGCTGATTGTTACGTGTTGCAAGCATAATGTTGCAACGCAAATGTGTAGAATTAGAGACACTACCGTACAGTTAGAAAGCAGCAACCAGTTTGGCAATTGCAGCTGCTTTCATATTGCCTAGCGGCGATTTTGTGCACCGCTTTGTAGGCGGGTGGTGAGTGTGGCAAAAGAGGAGAGTTGCCCGCCGGTTACCACGCTACGATCATAATCATTTGATGTGATAACAAATGGAATCGCTGCAATTTGGCGACGCTTAATACTGGTGGTTTTTCTGTTTAGAAAGTTATATTTTTTGTTGTTGCTTTGAGAGTGCATACATTCACTTAGCTTATTGCCGTTAATTTCACCAGCGTCTGAATGGTAATTAACTATGTATATGCAACGCGTCAGCACACACTGCCACAACCATATATTAATTGTGGCATACAACAACAATTGTGGCAACACAAGTAGTTGATTGACAAGAACACTCGCACCAGCGTCATCACAGGTCTATGGTGTCTATGGTTGTCTATGGTTGTTTGAGGTATATGTGGTGTATCGCTGCTTTAATTGCGCCTGTAAATGATATATACATACATACATATATATCTACTATGAAATATATGTATGTGTATATACTTGCAACACAAACAAGTTCTACGCCATGAAAATTAAACTACTCTAGACTACTAGATTGCAGTTAGAACCACCCAAAACATGCTGCACACTTCAGCGCTCCGTCCCTCAGTACACCAGTAGTAGTAGTAGTAGAACGCAAATTATTCGATAAACTCCCAAGCAGTCACTATATGCTACTTGCCACTTGCAACTAGTTGAGCAGCAGCTGCCTTCAAATGCAATTTTCACAACAATTACAACCGTGTGCTACCATATGTACTCGTATATCTCTACATATATCTCTTCATATCTGTATATGCGTGTATGCTTCCGTGTGTGGCCAAAACCGGGCGGCTGTTGGCTCTCATAATTTGTTATGGCTTATATGCTGAACTCAACGCAACCGATTGTGCAGCAGTAAATCGACGCTAAATTATGTGGCGCTTCTAAAACAAAAAGTGGCGTTGAAAAACGTTTTCATATCAATTGCAAACTGGTTAGATAATGCCACTAATGTCTCAAGTCTGTGTAGCAATCTTTTTGCTGCCGTTGTACATTTAAGTCTTTAAGTTGACCGTGATTGGTTGGTCGCCTTTTTTTTCTATTCTTCTTTGTATTTAGGCGCTCACATTTGCGTATTTTTAATCACCTCAACGGAGGTGCAACTCATACATGAAGTTGGTTGTATATGAAGCGCGTCTAACTGGACTTGAGAACTGGTAACTGGTCGGTAAAGTGGATGATTGTTATTAGCAGCCATTTTGCATTAGTACATTGCCATCTGCAATTGTCTGGTGACAGGCAGTAACGATGTACAATAATACACTTGCATTTCAAAGGCAATGCTGATAAGCATAATTAGCGGTTACTCATACGCCCCGTATGACAGAAAATTTATAATCATACATTTCTCTCGAGTTTATGCAATAAGAATTATAATTAAATAGTAAATTGTTGACATTTAACAATGAAGGAATGCACCTCCTTAATTAACACGCTGTTATTTATTTAATGATATTAAGCATTTACAATAGATTTTTAAGGAAAAATTATGACAATTTTGTATGAAAAAATATTTTATTATAAAAAATTATAAATTATTGTACAAAATATATTTTATTATATAAAATAATTTAAATTTCAATTAATCTCATTCCTTTCTCTCTTCAATTTGTGCAGGTCATTCGCAATGTCACACGAAAATTCCATGATGCCATTGTCAAGTGTGAAGTACAGAACTCGGTTGGCAGGAGTGAAGACAGTGAGACACTGGATATCAGCTGTAAGTAAAAAAATATTTTTTATATTTTTTAGAAATATTTATTAAAAGTAAAAATATGTATTAAAGTAAAAAAATAGTTTCTATATTTTTTTTTTGAGAACTAATATTTTTTAGAAAGAATTCATTAGAGTAAAAAAATATTTATAGTAGTAGTTCAGATCAGTATCAAATATAAATACAAATCTGTTAGGGTTCAAAAATTTCTTGATTTTAATATATTAAAATTATAATTAATTTAAAGAAAAATAATTTAATTAAATTAAAAAAATATAATTATTTAAAAATTTTCAAAATTATTAAATTAAAAAATATAATTATTTAAAAATTTTCAAAATTATTAAATTAAAAAATATAATTATTTAAAAATTTTCAAAATTATTAAATTAAAAAATATAATTATTTAAAAATTTTCAAAATTATTTTAAATATTTTATGTAATTTTTTTTGCATTTTTCCAGATGCACCCAGCTTTCGTCAGCGCCCACAATCGATCGAAGCAGACATTGGTACGTTGGTGTCTCTGGGCTGTGAAGTGGATGGCAATCCGACGCCAGATATTGTATGGATACAGCATCCAAGCGATAGGGTGAGTCAAATTATTAAATAATTTATATTTTTTTTTATTATTTTATTAGCAATTTTGTTTAACAAAAAATATTAAAGTTTTAAATATACTAAATTACAAAAAAAAATATATGAAAAATTTTATATTACTTAATTTCTATTATTATTAACAACTTTTAAAAACAAAAATTACATTTCATTAATTTTTTTACATAGCACTATATTTTGTAAATATAAAAAATTTATAACAATTTCTCCCTGCATTTCCCTTCCAGGTCGTTGGCATCAATTCCAATCTCACCTTTACCGTTAGCAACGAAACCGCTGGCCGTTACTATTGCAAAGCCAACGTGCCCGGCTACAAAGAAATCAGCACCGATGCGTTTGTTTACCTGAAAGGTTCCCCCACCATTTACTCGCCAACCTATCAATTTGGGTGGGTGAGCGACACGGCGCGCATTGAGTGTTCGGCGACATCGGTGCCACGTGCGCGTCACGTCTCGTGGACATTTAATGGACGTGAAATCAGTGCTGAATACGGACACGACTATTCGATACTGGTGGATCCGGTGCCGGGTGGCGTCAAATCAACGCTGATCATTCGTGACAGTCAGGCGTATCATTATGGCAAATACAATTGCACGGTGGTGAACGATTACGGCAACGATGTGTTGGAAATCAATTTGCAGGCACAAAGTGAGTACAATTTCACAATTGCTTTTCAACCATACATATATACCATATACGAGATGAGTGTGTGTGTGAATGGGTGTGTAATTGCGTGCATAAACGTTGCCATGTGGGTGCTGCATTGCTGTTTGAAGTGTGCGTGTGAAATTGAGTTGTGGATTGCTTGATATATTATAGTGCGGTGTCCGCAATACTCACCTGCTGCAGTTATATTAAACATTTAATTAACCTGTTGACGTAGTTGTCTCCAATTGATAGTCCTTTATTTAGAAATAATAACAGTTGTAACGGTGGAGACCATAATAACATAAAAGTTAAATTAATCCAAGCGACAGATTTTCACCAAACTGCCGGAAGGACGTAGGTCCTTATATTCAGTATATAGGGGCTATACTAAATATAAGATTCTGCGTCCTTCCGATAGGAATCCAGGAACCAAATCATAATATTGCCGCACAAATCATCCCAAGCTGTCTTTGAAAACCTACTCCAGATATTGATAAATATCTGCACCATAAATAAGACGGATGGGTGGATATAATAGCATTTAATATATACATATTTGGGTTGTGGGAAGATTGACCTTAGTTATTCTGTTACCAAATCACATTATATAAATTGCAACATTCTCAACTAATTTTAGTAATATATTTATACAAACCGATACATGCGGTATAAAATCAATCGCGAGGTTGCTGGAAAGCCTCGACCGTAGCCACCCATTTATTATATAATGGGTTGAGAATGAAATTATATACACTAAATTTCACGAATATATATAAAACAATACCATTTATTTATTACTATATGCCTTTTTTACAGTGTTTTTCTTTATCATATGTATATTTGTATATAGATTTATTTATTTATTTATAAATAAATTTTAATTTTCTTACTTTCCAATATACAGCATGTCTCTCCACATATCTATGTGTACATCTTCTATTTTCGAACCACATTAGATAGTAATATGGAATTCGCGCAACCATTAAGGAATTCTAGATTTCCTGAAAGTTGAGTTAATTTCATTTTTCTATCTTTCGTGGTTGTAGGTGTGGAGAATATAATCGCTCCATATCACAAAAGCTATCTGAGCATACCTAAACCGAGCTTCTTTCCTTTTTCTTTCCCTGCTGCGCATATTAATTTGGTTCATTCCTTTTAATGTAGTAATATATACTAATATCTATGTAGAGATATATCTATATGGCGTTAATCACCGCGATCTTTAGCGTTACAATCCGATAAGTGCACTTGGGGCAAGAGCGGGACAAGAGCAAGAAGTGCCCTTTCTTCTCACAATGCCCCATGCGTTCAAAATCGACTGTATCATCCGCCCGCTTAGCATTGGCAGCGGATTCCATTACCCTAGTCTCTCTATGGCAAGAGAGCTCACCCTATAGCCCCCCGTCTGTCTAATACCCCTTTTTTTCATGCACGTATAACTCCTAAAACTGCAGGGACCTATATAAACCACTACGATTAGTCTAATTTTATCCGCAGGGAGGTTAACCGTCTGCCAGAAAAAATTGCACCGTCCCAGCAATATTTTTTCTTGACGCAGAGCAGGAATTTAATAGCAATGCTCTTCCCTTTGCTCTCTTTCCCTAGTAATTATTGCCGAGCGAAAATATCGCTCTGGCCATTTTGACTGTGGCTCCCATTTCACCACTAGTTCCTTATCTTCCAGAATATTTACAGATTTTACCCCACCGACAATATTTTCTCTTGGGGAAGGGCACGGATTTTTCTATTCGCCTGTATCTCTGTCCCGTAGCTCTTCTTTACTGGTATACCACCACGGAAAATACGGGCTCTGGGGCCTATGGCCTATGGGGCTCCTATTTCCCTAGCTGTTTTGCAATAGAACAGCCCCACACAGGGCTTGAAAACCCACCTACATGAAGATTCTGGGGTCCAATACTGCGAACCTTCAGTGTAACGTTATACGGTGCTTGCTCTGGAGTGCTATTTGTTGTGGGGCCATCCAAATTGCACCCTCCCTTTTTAATATCGCTCCTAGGCAATAATTTTAGCGGTACCTTTTTACCCTATTAACCCTTGCTTGTGTTACCTCCCCTCATTGCCATAATCTGCCAGCGCCATGCATAGGATAGTCCACATCGTCTATAGGGGCACGAATCCCTTCCAAATACAGCCTTTAGACGCGCGCATTCCCCTTGTAGCGCATCCATGCCATTTTTGCAGGTTGGTAGGTTGCTGTCCTGCCATTCTTAGGGACACACTTGAGGTCCAATCTAATACAGCTATCCATCGTACTCCTTCCTCTACTGAGCAGGCATTCTAGCTGTACCCTAGCAGCCAACCGCATTAGCGGTTTTTGTCATGCTAGCGTCGATATGCTCATTCTGCCGTAGTATTGTAGCCAATTTTAGGCACGGGTAATACTGCCTCCATTTCTAATGCGTCGCCCTTGAGGCCCAGTGCCTTGAGCTTCTCAAGGGTCGTAGAGGTTTTCTTTCGGTAATATCGATGCCGGACGTTTTTGGGGGATTCTATTTAGAGCACTGCATATACACCCTTCCTTTGCTATGCTCCCGCCTTTTTTCCCCATAAACCTCCTGCTTTCATTACTATATTATCCGCTTATTCTTAATAGCGGACCCCATTCTCCATTTCCGGTGGTTGTAGATGCGTAGGTGCTCGTCTACATACTATATGCACCATAGTAGCGGGAGAGCGCCTTTTGGGGGTTCCGTGCTATATTCTGCTGTAGCCTGGCGTGGTTTGATGCAGCTATATTGCTTTCTTTTAGCCAGTGGCTAACGATTGCATGTAAACCAGTACCAAAAGCGCGTAGAATCACCGCTTTTCTGTAAGAAGCATCCGGTATTCTCGGGTTAATCGATACCGTGCTTTATTAGCTGACCCCTCAAACCCTGTATGCATTCACGCATCCATTCGAAAGCTTCTGGTTCGATAGCCGCGCTCGATATTGCGTGGTTGGCCTATTCGATCTGCCACGACGGCTAGTAGTAAGCGGCTACCATTCCAATCCTGCAACCTACGTGAGTAGATTTAATGCAGGAGCGTGCAGCTGGGTTATATTTACAGGGTAGCAGTGGTTGGGAAATTTTTGGCAGCATAGCTATTCTATTATTCATTGCTATTCTTTGTGCTTTTCATTATTTAGTGGTCGATATCTAGCGGATTATGTATACGATTCAGTTCTTTTCTGCAGGCTTTCCAAAAAGGAACATGAATGCATGCATTGTGAGCTCCAGGCTGTGTATAAATTAGGTGCAGATATTATTATCCCTAAATCCGCATATCTGCATCTAATTTATACACTACCTAGAGCCCACAATGCATGCAATGCTATTCCTTTTTGGAATGCAGGCTTTCAGAACTGGATCGTATATATAATCCGCTAGATATCGACCACTAAATAATGAAAAGCACAAAGAATAGCAAGCAGATATACTGCCAAAAATGTCCCAACCACTGCTACCCCATAAATATTACCTAGCTGCACGCTCCTGCATTAAATCTACTCACGTAGGTTGTAGGATTGGAATGGTAGACGCTTACTACTAGCCGTCGTGGCAGATCGAATAGGCCAACCACGCAATATCGAGCGCGGCTATCGAACCAGAAGCTTTCGAATGGAATCAATCATGAATAGGAGGATACAATGCCAGCCCTATTCCAGCACAGGAATGAGCACCTACTGCTTCACCTAGCTAGATCAACCAGGCACAAATCTAAAGGCGGATATATTATGGATAAATGGAGGATTCTACAGGTACCCATACCGAAAGCAGGGAGAAAAAACGAATCTAAAAATAAGCCCTGTACAAGCGTAGGTAAGAAAATCAGGACCCTGCTCTAGAATGAAAACCTAGGCGTGCATTCCAGAATGCATACAGGGTTTGAGAGGTCAGCTAATAAAGCACGGTATCGATTAACCCGAGAATACCGGATGCTTCCTACAGAAAAGCGGTGATTCTACGCGCTTTTGGTACTGGTTTACATGCAAGCGTTAGCCACTGGCTAAAAGAAAGAAATATAGCTGCACCAAACCACGGCAGGTTACAGCAGAATATAGCACGAAACCCCAAAAGGTCGGATTTTTATCCCAGCTACCCCGCTACTATGGTGCCTGTAGTATGTGGACGAGCATCTACGCATCTACAACCACCGGAAATGGAGAAAGGGATCCGCTTTAAGAATAAGCGGATAATATAGTAATAAAAGCAGGAGGTTTATGGGGTAAAAAGGCGGGAGCATAGCAAAGGAAGGGTGTATATGCAGTGCTCTAAATAGAATCCCCCCAAAACGCCCGGCATCGATATTACCGAGAAAACCCCTACGAGCCCTACGAGAACCTCAAGGCACTGGGCCTCTAGAGCGACGCATTAGAAATGGTAGGCAGTATTAAATACCCATGAGCAAATCGACGCTAGTATGCCAAAAATCGCAAATGCGGTTGGCTGCTAGGGTACAGCTAGAATGCCTGGGATGTAAAGGAAGGAATACGAAGCAGCATCTTAGGATTGATAGCTGTATTAGATTGGACCTCAAGTGTGTCCCTAAGAATGGCAGGACAGCAACCTACCAACCTGCAAAAATGGCGTGGGTGCGCTACAGGAGGCATGCGCACGTCCAAAAGGCTGTATTGGAAGGGATTCATGCCCCTATAGACGATGTAGACTATCCTATGCATGGCGCTGGCAGATTATGGCAATGAGGGGGGTAACACAAGCAAGGGTTAATAGGGTAAAAAGGTACCGCTAAAATTATTGCCTAGGAGCGATATTAAAAAGGGAGGGTGCAATTTGGATGGCCCCACAACAAATAGCACTCCAGAGCAAGCACCGTATAACGTTACACTGAAGGTTCGCAGTATTGGACCCCAGAATCTTCATGTAGGTGGGTTTTCAAGCCCTGTGTGGGGCTGTTCTATTGCAAAACAGCTAGGAAAATAGGAGTCCCATAGGCCATAGATCATAGGCCCCAGAGCCCGTATTTTCCGTGGTAGTATACCAGTAAAGAAGAGCTACGGGACAGAGATACAAGCGAATAGAAAAATCCGTGCCCTTCCCCAAGAGAAAATATTGTCGGTGGTGTAAAATCTGTACATATTCTGGAAGATAAGGAACTAGTGGTGAAATGGGAGCCACAGTTAAAATGACCAGAGCGATATTTTCGCTCGGTAATAATTATTAGGGAAAGAGCGCAAAGGGAAGAGCATTGCTAATAAATTCCTGCTCTGCGTCAAGAAAAAATATTGCTGGGACGGTGCAATTTTTTCTGGCAGACGGTTAACCTCCCTGCGGATAAAATTAGACTAATCGTAGTGGTTTATATAGGTCCCTGCAGTTTTAGGAGTTATACGTGCATGAAAAAAAGGGGTATTAGACAGACGGGGGGCTATAGGGTGAGCTCTCTTGCCATAGAGAGACTAGGGTAATGGAATCCGCTGCCAATGCTAAGCGGGCGGATGATACAGTCGATTTTGAACGCATGGGGCATTGTGAGAAGAAAGGGCACTTCTTGCTCTTGTCCCGCTCTTGCCCCAAGTGCACTTATCGGATTCTAACGCGGCATTAAAAGACGCGATAGACTAAAGGTCGCGGTGATTAACGCTATATAGATATATCTCTACACAGATATTATTATATATTACTACACTAAAAGGAATGAACCAAATTAATATGCGTTGCAGGGAAAGGAAAAGGGAAGAAGCTCGGTTTAGGTATGCTCAGATAGTTTTTTTGTGATATGGAGCAATTATATTCTCCACACCTACAACCACGAAAGATAGAAATATGAAATTAACTCAACTTTCAGGAAATCTAGAATTCCTTAATGGTTGCGAAAATTCCATATTACTATCTAATGTGGTTCGAAAATAGAAGTTGTACACATAGATATGTGGAGAGACATGCTGTATATTGGAAAGGAAGAAAGTTAAAATTTAGTTATAATATTTCTATATACAAATATACATATGTATAATAAAGAAAAACACTGTAAAAAGGCATATAGTAATAAATAAATAGTATTGTTTTATATTCGAAACATTTAGTTCATATAAATTCAGGCGCAACCGATTATATAATAAATGGGTGGCATCGGTCCAGGATTTCCACCAACCTTGCGATTGATTTTATACCGCATGCATCGATTTGTATATAATATATTACTAAAATTAGGTGAGAATGTTGCAATTTATATATGTAATGTGATTTGGTAACAGAATAACTAAGGCATTGGTCAATCTTCCCACATCCCAAATATATATTAAATGCTATTCTATGCACCCATCGGTCTTATTTATGGTGCAGATATCTATCAATATCTGTAGTAGGTTTATAAAGAAAGCTTAGGATAATTTTTTCGACAATGTTATGATTTAACACTATAAACGGATGAAACGGGTTCATGGATTTCTATCGGAGAGAGGCAGAACCTTATAAACAGTATATATAGGGGCTACACTGAATATAAGAGTCTGCATCCTTTCGGTCAAATACACTGATTTATCACTAATTCTAAATTTATGGTTTTGCATACGGTTTCACCTATTTTCTTCTTTCTTCATTACAGAAACTATTTCGCCCATGATGATCATCATCGGTGGCAGTTCTGTCGTCGGCTGTGCCATGGTACTCATTATTATTATTATCGTCTACTTCAAGTGTAAGAAGCGCACCAAACTACCACCAGCCGACGTGATCAGCGAACATCAGATTAGCAAAAATGGCGGTGTGGCATGTAAAATGGAGGCCGGCGATCGCACTTCCAATTACAGTGATCTGAAAGTGGACATATCTGGCGGATATGTACCATATGGTGATTATTCAACACACTACAGCCCACCACCACAATATCTCACCACTTGCTCCACCAAATCGAATGGCAGTTCAACGATATTGCAAAATAATCATCACAATCATTTGCAACAGCAGCATATGCAACAAACCCTACAACATCATCAACAAACTCCACCACCACAAACTGTGCCAATGACCTACCTCTCGAATGGCAGCGCGAGCGGCAGCCTCACGAGTAGTATTGTCGGTTCGCGCGAAATACGACAGGACAATGGTCTGCCGAGTTTGCAATCCACCACAGCGAGTGTGGTGAGCTCATCGCCAAATGGCAGCTGCAGTAATCAGAGTACGGCGACGCATGTCATCTCCAGTTCGGTGGCGATGAGTGTGGATCCACGTTACAGCGCCATCTATGGTAATCCCTATTTGAGATCGTCCAATTCATCGCTGCTGCCGCCACCAACTGCGGTTTAAAGCGTTCGCATTAGCAACTTAGAAAGTCAATATAAGCTGTGTAGGTATAATGATGTGAGCATATTGTTTCATAAATAGTCGCATTAGAAATGAAAGACTGATCTCAAAATCATTAAAAAATCGTTTGAATATGGCTAGCTAAGTGGACATAGGGTAAGTGGGGTTGATGTTTCTACATAGTCTAGGCTGTTGTCTTAAATTGGATTGTTTTAAAAAATATTTGCAAATTATTTGGAAATGTTCCGAGTTCTCGATTATTCATTTACACAAAGCTTCTTAATTTTCTGCTTTTGAAGCGTGAATTCCACCGCATATCCTTGAAAATGTCACACACACACACACAATTTCACAAATAAAAGTATTTTACGCCATTTAAGCTCTTTTGAAAATATATTTCCACTATACACACGCACATAATTCCAGCCAGATTAAAATATTTGCAAACAAATTTCTATGCCGGCATTAGCAGTGGTTGCTAGGCTTGCAATTTCTTTGTTTGTGGCATAAATTATGAATGTAAAAGAGAGCGAATCGAATGAATGTGAGAAGTGGCGCGGAAAATAAAATGTATTTTCAAGTTTAAGGTAAAGGTTGCGAAAATCAAAAGAGTGTGTAGCACAGAAATGTAGAATGTGTATGGTTTTGTAGCATGGGATAGGTCGTACGTAAGAAGGCTTTTATGCCAACAAAACTTTTCTGCTTACGAAAGCAGTTAGCAAAGTACATTGAAAGTAATAACACAAGTTTTTGCAATGTTAGCAACTGTAATGAGTGTAGACTGTGCTCGTAATTTTTTTTTTCTCAAAACCTCATAAGAAATGTTACAAAAATTCAATATTTCATTATGTCTGCTAGCATAATTAAATGAAATTATTTAAATGTACGTTTTATAGGAAAAAATACACCAGTAATTTTGATGTGAGCAAATTTTTCTTACAAAAAATATGAAATCTCCATAAAATCATTCAAAAACTATTAAGAAAAAATAATTTGACCCTAAAGCAATCAGCAAAGAAACAAAGCAAACCAACTCTTTCTGAAACCTGAGAAATTTGTAGTAATTATTTCCGATAAATTATTCGAATAATTTTGAAATAAAATTAATAATCTATACTACTATTATAAAGAGGAAAGATTTGTATGTATGTTTGTAATGAATAAACTCAAATTTCAAAAATTCTTTCACCATTGCAAAGCTGCATTCACCCCGAGTAACATAGGCTATATTGATTACTAGAATCTCAACTTTCTGGAAATAGTTCCCAGTAGAGGGTATCAAAAAGAGTCCGTGATGGAGAATCTTAATCTGAAACTGAAAATCGTCTGGAAAGTAATTATCTTCAGAAAGTTGAGGAACGAGCACTCGCAGCTGCGATATGCAATATAAAATCATGACGTTCCCAAAAACAGCTAGAAGTTAGTGAAACCTTGGTTCAATGCTACTTGTCCATTATTCCATCATATTATATCCCATCTATACAGGTTAAAATATGAGAATTGCAAAAATAAATTTTTTGAGGTTAGAACTCGCTCAAAATACTAGCAACCTTATGGAATTTATACAGAAACTTGAGAGCGCACCTTAACCCATTGAGAACATATTTTTGGATGCTACAAAAGAAATCTATCCCTTACTTATGTGTATCACTGGCATTCATTCTTCCATCGGGTAAACGAACAAACCACCGATTTTCCACATACATATACATGTGTATGTACATATGAAGCTGATTGCAGCAAAGTTTACAATTTTAATTACATTCTTTTATATTATATTTGTTCACAAGAAAATTCAAGTGGAAAAATCCACAACCTTTTTATTTTATGTGTGTGTTTTTTTTTTTTGCAAAAATTGTGTTATGAAATTTTGATGCTTTTCGGCTTGGATGAATGCATTTTGCAGGTAAATGAATATGAAATTAATTTCCTTTTAACTCGAGTACTTTGCAATATTTATTGCGAAATGAGAAAAAGAACAAGCATACTGGCAGACTACTTAAATAATATTTTTATAATATTTTGAAATGTACCAAAAGACTCAACAGCTTAGCTGTGTAGTTACAAGACACATGCATATGCAAGTATTTAGAAATGATTAATATTTATTGAAATTCGCAAAATATAAAACCAAAAAGTCCACAAGACAAACACTAAACTGAACACAGATGCAAACGTGCTTATGTAACTGCATACGATCTAAAGCGCATTTCTTACTAAAACGGAAATTAAAAAATATCAAAAAAAAATATTGAAAAAATTCTAAAAAGAAAATTTTGAAAAAAAATTAAAAAATATTGAAAACATATTTCAAACGCTTTACTTTATAAAAACAAAAAAAACAGCAAGAAAAAGCCTAAACATAGCACTGACTAAAGCTATTTAATACAACAACAACAGCTGGTAGTGAGCGTCCTACTATATAAATATTTATACTACTACTGCAGTTGCGTAAACCTAAAAGCCTACAAAATAGCATTTATTAAAACCAATTGATAGGAAATTACAACAAAATAAATAAATAAAATTTCTACTAGCTGAAAAAACGGAAGTATCCAAATATACTGTTATACACTAGTATAATATGTACTACTTCAAATTGTCCAAATTTTTGCTGATAAACTACAAACTCAGTACTCCACATACATAGCATGAGGCGAAATATTTATATAAACATAATAAAACAACAACAACTAGCAAGAAAATTAAAAATCTATATATATTCATCAACTATTTTTTGCTTAAATAAATTTGCATACATGCAGACAGACATGCGTACGAGCATTAGCTGCTAGAGTTTATGTTAAGCATTTGCATTACAATGCCAAAGTACCTGATAGTTTTAAGCTTAAGCTAAGTGCTAAGTAAAGTAGATGTATGCATATGCTCGTGCGTATGTGTTGTAAGTGAAGTAATAAAGCTTTGTTTAGGGAGCCGTTCAAATGAGAGAACTTAGTAGTTTAGAAAGTAAATTTGGTTGCGTTTTGGTTATGCATTTACATAACTATGTAACTATAAAAAAATTCAATATTAATCTATAGCCAAAAAGAAATGGATGAAATATTAAGAAACCGATTTTGAATGTGAATGAAGAACAATAGGAATTATAAAATTTGAATCAATTTTAATAGTTGTTTACATTGGCCTTTGCAAAATCGAAATAAGTCAACCTATTGTTTTGCCAATAACTGTATATACAGAAGCGGCCAATGTAATACCGACAACTAAAAAATTATATTTTTTTTTGGCTTTTTGGCGGCGTTCAAACTAACATCTTGAAGCTTCAACGTTTGTTTCTTGCGCTTACTTCGGTACCGACATCTTTCAAATAATTCCACTTTATATACAATTTAGTATATTTTGAGAAATAATAATTTTTGAAAAGAGATATTAAAAATTATTTTTGTATTTAAAAAAAAAAAATTAAAATTTATTTTCGAAAAAAAAAAATTAAAAATTATTTTTTTTTAAAATAATAATACTTTTTGAAAAGAGAAATTAAAAATTATTTTTGAAAAAAAAAATAAAAATTGTTTCGAATAAAAAAATTAAAAATTATTTTCGAAAAAAAAAAATTAAAAATTATTTTTTTTTAATAAAATTTTTTTTTTTTAATAATAATAATTTTTGAAAAGATAAATTAAAAATTATTTTTGAAAAAACATTAAAATTTATTTTCGGAAAAAAAAAATAATTTAAAAAAAAAAAATTTAATAATAAAATAAAAAATAATTTTTGAAAAAAAAAAAAAATTATAAATTTTGAAAAAAAAATTTGAAATAATAATTTATAAATTTTGAAAAAAAAATTAAAAATTATTTTTGAAAAAAAATTAAAAATTATTTTCAAAAAAAATAATAATTTTTGAAAATAATAATTTATTTATTTTGAAAAAAAAACTATTTTTTTTACATATACACAAAATACTCTCCCGAAAATTTGTTTTTCAAAATCTCCGCTTGTTTGAATATAGCTGTATTTCTTGTGCTTGGCTTTAAAATTTACCAAAAATTTATAAAACTGTAAAATAATTATATTTCAATAAAGAAAAAAGATTTCAAACCTACACAGCCACTTGTTATATGAATAACGCTATTCTGAATCTTATACTTAAACATATGCTCCAAATATTACCTAAACGAAAAGCGCTTCGTCATATTAGTGTCTTAAAAAAAAATTATTTAAAAAACGAAAAAAATATTGAAATTAAACAAAAAATTGCTGAAAACAATTTAATAACTGTAAAAAAATATCTACATGTAAAAAAGTGTATTAAATATGCTGCTGGCAAACGCAGTACCAGTGAATAATTTAAATGTTGCTTGTATGCTTAAGAAAACTGCTGACTTTTGCCACAGAGCGACAAGTTAATTGAAGTATTTAACGAATTTAGTTGTTAACATTTCAATTAGTAAGTCAAATCAATATGTATTGTACATATAGTAATTACAATTAAGGATTTTTGTAATTAAATTAATGAATTATTTTGACGCTTTAAATTAGAATATATTTATATATATATGTATCTACACATATGCTAAGTAATCGTTTAAGTGACTATGTTGTAAATTTAGCGTAAATTTTTTGTTTGTTTGTAAAGCGTAAATGAACTGCGAGTGTTTGATGAATTTCCGCTTTATTTTCTCGAACTATTCAAGCATTAAGTCATTCATTCACATTGTAAATCATTCATTAATATTATTGTGCATTCATTCATTCATGCAGATAATTTGTAAAATTCATAAACACACACACATTCACACACATATATATACATACATACACACACGCATGCATAATGCTCTGAAAAATAAGCCTGTATATTCCTAATTTGCATTGATTGATGATTATAGTATTATTACTTAGCTTTAGGTTTTTATATGAGCTTAATAAAATTAAAAAAATAAAAAATAAATTAAAATAAAATAGATTACAAATTAATTAATGAAAAGTGTATATGTTAGTGCAGACATTGCAGATAACGCTAATATAAGTAAGTGCATACAAACATATGTATTTTTATAGTATTTTAATAGCAATTTAAGTGTTTTCGTGCAACAACAAAAAATGCCAATAGATTTAGCTATGATTTATGTGTACTATATAATGTGCGTAAAGAAATATTGATAATTGAAAATAATTTAATGCATTGCAACGACTTTATACTTACATAGTACATATACTACACTTGTATACAAAACACGATTGCTTATAGGCCTAATTCTAAATATAAGTACTTGTATACTCATTGTATATTGAACTGCATACTCACACATAAAGCATACACGCCTAATCAACACAACACACACACACATTTATAAATACATACATACATACATACTATACAGTTACATAACAAATGAGTTTACTGCTAAGCAAAAATTGTATGAAAAAGATGAAATTAATAAAATTGAGAAATTAAAAATCATTTGACTGATATTATCCTATTCTAATAAAAGTTGATTGCAAGCAGAGCAGGTAAGCATAAAGAATTCTATACATACTGACATACATAAAATAACCATTTGAGCAGAAATATTGGCAGTGCACATAATCCCGAAAGATAATGAAGAATCAGCTAATGTGCTGCCCCTTTGCATATGCAACGCTATAATTATTATTATTGGTGGGTGGGTTTCGAAATTTGAAAAAAAAAAAATAATTTATTCTTATTAAGGGTCTATAACAGTGTGACATGTTCAAAAAGTCAAATTTTTATTTTTTGCTTATTCGTTAGTTTATACTTTCAAAAATATCCTGTGAAAGCGGTAAGGTCGTATCTTGAATAGCTTTTGAATGACAGCGTTCTAAAGAACGATCACTCACAGTTATGATTTGTTGAAAATTGTCAATTTGGCATTTATAAAACGACCAATTTTTTACCTAAAAAATCGATTTTTTTTCAGAACTACGCTATTTTGTCAATTTTTGATATTTTTCAATAATAGTAGGTCATTGTATAGGGCATATATTTAACTTTAATAACGTTTTTCAATTTTTGTGTTTCAGTTACTCATTCGGTCTTTTTTTGGCACCTCCCAAGACAGCCCATAACTCCGTTATTTTTTAATATTTTTGTAAAAAAAAATCTTAAAATATAGTTGAATGTACACCTTGTTATGTCCAAAAAACTTCGAAACATTCGATCGAGTACTTTCTTTAAAAAAAATGCACAAAATTTTTGGTACTGGTATAGTCCCTTAAATAGTACAATATTTTTTAAAATATTATCCAAAAATAGCAAATCAATCCGTGTAATATTTTAAGAGATATACCCTTTGGAAGTTCCGTCCATCAGGCCACGTTAGTTAGTTTTTCAAGTCGGTGGACACGATAACTCAAAAAGTTATGAAGCGATTTTGCTCAAATTTTACACGCATCTTTCGAATAACATTGCCTAGTTAATGGATGGAGGATTTTTTTATATTGCTATTATAACCATTTTTTCGAGCCAATATTTGAACAAAAAAGTGAGTTTTTTGGTTTAAATTATGTCAATAATTCAAATTTCAATAGTTTCTTTCTTCCTTAGTTCATTAACTAGATTTAACCATCTACTACCGAAATATTTTTGGTTTATTGTTTTTAGATGAACCAATCATCAGTTATGATGTCCAACGCAAGAGCTATTTTTTGGACACATCATGGGAGATGAGGTGCCAACGGCTGAGTTTTCGAAATTTTGAAATAAAATTTTCACAAAATACTCTTTAAATATGTATCTTTGATACGCTGAATTGTTTAAATGAAATATATGATTGTATATATGAAAAAAAATTGTAAAAATTCCCTTGTTTTTAGCCTATGAAACCCACCTGACCCCTTAAGGGTTGTATGGCTTCAAAAAGTTAATTTTTATTGTCTTTTCAATTTTACAACATCTCTAGAATATTATACTATGATTTCAAGTCGATGCGATTAATAATTTTGGGGATACAGATCTAATTTTGATCAGGTCTTCCAAAATTAATTTACAAGAACTTAGAAGAAGGATTACGTGTTTCAATTTAAACTCAGCATAAAATCACAGAAGAAAAAACTCTTCTAACTGGAATGAAGACATCCATTTTACTGCTGAAACGTCGCAGAACGACGGATAACCTCATATTCGGTATAAGAGGGCTGTAAACCAATTGCTACTACTACTATTGGATCAGAAATCTATCCTTAAGGGAATTATACAGTAATTAATGATATTATATTCGAAAGTAAACAAGCTATCGCATTCAAAATGGTATTTTATCGGTGGTATATCTGAGTGCCCAATTTTATATTAAAAAAAAAGCATTTATACCCAGTAAACAATAAAAATAATGAGTTTGTTGTGAATAATATAAAAAATATTTAAATTATTTCACATAACACATTCAACACACTCAACTATTTCAAACAACTACCAACACAGTACCGAACACAGTTATCGTTAACAGCTCCGCCCATAATTACTGCTACCCAACAAAGTGGCCGACACGCATCGGCTATCACCCGCCAAGTGCGCGTGCTACTCAGTTAGTTTTTAAGTGTCAATCACTTGTTTGTTTATGTGACGTAACATAAAGTTTGTTGATAAGCGTCTAGGGTATGCTTTTTAACCCCCT
This sequence comes from Zeugodacus tau, assembly GCA_031772095.1. Taxonomy (NCBI): domain Eukaryota; kingdom Metazoa; phylum Arthropoda; class Insecta; order Diptera; family Tephritidae; genus Zeugodacus; species Zeugodacus tau. Next base: position 39,255,296 of record CM062650.1, on the reverse strand, counting down.
TTGCTACGCCTTGAACCGCCTACTACGACTACCCTTCGGCACTGCGCACTCCTACATACACATACACACAAATGTGTGTGCCTAGTAATATTAGCCACGTCATCTGGTGACACTGACAAATATTTAACCCAAACAATAACAACAACAACAACAACTACAACAATAAGGTGCATGGCAACATGCTGCACTTTCACCCGTCGCACTTGGAAAAGCGATTTAGTAAATAAATAAATAGCTAAGAGCAACCGTCAAGGGGCAAGCAGTAGACGGCTGGCAACGCGCAGCGCGCAACAAACTAGTAAAAAAGTTGAGAGCACTGAAACCACCACCCGCTAAATCTACAAATAAACAAAAGTTCACTTAGTCAGCGCTAATCACCCTCGCACGCATTCAGGCACCGCACCGCACCGAGGAGTACGGCGAGCAAGTGAACAAAACTGTAAACTTCCGGTTATGCGTCACCAGATGCAAGCAAATAAAGCTGATTGCCAGCTGTTCGGCTACTTTGGCTGGCGGCAAATTTCAAGTTCGCGTGCTGATCGCTATTAGAAGAGTTCAGTTGCATTCAACAACAAATATTTTTGTGGCAGCCGTGGGAGGTTGAATACACCCCCACTAGATAACTTCTAATCAGTGGCAAAGAGTCAATGCTCCGGCGTAAAAACGTTGCGCGTTCGTTTGCGTTTTCGTCAATCGTTTAAATGCGCGCTCTTTCGTCCCTGTCAGCTGTCATTGGCATTGCAACCCACTTTCATTATTCTACTTTGGATTTTGTTTTTGTTAGTGAGTAATTACTCACTTTTCGTTCAAATGTCCAATTTATTAAAAAAGTATGAAATACATAATTATAATAAATACACGGTTAATGAATCATAATCCGAAAATTACACCACGCACAAGCTATTTAAACTATTTTATTAGTTGTTCATAAAAAAGGAACACTTAATTTGTTGAGTAAAAACAATTTAATTATTCAAAAATATAAAGGCTGTCCCTGTGAATCCTTTCTTGATGATCTATTCCGTTTTGGAAATGATTGCGAGGTTGCCAATATGAACGGTCGCACAGACGGATGGATGAATGAATGGACATATAGAGGGATGTACCAACAGACCGATGGATGGATGAACGGACAGACAGATGGACAGACGGACGGACGGACAGACGGATGGATGATGGACGGACATACGGATGGATGGACGGACAGATGGATGGATGGACGGACAGACGGATGGATGGACGGACAGACGGACAGACGGATGGATGGACGGACAGACGGATGGATGGACGGATAGACGGATGGATGGATAGACGGATGGATGGATGGATGGATGGATGGACGGACAGACGGATGGATGGATAGACGGATGGATGGATGGATGGATGGACGGACAGACGGATGGATAGATAGACGGACGGATGGATAGACGGACGGACAGAAGAATGGATAAACGGTGAGAGAACCGAACATAAAATATACGCAAATCTTTACACTGGTTTTAGGTGTTACAAACAACCACAAGGTGAACTAAACTTATTTTCCGAGAAAACAAAAATGTTGACGTTTAAACATGAAAACAATTCAATATACGATATGGTTAATAAAGGAAACGAAAAATCGTTCGCTTTGAAATTTCTCAAAATCGAGTTAAGCTGCAAATATTTTATAATATTTTTTTTAACAATAATATTAAAAAAACTTCAATGAAAAAATTTAACAACAATATACAATATATTTTTTTAAAATTTTGACACTAAAATTTGAGAACAATAAATGCACAATTCTTGTATGAATATCAATTTGGAATATCACTGAAATAAATCATTAAATAATTTTTTACACTTTACTGAAGAACGCTCATCACTGCAGAGTTTGTTAATTTAAAATGCCCAAGAAGCAACATTGAAATCTCTACCACTTTTTTTTTATTTTAATCCACCGGTTACCTCGATCGCTGAACCATTTACATATGACGACTTCTCAGACGCCAAGAATGCAATGACTTCGGCAATCTCCTCAGGGCGTCCCAGGCGACCCATTGGACAACGCCGCATAACATCTTCCTTAACCTTATCCGGCACCACTTCAACCATGGGCGTATTAATAAAGCCAGGCAATATCGCATTTACACGTATGCCAAACTTGCCAAATTCCTTGGCCGCAATTTCCGTAAGTGAAATGACACCAGCTTTTGTGGCCGCATAATTAGCTTGACCGGGATTACTGATGCGTGCCACAATACTCGATATATTCACTATGCTGCCATTACGCACATGATGTTCAATCATGGCGCGCGCAAATTGTTGAGCCATCATGAAGGTGCCCTTCAAATTCACCTTGTACACATCATCATAATCCTTCTCGGTCAATTTGAGCAGATAACCATCGCGTGTGATGCCCGCTGAATTGACGACAATCGAAGGTGGTTGCTTGAATTGCGCAATGGACGCAGCAACCGCATTGCTAACGCTCTCCAATGACGCCACATCTAGCTCCAATGCTACGACATGATCTGTGCATAGTGAAGAAATGTTTAAAATATTTAGCATACTTATAGGCTTATGCAGATACTCACCAATGCCAATGTCTTTGGCTGTCTGTTCAGCGGCTTTCAAATTGTGATCAGCTGCGATCACTCGAGCGCCATCTCTTGCTAGCACACGACAGGTGGCGCGCCCAATGCCAGAACCAGCGCCTACAGAAAATTACATGCCGTACATGTGTTTGTGTGTGTGTGTGATATTTAACACATGTGCCGGCAAAGCGCAGTGCGAATTGCATCAAAAGTAATGAAACAAAATAACAATTTATTATAAACATTATATAAACGATGAATGCGATAAGAAATTAAATTAAATTTTATTTTTTTGCTTCAATTAATTTTCAATACTCACCAGTAACAATTGCTAATTTTCCCAGCAACACCATGTTGGAGTCCAAAAACAATGCTCAGCTGATCGCACTCGTAAACAAATGTAAGAAGACCAAAACAGGTTTAACTCTTACGTACGTATGTATGTATTCGTGTGTGTGTGTATATATTCGGTGAACACTCCCACTTAAACGCCACGAATATTCTATTATAAAATGTAAATAAATGCCGAAAAACTTTGCCAAAAACGCCAAACGATAAAAATTATGGGTTGACACATACAACACAACAACAACAATAATACACGACGGCAGATATTGTTTTATAAAAGTAATCGCAAAAAGCACAAACAAACAAATCGCAGTGCAAAGCTCAAATTTTGGCGACAAGAACTCAAACAAAACACGCGACAAGCGTACCAACAATCAACCAAACACCCGAATTCGGAACGGCACGAGTGTCGAGTACTTTAGTAGATGGCGAATTGTCAACTGAGCGACTGTAGCTATTGCTAACCAATATCAATCACAGAGATAAGCTGCAGTACGGCATAAACTTTTTGTAAAATCACTCACTCACTCACTTATTCTTTCGGTATATAAGTAGCTTATTACTCAATGTGTGATATATTTGAGCTTTTTTCTTTGAGTTATTCATCAAAATGTGCTTTAATTAATACACAAAATGCCCAAATGTATGCTATGAAATATTAGTGTCAAGTATTGAGCATAATAATAATTTCTTCCAAGTTAACTCAAGAGCTGTAAACCGATCGACCGATGTGTTCTTAAGGGATCAGGTGGGCTTCAGAGGTTCAAAATAAGGGTATTTTTTTAAAACAATTCAGCGTATCTAAGATATAAGTTTAAACAGCGTTCTGTGAAATTTTTGTTTAAAAATACCATAAACTCAGCCGTTGGCACCTCATTTCACATGATGTGTCCAAAAAAAATGTCTTGCGTTGGACATTATAACTCAGGATTGGTTAGTTAATGAACGAAGGAAAAAGAAAATGTTGAAATTTGAATTTTTGACATAATTTAAACAAGTACATAACTCCCTTTCGCCATATATTTGCTCGAAAAAAATAGTTATAGTAACAATATAAAAAAATCCTTCGTTCATTAACTAGATAATGTTATTTCAGAGATGTGTGCCAATTCGTTTCCTGTGTCCACCTGTGTTCGTGTACACTCGACTTGAAAAAAAATAGTTTTGAGATAAATATTAATCAGATTGATTTGATATTTTTAGATAATATTTTAAACATATTGTACTATTTAATAAGACAATAATTTTATTTTTTTCAAAATTTCAAACCCACCTAACCCCTTAATTTGATAACGCAGTCTCTGTGATTGATAGCACTGAATATATAAAATGGGTTTGTATATATTTTTTGATTACATTCGCATGATTATGGAATATGTAAAAGAGTTTTGTTCACATAACTGTTTTTGTAACACCATAAACTATTGGAGATAGATATATATATATATGCATAATCATTTGGTATGTACATTAAATGAACAAGACAATGAGAGAACTAAATCTCCGTGAACCTAATAGTTTTTCAGAGAATCATAGTAGAAGGGACATCTATGTAAGTAAAAATTCCCACAAACTTCTAAAACTGTACCAACAAAACCTACAGCAAAAAATGCATTTATCGACAATGTGAAAATTCGTTCAGGTCCACATTAGGCCTATAACTATATTCTGCGATTATTTTCAAAAGCAGACCCGATAACAGCAACAGATCAGAATTTTGAAGTGACCATGAAATATTAACTCAGCCGCATTCTTCAAACGTGTTTGGACTTTTATTTCTGCCACTACAACAACAATAACAGTAAAAAAAGTGAAAACTTGTAATAACAAAAACAAATAAAATGTGCTGCCTGCTGAAAAACCTTAGGAACACTCATTTTAATCGACAAAGGATGCCTATGCCCTCTATTTTTTAGTTACATTTTGCTAATATTATAAAGATTTGGCAATTTCCATTTCATAAGGGATCGAAATCGGTAGTACCCACACACGGAAAATGAACACTCCTTACTGCCTATAGCTGATCTTATTATATTACAAAAATATCGGTCAATCTGCGAGATATCCAAATAAAATTAAGTGAACGCCTTTTCAACATAATAATAAGTCCATGAAATATTTATTTTTATTAAATAAAAAATAGATTTGTAAGAAATAGAGACGTTAAAAATAAATTCACTAAGAGGAAGGACAGAGAAATGTTTATCGCAATCATAGTGTATTGTAAAAAAATATGGTATAGTATTGTATTTCTCAAATTTCACCTCACATCGCATCACATCACATCACATCATATCAAATCACATCACCTCACCTCACCACACACATCACTACCCATGGACGCATCACACACAGCACCTAACTTAGCTCACCAGCCACATCACATCATATCACATCATATCATATCACATCGCATCACATCACATAACAACACCTCACATCACATCACCTCACCTCACCACACACATCACTACCCATGGACGCATCACACACAGCACCTAACTTAGCTCACCAGCCACATCACATCATATCACATCTTATCATATCACATCATATCATATCACGTCATATCACATCACATAACAACACCTCACATCACATAACAACACCTCACATCACATCACTACCCATGGACGCATCACACACAGCACCTAACATAGCTCACCACCCACCACACCACAAACCATTTAAAGATATCGATCCGAACGGGAACACTCTCTATTCGCTTCTATCCGTAAACCAAGAGGTTCAGTCGTTATATCCACGTTTATCTCTTTACAAGGATTCGCAGTCCGTCCATCAACAACAATAAGGATACGGAGAAGTCTTTTCGCGCTGTGTGTATGTGTGTGGTGAATCCCACAAATCCAAAGATTTATAAATAATTTTAGAAACAATATTGTAAATTGAATAAAAAATTTGGCTTATAATTTCAGTGAGAGTATACAAGTGTCACATGAAGAATATTCAAAAGAGAAAACAAAAACAATTACATAAGTTAAGAAATCTAATATCCGTTTATTTTGTTGAAAATTGTTAAAAAATCCGTTCCCCCTTACACTTTATCAAAATATGCACTTGTATTCTCCGTCGCTCAACCGATTTGATGAGCAATTTTTTTGAAATAACGCTTTGGCTGCTTCAACAGCTGTCGTCGTATAATACGTTGAATTTTACGCCAAGGACGCTTTTTCGAACGTTCATCGTCAGCAACCCAATCGTCCGCATCCTCATTGTACACCTGTCCGACTGAGCTGGCACCAGCATTCTCCATTAACTGCAGTTTACCGCTGTCAATAAGTTGCTGCAATTGCGCTTTGTTGAGCTCAACAAGCTTGTAACCAATTGGTTTATGCGCGTCATCAATTTCTTCATCGTCTTCTTCGCTCACTTCCATATCCGTTTCTTCATCCGCTAATTCTTCGTGGTCTGCTTCGTCCAATGAGAATTGTGACACACGTAATAGCACGAGCGGTTTTTGTAATGGTTCTGATTGTACAGCTAAAGGACACTTTGGTTTCGCACTGGCATCCTTCATGAAGGCAATGTGGGATATAGTTGCGGCGTTTACTGAAAAGTTTATTCTGTTTTGTTTTAATTTATCATTAATGCTTTAGAAATATTCAATTACCATCTCCTGTCAGCGATCTAAGAACACAAAGCACTAATAAAAGCCACACACAATTTCTTTTATACATATTTTTCTGTTTTTTGTAATAAATTTATTATTATTATGAAAATTATTTTCCACGGTGTTGTTCCATTCACCTTTAGTAGTCGTTTTCAAGTGAGAATCAAGCGGTACGTTTACAGAAATTTATAGAAATTCAATAAATAAAGTTCTATTCATATTTTTGCAAATCATGTTCTTTGCACGTGGTTCAAGTACTCAATCGGATACTTGTCTCTGTATTTTTACATTCAATTGTGGTACGTGTAATAACGCATGTTTAACACTTGTAAGACAGAGCTGTCAAATTTTGGCCACTGTTATTCTATGATTTTACTATATAAAGGTTGGCGACTGTAATTTCACGACTCATATATGTATGTATGTACACATATTTCAGTTACTTATGAAACAATGTACTTGTATTTTACGTAAATGTAGTGGTGGTTATTGACCTATATTTACGATAAGATTAAGTAGCAATCAAGTCAATTATAACATTGAGTATCTTACAGATTGCGTTAACTTTGAATATTTTTCTTTTAATATTTTTATTTTATTCTGGAATATACGCAGGGCAACAAACATTTTGACCTCACCGAGAGAGAGAAAATCTCCAACCGACCTAAATAAATTGTCCTAACAAGCGGAGGCCCAGGAAACGATCTGCTTCGATGGGGTAGAAACAAAGAGAAAGGACTTTTAGCTGATTAATTAGGCATGCCAAGAGGTGGTTAGAACCATAAGGGTCATCCTTGCATGCAGAACATATATTGGATATTAGATAGGATTTTAAACTGATATAGCATCCAGAACGAAGTTGCTTCAACTCCAACAATAGCCGGTTCTACTATACATAGCGGTATTGACCTGGATTTTATCTGGCCTAAGACTTTTATATCGGCGATCTAAACCTGTTTGGATCGGTTAGTCATAGATTAATTTTGCAGAATTCCTTCGTAACCGATTTTGTTAAAAATTGCAACCGTTCGAATATATCACGAAAATTTAAGAAATTATGCTGGATAGCCGCAAAATTAAAGTGAAAGGATCGCGTAGGATTTTTACAAATTAAAGTGCACTGGGTGTTATGGTTGTCGCGTTTCTTGAAATATTGATGATAAAGAAAAAGAGAAAAACGAGTCTCCTCATCCACAATTTTCATGAGATTTGTCCCGCAGCCATTATTTGGTCTTCCCAAAAATCAAAACTGTCTCGGTGAAAAAATATTTTGCTTCCGCTCGTTCATATTAATAATTAATAATTAGTTAAGGGAAATATCTTCATAAAGCTTGACAATAATATTCTCACTGAATAACAAAAGAGCAAGAGGGCGAAATGGAATAATTACCACGTCCTAAAATCTGTATGTTTCAAATATACATACATACAACTTCATCCGCAATTAAGTTAAGTTAAATAAGACACAGAGCGATAGAAATGTGAGATTAATTTTTTTGAAAAGTGGGTGTGGATCTGTTCTTTAGATTTTATAAACATATAATTTTCAACAGCCTTTTCATTAAAATTGTGTGGAAACCAAACTACTATGAGTTCAAAAAATCGCTAAAACAAAACAAAAAAAAAATAGTTAAAATGTTGATAAATAGGAATACATCCATAAGCTGAATCATAATTGGTATATCATCATATCAAGATATCATATGATATCTTCTTAATATAGTCTTTTCCCAAACATACAAAACTATTTCAAAGCAATCTACTCGATCTTTCTCTAGGTTACACAAGCACCAAGAAGAACGACAAAACAGGATATAGACCATATAGCTTAGCTAGTATTTGGCAAACTTCTTCCTGACTTCAAAATAGATTTGTTGCACCCTAAATCATATGAAACACAAGTCATGTTTTTACACCTGCGATTATAGTTGTTTTCAACAAGTGAATTAAATGATAAAACATCTAAAAAGGAATATATACTGATTTTTATCAACCCATTCCTTATGGTAAAATAATAAAATATTATGTCTACAACTTTGCTTCCCCCGTTTTCCAATAGATGTCTCCAGGGTCAAGCACTGGTCGATTAAATGGATAAAATCGTTATATATCGATCTTGGACATTTATGTCAACATTAACCCAACAAAATATTTGTAGAGATCTGTTTACATGCCAAACTTATTCTCGACATTTGCGGGAAATTTTGTTTATATGTTTTAATTCCAAGAAAAATGCGGCTGAGGCTCATCGGCATTTGTAACCGTTTTTATACAAAAAAAAACTTAAATTTACTGCAGAAGCAAAGTTTTAGACCTAATATATCACTTAGAATTTATGCCATATTTTATCAAATGATTTTCGTATTTCTCGTACTTTCGTGCACATGAATTAAAATGAATTCAATTGAAATAATTACGATTTAGCGCGACTTCTTGTGAGGTTTCGTAATGTTAAATAGATAATTTAAAAAAAATAAATAATTGAAGCAATAACAAACTCACCCTTTTCCGAACAAAATGCAGCAAATGTTATGGAAGCGGGTACATCAGTGTTGAAATGAAGTCCTGGAAGAAATAAATAGAAAATGTTAAAATAATGTAATATGCATTATACTCGAATAACATAATGTAACAATTGTTTAATATTTTTACTAAAAAATAAGGTAGTAAATAAAAAATAATTTAAAAAATATAGGAATAGCAAAGAAATGGTAAAATTGTTTGGAAGAATGGAAGTTAAAAATCGAACAGTTCCTGGACGAGTTTGTCAAGATTTGAAGTTCTACCACATCGGAGATCGGCAACTCAGGAACTGTTGTTATTTAATAGACTTTGAAAACCATTTTAAATAACGATGAAATTTATACTCTTAATACACTATTACAACTCAACTTCATATCAGTAGTAATTGTATTATTGGCTATTAACCATAAATATCATAATAAAGAGCTAGTGCGGTTGTTCATCGGGTAAAAACTGACAACTCATTAACTGTTGAAAAAAATAAAACGTGTTAACAAACCATTCTAAGCTACTTGTAGTGCTTCAAAGTTTAGTTGTTTTAAAGTTGAGTTGTTAAAAAACAAATGCAACTGAGTCAAATTGTAAATAGTAATAAAATTTTAAATATTTCGGAAAAGCTATATTACCTAAATCAGGTGAAGCGATGAGTATGAAACAAATATGTTAGAATATTAGTATATATTCGTCTCGTACTATGCTATAAGTCGGATTAGTTTTCGAATCTTTATAAAATCATCAATTACGCCAGCAGAAACCTGTCTCTACAATACGAAAAAGTATTTATATTCACTTTATATAGACGATAACGAACCCAATTCGAAAATATTTTGCACCCACCACTACATAAAAACTTCACTTTTACTCTAAAAATTGTTAATTTATTTAAGTTTTAATACAAAATAATAAATAAGTTAATCGCAACATTTCCAGAGCATTTCATTATACACTATAATGCAAGATTTCGACTCCTTTCTATAGCATTTACTCATATGTACGTGTATTGAACACACTTTGATTGATTGCTTGAATTTAGTTGTTGACACGACGTCTTTTGCCGCCAACCTTGCGCCTGCGTACACGGTTGATGCGTTTCTTCTGCACGCCGCGTCGCTTGTTTGGCCGGTTGCTAGTGTTCAGCATCACCTTCTGACCGTTCTTGAAGTATTTGCGATATTTCGCTGGGATGCGCACTGTCACCATTTGACCCTTCTTACCGCCAGGGCGACGAAGATTCACACGTGCTGGAGCTTTGGAAGCCTTCGATTCCGAAGTGCCGCGGATCTCCTGATCTGTCACAACATACTCTTGTGCGCCGGCAGCGAGTGCTGCTTGCAATTCCTGTTCATCCACCGCAGCTGCAGCGTCTTCCAGCGCCTGTTCCTCATGACGTTCGAGTGGATCGTTACGTCCGGATGATGTGGGTGAGGTGCTGATTGTACCCGTTGCTGTTGGTATGGAACCGGTGGAGGTGACTGTGGTGTATGATGGTGAAGTGCCGTATGTTGGGGAACCAGTGCCAGTGCCTTGACCGCCGGCAATGATAATTGGAATGACGGGCTGTTGTTGTTGTTGACCGAACATGTTCTTAAAGAGTAAGAATTTCTTCAAAAACAAACGGCCACTGGAGGCGTTCGAACCCTTATTAGGCGCGGCATTTTCATTGGCATTAGCATCGACATCGGCTTCGGCGTCACTTTCATCCTCAACATTTTCGGTGTTGCGAGCTTCTTTCACATCAACGGCAGAACGGAAGCGTGGGAAAGCAGCGCGTTGACCTAAGAAATAATTATATTTTTAATAATTATATATAATTTAAATGCAGATCGCTGTGGAGTACATACCTTTGGCGGGTTCTGGCTCTGGTTTGGGTTCGGGTTCAGGTTCGGCTTGGGCGCACAGCACCAAGGCAGCCAGCAGGACAAATACGAATGCGTTATACTTCATTTGGAACTACTTTTCCTACGCCGTACGGTAAAAGAACTTTCCAATGTATGTGATCGGTAAGAAAGTTAAATGAACTTTGATAGATAATCGAGCCCAGGGAGTCGCTTTTATACGACAGCTTAGAATAATCGATATGCCACTGTATAAGTAACGGGCAATTGCCAATTGCCAATAAGCAATGACAGAGCATTTGCGGCGTCTAGTTACAAGAAATAACTACCATTATACCGCGCTTTCGAGGCGCAACAATGGATCTTACATACCATACAGTCGAATGTTGGCTAGGGTACCACTCCAAGTGGACAAAGCTATGTACTCGCGCTTAGATAGAAAAAAATCTGCTTTATTTGAAAAATAAAAAGCGTGCAACGAAAACAGTTAGATTGCCAACAGCTATTTGCTTAGTACGCGATCACAATGTGTATAGCACAACAACAACAACCATAAGGGCCTTAGTGATAGATCACCCCCTTAACAGCTCATCTAGCAATTATCGGCAATGACAACGGCTCACATGTGCGTCGCTTTCGGATGAAATTCATTACAAATGTGCCGAAATGCGTGCAAAATATATTCAAATTCGTAGGTCCCATTCATTATTGTTTACCTTTTCTTCACGTTCAGCATTGAAGTATAAAGCGAAGCAAGAACAACAAGTCACCAGCCCCTTGTTGGCTGGCAAACCTTGACGAGCATATTTGTACGCACATATGTACATACATACATATGTATATGTATAAGTAGTTCAGCAAAGTAACGCCTGAATGCATAAAGCACTTGAGATAATTGAAGAAATCTCGCACAGAAATTATAGAAGTGCAGAAATGAAAAAGTGAAATTCACGCATGCGTGTACACGAAAAAGTGGAAGAATTCAAATGAAAGCAATAAATATTCAATGCTATAGTACAGTGTAAATACTTGCTCAAATCATTCGAAATTTCACTTGTCTACCATAGAAGTTTGATTGAAAAATGTTATACATCACTTAAAGAAGAGGAAAATGTGGATTTTACTAATATTTTTTTCTTTTCAGTAATTTTAATCTAGTATGTAATATACTTATGACTAAAATAAGACCAATTTCGAAATTCGAAGTTAAATATTCCTATTTCAGGAGACTAAGTGCGAAAAACGCAGAAAAATTCTTTTAATATTTCAACTCTTAAGCTTAACCTTTTGAAACAATTTAGTCGAAAAATCGGTGTTACCGTATAAGATAATTATACAGCGCACGCTCGAAAACGTGAACTAGTAAAACCAGTAAGGGATATGATAGGAAATGCAATTAAGTCAGTTTAAGACAAGTCAGAGAGGGTACACTAGCAACATTGGCGCTGGAGTGGAAACGTGTGGGTAGTCCGTGGTCCACTTGCGCTAGAGCGCTGGACACACAGCTTTCCAGTGAATTCGCCAAACGCTGGAGAACAACTAGAACCTGCGCAGTAGCGAAATCTTTCTGGCACGCAGTGGATCAAAAACGGTCCTTACAACTGCTATCGCTTAGTAAGGCTCATCTCTCCGTAATCATTGGGGTGCTTACTAGTCATTTCCCAATAGGCACACACGCGGTGAGGCTAAGGATCAAGTCAAACGCTAGTTGCCAAAGCTGTTTGGAGGAAGGCGAAGAGAAATCATGCAAGGAAGTCTTTCAATGTCCAGCATTCGCCAGACGTAGGTTAAAGCACCTCGGTAGGTACATCTTCGACGAACCAAGTGAAGTGACTGCAATCGACATTAGCCGAATTAAGAACTATATCACAGAGTCCAAGCGCTTTGTCGTATCATAAGGATCGTCGGTTGATACATTTGGAGTTTTCCGGGTGTCACAAAGGATAGTCGAATCAGTCTAAGTGAGATTCTCAACAGGTGCGAAGATCTACGCCTTAACCTAACTTAACCTAACCATTAACATTCATTCACATCTGTTGATCGACGCCTCATAACTAGCCAACTGTACAGTGGAACTTCTCTGACTCGAATCATCATAATCCACAAAAAACTTCGAGTTAGAGAGACTTCGAGTTATAGAAAATTTTATTAAAAAATAAATTTTTCAAAAAGCTGTAAAATATCGATTTATACACAGTTTTAATAATTTAGACAAACTATATATAAATCTATATTTTACAGCCTTTTTTTAAATATATGTTGTGTGGTGATTCAAGTTAGAGAAGTTCCACTGTACTTGCCGTCTGTATCCCATGCCTTTGTGTCTTTATTTATGCATTCCATAAGGGTGATATTATATTTTTTGTTCGACTCCAAACGAGATGGAGGGAGTCTTTTAAAATTCTGCCGCGATAGTAAAATTTAAAATTTTGTATCTTGTCCTGGGCGAAAAGTTTGATTTATGGAAGGAAATTTGTATGAAATTTGACTTCTATTGCCAATTCAAGAGTTGGAGTTATGGAGAACTTCGAGTTGAGGAAATTTGAGTTATGGAAGATAATTTGTATGAAATTTGATTTCTAAACGCTATTGCCAATTCAAATGTCCGAGTTATGGAGATCTTCGAGTTATAAAAGTTCGAGTTATGGAAGTTCCACTGTATATGTAAATAATATGTTTATAATTAAGGGAATTTAGAGATTAAAAAGTTCAAAAAACTCAACGGTGGAATATGTAACATAATAGATTTATATGTATGTAAACTATTTGATACAAAGCATGCGGTCAGGATTTCAAAAGAATACTCTAAGAATAAAGCATTGTATGTATGTATGTATACTTTTCACTCAGTTTGTAAGATATTTAAATAAAGCATAAACAGCATTTTAAGCTCCCCTATAAAAACAGCCCAAAAACCTTTGTATATTTGACTGCAGTTAACCACTTTTGCTACTACGTTTTAATAACAAAGAAACTCTCTTCATCAGTAAAAATAAACTCTAACTGATTCACTTATAAAATATGGTACAGCAAGCAAATGTGTAGCGCATTGCTTCAAGAATGACATAAATAGATTAACGCGATTTTGATGTTTTGCTTTATAACTCTGATTTTTCAGTTCATGTTGCATACTTTTAGGCATTCAAAATGCTACCGATCGCTGCAGATATCGAACACTTTACCTAACGCTTTGCGCATGTTGCGTACTTTTGATCAGGCAACGATATAGATACTTATTCACAGCCAAACAAAATTTTAAATTAATTCCTAGAATACATATATATGTAAGTATAAATAGTTTTCAATAAAATAATAATATCGGTATTTTAAAATATGTTAGAAATAGTGATCAAGTAAGCAAAGTAAACTTTTCGAGATAGCGAACTATTTGTGATATCTTAAATAAAAATATTTTGGAAAGCATTAAGTACATTTAGCTACCACTTAAGTAAATTATATTTTGTTGGAGTTATACGTTATACGAAGCTAAACTAGGTCAATTAGCCTAGTCAATTAAGAATTTTATTAGTTCTGACTATAAATACTAAACTTTTATGATCAATAAGAGAAATAAATAAAATTAAAATATTTTTTTCTTTTAATCTACTCTACTACTCTTTTATCTATTCGCTAGAAAAAAACAATTAGCAAATTTCACAAGCTTGTATGATAACAATTTGTAGTCAATTAATTACAGATTGTGTAATTAGGTAATTAACAATTAAGGGTTCAATACTGCTTAATGTGGAATATATTTGGATTTAGTATTAGTTATGAAAACTCAAAGTAAACAAAAATGTTTGATTTTATATTCTAATATTTACGTTACATATGTATGTACATTGCATTAATACTTAAGTGCTACCACTTTAACACATTAATTAATTTTTAATCTTATTAAAACCAACTTAAAAATATAAATAACAAAGTTAATTATTTCAGTACAAGCACTACTAATGTTATATGCGTCTAATTATAATACTCGAAGGGACTTGTCAAAGCTACATCAGGTCGATAACCAGTTATGCGATCTATATCGTCATCATCATCTGAAGCATTATTTTCCTCAAACGCTGCATTGTGACGCTCAACATCATTATCGATAAACGCCTCTTCATTATCATCATGATCAACATTATCGTTTAAATCATTTACATCATCATAGTCATCATAGATCTTATCGTTATCATCAATATCCTCATCATGCCGCAAGTGATCGATTCTATCATTGCTATCGTCATCATTATCATCAACATCATAATCATCAAATTCACTATCTTCAAGCGCTGCATATTGTTTGGCCAGCGAAGCGACGCGTATGCCAAGTGGATGGCTCACTGTGGAAAACAAAAAAAAATGTATTATTAACAAAAAAATGAATCAACAGAGTATAAAATGCGCAAACTTACCGCATGAACGAAGTGCTGTTATCAAAAATAACAGCACACACCACTGAAAGCACTGCATTGCTTTTTGGTTTAAGCTCTACTAGAGTACACAGAAGAAAAATTCGAAAAAGACTTCCAATTGTTATACTTTAGAAAATCGCTAACGCCGTCAATGGTCGCAATCAACTGAGCGGCGCGATCGTTTAGATCACGCTTTATATAAGTATGTTAACTATAGGTTTCGATAAATATTCAGCCATTTTAGTTACTACTTTGGTAGTAAAAATACTTGTACATACATACATAGATTTACCAGTTGAAATAGCAGACAAAAGAACCTAAAGTTATGAAATCACCAACACTACGAGTTCAATAAATAGCAACACATACACTTGCAAAGCTTGTAAGAATATACTACCAAAGTAGCCTAACGAAAGAGTGCATAAAAAAGTGACGATGCACAAAAGCTAAAAGAAATGCAAAAACAAAAAAACAGTGCGATTAGAACTCGCAGATTACTCGTAGTATGAAAACCATAATAACTAACAAAAGAAAGGTTAGCACAAAGAACGCAAAATGAAATGCAAAAACAAATGAGTATAAAGAGCACGTGATAAAATAGCAAACACTAAGAGCCACAAGAGAATATAAAGACCTGAAGAAATCTCATTAATATGCATATTCGCATCAAATGGCTTTTATTTATGACAATTTCTTTATTCTATTGAAGAACACATTACTATAATCACTGAAGGTTTCTGTAGCAAACTTCTTCTAGAGTCTACTAATGAGTCAGAGAACCAAATGTACATACATACATATCTTCTTTGTGCTGAGCATGAAGTTTGTGGCTTAAGTCTTTTGTTGTTCTATGCAGCTTTCGCACTGAAAAAGCAGTATTATGCTTTTCGAAGTCTTAAGAGACTCGAGACTCTGAATTGACAAAATATATATATATATATAAATGTGTTGAAGAATGTATTTAAATGGAGAAGCTTCGCTTTAAGCTTAAAGTAAAATTTAAAAGAAGTATTATTTTAAAACTTAAGGGGTTACATGGGTTTGGTGGATTCAAAAAATCGATTTTTTGTTTTTTGGCTTATTAATTTCTACAACATCTCAAGAATGTTGTCCTAAATAGTTTCGGAGATACAGCCTTTGGAAGGTGTGCGCTCCAAGTCAAGTACTATTGTTACACAAAACTTTAAACGCGTTTTTCTCGGAACCGTGTTTTCAAAAAGTCGGTTGTCCAATTTTCTCGAAACTACTCAACCGATCTTGATGAAATTTTGCATAGGTGTTCGAGATACAATTTACTCGTGCTTGAACGAAGGATTTTATTTTTTTTTTTCAATTACAACTATTTAAAAAAAAATAAATGTCAAGCATATTTGACCGAAAATTTTATTTTTTTCGGAAAAATGTCTGCCAAAATTCCAATTATCACTTTTTTTGTCTTTCCTTCGTTCAAGCACGAGTTAATGGTCTTAACTAAAACACTTATTTTTGTTATTTCAAGTTAGATGATGCTGTCAGGAATTACGCTGACAACGCGGTCGCCCCTTTTTTCCGAGGGGTCACCGGAAATGACGTCCCAATGGAGGAGTTTTAATATTTTTTTTGGAAATTTCAGAAATTATTCTTTAAATTTGTATCTATAAGCCAGAAAAAAGTTTGAACAAAAGAAATATTTTTTTACATGAAAAAAAAAATAAATATTGCAAATAGCCCATTTTTAGGCGACAAAACCCATGTAACCCCTTAACAACCACACAAGTCTCCTATCTACGCTAAAATTTTATTAACTAAGCTTTAGAGTGCTAAATTAGTTGTAAAATAAGGTCTAGCATAAGCAGCGCAACGTGCACGAAAGTGTTTTCGCAGGCATCTTGGCATCTTCATATAATAATAAATGCTTTAACGCTTGTTTTTGTAAATAGTTTGTAAACTGTAAAAGTAGTAGTACATAGTTATCAGAATATAATTATCGGAATAAAAGTGTTTGTAGTTTCAAAAAATATTTACAAAATTCAGTGATATTCATTACATAAGACTCATGAATGAATACTTTAGCACAGTAATCATCAGTAATCATTTTAAATTGCTCGACATATTTTCAATTAATTTTAATTAATCGCTCTCTCCATCTCTTTTCCGCAAAGTAATAAGTAAATCCACTATTTTTTCAACACTTTACGGCTAATTGATTGCCAATAATTTGCGAATGTTATCACAACTCCTGATCCCGCACTTTATGTTTGACAAGTATGTGCCGGCGTTGTCGTTTTTGCCGCTTCTGCCTCTTGCGGAGTTTATTACGGCCTCGATGACGTTGTGTGCGCTGCACTTTTCGGTATGCTGGAAATTCAGCAACATTGGCAGCTGTATACGGTATAAAATCGTCGTCGTCTTCGTCTTCCTCAATTTTGCGTATATGCTTCGCATCACCACCACCACCACCAGCCACAGCAACGCTATGCAAGGCGCGTGTTACCGTTGAAGGCGCGGTTAGTGGTGGCGAAAAAGGTGTTATGGTTGTTGGTCCAGTTATTGATTGAGATGACGTTGGCGATACATCATCCATTGGTTTAACGGTTGTTGTTGTAGTTTTGCTCTTCAAATCAACGAGTCTGTGTAAAAAGGCTGTGCTTACAAAGCGTACTTCAGCTGCATTGTCACGATCGAGCGCTGGTTCTATTCGTTTTCTTGCGCCACGAAATAGTTGATATTTATCCTTGTGCTCAGCGACAACTGTAAATTTAGTATTATTTCAAAATTGCATAAATCTGTAGTGTTAAATAGCGACATACCAACAACTTCGGTTAGCTGTAAAACTGTTGCTGTATATAGCAGCAGTAAGCTTAGAATTGGCATATTCATACTAAACACTTGTATTCGATTTGTTTTTTCGCGTTAACCCAGTTTTAGTGTGCAAAAATATTTGTGCGCTTATAAAACAAAAGCCACTGGTATCACAGAGTTATGCAGATTATCTGTGAGTCGCACATGTAGCGTTTGCCAGTTTTATACGTTGCTTCTAATATATATGCAAATAAATACAAACATATAGGTAAATGCACATATTAAAGTGTCTATGTAGTGGCTAGTCAAACGTCATTACTTATCGAAGAATTTCGATTGTTTCGTCTAAGCTAGAAGATTAATTTTCAGAAGTCAACAAACGCGGCCTGTCCAATAGTTAGAGCGTGCAAGCGTTATCTTGAATAATTATTATAGATTGCTTGATCTGTCTGAATCAAATCCATGTAAAATCTATTCTCTAGACATCCTTTTATTACAATTTGAACGACAACCACACATATATGTATGATACCATTTTGAAATTCATTAGGTCCTTTCACTTTATAGTAGATAGATAAAGCACTGATCAAGATATCGATATAAAACTTTAATTTAAAAAAGGTTTAGATTAGTTTAGGTTCCATGGGTGTTCTCTACAAGAGGAAATTTTAGCATTGAACTGGCAAAGTTGGTACAATCCAGAAACTCCGAAATTATGGCGGGCAGTGTACTGAAGATATCGGAAAATTTTTAACATGTGGCATCGTACTCAAGACGCACAAATGAAATCGGATTAAGTCTACAAGACTAGCCCTCATATACTTAATTTAAGGATTAATGAATATTATAATGAATATTATATTATACCGAAAAAAAGGTGCTTATGACATGTGGAAACTCTCAACTAAAAATGTAAAAAATCGGTTCATACCTTTTCTAGATCTTTTATATCAACTCTGAAGACCCTAGTGTCTATGATTGACTTTATATCAAAAATATTGGTAAGTTACTGAGATATATTAATAAAATTGACGGTACATATTTTCACAGGTATATTGACCTTTGTTGTAAAAAAAAATTAAGAATAATTTTGTCTTGTAACAGATATGTAGAGAGATACTTAGCTTAGGGCTTAGGGCCACTTTAAATACTCCGTCCTAAGAAATATGTTTTCTGGAGGTCTACTATGCGATTAAAATATATAACTGTGGTAAGCTCCGCCTTCGGCAAGCCGGTGTTTTATAATTATGGAGAAGCCAAATATGGTAACTTTTTCTACAATTCGCCGTCAAATCGGACCAAACACTCACTAAAAGCAATAGAGCTCTATCAGAGTTTTGCACGTCTTCGCGTACTCCCACCCTGTAAGTTCCAGAAATCGTCGTTCCGTCCAATAGAGCAGTCTTCGTCTGTTTAAGAGCAGGTGCGTTGAGACTTTCCACAGTTCATTCGGTCTGTTCTTATGTTGTAATCCAGCGATATATATATATTTTTTTATAGATATATATTTTTATTATTTATGGCGAGAGTCAAACGACAAATGGGGTATCAAGGGCTCGGCATCATCTAATGGGATTTGGTCGATTTCGGTTCATAAAAATGGAATTGCATGATCAATGAAAGAATAAGAGGAGTATACAATTTTACAAAAGTATAAATTATAAAACATAACAAGACTCTCTTTCTTATCTATACATAGCATGCAAATATGACGCCGTAGTATACTTCTCGTTAGATTTGTGAGATAGTAATACCTATAGTAAGTCAAAAGTAAAAACAACATGAAACATTTTATTGTAAATACAAGTTATTATCGTTTATTTTTTTACTTTTTTCCAATTCTATCAAGATATATATTTTTTGTTCACTTCTTTGCATTTAAACGAATGCGACGATTTGGTCTACGTCTTGAGCCTCGTCGTCGTACACCGCTATTGCCTCTGTGATAGTGTCGTCGTATAAAACGCCTTCTACCATTTACTCTGTTTACTTGTTGACGGAGTCTTTGTAGTTGACGTCTACGCCGCCTGGCTGCTCGCCTACGTTGCAAACGTTGACGCCGTATAAGATTTCGTCGTCGTTGATAATCCGATTGTTGATCGCGTGCTGCTCTGCCGAAATGATTGTCAATGAGAGCATTGCCCTGGACTTCTAAGGATGATTCTGGCTGGCTAACCGAGCTTACATGACCGGCACCGAATTGACTACTTGGTAATAAACGACGTCCAGCACTGATTGTTGCAACATCATCTTCATCATCGTTATCGTCATTATTGGCCTCGCTGTAGTTGTCGTTGTCATCAGCATCGTCACCATCGTCGAGGTCGTCGTCGTCCTCATTATAATTGTTATTATCACTATAATTGTCATCGTTGGTATAGTCATAATCATCTTCATCATATTCATCGTCGCTATTGAATCCGATATAAATTGGATTACGAATTGGTGGACGACGTGTTGGAGGAGGTGGTGGTGGTGGAGGTGGTGGTGGAGGAGGTGGTGGTGTTCCTGCTGGTGGTGGAGGAGGTGGTGGTGTTCCTGCTGGTGGTGTTCCTGCTGGTGGTGTTCCCGCAGCTGGAGCAGGTGTAGTTGTAGCTGGAGCAGGTGTAGTTGGAGCAGGTGCTGGTGCAACAGGTGTTGGTCCAGGTGGTCCAGGTGGTCCAGGTGGTGCAGATGTTGTAGGATCAAAAATATCAGTTGGTATATTAATTATAACATCATCTGGCGGCAATTCCTCCGAATCAGTGAAATCAACATCTGGACATGCAGGGGCTTGCGGTTGACCCTTTAACGCTATCAATCTGTTGAAAAAATCAGGTGTCGCAAAACGAGCGGAAGGCAAAATATCATCGTCATCTCTAGCGACTGAACGGTGATGTTTCCGAAAAACTCTATATCTACCATTATTGGCGCCATAGTCAATATCTCGCGCAACTAGGAAATATTAAAGAAAAACGATGTAAAAACAAAAAAAAAAGAAGAAACTTGCTAGCTTACTTACCAACAGTATCCAGTGCCACTACTGTGATCAGTAGCAACACGGGTAATAAACGTGACCAGATTAGCTTCATCTGGAGAATTGCTCACCACCGAAGATTTATATATATATATATATATATATATATATTGATTTTAAATTAAGAACGAAATAACAGTTTCGACTGTTCAATTCAACAAACTGCGGTGAACTGCATCTTTCGGTTGATATCGGAGGGACTTTTATACCGTTCACCGTTCGCAGGGGTTCTCCAATATACTTTATAGTTAATTAAACCAACCCAATATGTTTATAGTCGTATTTGTTGTTGTTGCTCAGAATAATATGTATGAATATATGCAGATTAATTGTTTAATTCTAACTGTGCAAAGAAATTCGCAAAACGCAGAAATTTGCAAAACATAGATACTAACTATAAGCTACATGTTAGTAGCAATTTTTTAGTGGAAGAAGTAAACAATTTACATAAAATTTGCATGACGGTGATCGTCTGCTGATGAACTTGGGCAAAACATAATGCGAAATATCATGCTTATATTTTAAATGTGCCAATAAAATTTGTGTTTTATTTATTTATTTTTTTTTTTATTATTTTGCATAACGAGAAGTATTGAGCTAAAAAAAAAAATACTGTAAACTTTTGGAGTTCTTCCCATTACTTCTAACGGCATTTAAAAAAGGTGTGTAATAGTGTGACCGCAAAAAATTTCACTGCCTTTCTGACTTAATACCATCAATATTAATTTCTGCATTCTTTTTTCTTTCGAGATATTAACTAGAGATGATGAATGAACACTGGACACAGTCCAGGTCAAGTATACGTAACCGAAATGCATCCCAGGACTGTCAACACGGCTATATTTTTGTCTGCCAATATCACAATAACAATAACAATAATACTAGATACTAATTTCGATCACATACATACTCGTATACAAATGCTTTGAATGTGTTCAATAAGTTACAGTTTTGTCTAAAAGTGTGTTGATATTTTGTCGACAACGTAGCAATTGTTAACTTTTGTTGTCTTCGATACAAGATTTGAAATAAATAATAATTGTCTATATTTTATGGACGCTTTAGAAGAAAAAGTAGGATGTAAGAAATTATTTTATATCCCGTTTTGAAGTATTTCTCCAACAAAGAAGCGCCCAAGCGTCAGAGGAGCGGCTGGTATAGTATGTTCGATTGGCTACTCTCTACTCTTTACTAACGCTTCAGAACTAGTAGTATACACTATTTTCGGAAACCTACCAAATGGGAATAGCGCAGTAATTAAAGAGGAACTATGAACAGGCCAAAGATCTATTGATAGCTGAGTTATAAAAATAATGAGCTCTATATATACTATTCATATTGTTTGTTTCTTTATTTCACTTGCATTATCTGTTGTGTTACATGTCGAGGGCTGATTTTTAAACCTTTACTCGTACAATGCGTCTACGTTTGTTGGAGCGACGCGACTTTTTGCCGCCGCGACGATGACGACGCTGCTGCTTCTTAACCTGTTGGCGTTGCTGTTGACGACGGCGTTGTTGACGACGTGCCTTAACCATAGCCTGGCGACGACGTCTGTTTAGTTTTCGCTGGCGTTGACGTTGACGTTGTAGGCGACGTTGCGCCTGACGGCGACGCCAATTCGATGGGCGAGCACGTGCTGCGCGACCTGCCTCCTCAGCGGAGTCATCTTCGATGGCGGCAACATGGACATTTTCGCTATCTTCCTCCTGTTCGTAATTGCCAATCAAATCCCCATCGTCATCTTCATTTTCGAAATCCTCATTGAAATTGGAGTAAACTCGTGCACGCTTTCGGGTAGCGGGTGGAGAGGGGCCTGGTTCTTCATCCTCTGGTGGTAGAGTTGTTGTATATGTTGGTAGAGTTGTTGTATATGTTGGTAGAGTTGTTGTTGGTAGAGTTGTTGTATATGTAGGTGAAATTGGTGCTGTTCCCGTTGGTATAAGCGTAACAGTTGTTGTTGTGGGAGTAGATGGTTCAAATGTTGTTGTCGTTGTAATAACCGAAGTGGTGGTAGAAGTGGGATTCTTCAGTGCAGCGATTCTATTAATAAGATCCTGTGAGATTACACGTCCACTACCGACATCTTCATTAGCACGTCTTCCGGCATGTGCTCGTTGTTTATTGAACAACTGATATTTTTGGTCGGCACCAGATTCAGGAATCTGCTTACCTATGTAAAACAAGCACAAAAGAAATTGGTGATATTTCCATTTCCAATGCGGGACGTTGTGTAGCGTTATTTCTTACCTGTTGCTGGCAGCGTCACGGCGGCTAAGCCGAGCACCAAGAGTGCAATTTTGAACAAATACATGGTGGTGGTTAACTTAATTGCGTAAACCGTTA
This sequence comes from Zeugodacus tau, assembly GCA_031772095.1. Classification (NCBI taxonomy): domain Eukaryota; kingdom Metazoa; phylum Arthropoda; class Insecta; order Diptera; family Tephritidae; genus Zeugodacus; species Zeugodacus tau. The sequence continues at coordinate 39,231,831 of CM062650.1, read as the reverse complement.
CTCCTATCTAAGAGGACACTTCAGTGATGCGTTCCTAATTAGGAGAATGTTAATTTATAAAGAAATTGTTTGATTTTCTCTGTAATATTCTGTTACTCCAAGTGTTTGGAGCTCACTGATCGATAAACTTGACAAACGCAACATTTATATGTTGAACCATGGCAAAAAAGGCCTATCAAATTAAGCCTAAATTCTGTTCTCTTCACAGATAAACAACAACAATATAAATTATCATCAATAGGCTGTTTAGAAATTTACAATAACCACTATAGGCGTAGCCAGCACTCGTTTAGCTACATTTACATTTACATAAACATTTACTGTAAGTTAATTTACATAAATCGCATAAAAATGGCAAATTTAAACAGTCGGTTAATCGTAGCCTATATATAGGCCTAAAAGAAAGCAATTCACATAGCGATAGGCAACGTTTATTCTTTCCCGTTATATTACACTAACAATGTGAATAGAATAGAATTTAGACGCACATACTAGTATATGAATATACTAGGTTGGAAATATCTCCTTTCCGCTTTTTTGCTCTTTCTTCAATGCTTTATGAAAAGTGTTACAGTGACCGGATTTAGTTTAAATATGAGCCGTTACCTTTGATAATCTGTTCCCTTCTAGACGGCTACTTTATAATACCCCATCGTAGAAGCCCCCTCCTTATTTGCGAATAACTCGGACAGCCACTTTCAAAAACCTCTTTTGAGTTCAACTTTACACCACCAAGGGCGTTCGCCATGGACAGGAACAGGTGGTAATCACTTGGCGCTATGTCCGGGCTATATGGTGGATGCGATAAAACCTCCCATCCGAGCTCCCGTAGCTTCTGACGAGTCATCAACGAAGTGTGTGGTCTGGCGTTGTCTTTGTTGAACATTACACCCTTCCTGGTGGCCAATTCTGGACGCTTCTGGTCGATCGCCTGCCTCAAGCGGTTCAGTTGTTCGCAGTAGATGATAGGTTTTTTTGCGTCAAATCATGCGACACCCAAATATCATATTTTTTTGTGTATCCAGCCTTCTGCAGATGGTTTGGTGACTTACTCCCATCTTCTGGGCGATGTCACGAGATGCCACATACCAGTCTAACTCGATGTTTTTCATGATTTGATCGGTATTCGTTGTCATAGGTCTTCCGCCGGCTGGCTTATCCACCTGAAGGCGGAAGGTTGTACATACCGTATATTTAGCAAACAAAACGTTCCTATGTATATATGTACATAGACATATATTCTTTAGTTGCCAAGTCAACATATAGGCGATCTCTAGTTTTCTTACATATCTTTTAGTGTTGTGTTATAAAGTAAGTGACCTTTAGATTGCTGTCAACTTTAAAGCGTTAAGATAAATACTTTGATCGGTATTCGACCAAGTTTTTTCAAAAGGATATGTACATGGTTCTGCACCTAAATGCCTCTCTCCCTGCCACATTGAGATAAGGAGGCTTTCGTGGAGTCAGACCAAACACCTATGAGAAAATTTAGAATGCCTTATACTGCTACTGAAAGTAATGTAAAATTATCTTTACACTTATGATTCCATTTGCCAGATTTTATTAAAAAATGGTTGAAATACTTGTAATCTACGTAATCCGAACGGAACTAGATTTTTACCTGTCCAACCATGAAACGCAAGTTTGCCTACAAAACGTAAGTAGTAGATATGGTCATGCATTCACTGAGACTTGATTTTCGTTTTTGGAAAACAAAACTGTATTGTATTGTAGCAATATGTATCTAATGATTTTTTCATATTTCTCATATTCATATTTTCATCATTTCCTAGTAATAAGTAAATTATTTTTTTTATTTTTTTTTATTTTTTGTTCAAAATATAATGGGTTTTTTAATAAGGGACGCCACAAAAGTAGACCAATAGGGACAGCAAACGACGTTTGCCATTTTATCATGGCAAACATCAAATTTATGGTCATCATAATCGTCCTATCAGATCTACAATTGAGCGCCTAATGGAAAAATTTCAATCCACAGGCACAGTACAAAATTTTCCCGAGCCAGTAGAATATAGAAGAGTCCGTAGTGTAGAGAATATTGCTGCCACTAGCGAATTTAATTAAGGAAGACGCAAATCAGTCTGTCACCTGTCGTTCTCAAGCGTTCTCAAGCGTGAAAAGTTCTTGGCCTACATCCTTACAATACCAAATTGAAACATGAACTGAAGCCGCTTGAATGTTCGTGAATTGGGCTGAACAACAACTTGAAAATGATCCGAATTCATCGAATAATCAGCAATGAGACTCATTTCTGGCTGCATGGCTTTGCGTTATTAGACAAGCAGCAATCCACACTTACTACATGAGTCACCATTGCACCCGAAAAAACGACGGTGGTACAAATATGTAGAAGAACAAACCCCAAGGACCAACATATTCTGCAAAACAAAAAAAAACTCTCAAAAAAACCATCAGACCTTTCCAGATATCCTAAAGCTCATTCCATTTGGTAATAATCCACTACAGAACGCGAAACAGAAGCGCGACTAAATACTAAGCAAAGGTGTAAGACAACTTTTTTTTATGTCTCTACCGACCAATTCTCTATTGCAAGTGATTTTAAACTTGTCCCTTGCATAAAGCTCGAGGACGACTTTGCTTTTTTGTCTGGCCAGCTGTAAGACTTTTTTGTATCCCTTGTTGTTGATATGACTATTCTCTTGTTTCAAGCAGAAACACATTTCAGTTACATATCGAACTGATTAGTGCGTTATTCTTAATATTCGGATGTGCTACATCCACAGAGTGAGCACGAGATAAAAGTAAAAAGTGTATAGCGAATACGAGATACTTCAGTCGTACATAAGTACATAGTTAATTCTTTAGAAATATCGATGGTTATTGTAAGTTTTCTGACGTCGAACTTGCTTGCGTCTTCGTTGTAAACGGCGACGTTTGATTTGCTTACGTCTAAATCAAGTTCTCAATGTCACTGTTGACGACGACGACGGCGTAGTATGGCACGAAGACGCTTCAATTTGGAGCGGCGTTTAGCAGACGCCTCAGACGTCGGCGACGTACTTGCGTGCGTTGACGTTGCTGTTGACGAATACTTTGATTGCGTCGACGGATCTGATGTAACTGCCACTGGCTGGGACGAGCGCGAGCAGCACGTCTTAATTCTTCATGATTACATGGTGCCGTAAATTACGCTCTTCACGGTCATCATTATAGTAATCTTGTTCAAGTTTACTATTCAAGTTAAGCTGTGCCTTTTGACCCTTAATCATTTCATCATTGTCGTTATCGATTTTATTTCTATTAACTTTGTATGCTCTGAAAGATGATTTATCAGGTACAATAATGGGTTCATCGTCGAGGTCTGGATACGTCAAACCCGGACTTAACGAATTTGTATCAAGGTAAATCGTGTCTGGAGTTGTGAAACCAGAATAAGTGGAATCCGGATAAGTTTTATGCGGATGGTTTGAATCTGGATAAGTAGGGGAAGTGTATCCGCCAGATCAGATCTGATAGAACTATTGATAGTTGAGTTATAAAAATAATGATCTCTATATATACTATTCAAATTGTTTGTTTCTTTATTTCACTTGCATTATCCGTTGTGTTACATGTCGAGGGCTGATTTTTAAACCTTTACTCGTACAATGCGTCTACGTTTGTTGGAGCGACGCGACTTTTTGCCGCCGCGACGATGACGACGCTGCTGCTTCTTAACCTGTTGGCGTTGCTGTTGACGACGGCGTTGTTGACGACGTGCCTTAACCATAGCCTGGCGACGACGTCTGTTTAGTTTTCGCTGACGTTGACGTTGACGTTGTAGGCGACGTTGCGCCTGACGGCGACGCCAATTCGATGGGCGAGCACGTGCTGCGCGACCTGCCTCCTCAGCGGAGTCATCTTCGATGGCGGCAACATGGGCATTTTCGCTTTCTTCCTCCTGTTCGTAATTGTCAATGAAATTCCTATTGGGTTGGTGCAATGCCAAGACGAAATCGTCATCTTCATTTTCGAAATCCTCATTGAAATTGGAGTAAACTCGTACACGCTTTCGGGTAGCGGGTGGAGAGGGGCCTGGTTCTTCATCCTCTGGTGGTGGCGGTGGTGGTGGTGGAGGTGGTGGTGGTGGTGGCGGAGGAGGTGGTGGTGGTGATATTGGTGCTGTTCCCGTTGGTATAAGCGTAACAGTTGTTGTTGTGGGAGTAGATGGTTCAAATGTTGTTGTCGATGTAATAACCGAAGTGGTGGTAGAAGTGGGATTCTTCAGTGCAGCGATTCTATTAATAAGATCCTGTGAGATTACACGTCCACTGCCGACATCTTCATTAGCACGTCTTCCGGCATGTGCTCGTTGTTTATTGAACAACTGATATTTTTGGTCGGCACCAGATTCAGGAATCTGCTTACCTATGTAAAACAAGCACAAAAGAAATTGGTGATATTTCCATTTCCAATGCGGGACGTTGTGTAGCGTTATTTCTTACCTGTTGCTGGCAGCGTCACGGCGGCTAAGCCGAGCACCAAGAGTGCAATTTTGAACAAGTACATGGTGGTGGTTAACTTAATTGCGTAAACCGTTACTCCTATCTTAGAGGACACCTCAGTGATGCGTTCCCAATTAGGAGAATATTAATTTATAAAGAAGTTGTTTGCTTTTCTCTGTAATATTCTGTTACTCCAAGGGTTTGGAGCTCACTGATCGTTAAGCCTGGCAAACGCAATATTTATATGATGAACCATGGCAAAAAAAAAAGCCTAACAAATTAAGCCTAAATTCCTAAATTATGTTTTCTTCACAGATAAACAACAGCAATATAAATTATCATCACTAGGCTGTTTAGAAATTTACAATAACCGCTATAGGCGTAGCCAGCACTCGTTTAGCTACATTTACTTTTACAGAACGTTGTAAGTTAATTTACATAAATCGCAAAAAAATGGCAAATTTAAACATTCGATTAATCGTAGCCTAAGGCCTAAAGGAAAGCAATTTAGCGGTAGGCAGCGTTTATTTTTTCTCCTTATATTACATTAACAATGTGGATAGAATTTAGATGCATATACTCGTATATGAATATATAAATAGCATAAGGTTGTACATACCGTATATTTAGCAAACAAAACGTTCCTATGTATATATGTATGTACATAGACATATATTCTTTAGTTGCCAAGTCAACATATAGGCGATCTCTAGTTTTCTTACATATTTTTCAGTGTTGTATTATAAAATAAGTGACCTTTAGATTGCTGTCAACTTCTAATTGATGTATCTAGGGTAAAGCACTGGTCGATTAAATCGATTTTTTTTTATATCGATCATTGTGTCAACATTAACCCAACAAAATTTTGTAGAGATCTGTTTGCATCCCAAACTTATTCTTAACTGAAAATGTCACTTTTTGAGCCGAATTCTCGACATTTGCGAAAAAATTTTGCTTTTCTTTTTTAATTCCAAGAAAAGTGCGGCTGAGGCTCATTGAATGCTTTCGGATACGTTCGGTGATGCTAAGTAAAAAAATCCTTAAATTTACAAAAAAAAAACAGCGGAAGCAAAGTTGTAGGCCCAACACTTGTTATCTATAACTCGTTCCAATGACTGGTGAGTCTATGTAATCAGAACGGAACTATATTTATACCTGACCATCCATGAAAAGCAAGTTCGCCGACAAAACGTAGGTAGTAGATACGCTCGAGTATTTACAGAGGATTCATTTTTGATTTTGAAAAACAAAACTATATTCCTTACTTGATTATATGTATTATAGCAATTTGTAATGACTTTTTCTTATGAAAAATCATCATTCAATCAACAGTTACTTCGATAGTGGTCATATTTTTTATCTCTTCTTAGCTTTCTACAAACTTCATGATCTCAAAATTCTTGTAATTCCAGCAGAATTTTTAAGTTTCACATCGCTTCATGAGTTTTCTATTGGATTCAGGTCAGAACTATGCATTGATCAATCCAAAACCACTATTTATTTTGTCATAAACCAATACTTTGAGTCGCTTATTGTGGGCTTAAGGTCGTTATCCTGCATAGAAGTCCATCGGAGTGGCAATCAATTAGAAATAAATGTTTCCATTTCGTTTCTTAATATGTTTAAATATTAAAACCGACCGATTCTCCCAATTATTCGAAAAATTGGGCCACCTCTGTGCCAGGCAAGAGCACCCAATTTCATAAAATTTCCGTCTGTATGTTTTATTGTCGTTTTTTGTGTACCTGGGATTCAATGATTGGCCTTTAGGATGATGAACAATACATTTTCTATCACAACTCATTCTATTGATTTGTAATTAATCAATTCACAGCATATTTTTCCAAAAATTTTGATCCTGATCCTTATGTCACCTCGCGAACTGTAGACGATCATGGATGTGGCTTTTTGGCAGGCTTGGCATTTTTCTACTCAGGCTTCCAAAAAGTTGTGGGCTATTTAAACGTCTTCCTACTGTGTCCCGTAATATATTTAGCCCATATTTTTAATTAATTTCTTTAATTTTTTGTTCTCCACACTTAAAAGGATCGACCTCGCCTTTTCAGAAATGGTTCTACTTTCAGAAATTTTTGTTTTTCGCGGTTATTGTGCTTTTTTATGATTCCTTTTAAAATTTCTTCCCAACGACGGTGTTTCGAACAGGTGCAAGAACAAACCCCAAGACCAACCTCTTCTGCAAAAAAAAAACTCTCAAAAAACCATCAGACCTTTTCAGATATCCTAATGCTCATCTCATTTGGTTATTAATATTAAAGAACCACTACAGAAGGCGAAGGAGATGCGCAACCAAAAACTAAGTAAAGGTGTAACGCACCTTTCTTTATGCCTCTATTATGAGTGATCCTAAAAGTACAAGCCTTGCACAAAGCTCAAGGGTGACTTTGCTTTTGTGTCCGGTTGCGAGTGCCAGCTTTACAAGTTTGTAGTACCCCTGTTTGTTGATATGACTATATTCTAATCGATAAAGTGTATGGCGGATGTGTTGTAGGTGGAACCATTAAGCGCCGGGGAGACAAACTTCATTCGTACATATGTACATAGTAAATTCTTTAGAAATTATGTATATTTTTTATATTTCTTTTATTTATGTTCCATTAATAATGCTTCATTCTTAAATCATGTTTCATTGCAATTTGTTAACTTTTAGACATTTAAACGTACAACACGTCTCCTGTTGGAACCACGTCTCTTACGGAAACGTCTCAAGCGACGGTTATTGCTAGCTTTCTGTCGTCGCACTTGCTTGCGTCTTCGTTGTAAACGGCGACGTTTCATTTGCTTACGTCTACGTGAAGTTCTCAATTTCTGTTGACGACGACGACGGCGTAGTATGGCACGACGACGCTTCAATTTGGAGCGGCGTTTAGCAGCCAGTTGACGACGCCTCAGACGTCGGCGACGTATTTGCGTGCGTTGACGTTGCTGTTGACGAAGACGTTGATTGCGTCGACGCATCTGACGTAACTGCCACTGGCTGGGACGAGCGCGAGCAGCACGTCCTAATTCTTCATGATTACCATGGTGCCGTAAACTACGCTCTTCGGAAGCATCATCTTCAGCGCTGTCCAGTGCATTATATTCACCATCATCGTTACGGTCATCTTCGCCATCATCAGCATCTTCATCATCATCATCATCATCCTCATCAACATCGTCATCATTATAGTACTCTTGTTCAAGTTTACTATTCTTTTTTTTGTGTGTCTTTTGACCCTTAATCATTTCATCATTGTCGTTATCGATTTTATTTCTATTAACTTTGTATGTTCTGAAAGATGAGTTATCAGGTACAATAATCGGTTCATCGCCGAGGTCTGGATACGTTAAACTCGGACTTAACGAATTTGTATCAGGGTAAGTTGTGTCTGGAGTTGTTAAATCTGAATAAGTGGAGTCTGGATAACTTGTATCCGGATAAGTCGAGTCCGGATAGCTTGAATCTGGATAAGTAGGGGAAGTTGTATCGTCCGGTGACGTCACTGTCGTAGTGTCGGTATCCGGTAGTACCGTAGTTGTCGTTGTAACACCCTTCAAAGTATTCAGTTGATTCAAAAATTGACTGGTGAAACGACCTTCAGGCTTCACGTTCTCATAACGTCCCACTGACGCGATGGATTGACGTCCATTTGCAGCATCTGTTCAATGTTAACCACAAAATTGCAATAAATTCACCAGGATGTCTTCACAGTGTGGGCAAATTGTATGTGATTAGCTTACCTGCGAATTGTAGAGTCAGGAAAAACACTAGCACAAGGGCTAGTTCGAGTAAACGCATTGTTCCGTTAACTTAACTTCGAATATTGAAAGTTCACAATATACTGATTTGAAAAACGTTCCCAAAGAATTTATATAGCAAAAACTGAAAATTGCCAAACTAGACGTCTAATTGTACTGGCTGCAATGCCCGATAATTAGAAAATTGAAATTACGCATTTTAACGGGTTACCTCGAGGCTGAATAATTAAATGTAATTTCTCCATACGGCAAAAGCAGTGAGAGTCGAAAGCCTAAATAATAGTGCTAGTTTGTAAAAATATTGGTCATGAACTTCGTAAATGCAAAAGCTATTAATCATCTCATCTGCCGATCTGAATTCTATGAATTTTTCAGATTAATAGCATTTTTTCTGCGAGCATTTATCTTCGAATGTAAGCGCGTAACAGCGCTGCGTTGTTTGTCTAGCTGCTGCTTTACTCCAAAATAAAATTAGCGGCAATTCAAGAATTTCATTTACAGTTATCGCGCCAATATGCACACAAATTATTTCTAACAATTTGCTTTAATTACAGCGTACCATTCGAGAGTGCAAAATTGCCGCAGTGATCAAAGCGTAGCAGAAGCAATCAACACTTCGCCAAAATATACGATGCAAAGCATAATGTAGAGATCGTTTTGCTTTCAACCGTACTGATTAATGCTATAAATGTAGAACGCTGCTAGGTTTGAAACCACCTACAAATTACTATTTCTTTTCTGTTTCTTTATGAAAGAGACTCGTCTAAGCGAGAAATTGTTCGTACTTTATGTTCATTTTGTTATTCTATTACTGTGGGAATCGAACATGCAATGAGAAGTGTGATATTCACGCACTTATGCACCGCAACGGAAAAGCATTTCATTGAAAAACAAAATTGAAAAATCGCAGAAAACCATTTAAAATAATAATTGGAAAGTAAAAGTTAGTCTATATAGTGTGACTTCAGACACACAGAGATAAGTAGTTGTAATTAAGTGAATAATTGATTTAGCGATGGCAATCTGTCCGTCAACCTATCGGGTCTGTAATTAAACTACCGGACAGCCAATTATGGTATGAAATTCGTGTGGTTTTGAAATTTTGCACAGACGACGCTACGTTGTCCCTTCAAGAGGTTTAATACATTTATGAACATTGTCAGGCCCACATTTATTAAAACAGCATAGTGAAAAACTACTAAACAAGCCATAACTATCTGAAGCATAAATCCAGACATATGCAAAAATAATAATAATTTCTATATCACACACACCCTATATCAACAAAATACCCGAAAAAATTTTTACTCTGTCTCACAGACCCAAAATATGACGAATTCTGTTTTTCAGGTTTTTATACTCTCGCAACAAAGTTGCTAATAGAGGGTCAAAACCCCCTGATGACACGGATGAGAAATGGGCGAAATCTGTTCACAACCACACCTACTTTACATATAACTCAATTTTGAATTCCAACTGATTCGTTCTCTTTATAATTCATACATATATATATATATTGGAAACCATTGAAGATAGCGGAAAAAACTTTACACAAATACACCCACTTGTGGAAAATTTGTCAAAATTGAATTATAATTGTCCTATGCCCCGGATATCGAACATGAATAACTCCGATTCTAAGGGATATTTTAATGTAATTCAGAGGGTGTACCTTAGTGGTGAAAATGGGTGAAATTGGTTGAGGAATTATCTTAGCTCTCATATACTATATATGATGATTTTCGTTAATCTAGTGGACTTTAAGCCAAATCTGTATGTAAAATTGTGTGTTATCTTAATAAAACTATGTATATCTAAATTGCGTGAATATAAAATGTTGCACTCGAACTTAGCCTTTCCTTACTTGTTTCATATATCAATCAGTTTAAGAGATACTTTAATAAATACTTCCGGTAAGGCACTTACATATATTGATAATATTGATAAATTTATTTGAATATTTAACTTTCAGCTTCCTAAATTTATATAGTATAATGACGAAAAAACGACGTCGGGATCCCCGTCTTTCCGTATAAACACTAAACATCATATAAAGTTTATGTTTAACTCTACCGATAAGTTTCAGAACAGTTAATATGACGAAGAAGACTTTATATTAAACAACAAAATATACAAATGTGAACAAAGACAAGAATATGTTGTCTTTTAGAATGGATTTCAGACTTCATCAATCACTCAGTAGGTTTTTGCTCTTTACAATAAATAAATCACTTTACATAGATGAAAAGATCTAAATAACCATAATCTCTACCATAATCACAAAATGATCGAAATTGAAATATATTTTTTCAAGCCCCCAGATGCCGAATGGAAGAATTCAAAGTAAATTCCGGACATAATTCTGCAAATAATATCAGCCAATTTGCAAAACAACATGATACTAATGTAGCCGCGAGCTAAAAATACCTCATATGTATATCTAATGAAAAATTCCACCCACTATTCTATCTATTGATTTTACTTAATAATAATGAAACAATCTGATATGCAACGCTTTTCATTAAAAAAAAATTGTGTTAATTTGCAGAGTTACACTGATCAGTCCCAGTCCCAAAATAGGTTTTTTGTACATATCTTGTAAACTACTAAAGCTATATCAACCAAACTCTCTTCAGTTGTTCCCTTTAGGTACTACCTTATACAATCCAAAAATGGAGGAAATCGGATTATAACCACGCTCACCTCCCATACAAAAGTTATGTTGAAAACCAATAAAAATGCTTTAATTCTGCAAGAAAAAACACCAGAAAACTTAAAGTTCATCATAAAAAAGGTACACGCATTCAAATTGGTATATAAAATTTTAAAATGGCGTGGTTCCGCCTACTTATGGGTCAAAAACCATATGTCCGAAACTACTCGACCAATTTCAGTGAAATTCGGTTTGTAATATTTTCCTTGCATCCCAATGATATGTTGTGAAAATAGGCCAAATTCGGTTTGAAGTCGATCTGTATCGTTTACTCTACAATATATAAAGTAAGCACTAGTGAAGATATCGGAACAGAATTTTGTACAAATAACTTTATAGTGTGGCACCCCCTTTCTAAAAATCGCCGAAATCGGATTATATGTTTCAAGGCCCTTATATCGAACATGAGGACCTCAGTGCTTCTAATCTTTTTTTTTTTTGCCGAAAATATAGATATTTTGAAGAAATTTGTAGGGAATATTTTTCGACTAAATTAAAGTTTTCAAACTTTCAATGGACTTTATACCATATATATGACGAATATGTGGGTCAAATTGTGTATTTAAAATATTAATTTCAATTAAATAAATAAATTTTGAGAGTATAAGATGTTCTTTGAAAATCTTTTAAAAATGTTGAAATACATTTTTAGATAGGGTATATATGTAGGTTAGTCAAAACATAATCCTTCCAAAGTGACTTAAGCCTCTGATATAGCTTTAAGTGTTTCAGTTTTGAGCGCATAATGCCGAAATGGCAGGTCGCTCAAGTTTGCAAATGTAAGTAATGAGAAGAAACCTCCGTTCATTTTCAAGAAAACTGTTTATATGTACAAGTTATTATAAAGTGACTGCCTACAGGCAAATAGTAATTATTTCTGTGGTCAAACGGGGTTTCTTTAACGAAAACTACACTAGTTTGCAAATCTTTTCTTAAACGTAGTTTATTAAATCGAAAATAAATAGCATAAATTAAACGTGATATTTAAATACTTAAAATATACATTTTCAAACGAATAAATCAGTTTCAGGCAGCTTGACCGACAATTGCAGTTTCAGCCTTATCACCATCCAGAATGACGATCATCTGTGGCACGCTGTTCACCGATTGCAATTGGGCGGTGTTAAGATTCTGCTCGTCCTCGAAATGCTGCCGACCGCTATTGTAGTTCTTCTTGTTGCGTTTCTTCAGTGATGATTTGCGTTTGGTTTTACGTGAACCTTTCTTCGATGAACGGCGCTTCTTATTGGCGCTCGACGACTTTCTCTGCTTCTTGTTGCTGCCACCACGACGGGTATTGCCACCGTTGTTGACGCGACGACGACGTACTGCTGCGTTCTTCATATTTCGCCGACGTACAGACTGGACGCGTTGGTTCTGACGTTTGGCACTATTCTGACGATTAGCGATATTCTTTCTGTGATGTGTGCGACGTACATTGTTGTTGGTCTTACGCTTACGTATACGCTTGCGACGACGTACAGCGCGTTCTTCGGGCTCTACGCCATCATCTTCTTCCGCATCGTCAATGCTGTTGTCAGCGCGTTGTAAACCGGCAGCTTTTTGAGCGCGATACACCTGATAGTTGTGGAAGCTTCTAAGATGACGCGCTAGGCGGGCCTGCGATATAGTGATACATATTGTTGGAAATAAGTTTTATAGAAAAAAAAACCGTGTTTTGTATTGTGGTTAACGCACCATTTCTGGTTTTTCCGAAATCTCGGCATTCATTGCGAGTTCCAGATTTTCCGTTTTACTATTCTCAGCGCCGATAGCAACATTTTCACCTTCAGCCACATCCGCCTCACCTGCTGGCTTACCTTGCTCCTCCTCGTCTGTCTTATCCTCCACCTCTACAGGCAAAATGGCGGGACTTTCAGACAATTCGGATTTGGCTGGCAATGGGTCACTAAGGACCTTATCAGCTTCAGGCTGAGGTAGTTCGGCTCCGACTTCAAGATTTCGCGCCTCAACAACAGAATCATCGGAGAAAGTTCCCTCTAAAAGGTCGTCCGAGTTAGAATACGAAATTAGTATAGTTCTGTTGCTTTCACTTAACAATTAGATAGTACGTACCAGCTGTGACGCTGCCAAGCAACGCGACGGCGCATAGGAGCGCCAATAAAACACACAATTTGGACGTGGCCATTGTGTGTTTACAACATAAAAGTTAATGAATTATATGGCGTATTTGCTTTCGGGACTTCAGCACGCGTTTAGTTACCAAGACGTTATGCGAACCACAGACGCGCTGCTTACGCTCTTATATCGCCATTTGTAAAAGTATGCATTACATATGTACATATATTGAAACGTCAGCGATATCAGCTATAAGCTAAATAAATTTCAATTTGAACATCACTTTTTTACATGACTAATCTTGTTGGTGCGTTGCTGGCTGTACGCCATGATATTATCATAAACCGCTAACCGCCTAAGCCAAGACTTTCGTCGAGCACACTAATCGTTTTCTCTAAATATTCAGTTGTTACCGTCCAATGCGGAGAAAAGTATGGCTTTGACAGTTTAATGCAAAATTTATGATCGCAAGCGGTGAAATCTAGGCAAAAAGAAAGAAACGGTTGGCTTTGAAGCAAAAAGCGAACTTAAAACGATCATACATGTGTAAGACAATGGATAGTGGTGCGATCTTGATTAATAGTTGAAGTTTTTTGTTCGTCATTGAAAATTGAAATTGTGTGAAAATTGACGAGCGTGTGCATTTTGACGAGCATAACGATTAATATCATTTATAGTTTTGTCTTTGTACACAATTCTTCTCTTTCGAAAAGTGGGTTCTAGTCTATCTTACTCTAATCTATCCATTAACTTTTCGTTCTCTTCCCAATTTCATTCAATGTGTCTATTCATTTACTCATACTATATTCGCCCACAATAAGAAAAAACACAGCTCACTTTATTTCCAATACATATATTTTATTTAATCCGTTTCTTTTTCGCCATCAGTAGACATACATACATAATTCAAGTAGCATCGAAAGCTGTCGTTTGTTTTTTAGTTTAGTTAACCTATAATACTAATATATTTCACGTGTTGTCGATTAGCGCTTCAAATCAACCCTGTACAACCACAGGACGTGCAACACGGCGATTACCGCGTCTACGTTTAGCACCGCCACCCAATTGATAGACGCGTACATTCTTGCGTTTGTTGCTAACACGGCGACGACGATTGCCTCCAACACGACGACGACGATTACCGCCACGACGGCGCACCACATTGCGACGCGAACCCTTGCGACGACGACGCACTAACACCCGATTGGCACGTGCCTCTTCGCTATCGCTCGCCGAACGTTCCATCAGTGCGACAACGCTGCCATCTGGTATGGCATCGAGCGCAGCACGTGGCACCAACAGCGCAGTCTTGCCCGTCTTCTCGTCCACCACACTTTGTCCTTCGATCTCGATAATGCCATCGGGCACCATAATAGCACCGGCATGTTCGCGCGACACCATCATATTCGTCGGTTTGGCATTCTTCAAAACGAGTTGTGCATTCAATTGATTGACACCATTGCCATCGGCGCTGATGATGGCACCTTGATTTTTCAATTGGCTACGCAGGCGTGGTGTGTGTGGTGCACGCGAACGTAGGTACACCAAATTGTTGGTGACATCGTTTTCATCATTCTGATTATCCGCATCGTCATCGTCATTCGCGTTGTACTCGAATACGTCCTCATCATCATCATCGTTGCTAACTTCAACATTATTGCTGCGTACAACATCCTCATCTTCGTCGTCATCATCGTTTGCTGCATTATCGTCATCATCCTCATCGTCATCATTAATTTCCTGGTTGTTTTCAACTTTGGTTTTAGATTCTTCTTCATCATCATCGTCCTCGAGCTCGACAACTTTGAAGCCTTGCACTTCATGTCCATTGCCGTTGGCACGTGGCACGGTGAGGAAGAGATACGGATGGTTTGGTGAGGCGACAGCAGCGCCGGAACGTAGTTGTCTCTGTACAACTTGCTGTTGCAGTTCTTGGCGAGGATCTGAGGATAGTTAGGATTATGTTGTAATGAGTGCTATCAAACATTTTTTCGAGAACTGCCTGGCATATGTCTACGTTATCCTATTAGTGAGGGACCTTACTAATTTTACATCCTCATATGTATACTGCAGATAAACTCTAATGTTGTCATGAAAACTTTTTTGAAGCAACACTCAGACACACGAAATTTGAAAGCACTCTATACATATTCTTTAACAGAATATTCAACTAAGTGTGGTTTAAAAGGATGTTGTCCTTTAAGGATTCTTTAAAAAGGACAGGACAGCAATATCTAAGAATATTAAAAATACTCGTTTGAACAGGCGGTTTATACACCAAGATCGTCAAGTCTGTTCCTATAAATGGACGCAAACACTTTCTCTTAGTGCCTATTTTCTTACACTTGGAGATCTGGAGCTTTCGAAAATATGTTTTATCTCATCAATCAAAGAATCTGTTACGTATACAGCCTTTTTATCGACAATTTTTGGCGATATGAATTTGTGTGGTCAATCCTAATTACTCTGCAATATCTTCTTACGTCTCAAGTCCAGTAATTAATGTTCAAAGTAAGGAAAAATTGGGTTTCTCCGCCTTAGATACGCACCTGCACAAGCCAAAGCCACGAAGAGCAGCACTGCTGCCACACTTACTGTTGCCTTCAACATACTGTTGTACTGTACTATCGATCTGGGCCGATCAATCAATCAATCCGTTTAATTTATGATAAATATCAGACAACAAACGCGTTACCAACAAAAAGTGTCCTAATTGTAAGCAATGTCCCGCAGAACTGTAAAGAACACATTGATTGCTTTACGTTTTTATGCAAAAACCCAGCTGCGCGCCAGCGGTAGTGAAAGAATACACACAGCTAATGGCCAAGAATGGTCAAAGAACCAAATTAAACTAACTGCAGAGGTTCAGCAAATAAAAAAGAAAAATTTGGCAAAAAATAGGTAAAGAAGCATAGAGATGAAGAATAGCAGGCAGAATCTTAAAAAAAAAGTCGGCAAATAACCGCTGAAGAGTTGTAAAACAAATATGGTATAATAAGTGTAGAATTCTTATTTACTCATTTGCTTGGCCACATTTTAATGATGTAGATGTATGAATTTAGATGCCCCAAAGAAAGCACAGATATGTAACTCAGATAGCGGCTTGACATCATGAATTGTGTTGTGACTTGCGCACGCGTTCGTCTGCGCCTACATGTGTATCGCTTTGCGCTGGATGCGTCGCTGTTGACAAAACAAAGATGTGACGGCGACGCGACACGACGTGTTTTGTCTTCTCACCTCATTAGTGGCACTGATGAAGGCATACGAGAGGTATAGATAAATTTCTAATTAATAACATGCGTGTTTGTGTGGCGTAAACACTTCAACCACTCACCGGTAGCACAATTCTATGGGTGCTATGAAATTAGAATTCTTTTTGTACCGCTTTTTGGCAATTTTAATTTGGTGCGACGGCGTACGGGACATTTTTGTGGCTGCTGTGCCGCTCGTTAGGCATTGCTGCTGGCATCACAATGACCACAAACTAATACGCATGATTGCTTATAACCCCGCCAGCTAGTGACTGGAAGTTCAGCGACCTCCATCTCAAAGTGTATACGAATCAAGCATCTAATTATTATAAATTGTTTGTTTTTTTTATGCAAAATATAATATATGGAGGTGATAGCTTCTGCTTAAAAAAAAATTAAAAAATATTTATCCAAAGAGTTTCAAAATACCTGACACTAATTGTGTGAGAGTCTAGCTTTTTACTAGGTTATGTTGAACAATCAACAGATTATTTTTTAAATTAATGAAAAAATAAATGTTAAGTAATCCATAAATATTGCAAATTATATAAGTATGCGATTTAGAAAATCATAGTTCATTAATTTCACAAAGTTATTAACAAAGAAGTTGAGGAATGTCCAAGTTCGGGTGCAGCCGAGCCGATTTGAACAGATATATGAACAACAGTGTATGACATTTTTCGATTAATGGCAAATTGTGGGCGTGGTAACGACCCGATTTCGCCGTAATAATGAACTCTTCAGAGTGTATATTGTGGTCTAATTTCCATATATGTATATGTATATATGTATATCTCAATACATTTTATCGATGTATGGATGGAGAGACCTATATCCGAATATCAAATCTCGTCACAGGGATCATTTTAATGTTTTTCTATCTCGACAAATATCAATATTAAATAGCTCAATATAACTTTTATACTCTCGAGCAATATTTTGCGACAATCTGAAAATACCAAAAATTGCTAGCACCCTGTTTAGAAATCATCCAACAACGTTGACACTATACAGTCAGATCGTCAACATATTCAAGAAGCTCTAAGCTGTCAGTTTATTGACCACTCTTGCGAGTATAATGACATATGAATGCCTATGGCGAGGTACTCACAAGAGCTTTGATTGATTAAATAATTATGATGTTTTCTCTGCGCAGAACTGAGAGGCAAACAATATTACAAAAGGAAATGAAGAGTACTGAAGTATAAATACAATACTTTTAAGGAATAAATTAATATGTTTGCTAAAAAAGTGATATTTATAAGAAAATATTAAAGCATACTTCAACCAAAAAGTTATAGTCATGTTATAATATTGGTTGGCACATAACTCCCTTACGCCTTTTTGTCTTTTGAATTTCTCGGCTATGTATAAAACGCTAAAGAGCTCGTATCTGGCAAAACTATACATATTTGTATAGGTCTTGACATAACCTACAAAATGACGCTATGCATGATTAAAAACATCGAGTTAGACCGTGGCATCTCGTGACATCGCCCAGGAGATGGGAGTTAGTCACCAAACCATTTTAAACAATCTGCAGAAGGCTGGATACACAAAAAAACCGCATGATTTGACCTTCTGGACCGTACCAACGCCTGCGATATGCTGCTGAAACATAACGAACTCGACCCATTTATGGAGCACATACTACAATATAAAGCGAAAACGGTCGTGGTCGAAGGCCGGTGAAACGGTGTCCAAGCCGTGATTGACGGCCAGAAAGGTTTAGCTGTGTGTTTGGTGGGATTGGAAGGGAATCATCCACTACGATCGACCAGAAGCGTTCAGAATTGGCCAACAGGAAGGGTGTAGAGTTCCACCAAGACAACGCCAGACCACACACTTCGTTGATGACTCGTCAGAAGCTATGGGAGCTCGGATGGGAGGTTTTATCGCATCCACCATATAGCCCGGACATATCGCCATGTGATTACCACCTCTTCCTGTCCATGGCGAACGCCCTTGGTGGTGTAAAGTTGAACTCAAAAGAGGTTTGTGAAAAGTGACTGCCCGAGTTATTCGCAAATAAGGAGGGAGCTTCTACGAGAGGGGTATTATGAACTTGCCGTCTAGATGAAAACAGATTATCGAACGGAACGGCGTATATTTGAACTAAATCCGATCACTGTAACACTTTTTATGAAGCATTGAATGAAGAAGCGGAGAAGAAGCAAAAAAGCAGAAGGGAGAACCTAATATTTCATATTTTATATTTTTATTAGGACGTCTTACGGAATTTTAGGTACTGTTTAAATTCTTCCCACACTCTCTGCTAAACAGGTTAGCTCTGCAAAGAATTTCACTTTGCTTGGAATTTTTGTAAAATTGCCTTCTTAAATCGGACGAATTGTGTCAAATTTTTTGTGTTTAAAAAAGTTTCTCAAATATCAAACATACACACATATGTACATATTTTAAATTTAGAAACGGAAAGACTGAGACTGAGCAAGTCTCTGCTTATGATATAAACTTGTATACTAAGCAATAGACCAATGAAAGTTAATTTCTCCTTAGAAACCATTTCGCTTACACATTTCTTTCATTGGTATCCCTATATAAAAATGTATGTTTTATAACTTTTTTTTTTCTGGCGAATAATAATTAACAATTTCTAATCATTTCGTATGCAAATATTTTTGAAAACGGTATTTTACGCCACCTGTGCTCATAATATTGTGCTGAACACACGCAAACACTAAATTATGTTTAGTTGAAACGAACCCGGTAGGAATATTTAGAATTTTCATACCATTTGCATTTGGGATTTTGACATCATAATATTTAATTTTGACGTTTGGCAAGACGTTTACTTCATAATATAGATTCCTTTTCAATTGATTTATCTTGGTATCGATACAAGATGCTTAATGTCAATAATTATTGTGTTACTCAAAATCAAAAAAGTAAAAGAACACAAAGAGGCTAGTGGAATTTAAAATGTGGAGTTGGTGATGAATTGGTTCTTACTACCAACAGGCAGTGTCGAAAAACACAGAAATCAAGATTCATCTACATATATTACCGAATTTTTGTTCAAGTTAACTCTAGTCTAAGAGACACCTAGAGCTCTATATAATTCCAAGTTGAAGATTTATAAGGTGAATAAATATAGTACATATTATGCAGTTGTGTGAGAAATTCACAAAACATTTATGTATCGAAAGCTAGACACATTTTTAGTCACCCTAAAGTAGGCTAATGAAAGTTTCAAAGAGCAAACGCTTATTTTCCCTACAGGGCTACTACAGACATTTTTGTTGTTTTTTATGAAACTATCTTGTTGATCATTTTTTAATGTTGTTGTTGCTTATGTTGGACCTGTTCGATAAGCACTCTTGCTAAAATTGATTATTCGATTTTTATTTGCTTCAAAAGTTGAAAGTTCATCGAACTATGTCGGTTGTGGTTTTTGGTAATTTGGTACATATAAATATGTTTATCCATAGACAAAAACGAATACAATTTAAATATATTTCGGCGCGTAATAAATACGCAATTCATTCATTGAAGATTTCCAAATTTTGGCAATTGAGTCACATAGGTTGTTGAGACCACTTTAATAGTTTATTAAAGGTGGCAAAATGATTTTTGTTTTTAGTATACGAGTAGTTGATGTTGATGACAAAGGTTAGTGAATCAGCTATTTCTGCTTAATTGAATTGGAGTATGTCTTACAAACTTATTACGAATCTTGAACGTGAACTTCAAGACTAGGCATCAAAAGTCAAAGTTAGTCAGTCGGAAAAATAAAATACGAACAGACAAATCAGTAAAAACGGCGATCATTTCAATGGTTTTCACAATTTGGGGACTATTGATATGTTTAGTAATTCAATAAACGAATTCATAAGATGTTGGATAATCTAAAGGATTCAGATCCCATAAGGCTATAAGAAAATGCTTTCCTTCGGCTTTCTATACATGACATGCTTTACTATGCAACAACATTCCATTACACAGAAGGTATTGAAAACACGAGATGACCAAGGCTAGAACGACGACACCTGGACCATCAAATTCTCAATTTAGAAACATTTCTTTACTACCCAATCGAATTATGAACCTGTCTTTATTGAGTAATTATTTTTACAACGCATAACCAAAGGATTGATCAGGTGACAGAACTAATAAGTTGTTAGTTATAGATAGTATATATTTGTACGGAGGGATTATCATATAGCTGAGGCTCAAAATCAATTAGTAAATAGAGTTATGCTGAACTATATAAAAACGAAGTATATATTATCTCATCAGTATTGCAATTTTCTTATAGCTTAAGGCTAAAGTAAATATTTGGAAGAAGCAATATAATTAGATGTACAAATGGTTGTCAAAGTATATAAGCTACCAGGTGTAAAAACATGGCAGTCATTATTAGAAAAAATATATGTAATTTCTTGTGGCGCATATTATCGAGAATGTTAATTGTTCAGCAGGAATGTCATTAACCTTTGTTTCTGTTTTTTTTTTTGAGAAAAAATACATTTTTTCAAGTTAATTGTTCACCACAAGAGTTCGTATATGAATTTCTTACAAAGAACTAAACTGAGTTGTTAGGTGGTCAAAGGAATAATGTAGTCACGTTAAGATTATGATAATCGTAGAAATCTGCTGTTTGAAGTTAGCATGAATACTTTAGCATAGCTAATTTATAAACAAGCCAAAAACAAATAGTTATTTTAGAAATTTTAGTCTAACCAACAACAAGTTGTGCCCATTTCTTCAACTTACACTATGTATGGTCCAAGAAGCGGTTAAAAATTAAGCGGCAGTTAGTAGGAGAAACAGTTTAAAGAAATATGAAAGAAGGTGTAAGCATAAAGTCTTCACTGAAATTCGCTAGTATTTCTCCGCTCGTTATTCGCGGCTAATCTCCATAAATATGTATACAGAGAATGCCGCCATTGAGTCCTCTTCAAAACACGCGCGTCTGCTCCAAATACTTTAGCGCGATTAATAGCTATCGTGGATAACGGTATTGTCGCGGCTTATTTTCACAACGAACAGGTTATGTTGAAGCGTGTCAAATTCAAAATAAAACCCGCTAACCACTTGAACTCAGTTAACCTGTGCAAAATTAGTCAAATATTTACATACATAAGTAGCTTTATAGACGATACAATAGTATAGTAAACAGATAAATGACGATACATATGTAGCTAAATACATAAAAAAAGAAAACGCTTAGTGGGCGCCGCCGGGCAAGCTGGTTGATGATGTTCCGATGATTACCGCTTAAACACGGCTGACCGGTGAATATGTATTAATAAATTATTCGTAGTCATGGCGAGTTGGCGAGATGGCATGCCGAAAGAAGGCGGAAGATGGTAGAGAAGAAGGCGGTTAGCAGCAAAAACTGAATATATTTAAAATTGTTAAAAAACTTGTGTATATAATTTAAATTTTTTTTTTTAATTTTTGATCAGTTAATGGCAATAAACTTGAATGAGGTTAGTAGGTGAATTGAATAGAATTTTTTTGATTTTTATCTAACGTAACTATGCAAAAGTTCAAAGGAGAAGCGCCAACTTGTCAGATAAAAGGTAATACAAAAAAGGATGGCAAAAAAGACTCGACTTTGATTGTAAAAATATTAATAGGTGATATTCGAGAGAATGTCCAAGATTAGTAATCCAAATCATTATATATTTTAAGGCATTGCTTTATTAAAAAAAGAAAGTTTAACGACTTAAAATAGTCATGCTTTCAAAATCGCCATTTAAAGAAGAGGAGAAATCAATTTAATGATTTGCAGCAGAAAGCGAATTTAGATGAGAGAAAGTTGCATTTAAATGCAAATCGGCAAATTCGAGAAATATTTTGTGTTTATCCAACGACTTTCGCTAGTTTTAAAACCAACTACAAAGAAATTTTGAAAAAAATTACACAAAAAGTGTCTCAGTATTTTCAAGATTCTCCAAAGAAAACAACAATACAGAGTTTACACTGCTTTTCAATTATATTTTATTAAATAAATAATTTATTTGTCTTCGTTTTGTTTTTATGGAAATAAATTAGACACTATCAATTAAACTTATATTTATGAAATCTCCTAGCTAATTTAGTCTTTCGACTGCCAAATCATTTACGCAGCCTCTACAGGTTCGTTACCCTTATTCTCTTCAACTGGCACATTCGCTGGCAAAACATCTTCAACCGATTGCTGTTGAACTTCTATGAGTGGTTCGGCTTGTACGTCATGCAACTTAGATTGTGGTGCCACAACTGGTTCTACAGCAGATTCAACAACTGCTTCTACAGCAGGTTCTACAGCAGGTTCCACAACTGGCTCCACAATTGGTTCCACAGCTGGTTCTACAGCAGGTTCCACAACTGGTTCTACAATTGGTTCCACAGCTGGTTCTACAACTGGCTCCACAATTGGCAGTGCCGCCACTGCATCCTGCTGTGGTTGTGTCGTCACTTCTGGTTCACTGATAATTTCCACTGGTATCAATTGTTCACCATTTACGGGCTGCAGTTGGCTGTTGACATTCGATTCACCAGCTTCGGGTATTTCGAGTTCACGTCCAGCTCTGCGTAAAGCGTAACGTCCGTTATATCCGTAGACATAACGCGGTTCACCATATGCGGGTTTCACATGACGTGTCAGTCCGGGTTCGTTATCCTCGCCGACGAAAATATATTCATTTTCAAGATTACGCACAGATTCTTGTGCAGCTGCTTCTTCGGAAGCTTCTTGTGGACTATCAGCGCTGCTGGGTGCCTTCTCGACGACGGTGCCTGGACGTATGCGTTGTGGCAGTATGGCGTGTGTGGCAGTGTTGTCAGCGCTTGGTTTTATTTGAGACGCAATGATGATGGGCCGACCAACAGTGATGGCTGTTTGAGTTGCGGAATCCGTGCTATGACGATCGTTTGGAATTTTTGGTGGTTTGAAAATATCCATTATAGATGCTTCAGCCAAGAGTGGCACAGCTTCGGCGGTGAGGACGGGTTGCTTCTTTCGTGTGAGGCTTTGCTTCTCCATTGTTTGAAGAGCGCTGGCTGGGATATTAAGGATAAGTGGTTGGGTTTGTATACCTTCGGTTACTGAATGCAATTGATCGGGTGGTGAAATGCCCAATTGGGACCAAGGTATGGTTATGTATTGTGTAGGTGCATTCTTGCGCTTAACTGGTGCACTCAAGGGTGGTTGTGGGAATTTCGTAGCGCCTTGTTTGAGGTATTGCACTTGTGGATTAACCAGTTGGAAGTCGGCATTCAAAAGTTCAGGCGCTAAGTAGACAGTTTGTCCATTGCGATTAACAAAGAGGTTCGTTTGTTGACGTCGCTTCTGTGCATTGCCCGACTGTTGGGCGGTCTTACGTACTAAAGCGCCAACTTCGGCGGGTGTACGACCGCCGGTCAGCTGACGTAGCTGGTTTATTATGTTTTCTTGGCCACGCTGAAAAAAATTTGCTTCACTTTGAGAACGTTTCGTTGAGGGGCGACCACTCTGGCTGCCATAGTAGAACTTTTGATCAACATTATCTTCTTCGACCTCTTCGCTTTCAGCGGGATTTTGTACACGGCGCACAATGAAGCGTTGGTTGCCAACATTTATGCGGCGTCGTTGTTGTTGTTGTTGGCGTGGGCGATCTTCATCCTCTTCCAGTTCTTCTTCATCGTCATTTTCAACTGAGCCATCATCGTCATACTCTTCTTCTTCCGAGAAATCATCAATTACGACTGGACGGCGGCGACGATTTTGTTGTGGACGTTTTTGTTGTTGACGACGTACTGGACGTACAACTTCCTCTTCTTCTTCATCATCGATATCTTCTTCATCACGATTTGGCTTACGTTTGTTTTTCTGGTTTTTATTGTTGTTTTTACGTTTGTTCTTTTTCTTGTTAGCTTGCTCAAACTCATCATCATCGAAATCATCATTATCATCGTCTTCGTTCGACAGGGAAGTCAACCTATTGTTGTTGTGGAAACGTTGTGGACGGTTGCCATTGGTGATGGAAATAAGTGGCCGACGAGTCGAACCTCTATGTTGCACACGCACCACCACATCGGGACGTTGTGTAGTGGTTGTTGTAGTACTCGTGCTGGTAGTAGTTGACTCACGTACAGGCGATTCAACCAAACCAGGCAATTGTATGCGATCGGTCAACCAACCACTGACGGATCCAGCCAGAGACGAGACTGAATTCGAGACCGATGAACCCAAACCTTGACCGGCATTGAAGCCGAACAGTGTCCAGGGAGAAGGTGTCGTCGACGAAGCGCCGCCGGCTTGCTTGCCAGCCACGTCTTCTTCTGGTGCACGTGGTTTGAAAGCAATCAAAGGATGAATAATAAAGTCTGCGACGGTGTGAGGCTGCACATTTTGTGGCTGCTCACTCTTTAAGGCTGGTGTTGCCTTTTCGGCTGTCATGGCTGCGATTGGTGGACGTTCAGTTGAGGCTTTGAGTTCAGAGTCTGCGAATAAATATTCCTTTTGACGACTTCAATTTCTAATTTAACAGCAAAGTTACTCACCAATAACCGCGAAATCGGCGACAGGTGACTGAGTGGAATCCTCCATAATAGCTTCCGTTTTCATCTCGGCCGCCATGGCGCTCATAACTAGCGCCAAAGCCATAAAGGCGTAGATTGTGTACTTGGAATACATGTTTGCTGCGTTAGAGGCTCTATCAGGCCTATCCTCTAAGTTTGTAGATCACCGCAAAATAAACACTTTCTATGGCAATTAAACTATTCCACTTTTTTCGTAAAAAACCCGTATCTCGGTTCTTCTTCCGTTTCAATGTTACACTTGAAACCCGAGTTCCTATTCAAAATAACGCCCAACACTTCTTTTGACAACCACAACTTTTCAACAACTGGTCGAACGCTCGCAACAACATGAGCTTTTTATGTGACGCTCAACAGTGTTGTTGTTGTGCGCACTGTCAGCGCCATTTCGCTGTTGATGTTGATGTTGATGCCGTTAACAGCTAGCCGCAGCTTTTGGTGCGTTTCCCTATTCGCTGTCTTGTTTACAACGCTTAACCATAATTATGTTACATAGCGGAGAATTTGCGTGTAGGTACATCGCTTTGTTCCATATTGTAAAGTCGCTTAGAGTGTTCTGTGAGAGATGTGTGAGTCTTAGTCGGTTAAATATTTAATATTAAGTGGCCTTAACCCAAGTGTGGGCAATGATAATCAGCAGAAACAGAACAGAAATTATAAAACGAAGTGGCTCCGTAAGATCCCTACTTTAGTTAATTCATGATCCATTCTTTGAAACATTTTCCATACTCAGATATAGTTAGTTCGCTGACAGATCTGTTTTCGTTGCTTCCATTACTTCCTCTTGGCTACTAAGATGTGGTCGTCGAAGTCTTTCCGTCAGAAAATAATTGAAAAAACCGTATCAGAATAATTTTATTGTTGTTAGATATTATTTGTGATACCCTCAAATACGGTCTTTCCAACCCAATTGATTGAATATAACATTTGAACGGAACCAAATTATCTATCATATTCATTCATCATATTCATCATATTCGAAGATCCTCAATCAACCTCAATTCTTTCGTATAATTTTATTTTTGTATTTCTACTACTTGAGAAAATAACAAACGCAAAAGGTCTCCGAGGAACATGACGCTCACAAGATGGTTAATATTTTTCATATATTGCTAGAAATCCAAAAGTTAAAAATTATACGTATCACCGAGATTCCCAAACAAGTAACCAAAGTATACGCTAAAGGAAGCAACTAAAGTTTGCTTTCTAAAAAATTCTTCATTTACATAATATCATTTCTAGAAGTTAGAAATTGCATAGCCGGCCTCTTAATAGAGTCATTAAAATAAGCATACATATGTATATACAATGTATTACTTTACTTGGTTTACATGTCATTAATTATATACAATTGTCCAAAATTAGCTGCGAAAATGATGGATGGTGGGCGGCCAGTTTTCACACTTCGGCGATCTTAGTTGGCATGGCGATGACCGTTGGTCGAAAAAAATCGAAAAAAAATTAAGCATCATTCAAAGTGTTGTTACACGCCCCACATCACAACATTCGCACCGTTATGTATATACTTAATATACATATATTAGTTATTCACTAACTTCTTACAGCATTTTCTCCTTACTCACATCTAAACTTTCTTTCATTTGAACTTCCTCTGAGATTCAAACCAGTTGGAAAGTGTTCACTTCGCGAATTTTAACGAAAGGGAGAGTGCACGTAGGCGAATTTGTTTGTCTGCTGTGTATGCTCTAAAATTAGTAGCATCTTCTCTAATCAGCATTACAAATAAAAATAAATTAAACTGTTTTATGAAAGTTTACTTGATCCAACGCTTTGAACTTATTTCCTGTTAAACTGTTTACTTTCACACGATTTAAGCATAATTTCATTCATACGTATGTGAATGTATGTGTGCATACTACATATAACTCAATTAATTAATACCAACTATGCGATATGGTAATTATGGACGCGAAAGACATGGCAGATCTTCGAGAACTCACTTGAATAGAGAAGGATGCAGAAACTTGTGATGCAAAAACTTCCTATTGAATCAAGCAGACCTCAAGCTTCGACAAAACGCTTGAAATCTTTCACATAATTCATAAGTCGGATAATGCAAATTTCAGCCGATTCCCAAAGTTCCCCGAAGGTATTATATATAAATATTTTTCAAATATTATCCGATTTTACTGAGGTCGTATCAATAATGTTAAAGAGGAATTGATCAAAATTTACTCGAAAATTGGGTGCCACATAAGTTAACAATCGACCAAAAAACTCAGTAACAGTACATGAAACTATTCAAACGTTGTTAACTAGAATTTTCGCATCGATACGCGAAAATGGATGAAACAAAGTCTAATCATTTCACTCCGAAATTCAATCGAAAGTAATCTGATTGGACTGTACACGATTAACCCAATTCAAAGCGTGAAAAGAGTCAATCAGCTGACAGATAACACACAAATAGACAAAAATATTCGGCATAAAGTTAACGAGAATAACGAAAATTATCATATATTGTATAGGGAGGGATGAAACCTGTACCGATTTCACTCATTTTCATCACCAACATACATTATATCTAAGATTATATGCTCATTTAATTTGGCTAAGTTATTTGACATATTAACCGATTTATAAGATATAAGGCTCACCGTATTTTTGGAATCCTTGCAATAAGGTATATGGGAGCTAGAGGAAGATTTGAGCCGATTTTAACCATTTTTGTTACAGAGAAACACTAATCCAAGATATGGATTCCCTCTAAAGTACATTAAAATATCTGTGAAATTTAAAATTTTTTCGCTAAAATATTAGCCTCAGACACTTCTTCATTTTCGATATCTGGGACCCTGAAAAGCTATAGTCCGGTTTCGACAATTTATGTCACAAGTTATGTCACAGATCACATACAGTATTTGTGACCGCTATCTTCATCTTCAGATGGAATTCAAAATTGAGATATAGTGAAAGTAGGAGTGGATGTTAACGGATTTCGCCCATTTTCCACGGGTAATATCAAAATGTCGAAAAAATATTATATACAGAATTTCATTGTAATCGGTCCAGTATTTTATGAGATATGGTTTTTGACGCATAAGTGGACATAATGTTTTTCGTTAATGAGTTAACGCACTTAATTTTCAACATAACCTTTGTATGGGAGGTGGTCGTGTTGGTTATCTGATTTCACATATTTTCATGGTTTGCGAGAAAAATATATTTGGACGCGGGTCTACGCCCACTTAAAAAACAATACATTCAAATATGCCCCTCCCTAATGCGATCCTTTGTAAACAAATTTACTTTGATAACTTTATTTATAGTTAGTTAGTGGGCGTGGCAATTATCCGATTATGCCCATAGTTCCAAGTAACCAAGTTTCGTCAAGATTAATTTTTACTCATGTTAGCCGTTGGGCGGACAGAAGGACGGACTGATGGACGGACGGACAAACATACGGATCACAACTCATCTCGTCATCCTGATCATCTCGATATATATACCCTGCCAGCCAGGCCTAACCACTTTCCCCGCATGTTTCTTCAATTACTAACACCAACGCACACGTTTGGGTTATTTTGTTTTTGTATTCGTACGTGTGAGGGGAATAGTGGTTAAAAAACTCACAAGCAGCTATGCTGGCCTATGGCAAACTTACCACTTTACCACTTTTGTGGGTTAAAAAAACTTCGGTTTAACCAGCTTTTTCACCACCTTTGGCTGGCAGGGTATTTTATGACTTACAAACAACCTATACCACTCAACAAAACTATAACGCACTCTTTTCAACAAGTTGCGAGACTATAAAAAGCTACCAACTATTATGGTGCGTTAGTGGAAAGTTTGAAGGATGAAAATAGAATAATAACTTAGTTTTCTTTAGAATAATATGAACTGTTCAGACTGTCTATTTAGTTTAGTAAGATCGCTGAGTACATCACACTTTTCACCTATATATAATAATCATTATTTTGAAAATACATTAGTGGTACTCATTTAACGTTGCAATGATATAAATATAGTAAACTTGCAATATGGCAACAAATGTTAAATGAGCGCTCTTTGGCAATATTGTGGTAATATCAGCTTATTGTGAATTAATTGTAAGTATGCCATGAATGCCTATCAGCTTATTGTGAATTAATTGTAAGCATGCCATGAATGGCACTGAAAAAGGTCTCGCATATTTGCAAGATTGTCGTAAAATGAAATGCATGTAAAAATTAACAGCTGTTTTACGATATTGTAATTTTGCGATATTGCCATACGTTTACAACGTTAAATGAGTACCACTATTGACTTCAAGTACACTTTCTCATATCCGGTCAAACATCAAATGTGGCCGAACGCACACTTTGCGAATTTTCTTTTTAATATTTTTATAATTTTCTAACAAATATTTATTGAGCATTCGCATGACTTTATGATCACGAAATCTCTCTCTTTCCATACAGCTAATTAAATATTTGGGTGCTAATTAAAGATTTGCCCAAGAGCGCAACCAAAACAAAAAACTGCCAAATTAATAACAATTTTTTGACGTGTTAATGACTTAATAATTGACTTCACCGGAGGGTGACGATCTCCAACGAGGCGCACAAGTATGAAAGTGGCGCTCTACTAGGCACCCACGCTGTGCAGAACTAGAGGAAGCAGCTCGAAGCTCGCCATTTGGCTGAGAAAGTCTCAGCGCTGTGAACTTGTGACATTGAAGCATTGTTTACCCCTGCAGCTGATTTATGCGCTTCACTAGCACTACTATCATCACGACTTACGGCAATGATTGTATGATTGTAGCGGTCAAATCAAGCAGTCTTAATGTGGCCTTTTTTCTATAAATTAATTATATATTATATGTATGCATATGGGTGGTTTACATATGGACATATATTAATAGATATGTATAATGAAAAGCAACCGGCATTTTATGGCTTGGCTAAATTTAATGTGAATTTCTCTTGTTTTAGGTCAATCAAAAGCATAAAATGTTAGAATTTTTAATACATATAACTGTATTCTCTACGCTTCACCTGTGGCAAAGTTAATTTTATGGATTTTATGTATTCGAGTCAAACGTTGACCTAAATACATAACGTATGATGTGATTTGTCGGCATTTATGCGCATAAAACAATACATATTTACATGTAGTTGAATGGCAATAACAGTTAACTTTCACAAGCGCTCCTTTAATGCCCAGCTTGTTGTTCCTTGTTGGAAAAAAAATATATGTGGCATCTCCAGCTAACGGTCACTTGTACGCAGCTGAGATTCAAGTAAGGCATGTCCGTTAGCTTCGTGTTGCCAAGTGGCTCATTCAACCTGGTCAACGA
Organism: Zeugodacus tau; assembly: GCA_031772095.1. Lineage (NCBI taxonomy): Eukaryota > Metazoa > Arthropoda > Insecta > Diptera > Tephritidae > Zeugodacus > Zeugodacus tau. Next base: position 39,201,735 of record CM062650.1, on the reverse strand, counting down.
CTTGGTGTCTGCAGCGCTAGCCAACACCTAGATTTTTCAATTTCCATTCTTCATCACTGCGACTTTGTTGCTTTATATTCGCAAGATTTTGCAAATTTTTTTCTCTGCCGACAGACACATAAATCAGCGCAATTTTGCTTATGAAAATTAGCATTTCTCCAAATTTCTTTCTGTATTCGCGCATTTGATTGTGCCACTTGTTGGCCAAAAACACACAAACATCTATAAAGAATTAGTTGCTATAACCCCCGATATTTCATATCTAATTATTAATATTCGCTTTTTGTTTGTGTTGCGTTGCTCTTTTGTTACTTTAGAAATGAAACTAAATGAACCAACAGTTCTGTGGAGCCAAAGCAGTCTCTGAATAGCTGACTGCTGACTGCCTTCTTAATTGGCAAATGGTTTCTTCTGCATTTCGCCACTTTATTTAATGTTCTTCCTACACATATGTATGCACATCTGTAGCTATTTATATTATTAGTTAATGTTAATGTTTTAAATGACCACCATTTGGTTGGTCTTTAATCGATTTCAGAACATTTTGCAAGTCAGTTACAAATATCTTTGTGTTTTATATTTATTTTATTTGTCTACTTCGTTGCCAATTTTGTCCATATAAAAAGTCTATGGGTATTGGTGTCGTAAGGCATTTAGTAATCGCGCTTTAAAGAAGACAGAGTTAAAGACAGCGCCGCTTTCTTGTTTTTAGTATTAACATAGTGACTAAAAGAATTCTAGTGTTGTAAAATGAATCCGAAATCAGTCTTAAGCATTGCTCTTCTTGTTTTGGTGTTGGGCTGCTTTGTGCAAGGTAAGTCGTAATTTTTTTTTGGAGAAGTAGCATTTATTTGGAGAAAGCTCAGTTTGCTGAATTTGAAATGTTAATCACGCGCCTATTTATGGAATATTTTGTGTGTTTTAACACTAATTTGTTGATGTGATTATGGAGCGAAATGTATATTTTATGCAAATTTTAACAGAAAGCCTAGAAAATAGCCTACAGCAAAAACACCAAAACAAAAAATTATTATTATTGTTGTTGTTATTTTCAAAACAAAGAACAAAAATGAATATGTTTGAAGCTTTCTCAGAAGCTATAATATCCTTTTCGTTATAATTCGAACCTCGATCGCAGAGATACATTGATTTTTTGCTTAACTCCGTTCTGCTTCATATCCTAATTCCTTGGTAGACATATCTTTAAAATGTAAGAAAGATGTTTTGACTCTCTACCAGACTGTGGATAGGTCGGTAGCAGAAAAAATTCTCAAAGTCCAAACTAGGACCTTAGAATTATATTGCATGAGCTCTATTGAATGAGATTATATGGATTTCGCGATCATTTCCAGCGCCATGTGCGTATCATAATTCCACCAAGCGAAAACCTTGTTCGAGCTGCCACGCCTATTTGGATATTCGTTATAAATTTTCAAGAGGACTTCAGAAGAATATTATAAGATTGTATTATAATTTGTAAATAGGAGACATATAGGCAAAGGCTTGCCATTATCTATCGAGAGGTCGTTAGTTACTACAAAAACAATTCTTCGTTTTTGGTTCAAAAAGCGGAAACTGAAAACGAATTTAGGACCTGTTGAGTGGAGCGAACATCTAGTGATTTTACAACGATAGAAGACATCTTGATATATTCACGAACGAATAATGATTCCTTTTATAAACATATTAGTTTGAAAATCCCATCGGTTCTTCAAATACTCTTTACAATAAATAGTTTTGTTTAATACTTTTCCCCTCCTTCCTTACAGCACGCCATGTGCCACGTCATCAAAATCGTTACGTACAAGTGAACGGCGATGAGGACGATGATTTCTCATCTGCTGAGGAGAGCGCTGTTGCCGGCCGTCTGCCACATCCAAATACACAGCGCGCACTTTCGCACAAACAGGCGCGCGTCTTCCCCGGCGCCCTGGCCATCAAGAAGTTGGTATTGTTGAAATTCAAGAAAATCGTACCCATCTCTTTGATTTTGCTGAGAGCAAGTGACGAAAACGAAGCCGAATTAGTGCCCGTCTACCCAACTTCTGAAATTCCTGCCGACGTACAATTCATTCCCACACCAAATGGCGTCTCCGGACATCGTGATGTCCAGGCTATTGCTATTCCCAAAGAATTGCATCAACAACTCGAACTGAATGGTCTGGCCAATTTGGAGAGTATCGAATCCCTGCTCAATCAAGCACAAGAGGGTGATGCTGAAACTGAAGCCGATGCCGAAGCTGAAGATTTACCAGTTGCTGTTGTCAATGAACAGCCCAACAATCCAGAAGATGAACCTTTGAATGTGGCCGAAGATGATGTGGATCAATTGTTGGAAAATCTGTCGGTGGATAAGACCAAGATTGCCACAGCAAATGTACAGTCTGTGCGTCGTTTGGCAGCCGATGACCTTGGACGTCCAAGTCTTGTGCGTGCCTCGCAATTGCAAACTGGTGTTGAGGAGATTCCTTTGTTCCTTTACGCAGCCAAGGACACACCACAAATCGTACGTCCCGTCCGCAAGGGTGTACGTCACAGTGTGAAGCAATCTGCACGTCGCTACCACAACTGAGCGGTAGTTGACGATTTCATTAGGCCATGGTTTATATTAGACGATTAGACTGAATAAATAAATATATATTTGACAAGTTTTTGGTGTTTATTTTCTAGCGAGATTTGACAAATTACAATTTTCAATTTTTCGATCATTTACACAACTCCTTTGTAGGACGAACATGTATGTATGACACATTAAATGTGTCTTCGATGGGACCTGACTTATCAGCAACACATTGACACAGTTTCAGCAATTCTTTTTCTTGATTTGTCCTTGCTTTGCCATTGTTTTTCTTTGTTATATGGAGATTTTGTAGCAGAGTAGTGCAGCTTTTTGTTTCATTGTTACTTTTTCCCCCACACAGTGTTACTTCAACTGTACTTGCAGTAATCTCTTCAATGCACGCAAAAACAATGGCGCTTACGACTCGTTAACGACTCATATCGCACATTTTGCATGCATTCCATGCATTCGCAGCGTTTTCTCCCTTCTTTAATGGTCTTAGTTATGACGCGTGACGCCAACTCGGTGATAAAACTTTGTACACAATTTCATCCTTGTTCGCGAATTCCTGTCGGAGTGTCCGATTGTAAGTGACTAAGTGTTTTTTTTTTCTTTGTTAGACTACATTTGATAAGATGACCTCCCGAATAATGTGATATAAGTAGGCAGATTGAACGAAATAAATGCACCAAACTAAAACAGATGAGATTACTGGGTCAAGCAATCCCAAAACAGTTTGTTTAGTACAACATATTCTCTTTCTAAACGGCATTGGGCGTAACTCGAACAGAATTTACATAACTCATAAGAAACAATAACTCACAAGAAACACGAGACCTAAGTTGCTATATTACTATCGAATTATCCACATAGCATATCGAGCCTTTACCGCCATTTTAGCGTAAGCGACAAAAACCAAACTTTACAGGAGGAGGTTTTTTTAAATACTTTTAACCATTAATGTGGTAGTAATTTAAAATTTCTCATACATTAATGCTTTTCAGACATTTACATATATAATTGAAAAAAAAAAAATTTAAATTACTACCACATTAATGGTTAAAAGTATTTAAAAAAACCTTCTCCTGTAAAGTTTGGTTTTTGTCGCTTACGCTAAAATGGCGGTAAAGGCTCGATATGTAGGATTCCATCTGAGATTCATTAGGAAGTATCGAATAATTAAAATCTTTCAATGAGAATCCATTACACTTATTAGAACTATTTATTAGTTAAAGACTTAAACTAATATTGTTAACAAACTACTCAAACAAATTTTGTAATTAACCAAATATTGATGGTCGTGGTATTGACAAACTTATTTGACCACCACCTAAACCGTAACCCAAATTACCACCGATATATAAACCGCCTGGATTACCACCCAGAAAACCGCCGCTACCGAAAAGTCCACCACCGTCTCTTCTTATCACAGCACTGCCACCATAATAGCCACAGGGTGGTGGACCAAAGTAACCGTAACTGCAAGCACTGCAACAGCTGATCGGTGGTCTAGGCGGCAACATCGGCGGCGGTGGTGGTGGCGGTGGCATGGGTCTGGGTGGTATTACGGGTGGTTGTGGACGCGGCATCGGATATTGACAGCAAACAGGTGGTTCAGGGTTAACAACAACTATACAACAACGATTCTGATTGTACGCTTCGAGGGTACAGGGATTGACGCAAGGCGAAGATAAACTCGAGATAAAATCGCTGATGAAACCAAATGTGCGCGCATTACGCTGTGACGGATCGAAACTCTCGAACTGTTCGGCACTCGAAGAGTTAACGGCAACACTATTCTGCGGATAAGAAAAGTTACGCGGTAACTGACTCGGCGTCTGCCCCTGCATTTGTGGCACCCGATTGTTATTGTAATTATTATAGTAGTAGGGATAGTTATTCGGTTGTCTGTTGTTAAATTTTGTTGGCAACTGTGACGGTTGTTGTTGCGGTGGTGGCGGTGGTATGTTATTGTTGTTAAAATTATTATTGTTGTTATTGTAGCTGTTTGGCTTTCGCAAATCGGTGACTTCTGTAGCCAGTCGTTGTTGCTGCCTTTGCATTTGTTGTATTTGTTGCAGCTGCTGCGGTGTGTAAGGAGTTTGCTGCACTACCTGTTGTTGTTCTCTTTGCTGTTGATACGGCTGTTGACTTTGCCACTGCTCCAATGTGATTTGTGTCTTATTCATATTAATTGGCCAGCGGGGAGTTATGTCTGTAATAAGCAAAGAATGAGGACCTAAAAGTATGCTACATTTTGTATGTGCGATCACCGGAAGTAGTGAATTATTTGAGCGGTGCCTGTGCGTAGACTACCAACCGTGCATTGTGATCTTATTAAAATTGTCTCCAGAATGAGTATTTACAATAGATATTGTAAAAATAGAAGCTTAACAACAAAACGGTATTTAATTGGGTTTTCGTTACAGTTTTTGGTGCTCTTAAAAATATTTTAATCGTATTCAGAATATCGCCTTGGATACTGTAAAAAAACTCATTTGCCTTTATTTCAATAAACGATCATTTCTATTAGAATTGAGCTCTGCCCGTATTTGGAGAAAATTATAGAATTATTGAGGCTAATAGGACTAAGTAGGCAATTGAAAAGTAAAGTCCTCTCTCGACGAACAAAAACCAAACTCTACAAGTCTCTCATCATTCCCGTCCTACTTTACGGTGCAGAAGCGTGGACGATGTCAACATCCGATGAGACGGCACTAGGAGTTTTCGAGAGAAAGGTTTTGCGGAAGATTTATGGTCCCTTAAGAATTGGCAACGGCGAATACCGCAGACGATGGAACGATGAGCTGTATGTGTTATTCGACGACATAGACATAGTCCAGCGAATAAAAAAACAGCGGCTACGCTGGCTAGGACATGTTGTTCGAATGGATGAAGGTGCTCCAGCTCTGAAAGTATTCGATGCAGTACCCGCTGGTGGAAGCAGAGGAAGAGGGAGACCTCCACTCCGATGGAAGGACCAGGTGGAGAGGGACCTGGCTTCGCTTGGAATAACCAATTGGCGCCAAACTGCCAGAAGGAGAGATACGTGGCGCGCTGTTTTGGACTCGGCTATAACCGCGTAAGCGGTGTCTACGCCAGTCAAGAAGAAAAAGAATAGGATCATCACAGATGGTAGACATACCGCTCATCGACAATCGACGACTACCGACTAAAACTGATCAATTTCCGCCGGATCGACGTTTTAAAGTCTAGCCTAATTCTAATTACAAATCTGCTCATCGTTTGAGAGTCGAAGTTGGAAATATTAAAGTAAAACTATAGAAGAATGGGCAGGTTTTCTCCACTGGTTAGAAACTTTGAAATGACTGTCAATTAAAAATCCTAAGGTCTGTGTTGTAATATGGGTTAAAAGGGGAACGATGTCGTTAACAACAATGACTATTATATAACATATATATTAATGCTTCCGATTTACAGAAATCAATGTCGAAGACGATAATCTCAAATTTACAAGTTTAATATGAATTGGCATTTTGGGATTTGTGGATCGCGGTGAAGGTGAAAATCTCAAGTAACGGGTGATTTTTTTGAGGTTAGGATTTTCATGCATTAGTATTTGACAGATCACGTGGGATTTCAGACATGGTGTCAAAGAGAAAGATGCTCAGTATGCTTTGACATTTCATCATGAATAGACTTACTAACGAGCAACGCTTGCAAATCATTGAATTTTATTACCAAAATCAGTGTTCGGTTCGAAAATTTTTTATCGACAAATTTTGTTCAGCGATGAGGCTCATTTCTGGTTGAATGGCTACGTAAATAAGCAAAATTGCCGCATTTGGGGTGAAGAGCAACCAGAAGCCGTTCAAGAACTGCCCATGCATCCCGAAAAATGCACTGTTTGGTGTGGTTTGTACGCTGGTGGAATCATTGGACCGTATTTTTTCAAAGATGCTGTTGGACGCAACGTTACGGTGAATGGCGATCGCTATCGTTCGATGCTAACAAACTTTTTGTTGCCAAAAATGGAAGAACTGAACTTGGTTGACATGTGGTTTCAACAAGATGGCGCTACATGCCACACAGCTCGCGATTCTATGGCCATTTTGAGGGAAAACTTCGGAGAACAATTCATCTCAAGAAATGGACCCGTAAGTTGGCCACCAAGATCATGCGATTTAACGCCTTTAGACTATTTTTTGTGGGGCTACGTCAAGTCTAAAGTCTACAGAAATAAGCCAGCAACTATTCCAGCTTTGGAAGACAACATTTCCGAAGAAATTCGGGCTATTCCGGCCGAAATGCTCGAAAAAGTTGCCCAAAATTGGACTTTCCGAATGGACCACCTAAGACGCAGCCGCGGTCAACATTTAAATGAAATTATCTTCAAAAAGTAAATGTCATGAACCAATCTAACGTTTCAAATAAAGAACCGATGAGATTTTGCAAATTTTATGCGTTTTTTTTTTTTTTTAAAGTTATCAAGCTCTTAAAAAATCACCCTTTATATTTAATTTTCAAGTGATTTTACGTGCTTCAAGTGCATTTGGTACTTCTGAGAACTATTTCACAAAGTGCCATATTAAAACAGAACAAAATCATAACCACAACAAAAATATATAAATAACACACAAAAACTAGTATAAATTAATTTATTCGTATTCTAATAAGATTTCAGCAAAAATGAAATAATATCGCCAACATTTATCATTTTTCTCCATTTCTCTCTATCCCTCTCTCAACGCACTCATCGACCCCAACCGCCAAAAACACTGCTAGTTGATTGTGCTCCACCGAAGTTACCAAAGCCGTTACCCCAGCCAAAGTTATTACCACCGAAATTGTTGTAGGGATTGTAACCACCAGCATTGGCATTTGCACCGGCCGATGCACCGCCACCGCCGCCGCTGCTAGAGGACGAAGATGATGACGACGATGACGATGAGCTGCCACTACCGCCACCTTGACTGGTAGCCGATGAGCTGCTCGTAGCTGAATTACTTACAAATCCATTAGGACCACGCTCAGACTTAACATTCGAACTTGTAGATGTGCCAGCATTTTGACCATTGTTGCCTTGGTAGAGAGACTGACCGCTCGAATCGGCTGTGACGCGTTCCGAATTGCCATTGCGCATAACATTCGTTTTCGTATTGGTGGTACTGCTGGATGAACCATCCGGATTGTTGTTTGTCGACTGCGAGCTACCATGCGAGCTGATGTCTTCACTGTCTTTGGTACGGGTGTGTGAGCTGCCCGCATTCGCTGAGGACGCCTGCTGTTGATCCTTATCGAAATTGAGCGCCTGACTCTGTGCACCATTCGAAGTCGAACTACCATCCTTGGTTTGCGAATGCATATTATTCGCATTAGCCGAGCTGACTTGACCGCTGGAACCATCATTAGCCAAATTCGAGCCAATACTGGAGGCACCACTATCCTGGAACGAGCCGCCTTCATTTACCTGGTGGTTTGAGTGTGTATTGGAGCCTGTTTGTTGATTGAAGCTATCATCTTTGCCCTGAGCTGTACCCTGTGCTTGGGCATTGCTTTCGCTGGGGAAAACGAAACCACCTTCATTACGATGATGCGAACGTCTGGCAAAGCGTTTAGAACGCAACACAATCGGTTGCGCATAGCGGGTAGCACGTCTGCGACGGAAGAAACCTTGACCGAGAGAATTGGCATTTGTGTACGCATCACCAGCAAAGCCGCCCGTGTTAGCTGAGGTCTGTCCCTTGCGGACGCGGCCGAAAGCATTCGAGCGTGAACGTGTATCGGTCACTTGCAAACCGCCAAATTGACGCGACTGCGAGTTCGAGTTGCTATTAGCACGTGCACGTGCACCGCGACCTTCTGCATTCACTTGCGCCTGCGTCAAGGCTTCCTGGCTCTGACGTGCATTGGGGTCCACATTAAAGCTCAGCAGTCCCAAATTCAGATCGGTACCACCATTGGGATCACGCGATAAACCAAAACCTTTGCCTAGATTATCACGTGACAATGAACCGCCAAATCCAAGATTGCCCACATTGAACTCCTGTGCAATACCGCGTGACACCGCGCCATTTGTGCGTGTCTGCGTGCGTGTAAGTGTGCTACCAATATCCAGTGGACCCAAGTTCAGTTCGCGCGAGATGGCATTACTCTTGGCAACACTTGTACTACCGCCATTGCGGAGACCACCGTTTTGTCGGGTAACCGCACGCGAATTGGACACACCCTGTGTCAAACCGATCGGACCGTAGTCGATTTGACGTTCAAAGGCATTGCTATTGGCGCGCGATACCGACCCCTGACGGCGACGTGGTTGCTGATTGTATTGTTGCTGGTTGTAAAAGAACTGTGCATTTGCGACTGGAAATAGTGTGGGTGCGTTCAAAAAGGTGTAAATTAGTGCCGAGTAACTTGTGCAGAGTGAGGAACAAATCACTAATTATTTACAATTTAGTTGCGATAGATTAATTGTTGTTGCTGTAGTGCTAAGTGTTGGTGCTATAAAAAATATGTTTTTTTTGATTTATCTCTTTTAATTTGCTTGATTTTTTTGTTGTTATAAATATTATTATTTTTGTATTTTTTTTTCGAAAAAGTTGTTCTTATATACCCAATTCACCCATACTGCTAATAATACATATTATATTTTTGTGTAAAAACACGCGCAAAAAACCTGTCGTATTAAACTAAGCTACTTGTTTACCAAATTATGCAAATTAATAAAGAAATTTTGGCTAATTTTCATTATAAATGACAAATATATCTACGCTTGACTGGCGGTTTTATATTTATTGGCTTTTGTTTTGTTTTTTATAGCAAGAAATAAATGATAATTTGAACGTCAGCAATTAAATGAATATATTAGTCGGTAGGCAAACCAAGCAAACCACTAATTAATTTGCAAGTTAAAATGTGTTGTTTGTATTGATTTTTGGATATAATGTTTAGAGTATGTCTCTACATATAGACTCTCATATATGTATTTCGTTAAATAAATAGAAAGTTTAGCTTTTGACCAATTGCGAAAAAAATCCCCTATTTTGTGTTTATATATCAATATTTATATTGCTAAAAATGGTGTTAATTCTGTGAAATAAAAATTTGTATTTTTTGGCATATAACTGGCAAAATTGTTGTATAACGTAAATAACAGATTTGAAAATCTTTTTTGTACTTTTTAAGCGTAATTGCTCTATAAATGTCAAATATTGATCTGGTAATCTGGATGTATGTATATCAATTAAAAATATTGCAAGCAACATCTATGAGTGGACGGCCAAATACAAAAATTGTATCTTGCAAATTTCTAGCATTGATATATCTAACATTCTAAGAGATCATGTAGTATCAGTACTTTTTAAACCTGCCTTTGATTCTTGCAGTTAGTTCCTTAAGATAGCAAATTTAATAAATTTTAATAGTTTTGCCTTTCATTCCACTCCAGAGAGTCCAATTCATATATGACAACAAACTTGATTATCAAATGTAATGTTTAAGATTCTTCACTTTAGCAGTCCAATTTATTTTAAAGGTCACATGAAGGACTTTCCTTTTCAATGTATTAACTTTCTATCTTAGCTAAAGTTCTGAGTAGAGATCCTTAATACCGAGTTCCCTCTTCCATCAAGCCGTCAATATTACCACAACCTAATTTCTGATACGGTCTATGTTCTACTTGTTATCACTTTACATAAGTTTATGTATTGAAATTTCCTGTTGGCGCGACAGAACGACTCAATTACAAAGAGAGTAATATATTTGCTGGTTAAGCCCAATTAAATCGTACTAATATTCCAAAAATCTATTCCTAAATCATTCATCAGCCATTGAAGCTATTACATATTTATAGGGGTAGCCATAGATGACCTTCGGTCCCTTGGCCGACTTAATTGTCATAAAGTACACAGATATCTCAAGTAACTTGGCATTCTCTTATACATATATTAAAGTATAAATTTCAAATATAGAATTGATTTTCAGATTCCTATTAAATCTACGAAGCCAGAAGTAAATGTGTTAAGGTAGAACAATAGACAACTAAACAAAGAAGAAGAAGAAGCAATGAAAAGACTCAGAAAGATATTTTTGGATCATATTATAGACTTTCCATTTCAATGTATTACCTTTCTACCTTAGCTGAAGTTCTGAGTAGAGATCCTGACTACTGAGTTCCCTCTTGATAAAAAATAAAAATCTTATTGCCTTGTCCATCAAACCGTCAATACTATCATAAATTAATTTCCGATACGGCCTATGTTCTACTTTACATAAGATTCTGTATTGGGACTTCCTGTTGGCGCGACAGAACGCCTCTTACTAATATTCCAAAAATCTCTTCCTAAATCTTTCATCAGTCATTGAAGCTATTACATATATATAGGAGTTGCCATAGATGCACTTCGGTCCCTTGTCCGACTTAATTTTCGTGAAGCACACAGATAGCTCAAGTAACTTAGCATTCTCATATACTTTAAAGTATAAATTTTAATCAAAGTAAATCGCAAAAGGTCAAGGGAACTCTTCGCCCTCAACAAGGTCAATCCTTTTCAAGTCATAGGAGTTCTAACTGGTCATTGGCCCGTCGGGATTCATGCGGTCAAATTAAAAATTTTACCGGATGGTAGCTGTTTGAAAGAGGATGAGGTAGAATCTACCCAACATTTACTTTTGCAATGCCCCGCCTCTGCAAGATCTAGGCGAAAATTCTTTGGATCTCACTTTTTGGGCACGAATTTGAGCCCGCGAGTTAGTGTATATAGAATGAATAGATGGCATCACAAAGGACTGTTTTTAATAGTCTAAGTGTGTTTCCTTTTTAATGGAACAGCCTTCGTACCTAACCTAACCTACTGTCTTTCAAGACTCATAACTGAACTGAATTGACTAAATACAAATATTTTGACAATAAAAATGTATGCTACAAGAAACCTTCTTTACTCTAATCTTTATTGTGTGTAGAAGCTTCACTTTAAAATATCCACAATCCTATTAAAGTATTAGAAATCACTTTTTTTTGGAATTTCAACTGACTTTAATATTCCGCTTACTGACTTTAATATTTCCCCAAAATCTAAGGCTTTGTTTTGCACACTAAAACCTCACCACATTTGCATTCGTTAAATATGTAATGCAAAATATTCACTTGTGAATGTATGGGAGTGCAGCAATTTTCACGAAATACCAGATGATAACTCAACGGTAAAACTACTGTCATATGTAGTGTACAAAAAAATCATAAAAATTCCGCGCGTCAAAATGAAATGAAATTTGGTGACCGACAGCGTTGCCACAATTTGAGCCACCGGCTAACCCAATGTCCTGCGCTTGGCGGCTGCACGACACCAAAACACCGCAACACGACTAACAGTAAATTCAACAACACTTTCACCCAGCTATATAACACAACAGCAACAACAACAACAATTTATCGCCTACTAACATATAGAAACAGCTGTGATTTGCACAAAAATATTTACCCTTCGTTTGACAAACAGCCAACAACAGCACAACTAATCCACAGGCCAAAGTGAATTGCCGTATGGCGGACATCCTGGCGGCGGTTGAGTGTGATGTGTGACACTAATGTATGTAATCCGATTGCTGTTGGATCCGCACAGTACGAATTCAGTGAATATTTGACAATTTACGGTATATTTGGTCAGGTACAACAAATTTTGTTGTAACAAATTTTTCAGTTTTGAGTTTTGAATTTGAAAACTTTCAGTTGACGCGTTGCTATTTTTCGACTTTATAGCTCGCAGCCGGAGTTGCGCTTACCACGGCTGATGCTCGGATTCTGAATGTCGAGCCGCGGTTGCGTGCAAGTATAATTTGAAGCGCGCACCACCAAGCCGACAAGCCGACGCTTCAAAGCAGGTAAGGGGTAACAGAGACAAAAAAAACAACACATAGCAGCAACAAAAAACCGGTCAAATGGCTTAGACTGGAATTGTATTGATTTGGTTTTGGAAAAAATGATGAGTTGCGAGGTTCGTTGGACAGTAGTTAAGTACGAGTATATTCACAAACACACACACATATAATCCGTATACAAGCTAACACATATTGTACATATGTATAACATAAATCAATGGTTTGTTTATCGCTTATTAGAGTGTTAAGTACGCTGTTTATTTGCCGCTGATTGGGCAAGTCTTTGTAATGAGATATATGATCTTGCTTCTGGCTGACTTAAGTACAAACACATCTAACATCACACACATACAAAACATTTTACAGCATTTTTACTTTTTTTTTCAAGCTGTAAAACACTATCCCTTGCAAAAAATGTCTAACAATCTTGCTTTGATGACATATTCTGGTTAAACGAGTTAATCAGCAAAAGTTTTTGCCAAAAAAGAAGTATAAACATTTCAGTGAATTAATAAAGAAACAAAGCGAAATTAGTTTTTATATAAAATTTCATGAAATCAATAAAAAAATTTAAGTAAAAATCAATAAAAATCATCAAATAATTATCTTTAAAGATATCTACTAAATATAAAATATATCTCTGAAAAGCATTTTTAAAATATGTAATATTCTTATATAACTTTCTATATAAATAGCCCGTTATTTTATATTTTTATAATTTTATTTTCTAAAACTCACATAAATATCACGTCCGATTTCTCACAGTGTATTCGTACACAAGTCTTCGAAATAATATTCAACTTCTCTTGACCATGACTTGCCTTGACTCGGCACTGTGAACTCCCTACACTGTGTTTTTACCGCTAAGACAGACAGGTAGTTTTCATTGAAACTCGCTATGATTTGAACTTCCTTTTGTTGTGCACTGAGAAAAATTTATCTGAACTTGATAAAAACGGAAACTCTCGATAATTAATTATCACGACACGGCAAAAGCGACGAAGACAAATATTTCGAATTTGGAGACATTACTTTTTTACTTATCACTCGATCCCTCGAAAAAATGGTTTGGCCCAATACCCAGCGGAAAGTAAATATTAAAATAGTTACCCCCCGTATTAGCATTACCTATTTTATAAGATGTTTGTATTAGCCTCTAAAATTGCAACCTCTACAATGCAATTTCTGGAATTTAGTATGAATAATTAAATAGATTTTAGAAACAAGTTGCAATTGATTGGTTAATCTCAATCAGAAATTTTTCGTGAGATGAATTCTCAGAAGAAACCTCAGGTTGACAACACATTCATTATAGTTTTTCTGTATAGTTGGTGTCTAATCATTGAATCCGCAGCGAATTCGATTTCGACACGATAAAGATTTGCGATCGAAAATATTCATGAAATCATTGATTCCGTCGATAAACTGCTTTACCACAAAGTCAGAACGAAAAACTGTTATATCGATCTTTATCGACAAATTTGATAAAAAGTCTGTGCTTTATGCATTGTTAAAAAAAATTAAAACTTAATTTAACTATTGTGAAATTTCTTCCAAAAAATATTTAATTCGTCTGAGAAAATTCTATATTTCTACGGGGCAACTTTCCATTGCTTTTAAACATCTTTAATTTATTTTTGTTAGTCTGTTTTTGTTACTTGTCTCTAAAATACCAATTTAAAATAATTTAGTCCATCATCAGTAATTATTTACATAAAAACTTCCAAATGGGTTATTTCCATTAAATTTCCGCAACTCACTACTCAACGGATAGATTCCGACCAAAATTTTCGATTTTACGAATTCAATGATTTCGTAATTAGCGATATCTAGTAGCCGGGGAATGTATTTTTTTCGAGTCGGTAAGTGAGTTCAATGTGATCGTAAATTTTTTTTTCGATACGGTTGCAATTATTCCGACGTAAAATTATTCGATTGAAACGAACCATTTTTCGATCGAAACGGATTCAATGATTAGGCCCAATAAGTTTCTTTTGGAAAAACAATTTGAATTTACCAAAACTTCTGTCAAAGTAAACTCGTATAGAAATAAATTAAACATTCGCAAAGAGTCCACAAATTGACAAAGACCCGATAGAAACAGATCTGCACGCACCATTTTTTGTCGTCTGATTAATTCGCTAATATATGTATTTGTCGAAAACTAAGATCATACAGTAATAAATTTTCTCACAGTCATAACTATAAAATTGTTGACAATTTCTTCTATCTTGGAATCAACATAAACAGCAAAATTTGACTGTAATCAATATTAAGTAGGCAATAGAGAAGCCTTTTTCTAAAAGTAAACAACAATTTCAATATGCCCATTACACGATTGATATTCTAAAAGTGGCAATGATAATATTTGAAGAGACAGTTTTGAAATATCCAAGTGAAAGATCCCATGTAAGATTCACGGACCTTTAGACCTTGTAAAAGCGAGGTCCTCAGCGTTGCAAATACAAGGTGGAAGAGTTCTAGACTTTACTTCATTTTTGTATTGGCGGGTTCAAGAGAAAAGAAAAACCGACTGACATGAGTATTAAAAAATTACGAAAATATGTTAGGCGACTTGAATGATGATCGAAAAGAAAAGACAAAATATCTAACAGACATTTGGCTCATATCATATGGTACCAATTATTTATGTTTGGAATTCCTGGGTTTTCAAATCCTATATTTATATTAATAAACCAATATAGCAGCTCTGCAATTATTCGATATTGGGAACAATTCAGTGGAAAATACCAATATTTAATTTCTCAAAAATCAACCACTTCTCACAACAATTTCTCACAGTGTAATACGATGACTATCTACTAGTTTACACACTATAGATGACGCACTTGTAAACACAAAAAAATACCTGTTTTCTCTGCAATATCGTCTAGCGGACGGGTATAGCTTTGCTAAAACGCTTATTAATATGTAGATGTATGCGACGTTTAGTGTGAATTTTTCATTATTATTTGTTTACACAAATAAATGATTCGACATCTTTCGCAGCACACAGCTACAAAAACAATATGCGACCCAATAAACAAACAGTTTAGCAGTGAAAACCAAAAGCAAAACGGAAATAATAAGGTAGTGTATTTAGTTTTAGGGTTTTTTTTTCACAGCGCACTTCTAATGTACTGATCGATGGAGAGCGATTACTGGGAATTCCCGCTGTCGCTGTCACACACACACATAAACTGTAATTTTTGACAGCAAATTTCGGCAAACAACTAATATTGTTCATACATTGTATCGACAGAATTTTTCTATATATTCTGATTGTTTTCAGTTTGCATACTTGTTAGCAGACAACGCTCAAAGCACACATGTGTATCCGTGTGTATGCACACGCACATATGTATGAGATAAACCGGTAAAAAAACCGAAGTAGCGCTTAATGATGTCGCCAATATTTTTTTTTCAAACATATTTTTTTTGGAATTTCTTAAACGTTTGTCTGTTGCTCGCTTTGCCAAGCGCTTTTCACCTTTCCACTTTTTCAATTGATTTCGGCGAAAAGCTTTCAAAGAAACAACAAAAAAATGCAGTGCTGCTAATAAAAAGTGCGAAAATGGACAATTTGTCAGCAGCAAGTTTTCGCAATTTTGATGCCATTCATGATGTCAATTTTAGTTGCAAAATCGTTTGAAAATCGGCTTTTGGCAGTGAAAATTGCATGGCTGACATGAAGGCTTATAGCTCATAGCCAGCTCTAGCTAGCTGGCGTGCACACAAGCAAATCCATACATACATATGTATAACCATATTCAGACTAAAGCAAGCAAAAGGCTTCTTAATCCCAACAACAACAACAGCATCAACAAAATCAACAACAAAAACATGCTCATGAAAGTGCATGGTAACTTTTTGTGCATTGAAGGCAAAAATCTATAATCGCAAAAAAAAAGTTTTTGAAATTTTCTCGCTCTCCTGCTGCTGCTCTCAATTTGGCGGGATTTCGTCGAATATTTTTCCCATTTGCACGTATCAGCATCATCATCTTCACGCTGTCAGTTCGACAGTTTTCATCACACTCTACTCTTATTTCCTCCCAAATTTCGCGCTTCAATGCATTTTGCCTTCAACTCACACATATGGTGGTAGTAGTCATGGGCATTCGGCAGACGGAAAATGTATTTACTATTGATTACTGATATCTGAGCAATTAATCAGTACCAAATTCCAGTTGTTTACGTACGTAGTTAGTAATACTACAATTAGAGCAATAGTTCAAAATAGAATAGTTTGTATGTAGAATAACTTTCAACTTCAACACATGGAACTTTAATTATCTTCTTTAACATATGGAACTTTCACATTTAATTCTCAGTCAGCTACCATTCTCCCACAGCAGCGTAAATCTGCTAGTAAAATAAATTGTTTTATGGAATTCGGCATTTTAAATTTTGAAAAACCGACATCGGTTTCGTAATATTGATCACGAAAACTCCCGAAAACCCCCGAGTAACGTGTTTCAAACGAATCCGATGAATTTTTTCGAAAACTGTATAGTATATTGTTTTTTTGGGGTTATATTAAACCACTGATCTGATGGGGTTAAATAGACTTCAGATTCAGACGGCATCGACCCCAAAAAATATAAGATAGACATAGTAAGAACCCTAAGTCGGAACGAAAATTTCTGTTTCTTATGTCGCTGTGTTATTATTCTCATAACCTAAATATGAATTTTATTATACTCTCGCAACCTGTTGCACAGAGTATCATAGTTTTGTTCACCTAACGGTTGTTTGTGTCACCAAGAAATATAAGAGTTAGATATGGGGTTATATATACATAAATGATCAGGATGACGAGTGGATTTGAAATCCGGATGTCTGTCCGTCCGTCTGTTCGTCTGTCCGTGCAAGCGATAACTTGAGTAAAAATTAAGATATCTTAATGAAACTTGGAACACATGTTCCTTGGCACCCTGAGGAGGTTGCTTTCGAAAATGGGCAAAATCGGTCCACTGCCACGCCCACAAAATGGTGGAAACCAAAAACCTATACAGTGTCATAACTAAGCCATAAATAAAGTTATGAAAATGAAATTTGGAACATAGGATCCCATTAGGGAGGGGCACATTTGGATGTAATTTTTTTGGAAAAGTGGGCGTGACCCCGCCCCCAAATAGGTTTTTTGTATATAACTCGCAAACCAATAAACCTATATAAACCAAACTTTCTGCAGTCGTTTCTTTTAGCCATTTCCTTATACAGTCCAAAAATGAAAGAAATCGGATAATAACCACGCCCACATCCCATACAAAGGATAGGTTGAAAATTACTAAAAGTGGGTTAACTCACTAACGAAAAACGTCAGAAACACCAAATTTTACATAAGAAATGGCAGAAGGAAGCTGCACTGAGATTTTTTTACAAAATGGAAAAAGGGCGTGGCGTCGCCCACTTATGGGTCAAAAACCATATCTGAAGAACTATTCGACCGATTTCAATGAAATTCGGTATATAACACTTTCTTGACACCCTGATGACACGGGTGGAATATGGGCGAAATCGGTTCACAACTACGTCTACTTCCCATATAACTCAATTTTGAATTACATCTGATTCGTTCACTTTATAATGTATTCATAAGGAATCAATGAAGCTAGCGGAATAAAACTTTACACAAATGCTGTATTTGAGCTGTGACATCACTTGTGGAAAAATTGTCAAAATCGGACCATGACTTTTCAAGGCCCCTGATATCGAACATGAAGAACCTAGTGCCTAAGGTTAATTTTTCACCGAAAATATAGGTAAATCCCTCAGATATTTTAATGTAATTCATTCTCTCTGAATTTTTTTCTTATAACAGTTTCTCTCTGTACCTGAAATGGTAAAAATCGGGTCATAACTTCCCCCAGATCCCATATACCTAATTATAAGTAATATTAAATTAAGTGAGCGTATAGTCTTCGATACATTGTATCTTGGTGGTGAAAACGAGTGAAATCGGTTTAGGAATTACCTCAGTCCCCATATACTATTTATGATGATTTTCGTTATTCTATTGAACTTTATACCAAATATATGGGTCGACTTGTGTTATCTTTATAAAATTACATCAATAAATTGCGAGAGTATAAAATGTTCGGTTACACCCGAACTTAGCCCTTCCTTACTTGTTTATTTTAGTTTGAACTACACTGACATCTAGCAGCAAAAGCTAAGAACAATGTTAAATATGTCGGCAATATGCAATTGTTTAGGACTTCAGTCCGAACTACCCAATCAGAGCGACATAGTTTAACAGCATTGCTTTCGAACCGTGGAATGCGACAAGTGTAAGTGTCGCACACTGCTCCATATTTCATATAAGATAACGATGGTACATATGCAACGAGATTTTCTCAAAAAAGAATATAATAAAGGGTTTAAAAGTATACTGGTAGGGACAGTAAACCACGCCATATTTTACCTGCTCTTTTGACATTTCTCTTCAGTAAGATTTGCAATTTCATCATGGTAAAATATACAATTCAACAACAAGTCGAAATTATTAAAATTCGGAATAAGTGGCCTCAACTTCAAGAGCGCTACGTCCAATTCATGGTCGTCATAATCGTCCTGTCAGATCAACAATTGATCGTCCAGTGAAATAAGAAGTGGCCGTAGGGTCGAGAATATTGCTGCCGTTAGCGCATCATCGAGGAAAACCCACACGTTACTGAGAATGGGAATCGCTACCGCTCAATGATAACCAAATATTTTTTGATGATATGGGCTTGAACAGTGTGTGGTTCCAACAGAACGGAGCCACAAGCCATACATCGAATGTCAAAATCGATTTATTGAAAACCAAGTTTGGTGAACGTTTTATCTCACGAAATTGCCCAGTCAATTGGCCGCCTCGGTCGTGCGATTTGACGCCGTTAGACTATTTCCCGTGAGGCTACGAGTCTATCGTCTATGCCAGAAGCCAGCGACGATCGATGACATTCGTTACGAATATCGAAAGTGAAATTGCAGCAGTATCGGCGGATTTATGCTTGAAAACT
Source organism: Zeugodacus tau (assembly GCA_031772095.1). Classification (NCBI taxonomy): domain Eukaryota; kingdom Metazoa; phylum Arthropoda; class Insecta; order Diptera; family Tephritidae; genus Zeugodacus; species Zeugodacus tau. The sequence continues at coordinate 39,182,329 of CM062650.1, read as the reverse complement.
GTCGAAAATTGGGTTCAGCGTCTGGACGTATGCAAGCGTGCCCCATGGTGGCCATGCAAAAGAAATCGAGTTCCATACATAATGGCATAGAATGTACTTTCACAGGAATAAAGAATTTCATTGATATCTCAAATCCTAGCGCTCTTATTGAAAACCATTTACATATAACGCCTAGTTCCAATATATATCTTTGTGATACAGTTTCCCCTACATGCACGACCATATATTACTGTATTTGAAAGTCATTTATAAAATAATGTTCTTGAGGCTTGAGAATCCATTGAGAAACCCTCACACATAACTTTTAAAGTTGTTTTCTAAGCACTCTAATTTAGTGTTATCTTGAAATACTAGCTGACTCAGTAGTCTAGAACCTGTTGCTAGATGATACCAAAATCAAAATCTTTCCAAAATCTGTATTTATAGATCGATTTAGCGTATAATAAAAATATATACTAGATATTAGAGATAAAATTGTACAAAACTCAGATAGGTAATCAACAACATCCAATCAATAACTTTGACGCATTTAAAATTATAATCGTCCTGTCAGATCAACAATTGATCGTCTAGTGAAAAAAGAAGTGCCCATAGGGTCGAGAATATTGCTGCCGTTAGCGCATCATCGAGGAAGACCCACACGTTACTGAGAATGGGAATCGCTACCGCTCAATGATAACCGATTGACCGTGCGATTTGACGCCGTTAGACTATTTCCCGTGAGGCTACGAGTCTATCGTCTATGCCAGAAGCCAGCGACGATTGATGATATTCGTTACGAATATCGAAAGTGAAATTACAGCAGTATCGGCCGATTTATGCTTGAAAACCGTCGAAAATTGGGTTCAGCGTCTGGACGTATGCAAGCGTGCCCCTTGGTGGCCATGCAAAAGAAATCGAGTTCCATACAAAATATCATCGAATATACAAATATTGAAAGAAATCTCATTTAGTGAGACTTCCAAGCGTATATATAATATATGATTTGTAAGCAAATGCACTTGATTTCAGGGCGTTTCATGAATGCTCGGGTATAAGAAATGTGTATGTAACATATCTTCTTCTTCTTAGTTCTTCTGACTCATTAAAGATACATATCAAATTACTTCTGCACAAATAATCCCGACATAAAACTTAGTTATTCGAAAAATGTAATTTTTTATACATATGAGATTTGAATTACAATTCTGTTATAAATCCCGATCTCTTACGTAAACGCTATTAACAGCATTAAATATTAAAGTCACTACAAATTACAGCGATCTATAAAAAAAATACCGCTGTCATTTACAATGCCATTAATACGGTTATCAATTTGAAACCTTCAATTTTTTACACTCGACTCTTCACTTTGTCTGTCATGCGCGCGTTTTGACCTTAATTCATTCGGTGCACTTTGTGATTGATTCATATTTAATTGCAAAATATTGACGCTTCACTGAGTACATATGGTATTTTGTTAGAGGGTACTTGACATTTTGGCAGCATTGATAATATAAAAGTGGTCAAACGAAAGGCAAACGTATTTTATTTGAGTCAATTACGAAAATAAATAAATTACTATAACGAGCATTTGAAAAAATCACTCATAGATTTTAATTAACTAATGCATGTCGTTTTAGAAAAAAATATATTTAATTTAATATTTTTTGAGTATATAATAATAGTAATGGTTTTTATGGTAAAATTGTTATCAAAAAAGGGACTTACCGAGAAGAAGTCTCCGTAGATGCGGTGATGAGTGGAGACTGAAAATTGGAAAATTAACATTATTATTATTATTATTATTTTTTATAAAAATTTTTTATAAAATTATTACATTTTTTTAAGTTTTTGTAATTCTTAAATAACGTATATATATGTAAATATGTATGTATAGAGACATTTTTGTGACAAGGTGAGAGAGCGCAACCACAGCGAGCCTGATCTAATCTGACCCTATAAATTTTCTCAGAAAATACGTTAACCGTTCAGAGGTGTCAAAGTTGTAGAAGAACCCTCCCATTTCTCAAACCACAAATGCGAAGAAAAAGGAACATACTCTCAGTTTTTCTTATTTATCATAAAATTATAAAAAAATCATTAACATTTCATGATCTAATCTGACCCTATAAATCTTCTCAGAAAATACATTAACCGTTCAGAGGTGTCAACGATGTAGAAGAGCCCTCCCCTTTGTCAAGCCACAAATGAGGGAGAAAGGAAAAGGAGAACACTCTCATTTTTTCTTATTTATCATAAAATTACAAAAAAAAGCATTAACATTTCACACTTTTCCTTCCACCTAGTTATCGGATTTGTGTCACCATCTCAAGCGCATAAAATTTGCATTCATTAAATTGCATCAATCCACACATAACAATTCATAATTCACACCTACGACGACTGATTACCGCAAGCAAAGGAAATTGCGTTAGTTGAGAGCAAAAGCAGAAAAATCAGAATGGAAATAATTCATTTTGACAAATTTCACTGCACTGCAAATTTACGTAGCAACACTTTCACCTCAATCGCATTCATCATGCTGCTGGCTCGAGTGTGTGTGTGTGCAGCAAAGGGCGGTTGGTAGAAGGGACGTGCTCATAAAGTCACTTAAAACATTGTGCAACATGGTAATAATCATGTGAGTGAATAACTGTGGCACACATTCGTCTTTCGGTGGCATGGCGGCAAAGGAGGACGGTAGATAGAGAGACAAAAGAACAGGTAACTGTATTTGGTGTAATTGTTTCAACTTACATATTGTGGCATATGGTTTGGACTGCGGCCCTCACATACTTACGTATATAGAAATATATCTCTGGCAAGTACTAAAGTGTAAATTGTCTCACTAGCAAGTAAACGCTTTCAAAATCGGGTCTTTTGTACACTAGTTCCTTTTCGGTTCGACAAAGTATAGTTGCACAAGAGTATTTCTAAGGCTAGCTCGAATTCAGTTAGATATTTTTTGTAAGTTAGTATTATCGCTATCTAGTCCATGTTTACTGGAGGAATACTGCGACTTTGTTAAGGTGCTTGTCCTAAAATTTCAAGTCGATCCGTGTTATTTCAAAACGATTTCTCGAGAACTACTGAACCGATCTTGATGGAATTCTAGATAATTCCTCACTAAATGTGTATCTTTAAGACTATAAAAGGTTGGAACTAACTGGGGGTAAATAAATCTAAATAATAGGTGTTATGATTTGTACTTCAAGGTATTAAATTTATGATGGTACGAATCTGGACTTTTACACACCAGTTCATTTTAAGTTAAACATTTCAAGTTATATACTATACTATTACTTTCGTCTAAATTGAGTGATTTAAGTCAATATAGATAAATCTAAACTAAGTGTCAACACTTTTAATCGACCTCTATAATTAATTCGGATTATTTGAAGAATGCTTAGCGAGTTTTAAATCCAAGCTGAGTAACTTAAAGTAATCTGGTTGTTATACTCTCTCAACAAAATTTGCTAAAGAGAGTATTACAGTTTTGTCCACATAACGGTTGTTTGTAAGTCCTAAAACTAAACGAGTTAGATATAGGATTATATATATCAAAATGATCAGGGTGACGAGTAAAGTTCAAATCCGGATGTCTGTCTGTCCGTCCGTCTGTCCGTCCGTGCAAGCTGTAACTTGAGTAAAAATTGAGATATCTTAATGAAACTTGGAACACGTATTCCTTGGCACCATAAGAAGGTTAAGTTCGAAAATGGCCACGCCCACAAAATGGCGATAACCAAACAAACATAAAGAGCTATAACTAAACCATAAATTAAGTTATGAAAATAAAATTTGGAACATAGGATCGCATTAGAGAGGGGCACATTTGAATGTAATTTTTTTTTGGAAAAGTGGGTGTGACCCCGCCCCCAAATAGGTTTTTTGTATATATCTTGCAAACCAATAAAGCAAAGAAATCGGATAATAACCACGCCCACCTCCCATACAAAGGTTGGGTTAAAAATGACTAAAAGTGCGTTAACTCACTAACGAGAAACGTCAGAAACACCAAATTTTACATAAGAAATGGCAGAAGGAAGCTGCACTCAGATTTTTTTTACAAAATGAAAAATGGGGGTGGCGTCGCCCACTTATGGGTCAAAAACCATATCTCAAAAACTACTCTACCGATTTCAATGAAATTCGGTATATAACATGTTCTTGACACCCTGATGACACTGGTGGAATATGGGCGAAATCGGTTCCCAACTACGCCTACTTCCCATATAACTCAATTTTGAATCCTTCTGATTCTTTCACTTTACAATGTATACATAAGGAACCAATGAAGATAGCGAAATAAAACTTTACACAAATACTGTATATGATATGTGACATCACTTGTGGAAAAATGGTCAAAATCGAACCATAACTTTTCAAAGCCCCTGATATCAAACATGAAGAACTCAGTGCCTAAGGGTAATTTTTCACCGAAAATATAGGTAAATCCCTCAGATATTTTTATGTAATTCATTCCCTCTGAATTTTTTTCTTATAACAGTTTCTCTCTGTACCTGAAATTGTAAAAATCGGGTCATAACTTCCCCCAGATCCCATATACCTAATTATAAGTAATATTAAATTAAGGGATCGTATAGTCTTCGATACATTGTATCTTGGTGGTGAAAACGAGTGAAATCGGCTTAGGAATTACCTCAGTCCCCATATACTATTTATGATGATTTTCGTTATTCTATTGAACTTTATACCAAATATATGGGTCGAATTATGTTATCTTTATAAAATTACATCAATAAATTGCGAGAGTATAAAATGTTCGGTTGCACCCGAACTTAGCCTTTCCTTACTTGTTTTTTAGTCTACAAGAACTTAAACAATTTCTTTACAAATTTCTGCTAAATTTTGTTCTGCAGATTCCACTGCTGGGCTTATAATATTCATACAGGACTCTCAATGAATATAGTTCCTTAAATGCACATTCGAATAGCATCCTTGCAAGCATTTCTCCGCTCTGGTGAGGTATGTGTATTTATGCATTACGAAAATTTATTGTTTTATTTGTGAATTGTTTTCTTGTTGCTAATATTACAAATTTTACATGTACTTTTGAGCAGGTGCTTCAGAGAGGGTACTATATTTTGTTATTTTGTTGATACTTATATTTTGTTAATGTTACTCCTATGTACGTTTAAATTCGCATGCTGTTATAAATTTCAGAATTTTGGCACTCAAATTGTTTTTTAGTTATTATGCCCCACCTTTTATAAAAAAACACAATTATTGAATTGTATTTAGCTTCGTAATTTATACCCAGGTGCTTCATTGCGTTTACAAATTAAACATTGTTGAGTATCGGCTAAAATCTTTCCGATCCTCTCATCTCACAGTTTTCATCTACGGTAGGTTAAGTTAGATTCCATATCTGATACTCAAAAATCACACAGATCAGTGAGTAACATAAAAATACCGTTCAATGCCAGATAACTCTTATTGATGGATATCATATACCGATCAGGCTTCTTGAAATCAGCTTTGACATTATATTTCTGCTCCATCAAGATTATATGGATATCAAAGGGTGGATGATACAAGGGGTTTCTGAATCGCAGCTTTTTGCGATCTCATATAAATAAGATATGTAAATTCGTATCAGTTGGTCACCACTTAAAGTAATAATATACAATAAAGATTTCCGAATTTCATAGTTTGGATCGGACTTAAAACAGTTTCATTCCATTTTTCAGATTTTGGGGATTTTTATTTGTTATTCCTCCGCTACATATGTTTGTATATTGATAATTTGAAGCAAATTTTCATTCAGACAAAAATTAAAATAAAACTTGTTTATTTATCATATCAGTCGCATCGTCTGGTATTATTATGCCATTTATATTCCATTTAACTGCATAAGCAATTATATACACACAGCCAGAAACAAAAATTATAAATATATATTGTTGATACACACAAACATATATAGTATGTATGTGAGTAAGAATATTAAAATAACACAAAGACAAGATGAAAACCAGAAATCTGTCGTAGAAATTTTTAATGCCAGCAGCAATAAATAAGAGCTATACTTGATTATGCTGGCATGTCGAGATTTGACAGTTGATTAAGTTATTCTTTGTATGCTACAGACAGACATTTATATGCAAGCAAGTATAATTTCTTGTGCATATACTGAGAAAGATGTTAGAAAGATAACGCTGAAAGGGTGTTTCAAAAACTAATAACTTTTTTATTTATGTTCTGGTATGTCAACTAATGTCGGCATCGTTTTGCCATTTCCTAGTTCGTACATTGTGGGATTGTGTTCACTGACTTTTCAGTGCTGCCAGTCTGTTTGAATAACTGGTATAATAGTATATTCGATTCCTCACTCTCTAACGCTTAGTGAATCCAAGAGGACTCATACACATATAAAAAATGGATTAAATTTTTCAGCAACATGTTTCTGGATCACCCTTAAAATTTTTACATTTACACAAATACTTGTAGATTGTATGTAAAACTTGACACATTTTCAGGTATTTCACAAATATGCCGGATAATTTAATAAACTCCAGAACAATTTTTACATAAGTAAATTCATTTCGACGCCAAAAAAGTGAATTGTTTATCAACTTTGTTGGCCTGTCTTGTCTGTCTGTCTGTTTGTCTGACTACATGCCAACATCTGGCTGCAAGAAGCAACAGTATTTATGCTCAGGTGTAAGCAGAGATTGAAGAAACAAAATAATGTCAAATGACAGAAGAAAACATTTTGTTGTTACAACCAAAAGGACAACAAGGGATCGTAATATGCATATTTGTTTCTTTTTTCTGTGTTGATAACGCATTTGAGTATTAAAATGAAATGCATTCCAAAAAAAATGCATTATTATGTGAAACATATGAAGTTCTCACTTTAATGAGAAAATATTTTTAGTAAACTGATAAAAATTCTGAGTACAGAAAAATGGAAAGTACGGAAAGTTCTCATAAAAAGCTTGTCAAGGCCGAATGGTTCAGTGAAATAAATAGAGCGTGCTCCAAAATATATTAATAATTACAATTACGTAACACTGATTTGATCAACTCATAGAAGCGCTTCAATTTTGAATATTTTTGGTGTAAACGAACTGACTACATTAACCAACTTTTTTAGATGAGCTTGACAATAACAACTATTATTTGTTAACTAAAGCATTAGAAACCTTGTGCTTACATGTCATTAAAAAATTAAAATTCTATCGTGATATATTATTCCATGCATAATTTATGCCCTAAATTTGAAACCATTTAATGAGCGTCAGTTCGTTGAATTTATTTTAATAAAAGTGGGACGTAATCAAAGTTGGATGTATGATGATCGTTTTTGAAGAAACATGAAGTGATAAATTCCATAGATAATAGGAAGTAAGTAGTAGGTTAAAATCTCTTCCATCAAATATTTATTACAGCGTTTGACGTTTCTTTATTTCAAGCAATAACACTACTGTTTATACGAGACTTGATTTCCTTCTATTTACGATTTGGCCACTCTCTTGCCAAGTTTCTTCGACACCCATTAAAAATATATCAGAAAAATTTAATTAAAAAAATTTTAAGCTTAATATGAAATTTTACGATGAACAATTCTATAATTACTACCCTTAAGGAGCTATATATAACGATGAGCTGTACGAGTTATACGACGACATTGACATAGTTCAGCGAATAAAAAGACAGCGTCTACGCTGGCTAGGTCATGTTGTCCGAATGGACGAAAACACTCCAGCCCTGAAAGTGTTCGATGCAGTACCCGCCGGAGGAAGCCGAGGAAGGGGAAGGCCTCCACTCCGTTGGAGGGACCAGGTGGAGAGCGACCTGGTTACACTTGGGATCTCCAACTGGCGCCGAACTGCGAAGGAGAGAGAGAGATGGCGCACTATCGTCGATTCGGCTATAACCGGCTAAACGGTTGCAACGCCAATCACATACAAGGAGCTATACCAGTGTAACCCATGAAAAATTAGGCGATATTCGTCAATTTTTTTTAAAGAAAGTACCAGATCGATTGTTTCGAAGGTTTTTGCACATAAAAAGATATATTTTCAGCAATATTTTAAGATTTTTTTTTACAAAAGTATTGAAAAATAACGGGAGGTGCCAAAAAATGATACGAGTGGCTGAAACAAAAAAAAATTCAAAAAGGTTATTAAAGTTAAATATATTTCCTATACAATGATCTACGATTTTTGAAAATTATCAAAAATTTACAAAATGGCGTAGTTCTGAAAAAAAAATGGCGTATTTCTGAAAAAAATGTCGTTTTTTAGGTAAAAAAAATGGTATTTTTTAATGCCAAATTGACAATTTTCAACCGATCAAAAAGATCGTAGGTCATTGTATAGTAAATATATTCAAGAATACCCCTTAAGAGTACCCATTAAGAAGTACGAGTATATCGGGTTGAAGGAATTATGAAATCAGGCCTGAAACTTACTTCTCATTTTCTTATTCGAAAAATGTGTTCTTAAATACTTAAGTTCTTTATAATAGGCGATACGTAATGAGTAGATATCTCAAAATAGGAAGTCATCCTTGAAAATATCTGAGCAACTTAGCAAATAATATATCTGAATAATTTAGTTATTTTAAGAAGTCGCTTCGACGATTAAGCTTTGGTGAAAATTTGCATGTTAACATAGAATTATCTTCAAATAACACAGTCACACAAAAATCTTACTATGTGTACTTTATGTTTTTAGGGTCGCTGATTCGGATTCAGGTCATAACCGCAAAAAAATCAATATGGCGTAGCGCGCTTTTTTAAATTGGATCATTGGATTCGCTTGAAACTCGATACTCGGTGGTTTTCGGGCTCCCGGATTACGAATCCGATATCGGTTTTTAGAAATTCAAATTGGCGGATTGAATATTGCGGACGTTTTTTTGGAAAACTCATCAGATTCGCTTTAAACTCGTTACACGGAGATTTTCGGGGTCGTTGATTACGCATTCGATGTTAATTTTCAAAATTCAAAATCGTGAACCAAAATGGCGGGCACATTTTAAAAATAAGTTTATATTGGACCCAACTTTCAAATGTTGAAAAATCGAACTCGGATTCGTAATGGATTTATTATTTCATATGAGGAATAATCAAATTTCTGCTTTCGTGGTGATTTTTGGAAATATTTTAATATGAAGACCAGTTTAGATTCTTGAGTTTTTTTAACTTTTAACAAATTTAATTTTTAATTTTACTATTTTATGTTGTTTCAGAATTCTCCCGAAACGCCAAAATTAACACTAGACGAGGCTTCTGTGAAGAAGAATACGACATTTTAATTAAATTTCTATAGGAAAGTGTTCAAAAAAACTAGCAAAATGATTAATGCGATCTTTCGCCGATATCTATACTACTATTATAAAGAGAAAAGATTTGTATGTATGTATATTTGTAATGAATAAACTCACAAACTACTGTGTCAATTTCAAAAATTCTTTTACAATCGGAGAGCTACATTCACCCAGAGTAACATAGGTTATATCTATTGTTAATTATATATTATATATTCATTATTAATCTAAACTTTCTGGAAATAGTTCCCAGGTGAGGGTATCAAAAAGACTCGGTGACGGAGAATCTTAATCTGAAACTGAAAATCGTCTTACAAGTCATTCTCTTCGCATCGCAATCGCATGCCAGAGAGTCGAGTAACGAGCGCTCGCAGCTCCTTGCTGAACAAAATTTCAAAACCTCCCAAGTAAGCGCTTGATAGTTGAGTACTGAGCGTGTGCAGCGGCTTGAAGAACAAAATATTAGAAATATACAAGCTCGCACTAGGTCGTCGAACTCTGAGCGTTCCCAAAGCCTTCATAATTATTGAGAAAGACAACGGACACCAAAGACTAGAGGTCGTAATCAAGTTTTAGCTCATTGCATATACAATATATTTCATGTTCGAATTTTCCTCATTTTACTTTTTTAAAATGAACAGCCGCAAGAAACGGTGTAAACAGTGAAAGTGTGTAAAAACTTTGAAATGTTTGTTTAAACCCGGGCGAAGCCGGAGCGGTCTTCAGTATTTTATATTATATAGACCATGAGACGCCCGATTTTCAAAAATTATACAAGTTTCTGTTCACAAGTGATTAAAAATAGTTAATTTTAGCACCTGCCAAGAAATAGTACTAACATCATTTGTGCTATCCAGCCCACCTTTCGACTGTCAACTAATTGGTAACACATGCCAAATTTTCCAAATTTTCATGGTGACCCTTGCATAGTCTATTAAATAGACATAAATTTACGGCGAAACAATACAAATAAGAGGATCTTATATGAGTTGATAAACTACACACTTATGCAACGCTTTATATCTTTTGCTAATCCCACCCATCTTGTTGGCACAACAAATATATTGTACAACGCCGAAAACAAATTGCTAATAAAGGTAGCAAAAGGTAGAAAAAGGATTTATGGGATTAAATAAATTTCCAAGAGCCAACGCGAACTCGTGTGCTGCGCGAACATAAATAATAACAGTAAAATCCAGTAAACTCGCAAGAATAACGGCAAATCTAGTGAAGCAACGGCGATGCAAATAAAAGCGCAACAACAACAACAACAACAGTATTTTTAAGCTACGTGCCGTGACCATTAAGTTAGAGGTAAAAGCGGCTCTCCGACGCTTTTAATGTTTGGCACGCTTAATTGCTGCATTTAAACAAAACCACCGATACAACAACAAACACAACTATAACGACAACTATAACCATAACTACATATGCATATTTATATATACTCAAGCATTCACCGTTAAAAGCAATTTATGTGTGTGTGTGTGTGTGTGCCTAGTGCACTTGTAGGACTTGCCGTCGAGGCACAAACTAATAAATTCTCATATTTACATACATATATGCATATATGCCCGCCTGTGTGTGTGTGTGTAAATAAATAAGCGAAATGAAAAAGAAACAACAACAAAAAACTTGCTGAAGCTCATGGCGGCATTATGCAAATATGCGACATCAGCGATAAAATTTCATTTTGCGAAAAATTAATTAGTCAATTTGCATAAAATTTAGAGGCAAACGCAGGCGGCGTCGGCCACGGCTGCGACAGCAGCTCACGTGTGCGCGAGAGTGGCATTGTGACAGCCAAGCATTTATTGCAAAAATGCATAAAATGCAAAGTCACTTTTTGCGGGTGTTGGCTGCAATGCCACATAAATAAATATGTACAAACTTATGCGAGTATATGCACAGGTACACAATATATGTATGTATGTACTTAGTTATACAATTGTGTGTAGTATGGCTTCGATGGCTTCTAATGCCTCAATTGGCAGTTTACCTCTGTGACCCTTTAATATTGAATGGCGGCGCCACATGTTGCAAAGAGTATTACGGTACTGCTTATTCATTCTTGGTTGATTAGACATTACTGGTCTCAGCGACATATATCTGTCTGGATATTTCTAAAGTACAACTACTCTACTTTATCAATTTGGGTATCATCAATCTATCAATCTAGATTGATTAAAATGTTCATATATCAACCTTAGAGGGTTAGATCACTTTAGAGTTTTCAAAAAATGTATGTTTATGGTTCTGAAACCGTTCTTTAGGGTTCTAAAACTATTATTCTACTGGTAAAGAGGTGAAAAAATAGTCTTCAATGTCCAATACGATGTAGAGTTAAAGCGTTCAGGTGAGTCAATTTAGCACGTAAAACTTTTAACAGAATTTGCTTGAATTTTAATTTTTACAATCGGACGATGGTGGCATTGGATGACCCATGTGTCTATTTATAAAAAAAAAACTGTACTAGTGAATTACTGTGAAATATTATTATTCAATAATCTCCCTTCCGCCTATTGGCTTTTGAATTTCGTTACAGAGCTCATGTCTGGCAATAATATACATCTTTGAAAGGTCTTGACATAACCTACAAAACGACTCTAAGCATAAGATAAGATTAGTTTGGATATTGCGTTCAACAGTTATAGACGTGTAGACATGGAGTTCACTAACGGCGAAATTCGCGCTATTTCAAAGTTTTCCTTCATCAAAGGCAAATCCGCTAGAGAAACGTTCCGTGAGATTAATAGTGTCACGGAAGACCTGTGACGACGAATACCGATCAAATCATGGAAATCATGGAGTTGGACCAGCATTTGGCATCTCGTGACATCGCCCAGGAGATGGGAGTTAGTCGCCAAACCATTTTAAACCATCTGCAGAAGGCTGGATACATAAAAAAGCTTGATGTTTGAGTGCCGCATGATTTGACGCAAAAAAACCTTCTGGAACCGAACCAATGCCTGCGATATGCTGCTGAAACGGAACGAACTCGACCCATTTTTGAAGCGGATGGTGACTGGCGACGAAAAATGGATAACATACGACAATATCAAACGAAAGCGGTGGTGATCGAATCTTTCCAAACAGTGGCCAAGCCGGGATTGACGTCCAGGAAGGTTTTGTTGTGTGGTTGGTGGGATTGGAATGCGAACAACTGGACCGCTTGAAGCAGGCGATCGAATAGAAGCGTTCAGAATTGGCCAACAGGAAGGGTGTAGAGTTCCACCAGGACAACGCCAGACCACACACTTCGTTGATGACTCATCATAAGCTACGGGAGCTCGGATGTGAGGTTTTATCGCATCCACCATATAGCCCCGGCATAGCGCCAAGTGATTACCACCTGTTCCTGTCCATGGTGAATGCCCTTGGTGGTGTAAAGAGGTGAAAAGTGGCTTTCCGAATTCTTCACAAATAAGGAAGGTGGCTTCTACCAGGGGGGTATTATGAAATTGCCGTCTAGGTGGAAACAGATTATCGAACGAAACGGCGCATTCGAACTAAATCCGATCACTGCAACACTTTTTATAAAGCATTGAATAAAGAGTAAAGAAGCGAATTTGAAAACCTAATATTATAACAATTTTTTATACAAATTTATGGTCGGATTTTTTCGAAAAACTTCTTTTTTAATACAGTTTGTAATTTTGCGAAAAGTTGAAGTAAATCTTTAATTATATGTTCTATTTCGGTAGATTTTATATAGTTTCAGATTTCGTTTTTTTAAATATCTTACAGATAGCCAAGTTCCACAAGTATCGGTATAGCTCTACCCAATCTGCATATACTGAACCTAGTAATGTCGGCTGTCTGTATACCAATTATTTCGAACATTACGTGAAAGTAATGGGAAATCCACAAGAGAGAGATTATGTACTTATGTATATGAACAAAGTAAATGAAAAACTTAAAAAAATCAATAGTGGCGAGAAAGTCTTTTTAGGGATATTATAACGGATTATATTGTAATCATAAGTAAATATCAAATACTTAATAAAACAATAAATAATGCGGAATAGAGTACAAAGTACCCGAAAACTGAGAAGCACCTATTGGTCCAATTAAATAAAAATCTTACCGACACTGTTCCATAACTTAGTTTATGGCTATGCACGTCCAAAAGTTTCCTCTCTTAATATGACAAATAATCAACGATGAAAAAGAACGTGAACCCGAACCTCGACGATTGACATAATGCGCTTGATACAAATAAATGTGTCTTGTCTTATTCCAAGTGAAATGGATATTAGGTCAGCGAAGTTGAACTAAACTGACTTTTGAAACAATGTCTCTCTAATATTCAGAAACTCCCTGTGGATCTGACGAATATTGGTGCACTCTCAAACATACTGTTGATTAAAAAATTGTTGTTATGTATATTTTTATTGGTTTGGATGTGAAGGTCAAAAGCTTGACTGTCCACACAATGAGTACGAGAAGTTGAACTCTTAACTATCAAAACATGTGAAATATTGGGCTATTAAAACTTGAAGTGTCTACGGAATGATTTGCTTTTTGAGTAATATACCAATTGACTGGATAAAATGTAATCTAACGCTTCAAATATTACTGGAGAAAGATCAGATGGTATTTTATATACAGACTTGAGAGTTCAAATGACCTATGTAAAATGCTTGCAACTAAGTTGAAATCTGTTATGTTGAAGTCTAGAGTAATCCATCGACCATAATCTTCTTAAATAAATAAAAACTAAAAAATAAAAAAATTTCAATATTAATTTATATACAGCCACATTACAATATATACATACTTCAAGTATGGAAATGCAATAAAATTTCTTACAGCACACGAACGCTTTCCAATTGCATGCAAAGAGAATTATTCTCAAACCAAAGGCACAATTGAATTGAAACTCGCAGGTGAAGCAGAGGTGTGTTCGATGCCTTAAAGTTTGGCAAAAGTTGCCCAAAAGCGATGGCGGGTTACGCGAAATAATTTCCACGGAGTTCGGGCATTCACCGAAGCATGAAGGAAAACAATCAGACAAAGTTGCTCAAGTAATTGATAAAATAAATTGACGGTTGCGGCTGATAGGTGGTGGGTGGGCGTTCGTACCAAAGTGCTACCTTTGTGCATGTTCAGAGCGTTCATTATTGTTTCACCGAGCACGTAATAAAAGTCGGTTATTTAAAGTTTTCTCTCCTGCATACATACATAGTATAACGCAATGCATATTGAATAAATTAAATTGGCGAATTTTCAGTGCGGTTGACGTGCAGTCTTCATGGTAACTCATACAGATTACGCATACGCCATGGTGTGTGCTCATCAACTGTTCTGCGTCCACTCACAAATCCTTCTGCAAGCATACAAATTTCACTTTATAGCTTGCTTTTCATGCAAATTATAATCGCCCAATGTTGGAGTGTCAAACAAACAAAAATAATACTGGCAAGCTGAACGCAGACCCGGCCGGCCACAAACGCTTGCCACGCGCGCAAAAGCAATGAGTGTTAGCCAGTTGCAGTGCGGTTTAATGCATTCATAGTCATGAAAATGCATAAAATTTCTTGTGCCAACTCACATAAATAAACACATTTTTGCGTAGACATACATATGTACAAGCATATAACTATAACATATCCGTGACCACTTCAAGCTTTAATTCTTCTTCCATGTACTCATATACATTTCGTATAGGAGTACACGCTTTCAACACACTTGACCACCTCACGTTGTATGGTCTTATAAGAGTTTTGAAATTGATATTCATTAATAATCTTGTGTGTCTTGTACTTGGAGTGGCAAATTAGAAAAACTAGTTGATGCTAAAGGTTAGTATTTCAGATGAAAAGTCTGTTTGTTAGACAGTTTAAGTTGCAAAAGACTCATTTAAGCATTTCTTTCTACTTCTCTGGCAACAGGTAGCTAATGAAAGCTTAGTTTGTATTAAGCACTAATAAATGATGGAAATAATTTGAAAACTAAATATTAGAAAAAGAGCTCACTAGATTAGTACACATTTTATAGACAAAGACTTTCCGGTCGCTCTGAAGTTCAAGATTCTTTGTATTATTAACCTAATCCAGTATTTAGTTTCAGGAATAAGGATAGGTTATGTTATAGTTCTGAGACTTGAAAAACTCAATTTTATTTCTAAACATCTTTAACTATTTAACTGATATTAGATATTTTAGTTCATCCTATAAAAATACTCTTACTACACATATAAATATATAATCCCAACCATACAGAACAAGAACCTGTCAACACACTAAGGATTCCTTTCTATAATTTTTTGGAAAATTTTATTTATAAACGTCTCCAAATATCCCTCATCTTTAAAGAGTCCTCACACACAGCGACTACGCAGGTCATATTGTTCGAATGGACGAAAGTGCTCCAGCTCTGAAATTGCTCGATGCTAGTGGAAGCCGAGGAAGAGGGAGACCTCCGTTGGAAGGACCAGGTGGGGAAGGACCTGTCTTCACTTGGTATAACAAACTGCCAAAGCGAGGAATAAATGACCAATTAGTTTAGAAAAGAAGACTAGTCCGTGAAAGGTAGACAATTATTGGTATCTCTTTATCGGGCACAAAAGGTTAAATTGGTCTTTTCATAAAAACAGGCTGGAACTAAAGTTACTAGTCGGGCTCACCCACAGTAGAAAGAGAACAAGTATGAGGGCCGCTATCGTCTTGTGGTTTACTAGTGGACGGTTGCCTTTTTGCTAAGTTGTGAAAGGGGTGATCCGTTAGTAGCACTTTTGCAGTCGAAAAATCCTTCTGGCGCCTGGTTCAAGAAAAATCGCAAGAGATCTGCGAATCTCTTCGCCCTCAGCAAATTTCACCTTTCCTTAGATGTATGGGTTCTAATGGGCCATTGTCCCACTGGGCTGCTGCAAAATTTGCCAGAAAAAAGACGAAGTGCTATCATCTAAATACTTTCTTCTGAAATGCTTCGCCTTTGCATGACCAAGACTAAACTCGCGAACAAGCGGATATTTATATATGTAAAAAATATCAAAAAATTTGTAGTATGTTCGGGGCGATTTGACGAGTCTTAAATTAATATCTAATTAAAGGTTTAATTCTGGCTGGACTGGCTCTTTTAGTCTACGTATGTATGTTCCCCTCGTATAAGGAACAGACATATAATCTAACCTAAAGTGACTAGTTCGAGTTGAAAGTTTTCTATCAGTGTTTCTTTTATAAACTTTTCATATAATGAATTAAATTACAAATAAATTTTGGTTGGAAGCTCAAATGTACATAAGATACATATTAATTGTTCTATCTTCTAGATGGAATTACTCTTTAACGAAAATCTAACCATGAACAATACCTATGCACTTTCGAAATGTACCATCAGAAAATCTCACAAAAACTTGCGTTCCATGAGTAGTTTGGCAAAAGAAAATCGAAAGCAAATCACAGCGTGAAATTTATAAGCGTCGGCTAGAAATAAAATTCAAAGGATTGCGAGGCACACTCTACCGCTTCAATCGCACTCAAAAGGCTCTTCAAATAGACGGATAGACGACGCCACTGCTAAATAACGCTTTTATTGCAACAGTTTAAAGGCGAAAGCAGATAAATCTTGTAGCTTATTTCAGCTGGTGCATTTCAATTGCAAGTGTACAATTCGAGCGAACGACACGTTCAATAAGAATAAATGTCGGGATTTGTGTGCAATTTACTTGTAAATTGTTGTAGTTCTTGTTGCAATTTTGGTCATTCATTCACTCAACGATTTACGTGTATTTATTTATTGGTAATTCGTTCACAACTGCACTTGATTGGAGAGGCGGGTGGGTGGTTGGGCACATTGATGATTGAAATAGATTTTCGATCATTTAGTTTATTTGATTTACAGTTAGTTGTACAACATGAAATTTTAAATGCACTTGTGTAAATAGTAGTCTGTACAACAATAGTTGCGAAAATCTATAAACGCTAGTGGTTTAATGAAATAAAAATTCAATTAATATGGCAACTACACTTATATACTAAATGACAATATAATGCAGACTGCACACGGTGACAGGTTTAGGCCGAATTGCGTGCTTAGTTCAGAATAAATGAAATTAAAGAAGTATGTATATCTGCTGCTTTATTAATTTTATATACTGACTTCAGAAGCATGAAAAAAATCATTTTTTCTTGTGACCAGAAGTATTAGCTCAAATCTCAGATTGATTACGAGCTTACGAATAAAGCTTCCCAATTTCAAACAGCAAATAGGAAAATGAAGTACTTCTTTTTTTTTTTAAATAAATAACGAAAAATAGAACATAATAGATTTTTTTTTTAATTCCGTTTTTTTTTTGTGTTTTGTGCAAACTATGATTGTGCCAGAAATTAAATGAATTTATTTAATTCTAAAAATCAATGCATCACGCATTCTGATAGCTGATTCGTGCTACGTGTCACACGTACGCTGGTGATTAAAATGGTATTACTCTAACAATTCTAAACACAGTTATTTTAGATATTGTTTTAGATATTTTTAAATGATTTTATACAGATGAGATTACTATGACTTGCATTCAATTAAAATTCGGCAATTTTGTTCTATTAAGCATTTGCTGATAAATTGTATAATATTTAGTTTGTTTCCTCTTGCAAAGAATTCAATATTTAGCAATTTATAATTTTAAATTTTGCTGGAGCTAAAGAAGCCAAATACTATTAATTATAAGAAGACTGGATATTATTAGAACAATCTATCGGCAACCAAAATATCTTCAGAATCAAGTTTGCAAATTTACCTCGAAGCTCATAAGATTTAACTCCGTCAAAAATGTTTAATGAAGAAATTTTACGATCCCAAGTAGGATCCGGATAGCGAAGGGCAGTTACATATACTGAAGGAAACGGGTTAAAATTGGACTTGGGTAAATAATATTCATAAAACAAGGCAGTATTAAGAAACTCAGTCAAAGTGAGGAAGAGGTTCAAAATTATTTCCAAAATCGAATAAAGCCCAGCTGTGTCATACCAAGCGGATTGTTCCAAAATTTACTGGACTTTACTGGCTTCCGATGTTGTTATTACAACTTTTAAATAAAGAGACACATTAAAAAATTCTTGGCTTTATATGAAATTTCAAATTAATGTCAAATCTAGAAATGAATAAGAATTAAATCGCATTTTGTATAACTTCATAATAGTAATTTAAGGTTAATATCTGCGTACATTTGGTGAATATATGTACACATGTATATGTAAAATTAAGATATAAACAAGTATTTCCATAGCAAAACAAAACTTCGAGCTTCCATATATACCACACACCTTTGGGCCAGTTAATGTCAATCTTTTGGCATTAGCCAACGGCGTTGGTGCAGAAATAAATTACGGAAATGGTGACATAATGAAAGGCGTACGAAAATTAATGGCAGAGTGCAATATAAGGATACACACACACACGTTTTATCAAATTGTGCTACTTGGCAAAAATTTGCAGCTAATGTTTGGGGAGCAAAACACGCCGAAACACGCACTCGAAGCACAACCAAATACTCTTACTGCAACGACAACGGCATTTGTACTACGGTGCATTTTGCCACAAAAAGTCAAAAACTCGGGCTGGACATGAGAGAACCAAAAACACATACATAAATACTGTTATTCACTCGCATGTATGCAACAAAAAGTGAACGCACAAATATACGAATACAAATTGTATGTACTGTTAAATTGATTTTTGAATTTTGTGCTACGTTAAAATGCATAGCATAGTTGTAGGTTGACATTGCCGGTTACAAATTATTCACTTAATTACCAACAAATGGATGTAATGAGCTAAATGAAATGGAATTCGTGATTTTACACAATCGAATTTACATGCGTGAATCGACGAGCCAATTGGCAGGCATGAAGCAGCGACAATGTACACGTTTTTGTATGAGCAGCGCGAAAATATATGTTATTGTGAACAAACGAAAGCGATGAAAGCCCAACTGGGAGAAACACTTGAAATGAAATAATTACTTATAAAATGTGTATTTTATTAATATTAATAATTATATAATTGGTAACTACATATATTTTGAAATTATTATTCTGCAATGTATAATTAAATATTAAGAGAAGTGTAGACATATTAATTTTTCAATGATCCTCAATAGTAGGATTTTACTATGTGCCAAATCGAAAATATCATAATTTTACCCTACTTATGAGGGCACTAAACGAATCGAATAGTACAGTGGAACTTCCATAACTCGAACTTCTATAACTTGCACACTTGGATTGCCAATAGAAGTCCAAATCCATACAAATTTGCTTTCATAAATCGGACTTTTCGACCAGGACATAACACAAAATTTAAAATTTATTACGCATGGACTACTAATAAAACATAAATAATAAACACTTCATTGGTGAGTTTTTTTTTATGTGGTGGGTCCTAAACCCTACGCACAACCGCAGAAGCGGGCTTCGCCTTCTCACTTTAGTCCCCTCCAAACGGATGTATGTTAGCTACCCAGGGGATACTTGGTCTAAAACCGGAAGTCGTGAGCTGCTTGAGTCATATGCAAAAGAATCGTTCCTGGCCACTCCCAAGTGAATGGCAATCAGAAACTTTCCTCGATGCAGTACCTGCTGGAGGAAGCCGCGGAAGAGGACGATCTCCACTCCGGTGGAAAGACCAAGTGCAAAGTGACCTGGCTTCACTTGGTGTTTCCAGTTGGCGCCAAAAAGCAAAAAGGAGGTACGAGTGGCGCGCTCTGGTGGATTCGGCTATAATCGCTTAAAGTGGTTTCTACGCCAAATATATATATATATATATATAATAAACACTTCATGAAATTATTCTTCAAATGACTGCAGAAATCCTTAAAAAACTTATCTGATGGAATTCAAAATTGTATTACAACATTAATTGTAATATATGGGAAGTAGTTGTGGTTGTGAACCGATTTCATAACGGTAATATCAGAATGTCAAGAAAATATTATATACCGAATTTCATTGAAATTGGTGAAGTAGTTTCTTAGATATTCTTAGTGCGCGACGCCGCGCCCATTTTCCATTTTGTTAAAATACTGTTGGTCCCGGGTTTCTTTCTCTAACTTAACTTTTTTTTTTTACTTTCCCCCAAGGAGTAGGCCTATAAGTGAATTTTATTTGGATTGTATTTCGATCAGCAAAATATTTTGTCTTACGGCAAATTTTATAATTCAATTTCTCTTGACGGATCGTGTCTTTTTACTTAGAGAGGATTGATCTCATACTATTCTTGTTATTATCTTTGCAGTGGAGGCTCTTATTTTGGTTTTGAATTAATCTCTCGAAGATTAAGTACTAATAGACCAATATATTGAACTTTAACATACATTTTAAAATAAATAAACCATACAAAACTTATAAAATATTTTGAAATACATGGGAAATCTTTCGAAGTTATACAAACTAAACTAAAAAAACAATGAAAAAAGGTAAAAAGCAAAATCGTAAGGTTCCAAGAATAAAAATAATGTGTTTGAAAATGAAAAAAAAAAAACGACAATGTGACTGCAAAGCCATGGTTCCAATGACCGAAATACATATGTATGTATAACCGAGTAGTTCCACATAACAAATAACAGTAATGAGAAGGATTTATAGAAGTGATTAATAGCGCAGTAAATATCAAGATTTAGCAGTTGTAAGTTTTAATGAAAGAAATCTTTCAGGTATATAAAAAGCAGTCATATACTATCTTCTTACATACATATATGGGGTGTTAACGGGACACTGTCTGATTGGGAGACACGCCAGCAGACTTGGCTTCCTTTCAATGATTACTGCATAAGCTGCCAAGAAGAAGAAGCAGAAGAAACGATTACACACCTTCTTTGTGGATGCAAGGCTCTGTATAGGAAAAGAATCGCAACTATTGGACGCGGTTTTCTCGAGGATATGGGCGAAGTTGCTCATGTCAAACTGTGTGAACTTTTTCACTTTATCAGGACCACAGGGTGGTTCAATGATGACTCGATAGTGTGAGGGATCACAGTCTCAGTGGTATCACAATAGGCCTCCCAACCTAACCTAACCTACATACATATATGAGACATTATTTTTCACAGTGTACAGAATCAACCGCCGAATGCCCAAAATTTAGTAAGCCACGAAACAAAGACCACAAGCCATCGAAGCTTTGGTGAATATTCAAACACTGTTGAAACTAAAATTTCAATGAATTTTAGTCAAAATGCTATTGTGTGTAGATTACGATTACGAGTGCTAAAACGGAAAGTGCTAAACGCCTTCAAGTATGCAACAAACAGTTAAAAGCATACTTGCCAAGTTGAAAATATGCCAGAAACGCGCGCAAATTGGAAAACGGAATGGGATTGGAGAACCAAATATAAAGGCAAACGCAACGCAACGCAACGCAACCAAATATGTGAAGGAACGGAATTTTGATTGGGTGGCTAAATTGGGCTCATAGTATGCTGCCTAGAAACCGAAACCACTTGTATGAATGTGGGGAAGTAGCAACAACGAGCAACGCGCTATGCTATCAACATTACTAGTAGCGCCGTTATTTCGCAACAAAACCGGCGACTGTCGAAATAAAACCAACCGGAATGCATAGCCGCTCATTAGGAGCGCACAAACGATGACGACAACGACCATTAGTCGCATATCTGTCTGTAGATATGTATGTATGCGTAATGAAGGGGGTATGCTGGTATTAAATGAGGACATCAGCCTTCCCAGCCAAGTTGAATGACAATATAAGCGTGTGCAATGGCCAACCAAAGGCTGAGATAGGAGAGAGAGGAGCGGAGTATGTTGCGAGGATCAGAAAAGCGAATTGAAAATTCCAAAGAATAAAAGCGTGTAGCATCAGTGAAAGAGTTCTTTGTGCAGCACTAGGGAGGGAAGGAGTTCTAGTTAACTACATAACAAGCACTGAATGTAGCTCTTGAATGAAACTGCTGATGCAACCGGCAGTGAAAGGCAGCGAAGCTTAGCGACAGCTACCAACCAACGCCGTGGAGCAATGGCAACTTTTCCAGAACATTGACAAACAATATTGTCAGTTTTTGTTTGCACGCTGTTGTATTGTTGTTGCTGTTGCTGCTGCTGCTGGTACTCGTATTATCTCTGCGCTGCACAATATGTGTCCTGCTTGTTTTAACAGTTGCTGCTGCTATAATTGCTAATGCATTGCTACTGTTGTTGTTGTTGTTGTGATTGTTTTTGTCAATTCTTCCGGTATTTGGCAAATGGCTAACTATAGCAAATTGGGTTGATAACAAGTCAGCAATGACAGCGCCAACGACAATACGCAACCGAAATCAACAATCCACAAAGGGTGGGCGGAGGGAGCGGGGAGGGTGCGTGTGTGTAAACTATGACGCAACGTCTAAACGAGTACCCAGTACTCTACGGTGCAGGAAAGAACGTTAAAGAGTTGGTGGAGTACGTGAGTGTGTTGTGTGTGTGTGTGAGTGTGAGTGCAACAAAAAGCAAATTACATAACAAAGAGAAAGAAACAAAAACAAATGGTGCAATGCGAAAACTTGAAAAAAAAAACATTTGAGAAATGACAAAACTTTCGCTTAACGGTACATGCGTGTATACAAATACACATATCTATCTATATGTATATATTTACTCTATATGCATTGCAAGCAATTGCAGTAGCAGACTGACAAAACTAAATGCAATTTAGTGCATTGAAGATAACGAAGCGTTGCAACTGCATCGAGTTGGGAATACTTAGATACATGAAGACAAACATACATATGTATGGACGTAAGTAAGTCAAAGGTCATTGATATCTTTGCATGTGGATGCCCGTGAGCTATTATTTTTTGGGTGCAGAAGAAAAGTCAGAGCTGACTATACCATAAAGTACTTTAAATACGAATTCGAAAGAATGTTTTTATAATAAATATTTAGGCCGTAATAAATTAGAAATTGCGTCCCATATATATATAGGTCTATAAGAAGAAACATAGTGACAAAAATTTTAGTGGTAAACCCAAACTTAAGGAACAAAGAAGCACTCAGTTCAAGAGAATCCGAATGTTCTAATAATTTTCACGAGTTAGGACCTTGGCTGGTGTCTGTAAAATTTTTTAATTAAAACAAGTAAGGAATGGCTAAGTTCGGGTGCAACCGATCATTTTATACTCTCGCAGTTTATTGATGTAATTTTATAAAGATAACACACAATTTGACCCATATATTCGGCTTAAAGTCCAATAGAATAACGAAAATCATCATAAATAGTTTATGGGGACTAAGGTAATTCCTGAACCGATATCACTAGTTTTCACCACCGAGATACAATATATCGAAGACTATACGCTCACTTAATTTTATATTACCTATAATTAGGTAAATATATGGGATCTAGGGGTAGTTATGAGCCGATTTTAACCACTTTCGGTACATAGACAAACTGTTATACGAAAAAAAATCAGAGGAAATGAATTACATTAAAATATCTGAGAGATTTACATATATTTTTGGTGAGTTCTTCATGTTCGATATCAGGGGCCTTGAAAAGTCATGGTCCGATTTTGACAATTTTTTCCCAAGTGATGTCACAGCTCAAATACAGTATTTGTGTAAAGTTTTATTCCGCTATCTTCATTGGTTCTTAATGTATATATAATACAGTGAACGAATCAGAAGAAATCAAAATTGAGTTATATGGGAAGTATGCGTGGTTGTTAACCGATTTAGCATATTCCACCCGTGTCATCATAGTGTCAAGAAAGTGTTATATACCAAATTTCATTGAAATCGATCAAGTAGTTCTTGAGATATGGTTTTTGACACATAAGTGGGCAACGCCACGCCCATTTTCAATTTTGTAAAAAAATCTCAGTGCAGCTTCTTTCTGATATTTCTTCTCCAACATTTAGTGTTTCTGACGTTTTTCGTTAGTGAGTTAACGCACTTTTAGTCATTTTCAACATAACCTTTGTATGGGAGATGGGCGTGGTTATTATCCGATTTCTTTCATTTTTGGACTGTATAAGGAAATGGATAAATAAAACGACTGCAGAAAGTTTGGTATATACAGTGTTTTTGGTTTGCAAGATATATATATATATAAAACCAATTTGAGGGCGGGGTCTAGGGATGTAAACGATGTATCGAGGTTTTTGAAACATCGATGTTTTCGTTAAAAAGCGTCGAGTCTAGGTTAGGTTAAAGGGCGGATCTCCTGACACAGGGAACCCACTTGGACAGCTTAAGTCGTCAGTCCTTTGTGATGCCGCAAACTTCTCAAAATGGATGCCATTGATCTTCATGTGACGACAAAGCAATTTGAACCTTTTACAAATTTGTAAAGACAACTAATTTGTATTCAAGACAGTACAATTGATTCTCCGAAGTTCGTTCTGCCAAGATGTTAGAGCCACGGTCTAGCGAGTCTAGGTCTCATTTTATTAATATTTGCTCTAAACCACGAGCTGTCTTGGTAGTCACCTTCCAGAGTATGCGAAACATTTACCATAAAACTCGAGCAGCAAGCAAACTCTCCGACTTTACTTAAAAATATTCAAACAGCAGTAACAATTTGATTGCAGCAAAGAACTTATGCCAATATCAATAATGCCTGAAGAAATTTGCTGGCTAATACTCTTTTCGATTTAAAAACTAAAAGTTTTGTGCGAATTTAACTCCATTCTATGTACAAATGTATGTATGTATATATAACTTATTGAAACTATGTGTGGGAATTCTTTGCGATCACTATACCAGCGAGAGCGCCACAAATTATGCCCCGAAAAGTTGTAAACTTATTAAAATGAAACCGCTATATCAAGAAACTGTGCTGCCAAGAATTCAGAAAGCAGTTTGAGTACACACATACTCATACTCATGTGAGGTGTAATCATAAGAGGCAAGTAAGTTGAAGTGGTTGGAGCAACAACGCATGATTAAGTCAGCTTTGGTAAACGGTTCACCAGCTGCCACAAGCAACACCGCTCAAGAAAGTGGTAATTGTAGAGAAAGTTTTCAGCCAGGCTTTATATACATATAGACTTTTCTTTTGCTGGAAAAATAGTTGGAGCTAAAGGTAATAGGGCCTCTTCTATGTATATGGAGAATGTATCCGATTCAGAAAAAAAATTAATTCTAAAAACAAATTTAGAGTATTTTAGGTTAACTTCTGGAACACATTTTACATGTGTGTGTGTGAACTATATAACCCCTTTTTCTAGATCTGAGAAGCCACACAACACATGCTCTTCTGAAAATCAGTCTACAACACAAATGTTGCAAGCAGCACTTGCATTGGTGTTGTGTAAAATCCCCGTTGCCTGAAACAACACTGCTCCAACTTGCGGCAGACATGCCTTAGTGCCTGCCACAAAGACAATATTAACGCCCGCTGTCGGCGTGCACTATAATTCAACGGTGTGGCAGCTAACAAAACAACCAAGAAAAAGAGCATGCAGCCAGCAACTGTTGCTGCTGCGTTGTTGGCGCTGTTGCAACTTTTTAATTTTTCATAATAACTTGGAATTTTATAAGCACCGCTATATTTAATACCACACACCCAGCCAGTGTGGCAACACTTTATCCTGTGCTGCTGTTGCTGCTGTTGCTGCTGCTGCACTAGCTGTCAGCCACCGCCACTTTACTGCTGTCGTCGCCAGCTCCAGGCACTTGGGTTACTTCATTCTTTGGTTTACTTTCAGATTTTCTACTAAATTGACTTCGCAGCGTATGTGCGCACGCAAAAAAAGTGCTTCTTTCTGTTTAATTTTCTCAAGTATTCATAATTCTCTGTTGTTGTTGCAAGTTAATTTTTTCGACAGAGTTTGCAGCGCAGTCACGCGCCGTGGGTGCATATGTGGCGTTAAAGTAAACAAACATAACATTTAACATTGCATGCCACAAATGCAAGCAGTTGCTGGGTAGAAGAAGATCACGTATATATATAATTTAAGTTTTCCTTCCTCTGGTCTGGTGACTGACGGCAATTCCAGCGAGTGTGAATGAAGTCTTATTAAACTGGAAAAAGTTTCACAATCACATTTGTGTATTGCGAAATGAAATTTAAAACAAAGTTTGTGGATAACACAAGAATATGTCACTCTTCCTGGATATCTGGTGCAGGAATGATATTTTATATAGTTTTAGGATGTCGAAATGAATGACATACTATTTAAGTTCTGTTCATTAACTCTCTATAAGAGAGTGGTATATGAGTTCAAAATTATCCGATAATTTTTTTTTCTCAAAACAATGTTTTTTGAACTGGTGACAACTGTAACTCGAAAATCGGTCGGTACACTACAGCTTTTAGAATGCATAATAAACTCAGGCCGGAACCAAAGATTTTTTTCAAAAATTTCTAATTTTTAGGACCAATTAACTGTTGATTTTTTCCCGAAAATCTAGAAAAAAAAATTTCTGAGGCCCCCATTTTGTTAATTTTTGAAAAAAAGTTGGGTCAGGCCTAGGATTATCTATTTATAAAACTATTTTTTTTTCCTATTGTTTTTAGATGAATCTCCAAGGACTTATGATTGTCACCGCAAGGACATTTTTTTTGAAACTGGGTCAATACAGACAGCTATAACTTTGGAAATTATAAATTTTTTTTTCTCAAATTTTCGTGACTAAGTCAAAAGATTTTATAATAATGCCATATTATTACTTTTGTAAAATAACAGGATTTAATAGCAAAAAAATACTGAAAATTCTATAATTTTTTGTGTCTCTGACCACCCCTAACCCCTTAAGACAATGAATGAATTTAAGTTGATCTTTACAATTTTTAGTTAGCCCGATATAATGAAAATTATAATTTTTCTCGTCTATGTAGTACAAGCTTCATTGCTCATTTTGTAATTAGAATTATTTTACAGTTCACCACTTATTGGCCTATGCCGACGATATCGACATTGTCGGCTGCAACAATAGGGTCGTGTGTGCAACATTTTCAAGCCTGGAAAAAGAAGCAAAGCAAATGGGACTAGTAGTGATCGTGGGCAAAACAAAGTACCTTCTGTCATCATGCAAAGGATCTCAGCGGTTAGGAGACCACGTCACTGTTGGCAGTTATAACTTATAAACCTCAAAAACGATGTGAGCCACGAAATCAATCGGAGGATCACTCTTACCAACAGGTGCTAGTAGGCACGGGCCCAGTAGTCAATTGAGAATCAGAGCCCTCTCTCGCAAAACTTAAACAATGCTCTATAAGTTACTCATCATACCCGTCCTGATGTATGATGCGGAAGCATGGACGATGATCAACAAAGATGAGCACTCCTTAGGAACGTTCGAGAGAAAAGTCCTCCGAAGGATTTATGGCCCGCTACACGTAGGTGTAGGTGCGTACCGGATTCGTTGGAATGACAAGGTGTATGAGCGCTTCGGGACATTGTGCGACAGCGCGTAAAATATACGATATGGTACCCCCTGGCGGCCGGCAAAGAAAAGGACGACTGAAACTCAGGTGGAAGGATCAAGTGTATATAGACCTGGCGAAGCTTGAAATCCCTAGCTGGCGCTGTCGTGCGCAATGCAGATACGACTAGCGAAGGCTTAAACCGACACCCGCTTGTAGTGCCAATTGATGTTGATGATGACATATAAAAACACACACCTTCCTTTAATTATCTTCATTCTTTGAACTGACACTGTTAATTTTGCTAACCTCTCACAATTGTTTATTGGCTTGAAATAATATTAATATTAATCTGAAATTTAAGACATTTCTAAGAAATTTTACCCTGTGTTCAATGTCAGAACTTCAGGTTTGTGCAATAAGAAGGTGGACAACACTATTGTCCTGCTCACATGATGTAAAGCTAAATAATTGATTTTTTATAATTTATTTTTTAATAATTTTTGTTTGTTCCAACATAAATTCAAACCTCAATCATTTCACATACATACATATACCATTTAAAGTAAAAAGGCTCAGTTTACGATACTGTGACGGTAAATAAAGACAATAAGATGATGAAACGAAATGATAAGCAGACACAAAAAACAGAAAACAAAACGTAGAGGCAACACAACTAATATCAACATTGATTCCTTGTGGTTTAACAAAGTTCAAAAAGCTTTTAAGCACACCGACACACCCACTAACAAATTACACATGTGCGTACAATTGTAAGTGACTGTAACTTAGTGGGGGAATAGGTGTTAATGAGTATGTTAGTGTGTTATCATTAGTAGCAGCCATGGCTATTAAACGCTTACAAATCGATATTGAACCATATCAGCACATTCATTTACCAACTTTGACGGCTAAGGGTGCCTACCGATATATGTAGTGTTGACACTATAGTACAACCATATTGACATACGAAATGGAGTGGCAGCAACAACTTAAGTTGTGGGCGTGAAAAATCAAACAAGAAATAATTATTATACATTTGCCTGGCTTACGAAAGACACAGCGACAAAGTCAGCAGCATATTTGGTGGATATCATCAAGGCCATCAGCGGCATAAACGCACACATGTGCAGGAATGTAGACACAAATTTGTTGGCGCGGGTGTGGCATGACTTATTTTAATGTCATTTATTTGAATTTAACATCACTCAACTGAAATGGCGCGCTTCAAGTGGAATGCCGTTAACTAAACTATTCACGCCACAAATGGAACTGGAACGTTGATGAGTATGTTGCGCAGAAAACTGTCAATAACATCGCTATCAAGGACTTGTCAAATAACAAACATAGTATTTACATACACACACACACACACACTTACAAAAGTAAATATGTTCATATGTGATGGCGCGTCATTTGTTGTTACACACTTGTAGACACATTGTATTATTCCCCTACTAATGACACATTGATAGGCAGCTTGAGGCTTAAGTAATTGTCTGCAGGAATTTCCAAGAGTTCACCAAGTTTTGAGGCAGATGTGTACGCGCCTTCGTCTTACTTGAGTGTGTGTTATATACTCAATTGCATATATGTATAACAGTAAATATGTAATATTTTGAAGGCCACTTTTTGTTGCTGGTTTTCGAAAAGTTGCTGTGACTAAATGTTCGTGGATCAGGCGATTAGATGTCAACGCGGAAGTCAAGTTTTTGCCGCAACAAGCTATATTTTGCTGTCGCAGGATGTTCGAAATAAATGTCGTTGATAACAGTTAGCGGTATATTTGCCGTAATAGCGGCATATTTATCATTTTTTTGGTTGGGTTGTGTGCGAAAAGGCAATTAAAGCAAATTTGGATAGAGAAATATGAAAGTTAATATTAAAAACAAAAAATTAATAAAAAAAAAAATTCTAAAAAAATTTCGAAAATTCTGCGAAGGTATGTATGTATGTATTTCCGTGTTTGTTATAATTACATTAGTCGTTCAAGCATAAGAGTAAACTTAGTGTTGCTCATACGCCATGAGGTACTGTTATACATATGTAGTAAAAATAATTTTAGGAAAGCTGTCGAATTGGCAGTCTTTAACCGGATATAAATGAGAGTCCCTTCCGGTTACCAGAGAAGTCCGACTGTCGTGTAAGCGATGCATTAAAATCCATTAAAAGTAAATTAACAATACTAGGAAATAATTAACTTCAAGAGTTTAAAATTTAAAGTTGCACACACAAAAATATACATTAATCGGCAAGAAAAAGGGCCTTATAGAAATCTTCAGCAAGTACCCATACATATGTATACTAAGCAAACGTTTATTGTAACTTAAGAAAGTAGTCTGCCCACCTTACTGCTGCCCGAAAGTCTTCTTCTTATCATTGTTATTGTTTTCCTACAAGTAAAAGGTAATCGGAATTGTTGCTTGCTTGCTCGCCGGAAGAGCTGAGTGTATAAGATAAGCCTACGCCATTCAAAAGAAACACGAACGAAAGTTGTAGCAACATAAGATTGGAAATTGCCAACAAAAGATTTTACATACATAAATTATCTGCCTTCATTATATTACACATACATACATACATACTCGTAGTATGTGTATTATACGTGAGCATGTAACAACAGCTACAAGCGGAAATAAAATTAGATTGGAGGATACATAAAAGGAGCATACAAAACTACCCATCTCAATGAAAAGTAATTTTCTGTCGGCCTACACAAGCGGCTGATACGGTGCCAAAGGTGATCACAACAAAAGCCAATGAAAGTTTTCGGAGAGAGTTGTTTTCTTATCAGTTTTTGGTAAGTGGAGAAGTTTAAAATCCCTTACTAATGAGAAAAGGTTGCGTTAAGCTGATTACGAGTAATGCATTCTTATACCCATATACATGTATATTAATATGCATATAAGGCAACTAAATCTCCATTTCATGTGAAGATTACAGTGAGACAACTATTTACTTTTAATTTTATATGAAAAGAGTTAGCTACTACACCTTTCAGTTTCTTTGATAAGCAGTGAAACAGAGCAGAAAATGTATTTATAGCAGGCATTAATACATGCATATATGTATACAACTTAAAGTCATAGTTTCCCATATCAGACAACTTTCTTAAGCGAAATAGCAATAATTATACTATTAGAAGTCGCATAGTGTCAGCACTGGAACTCAGATGATAGAAAGGTAGATAGGTGTATACATGCATATGTAAATAATTCAAGCTACAAATCGTTGAAGTACTAATTTTTGGAATATATTCAATATAATACTGAAACTTGTTTGTGGCATCTATACCCTACACTTGGCAACCATTCAAGGCCGCGGAAGTTAAACAACAAATCCATGTATTACTGCATTCAAGTACATAAGGGAAACTACTTAGGTTAAACCGGCAATTGCGTATTTGTAATGCCGGATGTTACCCAAAAAGTGAGCTGTGCTAAAAGCACGTTTGCCAACCCCAAGAGAGTGGAGGTAATTCAACGATAATAGCAAAGTCGCCAATTTGAAAGTAGATACTCAATAAAAATCACACAAATTATTATTTGGTTGCATTACTTGTGGGTATTTACCATATAGGGTAAAATGGAAGTGTTTCAGGGATAAATACGGTAAAATGCGTACACAAAGCTGGGAAGAATCCCTCAAATGCGATGCGAAATACAGATGTAAAATCGTCTATATGAAATATTTACGCTATTTGGGAGACAAAAAAAAATGTATGATTCCAAACCATTATTTACTCTACTGTTATCATACTAGGCAGTATGAGTTGATAACCTTATAAAAACGCCTTGACTTAAATTGTAATTAATTCTGAAGAATATCGAAGTCAACTCCGCTTTCAATGCCATTATTTCTTATTAACCATTTCATGCCCAATGTTGCCTATAGGAACCATTTTAATTCGGGCATGATAGGATTTAATTCAGGCGATCTCACGAAACGGGAAATTACTATCCGCTCCATTCGGATCACCTGACCTGTTAATAACATCTACTATGGTTCAACGTTGAGTTGTGCGCCGCACCAACTTGTCCTCTATGCTGCCATGAAGAATATGTACCACATATAGCTACCAAAGCGAACGGAGATTAGAGCCAACCTAATAAGTTCAACACTATAATTAAAAATAATACTTCCCTTTACGTTTGTCAACTTTTTGTTATTTTCTATATCCAACATATAGTCACTTTCCGATTGACATAGGGCCTAACAAAAAGTTAACATCTCTGCTTTATAGAGAACTATCCCGGTTTAGTCTATTCTCCAACGTTATAAAATGTTTGCAGTTGTAACTTTAGAAAATATTTTCCAAGTAATAACAATTCAATTCGCCATAAAAAGGGAGATCCCACAATCTGCGCCAATTACCGTGGGATCAGCCTCCTATATATCGCATACAAGGTTCTATCGAGCGTACTGTGTGAAAGACTAAAGCCCACCGTCAACAAACTGATTGGACCTTATCAGTGTGGCTTTAGACCTGGAAAATCAACAACTGACCAGATATTCACCATGCGCCAAATCTTGGAGAAGACCCGTGAAAAGAGGATCGACACACACCACCTTTTTGTCGATTTTAAAGCAGCTTTTGACAGCACGAAAAGGAGCTGCCTTTATGCCGCGATGTCTGAATTTGGTATCCCCGCAAAACTAATACGGCTGTGTAAGTTGACGTTGAGCAACACCAAAAGCTCCGTCATGATTGGGAAGGACCTCTCCGAGCCGTTCGATACCAAACGAGGTTTCAGACAAGGTGACTCACTATCGTGCGACTTCTTTAACCTGATGCTGGAAAAAATTATAAGAGCTGCAGAGCTAAACAGAGAGGGTACCATCTTTTACAAGAGTGTACAGCTCCTGGCGTACGCCGATGATATTGATATCATCGGAAGCAACAACCGCGCCGTTTGTTCTGCTTTTTCCCGCATGGATAAGGAGGCGAAGCGAATGGGTCTGGAGGTGAATGAGGACAAGACGAAATATCTCCTGTCATCAAGCAAACAGTCGGCGCATTCGCGTCTTGGCTCCCACGTCACTGTTGACAGTCATAACTTCGAGGTCGTAGATAATTTCGTATACCTGGGAACCAGCATCAACAACACGAACAATGTCAGCCTCGAAATCCAGCGCAGAATAACTCTTGCCAACAGGTGCTACTTTGGACTGAGTAGGCAATTGAACAGTAAAGTCCTCTCTCGACGAACCAAAATCAAGCTCTACAAGTCGCTTATCATCCCCGTCCTGATCTACGGTGCAGAAGCTTGGACGATGTCAACATCAGATGAGACGACACTAGGAGTTTTCGAGAGGAAAATTTTGCGCAAGATTTATGGTCCTAAGAACATTGGCAACGGCGAATACCGCAGACGATGGAACGATGAGCTGTACGAGTTATACGACGACATTGACATAGTTCAGCGAATAAAAAGACAGCGGCTACGCTGGCTAGGTCATGTTGTCCGAATGGACGAAAACACTCCAGCCCTGAAAGTGTTCGATGCAGTACCCGCCGGAGGAAGCCGAGGTAGGGGAAGGCCTCCACTCCGTTGGAGGGACCAGGTGGAGAGCGACCTGGTTACACTTGGGATCTCCAACTGGCGCCGAACTGCGAAGGAGAGAGAGAGATGGCGCACTATCGTCGATTCGGCTATAACCGGCTAAACGGTTGCAACGCCAATCACATACATACAATAACAATTCAGATTCGTTCCAGTAGACGGAATTTAAGACCTCTTCATATTTCTATAAATGCAATTTTACAAAAATATTTATTTAAAATTCACAACTGCGAACTCTCGAGTATTACATAAAAGTCCTGTACGTTTACGTCCAACGTGACCAAATTTTATATTTTACTGAAATACTCTTACTCTAAATTCTTTTATAAATCTCTCTCTAAGGCGCCTGCTACACGTTCAGTATTTATCGTGATATTTCCAGTATCGCGATATATATTGAACGTTTAGCATGCAATATTGATGGATCACGATCCATATCACAAAATATTTAAATATTTTGAAATCCAGATCGCGGATCGTGGATCGCGAGATAAATATTGAATGTGTAGCATATTTTGTGATTCACAAGTCCGAATTTGTGAAATACAACATTGCCAAAATTTTAAAATTAACTTTATTCTAATAAATGAACATGAATTATACTGTCAAAGGTTTTTTGATAACGTCCAAATATTGGATACATATAATGAATTGCTGTGGGAGCAAAAACAATAGCCAAACATGATTTTCTTAGTTTTTCTTCCGAAATTTTATGAAAAAATGTACGAAAAAATAAACAAATACATTTTTTAAATATTTTTTCTTATGAAAACACTAACAACATCGTATAAATATTGACGTAATATACATTAAACGTCTAGCAGTCGCGAAGTAATCCATCAATATTCAATATAGACCGCGATCCAAATATCACGATACATATTTAAGGTGTAGCAGGCCCCTAAAAAACCCTTTCTCCTATCGCTTTCTAATACTTTGAATCAGAAAACAATCGTGTTGGTGGAAAAGGAAGAAAACGGCGAAAATTTTAAAAGAAATAATATTAACAGCAGTTATTCTAAACATAAAATCATGCTTACTATCAAATAAAATACTATATTCTCCCCTTATTCAATATAACAGAGCGATGTGGCTATCAAATTATGCACGCGAAGTAAAATTAGCACATGATTTATGATTTGAGCTGCCGCGGTCTATTTAGAGTCGCTTCAACGAAAGGCTAATACAAATAATGCATTTTTAAATTGAATGACTTTTTAGCTGCCAATATACGAAAATTTTTTTCAGACCATTTGCTTTGAATTTCTTTTATTTATCAAAAAGCTACGAAAAGTTAGGCATCTCTGATAACAATTGATGCTGGATGACAACGCAAGATTTTTGCTTTTCTTAATACCGTTATTATTATCAAAAATATGTATATTGCGTGTATGCTCTTAAATGGCGAACCCTTTGCCGCTATTAGCCAACATTTTGTACCTTGCCCCACAAGCGATCACAAAGTCAAGATAGAAAATGTTAAATGTGTAATTTTTATTTATTGCTTTTACACTTTGGCTCTTTTGTGAACAAATGACAGGGCAAAAAAATAAAAAATGAAAACTTTGCACACAATAAGATGAAAATTTGTAAAATAGCGTGCTTTATATGCTGATAAAATTTTTATATGAATGTGTATGAGTTTGAGTACACAATGTGTTAAGAGATTATCGTATTTTCTTATTTTTTATTATTTTACCCAACAATATAACAACAACGTTGAAGGATAGATTAGCTACTTCGATATGAAAAAAATTGTTTTGCTAATAGTCAAGGCTAATTTAAATAAATGGCTCGGCTAATTTAGAGGAAAAAATTACGGACAATGTTTATTAAAAATGTAGATAGATTAATATTAATATTAATATTTATATATATTATTAATAAATATTACCTAATAATAAATAAATATACATATGTATATCAATAAAATATATTCACATATTATTTATTAAAATATCACATTTAAATATTAAATAAATACTAAACTGAAACCATACAAAATTATATGCATATGTGTACTTATTGTATTTTCTTTTAAATATATGTACATAAAGAAATTCCTTCGTACAAATGTGTTTACATGCATACATATGCATATACAAAATATTTTTTAAATAAAATGTCTGTATGTATTCACCCTTACCTTACAATGCCAGCAAATACTTAGTGTTTTGTTGTATTAAACGCACGACGAAAATTTATTAAGCTACGAACTAACGATAGTTACGAACGAAGTTTAATATCACCAATATTTTATAATTTTTCGCTAAACACTGATTTTACTATATTTTCTACGCTACAAAGAGTTTTTTCTTTAAAATAATACGTAATTGCGCACCTCCAAACAAAAGTAAATTATCATAAGAGCATACTGAAACATGTTTGTCAAAGCGGCACATGGTTGCTGATTTGCAAAAATTGTATTTGAGCATTCTCACTTAATATTTTCACTACAAAACACTTTTACTATATTTTATTTTTTATATTTTCAGTTCAATTATTCACTAAACAGAATTTTCTATATTTAATTTGTTACAAATTGTTTTTCTTTTGATTGAAAACGCAATTGCGCATAAGCACCTAAGCACATTTTTCACAGTAGCATGCAGAAACATGTTTGTCTAAGCGGCACTTTGTTTGCTGCTTTACAAAAATTTCATTTGAGCATTCTCACTTAATATTTACACTACACAACATTTTCACTATATTTGATTTATATATTTTCAGTTGAATTTTTCACAAAACACAGAATTTATTATAATTTATTTGCTACAAATTGTTTTTCTTTTGATTAAAAACGCAATTGCGCCTTTGCTAACCAAAGCACATTTTTCTCAGCAGCATGCAGGAACATGTTTGCGGCACTTCGTTTGCTGCTTTGTAAAAATTGCATTTGCACACTTTATTTTTAATTAATTAACACACTTATTTGTTTAGCACAACATTTATCACTTTATATTAACACAATTATTTAATTAAACACAAATAATTTCAATTAATAATTAATTTATTACTTTTTCACAAACTTTGATCGCGATCACGAACCGACGCGCATTTACCGACACGACACACAAGTAAAGGAATGTTAACGAACATGAATGAAAATGCATTAACATTCGGTCATGCAGGTGCTTTTGTATTTTTCTGCTCTGGTGCTCTGCTGCTTCGTGCTGAGTAGGCAACGACTGCATTGTGTTGTAGGTGTAAATGAGTGACATTCACTTTTTGTTACATTTTTTCGTTTTTGGGAGACAGCAACTGCATTAGAATGCATGCACAAACATGTTATCATATCACGATGTGCATGCTGTATGGAATTTTCGCTGGATCACCCGGGCAAGCAATAACATAAAACAAACAAATTACAATGCTTTGTTGGAGTTTTGCCCGGGATTATAACAGCAATACGAAATGTTATTGCAATATCAATGCTAATAAGCAGTGAATGCTTTTATTTTACATATGGAAATGAAGAGAATGCATAGAAAAATGTAAAAAGTAATGCTGGCAATGTTATTAAACAGTGGTGGCTATTATTTTACATATGCAAATGCATTAAATAAAGTGAATTAAAAAGTAATAAAATAAAATATAATATATAAAATATTTTGTTCTTTTTTATTTTAAAAATTATAATTTTTTCATAATTTTAGTAAAAAAAAATTAAATAATATTTATTCATATTTAATACATACCAATATAAACTGTAAATTCCTTTAAAATATTTTTAAAATATTACACTGCGTTGTGGTTCTTGGCTTTTTCAAACATTTTCGCATGAATAGAACTTAAATAAATATACAGGAATTTCAGATATGAAGCAGTTGTCAAAAGTACACAAATACTTACTCCAATTTGGTACGGAATTTTTGGCAAATTTTCAGGAGTAAAATAAATAAGGATGCCACAAAGGTTCCTCTTCTTCTTCACATAGTATATTTCATACAAAAATATGATCAACACAGCTTTTAAAATGTAACACGTGTGAGAAAGTGAAGAGAAGGTATACCATTGACCTTCAACAACAAAAACAACTCCAAACACTTTTTAAAATGTAAAAGAAAAATAGTTGTATGGGTGAAGGAAAGCCAATTGTGTGACTACAGTCGTCAGACAGTGAGTGCTTTATTTGCAAAATGCGTGGGTGCCACAATAAGTAGCTACATTGTAGCTGCTTGAGAGCAGCATTACACATACAAATCGACTCACTTTTGTACAGACATATGTATGTTTCTATGTGAGTAGGCTATCGGAGGCGCTTTATTGTTTTCCGGCAAAAGCAAACATTTTAAATAAATTGACCGTGAAATGAACTTGTTGATGGCCGACACAGTAAATGAACAGTGTGTTTGTTGGCCGGTGTTGTGTGATGACCAACAGTTAGCGTGGTTAAATGTAATAAATAAATGATTACATAAGAAGAGTATATAAAATGTGCAGAAAGGAGCAAAGTATTCATACATTTCTACATTTGTATAAACGTATGTATAAGAGTACCAGCAGCTGAGTGAGTAATAAAAGACAGTTTGGGTACCCATCTGCTGCCTTCCACTCGCCACAACTAACAACAGTTTTGTGGTCAGGAGTGGGTAATTTGTGGTCGACCTATGACAGTATGGTCGGTACCTGTAACAGACAGACAGACAGACAGACAGTAGAGTTAAATGTAATGAAAAGCAGTAAATAAAAAAAAAATTGAAAAGTGAAAAGTGAAATGAAAAAACAAACAGTAAAGGGTGCTAGTGCTGTTATGTAAATTAATTGGGTTTGTGCGTACGTCTTTTGGTCTGTCTCTGTGTGTGTTTGTGACGTTTCACCTTCATCATAACAATACGTTGCAGACTGTACCTTTTTAGCGTTTGAACTTGTCAGGTCAGCTTATATTTATTTTTATGCTAATGAGCTTGGTTTTTTTTTTTGGCAAATATTTAAAATGGGTTTTGTCCTTTTTGCCGCACATATTTGAATATTTGCTGGGAAATAAAGTTTTATATACTCTGTCTAATTGGCAAATGAACAATATGTCTGCGGTAGTAATGGTCGAAGGTGTGCGACAGTTCAGAGTTCACATCTCATTGAAAATAAGCCTTGGGAATCCTTTATAATTTCTACTATTTCAGACAAACTGTTGAAATCTCATTACCAAGTTGCAAAGGACAACTAAATATTAGTAGAGACGCGTTAATGTAAAAAATTTCATATCATTTATGCCACCATTATATGATGGGCATAGTTTCAATAAATCACTCGCTGCTTTATAAATAAATTTTGCGCTAAAAATCACCAACTTTCTCGAATTTAGTTTCTTATAAAACCCTAAGCATGTACTAATATTGTTGTCATTACAAAAACAATATCTAATCATAATCCATTAAACAACAATAAATGGTTGCGTATACGCCAGGGGCAGCCCAAACGCCCAATGACAGCTTAACACCAAATGTGCTGCGCATTTAGCGCATTAATGACTTATGTTACACTCGTATGCAAGTGTCGATAATATGCCCAGAGAACATAAGTGGTTGGGCGTGCTGATGGACTGTGCGTTTTAAGCTAAGGGCGCAATTAAGAGGTAAATTAATCAAATAGCAATCATTATAAGCCATATAACGGCTCCGAAACAACATTGTAGGAATAAAGCGCTTTACGCTGAGCGGAACTAAGTAATATTGAGGGCATATTTAGGAAACAGTAAGTAAATGCAGCGGATTATAAAGTGTTGCATATAGACACGTACATTTTTATACTCTCGCAACAAAAGTTGCTAAAGAGAGTATTATAGTTTTATTCACATAACGATTGTTTGTAAGTCATAAAACTAAACGAGTTAGATATAGGGTTATATATATCAAAATGATCAGGGTGACGAGACGAGTCAAAATCCGAATGTCTGTCTGTCCGTCCGTCCGTCCGTCCGTGCAACGGATAATAAATCGGACCACTGCCACGCCCACAAAATGGCGAAAACCGAAAACACATAAAGTGTCATAACTAAGCCATAAATAAAGTTATAAAAGTAAAATTTGGAATAGAGGATCGCACTAGGAAGGGGCATATTTGAATGTAATTTTTTTGGGAAAGTGGGCGTGGCCCCGCCCCCAAATCGGTTATTTGTATATAACTCGCAAACCAATAAAGCTATATGAACCAAACTTTTTGCAGTCAGTTCTCTTACGTACCCCACCACACACTATGAAAATAGTTGAAATCGGATAATAACCACGCCCACCTCCCATACAAAAGTTAGGTTTGAAACTTACTAAAAGTGAGTTAACTCAGTAACGAAAAACGCCAGAAACACTAAATTACACATAAGAAATGGCAGATAGAAGCTGCAGACAGTTTTTTTTACAAAATGGAAAATGGGCTTGGCATCGCCCACTTATGGGTCAAAAACCATATCTCAGGAACTACTCGACCGATTTCAATGAAACTTGGTTTGTAATAGTTTTCTTACATCCCAATGATATGTTGTGAAAACAGGCCAAATCGCTTCACAACCACGCCTACTTCCTATATACCAGAACTTTGAAGTCGATCTGAATCGTTAACTTTACAATATATAAAGGTAGCACTAGTGAAGATATCGATGCAGAACTTTGCACAAATACTATCTTTATAGTGTGGAAGCTCCGACAACTTTAAATACCTCTAAAGACATAAAAAAAAATTAGAATGTGTCTCTGCATTCACAAATCCGATAAGTAATAAGTCTACAAGGCAACGTCGCTCTCCTTAAACTCCCATATAAAGCCATATCCTGAACTCAACAATTGTCTGTACGGTACATATACATATATACGTATGTATGTACGCATGTGTGCATTCATATATTATCGAGGCGGCAAAGTTGATTTATCCGTTCCGTTGCCATTAATCATGACTGCGACAAGTTAGCTGCAAATGGCCAGCTGAGCTAGGCCAACGGCAAACCGGTAGCCTTACGGGTAAATAATCTTCCCAACCGCTCTAACCGTCTTCATGCACGCCCATTACTCATGGTATTGTCCGCATAGGAGGCGATTAGAAATTCGCCCGAAACTAATAACTGCAAACAAATCGAATGACTATTTGCCGACGTCGCCGCCGCCGCCGTCGCCATCGGTCATGCAGCAGACACAAGGAGAGTGTGAGTGAGTGCGGGAATGTTTCCCTTTAAGCTTCAATTCGCATGCGAAGATGCATTGCTCGGTAGCATCGTAAATTTTCCAAAGTGTCTGTTCTTTGTCGGCCCAACACGCAGAAACGGCTGGTGACACTAGCAGCCGCAGCAGCAGCAATTGTAGTGCTCATGGAATTGCTGGCGCCACGCCCTTTTATTTATGAAATTTTCGTATTTAATTTTGCTTGGCGCTGCCAATTCAATCGGCTTTAGCTTGAACTGCCCAGAGAATTTCAATTTACCGCCTGTGGCGTTGGCAAGTTGACTAAGCATATGAGTAAGCCGCTTTATACTGCATATTTTTTTAATAACTTATATACCGAATTCTCATATTTAATACAAAAAATGTAGAGAAGAAGAAGAGAAAATTTTAAAGCAATTTTCTATAAAATAAAATATATTTTTCTACCCTTCACCTCAACTAATTCTGGTTCAAAAATTAATTTCCTAGCAATATGTTAAAATGTTATCAAAAATATATTTCTTGTCTCCAACAGGTCACTCCCAATTCTATCTTGCTAGCCATTCATCAGCTGCTGTCCAGCCAACTGCATGCCACATGGCAAACACACCTGCATTTCTCGGTATTTATTATTGTGTATAAATAAATTGTTTGTCCTTGCCCTCAATTATTAAGCATGTGCATATATATAGAGTTTAATAGCAACAATACATCACTTCCCTTAAGTGGATTTTCATGTAACTCATACGCAGTGTAGGACAAGTTGGTAATATCTACACCCTTTGGTATATTTTTATGTGGGAGTTGCTACTTGGTTGATATATTTTAATTGTAGAATATTTGTTTTTCTTTTTTAAATAGATAAATAAATTTAAAAAACAAATTTAAAATGCTGGAGTGAAATGAGTGGTGATACACTTATACATAATATAATATAGTATGACTTAAGGGGTTAGTTGGGTTTCAGAGGCTAAAAACAAGAGCATTTTTTCTAACATAAATAGTTCTGCATATGAAAGATACATATTTAAACAGTATTTTGTGAACTTTTTATTTCAAAATTCCGAAAACTCAGACTCTGGTACCTCATCATTCAGACATATCCCATGATAGATAATATTTTAAACATATATCACAATTTAATAAGACAAAAAATGTCAAAATGTAATCCCTTAAGAGTTACATATTTATTCTCAATTATATATATGAACAATAAATTTCTTGCCCCGAGATAATTTGATAGAATCTCAAAGACACTTTGAGTGTATTTATCAGTCCTTTTATTCCTTTTTGGAAGTCTTTAAAACATTTAAAATCATTTTTCAATATTTTAAACTAGTTATAAAATTCTATAAATGTTTATCTATAACGTATATAGTTTCACACTTCTCCAGTCAATATCTCTAAGAATTCCCCTCGAAGAGAGAAATAGCAAGACAAAAGAATTCAAAATATTCTAAGAGTTTTAACGAAAAATCACATTTTTGTCAAAATTTCGGATTATTGTTGAATATAGTTGTAACTGAGGGCCGACTATTGTTATCTTCTGACCATTTCACCATTTTTATAGTAAAATTATTATTTTGTTTCAAAATAGGCCTCAATTTAAGCGATTACTTCTTCAATGTCGCTAAAATTTTATTCACTGAGTATTCCTTTGAGGTACTACTCGAACAAAAAAGGTCGCCCGACTGTAAAATTTTTTTGAACACCATATATAGTATTTCTGTTGTTTCTTGATTTCTCCTTCTTAAACTGGGTCCGTATTAAGCGATATTGTTCTACAAATGCTATATAATAACTCGGCTAGGTATTGGACCAAAAAAATAATTTTTGAGAAATTCACAACCATACACAAATTTTGAAAAATCGGGTTAGTATTTTTTGAAACATATATACTTTTTCGAAGATCTAATTTTGTATCGAAAAATTCGAAATTTCGATATTTGAGACTAACTTCGGAGACGTAGAAACTACCTTTTTACATATGATTGAATACCTCGAAAACAATTGATTTGTTCTATAATACCCAGAAAAAGAATCGGTTTTGCAATAAAATATAAGCCCTTTACAGCGTTACTCATTGTGAGATTTTCGATGAAAGCTCATCCAAAAATGTGAAGTCCGAAAGAAATGACAACTATATGGTTCATCCACTGCCGTATGTTGACGGAAAAATTTAGACTATTAGCATCGAATAGCTCTAAAAGCTGCAATAAATCATATATTTGTTCTTGTTTTCGGAGGGTCCTGAACTTTCACGACTTCACACAAAGCTTTCGCATACTAGAATATTCATGAATAATATTATATATACAAAATGTGCCTTTGATACAACTTACTTGTTAATAAGGATCTAGTACATAGATTCTAGTTTAGAACCGAAGATTTAAAAAATATGTATCTCACAATATTTAAACTTAAGCCCCATCTATTTATATCTGCTTATTTTTATGCCATATATCTAACCAACCGCATCTCTATAAGCCCAATTAAATATTTCGGAAAATTATTTCTAACCTACATATGCATGCATCAACTGCTTTCGTTTAATAATTACTTTTCGTATCAATCGTTATGTGTGTATTGATTATTTGGAGCTTTCATGCACCGGCAACTGACTTACTCCCATGCAGCAGTAATTTCCATTAATATTTGAAACCAGCATTTGTTATCACAATTACAAATCTATAACTGGAAACAGTTATAGGTAAATACATATATGAATGTGCTGGTAGGCTCAGTTATTTATATACATACATACAAGTACATATGTAGAGGCGTATTTATTTATTATGTATGTGAAAATGGGCTTCTGCAGTACTTAATGGGTTAATAAATTACGGTTATTGCCAGTTTTAGTAGCGCAACCAAATAAAATCGTTCGAAATGGTTACCAGTAAAATGAAAGCAAATACGATTTGTATTAATATATGTATTAAAGCTTTGCCAAAACGGTACTAGAATACAAACAAGTTAAATTGGAAACTTGGAAATAATGGAATAATCGGAATTCATACAGAGGTTGTTATCTGCTTTGGTGTTCATATGGAGTATAGACCCGTAAAAATAAAGGTGGCTTAAACATTGTTGTTTTAAATTTCTTCTTAATGATTATATAGCGAATTATAGAAATCACCTTGCTTAAATTAAATTAAATTAAATTAAATAAAAATAAATAAAATAAAATAAAATAAAATTAAATTAAATTAAATTAAATTAAATAAGATAAAATAAAGTAAAATTAAATTAAATTATATTAAATAAAATAAAATAAAATAAAATAAAATAAAATAAAATAAAATAAAATAAAATAAAATAAAATAAAATAAAATAAAATAAAATAAAATAAAATAAAATAAAATAAAATAAAATAAAATAAAATAAAATAAAATAAAATAAAATAAAATAAATTGAAATAAATTAAATTAAATTAAATTAAATTAAATTAAAATAAATTAAATTAAATTAAATTAAATTAAGACAATATTTTATTTTTCGCTTGTTATTTGAAGTAACCGTATTTTTCTGCTTTGTTATTTTTATACTCTCGCAACAAATGTTGCTAAAGAGAGTATTATAGTTTTGTTCACATAACGGTTGTTTGTAACACCCAAAACTAAGCGAGTTAGATATAGGGTTATATATACCAAAGTGATCAGGGTGAAGAGTGGAGTTCAAATCCGAATGTCTGTCTGTCCGTCTGTGCAAGCTGTAACTTGAGTAAAAATTAAGATATCTTGATGAAACTTGGCACACTTATTTCTTGGCACCATAGGAAGGTTGCTTTCGAAAATGAGCAAAATCGGACCACTGCCACGCCCACAAAATGGCGAAAACCGAAAACACGTAAAGTGCCATAACTAAGCCATAAATAAAGCTATGGAAATGAAATTTGGTATGAAGGATCTTACTATTAAGGGGCATATCTGGATGTAATTTTTTTGGGGAAGTGGGCGTGGCCCCGCCCCCTACTAAGTTTTTTGTACATATCTCGCAAACCAATAGAGCTATATAAACCAAACTTTCTGCAGTCATTTTTTTTAGCCGTTTCCTTATTCAGTCCAAAAATGACAGAAATCGGATAATAATCACGCCCACCTCCCATACAAAAGTTAGGTTGAAAACTACTAAAAGTGGGTTAACTCACTAACGAAAAACCACA
Organism: Zeugodacus tau; assembly: GCA_031772095.1. Classification (NCBI taxonomy): domain Eukaryota; kingdom Metazoa; phylum Arthropoda; class Insecta; order Diptera; family Tephritidae; genus Zeugodacus; species Zeugodacus tau. Next base: position 39,137,885 of record CM062650.1, on the reverse strand, counting down.
GAAACACTAAATTTCACATGAGAAATGGCAGATGGAAGCTGCACTCAAAGATCCTTAAATCCCAATGATATGTTGTGAAAATAAGCCAAATCGCTTCACAACCACGCCTACTTCCTATATACCAGAACTTTGAAAACAATCTGAATCATTTACTTTACAATATATAAGCACTAGTGAAGATATCGACGCAAAACTGTGCACAAATACTATGTTAATAGTGTGGCAGCCCCATTCTAAAAATCGCTGAAATCGGACCATAGGTTTTTAAGGCCCCATATAACGAACACGAGGACCTCGGTGCTTCTAACCTAATATTATGGTTTCCAACTTTCAATGGACTTTATGCTCTATATATGATGAATATGTGGGTCAAATTGTATATTATATAATATAAATAAAGTTAAATAAATAAATTGCGAGAGTATAAAATGTTCGGTTACACCCGAACTTAGCCCTTCCTTACTTGTTGTTACTGGCTTAGGCTCAAATCATTCATGCTTAATGATGGTATTTTATAAGTTGTTGACGTGGTAGAGTAGCTTTATGACCTGTTTCAGCCAACATTTAACAAATAGCGAAGGACAAACCTTCCCTAAACTTTTAGAGAATATTTCTAAAGAGGTAAGGTTAAATAGCAGCAAATCGGCTTAGTACTGGTAGTCCCTACAACATGATGAGAGCAGAATACATGCTATTGTTGTAGCGATAAACAAATATCTTTGAATAATGATTTTGAGTTCTCAGTTCTATGTTAGATTAGTTTAATTAGTTAGATTCGTTTATGTTACCTAGAGATTAATACATGAATATAATCTCATATGTAAGTACATTTGCAGTGAATATCAGTTTCCGGCTTAAAATAAGAACTAACAAATACATGAATTCCGCAATGATTAAATACTATTTTTATGACATAACGGAAAATTGCAATAAATGCAAAATAAATAAAAATCTCATAAAAATATAATAAACCAAAAATGTATATCGAAAAATAGACCAAAAAAATATTCGCACCGAAAAAAATGGCGGAAATCTCAACAATTTAATCTCGAATTATGTGCCATATTTTTTCAATGCATTTATTTTTCTTCCGCCCTTTTGCTGATGCATAACATAACAAATCTTAATCAAATTTATGGGAAATGAAATGAAAAATCTGAACCTAAGCGCTACACTAAAAAGGAAAATATTTCAGTTTGTGCCGTCTATTTTCCAAATATTTTTTTTTTTCACTTGCAGCCGATAAAGCAATGAGAATGGCAGCGCAAAAGTACAAGAAACATTGTGTGCCAGCTAGAAAATTGTCCATTGCGCTGTGGAAAATGTGCGCTTTTGCTACATTAGAGCAACAAAATAGCGAAATGAAATTCTTTGGCAACTTAATGAAATCACTTTTTTTTACTGCTGCTGCTGTTGTTATTGTTGTTGTTGGTTGTTGCTCTACTGCCGCACACAATTGAAAAACTCAAGTATGCAGGAGGCTGTGACGGCGGCGGAAGTGAAAAATGCCTCAAGTTGTTTAGCGAGTGTATATTTTATGCTTGTGTGTAGGTGTTGTCGTTCTTGGGCAACCGGAAAAGGTCGGCTGGCATGCATTTTTAAATAAATAAATATTTTCTCAACATCTATCTGTCAGCAAAATATTTAATATTGGTCTAGTAAGGAAAGAATAAAAAAACCGTTAATGCTGCCAAAGCAAGAAAGCAAAGCTCTCTCTATATATACGGCTTTTAGTCATAAAGTAAGGCCAAAGCGTTTACTAGTGTGCGCATAATGTTTGGCAGCACTTAACAGCGCTCTGTGTTAGTTCGTGTGTGTGTGTTTTGAATTATATATATATACACATATACTCGTACGTATATATGTTTGTTAAAGTGTGCCTGCTCATTTAACGTCATTTACGGTCGTCTTATCTCATCTTTAATTAATTGGTTTTCCTTTTGTGCATAGCTAAATATAAAGGAATAACCGTAAATCAAATCTTAGCTTGCGGCACAGTGTCTATTGGCGTAGTATGGCGTGGCAAAATCGTATTATAAATTAGTCAAAAATTATATAATTTCTTTTAACTGGTGTTAATTCATCACACCAAGCGGAGTCTTATTTAATTTCGGCTTTGGATATAGAAAGGGATTTTTACGGCATCAAAGTTGAAGTTAGCAAAAATTAGTCTTAAACAAAATCTTCATCTGAATGAAATTTGGCTAAGAAAGATACAAAGGGTTTTTTAATAGGGTAACTACAAAAGGAGACCGATAGGAACAGCAAACGTTGTCAAATTTTTTTTTCACATGTCTTTTCAGTAATGTTTGCCATTTCATAATTGAAAGCTAGAGGATCCAGCAAAGAGTCGAAATTATTAAAATTTACTACCGAAATGTAGTCAATGGCCTTAACTTTAAGATCGCTACATTCAATGATTGTCGTCATAATCGTCCTGTCAGATCAACAATTGGACGTCTAGTGGACAATTTTGAACCACGTGACACAAAGAAATGCCCGTAGTGTCTAGAATATTGCTGTCGCTAGAGCATCAATTGAGGGAGATCCAAATCAGTCTCCCACACGTCGTTATCAATCGTTGGGCATCTCTGTGATGTCGTAGTGGCGAATTTTGCGAAAAGATCTTGGCATCTTACTGAAATGAAGCCGCTTCACCACCAGAATTCGTGAATTGGGCTGACCAATGAAAATGATCCGGGTTTTCATCGAAAAATCATTTTCAGTGATGAGGCTCATTTCTGGTTGAATGGCTTCGTCAATAAGCAAAATATGCGCTAATGGTCAGACAGCAATCCATATGTACACCATGAGTCACCATTGCATCCCGAAAAAAATAAGGTTTGGTGCGGTTTATTGGGCCGGCGGCGTCTTTGGGCCGTACTTCTTCCGTGATGAACCGCCACGTTACTGTGCATGGGAATCGGGTGATATGGACTTGGACAATATGTGGTTCCACAAGTCACACAGCGAAAACCAAGTTTGGTGAACCTGTTATCTCACAAAATGGCCCAGTCAATTAGCCGCCTCGGTCGTGCGATTTGACGCCGTTGGTCTATTTCCTGTGGGGCTACGTCTAGTCTATGATCTATGCCAACAAGCCCATTACAATTGATGAACTTCGTACGAGTATAGAACGTGAAATTGCAGCGGTATCGGCCGATTTATGCTTCAAAACCGTGGAAAATTGAGCTCGGCGTCTGGTCATGCAAATGAAATCGAGTTCCATAGATAATGGCATCGAATGTACTTTCACAGGAATTAAGAAGTACATAATACTGATCTTTGGCCGAGGACCAAACGAACACCTTCCCATATTGAAATCCATCGCCGTAATTAGAGATGGATGCATCGTCCATAACCATCACACATCACAAGAACAACGTTAGAGTGGCATCCTCAAGCGAGTCGCAGACGTGTGAAGTCAGTTAATACATGGAGGCGGAGTTGAAGTAGAATCGAATTAATCGGGCCATTTCTGGAGACATTCTAACTCTCTTCGCCGACCATTAAGTCTGTGATATTGACATGGCAAGAGAACCAACCGTAGAAACGTAAGACAATTGGGAGAAACCTTATATATTTTGGGTTCATATATAGTAAACATAAATCATAATTTAAAATCACGCTCTGCAGAGAGAGCTAAGCTAGTGAACTTATAGAGTGTGAGGCTTAGAGAGAAAAAGAGCGGTATGAATATAAAATAAATTTGAGAAAAATCGTTGGAGATAATATAGAACCATGACTAAATTGATCCAATTGAGAATCATAGCTTAGTTTCGTGATTTTTTTTTCGATAAGGGCGGAAAATATGGCTTTAATGGAATTTTTTTTTAGTTTTTTAGGAATCTTAATAAATCGATGTATAAGTCAAGGGCATATATTGGTTCTAATCGTGATATTTCAGATAGACCAACATATATAATACTAAATACTTACAGAGCTCCTACAAAACCGTAGATTGAGAGTACATGTTTCATTCAAAGCCATTTAAGACTCAATAGATATTCGAGGAAATTCAGAAGATTTATGTATATTAGAATTTCTGGTTATGGGAAATATATTTTGGTTTTACAAATTTTACTGGAGTGTGCACGATAATGAAACCAATTTTCTGAAGTTTTACCACAGTAAAAGCCTACCAGATATGGTAAGTATGCAACTAACGGCAGTGAGCGCAATATCGCGAGATCTGTTAAGTTCAGAGAGACCAAGAAACAACTTACTTTTAACAAACTGAATTTAAAGATCTAATATTCAAATCGAAATAGGCAAAATTGTTGACCGACTTTTATACAAATACCTGAGTTACTCATATAGGACTTTAAAGATTAGCTATGTAAAAGTAGGCCTTAAACTTAATTTAATTTTGATTTAAGGGATGTATTTAAACGAAAAATATAAAATGTAGAAAGAAAAGTAAGATTGAAATAAAAATAAGAAATATATGAAGAAATATGTAGATTAAATTGACATTCGGATATCACTGCAAAAATGGAGAATAGTAAAACTGAAAAAAAAAACAGTAAAAGTTTAAAAACTTCTACTACTTTGAGCAAATGAAAAATTTTGAGAATTTTCCCTAAATTAAGCCAAAGTGAGTGGGCGCATTTGGTCAATAAAACGGTATTAGCGTGCGGCAAAGCTGATTACTACTTCAAGATGTTAATGCGATAATTCGGTGTGACAATTTCTTTTTATTATTTTCGCGCTTAAGGCAGCTTAAAATGGAAGCTTGTCAATTTTATGACACGAAAGGAGGAGGGAAAGTAATTTAAAAAATAAAATAAAAATAAATTAAATAAATTAGTAAGTCACTTAAGCGCTTCATATACAGTTCTGATTGCCGTTTTAAATTATTAAGCAAATTTTAAATTTAATTAAAATAAAAAATTTATGTAGCTTATAATTTATCTATAATTTAAAATAATAAAAATAAATAGGTAGCCAACCTTAAGTGCTAAATAATGAGTTAAAATAGCTTTATACTGAGGAATTTTAAAACCGCAAGTTACAGTTTTGAGAATTAATTTAATTTCATTTTGAAAATTTTGTTAAATATGGGCTGCTTTTCATTTTGTTGTTGTTCACCTAATGAAGAAAAAATATGAAATTTAAATCTTTCACCATCGGCTGTATGTACCCCCAAGAACAAGCAGTTAAAATTTCTTGTTTCTAGACCAATACTACAGTAATTAGTCGAAGTCGAAACAGAAATTCCAAACATTTGACAAATTGATTTTGACAGCTGGTTTGAAATCTATCCCTAAAGGAAATAATATATATCAAAAATCAACTTTTATAACCTAAAATATTTGAAATCTCTATTGACAATCTAGAGACATCTTCAGAGCATTTTGCTTTGTATTAGGATAAATATTGCCATTCCTCTCATATATGTCGCTCTTTTTTACTTGGAATATGGCGAAGTATCTAGTAACCTTTGTAAGACCTCATTCAATGCCTCAACTCAGCATTTCTTAGAAGGATAACAGTTTACTGCAGTAACTGTAGCGTGTCAACTAACAACAAAAAGAGCGAATATATTAGCCAAAAGGAAAAACTAATAATGGGCATTGGTAAACACGCCAGACAAAGTTGAGAGAGCAAATTGCAAACAATATTTTTAGTAGAATACTGTGCAAAACAAAATCCATTAAAATTGAATCAGCGAATTTATTTTATTTTATTTAGTTTTCCATTTACGCTAGCTAAAGTATTAAAATAAACGTGTCATCACCGGAAAGAGAGCAAAATACAAAGCGGGCGGAGTGAGAGGGGCAGCGACGTACGTATATGTGAGTGAAAGTGACACAATGTGGCAATGTGTGAGTATGATTGTGTTTGGTGGTGTTGGTGTGAGTGTATGTGTGTGAATGAAAAGGAAACTTTAAAACGAGCAACGAGGTTGGAGGAAACGTATGGAAGATGGCCAAGGTAGACGGGAAATGGAGCATGCAGCTGCTAAAAACACATATACAATAGGCAGGCAACAGCAACACAATGACAATGCTAAGCTTTGAAAACAGTAAAGAGTGTAAACATAAAGAAAGCAAAACATTCGTGCAAAAATAATTTTAAAAGCAAATACTAATGACAATACAAAAGGCTGGAGGGGGGGACTAAACTAAACAGAACAATAAACAGAGTGGAAAGCAGTCAACCATGTGTACACACATACCTACATTGGTATAGTGAGAGAGTTCGAAATAACATATATATTAGATATATAAATATATATGTGTTATCTATGTATGTATTTCTGTTTGTATTCGAATTCAATTGTTCAGCTTGGTGAGACTTTAAATATTATGCTTGCTGTTTTGCTTTGTTTGAAATTTGAAAACAGAAACCAGCACGGCTACTATTTATTGTTTACATTGAAAGTAATTTAAGCTTGACAGTAGCAAGTAGTAAGCGCTGAATTGAAAAATAATTTCGGAATTTAAAATATTGTTTTGCTGAGTATACAATCAACTCTTTATAATACCTTTAGAGGGTAAATATTTTTTTTACATTGGTTATGACAACAGTAGTAAAGTCATCTTTGAGGGTCCATAAAAAATTAATGAAGCATGAAGAAGAAAATCAGACTTTTTTAACTAATCAATACACAAAGCTAATTTTTTGTATTTTAAACATTTAAATGAATTTTAGAAGCAATTTTGGATTTTTCTGAAATTTTTCGGAGAAACTATTTTGGATAAAATTTTCGGGAGCTTCTAAAAATTATTAAATTATCTCCCTTCCGCTTTTTTGCTCTTTATAATCTGTTTCCATCTCAAAGGCAACTTCATAATACCCACCTCGCCCTCTTTATTTGCAAAGAACTCGGACAGCCACTTGTCACAAGCCTCTTTTGTCATGGACAGGAACATGTGGTAATCACTTAAAACCTTCCATCCAAACTGCCGTTGCTTCTGACGAGTCATAAACGAAGTGTGTGGTCTGGCGTTGTCCTGGTGGAAAACTACACGCTTCCTGTTGTCCAATTCTGGACGCTTCTGGTCGATCGCCTGCTTCAAGCGGTCCAGTTGTTCGCAGTAGATGTTAGAATTAAGCGTCTGGTCATATGGGAGCAACTCATAGCGGATGATTCCCTTCCAATCCCATCAAACACACACCTAAACCTTCCTGGCCGTCAATCCCGGCTTGGCCACTGTTTGGGACGATTCACCGGCCTTCGACCACGACCGTTTTCGCTTGATATTGTCGTATGTGATCCAATTTTCGTCGCCAGTTAACATCCGCTCCAAAAATAGGTCGAGTTCATTCCGTTTCAGCAGCATATCACAGGCATTGGTTCGGTTCCAGAAGGTTTTTTTGCGTCAAGTCATGCGGCACCCAAACTTCATGTTTTTTTGTGTACCCAGCCTTCTGCAGATGGTTTAAAATGGTTTGGTGACTAACTTCCGTCTCCTGGGCGATGTCACGAGAAGACACATACCAATCTAACTCGATTCTTTCCATGATTTGATCGATATTCGTCGTCACATGTCTTCCGCCAGCTGGTTTATCCATGATGTCGTTTTCACCCGTTCTGAATCGTCGAAACCATTGCTCCGCAGTTCATAGTGATAGAGTACCATTCCAATTCAAATTCAAAAAACAAAAAGGCGGAGGGGAGATATTTGCCAACCTAATATTTTTTTGGAGAAATTATGACTCTAGATCGTGAGGTCCTGTTTGATTTTGCTTGAACTGATGTGATCTTTAAATTGATCTCTATTGACTCCTCTTTTGAACTCTTTTCACAAAGCCCTTAATTTCACCTCGTAACAACCAGCTTGACTTCGATTAACTTCTCCAAATTTTAACAAACCCCACGTGACCTCTAAAATTGTAAACAAACTTAATCTCCAGAGAATGTATATCGCTCACTTTTTTCATCTCTTCATATATAAAAGTATTATTTTAAGATGGAACACACATTCATTAGGTACAAAAAGACATTTTTATCTTTGTGAATAACTTTGCCGGAATATGAAAATGTTATACAGAAATTTTTTATTCACTACATCTAGTACCTCATTACTAAAGTGGGAAATTACTTCAAATTTAATTCTTTACCACAACCTGTTATTGTGTTTCGATGAAATTTATAAAGTTTATAATTGAATACCAGATTTTCAAAATACCACACAAATGCCACAGGTTATTTAGGAAAATTAGTGCAAAGTAAAAAAGCTGAAGCGAAACAGTCGAAATAACAAGAAAAACAAGAAAACAAAAGAATTTCTCACCGACAGCATTTGCTAACTTCAGCAAAAAGCGAGAGATGCCATGAAGAAAAGTTGTTGAAGCTGATGAGAAAAAGTATGAATTTTTTTAGCATACGATATTGGAATATTTCGTGAAAGAAACTCAAAAAAAAACCAAAAGAGTGCTGAAGCTATAGCTGAGTATGACAATACAATACACACGATAATTAGCCGATAATTTTTCTTGTGGAAAAGCTTAATTGCTGGAAATCAGATTTTTTATATTTTTCGTTTTTTTTTATATATTTTTTTTTTGCACGAAGTACCTTACTTTCTTGCATTTTTAAGTATTGACTATACGATTTAGTAACTAAACTAAAAAAGTATTTCCCTGTTAGGAAAAAGCTCGTTTTTAACAGTTTTTTATGAAAAAATTTAAGAAAAAAGCTGAGTTTTTTAGGCGACCGAAGCTTAACTCCGTTAATTTACGATTCACCACAACAGTTTTTCATATTTACTTTTCCTTTCAGAATTTTATTCATATTTTTCATCTTCTTCTTCTCTTCGTGTGGTTGGACAGCTGTGGTGCGTTAAAGTATGCATTGTTTCATACTTTCTTAAGCTTGCTTGGTGTTCCCAACTTTTCGAAGGATATGTCGATATGTTTGCGCCTCAGCTATGTATATGTATAATAAATAACTGTGAACAATGCGCTGGCATATTAAAACCACAACATAAACATTCCAACAATCCGTTCAGCGTTTTCTCAATTTGCCTTCACCTCTGTACTGTACCTGTCGCGAACGCTGCCTTGCAGCAGCACAGCGTCAGCGTATGGCATAACAAAGGTATGCGTTGCCGATACAAGCTTACTAACAGCATATATATATATACATAAATTCATATATACATATGTAAGTATGTATGTATGTGTGAGTATGTAAGCCGGAAGATTTGTTGATGTGCTGGCGCTACATGGCGTATACGCGACATTTGTACACATAACGGATTTCGCATGCCATGACTGTGATATGCATTGTACATACGTATACATACATATATGTAAATATATAACTGTATATATGTCTGTATGTATGTTTGTATGCAAATGTTTCACGCTACTTGCGGCGTGTAGTGTGTGTGTGCAGAGTGAATATATGTTTTACTTCTTTGTTCTCACCGTTTTATTACAAGAGCACATATACATACACAGTCATATATGTTTGTATGTATGGTATATTAATACATGTGCACTGTGTTTTTTTTTTGCACGCATTCATGAATGAGCACTGAAGGAGCATTAAAAGCAGTCACGGAAACAAAAGGCAAATTCTTTGCTTTTCACAATATTACCATTTTCTTTTGTTCGCATTTATATTTCCGGCTTTGCTTTTGCACACAACTTCTTTACTCGCTTTTACATATTCATATGCGCCACATGCATACAAACAAATATACACCCATGCACATACACATGCTAGCCGGTGTTGTCACTTAATACGCTGCTTTGAAGAGCTTGCACTAATCACCGGAGCTTTTAAACCCAACTTAGGAGTTTAATGAGCTTCAATGCACACATAAACACATAAATACATACATATATGTATGTCTATTTAAGTATCAGAAGTGCCATGCATATGTGTTCTGAAATGGCAAAAGCTGCTTTTTAAAGTACTTAATTTGTCATATCTGTTTACTATTCTTCTAAATTAAGCTTTTGTCTTTTAAATATGATGTGGTTAACATTTTTTTTTAATATGCTTATTATATATGGGGCATTCTCTGGAAAAAAAGCCACTTGAAAAAAAAAGTTCTTTATTTTCTTTGGCAATTATATATCTTATAGTACATGTAAAACCTAAACTAAAACATATGGTTTTAGGTCTGTGTAACGCGGGGTTGCCATATTATAAGGGGCCAAAGTTTTTTGTAAAAAAATTTTCGAACCGCCATAACTTTAAAACTAATGAACAGATTTTAATACACCATGTGACTTTTTTGTACAGAATTTCTCAAACATTGAAACTGTATATCGTAAAAATTTTTAAAATTAATATTTCATAGCACAAAATGGAAAAAAATTTTTTTTTGGAATTTTTAACAACTTATGCCCCCTTCGATTTTTTTCGAAAATATCTTAAAATGTTCCTTATTTCATCACCTTTTTACCCCCCAAAGGGAATTTTGGGACAGCAATATTTGTATGAGCTACAAATAAAAAACCAACTCAGAACATGATGAAAAATCATTGATTTATGCACTATTATTATCAGAATTTAGCGTAACCCAGGATTAACGACGTGGACGTAGCAGACATTTAATCCCTCTTTGTTTTTTTTTTTATTTTTTACTATTTTTTTTTTAATTTTTTTGCATTTTTAAAATTTTTAATTTTTTTTGTTTGTTTCTTTTTTGGTTTTTGCTTTTTTTTTTAATTATTATGTAGATTAGATTCAAGTACGTGATAATTTTAAATAAAAAACAAAAACAAAAAAAATAAAAATTTAAAAAATACAAAAAAATTTAAAAAAAATAGTAAAAAACAAGTAAGGAAGGGCTAAGTTCGGGTGTAACCGAACATTTTATACTCTCGCAATTTATTTATTTAACATTATTTATATTATATATATATATAATTTGACCCAGATATTCGTCATATATATTATATAAAGTCCATTGAAAGTTGGAAACCATAATATTAGGTTAGAAGCACCGAGGTCCTCGTGTTCGATATATGGGACCTTAAAAACCTATGGTCCGATTTCGGCGATTTTTAGAATGGGGCTGTCACACTATTAACATAGTATTTGTGCAAAGTTCTACACCGATATCTTCACTAGTACTTACTTTATATATTGTAAAATAAACGATTCAGATCATCTTTTAAGTTCTGGTATATAGGAAGTAGGCGTGGTTGTGAACCGATTTGGCCTATTTTCACAACATATCATTGGGATGTAAGGAAACTATTACAAACCAAGTTTCATTGAAATCGGTCGAGTAGTTCCTGAGATATGGTTTTTGACCCATAAGTGGGCGACGCCACGCCCATTTTTAATTTTGTAAAAAAATCTGAGTGCAGCTTCCATCTGCCATTTCTTACGTGAAATTTAGTGTTTCTGACGTTTTTCGTTAGTGAGTTAACCCACTTTTAGTAATTTTCAACCTAACTTTTGTATGGGAGGTGGGCGTGGTTATGATCCGATTTCTTTCATTTTTGGACTGTATTGAGAAGTGGTTAAAAAAAACGACTGCAGAAAGTTTGGTTTATATAGCTCTATTGGTTTGCGAGATATGTACAAAAAACTTAGTAGGGGGCGGGGCCACGCCCACTTCCCCAAAAAAATTACATCCAAATATGCCCCTTAATAGTACGATCCTTCATACCAAATTTTATTTCCATAGCTTTATTTATGGCTTAGTTATGGCACTTTATGTGTTTTCGGTTTTCGCCATTTTGTGGGCGTGGCAGTGGTCCGATTTTGCTCATTTTCGAAAGCAACCTTCCTATGGTGCCAAGAAATAAGTGTGCCAAGTTTCATCAAGATATCTTAATTTTTACTCAAGTTACAGCTTGCACAGACGGACGGACGGACGGACGGACGGACGGACAGACAGACATTCGGATTTGAACTCCACTCTTCACCCTGATCACTTTGGTATATATAACCCTATATCTAACTCGTTTAGTTTTGGGTGTTACAAACAACCGTTATGTGAACAAAACTATAATACTCTCTTTAGCAACATTTGTTGCGAGAGTATAATAAAAAAAAACAAAGAGGGATTAAATGTCTGCTACGTCCACGTCGTTAATCCTGGGTTACGCTAAATTCTGATAATAATAGTGCATAAATCAATGATTTTTCATCATGTTCTGAGTTGGTTTTTTATTTGTAGCTCATACAAATATTGCTGTCCCAAAATTCCCTTTGGGGGGTAAAAAGTTAATGAAATAAGGAACATTTTAAGATATTTTCGAAAAAAATCGAAGGGGGCATAAGTTGTTAAAAATTCCAAAAAAAAATTTGTTTCCATTTTTTGCTATGAAATATTAATTTTAAAAATTTTTACGATATACAGTTTCAAAGTTTGAGAAATTCTGTACAAAAAAGTCACATGGTGTTTTAAAATCTGTTCATTAGTTTTAAAGTTATGGCGGTTCGAACATTTTTTTACAAAAAACTTTGGCCCCTTATAATATGGCAACCCCGCGTTACACAGACCTAAAACCATATGTTTTATTTTAGGTTTTACATGTACTATAAGATATATAATTGCCAAAGAAAATAAAGAACTTTTTTTTTCAAGTGGCTTTTTTTCCAGAGAATGCCCCATATATTAAATATTCATATTTTTTTTATAATTTTTATTTTTTTTTTTCCATAATTTTTGTATGAGGCTCAGCTTAAAAAGTACAGTCGCTTGAACTTTGAACCGATTAAAAGCTTAGATAATGTGTTAGGTTATGTTATGTCATTTGAGAGTAAAGGGAATTATATGAAATTTACTTAGAAACAACTGGCAAATGCTTTCAATAGTTCCAAACCCCGATCTTTGAACACATATCACATGAAATGTGTAGCATATCTTAGAGTTATATTTTAAGGTTAGGATAGATTATTGGATATTTCACTTTTAAATATAGTGTTTTTAAAAATATAAGATTATTATCTCTATAGAATAAATTAGTACAAAATCAATTCAATTCATAAGCTAGATTATTTAGTTTGATTTGGGTTAAGGGGCTATACCAGTGTAACGCATGGACATTTAGACGATTTTCGTGATTTTTTTTTTAAGAAAGTACTCGATCGAATGTTTCAAAGTTTTTTTGGACATAATAAAGTATATTTTCAGCTATATTTTAAGATATTTTTTTTTACAAAAATACTGAAAAATAACAGAATTATGGTGCTGTCTTCGGAGATGGCAAAAAAAAAAACAAAGTTCCGGCCGAATGAATGGCTGAAGCAAAACAATTCAAAAGGTTGATAAAGTTGAAGTTGAAGGTATTATCTCTACAATGACATACGGTTTTTGAAAAATATCAAATATTAAAAAATGGCGTAGTTCTGAAAAAAAATTTAATTTTTTAGGTAAAGAAATGGTTGTTTCTTTAATACCAAATTGACAATTTTCTACCAATCAAAATCAGTCGAGGGTCATTGTATAGCAAATATATTCAAGAATACTCAGTTTCAATTTGAAGTCGATCAGTCAATTTGTCGTTGAATTATCGTGTCAGCAATTTTGAGCAATGTCATTTCGAGAAAAACGCGTTTAAAGATTCGACTATAGTGGCTTATACCTGCGAGCGGTCGCTCTACAGAACGCTGTCATTCAAAAACTATTCAAGATGCGACCGCTTTCATAGGATAATTTTGAGAGTATAAACTATCGAATAAGCAAACAACTAAAAAATCAATATTTTGCAAGTGTCACACTAGTATAGTTCGAAATGAGAATAGGTTGACATTGGTAAATCAGCTTTATTTCATTAGAACGAGCTACACAAAATATTTCCTCATACCCAGACATAAGTTTATTAGAACAGAGTTTTTAGCTTAATTTCAATTTTTAATTAAAAACTGGGGATCAAGAGATAGTGTTTATGAAGACTCATCGACTTGTTTTCTGTAGAGTTAGAAAATTTAAGATATAAAATATATATGTTATTAAACATAATACATATTGCGCGCAAGAATTACAGTCAACCAGTAACAACTGAGCTTTTCACAACGGAAACGGAAGTGCGAAGGGAAGTCAGCGGTGACTACGCTGAAGACTGGTAGCTGATGAAGGCAACAATATCAACGCAGTGAAAAGATGCGTCTTTCATCCATGCGCAAATATATATGTACATACACACATATATTAATTCCATAGCTAGATTTAATTATTTGCAGACAGTTACCTTGACGATGTGAGTAAAGTTGGCGACAAGTTGAGACTGTTGGCGTTAAGACTTGAAGGTTAAATGGCATGCAGTTGTAGTTGAGGGTTTTGATTTTATTTTTTGCATCTCTATTAGTTGGTGTTTCTTTCAGTTGCTATTATGCACATTTTTAATAAAATATATTGAAAAATAAATTGTAGATATCCCCATACTTATTCATGCAGTGGAAAATCGTAATGATTTGTAATTAGTTGAGCTGCATGGATAAATTTTATTATTTCCAATTGAAGTTTACTTTGAAAATAACAAGCATTTTGAGACAAAAATTCCGAAAAAAAGTATAATATGAGAATACAAATATCTAAGTTAAATATTATACTATCAATAATGAGTATATAACGGAAAAAGCTTCCGCAGCTAGCACCCACTTGTTACGTAACAGAATTCCAATAAGGTATAAGGATAACCATGCGGAAATAAGAATAACAAGGTGGTCCAACGGTACTTTTTTTACTAAAAAGCCTGATCTAAAGCCAACTAGAACATGTATTAATAATTTGACAATATTATTATTTAATTTAAATTAACAGGTGGCAACTCTATGCTCGACAAAAATTCTTTGTTTTCTTTTTTAATTTCTGAGGAATTTTACATTTGTTTGGAATTTTTTGTCATTTATGATATACTCGTACAAGACTGACAATTGCGACTAATAAAGCTAAAATATTTCCGATTAATGAAAGTTCAAGAACTCCAAACGAAGATACTTTGCTCTGCGACACTATTTTCAAGAAATTCTTTGAAAGTCTTTTTCTTTTAAAAATGTTCCTCTGTGCCAAAAATTAACAAAAAAATGGTCGATAATTCAGCTAGCTGCTATAACTAATATACATATTTGAACTTTATACCGTATATATCGGATATTTTATATTCATATGAGATATCTTAGCCAAATTAAGTGAACGTGAATTCTTGGATAGCTTGATGGCAAAAATAATTTAAATCGGTCCAGCAATTATCTCAGCTCTCATACACTATATACAGTGGAACTTCCATAACTCGAAGATCTCTATAACTCGCACTTTTGAATTGGCAATAACGTTTAGAAATCAAATTTCATACAAATTTGCTTCCATAACTCAAACTTCTATAACTCGAACTCTTGAAGTGGCAATAGAAGGCAAAGGAGTCTCCCGATGTTCGTATGAAGGCAAACCAAAAATATCATATTACACTTATAGATTTTATAAATCGTGTAACAAAGGCATGAGATACAGACGTCAAGAGCCAAACAATAACAAAGTGCAACAAACAAAATTACAGAATACATGTTTTAATGTATTTAAATAAAACTTTTAGTGAAGTAAATAACTAAAACTATGGGTAAATCTATATTTTATACCTTTTTGAAAAAAAATATGTTTTAACGAAAATTTCTATAACTCGAAGTTTTTTTTGGATTATGGTGATTCGAGTTAGAGAAGTTCCACTGTTAATGATTTTCATTATTCTGCGGAATTTATGACTTTATATATGAGTCAGAGTGTGCTCGGTCACACCCGACCTTAGCTCTTCCTTGCTTGTTCTTTAGTTTTAAAGCCTTTATAATACTAAGGCATAAACCATTACTTTCGTTTTTAAACGTACATTAAAGATTTCAGATGTAAAAGATGTATTCAAAGTTATACTCTCTAATACATCGATTCTTCAAACAATCTGATATAAATTCCCTGTATTCTTATATAAATTCCTAGAATTAAATTTCCTTAAACACCAACTTTTCCAAAGAGCAAGAGCAAATCTTTCCACGCCAAATTTAAATACTTTCAAGTAGCGCAGCACTTGACATAATCCAAAAAAAACCAACATGTATGACGCGTCGTATTAGTGACGTGTAATTACAGTTTCTTCTATAGTACTGCTACCAGCGTAAATACACACGACTACGTTGTAAGTACCTGCAAATGAGAGCCTCTTAACTGCCCACTCACCTAAAACACTGCTAAAGCGTGCTGGCATGTAGACGCTGTGAATGTGGGATAATGGCGGCCAGGCGACAATTTCAACAAAACGTGGCATTAACAGTGCTGAATCTGCAACAAACAGAGTGGTGAGATTTTCACGAATGCTAACAGTAGACACTTTTAGTGAAAGCATGTTTACTGGCTTCCAATATGCACAAGGTGAGCGCTGTGGACCGGAGCGCAGGCGCCCAAAAAATGAGTAAATTTACTAAAATTTCAACGAGAGCGCAATATTCCAGGCGCAAATTTAGTACAAAGAGTGTTACAGTGGCTGATAAATTAACAGCGGCCACTGTTGAAAGCGACTCGGTGGCGCAGGTGAGCTCAATTGTCGTGGTGTCGCTTTCGTGTCGTTTGGGTTTCCTTTTGTAGAATGGAGCTGGACTAAAAGAGCTCAGCTTGGTAGCAGTGTCCTCAGTATGACAATGACTGGCAGCATGATAGGTTGTTGTTATTTAGGGTTTATTATTTGAGAGTGAGGTAATATATTGAGGTTATGTTTGGCGTGTTGAATTTTTATTTTTATACTAAAAATATAGAAAAATGGAGCTCGAAATTGAGATAAGAAACTAAAATTTTTCTCAAAACATATTATCTATAAGGTCTTCATTTCCACATCTTTACTAGCAGTTCTTCCATCAAATATTTTTCTACTGCCTTTCCTCTCATCTTTCCTTGTAGTATTCCAGATGGTATACTATAGTGTCACTTATTTGTGTTTACAAAGCCATTGCGCTTTACTTTCATCTCCTCTGTTATTATCACAACTAAATCTAAAACGTTTCTGGCTTCATACCCGGACTTGACTCGGTTTTACATTATTATTTCGACCATAATCTTTAGCTTTGTGAAATGCACTTGTCAGCATGCCTCACTGTCTATCTGCTGTCTTCTTAAAAATGTTGCCTTTACTTATTTGACACGACAGAGGGTTTGCTCGTCGGTCGGACACAGATCATGTCTCGCAAGTAAATAAGTTTATATACAATATAAATATATATACATATGTACATGGATATAAAAATATTTGTATATGCTGTTCATTCAACTATTCGTCTGGACATATATAGTATATATAATACAAAAAACAGATCCACACATCTACATACATATATAAATGCCCGTCCACTGAAGCATAAACGAAAATGTTCTTGAAAACGTTATATAACGGTAAATATGCAAATACCCATATACATATAAACGAGCATACATTGTTTGCTATAGAAAGCGTCAGACACTTAACTTAAAGTTTGCATTTTGAGCTGGGAATTCGAGGTGCTGCAGTACGGTCGCTGCAAGTACACTTCAAAAAGCTCCACGAGTGAACCTGAATTGTCTTTGCCTTTGTTTGCTTTCATATACATATACGTATGTACATATCTCCCTCTCTTGTTTTATTTGCATATACTTTTTTCAAGCACTGTTTGCAGTCCATTGCACTTTTCTTGCTTTATTTTTGTGCTATCTTTTCTTCGGTGTCGCTTTCTTAGATCTCCTTGCATACTTTGTCCTGTATTTGCATCTTAACTTCCGGTTTTATATTCCATATGTGTATGTGTGTGTGTGCGTTGTAAAGGTGTTGCTCACCAGCTTTATTTACATTTAAGTAATTTGCTGCATATTTTGCGAAGAAGGGGTTGAGATGGAGATGGGAATGAAGAAGTTATTCTGGTTCATTCGGGAGTTACATTTATTTACGAGTAGTCCGTTAAGGAGTGGTGGTTGCTAGAAGCAGTTTTTGAATTAAAATATATGGATATAGCTAATAGAGAGCTCTTTTACTGATGTTCATTAAAAATTCTACCTACCTTTATGAGGTTCTGAAATCTTTGAGTTAAATCATGAAAATTTGTAATCCGATTAGACCCCATAATTTGTATGATTTGGAACACCACAACAAATTCAGAGGGTTTTAGAAGTTACCCTATAATGTATAAATATTTCCTTTACAGACTAGCGACCGTAGGCAGAGAAGGCCACAGAATTTGGCTTTTTACCAGGAATGACGGCGTCCTTTCTATCAAACGAAAACCGAAAATTTTTATGGGCTTCGTTCTCTATATCAACGATGCATGACTTCTAATAAAATTTCCGAACAAATTACTAAAATATTATTTTTTTCTACGTATAGAATGGTAGTTTGCTAGTTTAAGGGGTTACATGGGTTTTGTGGATTCAAAAAATCCATTTTTTACCCGACAAAACCCATGTAACCACTTAAGTTCTCAAATAAATAAAGAGAGTATATTTCACAAAATTAAACCAATACTTTGATGTGCAATAACCACTTAGGTGTTTAAAAGATAACGGAAATTTCGTTTTTGAAAAAAAATTTAAACAATAGAAATTGTTCCCATTTGATATTATTAATATTAAAAATAGTTACGCCAGCGCTTCTACGAATCGTCGAAATACTTCTCAAACTCAATTTTTGGGTTAGCCTTTAGCTTTTTCAGCGGTTTTTCGTATGCTTTTAAAACGATGGCGCTTTCAGGTTCTCTTTATTTTTGGAAATAGGAAAAAGTCACACGTAGCCATGTCTGGTGAGTCTGGGACATCGTAACAGTATTGGTTTTGGCCAAGAATTCACGAAAAAGTAACGATGTGTGAGCTTTTAAAAAACGAATATCGCCAAGCTCAATATCACATGAATATCAAAATAATAAAAATTAAAAATAAAAATTGACTCGTATTTGGCAACACTTCAAACTATGAATTTTTCGAAGAATAGTTTTATGAAACCCCTATATTTTCCCAAATCAGATCAAAGTTCTTGAGAAGTGAAAATGAAAAAGTTTCTTATCAACCAATATATGAAACCTGTTAAATCTATTACACATTTTAAAATCTGTTCCACCTTTATATAGAAAGTGATATAGAACAAATCACGAACAAGACCAGTCAAATTCAGAATGTAGTACCAAAAATTCGTATACATGTTTTATCCTGTTACACCTTTAAAAATCTGTTCTACCTTTATATAGAAAGCGATATAGAACAAATCACGAACAAGACCAGTCAAATTCAGAATGTATTACCAAAAATTCTTATACATGTTTTAATTAACATCTTATTCACCATATTCCGGGCATTAAGTCTGTCGAATTCTAGTTGTCTAGTGGTAGTCTATAACATTGGTAATCGTTGAAAGCTCATGTGAAAGCTCATATGAAAGCTTCTTCGTGTCTATGGCTGCAAAAACGTCGAACTCAAATCGAAAAGTATGAGACGACACTACACACTACAAACGAATTAACAGATTCAATTTCTTTATCTTAACAAAATACGAGTTGAAAAAAATGTAGTCTATAAAAACAGTGGGAGACTAAGAGTTATTCCCGTGGCGTTGTGATCTAGTTAAGAAGTTGAAACCCTGTCTTTTTAAATTGTTATATATTTAGAAAGCTGTCACAACCTTTCTTACATCTCCACTTCATGAAATTATTTTTTAGTATTATTCTTTGAAGCTAATAATATCGATAAATAGATTCAAAAGTATTTTATATGGGTAGTTGTTAATTTTAGCATAAAGAAATATGACAGTAACCTCTCGATAACAATGGACCAAAGATAATCTTGTTGATGTTAAATTATTTGGGTTTTCGTAAAACCTATCTTTGGTCCAAAAGAAAAGGAAAGAAGTTAGAAAATTAAAGGTTTTCTTGAGTCAAACAGAGTAGACCATATAGGACTCAAAACGGATAATTTTGCTTACATTTCCGCTTCATAAAATTATTTCTTAAAAGTATTTGTTTCAGCTAATAATATCAAAAACTGAATTCAAAAGTATTCAATTTGGGAACCTTCAAGGTATTAAAGTTGTTCAATTGCAATAGATGTGACCAGAAAGAAATTTACATATCGATGAAAATGGACTTTATGGAACACTATTGAAGTTAATTATCTTTTTTTATTATCACAAAATATATACATATTTGGTCCAAAAGAAGAAAAGTCAAGGAATGAATATTTTTTCTGTGTCAAGAAAATTAGAGCTCAAAACAGAAATAAAAACTAAATTTCACTGGTTAAAAAAAATAATTTACATATCCGTATACATATATATAGATTTTTGAGCGATTCTGTAGCCACTCACTTGTAAAGCTAAGCTTTCTAATAATTTTCTTCGAATATTTTATGCTTTACAACACAATTCATATTAAATCGAATCACCACTTCACATATCATCATTATAATTTATTATTATTATTATTATTCGTCTTTGCTCTCATTTCAGCGCTGCGCCAACTCACAGCCGGCGTTCATAATAATCGTAGTCATAGTCAAGGTAACGTCGTATGTTATTGCTGTTGCCAAAGCGTCGACGTTGCTGTGTCTTGCGATTGCCATTTTGGTAGCGGCGTCTGTTCTGTTGTTGTTGTAATTGTTGTTGGTATTGCAAACGTCTACGTTGTTGCTGATTCCTTTTGCGGTTATTCTGTTGACGGCGACGCTGTTGCTGTGGCCGCTGACGCTTTGCCTGCTGGCGACGACGATTGCCACCATCCACACGTACAACAATTGGAGGCTGACGATTGCCGTTACGTCTGCGTTGATTGGCGGGTTGCTTGTTGCCGCGTCTACGATCCACCACCGCCGGCAATATTACGTCGTAATCAAGATAGGCACTATCGTCATTAGGCGTATACTCGGGTTGAGCGTTTTCGCTGGCCTCAACGTCCGAGCTCGTATCATCGATTCTGTTGTTGTTGTGATTATCGTTGTTATTGTCGTTGTCGTGATTATCGTTGTTGTCTTCGTTGCTGCTGTTATTTTCATCGACAGCTTGCTGCACCACAGCTGTTGATTGCTGCGTTTCGGCCGGTTCCTGTTCCTTATTGTCGGCCGTATTTGGCACTTCATCACGGACTCCACCGACATGCACATTGGTCACCTCTTCGCAGGGCACATCACTGTAAATGACCACGGCGCCATAATTACAGACAAACGGCGCATTAGTGTCAGGGTTTGAGTTTTGACGACCCTCGATACGACCGATGCCATTCTTGTCGACCACTTCGTAGATGTTGCCGTTCTTCGTAATGAAGCCGGTCACTTGCAGTGGCGTCTCTTGTTTGGGTGTCACTTCCACGAGGGCTGGCGCGGCAACTGTGGGTGGCGTCTGCAGCGGCTGTGGCTCGGTGACATTTGCAACTGTAACTTGCTGCTTCTCGGTTGTTGCGGTGAATTGTGGGGGTGCGTTGATAATAACAGCGGGCGCCGGTGTGGTGGGTGCCACAGTGGGTTCAACTGTCGACGAGATCTCAACGAAGAGTTGAGGCGGCGCATTGATAATAACAGCGGGCGCCGGTGTGGTGGGTGCCTCAGTAGGTTCAACTGTCGACGGGAGCACAACGGCGAGTTGAGGTGGCGCATTGATAATAACGGTGGGCGCTTTAGTAGGCGCTGCTGTTAACTGCACCTCAGCGACGGGTGGGCGTGGCGAGGATGTGTATAGCGGCGCAGCTGTGGTTTTTGGCTTGTGCGCAGCGGCAGAACGCGCTACAATAATAACGCTCTTCTCAGCTGTAAGTGATTTCTTCCTAAATTCAAAAATTTCAAAGCAAAAAAAATTATTTCTTATTACCTGTGGCCGCTGTTAGCGCCAAGCTGATGCCGAGCACCAGGCATATGAAGAAATACACGCAACGCATATTCTTGGCTGCGAGTGTTAATTTTGGTATTAAGTGTTACACTACACGAGAATGACTAAACCGGTACGTGGGTTCTGCGGTCTCTTTTATAATTTTTTTATTCGGTCAACATATTAAAAAAATAGCACAATAATTGGTCAGCGCCTGAGGTGTTTAGCGGCAAATAAGCCAAAGCATATATGCTTTCAAAAAACATTTTTTTACATATAGAAACACACAAACATACACGTGTTTACATTTACATACTGAATAACAGTTCTTGCATAAATTAGTTGGCAAAAATATATTTATAACAGCTTTCTAGTTTACCAAACAAAGAAAGCGATTGCTAATAGCATAAGCGTGGGCAAAAAAATCAAATCAAATCTCAGCAGATTCTGCAATATACAAATTTTATATCAGCGAAATTTTAATTCATTTTAGCGAATTTTTTCATTTATAAAAATATAACCAAAATCCCATTGACCTAAATAAATATGTTACCTCGCATTTTGCGGCACTTTTTTGAAGCAGTTTGCAGTTATTTCTTCTTTAACTTCTATTTCATCGCTCTACAGTTGTTCTTAACCGCCAAATTTCAGTTTCTTGTTTTCGTTAGTACAACAAAAACAACAAAAGCCAACGATGCTGCTAACAAGCTGCTACGAATCATTATTAATCGTTTCGGCTAAAGAGGTCAACGATCGTACGCTAACACTCGCGCTATTACAAGCGTGGAAGAAGAAGAATGCCGCTTTAATATTCAAATCTTTGCTTAGCTGATATCTAATATGTGTATGTGTAAATGTGTATCACCGCATTACAACAATAACATTATATCGTAGAATATTGAACATCATTATTTTTTTAATAATTAATATTCAATCGTTAAATTATGCAAAGCAATTGGGTTGGCGGTCCTCAGTAGCCGGTAGAGTGAAATTGAAAAAAATTTCATATTGAAATTTATCGCGTGTAAGCAAGCGGAGCTTTTATTTTGTCAGATATAAGAACAAGATTGAAGTTGTTGATTTTAGCAGACATCGCCCAAGTTGTATGGATGGTGAGCAAGAATTCCACATTTATACTATAAAAACGACCCGACCGCTTTTGATAATATCCAATGAATTGAACTAATATTTACCCAGAATAGTAATAAAGAATAGATTGAATTAAAAAATAAAGAAAATAATACAAATACATCAAAAATATGCGAATCGAAAAGTAAATTGTTCATTTATATAGACCTTGGGAAGTCAACGATGAACCGATTTACTCAGAATCGAACTTCCAGAACGTTATAATATTCATTTATAACGTGTGATCCAAGTAGTAGCCTGAACAACGTTGTCCAACTTTTATATGAAAATTCACGTTCTGCAAAGCGTGTGTCTCGCGCGCTGCGCTCAACTTATGGTCAACATAATTGGCCAACTAAGCGTACTATTCGCAACACCATCATCCATCTTGAGACCCAGCATACAATATTGAATAATATTCGACGGAATAGATCGCAGAAAAGAAAATATAGCAGCCGTAGCTGAGAGTGTACACGAAGACCGTGGAGAGTCGATTCGGCGCCGTTCGCAACAACTCGGACTAACTTATGGAACGAGCTCAGTCATTTTACGTGGAGATCTTAAATTGAAAGCGTACAAAATGCAGCAAGAACTGGAACTCGCAGGCTCTTGAAAAGTTCCAAGAAGATATGATGTTTTCGAGCCAAATTTTGTTCATCGTAAACATGCAAAATTGCCTGCATTTGGGACGAAAAGCGACCTGAAGAGATCCAAGAGCTGCCATTTTATACAGAAAAAACAACGGTTTGATGTGGTTTGTGGACCAACGGAATCATCGGGAGGGAATCATCTTGGAGAAAAACATCACGCGTGTCATTCGCCAGTTACCAGTCGAAATGCTCGAACCTGTCATGCAAAATTGGGCTCAAAGCATGGACCATCTGAGACGTAGCCGCAGCCAACATTTGAAAGAGATAATCTTTAAACAAGTAAGGAAGGGCTAAGTTCGGGTGTAACCGAACATTTTATACTCTCGCAATTTATTTATTTAACTTTATATATATTATATAATACACAATTTGACCCACATATTCGTCATATATATTGTATAGAGTCCATTGAAAGTTAGAAACCCTAATATTAGGTTAGAAGTACCGAGGTCCTCATGTTCGCTATATGGGGCCTTGACAACCTATGGTCCGATTTCGGTGATTTTTAGAATGGGGCTGCCACACTATAAACGTAGTATCTGTGCAAAGTTCTGCACCGATATCTTCACTAGTACTTACTTTATATATTGTAATGTAAGCGATTCAGATCGTCTTCAAAGTTCAGGTATATAGGAAGTAGGCGTGGTTGTGAAGCGATTTGGCCTATTTTCACAGCATATCATTGGGATGTAAGGAAACTATTACAAACCAAGTTTCATTGAAATCGGTCGAGTAGTTCCTGAGATATGGTTTTTGACCCATAAGTGGGCGACGCCACGCCCATTTTCCATTTTGTAAAAAAATCTGAGTGCAGCTTTCATCTGCCATTTCTTATGTGAAATTTAGTGTTTCTGACGTTTTTGGTTAGTCAGTTAACCCACTTTTAGTAATTTTCAACCTAACTTTTGTATGGGAGGTGGGCGTGGTTATTATCCGATTTCTTTCATTTTTGGACTGTATTAGGAAGTGGCTAAAAAAAACGACTGCAGAAAGTTTGGTTGATATAGCTCTATTAGTTTGCGAGATATGTACAAAAAACTTAGTAGGGGGCGGGACCACGCCCACTTCCCCAAAAAAATTACATCCAAATATGCCCCTTCATAGTACGATCCTTCATACCAAATTTTATTTCCATAGCTTTATTTATGGCTTAGTTATGGCTTTTTGTGTGTTTTCGGTTTTCGCCATTTTGTGGGCGTGGCAGTGGTCCGATTTTGCTCATTTTCGAAAGCAACCTTCCTATGGTGCCAAGAAATAAGTGTTCCAAGTTTCATAAAGATATCTTAATTTTTACTCAAGTTACAGCTTGCACAGGCGGACGGACAGACAGACATTCGGATTTGAACTCCACTCTTCACCCTGATCACTTTGGTATATATAACCCTATATCTAACTCGTTTAGTTTTGGGTGTTACAAACAACCGTTATGTGAACAAAACTATAATACTCTCTTTAGCAACATTTGTTGCGAGAGTATAAAAATAATTGCAAAGGAATGTTATTTCGATTGATAATAAATATTACCAATTATATTTGAATTTTATGTGTTTTTTTTATATAAACACAAAATCTAAAGCACTTTAAATCTATTTTGATTAAAATGTGTATTGGGCCATGTCGTAAGATTACACTTCACCAAATTTGGTTTTTAATAAATCGATTGTGATATTTGCTATGTTGCTTGTGGCGCCGTCCTGTTGGAACCACATATTGTCCAAGTCCATATCATTCAATTCGGACCATAAGTATTCGGTTATCATTGACCGGTAGCGATTCTAGGGAGTACGAGTGGATTTCTGCCTGACCAATAACGCATATTTTGCTTACTGGCAAAGACGTTCAGCCACAAATTAGCCTCATCACTGAAGATGGTTATTCGATGAATCCGGATCAATTTCAAGTTGTTACTCAGCCCAATTCATGAACATACAACGATTCTGGTGGTCAAACGGCTTCAGTTCTTGTGTCAATTTGATCTAGTAAAGATGTAGGCCAAGATCTTTTTGCAGAGTTTGCCACAATGATGTCACAGAGATGCCTAACGATTGATAACGACGAGTGATTTGGTTCTTCCTCAATTGATTCGCTAGTGACAACAATATTCTCGGCACTACGGGCACTTCTTTGTCTCATTGTCACGGGAACATTTTGTACTATGCCTGTGGATTCAAATTTTTCCACTAGACGCTCAATTGTTGATCTGACAGGACGATTATGACGACCATAAATTGGACGAAGTGCTCTTAAAGTTGAGGCCAATGACTTCGAATTTCGGTAATAACTTTTAATAATTTCAGCTCGTTGTTGGATGGTATATCTTTCCAAGATGATTGATTTTCTTCGAAGTATATAGTAAGTAAGTGTATACTGGCAGAATTTCGGGACAGTAAGTAAAGGATCTCGCCGGCGTTGAAATACAACCTTTAACATTACGTTCCCGGCAGGTGTTTGAAACCCAGAAAATGGAATTATAATTACGGATTATAACGGTTTATATATGTTTCAAACTGTTGTTCAATTAGAGCAGAATTTCGAGTTTTAAAGACATTGATGAGAATATAAAACCATAGGAAGTGAAAGATAAACCGATTTACTCAGAATCGAACCACTTCCCGGGCATTAAATCAATATTATATTTTTGCAATATTTTCATCTTCGATGAAGTGGATGAAAATTAGTTCAAAACTGCACACAGCATTCAAATTTTA
Organism: Zeugodacus tau; assembly: GCA_031772095.1. Lineage (NCBI taxonomy): Eukaryota > Metazoa > Arthropoda > Insecta > Diptera > Tephritidae > Zeugodacus > Zeugodacus tau. Next base: position 39,111,691 of record CM062650.1, on the reverse strand, counting down.
AGGTTTGTAGGTTTAAAAATAGTACAAGATACTGCTTGACATGCGTTCTCCAGGCTGAGCAGATGTGAAAAATTGAACAAATAAAACCTTTACTTGATATTTTATTTATATTTCTAAAAATTGCTATATATAAAAGAGTCTGCAATTTATGCAATAACAACATATAAAGCTAGCGCGCTCGTGTACGTAAATCAAAAAAATATTATTATATGTGCAAAAAACTTCAAATATTCATAACGGTGACAAAAACTGATTATACGTATTGTATTTCCGAGTTAGTTTATGTCAAAAATATGTAAATATTGCAAGTACAACTATTTGTAGATATTTCTCGCATTACTCATTCAGCTGTAGTCTAGATTTCTATCACCTTTGCTTATGCAATGCGCACAAATGCACACACACACACAGAAAAAAAAAACACGGCGACACTACAGCGGCATAGAAATACGGAAAAGGAAATATTCATAAAGCTTAATGGCAAATTGGAATTTCCCAAACTACACGCCGCCGCCCAAAACTACTTTACATACGACCCTTTGCCGACGCGCATGTACCCAAAATGGCAATCTACAATGGAGAGCGCAGAGAACATGACTATAATGCCACATGAACGTGTAACTAAAGCTGCTGCAACAACGCTCTGTGTGTGTGTTTGTTGTAACTAAGCAAATATGAGTTGCTATGGTTGTATGTTTGTGTGTGTGTGTGTCTGAAAGTAGTAACGCTGGAAAATTTAGCCGGAAACACGTCGCAACGCTTTGCTATCATCACAGTTTGCAGTTGTTGTGCCTCGTTATTGTTGTAGTTGTTGTGCAATTTTTCGACACTGCACCACTACAATTTGACACTTTTATGGTAAGCGTTCAGCTGCATGTGTGTATGTGTGTTTGTTCGCAATATTTTGCATTTGTGTGCATTACAACTCGAATGCCTACTACATACAGACACACGACTGCCTCTGTAGCTACACATATTTAAACTTGTTCTTGTCGGTACTCACACACCCTTCTGGAGCAAATGAGCATTTCCAGTGCATGCCCTAGCCTGCTCTGTAGCACTTATCTTGGAAATTTTTTGAAAAATCTGCATCTGCAGTGTGTAAAACATGCACAACAACAACAAACACGAAACCAACACTCAAACAAACACTTATACAAACAATGGAAGAACCAAGAGCTAAGCGCACAGCAAATTGCTGTTCGATTGTAATGATAGAGGAGATATAGCTTTGTTATTATCACAGGTTGCAGCAAATTGTTGCACGTTCCGCTCCACAGACACACATTTACACCGTTATATAGCTGAAAGTGCACATAAGAATATGTAAGTTTACTTATTTGCATGCTTTCTGGCACATTCCCCTCTTCATGCTGCCGCTGCTGCTTAACATTATTCTGGCTCCTTATATCCTGCTTATGCTTGTTCGCATTCGTCTCAAATTCGGTTTTCGAGTTCATTGTCAATTTGTTCAGAGTTGTCATTAGAAATAATAACGGTTTTGATGTGCTCTTAGCACCTTTACTACAACAACTGTACACATATTTCAATGGCATAAAGCTGGCTTCGAACAGCATGTACTCATAAGGAGAGGAATTGAATTCTAATTAGGGAATTTGAAATATTCTTCATTGCAAAAAGAGCGCAGATTTCAGGGTTTAAGTGAAGATGAGTTTAGAAATAATATAAAAACTTTTAATTATACGACCGTTAAACATATTTGTACTCGATTTTACAGTAGCTAATTAATGTAGAGGAGAATCCCATATCAGTCAGAACGACAAGGACTCACAATTAAGAGTGAAATTTACCGATTATATATGAGGAAGGTGAAAGTCATGTAATCCAAATCATATTCATTAACTGAGAACACCCCATTAAAGACCTTGGAGCTGGCCAAAAAGAATCAATAATAACGATCAAGCAATATAGGTAGTCACAGATATATTTCTATGGCAACTTCGTACTCAACGATTACAGATTGATATTTCAGGCTTTGATTACCACTTAATCCATTCGATCCCATTATACTCGCTTGGGTACAGAAAAGATGCTTCTTTGAAACACTGTCAGAAGCAGACATGGACATGATCTTCCAAGCAAGCACCCCATTAAATACCTTGGAAATCATTCTTAATATTCCCTAACAGTTTGAGATGTAAAACTCTTAGACGACCACTAGAAATTTGCGAGGATAAAAAGAAAAAAAAAGTATCACTGGCTAAAAAGAATCAATAATAACGGTGGAGTAAAATAGGTAGTCACCGATTTATTAAAATTATAAAGTTACGACAAGAGTAGTGTTCTTCTGTAACAACTCCTAACTTCTATGGAAGGTTCGTACTCGGTATTTCAGACTTTGATTACAGCTTAAGACCGTTAAGCTACTTCAAAGCCTACTTAAAAATTTAAATACGAGAAATAAAATTACTTTGAAGTAGTTTGGATGATGAGTGGACCCAAAAACTACTAGTTAAAGGCAAAAAAGCCCTCATTATTACTATTGATATTTCATCTCAGTAGTCTAGGCAAAGTATTGTCAACGGAATATATATAATGCGCACAGAATGGAACTTTGACAAGATCCAGTCTTCAGCCAATCCAGACGCTTTATTTCAATAAAGTTCACTGCTTTGCATTAAGTGAAATATATTTTGCAATATCTTCATATTATTCAGAAAAGCTAGCTAAGCTCGACTAGTTGAGACTGCTCCAAGTGTGTATACAGTTATTATTTTAGCAGTGTCGTCCTAAGAACATGATTCAAGTTAAAACTAACGGTGGTACAAGGCATCGGCCTCGACTTTCGATCGATAGATCATCACATTGAAACCCCAGAGTCAATATGATGGCAGTGAGAATTGAAATAGTGCACTTATATGGACAAACCTTATTCGAAATTCCGTTAGTCTATTCGAAAAAATATTTTCTTGAGACGAGTGAACACAGGAAGATTAAAGAAGTGAAAGATCAGAGAGCCAAAACCTTTGAACTGTACATCAAACAAACCAAGCTCTTTGAAAGGGGTAATCCATATAAGAAACTGAAAACATTTACTAATAGAAAACAAAGCCGATGTAGAAACTGAGGGGTTCACCATGAAGATATAGGTTCAGGGTCTTTCTATTTAGTATTGAAATACCGTTAATACAAAACTTTAACGCTAAACGCGAAACTATTGCGGAGAAACAAAGGCGAAAGCTTAACATTTAGAATATTCCTAGATATTATAACGGATATTATAATAATCTTAAAGTCTTAAAACGAAGACAACCTGGACACTCTAGTATTCTCGGGTGCTTCGACTTCATTCCAAGCCCTACCTGGCGGTCTATTCTCTGCTTGTATACCTTCAAGAGATGGTTGGGTGGGTAGGAGTCGCTGGAGGAAAGGCGCGGTAAGCTGCTTTATGGATGGGTCGAAGTTAGCGGGGAAGGTTGGCGGAGGAGTTTATTGTCGGGAACTTCTCATCAACTTCAGGCTTCCGGACTACTGTAGCATATTTCAATCGGAAGTGGCTGTCATAAAGGTTGCAGCGGATTCACAGCTGAGAAGTGCAGCAACTTTCAGAGGGGTGACGATTCATTCTGATAGTAGGGCGGCAATATTAGTCTTAAGCTCAATGACTGTGCGATCCACGCTGGTAAAGGATTGCCAGTCCTTGCTATCAGTTGCGTGGGAACACCTCGCAATCATACTAGTTTGGGTGCCTCCCCACATCGGAATTGCAGGAAACTGCAAGGCTGATGAGCTTGCTAGGCTAGGCACTTCGGTCTCACTTACAGTGGAATGGGAACAAGTTGGAGCGCCGCAGTACTCTTGCAACTTGCTTCTGGATGAATGGGTCTCAGCTGAACTGAGCAGGCGATGGATAGGGACTGTTTTGTCACAAGATCATTCTGGCCCAAAGTAAATCGCAAGAGCTCAAGGAAACTCTTTGCCCTAAACAAGGTCAATTTTTCCCAAGGTATAGGAGTTCTTACTGGCCATTGTCCCATCGGGATTCACGCGGTGAAATTAAAAATTTTACCGGATGCTAGTTGCAAAAGCTGCCTAAAAGAAGTTGAGGTAGAATCCTTCCAGCATTTCCTGTGGAATGTCCCGCCTTTGCGAGATCTAGACAAAAAACCTTTGGATCTCACTGTTTTGAGCACCCCCGTGAATTAGTTACAGAAGTTAAAAACGTCGATTCATAAAATAAGTGAGGGGGTTGAATTTTACTGCATCACAAAGGACTAATCTTGATAGTCTAAGTGGGTTTCCCTTTCTAAGGAAACAGCCTTCGTACCTAACCTAACTTAACCTAAACCGGAGATGCTCAGCAATGCTTTCAACTGAATTCAAAATTAAGCCATGTGGTTTACGGGGATCGCGATATGGAGCAGGCTAAAGGAAGCCATCTAATTGAAATCTCTAAAAATTTGGCTCGTACATTGATTGATTGAAATTTATTATAAAATTATAATATTATGCAACATGAGTGAATTTCTTAAATTCAGATCTAGTGCGTTTTTACAGATCATTTGCATTTGAATTCTGCATGTAGATTAGCGAAATTCTTAATTGACTTCAAATACTCAACTTATTATACATTATGCAGCAATCTCGCTGCACCGCGGTACATTTGCTGTCAGCAAGAGTTCACATTTAATTTCGTTGAATGCAGAACTTCCCACAACTAATAATTGACCTAATTTTTTACTTTTATTTAAGCCAACAACACCAACAACAACTAAACTCTAATAAAATATTAAAGTCAAGAGAATGCGCTGACGATGAAATTAGTGCCGGAGTTCGTGAATATTTTCAGCAGCTTATTATCTCAACGCATACATACAAACATATATAAATATATATGAAGAGGCATGACATTTGTGTGTGTGTGTGCAAATAATTGCAGGGGCCTGAGCTGGCTGAGTGTATTCAAATGTGCGCATGCATATGCATAGTGCTTTTTATGCAGCTAATTAGGCGTCAAATTGTGATGCTTCACCTGCAGTTGATGTGCCGCAGCACACCGAGGCCGACGGAGCGACATGTTTTTGTTTTCGGGTATGAAATGGCAGGTGACAGCGCTTATGAAGGATGCTTCATTGGAAGCGCGAAGAGTAGGGGATGGGATGATGGAGACACTTGTGCACTAAGCGCATGTGGCCGTATGAATGGCTTAGTGCAAAATTTCATTATATATATATATATATAGAAGTGATTATGTATATGTTCAATTAGGGTTTCATATGCCTGTGTCTCGGGTTTTATGTAGTGGTAGACCTATTTTGCAGTTTGCCTACTTGTGCACATTTTTGCTCCATTTCTATGAAGTGACACTCTATACCGTGGCATGCCATGCATTTCAGTGGTATGTATGTATGTATAAGTAGATACGTGGAGTGTGGCTTAGCAGCGCTCAGCGCGTTGAGCCCGTAAGCATAATTTAATATTTAAAGTATGTTTACTAAAGCATCACTTTATCTGTTTGGGGAAACTCAGCAAATATGAGAGTAAATTTGGTAGTTTATATTGATTGAAAACTTCCTTAAATTATAAAATAATATATAGAATTTTTTTTAATAAAATAAGAGAAAATAAAAAGTCTGGCAAAATTATTGAACAATTGTCTGTATATTACACCTTCACTTGAATTGTTTGTGTGAACAAAATACTAGAAGAATATGGGAAAAGGGTTGTGCTCTCGATCATGTACTCGAAAAATAACGAATTGATCTTGAACAATAGAAATTTGTATATTTTAATTGGTAGAAGACAAAAAGTCGGTATCATGCCGTGAAAATTTTTCGGCCTTAAGTATTACAGACCTACTTTCTGACAAGGTAGTATGGTCTCTAACTTTGAGAATGAAATAAATTTGAAGGTTTTGAGTTCTCACAGGATTTCTTTTTCACACTGTGAAAGCCACAGTTAATAGATTCCTTCAAATATGTTACGAAAAATGAAAGTAAAATTTGACACAAGGGATCGCACTAGGAAGGGACATAAACGGACGTGGCCCCATCCTAAATTTAAGCTTTCTGTATATATCACATAAACAACTTAAAATATAGCAACCGAAGTGGCGTCGCCCACTTATTGGCCAAAAGCTATATCTCAGGAACTACGCAACTAATTTTTACGAAATTAGGTTCATAACATTTCTGAAGATCCCAAACGTTTCACAATCACTACCGCCTACTTTCCTTATAACATTTTTGATGCTCATCTTAAGCGTTTACTTTCAAATCTATAATTTTAGAAATAGTGAAGGTAACGGAAAAAACTTTTCGCAAATACTGAACTTCTAGTGTGACACCGCCCGTTTAAAAATCGCCGTAATCAGACTATAACATTTCAAGGTCCCAAATATCGAACAAGTTGACCTCAATGCTTGTTGCTAATTTTTTAGCGAAAACAACATTAAATCTCTCGGATATTGTAAAGAAATTTAGAGGGAATATTTTTCTTCTAATTATGTGTCTATGTGCAGGATATGTGTGATATCGGGTCAAAACTTCCTCTACTGCTATATACGTCCGGTGGAATTTATACCGCAAATCAGTTACTATTTGAAATATCTTAGGAAAATTAAGGGAACATATAACCTTGGATATAGTGTAGCTTGGTGGCAGAAATAGTTGAAATAGATCCAACAATTACATCAGCTTCCATAGATATTCTAGTGGACTTTATGTCGAATATACTGATCGATTTATGTATGTGTTATCTTAATAACATTAAGTAAGTAAATTGGATATAAAATGTTGGGTCACATCTGAGCTTGAAAGGGCTAATTGTTTTAATTGAGCTCGGTCAAAGTTTTAACATAAAATTTTGTTGTTCTAACACCTTACTGCTAGTATATTATAAAATATTTTATATATTTATTAGCAAGAAAGATCTAGAAATTATATATTAGTAATATTTCTAAACTTACCTAAGACTTTTGTTGATGTTGAGAAACAATTTGTATCTGAAAAATAATAAGAAAATTTTAAATTTTAAAAATTATACATTTAAATTATAGTATAATTTTATATAAGTATGTATAAGAAGCCTGGAAATCCAACGCAGAATCACTCTTGCCAACAGGTGCTACTATGGACTAAGTAGGCAATTGAAAAGTAAAGTCCTCTCTCGACGAACAAAAACCAAACTCTACAAGTCTCTTATCATTCCCGTCCTACTTTACGGTGCAGAAGCGTGGACGATGTCAACATCCGATGAGACGGCACTAGGAGTTTTCGAGAGAAAGGTTTTGCGGAAGATTTATGGTCCCTTAAGAATTGGCAACGGCGAATACCGCAGACGATGGAACGATGAGCTGTATGTGTTATTCGACGACATAGACATAGTCCAGCGAATAAAAAAACAGCGGCTACGCTGGCTAGGTCATGTTGTCCGAATGGATGAAAGTGCTCCAGCTCTGAAAGTATTCGATGCAGTACCCGCTGGTGGAAGCAGAGGAAGAGGGAGACCTCCACTCCGATGGAAGAACCAGGTGGAGAGGGACCTGGCTTCGCTTGGAATAACCAATTGGCGCCAAACTGCCAGAAGGAGGGATGCGTGGCGCGCTGTTTTGGACTCGGCTATAACCGCGTAAGCGGTGTCTACGCCAGTCAAGAAGAAGAAGAAGATGTATAAGAAATACATATGATTGCAAAACCTTTAAACAGTATACTTTAAAATTTAAAAACAATTCAATTCGAAGTCTAGTTTGCGTAAACTTCACAACAGCGAGATTATTTCAATTTTGAGTACTCAAACGAATCCTCAAGGATTCTTCAAACCTTTTTGTTGAGCGAAGCAATTCGGGATTAACCGAAACTACAATGAAATCAAAGAATTCTTATGGAAACTAATACATTCAAATATTGCAAAAGCCACACCAGACACATTTGAACCCAAAAGTATCGAAGAAAATATCGCTCCTTGTTGTATAGTAAAACATGATATACTAAGCATCAGAAGCTGATGATGGAACTTCTGTTTCCCCCGAAAATTAGTGTAAAGTGAAGATCTAACTGGCTGGAATGAACTATATTTATGAAGACAGTATTGGTTAACATTTAAATTTTTGCTATTCTACTTTAAAAGTCTTACGCTATTATCTGAAGAAACTTTGACTTTATTTTAATTTTTGTGTGATATAAAAATTGGAAGCTTTGTGCTTATTTCTAATACAATAAAATGCTATTAAGGGGTGCTCCCCTAATTCTCTGTTTCAAAAAATCTATTTGTTTTTGTTTTAATACGCTATTCTATACATACATATATAGCTATGGTATGAACTAGGATACATCAAATCGGTAAAGATCTTCTTAACTTTTCAACATGATTTGTGGCTGAAAAAAAGGCGATTTTCAAAAAAAGTTCAAAGGTTTGATAAAATTGTTTTCTTCTTTTTTAAGTCTTCAAAATAAATGTATGCAAAGTTACAACCCTAAAAAATAATTTATGCTCATTTACCAGCCTATTGAAAATCGTCAAAATAAGAGAGAACACCAACAGAAAACTTCCTAATTCTACGCGAATCGTTATATCGTCAAAGTAGCAAATATTCCTAAGAAAAATTTAATACCCTTGCCAAAAAACTAGAAAGCCAACAAGAAGCAATTTTCAAAAATGTAATTAAAATAAATATTTCAAACACTGGAGCACAATTTCTCGCTGCAGCAAGTGCATAAATATTTTCGTTGTACTATAATAATCTGCATATAACAGACTTAGGGCAACAACAACAATGAATAAGTAAGTCCAAAATTTGACTGCAGGCGATTTTCGTGGCCAACAAACACGGAGGCATTAGAACACAGCTGAGCTACTGCCAAATTGCGCTACAAACAAACAAAAAACAACAACAAATTACAGGATATTCCTACACAATGTAATGCACAAATAGTATGTATGAGTCAATAAACAATTTATTCCACACAATCACGGCAGACAATTACGAGCTCCGCCGACGTTTAAAAGGAGTAATTCAAATGTGTAAAAAAAGCAGCTGGAGAAGAAGCAGCAGCTGAAGAAGATGAAGAACTAAAGAGCGTTAAGACGAAAGGAGCTGTTGAAGAGGCTGCACAGCTTTACAGGCTGTCTGAACGCTTCACATGGCATCGGATCACTTTTCCGCTCCATTGCACTTAACAAATTTCCCTACGGATGAATAGCAACCATGGCAGCAAACAAGCGCTGTAGTTGTATGTGTATGAGTGTGTGTATATGTAAATGCCAATAACTCTCCGCCGAGTATAAGGAGTGCGCTGCTTAAATTTGGTTGTGTGTGTGTACGACGATATGTGCACTGAAGTAAGCAATAAACGATTTGAGCGGGGGTGGCGGTGTTGGTGTAGAGTGTAAAGCACGCTCTCGCTCGTTGCTGCATTTAAGTCAAGCGTCGCTACACAAATTGTATGCCTTAAAATCGTATTTATCTAAAGCTGTCCGAGGCAAGCGCCACATCTTCACGACCAGCGAACAGAATTGGTCAGGTCAAATAGACACCAAGAGCATCGATTCGGTGCTGGCATCTATCTCTACAGCTGTCTATACGCTTGACTCAAAGCATTCGTACGAACTGTACGGCCGTGTTTCTAGGTGTGTGTGTGTGTTTACTTTCCGGCGATTGGCAGTGGTAAATGAGAAAAATAATTTTCTTGCTTACAAACGAATTTGTTTGCTCTGCACAGATTTATGTTTGTGCATAAATATGGAACTATATGTATCCGTGTAAAAGGGATACGGTGTTGACCGGCCGGCAACGTAAATTGTTGACTGACCGTTGCAGGCTGAAAAGTTTACTTTAAATGGACAAACTAGTGAAGTAGTTGAAAACAAATAGACAAATAAACAAAATATGAAACTGGAAAAAATTATAAATGTGTATAATGTATAGTGTCTAGATACTAAATACCGTATACTAAAAAAATAAATAGGATTCGTCCTTATGAAACATATTTATGTATCAAAACCTTGTTTTCATATTCAAATTGTAAATGCTACAATTAAAAAAATTGGTTCTCATATTAGTTAAGGAGACTCCACTGAGCGTAATTAGTTTGATACTGAATTTGAAATAATTGGACCAATGACGCAAAACATATTTATTCGAAAAAAAAATAGCTGAATAAATTCTAAAAAAACAAGTAAAGTGGGGTTAAGTTCGGGTGTAACCGAACATTTTGTACTCTCGCAATTTATTGATATATTTTAAAGATAACACACACCACCAGAATACCGAAAATTATCATATATTGTATATAAGGGCTTACATATTAACCGATATTTTTGAAAAACTATAATTAGGTATTTGGGAGCTACGGAAAGTTATAACTCGATTTAAACCATTTCTGGTACAGAGGCACACTATTTGAAGAAAAGGTTTCCTCTGGATTTCATTAAAATATCTGAGAGATTTACCGATATTTCCGCTATTATAAGGTAAACATATCACATGGAATTCAAAATTGAGTTATATACGAAGTCAGCATCATTGTGAACCGATTTCGACCATTTATCACGGTGTCAATAAAATATTATGTACCGAATTTCATTGAAATCGGTCGAGTAGTTTCTGAGATATGGACAGACAGACATCCGAATTTTAACTCATCTCATCCTAATCATTTTGATATACATAAGCCTATATATAACTAGTTTAGTGAATAAAACTATTAATTTTACTTGCGAATCAACAGAGTTGCTAAGATAGTATAAAAATTGGACTACACTCTAACTTATTACATCTCTATAGCTCAAACTTTAGTAATAACTTATCAACCAAATCAGGGATGAACATTGGTTTCTACAAATTCATCATATAGTATAACGACGAGAGTAGTGATGCTCCCACACATATAACGGTTATGTTCAATTCTACTAAAAAGTCGTTGGTTGTCTTCCTATAACTTTAGGATCGCAAAATTGGAATATAAGGAGAATAGAATTAACTTACATGTGATTCGGAATGAAAATAGAGCAATATGTCCAGTTTTATGAAATATCTTATAACCCACAAAACGTTCGACTGATTTGAATCACATTTTATTTATAATATTCTCCTTCATATTCTTATAATATCGCCATTTAGAATACCAGTGCTTTATTTGACTATGCATTATACTGGGGTCTTAAAGTATTGTCTAGAACAGTGATCGGCAGCCCATTGCCCGCGGAGCGCTCTCTGAGCGCACACCGAGTGTACGTGTGAAACACACGTACTTGCAATCATTTTTACACCATAGACGCGATGTCAGGTCAGTTGCTTGCTGACTTCACAGCGAGCAGGACGTATGGTGGGATTGTACGCATGCATGTATCAACACAAAATACAATGTTTTATATATTATTTTATTTCTATTTTGATTATTAATTACTTTTATTATTTTTGCAAGTCAGTTCGTAAAAACACAACTAATAATTTTCCAACTTCATTCGCCATTTAAAATGTTAATAATAATAAATAATTGTGTTGTTAATTCGAAGTAGTACTACCGATTTTTTTTGCAAACATTTTCATACCCATTTCTAAGCAGTATTTACAATTGATTGTATGTGTAAAACTAACGTACACTATAAAAACAATTGTAAAGAAACCAGTATTGGTCCTAATTTCACTAGTTCTAATAAAGTTCGGGACCAGTAGAACATAGCACTTGGTCAGTTGAGTAGCTCTCAACACGCATACACTCTCACAAAATAAATTATTTGATTGTATAAGTTTGCCGACCACTGGTCTAGAAGAAAGAGTGATCTAGGTGTATAAACAACAAAAGGTGTATGTACAACAAAAAACGGTATAATTTTCCCCGTTCTTTCGACATTTCTCTTCAGTAAGGTTTGCCATTTCATCATGGAAAGATATAAGCTCCAACAATGACTCGAAATTATTAAAATATACTACCGAAATTCGGAGTCAGTTGCCTCCACTTTATACGCTATGTCCATTTATGGTCGTCGTAATCGTCCTGTTAATTCAACAATTGAAGGTTCGGTGGAAAAATTTGAATCCACAGGTATAGTATGATATGTTCCCGTGCCAATGAGACAAGCAGTGCCCGCTAGTGCATCGACTGAGGAAGACTCAAATCACAACCAAAATCTCACACTTCGTTCTCAAGCGTTGGGCATCTTAGTGACGTCGTTGTGTGTCGAATTTTACGAAATGATCTTGGCTTACATCCTCACAAGATCAAATTGACGCAAGAACTTAAGCCGCTTGGCCACCAGAATTATCCAGATTTTCATCGAAAAATCATCTTCAGCGATGAGTTTCATTTCTGGTGCGTTATTGGTAAGGCAGCAATTCACACGTACTCCTTGAGTCATCATTCCATCCCGAAAAAATACGGTTTGGTGCGGTATATTGGCCGCCACGTTACTGTGAGTGGGAATCGGGTGATATGGACTTGGACAATATGTGGTTCCAAAGGACCTGTCAAAAACCACACAGCGAATATCACAATCGATTAATTGAAAACAAAGTTTGGTGAAATGGTTCACGAAATGGTCCAGTCAATTAGCCGCCTCGGTCGTGCAATTTGACGCCGTTAGACTATTTCCTGTGGGGCTACGTCAAGTCTATGGTCTATGCTAATAAGTAATACTAATATCGAACATGAAACTGCAGCAGTATCGGCCGATTTGTGCTTGAAAACCGTCGAAAATTCGGTTCAGCGTCTGGACTTCTGAAATCGTGCCCGTGATGACCAAGCAAAAGAAATCGAGTTCCATACCTCATGGCATCGAATGTACTTTCAGAGGAATAAATAATTTCATTGATATCCTTATCCTTATTGATTTGTTTCATTAAAAAAAAACTTGAGTAGCGCTCTTATTGAAAAACCCTTTACTATGTGTCATGGGATTAGTTAACATGTATTTCTCAGAATCTGTTGATTCGATGCCAAACATAGAATAAATAGGGGTTTAACTACCTTTAGCCTTCACATTCCCAATAAAAACGCACATATTGAGATCTATCAGAGTGGACAGAATAATTTGACGGTATGATAGATGAATAAGACTTTAAATTATGTTTGTATTCATATAAATCATCTCTGGTTCATGTTCTCATATTGATTAACTAATACATACAATATTTATGTTTCCGTTATTATTTATGTGCAGTTACTATGTTATGTTTTAGAGTATACAACTATGGCTTCCGACATCTTAGAAATCATTAGTCTGTTCTCTAAATTACTTAATCACAAAGTCTTTTCTTAAAGGGTGGACTGAAAGATTGAAGACTATTCTAAGTTTGGTGAGAGTAGAGTTCTATTAATTTCTGATTGATTTACAACCGAATATGCACTTAAAGGTTAAGTTCAAATTCGAAACAAAATCTAAATTAGTACAACTAATATTTTCTCGGAAGAGAATCCCTGTCCAAGCAACTGTTACTGAACTTTTTTTTGAATAAGACCGATGGTGGAATAACTCGAGGAATCACCTAACTATGAAGATAAGTACCTAATATATATCTTTAAAATGCATTTATTTCTTTTATTTGCAATAAGTCTACGAAGACAAGCCGAATAAGCGAAATAAATGAATTTACTGTATGCAAAATATTTTGAAGCCAGAGGCAACGTAATATATACTCATTCAGAAACAAAACTATTTTTCTGTCTCACATATAAAACAAGAAATTAATTAACAAAGAAGAGCAGCCACTTCACTATAAATCTATTGTAAATCCACTACCCTCAGCTCTTAACTGTTTTCTAAACAAAAACTACAAGCGAGTGGAGAGCTGATGAAAACAAATACCAATTATTAACTAAACTAGATATCAAAAGCCACGTGTCTAAGCGATTTTAATTTTTCAAAGCGCGTCGAAAGAACTTACAGCGCTGAGTACAATGAAGCTGGTATTATGATAGCAGACAGCACTTTCTTGTATTTCTTTACGCTCTCCATATGCCGGTTCATTTAAACTAACTTTACGGCAGTGCTGCCACTCGACGCGCACCGAGTGCAGCACGGCATCAATGGTGTCTTCTCGCGAATCCTTTGTATTGCGGTTAAGCGTCAATTATTGTCATGTACAGACGTTATCTTGAAAGGAAAATAATAAAACGCTGGCGGTGGGTCAGCGAAAATGTAGGCAAAACGTATTTCAACGAAAACAAAAGAATGAAAGGAAATACATAAGATGTTGGATGAAGAGCCCGCGGCGCACAGCGTTAAGTATAAGGTGTGTAATAGGAGGAAAAATACTCAACAGAATTATGAATATTATGAAAATTATAAATGCAAAGTCAGCGGCGATGGCTGCAATGATCACCAGATGCGGTTGGATGTATTATGGCATTATGGGGGAAACCAAAACAAGCGTAAACATTGTTAACCTTTGGGTAACAGGAGGGCCTTTGTGTGAGAGTGTTTGAACCCTAAAATAAGCATCGGAAAGTCGGGAGGGGTATACATTTCGGAAACAGGTGACAATGAGTTTCGTGAAGAATTACCCCCTTACTACAAATTTTCCTCGAAAGTATTTACCTAAAGGGTTTCCAAGCAAAGCAATATCACTTTCTGTCCTCTAAAAAATGATTCTTCAAAATGTATCTACTGTCTTAAGATATTGTACTATCCCTCAAACTCTTTTCATTTCCGAAATTTACCGAGCACTTCTCTATAATTTAGTAAGGATAATGTCTCACTGAAATCTCTGACGGTCCATCTACGAGTAAACGTTATGCGAAAAATTAAGCATCGTTAAGTCTATTAAACCATTTAGTCCATTCGATTTAGTTTAGGTCCAATGAGCTTAACACAGGTTTTCTGGCAAGCCAACCTCGATCAATGTAATACACAGGTGGACCAAGTACCTCGACTAATTTTTCCAAACTACTTCATGACTGGTAAATTACCCTCTTTTTGTGGGAGGGCTGACCTCGTTGACAAATTAAATCGAGCTCTCCTTCGAAAATGAAGAAAATTCTGACAAAATTAGGTACACAGATCGACCATGCCTATGTATCACATAATACCCCACAGTGTCAACACAGGGGTTAAGCAGTAACCCCCTCCAACCGCATTTGAAGCGGAAATTTATGCAAAGTTCATTTATTTGCACAAGTCAAATTCGCGGAAAGCAAACAAAATGTTTGCAGCTGAGATGGCCGCAGGTGATTACTCAACTGCCACATACAAAAACCGCCTCAACCTAAAAGTAAATAGATATCTGAGATAAAATATAGATAAAAGCAATGTAAATGGCGAAAATGCGGGACTTAAAGCCAAAGAAAGTGAGTTTGCGGTGGATGGAGAATAATTGCAAAAATATGCGGTTATGGCGATGGCGCTGTTAGAGGTGGCTTTGCTGTGGAGAGTGGCACAGGGCGCAAAGGTGGGGTCTTAGCTAGAGGTGGCGATGGCGTGGTGGGTGGAGTGAGCTGTGAACGCCAGTAATTAGTATGAAAAATATTTTATATAAAGGCGCATTAACGGCGCAATATTGCAATTGTAAATATATATAGTAGAAAAGTGTAGAGGGCACACGAAATCAACCCTAAAAGCGTTGAAGCTCCCACTATAGATACTAAAAGTCAAGTCAAATAGCGCAGCTTAGAGGATTAATAAGTCAGTTGCGCCTGCCATTAACGGTATGCTAACCCCAACTGTTACTTTCACTTAAATTCATAACGGTATGCATACAGACCTCATAAATATGTATTTTTGACTGCATAAAGGGCTTCCACTCTTTCGCTCCGCTTATGCTGTTGCTACTTTCGCTCTTTTGAACGTCCCTCATACCTTTGCTGTCAGCGCAGACAGGTGCTTATCAACGTTAATGCCACCTCTACATCGGTATTTCACTCTTCGTAGACGAGTACACATTTATCTTTATTCGAAGACGAAAAAAATACAAATTCGACCCACTTCACCTTCATCGACTGCTGCGAAGTCGCGAATTTGGGTCATTGCTGTCGCGCTATTGTGGCTGTGTGAGCAGCTTTAAGATGTCGCCCACACCCCTTCTCTCCCTCACTATCTCTCTTTCTCTCTCTCTTGTACGCTGCCTCCCACCAGCTCGTTGTGCACCCTTTCTGTGTAATTTTGTGTTTCATTTGTTTCATGTTGTTGCTTTTTCCATTTTCTTTCGGGAGGCAGATTAAAAATTATGAGCACGAAATAAATAAATGGATGGGGGTTAAAAGAAAAATTATAACGGCGTAATGAAAAGTGGTAATTATGCGCACTTCAATTACATAGGCGAGACCAAGCGTCGAGTGGCATGTACTTAGTCGCCTCATTTTTCTTTGTTAATTTATTTGCTTGAATAGCGCGTTGAAATTAAAAAATATGTGTATATATATATACGGCTTGTTCCCGAAGATGAGTTCAATTCTGCTGTTTAATGTTTAATTTGTAATAATTTTTGATGTTATTTTAGGGATATGCTGTAGTATTCATAGATAGGAAGGGATTAAAAGATGAAAAAAATCATAAATTATTGGATGTTGTACCATTGGAAGTCCTCAAATCAATGGAGCAACTATTATAGTTTCAAGTTCGATACAAATTTATTGACTCTGAGTGAACAGCGTCCAATCACTGTTATCTTTAGAAGTGTCTCTTTGAGATCCCGCCATTGTACACAGTACGCGGCTACGCCTCAGATGGTCCATCCGTTTTGTCCAATTTTCGATGACTCGTTCGAGCATTCCGACTAGTAGCTGGCGAATGACATCCGTGATGTTTTGCTCCAAGGTCTGAAACAAAGCGGGATTGTCCGCATAGACTTTAGACTTGACATATCCTCACAGGAAAAAATCTACCGGTGCGATATCATAAGATCTTTGTGGTCAATCGACCGGCCCAAAATATTAAATTATCTGCTCACCGAAGTGCTCTCTCCATAAATCAATGGATTGATGTGAGTGTGTATGGGAAATGGCACCGTCTTGTTGAAACCAAATGCTCAGAGATCACGAGCTTCAATTTCAGGCATCAAATAGTCGGTTATAATGACGCTCTAACGGTTACGTTCTCACCAGCATCATTTTTGAAAAAAATATGGACCTATGATTCGACTTGCCCACAAACCACACCAAAACGTTATTTTTTCTGAAAAAAATGGCAGCTCTTGAATCTCTTCGGGCCCGATAACGGTCGCCATTGACTGTTACGTTCTCACCGGATCATTTTTAAATTAATATGGGCCGATTATTCTGGATGAAATGGCAGTTCTTGAATCTCTTCAGGTTGCTCTTTACCTATAGAGCCAGAAATGGCCTAATCGCAAACAGAATTTGGCTCAAAACGTGAAATCTTCTTGGAACTTTTCAAGAGCCCCTAGAGCGAAGCGATGTCGCCTGGGAAGATCGAGCGGCTTCAGTTCTTGCACAAGCTATATGTGGCACACTTTCAATTTAAGATTAATCCGAGTTACTGTAATGGCGCAGCCGAATCGACTCTCCACGGACTTCGTGAACACTCTCTGCTACGGCTATATTTTCTTAACTGCGTGCTGGACGTGGTATATTCAGTCGAATAGTATACAATAATGAATGCTGGGTCTCAAGATGGATGATGGTGTTGCGAAGAGTACGAGCAATAGACCGATTATATTGACCATAAGTTGAGCGAAGCGCGCGAGACTAGATAAAGATCCAGTCCTTCAGTTATAACCCCAAAACAAAACATTAGCGATTCTCCCGCAGGTTAATTTATTTTTTTGTTAGTATCATTACCATCATGTTTTGCCTGATATACGAAAATACAAACGAAATGATTCGAGGCTGGTAACTTTCGCTTGTCAACCTCACAATCTGATGAATGTGATATATTTGAATGAGTAATATATTTGACTTACACCAAATTACAACAAAAAATAGTATTTACTATTAAACTACATTCCTCGCTTTCCTACTTAAGCCTAAGATATAACTTAAGTGAAAGTCAACAAGCCAACTTGAACGCTTGAATCACTGCGATCTAGATAAGATCAGAAACATGGCGAGATAAGCAGTGACTAATTACAGCGCTTAAGGTAGCTCTTTATTTATTGGCTACAGAGAAAACTAAACTTTGATACAGTTTAAACACAACTGTTAATTTGGATCAATGTCCAAAATGACAAAAGCATATAAAAGTCTGATGATAGAAGACAGCACTACAGTTCCACCAAGTTATTCAACAAAAACTGCTACCGATTCATAATGATTTCTTACAAGAAACCGATACTTTTTTGTATTCTACTACTTCTAAGCACTTTTGTAACGGATGGACGAAGACTTGGTAATATTTTGTGGTTATTTAAGAGTTACTGGATTTTAATGTAAAATTTCACAGAACAACGCAGCTACCAGCAGCGTCATAGTCTGAGATACCACAGACCTTTATTGCGGCAAGTGGAGCCCGGTACAGTTACTGGCACAGCGGACGAAGACGATAGTGGCACCGGGACAGGCACTGGTACCGGTATGGATACCGCCACTGGCACAGCAGCGGAACCTGAAGAAGAGCCGTATCCAGAGATCAATACAAAAACAAGTGAAGCATTGATTGTCCTTAAACCCGCACAGACGGGTGATAGTTCGCGCATGTTTAAAGGTTTCCTTCTGAAGGCGCTACTAGGCGGTGCCGGTGGTGGCAATAATGGTGGTAGCGGTTATTCCAACATTCCCTACATCATAGTCAATGTGCCCAACAACATTACAAATATCAATCAGAATAGTTTGAATAACACCGCAGCGGCGGAGCCCACAACCACCACAACAACACCAGCACCACCAGGCGGTCGCCGACAAGTATTCTATCAAGCCGTACCCTTCCAGGAGCCTACGCAAGTTTATGAGCAGCGACGCAGTAAACCGGAAAATCAAGCGCATCCACAAAATTTCATACTCAGTCCAAGTAATCAGTTGGTTCCCGTCTTTCTGCCACCTGAAGTGCAAGCTCTGATGCAGAGCAGTGTCTTTCCATACGGTGATGAGCAATCAAACCGTGGACAGTTGAATAAGAAGAAGAATCACAAATTTCAAAGCAATGTGAATCCATTTTCCGCATTCGCCAATAATCTTAGACGTATACAATTTTTGTAATTTTTGAGTGTTGAATAAAATGTTGCTCCAAAGCCTAAACTGAATCAAAAGTCGAAGTCAGAATCATCTCGACATTTCCTTCTTGACCTTGGCGCTTTTACAAAACTATGGTAGAAGTTTCTTGGATCTCTTAATGTTACCCGTACAGCCAAACTACTCGGAGTCATGAAGATCTTTAGCAAACCTGGACTTAGGTGCATCTTCAACGTCCAATCGCCGTTTCGAGATCATCCTAACCTATAACACTGAATAATTGAGAGTTTTTGGGAACTCTCTAGATATGCAGTACATACTATCTACCCTTAGCAACAATGAATCTAAACCAATAACCACAAATTGATTTGAACATCATTGTTGTTGGCCACAACCAAAACGTTCTCGAAAAAATTCTTAGTTTCCAAGTTTTCGCTCGCCTTTGTTGGAAGTTAAATCTAGTACTTTATAACCCAAACTCGGCACACATAAACATTTAGTTGCCCTCACAGTATTCCACCTGCCACAATCTCGCTGCTAAAAGTGTTTTACGATAATATCGTTTTGTGAGAATGAAACTTTCTTCTGCCCAATCTTTAACTTTGTGCACATTTATCTATAAGAATTTCAAATACACACGCGCTCCTTAGTTTGTATCGAAGCGCCACAGTTGCATTGTAGGAGTAGGAGTACTTCTCGTGCAGCTCGTATTCGCGCACTGTTGCATTGGCACTGCTGCCACAATTGTTTATGCAACCCTGCCGTATTCTATTTGCGGTCGTTTTCGTGCTCCTTACGAAATCTACGGTGATAAAAAGTTGCATGCAACAAACCAAAATCGCAACAAAGTTTATGCAATTGTTTATTTTCTTTTTTATCACAATTCTTCTTTTGCCTTCTTCGCCGGCACGCAAACTTTGCTGAGGAGCTGCAGGCGTTTTGGCTGGGTCGCCGAATGATTTTATGAATATGCAAATAAATTTCAATTGAAATGCCAAAATGTAAATGAAAAGGCAGTCAAAAATTTATTTCACTCAAATGGGTGGGTGCGAGCGTACGTTGGTGCGCGTGGGACTCTGCATGCCGTAGTTAGCATCGAGTTAGAGAGTGCGTGGCTGCAGCAGTTGGTTATAAACATACAGACATGCATTCCCACGCCCATATATAACTGTAAGAAAGTCAGAAGTTTGGCAGCCGGTAAAACGGTAGTTAAAAGTACTTGCACTTTATGCAGCGGAAACTGATAAAATATTGCATGGCGGAACTGGTGAAGTTACTTTAGCATATTTTGCGAAAGAATAATGTTGTATGGAATCATGTTGGAACTGCTTAAATTGCTTCCTATTTAGGTATATTTTATAGATATAGCAGTATGTATATTATTTATTATATAACGGGTGATTTTTTTGAGGTTAGGATTTTCATGCATTAGTAATTGACAGATCACGTGGGATTTCAGACATGGTGTCAAAGAGAAAGATGCTCAGTATGCTTTGACATTTCATCATGAATAGACTTACTAACGAGCAACGCTTGCAAATCATTGAATTTTATTACAAAAATCAGTGTTCGGTTCGAAAATTTTTTATCGACAAATTTTGTTCAGCGATGAGGCTCATTTCTGGTTGAATGGCTACGTAAATAAGCAAAATTGCCGCATTTGGGGTGAAGAGCAACCAGAAGCCGTTCAAGAACTGCCCATGCATCCCGAAAAATGCACTGTTTGGTGTGGTTTGTACGCTGGTGGAATCATTGGACCGTATTTTTTCAAAGATGCTGTTGGACGCAACGTTACGGTGAATGGCGATCGCTATCGTTCGATGCTAACAAACTTTTTGTTGCCAAAATGGAAGAACTGAACTTGGTTGACATGTGGTTTCAACAAGATGGCGCTACATGCCACACAGCTCGCGATTCTATGGCCATTTTGAGGGAAAACTTCGGAGAACAATTCATCTCAAGAAATGGACCCGTAAGTTGGCCACCAAGATCATGCGATTTAACGCCTTTAGACTATTTTTTGTGGGGCTACGTCAAGTCTAAAGTCTACAGAAATAAGCCAGCAACTATTCCAGCTTTGGAAGACAACATTTCCGAAGAAATTCGGGCTATTCCGGCCGAAATGCTCGAAAAAGTTGCCCAAAATTGGACTTTCCGAATGGACCACCTAAGACGCAGCCGCGGTCAACATTTAAATGAAATTATCTTCAAAAAGTAAATGTCATGAACCAATCTAACGTTTCAAATAAAGAACCGATGAGATTTTGCAAATTTTATGCGTTTTTTTTTTTAAAAAAGTTATCAAGCTCTTAAAAAATCACCCTTTATAATTTAAATTGAAAGTAAAAGTGTTATTTACTGGTTGAACCAGAATTCAAGTCCAGTACCCTACTTATGAGAAATATACGGAGTTTCTGCATCGACGGAAAGGCAAGTATCCCCCAGTTAACCCCAGATGCCACGTAACAACCGATACGTTGGACTTTATCCCACAAACAAGCTTCGAAGAAGAATGTCCTATAGAATAGAAAGGTTTTCCTTTCAATATTTGTGATTTATATCGACTAAATTGACTTCAAGACATCACTATGCCGCAGTACTGGACTGATACGACGCCAAATTGCAAACCACGACCTCATTTGTTGAAAAAAATATGTATTTTCGAATATCACAAAACACCGACTCACATCTCCGTTGTTCCACAACCATTTTTGTCGAATCTGACAATGAACTGCTGCTCAATCCACCGTTTTCTTCGATCGACTTTATGTACTTTTTTTCACTACAAACAGTTATGGACTTTGAAATAGCCGATAAATCTTGCGATTATTTATAACGGGTCATTCAAGTGAAGGTACTTTTTTCAATAGCGTTTTTTTGACAGATCACGCTGTTATTTTTGTTCAGTATTGTTTGGCATTTCATCATGGAAAGACTTTCGCAAATTATTCAACTTAATTATGAAAAATTCTGTAAAGAATGTGTTTCGCAAACTCCAGCTTGTGCAAGAATTGAAGCCGCTCGACCTTTACTACCGACATCGCTTCGTTCTATGGACTCTTGAAAAGTTCCAAGAAGATCCGACGTTTTCGGGTATGTAAACAAGCAAAATTTCCGCATTTAGGACGAAAAGCAACCTCAAGATATTCAAGAGCTGTCATTTCATCCAGAAAAAACAATGGGTTGTGGGCCGGAATAATCGGTCCATATTTCTTCAAAAATTATACCATTAATTGCGATCGTTATCGCGCCACGATAACCGACTATTTGATGCCTGAAATTGAAGCTCGTAATCTTGGCGACATTTGGTTTCAACAAGACGGCACCACTTCCCATACATCGCATCAATCAATGGTTTTATTGAGAGCACTTCGGAGAGCAGATAATTTCTCGCTTTGGGTCGGTCGATTGGCCATCAAGATCGTGTGATATCACAAGGTTAGGGTTTTTCCTGTGGGGATATGTATAGTCTAAAGTCTATGCGGAGAATTCCGTGTCGTCTCATGCCTTGGAGCAAAACATCATACGAGTTACCAGTCGAAATGTTCGAACGAGTCATCGAAAATTGTTCTCAAAGGATAGACCATCTTAGGCGTAATCCCGGCCAACATTTGAAAGAGATAATATTTAAAAAATAAATGTCAAAGAATGTTCTTTCGAAAGATAATAAACATTCGCCATTAAATTTGAATTTTCTATGTTTTTTTTTACATAAGTAGAGAACTTTGAAATGGATCACCCTTTAAATCTTATTTTGGAGATATCTTTCTGAAACTTGGTAAACTATCGGCTGTAGTCTATTCAATCGTATTTTTGTCTTCTCTCTCTTTCTCTCTCTGTCTCTTCTACAAGTAAATAAATATTCTCAAAATATTTAAAAATATCTGTATTTTCACCAGACCATCTCTTGTTTCGTTTTGCAGTCTGATTGTCTAATTAAAAGATATTATTTATTTCGCAATTATTCCAAAAGTAGAAAGAACTGCTACCGACGGAATATATTAATAAGTTAGATATTTATTGTTTTCAGTAGATGTTTCCATAATTAATTTTACTAAATTCACCAACAAGAAATTTTGAGAACTTAAGAATGAATTGATGTGTGATCATAATTTGACAAGTTTATTGCCCTGGGTGACGATTGAACAAGACAAATAAAATATAAGAATGAGCGAGCTTGGTGGATAATTATTAAACCTTCAGTAGATGTATTTATAAATTTAGCATTTAAATATGAGTATAATAATTATATTTAGATTTTAAATGACTGTTTTGAAACTGTGTAAATGAGGCAGAAATTTCAATTTATCACTACAATACATTAGAATACATTCAAATGAGCACATAATTCGATTGTAGAACGAAAACGCACTGGGTTGCTGCGTGTGACATTTTGAATGCTCGCTCAAATGCCAATATGGTCTGCCATTATTGCTAACTTAACTCACTTAACACCATCACTCAGCCGAGAAATATCAATCAAGCAACAATAGCAGCAATTGCAGAGAGGAAAGCAATTGGCACTGGGCAGTGCGCGTAACATCAGTGATGATTCTGAACAATCGGCAGCTGCGGATGCCGGAGGTGATTCATGAAATGCTGCAGACGTGAGTTCGTGTCAAATTTATTGCCGCCGCCAACACCAACCTGATCCACCTTGTTGACGATGACCACGCTATCACCGGAATTGCCCTTTCTATTCACCTTACGAATTTGATTAGGTATTTGCACAACCTTTCGACGTTTGGGCCGTTGCTGCAGTGGCTTACCGCCAGCTCCTTGCACTACCGGTAAGCGTCGTCGTCTTTTGTTGTAATTATTGACGGGCTTGTTCCGTTCGCCATTTCGCTGTGCTTGTATGCGACGTCTGCGAACAGTTTGATTCAACTGACCACGATTGTTGTTGTTGCGCCTACGTTGCGGCGCTGGACGTGGGAATTGTCCAATCATTGGAATTTGATTAGTCATACCCGGCTTTGTGCCCATAAACAATGGGATACCTGCATTGGTGGCAGTCAATTGCGGTGCATTAGTCATTGTGGGCGCTGCAGGAGCGTCGGCGTCGGGCGAATCCACCCTCACACCGTCTTCGTGCGCACCGCCGTTATCCTGGCGGGCGTAGACGATGTGTGTGAATTGGCCGCGCGTCGAATTCGTCGCCGTTGAAGTTGTGGGCGTTGTGTAAGTGTATGTTGGCGATGTTATGGTTGTTGTGGTGGGTGTTGTAAATGTGTATGTGGGTTCAGACAAAATGATAATATTGTTGGAAGGTGGTGGTTGTGATGGTTGCAACATGCTCTTGAACATCATCCATTTCGCCATGAAACCGCGTCCACTATCGCCATTCGGTTGCTCGCTATCGGAGGCGGCCGCAACGGGAGCGTCGAGGGTATCCGCAGAGCGCGTATGTGCCTCGATATTACTGTTGCCGCTGCTACGGCCGTAAGTACTCGTATGTTTGTGGTGTTGTGGTTTCAAAAGTTGCACTGTCACAGCGTATTAAAATAAAGGGGAAAAACAACAAAAATATTCCATTATCCAAATACACGATTCTCGCAATTCGATATCAACAATTTTGTCACTTACATCGCTTTTGCCGCCTTGCTGCGCCCACTGGTGACAATACATTGTCGTCGAATACAAGCAACAATGCGACTATTGTAGCCGCCACAATCGACAGTCGCATTCTCTTTTGTTTAAGTTTAAATCCTTTAGATTTTGGTTTTGGTTTCCTTTAAGCTTTTCGGGAAAAATTTTTTTCAGCTTTCAAAAAAAGGTTTTATTTATTTAACGTTCCTCTATTATTGTTCTGTTGTTTCAGCTATCCGCGAAACGAATCGAGTGCAATTCTCGAGAGCAGCAACTTTTTATAACTTCAAGTCTTAATCACCGCTGAGCATAGCGTGCTTCCTGGATGCGAGTGAAAGTTTTTCGGTTTCTAGGTAACGCCTCAGATATCTTCTTATTATTTTGTGGAAACAATACACTGACAAAAATTACTGCCCAAAAGTTTGTGAAAATCAAAGTTTGATATTGATAATGATATTGATATTGATATTGATATTGAAATTGATATTGATATTGATATTGATATTGATATTGATATTGATATTGATATTGATATTGATATTGATTTTGATTTTGATTTTGATTTTGATTTTGATTTTGATTTTGATTTTGATATTGATATTGATATTGATATTGATATTGATATTGGTATTGGTATTGATATTGATATTGATATTGATATTGATATTGATATTGATATTGATATTGATATTGATTTTGATATTTATATTGATATTGATATTGATATTGATATTGATATTAATATTGATATTGATATTGATATTGATATTGATATTGATATTGATATTGATATTGATATTGATATTGATATTGATATTGATATTGATATTGATATTGATATTGATATTGATATTGATATTGATATTGATATTGATATTGATATTGATATTGATGTTGATATTGATATTGATATTGATATTGATATTGATATTGATATTGATATTGATATTAATATTGACTGCTGCTTCGAATCTTTTTTGTTGTGCTCAGTGGAAACTATATCTCATTCAAATAGTTTTCAGTGTATTCTTCTGAATAGGTATCTCAGTCTAACTGAAGAAAGAACACACTAATTACCCCTTACAGTGTCCAAATAGCGTGTGTGCCACCGTAATTACTTACATCGAAGAATTTGGGTCAACCTGTCAAATGAGACAAGATGTCAGCTGTCAACGGAAATACTAAAACCGTTAACTACGCGAGTAGCTGGTCACTGTGCAAATATATTTGTGTTAAATTCTCTACAAATATATTCAGAAAATATATGTAAAACTAAAATAAAGCATGCGAGTTAAGCAGCATTTAGCTTTCACAGTTGGCAGCACTTAATTACGCTGGCTTGCGTGCAACTTCACTTGAAATTCATGCCGAATTAATTTGCATTTTACCAACAAAGCCTTGCAGCGCATATACATAATTGTAGTAAATAATATTGATTAAGCAGTGGCAACGTACTTCAATTAGCAATGGGATTTTCGAGTTTTCTTTACAAAGCGATTTCATTGTAAGCTTTCATATTTTATTAATATTTTGATTTAGAAGTATATTATAATTTCGTTTACATCCTCAGGGCTTTACACACGATTCTGCATAATTGATGGCAATTTTTGTCAAATGCCTGTGGTAATAATGTAAATTTGTTGTAAAACTAAAATCCTAAGATCATAATTTTAATTTATCAGAAATGATTTTCATTTTAAAATGAAGATACATTTGTATACAATTAAGTGGGCGGTAAAGAAAGTGAAAGACAACAACGATGTATAACAATATTTAACTAGGTATGGAAACATTTAAGTGATACAATGAAAGGTACTAGTTGTAAATCAGATTGCAACTGGTGTTACCAACCAAAACTAACCAAACCTTACTAAGAGTTAGACATTGTCAGAAAAGTACTATCATGAAATTTATATAAAAAACAGAAAAAAATATTTCTGTAATTATTAGTAATAAATCGATTAAATTAAATAACTCATAAAAAACTTTTTTTAAAAAGTGCACAAAGCTGGTCTTTTTGGAACTAGTTCACTCTAGGACCAGAAATATTAGTTGACAAGTAGTTATTGTCTAACTAGTTTCTTATTTCATTCAAGTGTGAAGTTAGTATAGTTTTTAGTGGGTACAAAACTGACCTATTTCGACCTAGTTCATTTCCAGACTAGAAATTATAGATCCACACTAGTAATTTCCGTACTAGTTTGGTATTTCATTGCATATACCGCAATTATATACAGTTATATTTACACAATTTTATAGTTTTATAATATTGTCAACTCGATAAGTCTTTAACAAAAGTAAACATTTCCTAATCACCTTAAGTGTTGGGGTCAATAATGTTGTCTATTTAGTGGCATGCACCAGTACTTTTCACATACTCCGTTATTAATATTCTATCACAATTAAATTCCTAAGAAACACATACGAAATTCGAATACTTAAGTATTTATGAAGCAGTACAGCGGAAATTGCACACAATCCAAGAGTATTATTATTATTATTATTGTAATTATTCCGTTTGAATTGGCTTTGTCAATACAATTATAGCCCAACCAAGAGTATCACGAAAATGATTTTATATAAGTACTGTTATGAATATATATGTATAGTGAAATTATATAACTGAAATAAGGTAAACATATTAAAGGAGTTTCATTTCAATTCGACCAAAGTAATTTAGCTAGTTGATCAATGAAAGACCTTTTTCACGAATGAAACCAATATATATTTTTTTTCAGAGATCCTTTTAATAAAATAATGAATGACATTTACTATAATTTAGAAGATTCTCACTTTCAAACAGTTTCCTAACTTCAATACAGACTTTAAGGGAATCACTGTCAGTTTAGGTAAGTAGGTAGGTTATAAGGCTGTTTCCCATAGGAAACGCTCGTAGACTATTAAAGACAGTCCTTTGTGAAGCACGGTTCCCTCCTAGATTAGCTATTACGAATCGACAAAGCGCCCTGGAGTGGCTGCAGCAGAGATCTGCAGAGATTTTTCACTTCTATATCCACTATTTTACGAGCTTGTTCGAAAAAGTGAGGTCCAAGAAAGCCTTTTGACGTCACAAAGGCGGGACATTCCAGAAGAAAGTGATGAGATGATTCTATCTCGTCCTTCTCCATCCAGCTTGTACAGCTAGCATCCGCTTTTAACCTTACACCGTGGATCCCGATGGGTCAATGGCCAATAAGTACCTCTACGACTAAGGAGAGGTAAACTTTACTGAGTGCGAAGAGCTCGGTCTGTCAGTTTACTCCAGTGGAATATTCAGCTAGGACTAGCTAATCCTATTAGATAGTTAGCACTTGAGTACTCAATAGTTGAGGCAGTATAAATAATCAGAGTTTAGAAAGCCAATGTTAATCAAGACTTTGAATGATAAGTTTTTGAGAACTCTAAAAACGAAGTAATGATTGAAAAGCAATTTCGATAGGATTAAGATCAAATACGGTCACGAAATTAAACAAATGGATTTGATTAAGTTTTTCCAAAAGTTTAAAATCTGATGTGAATAAAATCATGTTATTTTTCTCTACTTTCCCCATTTAAATACATAGTAAGTCTTAGCAATCAGTTAAAAACTTGGAAAAATTTCTATCATTACACATACATATCTCACACGCCAAACAAAGCGACAACAGTTCGATGGCAATTCATCAGCGCTACCAAATTGCTGTAACTCCTTCTTATCCCAACAACGCATTCAGTTTTGTTGTACATCTGTGATGCGCGTTGCAAGGGATTTTGTTAAATTACTCGCAATTTTCACAAATTGCATGCAACACAACGCAAGTGCGGCATGCCGCACAGTTACAGTTGGAATCCGTATATAAGCACTAGCGCAAGTAAAAAGTATCTACAGCATTAAACAAGGATATTCGCGAATATGTATCACATGAGCAACAATATTGATGATTCGGAGTGGTTTTTTTATACCCGAGGGCACACTATGGTGCAGAAACAGACTTCAGATTTATAAACCTAACAAGGAATGTATTTGTGAAAGAATCAATGAGAATTACAGTCTAGTAAAATTTAACTCCAGTTAAAATCTTAGGAGTATGAGTATGAGTTAAAGGATATACTCGAATAGGGGAACTTTCATAGTCCAAACTATGAATGTCGGAATGTGCTTGAATAATAGTATATATATTAAATCACATATCGGATCCCACTTATATAAACTTAAAGAGAGAAGTGTTCGACCTGAACTATGGAATACCCTACACCACAACTCCAACTAAAAATTTCAACGGTATATCCATTCCGCACCTCATTACTGTTATACGAGTGAAAGGAAAAAGTAATGCACTTTTTCACCGAAAGTTGCTCCCTTTGCTTGACACTTCTATTGTATTTCAATTGAAATAGCTCTTATTTTTATTTACAACTCCCACATATAGATATATATAGACACATTTTTCTGCCAAAGTTCTCTCAATTTAGTGTATCCGCTCGACAGACAGCCGCTTTGCTTTTGTGGATTCGATATTCGAAGTTGATAAAGTTTTCGCTTTTGTTTTGCTTTATTTTATTTCATTTTATATAGTTTTATTTTTCTCTTTTTTTGTTGCTATTGTTGTTTAAAATTGACGCTCGCTCTCATTGACTTACGCAAAAAATGCAATAACAATGACAATATCAACATAAAACAATTTCAACCCAAATTGCATTCGCTATTCACACTGCGACAAATGCCCAAGTATCCAAACAACAACAATAACAACAACAACAGCCACAAGTTGCAATTTCCATTTTGATTAGTGTCAAAGAAATAAGTTATTTTTGGCAAAAAAGAAAACAAAAACAATGCGGAAAGGTTTGGCGAAAAGTTTAAATCGCACTGGAGAAAGGAAGTGATGGCGCATGAAGATAATATTGCAGTGCACGGAGTTTACAGATTTTGCAAGTGCGTTTTTTGATTAAGGGGTTAGGGTAGTCACAGACACGAAAAAATGAGAATTTTCAGTATTTTTTTGCTATTGAACCATGTTATTTTACAAAAAAAAATTATAATTTTCAAAGTTATAGCTGTCTGTGTTGATCTAGTTTCAAAAAAGGTTCTTGCGTTGACAATCATAAGTCCTTGGAGATTCATCTAAAATTAGTTTTATAAATAGATAATCCTGGGCCTGAACCAAACTTTTTTTTTCAAAAATTAACAAAATGGTGGCCTCAGGAAATTTTTTTCTAGATTTTCGGGAAAAAATCAACTGTTAATTGGTCTTAAAAAATCGAAATTATTGAAAAGAAAATCTTTGGTGTAGGCCTGAGTTTATTATGCATTCTAAAAGCTGTTGAAATTTCATTAAAATTTATCGAGCAGCTTTCGAGTTACAGTTGTCACAACTTCCAAAAACATAGTTTTGAGAAAAAAACATTTAAAGTTTCACACTAGCATGTGCCCGAGCGCTCGTTGTTATTTGAGAATTTCAGAGAATATTTTTAAGATATTACACTTAACGAAAATGCAAAAAAAAATTATTTTTTAAAAATCCTGACTACTCCTAACCCTCGATTTAACTTAGTGATCTCGCAGTGAACAGCAAAGATCTGATTATCGAATTTTCGTCGATCTCACTATTCATATTGATCCTCATTACCAGGAGATATCACAAAATGGATAATGGAATAAGGATATCTATCTGCCTTTCCGTCGGTCCGTCCGATAATTACACACCAGGCGTGGCCTCGCCCATTTACAGTATACTCTCGAAAAGTAAATTCTCAGAAAGTAAATAATCGCGGAAAGGTTAATCACCTTTAAGATTACACATGCACCTCGAAAAAATAAATTTTTTAATTTTTTAATTTACTTTTCAGAGAGTGTGATAAAAAATTCGAAAAGAAGCAAGCATCGTTTTTTACGATGTTGCAAAAACACTTACTCTCTTGTTTATCGCGTCTTTTTAGTAAATAAACTCTCCTACTTTATCCACTGGTTTAAAAATGAAAACGATGCAAATCAGGTGTCAGACTTTTTGAATTGTCGTACAAAAATGGTCAGAAAATATATTGCAAAAGAAAAAAAACAAAAGAATATTCAAGATTTTTTCTCTTCATAGTAAATGCCATGTAAATCCATAAGTTTAATTGAAGCAATTAAATGAATGAATTTTTTAAGTTTAAAAATGCATTTAATATTATAAAAACAGATAATTTATGTATATATTTGGAAAAGTAAATTATTCGAAAAAGTAAATTACCCAAAATACCAATCGATTTACTTTTCGAGAGTATACTGTAATAGTAGTATAGTATAGATACATTAGATACCAATGAAGATAGGGAATAAAACATTTAAAACATTGCACAAATGCCTTATTTGAGGCATCAAAATTGTCGAAATCGGACTATAACTTTTCAAGGCCCCGGATATCAAACATGAAGAACTCAGTGAACAGTGAATATTTTTCTTCTAATAATATGTCTCTGTACAAAAATGGTAAAAATCGGGTCATAACTTCCCCTAGATCTCCTATACCTAATAATAGGATTTTCAAAAATACGCTTATTATTCCGCATATATCGGTTATTATGTGAGATATCTTACCAAAATTAAGTGAGCGTATAGTCCTGGATATAGTATACCTTAGTGGTGATAATGAGTGAAATCGGTTCAGGAATTACCTCAGTCCCCATACTATATATGATGATTTTCTTTTTTCTATTGGACTTTGTGTGTTGTCTTAATAAAATTACATCAATAAATTGCGAGAGTATAAAATGTTAGGTTGCACCCGAACTTAGCCCTCCCTTAATTGTTTTATCATACTCGCACCATAATACCATGTGATTGTCATATCTTAACATACTTTTAGTGCTTATTTTCAGTAAAGTTCACATACATAACCTCAAATAGAAGAATTTTTTAACATTTAAGCTATTCTTTCGCTTCTTCTTGGGCAAAAGCTATTTAGGGGTAACTGTGATTACTATATAAGTAAGAGAATAAATGAAATTAAATTAAAAACACGTGTCTCTACACATCGAACAAAGTGATGCCATATTTTTTGTCTAATATTTCCTGCACAAGAATTATATCTATCATTTCCGATCCCTTTCCTAAGGAAGCATATTATCTTTCAACCAATGTTAATGGATGGTAATTATGAGTGCAATGTAAACACAATAAACGACGGGAAATGGCCAACACGAGTGCCAAGGTGCTGGAATAATTAAGAAAATGAAGACGTGAGTTATATTTATTTGAAACAAGTAAGGAAGGGCTAAGTTCGGGTGTAACCGAACATTTTATACTCTCGCAATTTATTGATGTAATTTTATAAAGATAACAGAAGTCGACCCATATATGTGGTATAAAGTTCAATAGAATAACGAAAATCTTCATAAATAGTATATGGGGACTGAGGTAATTCCTAAACCGATTTCACTCGTTTTCACCACCAAGATACAATGTATCGAAGACTATACGCTCACTTAATTTAATATTACTTATAATTAGGTATATGGGATCTGGGGGAAGTTATGACCGATTTTTACCATTTCAGGTACAGAGAGAAACTGTTATAAGAAAAAAATTCAGAGGGAATGAATTACATTAAAATATCTGAGGGATTTACCTATATTTTCGGTGAAAAATTAACCTTAGGCACTGAGTTCTTCATGTTCGATATCAGGGGCCTTGAAAAGTCATGGTCCGATTTTGACAATTTTTCCACAAGTGATGTCACAGCCCAAATACAGTATTTGTGTAAAGTTTTATTCCGCTAGCTTCATTGGTTCCTTATGATTACATTATAAAGTGAACGAATCAGATGGAATTCAAAATTGAGGTATATGGGAAGTAGACGTAGTTGTGAACCGATTTTGCCCATATTCCACCCGTGTCATCAGGGTGTCAAGAAAGTGTTATATACCGAATTTCATTGAAATCGGTCGAATAGTTCTTGAGATATGGTTTTTGACCCATAAGTGGGCGACGCCACGCCCATTTTCCATTTTGTAAAAAAATCTCAGTGCAGCTTCCTTCTGCCATTTCTTATGTAAAATTTGGTGTTTCTGACGTTTTTCGTTAGGGAGTTAACCCACTTTTAGTAATTTTCAACCTAACCTTTGTATGGGAGGTGGGCGTGGTTATTATCCGATTTCTTTCATTTTTGGACTGTATACGGAAATGGCTAAAAGAAACGACTGCAGAAGGTTTGGCTTATATAGCTTTATTGGTTTGCGAGTTATATACAAAAAACCTATTTGGGGGCGGGGTCACGCCCACTTTTCCAAAAAAATTACATCCAAATGTGCCCCTCCCTAATGGGATTCTATGTTCCAAATTTCATTTTCATAACTTTATTTATGGCTTAATTATGACACTGTATAGGTTTTCGGTTTCCTCCATTTTGTGGGCGTGGCAGTGGACCGATTTTGCCCATTTTCGAAAGCAACCTCCTCAGGGCGCCAAGGAACATGTGTTCCAAGTTTCATTCAAGGATTTTAAATCTACTCGTCATCCTGATCATTTATGTATATATAACCCCATATCTAACTCTTATATTTCTTGGTGACACAAACAACCGTTATGTGAACAAAACTATTATACTCTGTGCAACAGGTTGCGAGAGTATAAAAAAAAATGGCCAGATTAATTAGAGAAAACTGACAATAAACAATAAGTCAAAGCCACGGCAATTTACTGCTTTACTCAAAACGAAGCAACCACAACGAAATTTCCGTTGCACACACTCAAGGAGGAAGCGCTGGAAATTATACAACCATAAATAAACAAAAAGAAAAACTAATCACACTAATCGCAAACGAAGTAAAATTAATAAAAATGTCTCTCACACAATAAAGCAATAACAAAACGACAAACAATAAGAACAACAACAACAATAGCGACAGTCACAATTACAGAAGGAAAGAGGCAAACAAGCAAATAAATGGCTGTGTAAATGCGTGGAGTGAGTTGAAAGTGAAACCAGCTGACTGGGCGGAATGGGCGGCAAATAAATAAAATTAGCATCAAACAAATAGTAAAAACAACTGGCGAACAAATACAAAAACAAATACAAATACACAATGGTGTGCGTACGCAGTAGAATGCAAAAGTAAAGTAAGAAACAAACTAAGGATGTAGTAATAATAATAAAGGTCGCTCGGTCTGGCCGCAAACGAAGCGAGAAAATCTATTGCATAAAAAAAACCAAGAACAACAAATTCACCACAAGGAGCCGCCTAGTGACGGCGCTACACATTCAGGAAGTGCCTATGCCCATTCACGGTACATACGCAATAAAAATAATAATAATAAAAATAACGGTACGCCGACCGGAAATATAATAAGCGAAAAACAAACTAAATGAGCTACTTGAAAAATGTGCTTGCAACCCGGGGACTGGCGATTGTGCTGGCTAAAGAGTATGAAAACTAACTGTTTACACGCTTACAAATCTTTATATTAAGGCAGTTGTGGAAACTTGAGCTATAAGAGGAAGTGCAAAGTTAAAACTGTTTGATGGGCAAGAAATATGAAACAAACTAACAAGTATTGCAAAAGGAGTCCATAGAAGTTCTTGGCATTTTTTATACAGATATATAGATAGATTATATTTCCACTAAAACCACTTAGGTCCAAGTTATAGAACAGAAGAAAAACAAAACCTTATTTTCAGAGAGGTAGTGACGCGTTTCTGTTGGTTCATGCCTCCTCTTGCTACTCTTACTCTTTTTAAGATCTTCCTAAGAACCTTTAGCTACTAACATCTCATATTTGAATACACACATCGTACTTCGACTATTGGTGAATCGACCTTGCGTCGATTCCGTTATCGATCCATACTATTACTAGGTTATGTTAGGTACGCTATTCCTTTAAAAAGCAAACACACGAACAGTCCTTTGTACCATAAAATGCAACCCCTAAACTTAAATTTATGAATCGACAAAGCGCCTAGAACCTACCACAATTCTACAGAGGTTTTCTACTTCTATGTACGCAAATTCGCTCACCCAAAAAGTGAGAACCAATGAACTTTTGCCTAGATCTCGCAAAGGCAAGAGGCATTCCAAAAGCAAACGTTTCGAATATTATACCTCATCCTCTTCCAAGCAGCTTCTGCAGCTAGCATCCTGTAAAATTTTTAGTTTGACCGCATGAATCCCGATGGGACAATGGCTCCTATGCCTTGGGATTGATTTGGCCTTGCTGAGGGCGAAGAGCATCCTTGACCTCTAAATTTACGCACAAAAATCTTTAACTTTTTTTTAAATGTTTACTGACTTTACTCACATTTAGACTGGAGTAGTGACTACCACAAAACTCTAATCCAGGCCTAGATTAAAGCACCTCGGAAAGCGAAGTGACTGGAATCGACATTAGCCGACTTAAGAACTTTATTATTGAGACCAAGCGATTCGTCGCAACATAAAGATCTTAGTGATCTGTTAGGAGTTTTTTCCGGGTGTCACAATGGACAGTCGAATCTGTCTCAGTGAGATTCTCTGCATTTGCGGAGATCTACCCCTTAACCTAACCTAACCTAGTAGCATGGAGTTCTTTATAACCAAGAGTTCTACAAGTTGATAGTAAACAAATTTATTTTGGAATAGTAATAAATACGTGGAAAGATCTTCGAGAAAAATAAAGACTTTTTGAGAAAGACTTAGATTTGAATACAGTTAGATACCAAAAAACACATCCCGTCAAAGGCGCCAACAAAAATTCTAATATACACGAGACCGTTTTCAAATGGAATAGGTAAGAAATCAAATATTTTATAAGTTCCACTACAAATGGAATGCCATTTCATTGGAACAAAACTATTATTTGATACAGAAAATACTAGTCAGATTTCAAGAAAATATACTCCCAGCGCTCTGCTAACAGAAACAGTCTTTTTCTGTAATGGAGAACACAGTGGACGATCGTATATTCATACATCTATCAGTTTATGTCTTAATTTATATGAATTTATTTTGCTTTAGTTAAATATAATCGGCATATCACGCATTGGAGCTCAAAGCTTGGGAGATTTTACAAATTTCAAGGAAACTAACATATTCATAAAGCGTCTTGAGTCTAAAAAAATATGCATAAATAACTTTCTCATCAAATACTAATTTAGCGCAATAACTGAAATTTTACTATGCTTTTAACCAGCGGATTAGGCTACCCATACCAATCGCTTACTGCCACTTACGCCTTGCTACTTAACTTCGTACTTCCTGCTTTCGGATTTGTGGGCATTTTTGTGGCAAGCAACCAATCTGTAGAATTTAAACGCTTTGAATTTCTAAGTAACCAACGTGGCGATGCGATGAAAAAAGGCCAAACGGCAGGGGCATGCAGGGCGAGTGCAAACTGTCAAATGTGCCAATATTTTCAGCTTAACTAGGCAGGCGAGGGGAACACAAAGCGTTAAAGTGTAAAATTGGGTAAATGCTTATTGACACAACTAATAGATTGGATGGTGAATAAAGGCACCCGAAGCATGGCGAAAACTAATAAGGAAATGACAAAGATATAATATATATAGATATGTAAATAAATACACAAACACATAAACAAACGAAAACCACTTGGAAGGCTTTGAATGAAATTTTCTTCGTGACCATTTGCATATAACAACAACCGACCACACAGTAGTCGAACGACGGCCAAAATGGCCAGAAGTGGAACTAAATGCGTCAGCTTCAAGCGTCCATTTATCGAATAATACAAATCGAACGCATTCAATCGACACAAAAGGTTGACTCTTTCAAGTGTGAAAGTCAAAAGGAGTCAAAAGCTTGAGTGCGTGCTCAAGTAGTGAATGGAAGTGGGTGGGAGAGAGAGAGTGAAAGACTGCGAGTAAAAAATATATTTGCATATTGGTCAAGCAAATTTTTGAAAATCTTTTGGATAATTTTAGGCGTCGCCGCAGACACACGCTGTGATACGAAAAGCATGATGGCTTAAGTGCTTTGCGACCGATATCCGTAAGCGACCCTTCGGAAGTGGGTTAAACAGTGTACCGGTTTGGCGTATATTTTTGTTTACGCTTTGCATTTGTATTTATACAACAGTTCTAGGCATTTATTTATATGGATTTTTATTCGTGTGGAGTTTTGGGCGCTCAAGCTTTGCGTGGCGTGCTTT
The DNA here is from genome assembly GCA_031772095.1 of Zeugodacus tau. NCBI lineage: Eukaryota > Metazoa > Arthropoda > Insecta > Diptera > Tephritidae > Zeugodacus > Zeugodacus tau. The sequence continues at coordinate 39,074,980 of CM062650.1, read as the reverse complement.
TAGGCACTCAGTGCCAAACTCCCTCGCTCCACCTTATTTATGCTTCTCCCCTGCTTGTATTTATTTATTTCCAACTTTGCTTTTCACTATTTTACTGTTGTCAAAGAATCGATTTGTGACAAGTCAGCTGCCAATTTGTGACTAATTTATGCTGAAGTAATTACCCATAAATAAGTGGCACATTATTGTGGGCGTTAGTGTGGAAAAATAACATATATACACAAGTGGCGTGATATGTTGGCAAAACAAACCATAACGGTTGTTAATTTATGAGTCGAGATGTGTGTGTTTAATTAAAATGTACTGAGTGTGTGTTGTGCGTAGCTAGTGTTCTACTGAATACCAGAGCTGTTGGTTCAAAGCTTACAATTTAGAGTTCATATACGACAAAAAATGCTTTGTCTCAGAAAGAGAGGAGGGTTAGAGACGAAAAGAAACCATATTTCAGGAAAATAATTCGACAAATTTCATGAAAATCTTTACCTAGTAGTACTCCCTAAGGGTTAAAAGTACTTCCGCTTCCTGAAATTCTAAGCTGAAGTAACTTGAGAAGTCACAGAAGAGTCTCGGTAAATTTTACTCGAATAAATTTATAAAAAAATAATATATATATTTGAAAATCGCGACAACATTTTTTCATTCACGTCATTGAAGGGTTAAAATCTTTCACCAAAAGTCAATATCATGAAAAGAGTTGTAGGTTGTCTTGTGATAGTTGTTTTTTAGACAACTTGACAAAAATCAATTTGACTAGTGTTTTAAGGGGTTACATGGGTTTTGTTTGGAAAAAAAGGCCTATTTTCAATAACATTTTTCTATGTAAAAAATTATTTATTTAATTCAACCTTTTTTCTGTCTTATTGATACATATTTAAAGAATAATTTCTGAAATTTTCAAAAAAAAAAATTAAAATCCTCCATTGTGACGTCATTTCCGGTGACCCCTCGGAAAAAAGGTGCGTCCGCGTTGTCAGCATAACTCCTGACAGGATCATCCAAAATGAAAAAAAAAAAACAAAAATAAGTGTTTTAGGTAAGGCCATAAACTCGTGCTTGAATGAGGGAAAGACAAAAAAAGTAAAAATTGGAATTTCGGCAAAAATTTCAGTCAAATTTGCTTGACATTTTGTTTTTTTTTTTAATAGTTGTAATTGAAAATAGAAAAAATCCATCGAGTAAATTGTATCTCGAACACCTGTGCAAAATTTCATCAAGATCGGTAGAGTAGTTTTCGAGAACATTAGACAAGCGACTTAGAAAGCACGGTTCCGAGAAAAACGCGTTTAAAGTTTTGAGTAACAATAATACCTGACTTGGAGCGGACACCTTTCAAAGACTGCATCTCCGAAACTATTATTCGGATCGACTTGAAATTTTAGGATAATATTCTTGAGATGTTGTAGATTTTTTGAACCCACGAAGCCCATGTAACCCCTTAAAGGAATATTATATTGAATTACACAATGGAACTTCCATACTTCGAGCTACTATAACTCGAACTTTTGTATTGGCAATAGCGTTTCGAAATCAAATTTCATAAAAATTTCCTTCCATAACTCAAACATCCTTAACTCGAAGTTATCCATAACTCAAACTCTTGAATTGGCAATAGAAGTGAAATTTCATACAAATTACCTTCCGTAACTCGTCTCTCTAACTCGAAGTTTTTTTGTGGATTATGGTGATTCGAGTTAGAAATGTTCCACTGTATATATAAAAGTAAGAAGATAAAAAATAAATAAAAGGTGGTGATCAGAGACAGATAATTCATATAAAATCAGACTTTTTATGAAAAAATAAATATTTTTCTTTCAAAAAGTATTTAAGAACACTAAAATCCCGAATTCAAACACAACAGAGTTATTCGGCCTTAACCCTTAAATCTAAAGAACACTAATTAAATATTAAAAAAAACTTGAAAAGGCTCAGAAAATTTCAAAATCTCAGAATAGTATTACTTGTATGAAAACCTTTCGATAAATGCGGCCCTAAACCCCTCAACATCCCATCAAAGCTTTACAAATTATATTTCCAAATGACCGCATGACCAACTCACACACTCCTACATACATCCTGACATCCCGGCGACAACATGACTTTTGCATCCTTAAGCATTCGCATTCACATGTTGTCCCAGCAATTTTATCCGAAATTATTGCGCAACCACTACATATGCAATACATACATTGCATACCAAATTACTTAAGTGGCTAAATGTTTCCTTACAAGCTATAAGCTAAGCTGGCCCCACTGGCTATGTCGTACATTGGCATGTGGGTGGATGCTCTACTTGACGCTGGCTGGCACTATGAATTAGTCGCACAAATACGCCAATTGAATAATTAAATACGCATATGCCAATTTGCCGTTGCTACGCCATATGAGAATTAGGTGGCACAGGAAGAAAATCAACGACACAATTAGGGGGCGAGTGATGAAGCATAAGTGCTGGCACATACCCTATACGAGTGTCGATAAATATTCTACATACTCATACACATACATATGTATGTGCTATGTAATGGCGCTTGAGGGCCTGCTGTGTCCACTAAATCCACTAATGTCTAATTAGCCATGTTTTCGTCGCCTGTCGCCATCACTGTCCATTTGCAAACAATTTGGGTGGTCATTAATAAAGTTGCTCGCTGGAGGTGGTTGTAATGTTCGGAGTAATAGCAAATTCAATTCAAATTATAGTGCAGTGAACTGACAAATTTGTTTAATTTGTTGTTGTCACTCTTTATTTACCGTTATTTTGCTTTAGTACCCTGATAAAAGTATTCCCAGTTCTCACGGGTATTGACCTGGTGCATATTGATTTTTTCTTTCACTATAAGAGAGATAATTTGTAATCATTACATATTGAAGTACTTTCAATATACTCGAAGCCATGAATATCTCCTGTCATTTCCAACAAAATTCCATGAAAACACTGATGAAACCCTTATTCTTGTCGCAATTATTATGCAGCGGCATCACTTCCGCTCAGCTGCCGAAAACTGCTGCACACAATTTGAGCGGATTATTGATACCAATTAAGTGCATTACAATTTAATTTAAATAATTACACGTACACGCACACACATACACCCAAAGCGAACTCAACAATTAGTAGTTCGCGCGTAATAGTGCCAAAGGAAGATTGCCGTTAGTTCGCGTTTTACTAATCGATCGAAGTGCAAATGAATGCAATCGGATTTGTATGCCAAAAGCAGCTTACGAAGCATAAGAAAAGGTGGAAAGCAAGAAAGATGAGCTATTGAAATCCTACGTGCTTATGTAATTAAGGATAGAAGAGATAGAATAGTTGAATGGCAAAGTGTAATTGACGTTTTCGACAAACTGTGCACATTTCACTTGCTTGCTCCGCGGCAAACGTAAACTGATTAACCGTTTTATATAGTTTAGTGATAGATAGTAACGGTAAAATCAGTAGTTTTCATTCAATTCATTTATTTTTTATTTCTAGCAAAAAAAAAATCAGATAAAAAGAGAGCTGTCTCTTCGTTAAAAAATATTTTTTCTTTTTTTTTCATTTTATTTTTGTTCCATTTTTTCACCATTTCCTATAGATAGAATATTAATTTAATTTTTAAATATTTGGAGATGGTTTGAGATTTTGTAGGAGTGCTGAAGTCATGAGACTTTAGAGAATTATGTTGCTAAAATATCTATATTTTTTGGTGTAAATCGAGTTAATTCCAGATGAATAAAAAGAACACACTATTGTTGTTCTGTAAGACGATTTAAAGATAATTGTATTTTCTTATCAGAAAGGTATATCTAAGGATTTTGGTTATTATATATTCTGGAATGTTACAGTTATCGCTTACGTAACTGCAAAGGGAATCTTACCTATTTGGATATATCTGATGATAGTACCCATGATTGATAACTCTTTAGCTTCTAAATTAAAGAGAGTATTGTTTATAAACTTTGCTAGAACCCTGTTTATCTTTTAAGGCTTTAATTTCGTTATTATTACACTAGACGGTAAAAACAACTTTTTTTGTTAGGTATTGAGCCAAGTTTTTGGAGTTATATGTCCATTTTTAGAACTGAATTACGAAATTCAAAATTTTTTACTTAGAATTTTGAAATCTAGCTTACTGGAAACATAGAAAGGAAACGCAGAAATTTTTATATGACAGCTACTCTTATTTCAGTGGTTTCAAACAATTTAAAAAATCGGTCAGGCTTATATGAGTTACAAAAATAACATTAATTTCGAAATTCGGAATCAAAAATTTTGATTTTGGAGGCTAAAATGATATTAAACGATATATGCGGAATAAAGCCCACCATATTTTTGACAAACCTATTATTAGATATATGGGAGCTACGGGATTTAACAATTTTTGGTACAGTGACACACTTTTAGAAGAAAAAAATTCCCTCTGAATTAAATTAAAATATCTGAAATATTTAGCGATATTTTCGGTAAAAAATCACCCATAGGCTCTGAGTTCTTCATATTCGATATCCGGGGCATTGAAATGTTATAGTACGATTTCGACAAATTTTCCACAAGTCGTGTCACACCTCAAATAAAGTAGTTTTGTAAAATTTTTTTCTGATATATGGTTCCTAATGTGAACCGATTTTACCAATTTACATTCGTGTCATCAGGGTGTCAAGAAAATATTGTATACCAAATTTAATTGATATCGGTCGAGTAGTTCCTGAAATATGGGTTTTTGACCCATAAGTGGGCGGCGCCACGCCCATTTTATATTTTTTGTTTAACTCTGAGTGCAGCTTCCTTGTGCCATTTCTTCTGTTATTTAGCGTTTCTGATGTTTTTCGTTAATGAGTTAACGCACTTTTAATAATTATCAAAATAACCTTTGTTTAGGTGTGTGTGGTTATTAAACGATTTAAATTTTGTTATGGTGTGTAATGGGGTACGTAGGGGGAAGTGACTGCAGAGTTTGGTTTATATAGCTTTATTGGTTGGCGAGAAATATACAAAAAACCTCCCAAATAGGACCACGCCCATTTTTCAAAAAAAAAATTACATCCAAATATGCCCCTTTCTAGTGCGATCCTTTGTACCAAATTTTACTTTTTTAAATTTATTTATGGATTAGTCATGATAGTTTATACGTTTTCACCATTTTGGAGGCGTGACAATGGTTCGATTTCACCCATTTTCAATAGCAACCCTACCACAGTTCCTAGGAACAATGTGTACCAAGTCATCGTCAAGATATCTTAATTTTTACTCAAGTTACGCTTATCCCCATATCTAACTCTTTTGTTTCTGGGTGACACAACAACCGTTATGTGAACAAAACAATAATACTCTCTTAGCAACTTTATTGCGAGAGTATAAAAATTTACAGCACATTTTTGTAATATCTTTAGGGTGCTCTCAAAGTTTCCTGATTAGTAGATTATGATTAATTGAGCTCCGAATAATAAATATAAAATACTAATTTCATAAGCAATAAATTAATGTGACTTTACTATATTTCACATAATTTGCTAAAAAATTAGCATTCTTGTATCGATTTAATGATTCGAGCCAAATTTAGTTTGGATATACCTACTTTTCATAAAATAGCCGGAATAATATAGTTGTCCAATCTATGAGCACGGAACGAATTCAGAAATGTTTCGACTAGAAGCGAACTCAATAATCATACAGTTGTGAATATTTGATTTTAAGACATTCAAGGGTAGTTGGATGGAAGAACTGCCATCCTGATACTTTTAAGGGCATCGGAGTAGCGGCCGCCATCCCCAGCTTGAGCACCCCTCGATCCAGTGGGAGGAAGTTTTGAGTGCGCTTTGTACCTCTTGTTGTCCGGCTCATTTGGCGTAATGTGCCCGCTTCTCCGCTTTTCAGCGGACGCGGGAACCTGATGGGTGGTAGGCCTATCGGTGTGGGACTTCCCACTGTCCGAGACATCGCCTCTGTCTCGCTCCAGAGTGAGAGCCCTGGCTTCACTGGGCGATTTGCCTTTGCTAAGGTACCTAAGGTACCACTTTATGCTAGCCCCACTCATTGGAATTGTAAAAGGATAGATCTGCTAATGCAGAAAATTAACACTAGATTTAGAAATTATTTATAAAAAACTATAAATTTATATTCACTAATAATTAAAAATACCGTTTCTATTTTAAGAATTTTTTAGCATTAAATCTAGTGTTAAAAACTCATCAAAAAAGTTTCAGAAACACTTGAATACTCAATAACTTTACTTTTTAATATCTAAACCTTTAAATAACAACAACCAATCTAATTAACTACTTTACCTCATTTCTGTTTCAATAACCGTTCGAATTTTTCGTTTTCGATAAGCATATGCTATGCTCCTCAATAGCTCCTTCAACATTTTGAAGAATTTTGATTGCCATATCTTTTATCAGAATTTGTTTTTCTCTTCTTTTATGCGACGCATCAGCGCAATTTACATGCAAATCCACTACTCAACTACAACAAACACTATTACTGACTGTCTTTTGAAAGTATATTTTTCAGCGCAGCTGCCGCAATGTGGCCCTAGAGGCTGGCTGACACTACACATTTCGCCATTTCACCATTTCTGCGCTCTTAAACATAGTTTCTTTAGCCTTCCTACACATTTTTTGCCGACACAAATTTGTTTTTTTTTTCTTTGTCCCCACCACAGCTTAATATTACGATTATCGATTCATTTTTGCGATCTCTTTCCTGCGATTTCCTGTCTGTGCGCTGCCTCATTTCGCGCATATTTTTAATAAGATTATTTTCTTTTGTTATACAAAGTTTCAATTTCTTCTAGTCCTTGGCGACTATCATTTACCTCCTAACCGGTGGTAAATAAACAGAGCGACGCACAAATAAGTGAGACTTTAGGTGACAGAGAGAGTGAGAGAGAGAGAGCGAAAAATCGCAAACACGTAGCATACTTTCAGGCGGCTAGGCGCGTATGAAAATGGTTGAAATTTAATTAAACTGTTTACTTAGCAAGTGGCCATATTGGCTATATTTTTGCCGCAACTCTTCACAATTTTGCAATTTTCTTTTGCGAAGCTCCTACTGCGCCCTGCCTTGCCTTGTGTCTATGTATTTCGCTTTTACTGCTTGGTTTCTACTTTTACTTTTTTGGAGTTGTGCACACTTTGTTAGCGGTTGTTTATCTCATTAACGCCATCGCTTTTAACGAGTTGCTTTTATGCTTTAAGCGGTTTTTCTATTTTTTTCTATTCTTCATTTCTTCATTGTCTCTGTGTGTGTTCACTTCTCTGGTTCTATTTTCATTTCCTTTATTTCTTGAATTCCAATTTGCATTTGTCCAATTGTCGTCACCATTTAGAGGATTTTTTCTCTCTAGGCAGCGCTTATTTTCCTAAAAGTATGCTAAAAATATACTTTTGATTTTTCCTTTCGCGCTCAAAATAGTTGCTAACTATGCAACCCTGCTGACGGCATTCGACGGCGCGTGCAGTTTCATTGATAACATTTCCATCGTCATTACGTACATTACTGTGGAAACTTGTTGACTTTGCCGATTTTCGTGGCGTTCGATTTTAATGAGTCAGCGAAGATTTTCCGCTTTCGCTCACAGACAGACACTTCGTGTCTTAATTGGTAGAGCTTGAGGGATTACTGCATTTCTTTAAAGTTTTTTTTTATCTGCGGTAATGAGTGTTGGGTCAGTCAAGTACTAAAGGAAAGTAGTTTTTCTTATTTTCTTGATTTGATTGATTGAATGTCAACTTCATCACTTCGACTTTTGAAGTTAATATGATGTTCTTATAGATAATATTAAACTTAAAATATCATATATCTGGTCTTTACCTAAATTAAACATACCAAAAACTCTTTGATATTCTGTTGAGCTGTTTGTTACAAAGGAAGACTTTTTCTTTGAGAGACTCTAGAAAATACTACTACGGTTAGTTGAATGTCGCTGTCTTTTGGGGTTATGGATGTCGTTTTAACCATATTTTTATTTTTTCCTATGATTTTCCTATATCTTAAAGATTTTGGTACTGTCTTTAGGTTCGATTGTCGATTTTTTGACCATTTAAGGTCCTCGGTTGTAAGACTCTTAAAGTTTATTTTTGTGACTAGAATTTTGAACTTCCTTTTTAATAAGACATAGGAATTTTCTTCTAATAAAAATTCGATCAGCGGCGGTGAACATCATCCTTGACTTCATGACATGTCACCTATTCCAGACCTATGCTAGGTCATGATTTACAAGGCTTAGTCAATTACTGTAAGCTTGAAAACTTTACAAAATAACCTATTATATCAGGAATGCAAATGTGTAGAATTATATTTTTCTTTCAATTCCTCTAATATCCTCAAATTATCTAGCAGTTAAGCAGTGAACCATACATTTCTAACCCTTATTGTTCTTAGTCTTCAATCGACAGGTCTCCTCAACCATTCCTACATTTATTTGAGCTCTTTGTGAAACATTTCGTTAGTTGCCGAAATGTATACTAAAATTTTGGAGTCCTTTTAAGGACTTAACCCTAAGGTCAAGTTGTTACTATATAGTCTGATCTGAAAGCTTCACACTATCAAATCGGTATCAAAATCGTTGAGGACCATTACAATAAATGCAATACTTTATATTGAAAATACGTCGGAAAATATACGCATATTTTCAACCAAAGAACGATCTTCTATTTTTTGGTCAATAAGATTTTCGGTCCATGTGGCTACATACGTATATCTGGATGCCTTTAAGGTGGAAAATTAAATATTTAGATGAACAAAATCAATACGAGGGCTGCTATATATATTTCTGGCCTAGGCAACACTAAGTGACATTTCCATTGGAAAGTTTGACATTTTTTAGCATAACATCACTCAGAACGTTTTGTCATTTAATCGTGAATTGTTTTATTTACAGGGAATTAAAAAATTCATCTCGGCCAAAAAATGGAAGGCTTTGAGCGTATGCAAAAGTGTATAAATCTTGATGGAGAATATTTTGAAAAACAATAAAACCATTTTCGTTGATAAATATTCCAATTTTCATTATTAGGCCAGAAATATATATAGCAGCCCTCGTATAATTTTATTTAAGATATTGATATATAAGGTTTGCAATTTCATTATGGAAAGATATACGATCCAACAACGAGTCGAAATTATTAAAATTTAATACAGAAATACGGAGTCAGTGGCCTCAACTTTCAGAGCGCTATGTCCAATTTGTGGTCCTCATCAGCAATGAGGCTCATTTCTGGCTGAATAGTCGGCAGCAATCCACACGTACTCCATGAGTCACCACTGCATTCCGAAAAATTACTGCGGTTTATGGATCGGCGGTGTCATTGGGCCGTACTTCTTCCGTGATGATCAAAGTCGGCACGTTACTATCAATGGGAATCGCTACCGCTCAAAGATAACCGCATATTTTTGGCCCAAATTGGATATATATGGACATGGACAATATGTGGTTCCACAGGATGGTGCCACAAGCCACATAGCGAATGTCACAATTGATTTATTGAAAACCAAGTTTGGTGAACGTTTTATCTCACGAAATAGTCCAGTCAATTTGAGGCCTCGGTTGTGTGATTCGACACCAATAGACTATTTCCTGTGGGGCTACGTCAAGTCTATGGTCTATGCCAATAAGCCAGCGACGATTGATGAACTTCGTACGAATATACAGTATCGGCCGATTTATGTATGAAAACCGTCGAAAATTGAGTTCAGCGTCTGGACTTCTGCAAGAGTCCCCATGGCCCCCTTGCAAAATAAATCGAATTCCATACATAATGACATCAAATGTACTTTCACAGGAAAAATAATTTAATTTTTTTATTAAAAACCCTTTAGTTGTATTTGTGAAACATAGATTTTTCGAATCGGTAGAAATTAATGTTTCATGCTCTTTGAGAAATAAAGAGCAGGTCTGCAAATTGACTATAAATAAATGTGTAAATAAGAAGGGAGACTTTATGAAAGAGCTGAGATCGGATTTGACTGCGTGGACACCTTGCAAGTATTAACATTTTTCTCAACACTGTACTTTTATATACAGACTTATGATGGGGTTCCTAAAACACCACGGCAGTCCATCATATGAAGCAACATAATCAGAAATCCATATGCATGCATAACGCTTTTGAAATCCAAAACTCCAAAACGGAGCGCTTCTGTGTATCAACGAGAGATTTTTTGTTTAACAAACACGCTATTCAACTGCCATAAATCAAATACACCATATGTAGATTTGTATGTGAGAAAACCTTTCAACAAGCGCGGCATGTTGCCCTATGTTTTGATAAGGTCGAAAGCAGCAGCTGTTTGCCCAAGGGTCTCGAGATACATATATGCTTCCCTTACACACAAACACATGTACATTTCGAAGGTTCCTTTAACTCTCTGTACTCGCACGCAAAAGTTATTTCATTTAACGGAAAATCATTTTAACGCCTTGTAAATGCAGACACACGCACACATACAAATACACACGGAATATACGAGAGCCGAGCAGAGGTTATCCTTAAACACGGAGCATATTTGGTGGGCATCTCGCGGCGAGCACAGTAGCAACATCAGATGAACAACTTCCGTGGCGGTCTGTTAAAGCACCCCAAAAAGGCAGACGTACTGGGTGCATGGCCCGTCAATGGGTCAGCGCGCCTACACATATGCTTCGGCTTCAATGTACTGTGATTACTTGCAACTTGTACGAATTTCAATTTAATATGCTTTTTGTTGTTGCTGCTGCTGCTGCTCCCGCTGCAGGTACGTAGCGCCATGTGAATTAACTGGCTTTCAGCCACACAGTGGCCCACTGAAAAGTGTAAGCACAGCGGTTTTGCCGCTTCGCGTCACAATGGCGTGCTATTAGCGGCAACACCTGCTGCTTTTCTCAGCAAAACGGACAAAGTGCATGAATGGCCGAAACATTGGCTACCCGGCTGCCCGGCATCGCGCTACGGCTATGTATGGCTGGACAGCCGCTGAGTCGGCTACGATGTATGCGAGGGGGAATGTATGTAGCTGCTTTTTTTAGGTTAAAGAACATAAATGTTTGAAGCAACTGTATTCATGTTTAAACGTGCAACATTCCGTTTTTTTTTTGTATTTTAGTGGAAACATGTCTTAATTTTTTCTGTTTGGCTTGCCGCCAAAAAGTGCTCAAGCGTTCACGCCACATATACTAAATGTATATATGTATAAAGGCTGCCACATCTGGTCACTGGCTGCATTATCGCCAGGGGACGCAAGTTAAATTTCTAAAGCGCGTTTTACATAACCTTTTCGTTACTTTCTTTATAGCTAAGCGCGTATTTTAGGGTGCATTCGGGCAATGGTAGCATGCTTAATATAAGCCAATGTGTGTTAGTGCATATATGATTGTGTTTAAGATATCACTTTGTGATTGAAAAGATGGTCGAAAATACAAGTGAATGAAGCAAATCTATAATATCAAGATAAAATTTGTGTTGAATATTTCAGAAAAATTGCGGAAATTAATTTAAATTAAGAAAATATAAAATTAAGAAAATTTAAATTCTTAACAATTCTTAACGTGATAAGTTCAATCTAATTTTTGATAAAATATTTAATCTTTAATATTCTTCATAATACCAATATCATATATGTACATATGTTTACCTTGTATATCTTAAAAATATATGGTAAAAATTAAAATAAATTATTTTATCACCTTGAAAAGAAAATCATTAAAATTTACCCGTTCTAAAGGTAAATGCCTATTAATTATTATCTTATCTAATTTAATCCATAAGATTGAACATCAACTGCTTCAAACTAATTACTAGTCTAAATGAAACACGTCTACGGATCCCAACAATTAATAGTATTGTTACAATGAAACAAGTCCCCCACTGGACTGATTTCTAATTTGGCTAATGTGACTTACAGTGCCTAATTTGCTTATTCAACGAAATATGTGATAATCCTAAATGTAGGCAACATTTTTGTATTTATTTTATTATTTTCGTATTGTCTTCAGCGCTCTTACTCCAAAATACTGATAGTTAAAATTTATATGTATGAAACAGTTTATGAAAGACGTCTTATGACTTATTGAAAGGCGAATTAATTTAAATTAATTTAGAGGTATGGTTTCAGTTCCGAAGAGGTCATATTCGTGATAGTAATAATAAAATTATTAAAAAGCATGCACATAATTCTACAGACTAGGTAATTTCAAACTATTCTGTTAAGTTTTAATCTCTTTAAATTAGAAAAAAATACATATTTTCTATTTTAGAAAATAAAAGTGTTATTTTGCTACATCAAAGAAGTAAGAAAGAGCTAAGTTCGGATGTAACCGAACATTTTATACTCTGGCAATTTATTTATTAAATTTTAGTAATATTATATAACACACAATTTTACACACATATTCGGCATAAAGTCCATAAGAAAACAAAAATCAGTATATATAGTATATAGGGGCTGGGTAATTCATGGACCGATTTCAACTATTCTTGCCACCTAGCTACATTATGTATATCCATGATTATATGCGGACTAAATTTATTATTAATATATCTCACATATTAACCGATATATGCGAAATAAAGTCTACCGTATTTTTTGAAAAACATATAATTAGGTATATGGGAGCTAGGGTGAGTTATGACCCGATTTTACACATTCTTGGCACAGAGACATATTATTAGAAGAAAAATATTCCCTCTGAGTTTCAGCAAAATATCTGAGAGACTTACTTATATTTTCGTTAAAAAAATTATTAGAAGCACTGTGGTCCTCATGTTCGATACATGGGACGTTGAAAACTTATGGTCCGATTTTGACGACGATAAGAGCGATGTCACACTATAAAGTATTTGTGCAAAGTTCTGTTCCGATTCAGATTGACTTCAAAGTTCTACTATATGCAAAGTAGGCGTGGTTATGAATCGATTGCCCTATTCGCCATAACATATCATTGGGATGCTAGGAAATATTATGAACCGAATTACATTGAAATTGGTCGAGTAAGAGGTCGGGCCACGCCCAATTAAAATATTATATACCAATTTGAGTGCAGCACTTCTGTACCATCTTTACCATAATAATTAAGGTTACTGGTATTTTTCCTTATTGAATTAAAGCATTTTTAGTAGTTTTCAACATAACCTTTGTATGGGAGATGGGCGTGGATATAATCCGATTTCTTCCATTTTTAGACTGTATAAGAAAGTGCCTAAAAGAAACGAATCTAAGGAGTTCGGTTGAAATGGCTTTAGTATTTTGTGCAAAAAACTTAGTAGGGGGCGGGGCCATGCCCACTTTTCTTAAAAAAAAAAAAATTGGTAACTTTGTTGTGAGAGTATAAGAAAGTTAATTGTAGAGGGAACATTATTTTTTTTTTAATTTTGTAGCCATTCTTAACATTCATATCAGGTTTTAGTTGAGCAGAAGTTCGAAAAATTCCCTACAGTATATATGTAGTTTACACAATACCAAAGCTGAGTACCATCAGTTATTAATTTTCATTTCACCTCAATTCGTATACTATTTATTAATAAAGCTTCGATGCCATTCCACGTCACGCGATAATTAAATTTGTATTAAACTTTGATCGTTACCAAAACAAAACAAAATTGTTTGCCGCGCATATTAATTTTTATTATTTCTAACTCAAAGAAGACACTCGGTATAACACTTAAGTGGCAAGAACTAATTTTCACAAAATAAATTTACACCCATACGCTGCTTTATGCCCATATATATACATATGTGTATGTATGTATACACAGGCGTTTAAACACAGCAAAGTTTACCCATAATAAATACATGAGAATAAGTTGTCTTTGTACATTTTGCACTTGAAAATAAGAGCAAAGCCATTTATAAACATTCCGGCCATTTTAACGTTACTGCACAAATATGCAACTGTACAAGTGTCGGTGTGAGTTTATATTTGTTGTTGTGAGCGCAAGTGTATGCGCATATATAAAGACAATGTTAAATTAAATCTTAATTCCATAATCCACTCGAAAGTATCATATATGAACATATAAAAACAACAACAGTATTTTATAGTTGGCATACAGACATGATATGTGTATGAGGATATAAATTTTGTACATATCTACATATATATGTGTGTATATATGTATGCCAACTGACACTTAAGTGTAACTGTATGGTTTTATGAGAATTTGGCGCAATTTAAGTGTATCACATGCGAGTGTGCGTGTGTGTACTTGTTTGCTTTCTTGTGTCTATATGTGTGTGTGTTGCTAGCTGAGTTTTGTGGCACCACATTTTTGTGTTGCCACTTTAACACTCTCATCCAGCATATAAATTATGATACTTGTCGGTGGCAGCGGTTGAAATGCTTGCTTGGCTGCCAACACACGCACACAAACAAACATTTATATATACATATATTAGATTGTATAAGGAAGCAGTATGCTGGCTCTCTTTACTCACTTGGCTGCTTGTTGGTAGTTTTGTGCGGTTGGCGATACTGCTGTAGTAGCAAGTGGCAACGCTGGTAATGAAATCAACATTTCACTCAAGACGTGTGCGTGTGTGTGTGCAGCAGTTAAAACTACAAAGGCCTCGTGCTAGCACAAACTAGTATCTACCATTTCAATTTGGACAAAACACTCACACACTTGAGTTAAGTTAAGAAAATTGCAATGCAGCACTCAGCTATTCTAACTGTGGCACGAGTGCCATTCTAAGGCTGAGTTTTACTGCCAACTGCATATAGAACTATATGCGTAATTGATATGTGTACATATACACACATACATCTACTCATATAAGTGTTTTCTCCGCAACCAAAATTTCAGCAGCCCCACCAAGCCAGCGTGTATAATTTGTGGTCTGTGGTTGTGGCTCATATTTTCAACAATGAAAATCCTCAACAACAAACTGTAACATCGTAGGATTAGAGTCGAGTTGACAGATACTTATGCACGCATGCACACACACCACATATACACATCTATATGTATATATGTATGTTTGTGCCTTATTTTGTATGCTACTGTATGACTTTGTGCGTTACCAGGACATGCTTCAGTTCACACGTGCATTCTCACGTGCGTGTGCTACGTCAAAGCGAAGATAGCTTTTGTGTCAGCACACTGTATAATCGTCTTATGATGAAATTCAATTTGGTGTCTTAAATTAATTTATTACAATTTATTGCGTAAAATTATTTTATATAAGACTAAATAATTTAAATAAAATTTATAACAAAATATTGGTATTTGGTGCTGGTAAAGAGTCGGATCTAGGTACTCATCCAATGTAATGATAATTTTAATTCTAATATAATGGGAGAATTTGTATAATTTTGAAGAAGCAAAAATCCAATTTTTCGATTAATCTAAAGCGGAGTGTGCAAATAAGTCGAAGTATATACACCAGAGTGACACTTTCAAAAAATCGACTTTTATGTTTTGCTTATTCGATAGTTTATACTTTCAAAAATATCCTTTTATAGCGGATAGTTTTTGAATGGCAGCGTTCTAAAGACTGACAACTCACAGGTATACGCCACAATAGTCGAAACTTTGAACGCGTTTTTTTCGAAACGATATTTTTCAAAATTTGCTGACGTCATAACTAACGAGAAATTTACCGATCGACTTCAAATTGAAACTGAGTATCCCTGAATATGTATTTACAATATAATGACCTATGATCTTTTTGATTGGTTCAATTTGGTATTAAAAAAGACCATTTTAGGTAAAAAAAGACATTTTGTTAATTTTTGAAAGTCATTGTAAAGGAAATATCTTCAACTTTAATAACCTTTTTAATTTTTATACTCTCGCAACAAATGTTGCTAAAGAGAGTATCATAGTTTTGTTCACATAACGGTTGTTTGTAACACCCAAAACTAAACGAGTTAGATATAGGGTTATATATACCAAAGTGATCAGGGTGAAGAGTGGAGTTCAAATCCGAATGTCTGTCTGTCCGTCCGTCCGTCCGTCCGTCCGTCCGTCTGTGCAAGCTGTAACTTGAGTAAAAATTGAGATATCTTGATGAAACTTGGCACACTTATTTCTTGGCACCATAGGAAGGTTGCTTTCGAATGAGCAAAATCGGACGACTGCCACGCCCACAAAATGGCGAAAGCCGAAAACACATAAAGTGCCATAACTAAGCCATAAATAAAGCTATGGAAATAAAATTTGGTATGAAATATCGCACTATGAAGGGGCATAATTGGATGTAATTTTTTTGGGGAAGTGGGCGTGGACCCGCCCCCTACTAAGTTTTTTGTACATATCTCGCAAACCAATGGAGCTATATAAACCAAATTTTCTGCAGTCGTGTTTTTAGTCACTTCCTAGTACAGTCCAAAAATGAAAGAAATCGGATCATAACCACGCCCACCTCCCATACAAAAGTTAGGTTGAAATTTACTAAAAGTGGGTTAACTCACTAACGAAAAACGTCAGAAACACTAAATTTCACATAAGAAATGGCAGATCGAAACTGCATCCAGATTTTTTTACAAAATGGAAAATGGGCGTGGTGTCGCCCACTTATGGGTCAAAAACCATATCTCAGGAACTACTCGACCGATTTCAATGAAACTTGGTTTGTAATAGTTTCCTTACATCCCAATGATATGTTGTGAAAATAGGCCAAATCGCTTTACAACCACGTCTACTTCCTATATACCAGAACTTTGAAGACGATCTGAATTGTTTACTTTACAATATATAAAGTAAGTACTAGTGAAGATATCGGTGCAGCACTTTGCACAAATACTATGTTAATAGTATGGCAGCCCCATTCTAAAAATCGCCGAAATCGGACGATAGGTTTTTAAGGCCCCATATATCGAACACGAGGACCTCGGTGCTTCTAACCTAATATGACGGTTTCCAACTTTCAATGGACTTTATACAATATAGATGACGAATATGTGGGTCAAATTGTGTATTATATAATATAAATAAAGTTAAATATATAAATTGCAAGAGTATAAAGTGTTCGGTTACACCCGAACTTAGCCCTTCCTTACTTGTTTTGTTTCAGCTACTCATGCGGCCGAAATCATGTCAGCAGTTGTGTTTTTTTTGGCACCTCCGAAGACAGCACATAACTCCGTTATTTTTCAATATGTTTGTAAAAAAAAATTTTTAATATAGCGGAAAATATACGTTATTTTGTCCAAAAATCTTCAAAACGTTCAATCGAGTACTTTATTAAAAAAAATCACAAAATCGCCCAATTTTTTTTGAGTTACACTGGTATAGCCTCTTAAGGTTTAAGAACACATTAAAACTTGAAAAATGCTTAAATTTTATAATTAACAAGTAAGGAAGGGCTAAGTTCGGGTGTAACCGAACATTTTATACTCTCGCAATTTATTTATTTAACTTTATTTTTTATATTATATAATACACAATTTGACCCACATATTCGTCATATATATTGTAAAAAGTCCATTGAAAGTTGGAAACCATAATATTAGGTTAGAAGCACCGAGGTCCTCGTGTTCGATATATGGGGCCGATTTTTAGAATGGGGCTGCCACACTATTAACATAGTATTTGTGCAAAGTTCTGCACCGATATCTTCACTAGTACTTACTTTATATATTGTAAAGTAAACGATTCAGATCGTCTTCAAAGTTCTGGTATATAGGAAGTAGACGTGGTTGTGAAGCGATTTGGCCTATTTTCACAACATATCATTGGGATGTAAGGAAACTATTACAAACCAAGTTTCATTGAAATCGGTCGAGTAGTTCCTGAGATATGGTTTTTGACCCATAAGTGGGCGACGCCACGCCCATTTTCAATTTTGTAAAAAAATCTGAGTGCAGCTTCCATCTGCCATTTCTTATGTAAAATTTAGTGTTTCTGACGTTTTTCGTTAATGAGTTAACCCACTTTTAGTATTTTTCAACCTAACTTTTGTATGGGAGGTGGGCGTGATTATGATCCGATTTGTTTCATTTTTGGACTGCATTAGGAAGTGACTAAAAACACGACTGCAGAAAATTTGGTTTATATAGCTCCATTGGTTTGCGAGATATGTACAAAAAACTTAGTAGGGGGCGGGTCCACGCCCACTTCCCCAAAAAAATTACATCCAATTATGCCCCTTCATAGTGCGATATTTCATACCAAATTTTATTTCCATAGCTTTATTTATGGCTTAGTTATGGCACTTTATGTGTTTTCTGTTTTCGCCATTTTGTGGGCGTGGCAGTGGTTCGATTTTGCTCATTTTCGAAAGCAACCTTCCTATGGTGCCAAGAAATAAGTGTGCCAAGTTTCATCAAGATATCTCAATTTTTACTCAAGTTACAGCTTGCACAGACGGACGGACGGACGGACGGACGGACGGACAGACAGACATTCGGATTTGAACTCCACTCTTCACCCTGATCACTGTGGTATATATAACCCTATATCTAACTCGTTTAGTTTTGGGTGTTGCAAACAACCGTTATGTGAACAAAACTATAATACTCTCTTTAGCAACTTTGTTGTTGCGAGAGTATAAAAATCGTAACTGAGGTTAGAATATAATAATAACTATAATAAAATGGCAGTTTATAAATAAAAAAAATTAAATATCGTGTATGTAAATTAACCTAAAATGCCCAAAATCAATAGGAATTCTATTAAAAAGTGAATTTGAATAAAGTTTTGTTGCGAAAAATATACACTTATTTGGCAAAAAAAAAAAATTAAAATCTTTTCTGAAACAACCAAAGGCAACCAGAGTATGTCATTTTCACTTTTAAACCACTGCGCCATCAAAATTTGTCATTCTTCCAATACCACTGAGTACACAAAAAACATCACACACTCCTCGTACTACAAATATAAACTTAAATACTCGCTACTAACAGACAGTCACGGCACCCTAAAATCTCAGCGCTCGCTTGCTATGCCGACAGAATCGTTGAAAGCAAACTAATGTTTTGGCAGCGTATATCCGCCTGTATGCAAGTCAGTGTATGTGTGTGTGTGTCAGCTTGCGAGCGCACACTTTCAAAAAAATAGCAAAAACATTGCCGAAAGGTTATTAGGTCATAACATGCACTCGCGCACACACCACACAACATACGCCACACGAAGTGTTTTCAGTGTTTTCAACAGCAGCTGCACAACTACATTGGCCGACCCAACACGGCGGCGTATGAGTGATATTTCGTTGGTGCAGCAGCAATGCATAAACAAGTGCATCACGTATACGCCATGGTGCTTTGCTAGCTGCAGTTTGGTAACAAAGAAATTATTTTTTAGTATTTTATTGTTTTTTTTATTTCATTTTATTTTAGTGTGAAATTGAATAACAATACATGAATTTAAATCTAGTTGTTGGGAAATTAAGCTTTTATTCCATGCCGAGCAGCTGTGCTGTGCTGGTGTTGTGGCGCATAACATTTTGTGTACTAAATGCTTTTAAAGAAAAATAAATTGTCATCTTTTAGCAATTTTTCAGTTTTTGTTAATTTTATTTTGAAAATCTTTGTTTTTGTTGACTTGTTTTGCTGTGTTGTGGTGCGAGTGTTTGTGCTGGTGAAAGCATTAGTTCGTTTGAAACTAAACTTAAAAACATGGAAAGCCACTAAATAAAGCTTATCGTCATGTTTGTATGTATTTTTGAGATTTTTGCCAACTATATATATTTATGTATGTATGTATATTGCATTCACAATTGCTGCCATTATTTGTTTTCTCATTTAGAACTGTCGCTTTCACTTGTACACACATTTGCTAATATGTTATTTTGCTTAAAACTGCAACTACTTTGCGGTTAACTACCAAACTAATCCAGTTGCTTAGCCTTTAAGCTACTCTTTTTTCACTGCAAATGAATTCAAATGCATGCTTTCACTAAGTCACATACATACATATGTACATGCTAATCGTATACATATATATATAGAAACAAACATTTGCATACAAAAAAAATAGTTAGTTCATATGTGTACAAGCTCTCATTAAATTCACTACGCAGCCACAATCCTATATACTCTACATGTACCTCACAAATGAAAAAAAATTGTATGTGGAACAACACATACATATACATATACGTATACATATGTACGCATATAACTGTGTGCACTCTCCTTTTCTTAACCACACAGAGTTTTTAATGATTGCACTCAATGCAAGAAGGCAGCTAGTGTGCCTGTGTATGTGCGTTGTAAAGTACGTGCCACTGTGTTGACATCTCTTTGTGGTTTTGTGGCGGTGCACAACACATTGCATTTGTTGTTGTTCTTATGCAGTTGACAAGCATGTGAGCGTAGAAAAAACATGCTTTTGCAGTTTCTAATCCTAAAAGTTTTAAGGGGAAGGCTATGAAAATAAATGATAGTAAATTTCATGAATTTTTTACAAATAAAACTTTACAATAATTATTAAAATTCTACACAGATTAGGTGGCAGCACAATTTTTTAAGTTAATATTAAATTTTGTGGACTTTTTTCATTAATTTTTTTCACAATAAAGAAAAATTAAATGAAAAAAAAAATAGTTTTTTGTGATTATGGCAACCCGATACAAATTTTAATTATAATTATGGTTTTTAATTTTAATTTTAATTTTAATTTTAATTTTAATTTTAATTTTAATTTTAATTTTAATTTTAATTTTAATTTTAATTTTAATTTTAATTTTAATTTTAATTTTAATTTTAATTTTAATTTTAATTTTAATTTTAGTTTTAATTTTAATTTTAATTATAATTATATAATTATTTTATTTAATTTTAATTATAATTATAATTATAATTATAATTAGTACAGTAATTATAATTATAATTATAATTATAATTTTAATTTTAATTTTAATTTTAATTTCAATTTCAATTTCAATTTTAATTTTAATTTTAATTTTTAATTTTAATTTTAATTTTAATTTTAATTTTAATTTTAATTTTAATTTTAATTTTAATTTTAATTTTAATTTTAATTTTAATTTTAATTTTAATTTTAATTTTAATTTTAATTTTAATTTTAATTTTAATTTTAATTTTAATTTTAATTTTAATTTTAATTTTAATTTTAATTTTAATTTTAATTTTAATTTTAATTTTAATTAATAATTTTCATTTTCATTTTCATTTTCATTTTCATTTTCATTTTCATTTTAATTATAATTATAATTTTCATTTTCATTTTCATTTTAATTTTAATTGCATTTTATAATCCAAGTAACCAAGAACAGAAACTTCAATAAATTTTCAAATATTTCCCAACAAATTTGCGACAACATTGCCCCACATTAATATCGATTATTACAGTTAATCAATTATTAATTGGTACACATCACCTTGAGCATGCTTGTAAGAGTGGAGTGACATACAAACCATACCATTGAACTAATTGCAATAGTTGTAGTTGTACATATTAATTATGAAGGAAGCACTTGTACCATATACTAAAATGACACAAATTCACACAAATAAATATATGAATACATTATCAAATGTACATACATATGTTTAGCTCATTAGCCTGTTCTGGCTAAAGCTCTTGATAATAGCAAAATAGCAGCAGCAATTGATTGCCAGAATCTGGTGGTTACTTATACATAACAGTACGAGCAATAGATATTAAATTTATATATGAGCATCTGGTTAACTATAGTAGATTTGCATTTCAGTATTTTATGAGCTAAGTACAATGGTTAATACTTACAAGTACTACAGATAAAGATAAAATATCAAATTTGAAAGAACCCTTATAATTATAAAAATCGGATGAAGGCAATACCAAAAGTGGGAAATGGAAATGGCTTGATTTCCTAGAACAATAGTAGATTTATATATACAGTTGAACTTCCATAACTCGAAGTTCTCCATAACTCGAACCCTAAAATTTGCAATAGAAGTCAAATTTCATACAAATTACCTTCCATGACTCGAAGGAGTAAGAGCCGCACTTGTCGTTTATTGAAATTTAAGGAAATTTGAGGAATGACACAAGAACCCTTGTAGGGGTGTTAACGGGACACTGTCTGAATGGTAGACACGCCAGCAGACTGGGGTTACCTTATAACGATTACTGCAGAAGCTGCCAGGAAGAAGAGGAGGAAGAAACGATTACACACCTTCGATGTAAGGCTCTGTATAGGAAAATAATTGCAACTATTGGACGCGGTTTTCTCGAGAATGTGGGTGAAGTTGCTCATATCAAATTGTGTGAACTTTTTCACTTTATTAAGACAACAGGGTGGTTCAAAGATGACTCTATAGTGTGAGGGACCACAGTCCCAGTGGTGTCACAATGGGCCTCCAAAAGGCCTAGGTGCGTCGTTTTGACAACCACATAACCTAACCTAACCTATGACTCGAAGTCTCTCTAACACGAAGTTTTTTGTGGCTCATGGTGATTCGAATTAGGGTAGATCAACTGATCAACTGTATTTCAAATAAAGCAAAATCCTTGCAAAAATAGAGTAGAAATTGCTAAAATCTTTTCAGCGCCATCTAGTGAAGCTTTTAGACAGCTGTTGGTATCTTCAATTTGAAGACATATGCTAAGAAAACTGATATGTTTTAAGTTTTCCGAAATTATTGATTCTATTCAGAAAAAGAACGAAAATATTGAAAGTGGAATTTTCAATTTTTATTTTATAAAAAGGAAAGCTCGATTTTGAGCTTTCAAACTTTTTTATGGCAAATAGGCAATTTTTATGTTTATTTAATTTTAAACTTTACGCCAGATGGTGCTAAGGTATTGTGTTTGATATCTTTTTAAGTATTGCATCGAAAAATAATCGTTTTTCAATATTTTTAAGCAATGCAATCAATTGTTTTTAAATCATAAAGCATTCTTGATGCCTTTTTCAAATCAAAATCCTCACTGGAAGTTATTATTAGTAACGATCTTCGACTTTATAATTAATTATGAACTTCCATATTGCTTCACTGTGCAATTTTACGACCAAATAAATTCAATACCATAAACTTAAACAATTCATACTTTGTAATTGAGATCTTTACTTACTCCTCTCTATTGTAACTGTGAAATCCCTACGCTTAAATTCTCGAAATTAATGCACATATAAGTAACTACATTTACACTTATTAATGTATGAATGAGAACAAATGTGCTAATTTCATGGAGAAATTCATTGCAACGAATACAGCAGACAAAGGCATTGAAGTAGTCGGCTTGCAAATTGCACTCGTAAATAGAATATATCTGCATCTTGGGCAAATCAATGCTGATTATCCTCATGAATTAACCATAAAATTACCGATAATTATGTCAGTTTGAAATTGCCGAAAATCAACTCTATTGAGCATATGCTGTACGAAGTCTATACAATAATAAATTAATTGCAGCCATTTTAAATAGTTGTGATATTTTAGCAGGCAAACTGATTGGCTGTAAATTGCATGTCGCATTATGTTGAGGCAACTAAGTGTAAACTGTTCGTTGTGATTGTACTTAGAATGCAGAACGGTGAATTAAATATTCACTAAATTTACTTACAAATGAAGTAGGAGAGTATAATGTGAAATTACATAGATATGCTTGATAGAAATATTAGATTGTATTTGTGACATATTCTGTCGAAATTGTGATCTTAATGAATCAGGAATGAGCGAATATCATAATATACAAAAATACTTATATGAGAACGATATTAGCGCTATGATAATCGTTATTACTATCTGACGATAGTTCTATCGACTTTCTACTGAATTTGTTTTTTTTATTTTTTCTCTAAACTATTTTGCAAGACTTATATTTTTTTAGCAGCATTTTTCAAACAAATTAGTCATAAATTTTCGGAAAAAGAAAAGTGACAGTGTCTACATTTGCATATTAATTAAATAAGAGCAATAAACTATAAATTTATACAATATTCTAAACTTAAAAAAAAATTGTTGCAACTACAAAACCATAAATATAACAGCACCACATTCTAACATAAACAAACATAACTATGTTATATACAAACGTATACATTTCAAACTATAAATATGTGAGTGAATTAATGATTTTGTGATTAAATAAGTGTGCGCTGAAATTAAATAATTTATTTGACGGTGAAATGAACCTTGCAGCCGCAGGCCACAAACCACAACATAATGAGTAGACTACAGAATTGATGCGGTCCAAAGAGGATATGAGCATTTTACATAGATATACACTAAGTGTGTATGTTTGTCAACCACTGTATATGAGTTTAAACTTTTATTTATTGACTCACTTATATGAGAAAGTATATGTGCTCATAGTCATAGAAAAAAACATAATTCAAAATATGCAAATAATTAACCCTTCACATATCTAAATGTACAAACTAATAATTTTCAAGTGAAAATTTAAAATACTTGAAAATTTATTTGTGGAGAATACTTTTTAGTATATTTGCATGAAATTAGCTACTCATGTGGTAAATCTGGTTTTTCAATTATTCATATAAATATTTAAGCAACATTTTATTACTTACCCCTAAATGTAGGCAACAGTATCTGAAAGAGAGTAAAGAAAGTATTTAATTCAAACTAATTTCATAATTTAAATATACGGAAATACATATTTATACATATATCAATAATTTAACAAATCTTATACTAGATGGAAAAGCTACTATAAATTTAGATCCTTAACCCTTTCGACTATTCTGTAAAAACCCACATACGCAAAGCAGTTTAAAACTAAATGACTACAACTCGGTATTTCAAGCTAAGATTGTCGGACTAAGGGAAGGCGCTAAGTGGGTTTGCACTCTAACAAACAGGTCCATCAACTTTTTTGTGGATAGCCAAGCAGCAATTAAACGGGACTAGCGGGAGAAAACTCAGTTAAAACTATCTGGATACCCGGTCAGATACATAGGTATAGAGAAAATGAAGAGACGGCTGAGTTGGCCCGCTTAGCGGCAGCTGGGAACGAAGTTCCCTTAAGCTGACCTACACCTTTCAGTTCTCTCAAGCGCTGCCTAAAGCAATGGATGCTAGGGGAACATCTCAAGTCCTCGAACATTTTCAACACGAGTGGTACTACAAAACTACCTTGGGGTAATGTTCACACTGGAAAGACTAAAAACTTCCTATTTTCAGAAAAACAGAACTAATCTATATTACAGGGGTCATCACGGGACACCTACCTCTAAGAGGCCACCTGCAGAGACTTGATAAAGTAGAATCGGCAGAATGCAGGACGTGCGCGGTAGATAACGAGATACTAGAGCATTGTCATTGCGAATGCCCAGCCTTCTGTCGGTTAATAAGAGATGCAGCCCAATACTCAAATCTAAGAGAAATTGGACAGCTTGTTTTGAAAAAACTCAGAAGCTTCGTCAAATCGACCGAGTTGTTCAGGTGGTGCTTATCAGGGTACCCTCGGGGAGCACAATCGGCCTAATGATGGCCTAAGTGCGACCGCTTGGGGTCAGGCTCTCTTTGCCTCCCTTTTCAACCAACCAACCAACCAAACAACCCATTCGATGCCAAAAAAAATATATATATATTGCAAAAAGTTGCCGGTTCTGAAGAAAAATTACGAACGACACTATATTGCTTATGGATCTGTTTCTTCAACCAAATTAATTTTTTGAGTTACTGTTTTCACCTGACTAAATAGTAAAAAAAATATATCGATTTTGTTTTAGTTGGATTTCACTAGAGCAAATAATAATCCTTTTTTCTTTGGACAGAAGACCTGGTATTTCGCTCGAATAATTTTAATTACTTTATACCGAATTTTATCGATATTTTTTTACTATTTATCGAATTTCATTTTCGGTAATTTATCGATAAATTACATTTAACTGTATTTTATGATAAAAAAGTATTAATTTTATATTTCTCTTTTATCAATAATATGTTATCGATATTTTATGATTAATTAATTTCGATAAAAAAAAGTTATCATTATTAATATCCACTAAATCTTGATTTAGTTGGATTATACATGAGCAAATAATAATCCTTTTTTCTTTGAACAGAAGACCTGATATTAAGGAATAATTTTAACTACTTTATACCAAATTTTATCGATATTTTTCACTATTTATCGAATTTCATTTATCGATTATTTATCGACACATTCTTTTTAACTAAAATTTCTGATAAAAATTATTATTTTTATATTTATCTTTCATAAGTAATATGTTATCGATATTTTTTGAACGATTGATCTCGATAAAAAAAATTTATAATTATTAATATCGATTAATCGAAAGATCACATTAAAAAAAAATAATTTAATTCTAATTACAGAAATCCTTAAACCTCTCAGTTTTTTTTTTAGAAAAGGTCATCAATTTTCACACTCAGCTATTATATAAAGCGTTAACTTTATCATCTCCAAAGTAGAAATGAATATCAATTATTTGATTGTCTTTGATTTTTTGCACCGACACTGACATATTTTAAAAATAAAAATAAAACCTTGCACTTCTCAATAATAATTACTTTGAAATAAAATGTTTACTTAGCTTCCGCATTAGAAGTAATAAAGTAATACTACATTCATAAAACCATAAAAAAGCTATGTATGTTTATTATACACTAAAGCCGTTATTTTATGCGTAACAAACACCGAAAGCCTATTACTACAAAAACAAGATCATTGCCTACTACACATATGTTAGTAAGTAAATAAAACTGTCCAAGTGTTGTCAATTCTCTTAAGCACAAGTGGCCTCTAGTACCAACTACTAACCGAAGTGTCGTGTATGTAGTGCGTTTAATACTTGGTAGCATTAGTTTTTCATGTTTACGGCAACTTTATTACTCATACGTCATGTTGCCTAAGAGCTTTGTCGGCGCAGATATTTATGCGAACACGCGAATAAGCAGCAGCTTTCGTTTCAAATGCATTTATTGCTGCGTTTCGGCTATTTTTTCACAAAAGATTTTTTTGTCGTTGTTTTTGTGAAATTTTATAGTTACAGCTTTGCGTGTTGCTTTTGCAGCTTTTAAAAGCTGATTTTTGTGCTTGTCAGCTTAACGGCAATTACTTGGATGCCTTCTCTAAATACGAGCAATTAATTTTCTTTCGTTTTCGCTGTAAATGGTTTGTTGGCGTTTGATTGCAGTTTTTTTGCGCACACAATCGCATGAAATGCAGCGCTTTCTCTAAATATATTGCACTAAAATCGCTCTAATTGCACATCGAGTTTTATATGCTTGCCAATTGCCAATGTTGTTGTGTTGCGAGAAGTATTTACAAAATAAATACTAAATGCAGAGTAAAGCTGAACTCACAAACGAAAAGCAGATCTTCCGTTAAAACTGAAATTTTTTTCGGATTTAAACTGAAATACTGCTTTAAATTCTACCAGTCACCATTTGAGCTACCCTCCCCTTAGTCACATAATATTGTTTTGGTGCATTTAATTTTACCTTTAAATATATACTCTTTACTATCAATAAATTTCCACAATTTTGTGTGAAATGTCACGTACAGACATTCTACTCTACACGCACTTACAGCACCAACACTTATCAGGTGCGCATTATGAGCTTTTGAAGCATTCGCGTTGCCACCGCTCAGCGTCCACTTCAGGCATATCATGCTCTCATTGCGCTCATTTACACGCGCTCTCTTGTTAAATGACAATTCAAGCAGCATAGCTGACCAATTTCGCGACACTTGACATCACAATCTGTCTTTCGCATTTGTCGGCTGTCTCACTTTCCTGAAGCAGTTCAGCACTATAGTTGATAGAAGACATAATTTCAGGTATTGAAATCATTGCAATTTTGAGTAGGACTGTCAGAAATGATAGTGCATTTTTGAGATCTTGAGACAAAAGTAATTGAAGCAATCTAATTCTAAGGCGGGACTATCCAATCGCATTGGATCACTGAAAGAGGGAGAGAGATTCCTAGTCTCCTCAGGAGTCTATACCTAACCAAAACATTAATGGCTTCGAAAAAATGTTCTGAAGTTTGAGCGTCATCTAACCTTTTCTTAAGTATCTTAATCGTCCGATCAGTAGCCTAAGTATTAGAAAGAAGTTAATAAAATATACGCGGTAAGCCGCATCGATAGAAGAGTTTTCGGCCGAGAGATTTTTTTAATTAATATTTTGCCAATTTTGCCGATTGTTGATCCAATATATTTATGGTGCGATCCTGAATTTATCTTTATTGAACTATACCGGCCACTGGTTCCTAAAAACAAAAGGGTCGGAAAAGCATGCTACAAGTAATATCTTAATCTATTCTTGATCTACACTTTCCGATGGTATTATTTCCATATTTTTAAATTACTTGATATTGTAATAAGTGGACCACTGACAGCCTAGTAACTACTGTCATTTTGCACATTCACTTTATATAAATTGTTACAGATATCAAAGCTCAAAATGTATATTTCATTTGACACTATAATATCTGCGAATATATGAAAACCACATTTACGCCAAACTGCCACATTACCAGCTTCCTACTCAAACCCATGAGCTTGCACAAACAAATATTGCCGAAATGTGGCACACCAAAACTACCAAAGGAAAATCATTAATCTGTCCATAGCAACCACAAATATACAATGAATTTGGTAGAGACTGGTGTATTGATAAACATATATGTAAAGGGTTTTTCATTATAGCATTTTCATAATAGCATTTTTTTATAAAACAATGATATGCCATTACGTATGGAACTCAATTTATTTTGCATGGTCACCACGGACACGCTTGCAGAAATCCAGACAGATGGTGGCTCATGGTATAAGTGTGGATTGCTGCCTGACCCATAACGCATATTTAGCTTGTATTGACAAAGTTATTCAGCCGGAAATGAGCCTCAAGACTGAATATGTTTATTCGATGAAAATCCCGATCATACGACGATACTGGTAGATCCAGGTCTTGAGACTGATTTGGGTCTTTCTCAATTGATGCGCCAGCGGCAACTACGGGCACTTGTTTGTCTCACTGACACGGGACATTTTGTACTGTGCCTGTGGATTCCAAACGCTCCATTGTTGATTTTTAGGACAATTATGACGACCGTAAATTGTAAGTAGCGCTTTTACGGTTGAGGCCACTGACTCCGAATTTCGGTAGTAAATTTTAATAATTTCGACTTGTTGTTGTATCCTAAGTCTTTCAATGATGATAAATGTCAAAAGAGAGGGCGTCGTTGACAAGCATATTATTCAGGAAACGATTTAAACGACTTATGTATCTATAATATAAAAATGAATCGCAAAATGTGTTGCTAAGCGCATAACTCGAGAACCGCTGAACCGATTTCACAAATTCTTTGTTTAGAATGTTTTTAGAGTTACCGGGATGGTTCTTACGGAGAGAAAAATTAGTAAAATTGCCTGAAAACGTCTTAAATCCACAATTTACTAATCACCCATACAAACAATTTGTGTCGTTAGTCTCGAAAAAAGTCGAGAAGGGCCAAATCTATCTGGCTAATTTTAGTTTTGAAATATTT
This sequence comes from Zeugodacus tau, assembly GCA_031772095.1. NCBI lineage: Eukaryota > Metazoa > Arthropoda > Insecta > Diptera > Tephritidae > Zeugodacus > Zeugodacus tau. The sequence continues at coordinate 39,045,650 of CM062650.1, read as the reverse complement.
ATGGAAGGCCAGGGTAGGTTTAGAAAGTAAGTATATGTACATATGTACATACATATGTATGTATATCGAAAAATTGTGAGGAAGATTTTATTTGAATTGAAAACAAAATTAAAAAAAAAAAATCAAAACAAAAAATAATAATATTTTGAAAGTTGTCATTGTGGCTTTGTTAAAATATTTTTATCATTGTTCAATTGTATAAGGCTGTGTCGATAGCCCAAAACAATTTGTAACAAGTAGGGAAAGGCAACCGAACTCAACTGTTGCTGACGAACTAATCACATTCCTAAAATCATCTAATTTGCCACATAAAGACACATAAAGAATCGCCAGTTAACAAATAACATACGAGTGTTTTTCCAACAATATCATACTGCGATTGTAGAAATAGTTGAAAATGGTAATGACGCAGTTGGCACCTCGATGGATTAATAACATTTTTAACGGGTTTCTGTCACTTCTTGGCTTCGAAAGAGGAGCTTATTCATCGTGTTTTTCGTGACATGAAGCCATAACATAATAAACATAAATGGCTGACTGAATGACCTATATTGGTGGTAAAAAAACAAGGATCTCTTTGATCTTAATGCGATAATTTAGAATTTCGTTAAAGGAGAGTTGACACAGCTACAAACCAGGATGACGTATTCACTTATCCCACAGACTATTTTAAATTGCTGGACTATCCCCACTCATTTGCAATTAAAAGTAGTGTGAGTTGTCATCATGCTGCCTAACATAAATCAACATCAAACTTAGCAAAAGAACAAGACTGGCTGTGAAGAATGTAATCAATATCGTCACCAAAGCCAAGATAAAGCCAACTATGAAATTTGGTCATATGTTATATTCTCCAATATACGATTAAAAAAATCAAAGTTTTACAAATTATGATGATTTACGCTTAACACAGATCCTCAATAATATCTATCAATCATTTTAAAATTTATCGGCTATAACGCTTTCGTCTTTATGCGTAAGAATTTTTTCTCTGCATTGAAAGATTTACTAATTTAATGTATACCTTAGCCACGAAAACGTTTGGCCGGGTCTGCTAGTTTTGTAATAATAATAGAAGCTTTACGAAAATCTGTAGATCGCTGAGCACTAAAACCCAATGAGAAAACACACTTCAACCTTCTATAAAGAATTGTGACTAAATATTATATTATGACAAGAGAAATGTCAAATTACATTTAACAGTACTGGGGTCCGAGGTCCTAATATTATTCGAAATATATTTTGTAGTAAATAAGTAACTCTCAAAAACTAAAATCAACAAAGCCTGTTATAAAAATATTTCAAATGTAATATCCAATGGGAGCAAGGGTTTCTCAAACCTCAGCACAGCAACACAAATTAGGGCGACCAACTACAATTTTACAGCGAATTTGGGAACAAAATTACATTGGCACCTAAAACATTGACAAATTTGAACAACTTTTAACAAGCACACACACAAGTTCATACATTTGATACATATATATTTGAATGTATGTGAAAATTGTTGCATGACCATCTTTAAAGCGCAACACTGGCAACGAAGCATGCTTATATTTGTCCAATTTGCAACGCTTCATTTCAGCAACGCGGCTATGCCAATAGGCTTATTTGCAGCGCACTGATGCATGAAGCTAACTACACACTAATATGGCTGAGCAAACGGCCGCGCGGCAAGTGGCGGCGTTTGTGTGAAAATGAATAAACCTTTATTTTTTTGTGCGCTCGTATACTCGTATTCATATGGCCGCATAGCCGGCAGTCAGCATTTAAAACGAGGTGGCCGACCGGTTGTTGCAAGGCAGCCTATGGCTTCACAGGCACACATATTTACATACAAATATATATACGGTATATGTATATGAAATGGCATGCCTGTATAGGTGTTGCTGCAACGTCGCTTGGTGACGGCGATTGTGGTCGATGGTTTGTAATTAATTGCAATAAATTGCAGCTTTACTTTGCCCACGCAGCAGCAAAAACAACACCAACAGCGCCACCAGCGCATGGCACAACTAGCAACAACAATGGGAAAAACTGGGCATTTGCGGCCGACGTGCAGCGCTGAAGTGTGAATATTTGCTGCCACAACGCCTGCGCCGAAAGGCTTAAACAATTTCACACACACACACACACACAGTTAAACACTCTCATGCAACTGTGTAGCAACCATACATATGTACATACGCTGTTCAAACAACTGCGAAATTACCTTTTTTCCAGTTGCAACACGTATTCATTGACGTATTGCATGTTGCTGCTGCTGCTGCGCGCGGCATTACGCCGTGCTTCTCAATTGAGGTGGCGCAACATCCTTTCATGCGGTTAAACGCACATCCGAGGTTACTCGCTTTTGACTGTTGCCGTTGCTTGGTGGACACACAGCAAAGTTTTGAATGCATTATACCGTTGGATATGTCGGTGCATACAAATATGTTACGTATGTAGGTGTATGCGTGTGCATGTAATAGTAGTGAAACCGCTTGTAAAATGATCAGGTGCATACAACAGTGGCGCATTTTGACATGCAAGATGGATAATTATGGTAAATTAATTAAAAGGATCAGTATTTTCTCCTCTAAGTCATATCTTTAGCTGAATTTTTGTCATTCATGGTAAATTTGAGGAATATAATAATCATAAAAGCTTTTGAAAACGCTGAAAAACTAACGTAATCGAAAGCTTAGCATGATTTATAGGAGAGTATATGCAAATGTCCCAAATGAAGGATCAAACAAAGCAGCGTATTCGCTTCTTGGCGTCACTGTTCACAGTCGTAACTTTGAAGTCGTAGATAATGCCTTGGAACCAGGATCTACAACAACAATAATGTAAGCCTTTGGACTGAAAAGTAAAGTCCACTCTCGAAGAACAAAAACCAAACCCGACACGTTTCTCATCAGAAAGAGGAAGGCCGCCACTCCGTTGGACAGATCAGGTGGAGAAGGCTGATTTTGGATTATATGTAAAGAGAGTAAATGTTTTGGATTTCCGATAAAAGTTGAAACAGCATATGAGAGATATAATTTTCACCATCTCACGATTTGCTGTTAAGAAATTAGAGAAAAAACGAGACTATTTAATGTAAATTGGTTTTAGCAATACTGATCCACATAAAATGTTGTAGAAACGATCTTATGATAAACCCTAACATAAAAGTAGAAGAGCTTCATTTTGATTTGCTCTATAAGCATTTTTAAACTTCTTGAGCTGCGAGATTCCTAAACCAAGGCGTTAATCTACCCATTACACATAATTTAAACCTTAAATCAGCATATCTGTTAAGACATTAATTTTTAGATATTTTCTTATGAAAACCCTTTCTTTCATTATTTTCAACTGATAAAATCTTGGACTCCACGCAGGTGTCAGAAAAAAGTATGGTCTCATAGAGCTAAGCAAGTGAAAGCCATTATACCATTTATAACATCTTAGGTAAATATGATTCTGATGGGTCTAAGACAATAGATGGTATAGGTGCCGTGCTCACGAGACCACGCATCAAGCTGTCGGTGCCCATGGGACATTTTCCCAGTATCTTTCAAGCTGAAGTCTATGCTATTGGCAAATGTGCTGAAGTAATATTGGACAGGGACTATCACGGTGAACGAATTGCCATCATCAGTGATAGACGGCTCTCTAGGCACTATCATCATTCGAAATAAACTCGGGATTGGTCTTGGACTACATCGGAAAACTTAATAGAGTGTGCAGCAACAACAGCTAAATCTTGTTTTGGGTGCCGGGACACAGGAGCATACAAGGCAACGAACTTGCAGACCAACTAGCTAAAAAGGCCACGGCAGCCAGGCCGGTGGGGCCAGAGCCCTTCATTGGTCCGCAAGTTCTCAGAAATAGACTACTAGAAGTCGAACTGGCAAGTAGGAATCGCTACTCGTAGGGACTTCGCCACTCCAAACTGTTTCTAGGGGGGTACAACCGGGAGAGATTCAAACAACTTAATGCGCTCCAAAATGAGACAACTAGTGGTACTTTACACCGCCCACTGCAGACTAAGACTATCACGCGATTGCGGGGTTAAGGAGTCATGCGATGGGGTCTCTATATCCCCGCGTCCACCAACTCTGCAACGATACTAAGTTTTCTTAGAGCTACAGGACTGGATGGTATTCTGTGATAAACAGGAGAGGGAACGATAGAACGTAGATTCTTAGCTAACCTGAGCCCTATGAGACACAGATACTGGATGGCTAAAATGAAAATCGTGTAAGAATCAATCGACTTTCTCATATTAACATGGAAAGTACCATAGTCGGACTTTATCACAATACTTTCGAACTTTACATCTCTGTCTTTCTTGAACAGATAATTATCAAAAATATAGACAAAATCTTCATTGACTTCAAAATACTATCTATGATTTACTTGGGCTTAGGAGAAGAACCGAAAAGTCTAACATTTTTGTGAAGGTTCCTGCGATAGCAACACTATTTTATTATCGATAAAATTCAGTTTTCTTTATAAACGGCAACACTGTGCAACATACGCGCCACTAACCACCAACCAACCAAGCGGCCAGCGAATGGCTTCAACGCAACGGAACACATAGCGTTGACGCTCGGAACGGTGAAACATTTACTGTTGCCATTACTGCGGCATCGCAGAAGCCTTCGACTCGCATTTCAATGAAGCAGTAAGCAATGACGCTGTAATCATCAAACGCTGCGGCAACGGCCGCAACGAAATGCAACACAATGACGACCATTAATGCAGCGAATCAATGTTAACAGCGAACAGTCAACGCCAACATCAGCAATGCAAACCAATTTGGGGGCAAGAATTGGCGCGCGAATGGGCGGTGCGTTCGAACTGTGACAACTTTCGGCAAGCGCTTGCGAGCGTGTTACGCGTCCGCTACAATTACCTCAAATTAAATGTTATATCCGTAGCACCACCGCGGCGTAGTGCAACCGAACAGAAGAGAACAATCAACCGATATGCTATGTTGTAATGCAATGCTTCCTGGCACATTGGCGCCTAATGACACACACATTACTTAACATGCGCATCGCATGACGCCACCCTGCTGCTTATGTATGCGTGAAATGCGGCAACTGACTGACTGAATGACGACTGGCTGACTGACTGCGGTCATGCCAACGCCAGCGCCAGCGCAGCGGGATTTCGCCAACAATTTCAATGAATGCGCACGCAAAGAATTTGCTCGAGCGCGCGAAATTAAAAGCAGCCAACCAAACGACTAACAAATGGCAGGCAAACGGCGTGCGGCGATCGAGGTCCGCGCGCGCTAGTGGCGCATAGTAATCGCGCGAATTTTTCAGCTGTTGCACGCCAGCGCGCCATAATGGCGTTGCAAGTATTTGCTTATGGCAATCGGCCGCGTGTCATTGCGCGCGCGATGAAGCGCGCCGCACAGTAAGCGGTAATGAACGTAAACATACATACCACCTTGACGGTGTTTGGCTTTTGCGCGCCAGAAATTGGAGATTTATCGTGACCGTCACGAGTTTGCATAGCGCGCCAAAGCCAAATGGTGTACAACGGAATATGCAGCAGTCATTGTACGCATTGTTGTTGTTGTAGTGCGTTATGTGGGCGCGCGCATTGGCTCGCTTTTGTGCGGTACACTTTCTCGATTATGGAGTGTGGAGTGCTACAGCAGTTGGCTTTCTCTGTGCAGCAAATACGCAACAAAGCGGAATTAAATGAGTATACCGAAACTCGGTTTCAACTAAGGCGCCTGTATCCAATCAAATACACACACCCACACGCGCGTGCACAGTAGCATGCAGCAGGTGAGCGCGCTGCTGCTTTAATTAAATTTTGGTGCTGCCCCAATGGTGGTAAGCCAAACTAACATCGCCGATAAACAATCAAATTCAATATGGTGGCGCTGAAAATTCGCTATTTCGGTGAAATTGAATTGGTAAACATGTGCGCGTGTAGTTGGTGTAGTGAAGCGGTTTTTTCTAACTGCTGTTCGTGAAAGCTCTACGATATTTCTTTTTACTTCTTTCAATACTAAAGATATTGCTGAGAAGTCTTTAAAGAAATCTGCAAACAAAATTTGAAACAGCTAACTTTTGATTTTGAAATTATTAATGATTTTCAATATTTCCAACTAGGTGGCAACATTCAATTAATTTATAAAAAAAAAATTTATAAAATCCGTTTCTGCCATTTTCTGATAGCTTATAATCTAAAAATTCCAAGAAAATTATTATTTTTTATTTCAATAAGGGTGACAACTCTGTTCCACAGACAATCTTTATAAACCATTTAAGTTTTAAATCCGAATTTAAGCGTTAATTTTAAAATAAATATATGTTTTAAAACCTAATTTACTTTAAATTAGGTGGCAACCATGTTTTTTAGGAGCTATATTTTAAAAAATTTAAAAAAACGTCTATTGCGTATTTTGATCCGTAAAAAAATTTATTTAATTTATTTAATTTTTTTCTGTAATTTTAGTTATGGTGGCAACTACATAACATTATATTTTTTTAAAAAAGCCATTCGTAGATATTAATTTTTATTATGTTAAAATTGTTTTTCATTAATTGTAATTTTTTTAATTTAATAAAGGTGGCAACACCAAAATCAATATTAGCAAACTACAAACGAAAAGCTTAATCCCGAGTTTCAACACTAATTATTTAAATATGCATATATGTATATACTTTTTTCAAATTCATTTCACTGAAAATTAGGTGGCAACTACGAAACTAATATTTTGTGGCAACCCTCCTTTCATATAAAACCATAAAAATTTCAACGGCATTAGATTCACACAAATTTTCTACAAATTTTTATTTTAAAATATTTAAAATTGTATTTAGGTGGCAACTCCCAATATAAGATTTCTTATATTTTGGCCATTTGTAAAAGATTTATTTACTATAATATGTGAATCAAATGTATTCAGCAACATTTTGAAATATTTTTCCATAAGTCCTCTTAAGCTTAAAAGCTCTCAAGCCAACTTATTAATATAACATAAGAACTCTGCTTAAAATTTCGAATTTTATATAAATCTCATATAAATTTTAATGTAAAATATAGAAACATATGTTATGAAATTCATAAGAGTATTATCACACAAAACTATTTCATTAAACAAAATCAAATATAATCCTTCCAGTTAATAATGCATAGCGCCGGAGCAACTTTGCTTGCCTAATACATATTGAACTAATTAAAATTTCTCAAAGTTCAAATTATTTAACCGAAAAGTAAACCTTTTTTGGTGGTGAAAAACGCTTTGTTGTCAAATCTCTGTGAGCAAATTAAAGTTGATACACCTTCATAAATAACTTGGGGCATTTATGAGCAACCGCAAGCTTACACACAACAATGTATGTAAATCGAAATATGCATATCAGCCTAAAAGTGCGTATGTAAATTGAACTCAGCATAGTTTCGGGCATAATTTTCGCTCTGGCTCTTCGGTTGACATGACACAATTTTCAATTAAAACCGAAAATTGGAAAAGACTAATCAACGTTGGGCTGAGCATTAAGAAAATTAACAAAAGTTGTGCTGAAAAGGGCGGCACGTGGCTACACGAGGGCTTGATGGGGAACGCAAAAACTTATTTTTATTTCGTGTATTAAATTTGAATTTTATTTTATTTTTTTTTTTTTATTTTGCTTTGTTTTTTATTTTACTTCACTACTTCATTCATACATTATTTCCCAAAAATTCAAAAAATTAGAAAATCTTCTTAAAGACAACCTCATGAAGTAAACTATTGTTTCACTTTCCCTTCATCCCAAATATTTTGCTCAATACCCCACCTTATTTATTTGTTTTCCCATAATAAATAATATTTCGCATGCTTCATTTCAAGCATGAACTACTAAATAAGGCAACAAAAACTACAATAATGCAGATTTATTTGTGAGAAATTTAAGCAAAAGCAACAGGTGAACATTTCCGCATAAGTTGCTCATACGTCAGGGCATACCAACACGTGCGTGCATATATTAATAATTTCTTAAAATTATATGTATATATATGCAACAAAAACGTATGTAGGTCATTCAAACAGCATATGAAGCAATTCTGAGGAATATATTTAAATAAGGAAACCGTATTCCCAATTCTCGTGAAATAAGAAAGGTAATTCACTAGAAGCAAATATGGTAAATTCTACTTAATAATTAGCATTAGTACCAGGAAGTGTACCAGAAGACTACTTTAGAGAAATGTGGTATTTTTAAAAGAGTTTCTGAGTATTCATATTTCTACAAAATGATAATGTTTATTTTTAAATAAGAGTAGTGAAAATGATATTTAAAGAATGAGAAAAAAAAAATAAATAAACAAAAATATTATTGGTGTAAAGCAAAGGAAGTTTCAAAAGACTTGCTTTTCAAAATAATTTCAATATTTTCGAATACAAATTAATACGAAATTTTATATCAGATACAAACTGATCAACTCTATTTCATAATACAATGCACATATAACAATATAACGAAGAAAATGTTGCCCTCATTCTGAGTAACTTATATATCATGAGATAAATATTCTTTAAAATAATACGGTTTGGTGATAAGAATCGATTTTATCGGATTATATGCATATCTACGTCCAGCACGCAGTGAAAAAAATATAGCAACTGTATATACAGCAACTCGGACTGACGTATGGAACGACTTGGCGCATTTTATGTCGAGATCTTAAACTGAAAGCGTACAAAATACAAAATTGTGCAAGAACTGAAACCCCTCCACCTTCCCAAGAGATATCGTTTCGCTCAATGGACTCTTGAAAAGTTCCAAGAAGATTCGACGTTTTCGAGCCAAATTTTGTTCAGCGATGAGGCCCATTTCTGGCTCAATGGTTATGTAAAATTGCCGCATTTAGGATGAAGAGCAACCTGAAGAGATTCAAGAGCTGCCATTTCATCCATAAAAAAACAACGGTTTGAAGTGGTTTGTGTTCCGGTGGAATCATTCGTCCACATTTCTTCTAAGATGATGCCGGTAAGATACGTAACCGTCAATAGTGATCGTTATCGTGCCATAATAATCGACTATTTTATGCCTGAAATTGAAGCTCGTGATCTCGGTGCCACTTCCCACGCATCGCATCGAACATTGGATTTCTAAAGTCCCAAGTCATCACGCGTATCATTCGCCAGTTACCAGTCGAAATGCTCGAACGAGTCATCGAAAATTCGATTCCACGGATAGACCATCTGAGACGTAGCCGCGGCCAACATGTGAAAAAATAATCTTTAAACGGGGGTAAGGTTTGACAACTTTTTTTTTAATTTTTTTTTATTTATTTTCTGAACCATCAACACCTCAAGAATATTGTGTTAAAGTTTTAGGTCATTCGGAGAAAAACTAACGAAGTTACAGCAGGTTGAATAACAGTACCTCCAGCTATCTGCGCTGAGTGTACAAAACTTTGAATCGATTTTCCCAAATATGTCATTTTTAAAGTCGGTGACCAGCCTACAGAAAAAACTACTGCATCGATCGTTTTGAAATTTTGAACAAATATTCTACATATATATAGCTCTCGAATGACGTTTTTAAACGTGAGTTTTTCCAAAAATTTTAATTACTAACAATTTTACAATAACAAATAGGTCGATTTTTTCGTCTAAAATCGTCGTTTTGGATTGAAAATGGTACCAAAAATTGAAAAATTTTAAAATTAAAAAAAAACTCGACGTCAATTGAAAGATAAACTAATAAACTAAAGAAAGCATTTTGATTTTTTGGTTTCGGATGATCCAGTGATGCTGTAGGCTGGTCACCGCACAACAACTTTTTTTCGAGGTGCCTGCAGAGTTCGACGATAAATCCGTTATTCCTCGCTATTTTTCGATAAAACTTTTTTTTAATTATCCTTCAAATGTTGTACTTTCATATAATAATAAGTAAAATAAACCTACAGCAATAATTTTTTCTAAAAAAATTCATGAAGAAAGGTCTTTTTTCGACAAAACAAACCTTACCCCCCCCCCCCCCCTAAGGAAAGGCTAAGTTCAGCTGCAACCGAACATTTTATACTCTCGCAATTGATTGATATGTAATAATTTTATTAAGAAAAAACAAAATTTGAACCACGTACTCGGCATAAAATCCATTAGAATAACAAAAACGATCATATATAGTATATGAGGCCTGAGGTAATTTCTGAACCGATTTCACTCATTTTCACCACCAAGCCACACTATATCCAAGACCATATGCTCACTTAATTTTAAGATATCTCACATATTTACCGTTATATGCGGAATAATGCCCACCGTATTTCTGAAAAACCTATAATTAGATATATGGGAGTCAGGGGAAGTTATACCCCGATTTTTACCATTTTTGGTACAGAAGCACCCTAATAGTATGTTTACATATGAAAATAATCTCGTTCTAAGCTCGTTCAATAATCTAACCGTTCACATATAGCCAAATGAGATTATCAATTGTCAAATGTGTTGTATTTGTTGTTGTATTACACATATTTCTCTCGCTGTCGGCCATTGTTGTTTACATTTTCATTTGACATTTCTCCTTTTCTTCGCAAAATTATCGATAAACCAAGGGATAACACCGAAAATCTAGTTGTATAAAACGAGTTAATTTTATAATCTCGGATTATCCAAAGAGGAATTTTGTATGGGAAATCTCGTTTCTTAATTACAGATTATCGAGTTAAGCTCGTAAATGGAGATAATCTCGTTATATGTAAACATAGTATAAGAAAATTATTCCCCCTGAATTACATTAAAATATCTGAGAGATTTAGCTCTATTTTCAGTGAAAAAGGCACTGAGTTCTTCCTATTCAATATCAGGGGGTATCGAATCAGATGGAATTCAAAATTGAGTTATATATGAAGTAGGCGTGAATGTGAACCGATTTCGCCCAATTTTCATCCGATAGGGCGCCAAGAAAATATTATGTACCGAAATTCAGTGAAATCGGTCGAGTAGTTTCTAAGTTATGGTTCTTGACCCCTATTTGAGCGACGCCACGCACATTTTCCATTTTATAAAATAATCTGAGTGCAGCTTTTTCTGTCATTTCTTATGTAAAATTTAGGGTTTCTGACGTCTTTCGTTAGTGAGTTAAGGCACTTTTTGTAATTTTCAACCAAACCTTTGTAAGGAAGGTGGGCGTGGTTAGTATCCGATTTCAACTATTTTCATGGTGTGTTGTGGGGTACGTAAGGGAACCGACTGCAGAAAGTTTGGTTTATATAGCTTTATTGGTTTGCGAGATATATACAAAAAACCTATTTGGGGGCGGGTCCTCACCCCCTCTTCGCCAAACAAATTACATCCAAAAATGCCCCTACCTAGTGCGATCCTTTGTATAAAAATTTACTTTTATAACTTTATTTATGGCTTAGTTATGTTTTCGTTGTTCGCCATTTTGTGGGCCTGGCAAAAGTTAGCAACTTTGTTTCCAGATTATAAAAATAAATGCAAAATAATGTTCTTTCGAATGATTGCCCACTAAATTTGAGTTTTCTGTATTGTCTTCTTTAAAAAAGTAGAGAACCTCGAAGTGGGTCACCCTTTTATATATATATAATAGTTTCGCCCACACAGTTTACTTAATTTGACTTAAAAAAGGAATAAATATATAAAGAAAAAGTTCAAATTTTATTTTTTCATAACAGTGAATATTCATTAGTGTTAGTGTTAAGATTTTCAAATATAATATTTCATTTGTTCGCTGAACTTATTTTTCCGCAACTCCCATATCATTTGTCTAATTTTTTGCAATCTAATACAAAGCATACATTTGTTTGCTGATTTCAGTTTTATTTTTTGCAGCTAATGAAGCATACTGATTCACATACAGTCAAGAGAGATATATACAAAAGTTTAGTTCTCAGTTTCAGTTCATTGCATACACTCTGTGCATTGCTCACGGCAGCCTTGCATTGTTAGTGAGGATACACTATACCTTATATATAAGTAATACCTGCTATTATGTAAAGAATAGTTGGAGTTGGGGAAAATTGCATTCAAATTGCATTAAATATCCGGTAATTAAAATATATCTAAAACTGTATTTGATTGTCTAATACAAACATATCAAAAATCTGTTAAGCAAAAACTTGCATAAAAATGAGTTCCATTAAAATTTAAACAAACTAGATTTAATGTTAACGCAACCTGTCACTTGCCGAACTGACATAAGCACTCAAATTGTTTTGCGTTTTTTATTTGTTTTAAAGTGTCAGCGTCGCATTTCGCGTGGACAATTTGTGTCAAGTATGCAGAAGGGTTGGCGAAAGGCGGGGGGTTTAGACGTTTTGCACACATTTTGGCAAGTAAAAATTTGGGTAAACTCTTGATATCATTTACCTTTGCTGACAGCTGAAAATGGCATTTTGAGAGCGTTGTAATTTAGTTGCGCGAATTTTAATGAACTCACATATGTATGTACATTTATAATGTCGGTTATTTCGGCACAGGTTTCAGATTGTAATAAGTAATAAATGGTAAATATATAAATTAGGCATTTTTTAAGCATACATTTATGTGATTTTAATAAGTACTGCCTAACAATACTAGATGTTGGAATTTTAATGACAATTTTTCCATTTTTTGTGTTAATCGTTAGCTCATAAAAGAGTACAAAATTAAAAATTAAAATTGTATTATTATCATTTATTTAAGTTAATCAGTGTCTTTGTAGCGACGTAAAATTTGGACCGCGCTGAGTAAAACTATTCAAATTCTGTGTATGTGGGATACATACCATACAACAAATATTTCGTACTAAATTTAAATTTTGCCCACTCATGTTGTCGTTAACAAGTTGTAAGTTCTGGCATAGCCAACATTTAATGTGGCAAGTAATGTCAATATTTTAACAACCTCTTTGCAGGCGTGGAGAATATACAGTTCACCAATACCAGTACATATACATACATATGTAAAGGGGGTTTCGATAAGCAAATAAATAAAACAAAAACAGTTTGGGATATCAAAAAAAGTATGCATTCCCGTGAAAGTACATTCGGCTACCACGGGCACGCTTGCAGAAGTCAAGACGCTGAATCCAATTTTCGACGGTTCTCAAGCATAAATCGATCGTTACTGCTGCAATTTCACATTCGATATTCATATGAAGTTCATCAATCGTCGCTGGCTTGTTGGCATAGACCATAGACTTGGCGTAGCCCCACAGGAAATAGTCTAACGCGTCAAATCGCACGACAGCCAAACCAAACCACCAAACTTGGTTTTCAACAAATCGATTGTGATATTCGCGGTGTGACTTGTGGAACGTCATGTTGGAACCGTCATGTTGGAACCACACATTGTCCAAGTCCATATCATCCAACTCGGGCCAAAAATATTCGGTTATCATTGAGTGGTAGCGATTCCCATTCACAATAACGTGCCGGTCTTGATCATTACGGAAGAAGTACGGCCCAATGACGGCGCCGGCCCATAAACCGCACCAAATCGTATTTTCTTCGGGATGCAATGGTGACTCATGGAGTAAGTGTGGATTGTAACCTGATCAATAACGCATATTTTGCTTATTGACAAAGTCATTCAGATAGAAATGAGCCTCATCGCTGAAGATGATTTTTCGGATCCGGATCATTTTCAAGTTGTTGCTCAGCCCAATTCACGAACATACGACGATTCTGGTGGTTTCAGTTCTTGTGTCAATTTGATCTTGTAAGAATGTAGACCAAGATCTTATCGCAAAATTCGCTACAACGAGGTCACAGAGATGCCCAACGCTTGAGAAAGACTTGTTAGCAACTGATTTGGGTCTTCTTCAATTGATGCGCTGGTGGCAGCAATATTCTTGACACTACGGGAACTTCTTTGTCTTACTGGGACGTGAACATTTTGTACTGTGCCTGTGGATTCAAATTTTTCCACTAGACGTTCAATTGTTGAACTGACAGGACGATTATGACGTCCATAAATTGGACGTAGAGCTTTTATAGTTCGACTCATCGCTGGATCGTATATCTTTCTATGATGAAATGTCAAACCTTACTGAAGAGAAATGTCAAAAGAGCAGGGAAAAAATGGCGTATTTTGCTGTCTCTATAGGTCTACTGCAGAGCTAAATAGAGAAGGTACAATCTCCTAAACAAGTGGACAGCTCCTGGCGTACGCCGATGTTATTGATATCATCGGAAGTAACAACTGCGCAGTTTGTTCTGCTTTTTCCCGCCTGGATAAGGAAGTGAAGCGAATGAGTCTGGAGGTGAATGAGGACAAGACGAAATATCTCCTGTCATCAAGCAAACAGTCGGCGCATTCGCGTATTGGCTCCCACGTCACTGTTGACAGTCATAACTTCGAAGTCGTAGATAATTTCGTATACCTGGGAACCCGCATCATCAACACCAACAATGTCAGCCTCGATATCCAACGCAGAATCACTATTGCCAACAGGTGCTACTTTGGACTGAGTAGGCAATTGAAAAGGAAAATCCTCTCGACGAACCAAAATCAGACTCTACAAGTCGCTAATTATTCTCGTCCCGATGTATGGCGCAGAAGCGTGGACGATGTCAACATCAGATGAGACGACTCTTGGAGTTTTCTAGAGGAACATTTTGCGCAAGATTTATGGTCCTCAGAATATTTGGCAACGGCGAATACCGCAGACGATGGAACGATGAGCTGTACGAGTTATACGACGACACTGACATAGTACAGCGAATAAAAAGACAGCGGCTACGCTGGCTAAGTCATGTTGTCCGAATGGACGAAAACACTCCAACTCTGAAAGTGTTCGATGCAGTACCCGACGGAGGAAACCGAGTAAGGGGAAGGCCTCCACTCCGTTGGTGGGACAAGGTGGAGAGCGACCTGATTACACTTGGGATCTCCAACTGGCGCCGAACTGTGCGGGAAAGAGAGGAGTGGCGCGCTATCATCGATTCGGCTATAACCGTCTAATCGGTTTCAACGCCATACATAGATACAGCGGTCTACTTTTGAAGCGTTCTATTTCAAAACCCTTTATATCATCAACTAAAAGAGATTATCCAATTAAAGCTAGGAAAATTTTTTAAATTTTTATAATCAAACATTTATAGATTTTATTATGTTTGGGTTCATTTTTATAATCTCGCAACCTGTTGCACAGAGTATCATAGTTTTGTTCACATAACGGTTGTTTGTGTCACCAAGAAATATAAGAGTTAGATATGGTGTTATATACACATAAATGATCAGGATGACGAGTGGATTTGAAATCCGGATGTCTGTCCGTCCGTCTGTCCGTCTGTCCGTGCAAGCGATAACTTGAGTAAAAATTAAGATATCTTAATGAAACTTGGAACACATGTTCCTTGGCACCCTGAGGAGGTTGCTTTCGAAAAGGTGCAAAATCGGTCCATTGCCACGCCCACAAAATGGTGGAAACCGAAAACCTATACTGTGTCATAACTAAGCCATAAATAAAGTTATGAAAATGAAATTTGGAACATAGGATCCCATTAGGGAGGGGCTCATTTGGGTGTAATTTTTTTTTGAAAAGTGGGCGTGACCCCGCCCCCAAATAGGTTTTTTGTATATAACTCGCAAACCAATAAAGCTATATAAACCAAACTTTCTGCAGTCGTTTATTTTAGCCATTTCCTTATACAGTCCAAAAATGAAAGAAATCGAATAATAACCACGCCCACCTCCCATACAAAGGTTAGGTTGATAATTACTAAAAGTCCGTTAACTCACCAAATTTTACATAAGAAATGGCAGAAGGAAGCTGCACTGAGATTTTTTTACAAAATGGAAAATAGGCGTGGCGTCGCCCACTTATGGGTCAAAAACCATATCTCAGGAACTACTCGACCGATTTCAATGAAACTTGGTTTGTAATAGTTTCCTTACATCCCAGTGATATGTTGTGAAAATAGGCCAAATCCAGAACTTTGAAGACGATCTGAATCGTTTAGATTACAATATATAAAGTAAGCACTAGTGAAGATATCGGTGCAGAACTTTGCACAAATACTATGTTAATAGTGTGGCAGCCCCATTCTAAAAATCGCCGAAATCGAACCATAGGTTTTCAAGGCCCCATATATCGAACATTAGGACCTCGGTACTTCTAACCTAATATTAGGGTTTCCAACTTTCAATGGACTTTATACAATATATATGACGAATATGTGGGACTAAATTGCGAGAGTATAAAATGTTCGGTTACACCCGAACTTAGCCTTTCCTTACTTGTTTTATTTAAAAAATGTACAAGAGCTACTTTCAGTAAATTATTTTTTATTCTATCAGCTATTAAAGTCCATTTGAATACCTCATCAGGTAACCGATTAATTCATTTCTAATATGAATAAACTCAACATATATAAACAATTTGATAAATATATCTACTGGCAAGTAAGTGAATACACCTCACACTACAAAACTACAAAATAGTATAGCAGCATCTTCTCCACTGCCACCGATGCGAGCGTATTGATTGCTTGTATATGCGTGTCTTGAAGTGTATACAATTCTTGTGTGTGCGTGTGTATACATGCATACTTAAGTATATGTTTAAATATTGGTAAGAGATAAAACCACCACCACCACCACAAAGTATGCGTAGTGCAACGAATCGTATTATGTTTAACATGTAATTAATTGAAATTACGTATACGCCATGTGGTGTTGAGCAGCAAGCAAAGGTGATAACACGCAGCAAGTACAAAGTAAATATTAAAGTGTTTGCGTTTCAGCATTTAAATTGCTGATTGTTACAGGTAAGCATGCATAAATGGGATTAAACAAATAGTTATGGGTTAGGGAGAGACTTTGGTAACCTAAATTCATATAAATATACAGGGTGGCGACGATGAGTTGGAATTGGTGGTAATGATGAAACTGAGAATTATAGAGTATAGTGGGTATTGAAAACACAATCAGACGGGTTTCTTATATATAGTAATTTCAAGTATTTTTGAGGACCCTAAAAAACCCTTGAAGACCCTATACTAGTTCTATGCCTCTGAAACCCTTTATATATATTTACAAAATATATGTATATATCCAGTCTACACATTATTTTAACATATGTGCACCCCTTTAAAGTCACAATATTACACTACACTGAATTTCCCACAGCATTGTAAATATATCAATAATTGTTGTTTTTTGTTTTTTTGCTACATAAACTCGCCATGTTAGTCAAAGAGAACTGCAAAACAACAAACCCAAAGTGCACACAACAACCACAATAACATGAATAACGGTACAAATAATGGCTGATGACTCTATCAACTGCCTTTAGAGTTGCCGAGTAACGGTATACATACAGCACTACGCCACACACACACAAGCGCACACACCAGAGCGCAAAAGTACAGCCGGGGCTTAGCTCAGCTGTGGATTTCACTGAGTGGAGCCATTCAGTAAGAATAACGACCATCATTTGTTGTGAAATGATGTATAATTTAATACCCGCAAAGTCAAGTCCCAAATGGCGTACCACCGAAAATGGCAAAAGCCATGCGCACATAGTACATGTACTTATGTAAGTATGTATGTATGTAATATAAAAAAATCAGCAATGAAAGTATGTATGTGTGCGTGTGTGTGAAAAAATAACGGTACATAGTGACACTCACACATTAAAGTGCTGCTGTTTAATGAAGCGTAACAAAGCCAACTAAATGGCCACGAAGTTTGATTGTTTTTCTTTTCTACTGCTAGATTCTGTCCGAATTTAAAGGGTGATATGAAATTTGGTTATTGAAAAAAAACTTTTGAGTGCATTTTCGGTAATAAAGCGCAATAGAAAATAAGTCTCAAATATATACTGAATTAAATATTTATATTGACAGATAATTTACAAAAGTTTTGTAACTCGCATCAAAGACACAAGGGTAAAAAAATTACCTAAAAAAACTTCCCTTATCAAAGATAGGAGGATCAAAAGCTTATCTCAGAAATATGTATGTATATAATGAAATTAATTATTAAAGAATAATATTTGTTTAGCTCTTTTTTGATGGACTAGTGGCTTGAAGTGATATATTGAGTTCTTACAATAGTTATCTAACCGATGTTTTGTTGAGCGTATACTAGAATGAAGCGGAAGTATGAAAAACAGAAGCGCTAAGATCTAACAGTCGAGAATAAGACCCCAAAATACTAAAGTCATATCACATCAACCCCTAAAAAATTTTACCTCCGCTTCTATGGCGGAAAGTGGGGCCGAGGTAATTCCTGAACCGATTTCATTCACATTCAGCACTAAGGTACACTATATACTATAAGAGACTAGACTATAACTTAATTTAAGATATATCACTTATTAACCGATTTATGCAGAATAAAGCCCACCGTATTTTTGGAATACCAATAATTAGGTATTTGGGAGCCTGGGCAAGTTACGACCCAATTTTAATCATTTTCGGTACAAAGAAACACTATTAGAAGATAAAAAATTTCCCTCTGAATTAAATTAAAGTATCTGAGAGATTTACCGATATTTTCGGTGAAAAATTACTCTTAAACACTGAGCACTTCATGTTCGAAATGAGCGACCTTGAAAAGTTATAGTCCGATCTCGACAATTTGCTCAAATACAGTATTTCCATAAAGTTTTATTCCGCTATCTTCATTTTTTCCTAATATATAACTTATGAAGTGAAGGAATCAGACGGATTTCAAAATTGAGTTATATGGAAAGTAGGCGTGGTTGTGAACCGATTTTGCCCATTTTTCAACCGTGTCCTTAAGATGTCAATAAAATATTATATACCGAATTTAATTAGAGTAGTTCGAGTAGTTTCTGGGATATGGTTATTGACCGCTACGTGGCCGACGCCACACCCATTTTCCATTTTATGTTTATGCATATTTCTGGTTGCGGAGGATAGGAACCAGTAATGGAAACAATTATTGTTGTCGCTTCAGACCAGACCACTATCGATATCAATCGTCTACTTTCCACCTCGTCGTCTTCAAAAGTAGGAAAGGATCCGCCGCCTCTGTCTAACTATTATATTACCAACGAAACATGTTCGGCTTTGACATTGGGGAACATCAGCAGAATAATTCGAACGTCGCAGCAGAATCGGTCAAATGTAATATTTTATACCTGGACACAAATCAAGTCTCAAATAAAATGTCAGCTGAGATCAATCTTATATATCAGAATTTTTTAGTTCTCGACGAAACTTTAAGTTTAACTAAAAGGGAAACCTATTCAACGTAATAGGTTTTACTCACAACCAAATTAATACATTAAGATTATAATTGAGAAGCCAGTTTTTGCCCTTCACACTGCCGGCTACTCGATTAACGATCAGCTGTTATACATTTTTGTTTTTGCTTTTCATAAGAAGTTGGTAAGTTTCATCAGCTGTTTGCTATTTTATCAATAACCACAAACATTATTTCCAGCAGCGAAATTAATTCAGTAAATAAATACAGGAAATTTTACAGAATGGACAACAACCAGCGGAGTTGCATTGCATTTTCAACTCGATTTGTATTCGTTTACAAATTAATGTAGAAAAATTAGATTTTTATTTTGTATGGTAAATCAATCAAAGTCAGTGCTTTAATTAAGCAATTGAGTTGGTTAATTGATCAATTAACTCCTCTGCGATAAGGCTATTAGATATGAAAACCGAAAATGAAACAGTATAGTTCAGATAATCAAATGATATCGATTGTAGTTTCGAATTAGCGTAAAAAAGAAAATAGTTCCATTGTGTATTCGACCGAAATATGTTATGTGGATATACGGCCAATGAAGCAGAGAAGCCGAATGCTCAGTAAATCTATAAATAGTATAAGACATCTGATTTTGTTGTAAAAATACTATTGCAAAGGAGGTAAACGTAGTTCAAATCAAAATTGAAAATATTTCTCAAAAGCATATAAACTTAAAATCAGCGTTCTACTAACCTGTATTTTAACAAGTTCACATTCATATGAACCTATCAGTTCTGAAAAAATATAAAATAAAATAAAAATAAACAATTTTTCGCATATGTGTTTACGGGCTTTTTTGTGCCGCATTTTCGATTTTCGGTTGCTCTCGAGTTCGAATTTTTATGCAATTGCATTGTCTCTCGCACACTATGGGCTCTTTTAAGCGTTTCGCTGTAGTTGTGTGCTATCAAAATGGGAATAATTCAATTTCTTTTTATGAGTCTATGAATCCATTGATATACTATATGTACATACATATATATATTTTTTAATTGTATTGTATTTTTTATTTCATTAATTTTATTTGGGTGCGTGTGTGTGTTCGGTATTGTGTTGGCACTTTTTCTGCGTTTCTACAAAGTTTTTGTGCTCACAGCCACCGAAATTCACACACACACATATGCATTCATGCTCTATAAACCCAGCTCGCTTTTTGTCCCTGTTCATGCAGTTGTGTTTGTGTGTTCGTTTTTTTTTTTTTTGGTTGCCACTGTGTGCGTTGGAGTTAGTGTCCACTTCGCTGATTTAATCCTTTTTCGCACGCTGCAAATTGTGCATATGTAATGTGTGCATAGTGGTTTGTTGAGATTTCGCGAACGTAATGGAGCTGAAGCTGACTGGCGTAGCAAAAAAGATGGCGAAAAGAATGAAAACCAAAACAATGCCCAATGAAAGGAAAATGAATGCATAACATTGGTTACCACGAAATGAAATATTTAAGCGATCTCACACAAAGGAATTGTTGATCACTAGCACAATCAGAGATTCTTTATGCGTGGATATATATATAGACGTTTGTATAAATATTTTTACACTTAAATTAGTGAATTTGTGCGCGCAATTGGATTGCCAATTCATTTCGGTGGACTAATAATACTACGGACTGATGGACTAAACTGAGCATAGCTGTAAATGGTGTGCTATCTTATAATTATCACAGGGCACGAAACAGTTTGGAGCTCCATTGTGCTCATGTGAGCACTGAATCAACTGAGTGATTTTTTTTCCCTCAGCAAGGTAAGTGTCTAGTTAGCTTAAGCAGCAAATTCAAAAAAAAAAAAACACGAAAAAACGTTAACTTCGGCTGTACCGAAGCTAATATACCCTTCACAGGTGCATTTCTTTTAGTAACTATGTGTTTAAGCAAATCTAAAGATGTAAGAAAAAGTAATTTAAAAAAAAAGAAACCATTTTAATAATTCTTTTTAGCCGGGTTGTTTGCTAGAAACATTAAGGTTATATAGTTAATCGATCTAAACAATTTCTTCGGAGATTATATTATTACCTTAAGCAGTAATTCATGCAAAATTTCGTGAAGATACCATACTGAAGATACTGAACAACTTCTTTCGGAGATTAAATTATTTTATGAACAATAACTCACGCCAAATTTTGTAAAGATATGTAGTAAAATACGTAAGTTTTCCATACAAGCCATTGATTCCGATCGTTCGGTTTGTATGGCAGCTATATGATATAGTGGTCCGATATCGGCAGTTCCGACAAATAAGCAGCTTCTTGAAGAGAAAATAACAATTGCAAAATTTCAAAACGATATCTTAAAAACTGAAGGACTAGTTCGTATATATACAGACAGACAGACGGACATGGCTAAATCGACTCAGTTCAACATACTGATTATATATATAAATACTAGATAGGGCCTCCGACGCTTCCTTCTAGGTGTTACAAACTTCGTGACAAACTTGACAATATACCCTGTTCAGGGTATAAAAATAGCCGGACTCAAAATATCTACAATCTTCTTAACTAACCAAATGTAATACCTCAAAACTTGTGGGTTCCATCCTATTCAGCACTTTTGTTGACAACATGAAATCATTAATTGTTAGTTTTAATAACCTTTTCGCACAAATTAATTTAAAACTTTTAGATTATAATTGATAAACCAGATTTTGCTCTTCGCACAGCCAGCTACTCGATTAACGAACAGCTGCTATACGTTTTTGTTTTTGTTGTTCATAAGTAGTTGGTAAGTTTCATCAGCTTATTGCTATTTTACCAATAAACACAGCCAATTTTACAACGTGGACTGCAACTCTCAGTTTTGCATTACATTTTCAATTCGATTTGTATTCGTTTAAAAACTAATGTAGAAAAATGAGATTTTTTTTGTATGGTTAAACGATCTAAATCAATTTAATCAAGCAAATGCCGGTTAATTGATCACTCAATTTCTGTGCGTAAAGGTTATAAGTGTAAATCGTAAATATCGAGTCATTCACAATTCACCATCACTCGCTACTGATCGAAATTCCTCGCCGAAGTGATGGTCCATTCGATTTTAATATTATTTTATGTTATTACAAATCTTGAACGTCCCCTGTTCTTTATAATTGAAATAATTATTAATTATATAGTAACCTGATATTGATTTGAAACAATATTTTCTTTCCCAATACATGTATATCGAAAATAATTATCTGACCTTAATTCATTTTTAGTAGGCACTGAGTCGATCTTTTCCTCTCATTTATTGTATATATTTTGCTGTTATCCGACCGATGAAGCAAGGTTCTCAAAAGTTTTATGACAACTCTTATCAACTAAGAAATTTTATGAAAGTTGTTGACCATACATATAATAAGAATATGTATAGCTTAATTTCCTTGGGATAGGGTGGATAAGAGACTGATAATTATAAAGGGGTTTTCAATAAGAGCGCTATATTTAAAATAAAACAAAAACAGTTTCGAATATCAATGAAATTCTTTATTCCTTTGATAATACGTTTAATACGCGCACGCTTACAGAAGTCCTGAACCTAATTTGCGACGGTTTCAAGTATAAATCGACCGATGCTGCTGAGATTTCACGTTCGATATTCTTACGAAGCTCATCAATCGTCGCTGGCTTGTAGGCATAGACCATAAACTTGACGTAGCCTCATAGGAAATATTCTAACGGCGTCAAATCGCTCAACCAAGGCGGCCAATTGACTGGGCCATTTCGTTAGATAACACGTTCACCAAACTTGTTTTTCAATAAATCGATTGTGACATTCGCTGTGTGGCTTGTGCCGCCATCCTGTTGGAACCACATATTATCCAAGTCCATGACATACAATTCGGGCCAAAAATAGTCGGTTATCATTGAACGATAGCGATTCTCATTCACAGTAACGTGCCGGTCTTGATCATCACGGAAGAAGGCCCAATGACGCCGCCGACCCATAAACCGCACCAAACCGTAAATTTTTCGGGATGCAATGGTGACAGATGGAGTACCTTTGGATTGCTGCCTGACCAATAACGCATATTTTGTTTATTGACAAAGCCATTCAGCCAGAAGTGAGCCTTATCGCTGTTGATAATTTTTTAATGAAAATCGAGATCTTTTAAATTGTTGATCAGCTTAATTCATGAATATACGACGATTATGGTGGTCCTCAATTCATATGCTAGCGGCAGCAATATTCTCGACACTATGGGTACTTCAATGTCTCACTGGCACGGGAACATGTTGAACTGTGCATGTCGATTCCAATTTTTCAACTAGACACTCAATTGTTGATCTGACAGGGCGATTATGACTCCCATAAAATGGACGTAGTGCTCTTAAAGTTGAGGCCACTGACTTCGAATTTCGGCAGTACATTGTAATAATTTCGACTACTTTGCTGGATCGTATATTTTTCCATGATGAAAGGCGAACCTTACTGAATAGAAATGTCAAAAGGGCGGGGAAAAAATGTGCCGTCTTGTGCTGTCCCTATCGGTCTACTTTTGTTCCTTTTAAAAAAGCCTTTATTTGCTGAATCTTGCCGATTCGGTGATCGGTCTAAATGTTGCTTTTCTACAGATTATTTTCACAGCATCGAAAGACTAAAAATATGTCAACAGATCTCGAAAAAATACGATTTAAATGGCTTACAGTATATTGTTCGTTCTTAAGTCACAGTTTCTTTTCTTATAGTTGTCGCACAAAATTGCAAGATACACAGAAGTGATGATTATCCTCTTTATGGCTTAAAATTTTAGACTTTGAGTCAATTCGAATGCTGTTTCTGTATTTCATCAGAAGTGATAGATCTAAATATATGTATATACAATATATTCGTTAATTTTTTTTCATGAAACTAGTTTTCCCTTCATTGACAGTATTTTAGCCAGAACATTTTAATTAATACAGCAAATGCGATTGGTAACATTTCGACTAATTGGACAACGAAAGAAATTGTCGTTTTTCAACTACAATATCAATAGTTTTATAGTTTGTAAAAAAAAAACTGCAACATTTTATGCCAACCATTACCATACACGGCTGTAGATGGTGATAATAAAAAACTGCAAGCTATTACTTTCAAGCCGGCATGTGGTGGCTCAGCAGTGCTTAAAGCTCGCAAATTTGATGCATGTTCAACAACAACAACAACACATACATATAAGTATTTATAATGCATATATGGATATATATGGATGGTTGGAATGGATGAATGCGTGTGTGTGTCTCCAAGTTGCCGCAGGACTACCTAACACTTGCAATTGCAGGTCATAAAATAAGGTAAAACATGACCAGTTTGCAGCGAATGAATGAGCGAGTGAATGCATAAAGAAACGCTACAATTCAGAGCAAGAGAAAGTGGCAAGCATAAAGAAAGATGAAAAGAAAACACTGGCAGACTTCTAGTCAAACTGTAGTTGCTAGTGTGCGTGTTTGTCTAAAAGAGAGTTGATTTAAGGACGAAAAAGTAGTTTGTCACTGCAGCTGGCTTTATTTATTTTTCCAGTCCACAGACACACATACTTACATACATATATGCATAACTGGCCAGTGGAAAGCTTGTTGCAACCGACTGAGGTCAAGCAATAAAAAGCGACGTGAGCAAAAAATGCAAAAAAATTAAAATGGTGGTAAGTGACATACATGGAAGACACTATAATTTCAAAGTTTATCGGTTCAGAGATATACATATATTTTTGCTACACCTTTGTTCGTATTTAGTGAGCCGCTTAAGCTGTTCAGCACTAATGTAAAGGCCAATAAATGTAAATGCCCTGTACATCTAACGGTACTGCACCACACTACTTGCCGATCAGGCAATAAATTTTCGTGTGGCGATTTTGAAAAATGTTTAGTCAATAGAAGGGAACGTTTGTACTTATGTATGTAAAACTGAAAATATTGGGGAAATATTTCCAGAATAAATGCCTAATTTCGGTGCATAAATGAATTTTGTCCACCAAAGAAACTTTTTTGGTGGCATAACAAGAGAAATTTTTGTTGTAAAAAAATAAAAAGAAATGTCGTCCTCTTCAGAACTTAGCAAAGAACCAGGAATATAATTTATACAAGTGAGATATGTTAGATTGTGAGAGCACACAATTGGTTGATACTTGGTATAAAACTCCTTAGCATTTCGAATGGGACCGCTCTTGGGCGATTACAATCATTGAAAACAACAACCTTGATTAAGTCTAGATGGTTGATGTTTGCGATAATTCTCAAGAGTTGAGATGAGAGACAAAACAACCGACAGGATTATGAGGCTTTCATATGCCTTTTGTCACAACATCTTTAGCATGCATGAGGTATAGAAGTTGTCAATAAATATTGAAATACTTTCTATGTCTCGATAGCTTTCTTTATAACATCCAGCTTTTTGATCTCAATGTCTGGTTCTGTAAATTAAATGAAGACGACTTCGGCGGGATCCTTAATACCTATAATAAAGGGTTTATCAAAAGGAACGCTAGAAAAGTAGACCGATTGGGACAGAAAACGACTCCAACATTTTTCCCGCTTCTTCAGCATATTATAACTAGTCGAAATTATTAAAATTTACTACCGGAATTCGGAGACAGTGGCCTCAACTTTAAGAGCGCTACGCCCAATTTATTGTCGTCATAATCGTCTTGTCAGATATGAATCTACAGGCACACTACAAAATGTTCAAGTGTCAGTAAGACAAAGAAGTGCCCGTTCTTGTCGTTCACAAGTGAGGGCCACCTCTGAGACGTAGTTGAGACGAATTGTGTTCAAATTGACGCAAGAACTGAAGCCGCTTGACTACCAGAATCGTCGTATTTGGGCTGAGCAAGAACTTGAAAATGATCCGGATTTTCATTGAAAAATCATCTTCAGCGATGAGGCTAATTTCTGGCTGAATGGCTTTGTCAATAAGCAAAATATGTGTTATTGGTCAGGCAGCAATCCACACATACTCCATGAGTCACCATTGCATTCTCAAAAAATTACTGTTTGGTCCGGTTTTTGGGTCGGCGGCGTCATCGGGCTGGCTGGAAATCGTTACCGCTCAATAATGACCGAATATTTTCGGCCCGTATTGGATGCTATGGACTTTGAGAATATGTGGTTCCAACTGGATGGTGCCACAAGCCACGCAGCGAATGTCACAATCGATTTATTGTAGCCCCATCAATTGGTCGCCTCGGTCGTGCGATTTGACGCCGTTAGACTATTTCCTGTGGGCTACGTCAAGTTTATGGTCTATACCAACAAGCCAGCGACGATTGATGAACTTCGTAGAAATATTGAACGTGAAATTATAGTAGCATCGGCCGATTTAGTGCAATCTATCGTACCAAGACTAAAGTGAGCGGTATGGACAAGGTGCAATTAAACTATAAGGATTCGTTTCCAGAAGAGCTTGTTGGTCTTTCAACATTAAAAATCTACAAATCTCTTCTAAAAATAACTTAATAGCTCACCCGAAATATGAGCTCACTCGACCTCCGTCACAATTTTGATTTTCAAGCAGATTTTGTCTGCTCTGCGTCATGCTGTACTCAGAATTGTACTCGAAGTTGTCAACTGCAATGACGTATTGCCACATAAAATCAGCCGTCACAATTAATCAAGCAGATGACTGCAGAAATCACTTGGGGATCAACACCCAAATATACAAAAAAAAAAAAACATTATAATAAAAAAAGACAACAAACTGCATTGCAAAAGATCCAAAGTAATAAAAGCTTATACTGCTGTGGGCATACAAAAAAATCTTGTCAAATACGAAAATTCATAGAGGTGCGATAGAACAATACAACGCCAGAAAAAATAAAAGCAAAAAATCACAAGCCCACACAAATAACAAATATGGGGCGACTAAACAAGTTGAGCAGATAATTTGAAGTTTAAAAAGGGTCCACCAAGTGAAAAAGAAAATCGATCAAATACACTTTGACAAGGGTTCGAATACTTCAGATACAGGCATCATTTCGTGCTGCGGTCGGTGCTCCACCGTGGATGTAAGGGAGCTTGGGGTGTGCGCACAAATAGCTTTGTAAGTTGGCCACTCGTAGAATTGTGCTTTTGACGGTGTGCGGTGGTGACAAAATGGCTTACTAATCTCATTTGTTAATGACACTCATGTGACGTTTATGCGAAAGTCTACAAACGACAAACATATTGACATTTAACGAACGCAGCAGGAGGTAATAAACGAATAAAGGAGAGTAAGGAGCTGAAAGAGTGGGAATTGAAAAGTTTCAAAGGTGCTGTGAAACTCTAGAGTAAAGTGGGTCACGAATAAAGGCTTCAGAAATATAATAGCATTAGTTTTATTTGAAAAGTTTTTCAATTGAGCTATTAAAAGTCATCCATCTTTTATTATTCCTTAATTGTGAAATTAAAAATATAAGAGAAGAAAGTGATTTAATTATGGGTTTTTCATCGATCAGTAAATAAAATTTAAGGCCTCTACGATAAAGAATAACTACGACTAGTGCTAGCTGCTGAACAATTCTTCCTTATCTTCTTCTTGGGTTTGGCCGGATCCGAACATAGTTAGCTCTTCATAGTCTATAGTCATGTGTTACTGAGCGGGTTCATCATTTCCTTCACTTTTGGAATATTTGAGAGATTGTATGTGAATCTGCTGCTATCTGATATTTGAAAAATGGAAAATGGACGTGCCGTCCCATCTAAGAAACTACTCGACCAATTGCAATGAAATTCAGTATATACTATTTTCTTGAAACCCTAATGGCAGGGATGAAAAATGCGCGAAATCGGTTTACAACCACGCCTACTTCACATATAATACAATTTTGAAATCAATTTGATTCATTCACTTTTTAATATATATGCATCGGGAACCAATGAAGAATAAAACTTTCAACAAATACTGTATTTGAGGTGTGGCATCACTTGTGGAAAAATTGTCGAAATTGGACTATAAAGATATCGGATATCGAACAGTGCCTATGAGTAAATTTTCACCGAAAATATCGGTAAATCTCTCGGATATTTTAATCGGTTTCTTCGAATAGTGTATCTCTGTACCAAAAATAGTTAAAATCGGGTCACAATTTCCCTTAGTTCCCATATACCTAATTATAGGTTTTTCAAAAATATGAAAAATAAAAATATGATGCGATTTATACTTTATAAATCGGTTAACATGTGAGATATCTTTGAAAATTAAGTGAGCGTATAGTTCATCTCACTGTTTGTTCACCTCAGCACACGTAAAAGCACAAAAAAAATATATTGCCGAGCTCTATACATGATCTTAAGCCGTGAAACTTAGTATGGATCGGTTTTATCTCCAGATTTTTCATAATATAGAACCAACCAGTAGAAATAATTAAAGTTATTTATCGAAGAGTGCCATAAAATATGCGGCAAATGACGGTCAGCTAAAGATTCAAAGTCCGAATCCTTTTATTGCCTCTATAGCAATTCGTGGAGACTTGGATTTGTTGTTTTCAGAATATTCTATATAATTCTCGAAAGACTGATGATGCAAAAAGTGATTGGTTGCCAAATCAGAACTTTTCGGCAGAAAGCTAATGAATTCAGAGCATCAACAGTTACTCTAAAGGCTCTTATTAATGAAAGAACCCTTAGTTAAACATTTAAATCAGGACCCAAATCAAACTACTAACACTTTAACCTTCACCGTCTACACATTCCTACAGGGCATGCAGCCAAAAAGGGTGTGACACAAATCGATTTCCAATTAAATAGTGTTTCATTTTAATAAATAAATATTGTCGTTTGAGGTTATGCCACTTCAATCAGGCACTCATCACTCAATAAAAACATATGCAGGCAAAAACCGCGGATGTATGTATGTCCGTATGTCTCAATCCAACGACAGTGTCTAAATAGAAAATGGTAAAATAAATACAAATATGAGCGTGCAATTTCAGTTCAATACCGCAATATAATTCACACGAACGACAAAAAAATTGCAGGCAAAAGCGTGAATATTTGCCGATGGAGTACGAGAGGTAAAAACAACAATAATTTTTTTTCTCAATAAAATGGAATAAAATGACAAAACGTAAAATAGGAACGCTGTGATGCGCGGAAAAAAATTTGTGTCGCTGGTAATTCATTGCATTACATTACTAGAAACACATTTCAATTTTGCTCAAGGGAAATAGCATTCGCACGAATCAATTTATGGTATCCGCAGCATGTTGTTGTAGACCGCAAAGTGACAACAGCAACTGAAATGACAACAAAGAGGAAGCAACAACAGCAGCAGCAATACGATTGACAGAGGAAAGGACTGACAGATAGCGGAATGCGTAACTCGCAAAGCTACGAGTCGACATACTCTTACATACAAACCGTTACACCTACAACTTGCTGCGGGATTTATACCCAGCAGTGAAGGGGACTACGTTAAGGCCATAATTTTGTATATTTGGTATACTTTTTAAATGTGGAAGCCAAAAATTTGGAAAAGTGATTCTAAAAGAACAAATCATAAATCTAAAGAGCAAATATAAATTAAGAGAGCTTATAACATCTGAAAACGGTTCATTTTCTAAGAGAAGATTAGTCTTCACAGATAGCAAAAGAGCACTTGGTTGGACTAACTGCAGTTTTTAGCAATATATGGTTACCAGTCGAAGCTTCGTATTTATTCTGCTCGGAGTTCTCGCGGTATTTGAGTTAGAATCTAGACGAGACTTTATTGGTCGATTCAATGGATCTTGTTTTACATGGCGGGTCCCAAATACAATGCATAACTCCGGTTAGGGAGTAAAGTTTATATAGCAAGCCGCCAAGACAGACGCCCGCTTGCAGCCTCACTTCCTGGTGGACAGACAATGCGAACCTTAGCGAACCCTTAAACCGAGTATGTCGGAGTAGCCCCAGCAAGGCTCCTTCTTTCTCTTATCCGTGACCCTGAGTTTCACTCGGATTGTTTATCGCATCTCGCTCAGGTAGACTACATCAGAATGCGCATAGAAGCTGCCACACTTCATTTACACCCACGAAGGATTGAGCTACGTGCGAACGTAGGTGAGTACCGAGTTCGTCGGGATGACGAGCTGTAGGAGCACTTCGGTGACTACGCTGGCTTGCGCATAACGCCTGAATGGAAGAAAACACTCCAGCGCGTAATAAAGCCAACGAAGAAAATAACGACCGAAACTCGGGTGGAAGGATCAAGTGGATGGAGACCTGGCGAATATGGAAATCCCCAACTGCGACTGGCGAAGGCTTATGGACGCGACCATAACCGACGTAGTGTCAAATTGATGATCTTGACAAGACTTTGAATTTAGACGAAGATTACTATAGAAAATAGACTTATATAGTGGCTTAGCTTTTCTTGTACAATTCTGACTTTTTCTATGAGTAATTTGTCAATTTTCTTTTCATTCTCTCTCAGCGGATTATTTAATATACTTCACAATCAATTTTTAACTCCACAAAGTAGAAAAAACTCTATAAATAAGACCTACTTCAGTTTACTACTGGGTACTCAACTACCAAGCCAACCGATAGCTAACCTGAGCTATATGGTAGCGAAGAAAAAGCAACGTATTGGCGGCAATAATTTTAAATTTATGCTTGTTTACAATCATATTTTATTTGCCTAACAACTTAAGTGTATCTCGATATTTTAAGTGGCAAGAGATGAGGTACGCTAGGTAGCTGCTTACTCTACGTAAATGTAAATATACGTAAGAGGTTATGTAAACATATTGAATGTAGAACTGTGTAAATATGGCGTTGCGAGCAGTCAAGTTGGCAGCAAAATATCACCGACCTCGACTGTAATTTCCTCCCCTTCTAGGTACATACATATGTTTTTCTTACGTTCGCCAATTCATTCAGGAATTTCCTATTTTTCACGCCAGGGGCTGTCCTTAAGAAGGTCTGTAATTGTAAAGCTTTATATTATTTTGCGGACAGCCTTGGGTTATTGTGAGTAGGTTCATGTTCTTTTTCGTGCCGGAACTTTTCTAGACGCAGCTCAATTGAAGGGAAATGAGCAATTGATAAATGCCATTTTTTTATATTTATTGATATAATTCGATACATGAATTTGTGTAAAATAGACATATATATAATATATAAAATACATAATTAGAGATTTAGAACTCTTAAATAGAGAAATAAGTGGTATAATATTTAATGAGCAGGGCAATGTTCTATGATAGCCATTGTTAATTAGCAAAACAAGAGATAGAAGGGCAAAATGAGAGCCAAAACTGATCGTTGTATTTCCGAACTGTTTGGAAATATGGCATATCTCATTAAAGGAATCAAAAACTTCAAGCTTAGAATTTGGATGTACTGATATGTGGCGAAAATTACGTCTCTACAGACCTTTAACCTTTGAACTCGGTCAAATTTGTAGCGACAACGAGTACAATGACTGGACATAAACGAAACTACTACATTTACCGCTAATTTTGGCATAAAAATCGTCTGACCTTTGAACTCTGAGGTGAAACAAAACTGAATATCTTCACAAAGTGTCATTGGACGAGAAAATTCGCGCGTTAAACGCACATTGTGAGTTATGTACGCGTAATTGTCCCAATTTGTGCTCAAGGCGCGTTCGAGCGTGATTTGCCTGTTGATTGACTTAATGACACCGAGGTTGGTGAATTTGATGAACTTTGAAGTAAGAATTGAAATTGTTAATGAATGTATTGTTAAGTTATGAGAGAAACAGCAATAAATAAACTTATTGTGATGTTATTAAGGATATATTTCTGAAAATACATCAAGAAACTGAACATAAATGGATTATTTCAATAACAATTTTGTAAGCTAATGTGGACGCTTTCTACTTTAATTTTAATAATAATGAGGCCTTCACTTTCCAGTTCCAAGATCTACCCAACATGCTGTCAAAAAGTGTACGAAAGCTCTTTACATTTGACGATAGAATCGGGTTCATACAATAATAGGAAATGAGTTCTTATCCGCATACGATTGGATGTATATCTGTAAGGTCTTCAAAGTCTTCTTATATATCAATAAAGCAAAGAGTGAATATATTTTGACTACATAGCTATGGACCTACCCCTCGAACTCACAGTATGAATTTTTTCATATTAATATTAAGGAATATGTACGATACAGTAACGGCGGGATTGAAACCGATGTCAAAGTAAATTGTAAATTTTGTATGAAGAACCTTACAATCGAACTTCTTATAAACAATAGTCAAATTAATTGACTCTTCCAATTGAATGCAATCAATTAAAATATATATAGGGGGCGGTTCCGAGCATATATCTCAGAAAAGATTCAGAAAGGTAGAGTAGTTATATAATTGTAGTAACTTAAACTGCTAACTTAACAGCTAACATTTTGATAACCCCGAGAAAGGCCATACATAAATAATATATGTACATATGTACATATATGCAGCGAATGCATTATAAAATAGATCGAAGAAACTTAAGAAGTCTAAAGAATATTTTTGGACTCTTGTCATTGATGGTATTTCACAGGTGATATTACTCGAATGAGAAGGCCCTAACTGCGTTGAAATGATCATGAAGATAAGAACTTAGTGTCAACTGGTGAGAGGGTAAAAAACTGATGAATAAAGACAATTGGTTTCAGCAAAGTTCACATAGAGTAACTTTTGTTGCCAATTCAAGCAACTACTCTTTCGATATATTTGATCTAAATTTTCCAACGTCTCTCAAAAATATTTCCTGCATTTTAAATTACACCAATTTTTTTATACCCACGCAGCATGTTAATGAAACTTAGTATACGTGTTCCTTGGCACCATAAGAAGGTTGCTTTCGTAGATGGGCGAAATCGGACCACTGCCACGCCCAAAAAATGAAAAAAAATCGAAAACATATAAAGTGCCATAACTAAGTTATAAATAAAGCTATGGAAGTAAAATTTTGTACGAAGGATCGTCCATATCCCACTTATGGGACAAAAACCATAACTCCGGAACTACTCGATAGATTTCAATGAAATTCGGTTTATAATATGTTCTTGACACGTTGTGAAAAAATTGTCGAAATCGGACTATAACTTTTCAATGCCCCGTATATCGAATATGAAGAACTCAGCGCCTTATGTTAATTTTCACCGAAAATATCGGTAAATCTCTTAGATATCTCAATTTAATTAAAAGGAAATCTTTTTCGATGCGATGGGCTTAATAGCCAATACATCGGTTAATATGTGAAATATCTTAGCCAAATTAAGTGAGCATATAATCTTAGATATAATGGATGTTGGTGATGAAAATGAGTGAAATCGGTCCGCCTATATATATGTATTTGATGATTTTCGTTTTCCTATCGGACTTTATGCCGAATATATGTATGGGAGAGTACAAAATGTTCGGTTACACCCTTCCTTACATTTTTTACTTCTGTGTTTCAGGAAAAAGGATTTATTCAAAAAATATTTTTTAACATCAACATTCAACGAAGTGGTCTTAAAATGCAAATCTGTTCAAGCATGTTAAAAATATATACGAAACTATAAAGCTACATATGTATGTATGTATGTAATGTTTATATTTAATACATCATTTGCTCTTGATCCTACTTTTCGAACTGCTGCACCGCCTTGGGTGTGAAATAAAAATTTCAATATACATAGTTACTTGAGTATTTTCATTATGGCACATACTCAATGTTATTTATATATTTTAATTT
This sequence comes from Zeugodacus tau, assembly GCA_031772095.1. Lineage (NCBI taxonomy): Eukaryota > Metazoa > Arthropoda > Insecta > Diptera > Tephritidae > Zeugodacus > Zeugodacus tau. The sequence goes on along the minus strand of CM062650.1, from coordinate 39,011,873 downwards.
TTATATACATATATACGTATTTGTGTACATACTTATGTACATATGTGGCGCAGAGTGCACAAATTTTCAATTACTCAGTTTGGTACGAATGAAAAAATGAAAGCGGACTTGCCACAAGCAAAGAAAAACAAAAGTTGGAATTCAGTAAAAGTTCAAGCAACACGTAGCACAAGCATTATACAACTTCATACCGAGGCTATATATGCGCATTTATAGGTATGTGTGTTGCAGCTGCAAAAGTGTAAGTGGTGTACATTGGTTGCTCGCATTTCACAAATACCTGCTTTTAATACGAAATTGAATTGAATTGCCAAGCCACACACATATGTACTCAACTGCATATACATATGTATGTGTGTGTGTGTGTTTGCACGTGCTTGAGCTAACCACATAACTGTGCATATGTGAATGCATGTGTACACCCAACCACCTGTGATTACAGCTATTTTGCCAAAGCAACTGTGCTGATACTGCTGAATTGTCCAATTAGATTCCATTACAGCTAAAGAATTTAATTTCCAATGCAGACACACACACACTCCAACAAACATGTACATATATGTATATGTACATATATAGCAATTTTATCAGCTAATGAATTTTTAGCTGGTTTCTAGGTGCAAATTTGGTGCAAAAAAAAGTAGACTAGCTTCAACCCATTATTGCTAAGTAGCTTGAGCATACGCTTGAATTGTTTTGAATTCTTTGATTTTACTGCCAACAACAACAATATTCACTTGCAGTTAAAATAAATATCTGTGTTCGAATTGAGCATTGTTGAGCATTTAAAAGAAAATTAAATATATTCGAGAATGAATATTTGTGGAATATTTAAGTCGGCTAAGAATCCACACTCGAGAGGGAAAAGTTCTTAAAAAGCTCTAATGAAGTCAATCTCTTCACCAATTGATCCTTCCCAAATAAGTATAATACGTAATATTCTTCATAGAACTTCTCACTACCAAAGATTTTGTGTTCCATGACAATACTACTCCTATTCAAACTTTATTTCGGACGGCTTATTCCGGTAATAGAACATTCATTTCATGTTTTGAGATTGGAGACTTGGATTTATTGTCCGTTCTCCAGCTTGTTCTATAACAAGCTTTGAAAATCCGGCAAGTATTTTTTTACTTGTTCAATAACTATTTCTCTCTCTTTTACACATTTCTTTGCTATAAAATAATGAGTCACGTGAAGGGGGTTTCAATAAGAGCGCTACAAAAAAATTTTTAAATGAAACAAAAATCCGGAAAATTTTCAAGTTGTTGCTCAGACCAATTCCCGAACATACAACGATTCTGATGGCCAAGCGGCTTCAGTTCTTGCGGCAATTTGATCTTGTAAGGATGTAGGCCAAGATCATTTCGCAAAATTCGCCACAAGGATGTCACAGAGATGTCCAACGCTTGAGAATGACGTGTGAGAAACTGACTTGGGTCTTCCTCAATTGATGCGTTAGCTGCAGCAATATTCGAACATGTTCAAATGTGTTGATATTATGTGAAGAGAGGTACTCCTAAGGCTACACTACTTGTAAAATCTGACTTTACAAACTCTAGAGCCTATTGTGAATTCCGTCGAGCTGTGAGTATAAGTTGTATCACTATAAGTTGTATCAGATTTTTTCTCTAGCCTTATACTGATGTTATCTGCGGGATTTCGGAACGGAGTCCATCCATGTTTGTGTTAAATATTTTGGAAATATTATCTACTGCTACAACAACGACATTGCAAATTAAAAAACTAATCATATCAACATATTCTCATCTAATACAGGGTTCTATTATACTTTTTTAAGTGTTAGTTATTTTTTCCGTTAATTTACCATTCAGTATTACAGTCTAATATAACTACAAATACTGACTGGATTGCTTCAACAGCTCATTACTACATCTTCGCATTTTCATATCAGTATTTTCCTCGTCTCTTGCTTTGTGCGTTGTAACTCGATTTTCACATTTATACTTTCGTTCTTCTTCTTCGATTCGAACTTTCATAGTCATTGATTGGCAATGTGAACTAATTGAAGTTCACGTATTAATGAAGTAAGAGCAGATGGTGAAGCACGTGAGGTCACTCACTCTATCCCTACTAGAAATACGCTTTTTAAGCTATGCTTATATGCCAAACAAGCAATAGCAAGTAATTGGATGGATGTACGGAAAGGAACGATTTGGAAAGGTTTCTTCGCATTTTCTCTAAAATTGGAGCATTGAATATTTGGTAGATATTTCTTCTTAATTGAGTGTCTGTGATGGTCTAGTGATGTGCGATGTTACTATTTTTAAATCACTGTGATTTTATATTGCTATTGCAATCGCAACAAAAAAAAAACGAATTTATGAGAATTTGTACTCCACAGTACTCTAAAGTGATCGAATTAGAATTACTGAACTCCTATATGTTCTGTGATCGAACAAAAGCACTGAACTTCTCTATAGCCACTGTAATCGAACTCAAATTATTGAAAAAAATTGATCGCAGTTGCTTTATGCGAATTTTCAAACACAGTGAAAAAATCACCGGTTGTGAAATATCGCTCATCACTATGATGGTCTTGGTTTCGTACATATATGCTTGAAAAAACTTGGTTGCGGATTCCGACGATCATAGTCAAATTCGCAACAAAAAAAAAACGAATTTATGAGAATTTGTACTCCACAGTACTCTAAAGTGATCGAATTAGAATTACTGAACTCCTATATGTTCTGTGATCGAACAAAAGCACTGAACTTCTCTATAGCCACTGTAATCGAACTCAAATTATTGAAAAAAATTGATCGCAGTTGCTTTATGCGAATTTTCAAACACAGTGAAAAAATCACCGGTTGTGAAATATCGCTCATCACTATGATGGTCTTGGTTTCGTACATATATGCTTGAAAAAACTTGGTTGCGGATTCCGACGATCATAGTCAAATTCAGCGAGTTATGAGTTATCATAAGCTCTATCTGAAAGAGTCGGATTGTTTTCGTAATATAAAGGATTTGACTGAAACTCTTTTCTATTGCGAATTCCATGTTTAAAGTAAATTTTTTCAATAAGACCCTATAGTCGGTAGATCGTAAAAATTGACAATCGTTCGTTTGTTTTCGTAAAACATATTAAGTAGGAGTTTTGCTACGGAATCAACGAGTAATCTGAAGTTGCTTTCTATAGGGCATTCCATGTTTTAAGTATACGTTTTTCAATGAGACCCTATAGTACGGTGCATCAAAAAAATTTACAATCATTCGGTTTTGAAAGATTCCCAACCCAATATAAACCAAAAAATTACCACAACGCTAAGCAAGAGCACGTTTTCTGCTGCTTCTACAATATTTAAATTAGAATAAGATTGAACTACATTGAAGCATATTGGAAATAACTGGTTTCTTAGGAATTTTTTGTAGTTATCTCGGTAGATTTGAGTTGATTAAAAATTCAATTTTATGGCTTGACAAACTAGTTTGGAATTTGTGTGAACTAAATATTATGATGTATGCAAAAGAACACTCAACTCGAATAGATTAACGTTTTAGACGTATGACTCAGCTGGTGTTGTTGATTGATTTAGTTTTTTTTTTTTTGCAAGCTGAATACAAAAATTATGAGTTTTGTGGAATCTTTGAAGTCGAAAATCAGTCATCAGAGAATGTGGACCACTGCAACCAAAAATTAATGGAATCAACAATGAATACACTACATTAGTCATCTGAGAATGTGTGCTATTACAACCAAAAATACACTAGATGCTCGGCCTTTCACAGTGGCTTGGATTTTCATTCAAAAATCAATGTTTTATACCAACACAAGTTTCAATTAGAATACAACGGGGTTTTCCACGAACGTCCGAACTGCCTGTGTGTGGGAGGATACCATTGTGTTTTGCTAAATTACGCTGCGTGCAAATTACTTTCACCTTCATGTGGCACACATGCTGATTTAAATTAATTTCAACATATGCTACAATAATACTACGAAACAACAACAACAGCGAAAATTGCTAATATGCATGAATAATAAAGTGAGCGAATAAATACATACGAAAATAGCAAAATGGCACGTGGAATTACTGAAACTAGTCAATGGTATTATATTCAATGGACCTCTGTTTACAGTGCCTGCTATTAGAAAGCTCTGTATATAGTGGATGATTAAAGTTGTGGGACCAGTGATGAGAATTGAGTTTATTTTCATGGTTCTTCTCGAATTTCAATATTCTAACTTCAATACAAATACAAAATTATATATTAATGCTTATATATAAAAAAATATATTTTTGTCCGAATATCATTAGCAGATACTGTATATGTGATTGTTTCCTGTGTATATTTTATTGAATACAGTTGCATAGCTATTGTACTATAATACTCAAATGTGCACGTGTCCACATATGGTTGCACCAACCCATTGACAAATAAAAACAATAACAACAAGGATTTCCCAAATAAATAATTACTTGTTTAGTATGCAAATGACAACAGTATCGAAATTAGAATAAAATTTCCGGAAAAGTGCAGGCTAAACAAGCAACACAAACGAGAATGCTAAAAATAGAAATCAATGGAAATAATTTTCTACTAAAAGTGCTCTCAATAGCGTAGGTGGCATGTTTCTGAATAGGTTGGTGTTGGAAATTTCATTTTGTTTTACACAAGGAGCACAGTTTTGAAATCATAATTCAAAATATCGAGTTATAGAGCAAATGAGAAGTGCTTTGTCGTCGGGAACAACAAGCAAGATTTCTTGGTTCTAAGTTATTGTACAGTAAGATTTATGATCAGTAACTGGACACGGACCTGTTTCTGTACTCAGTAATAGTACGAGTACAAATCTGCGACAAGAAATAATAAACCAAGTAGACCATTATAGATCGTTTTCATAAGAAGCTTAAACCATTATTTTTCTCTTATTTAATTAGCTGTTAAAATATCTAATATTGGCAACTCATTAGTACTACTACGTACTACTCGCAAAATCATCACCTATCTTGAAACCCAGCATTCATTATTGGATAATATTCGACCGAATAGAACACGTCCAGCAAGCAGTGAAGAAAATATAGCAGCCATAGCTGAGACTGTACATCAAGACCGTGGTTAGTGGCTTCGGCGCCGTTCGTAGCAAATCGGACTGACGTATGGAACGACTTGGCGCATTTTACGTCGAGATCTTAAATTGAAAGCGTACAAAATACAGTTTGTACAAGAACTGAAGCGCTCTGTCTTCCCAAGCGAGAACGATTAGCTCTATGGACTCTTGAAAAAGTTCTAAGAAGATTCGACGTTTCCGAGCCAAATTTTGTTCAGCGATGAGGCCCATTTCTGGCTCAATGGGTATGTAAAGAGATTCAAGAGCTGCCATGGCATCCCGAAAAAACAACGCTTTTTTGTGGTTTGAGGATCGGTGGAATAATTGGTCCATATTTCTTCAAAAATGATGACGGTGGGAATGTAACAGTCAATGGCGTCCGTTATCGCGCCATGATAACCGCCTGAAATTGCAGTTCGTGATCTTAGCGACATTTGGTTTCAACTAGACGGCACATTCTGATACTTCGCATCAATCTATGGATTCATTGAGAACACTTCGGTGAGCAGATAACTTCACATTTTGAGCTAGTCAACACCAAGATTATGTGATATCACACCGTTAGACTTTTTCCTGTGGGGATATGTAAAGTCTGAAGTCCGTGTGTATAATCCCACTTCGATTCAGGCCTTGGAGCAAAACATTACGCGTGTAATTCGTTACTAGTCGAAATGCTTGAACGATTCATCGAAAATTGGACTCAACGGATGGACCATCTGAGACGTAGCCGCGGCCAACATTTGAAAGAGATAATCTTTAAAAAATAATTGCCAAGGAATGTTCTTTCGAAGGATAATAAACATTCCCCAATAAATTTGCTCTTTTTGTGTTTTTCTTGAATAAAGGAGGGAATTTTGAAATGGAACATTCTTTAAAAACTGCTGAAGCAGCATTTTTAAATGCTCAAATGGCATATTTCAATTAATTTTTAATTTATTTGAATATTTTTTTATTCAAATACACATGACAATCTGTTTTCTATAAAATTCCAACAGCTTAAATGCTTGAAAGGCAACTAAAATAATAACTCAAGCCGACAGAAGGACTTGTAAACAAATAAATAGCTTTAAATAATAGTAAACAAAATATTAAATAATAAAAGTAGTGTGGAACTCACCTGCCCCAGCTGTACTAAAGCAAAATTTGTTGAAAAAATCTGTGAAAGAAAATATTGAAAATCTATGAATAAAAAGGTATTAAAATAAAATTTAGAATAAACTGCAACAAAAGCAGTAATAAATTTCTGAAAATGTATAACAACAAATATATGCAAACATATAAAAAATACAACAATATTATACTTTGAATTATTTTTTAAAAAAGTTTTTTTTTTTGCAAAAATTTACCTTTCTTAGTAAAAGTATCGAATTTATAAACCAAGTGAGACAGAGAAAAATATGCGCTCTAAATTATTTTAGTTGACAAATCATATTTACCATATCAACTCATAAAAGCAACAAAATAAAATCAAAATATTAAATCTTTACATACGAAAATCCATGACTTATTCACAGTTATGTCTGTCAGTTAGACATAATACGTTCCAGAAAGCCAAATGCAATTCCACAATAATAATAATCCCACACGCGTCTTTACTTTGACTTGCAATATAATATGACAATATAAAATCGTATGTGCATAAACAGAATTCAAATATAAGTTTGTCGCATATTTTTTTTAGTTTTATAAAATGTCACAGGCCATTTACATTGTCATCACAAATGCAGCATATCACATCACATTACCCAATGGAGCGCAACGAGCTTACCGAGAATGTCCATCAAAATGGCATCAATAACGAAAATCATACGAACTGTCATTTAAGGTGAATCGTGCCTGCATTGCTATGCAAATATTAAGTAAAATATATTATTTGATGTGATAAGCAAAAGCATTTTGCTCAATGATGTGATGAATGCAGTTGCAAATTACACAATAAAATATTGTAAATTGGAAATATATGTATATATGCTACGCTTCAATTTTTTTTCCACTACGGAACCCACTTAATGTAAAATATCAAATTTGAGCTAGTGATTATAAGTAATAATTTTTCAAGGGCGCCATCTAACGGGAGCGGAAAGAAACGACCATCTTCGAGGGCTTGGACAATATATTCATGATAGCTAGATGAGTAGACTTGCCAGAAAGAAGATGTTTGTGTTATTCGGAGACTCTTTACATACAGTTGTATGATGTCTTTGTGTTATGTCGGTGTCGAGTCTCAAGAAAAGTGTTGATGGAAACTTGAAGGTTTTCTAAGCTGAAAGTGAGTTTGCTGGATGTTTACGCTCATTTATGAAATCGTCTAACTGAAGTTTTTTTATGTAGAGATCACTGGGTTCTATAGAATATACATTTATATAATATGTACTTTTCTCGCTAGATATCAGCAGCCTACTCATTAGTTCTGCCCACTCTGAGCATACAATTTGATCTTTGTAGATTTTATTGGTCTTTTTCATAATAAACTCTTTCGTACAGATCCTAATATTAGATCTGTAATATCAAATCAGTCAGTGTGTATAGAGGAACTGAGTTCAATTTAATACATCTTTGTGTTCGGAAGCTTTCTCCAACTAAGAATAAAATATAATATTCTAGAAAGTAGAAACGCTTCAGACATTTCTATTGGAGATGTTTCGAGACAAGTTTTCTACCTTCAATGACATGAATGACTATGTCTCATAGTATTATAGTATTTTCAATTTTGACTTAGAAGCATCGTCACATGTTCGTCCCAAGTTCTTTTATATTCCACATTCCGTGAAAAATATTAGGTTGTCAAATATGTCCCTTCCGATTTTTTGCTATTTATTCAATGGATTATAAAATGTGTTACAGTGATCGGATTTAGTTCAAATATGCGCCGTTTCGTTCGGTAATCTGTTTCCATCTAGACTTGGTGGTGTAAAGTTGAACTCAAAAGAGGCTTATGAAAAGTGGCGGTCCTAGTTCTTCGCAGAAAAGAAGGGGGCTTCTACGAGGGGGATATTATGGGCAAATCCCCCGCGACTATTATGGCGACTTTTCAGCCACTTTTCACCATCCTCTTTCGAGTTCAACTTTACACCACCAAGGGCGTTGGCCATCGACTGGAACAGGTGGTAATCACTTGACGCTCTGTCGGGGCTATAAAGTGGAGGAGTACCATCCCCCAAAACACCATTAATCTCACCGAACGTTTCTCTAGTGGATTTGCCTTTAACGAAGGAAAACTATGAAATAGCGCGAATTTCGGCATTAGTGAACTCCATGTTTACACTTCTATAACTGTTGGACGCAATATCCAAACTAATCATGCATAGCGTCGGTTTAGGTTATGTCAAAACCTTTCAAAGATGTATAGTATTGCCAGATACGAGCTCTGTAGCGCTTTATATATAGCCACGAAATTCAAAAGACAAAAAGGCGGAAGGCAGATATTTGCCAATCTAATATTGCAAGCCAAAGCCGACAGACAGACCCGTCACAATATATGTTATACTAAAACACAAAAACGAATCAATCTTCTAAATATGTACATGTATAGTATCACTCAACAGAAGTGTTTTTTCCGCCAAATTCAACACGCTTGTCATCACTTTCATTGCTATCGATCGAAAAGCGCTGAACGTTTTCAATATATCCTTCTAATGGGCGCAGAGCACATTTTGCCACTCGCAACTCGCGCTTTGGAATATGCATGGAATATGCCGAAAATTTATATGGTAAGATGAGCAATCTGCGATTTTCAATCAACTGCAGGGGCAAACGGTCAACGCTACCCCTTGACCCTATTTCATCTTCCAGCAGAGCAGCTATAAATTGTGATGTCGGCAACGAAAAGAAATGTGGATAAAACCTTGCCTCATGACCGCCAACCGCCAGCCGACAACCGCCAACCTCATTTGATTTATTGGTAAATGTCATTTATATGCATTTTCTGCACTTTTGCGGCTACGACAGAAATTGCGCAAAAGCTGTGAAAGTGCATTGGTGAAAACTTTCCTCAAATCGATTTCAATGCGAAAGTTTCGCAGCGCAGCAGTCGTTGTGTGCTATTCAATGATTCGGGGACGCTTGTAGGAGTGCTCCGCCGTCAACTTTTATAAAACTTCTGCAACGAATCCATTTGTAGCGATGAGGTGGTGAATTTGAAAAGTGGCTTGATAAGGAGCCTATGTACCTACCAATGCGTATACAAACAGTACAGTACAATATAGGAAAGCAAGTCCAAATTAAAGAGAGACTACTCTGTCCATTTCGTTTCGATGTTTTAATCTTGATCTCAAAGTATTTCACTCACAATCTTCATATATTGATGAGAATGTATCCTATGGGTCTTCAAGTATTTTTCTTCTGCCAGTTGGGGCAGGCGTACTTTCTTCAAATATTGTCTTAACCTAAATTATGATAACTACCGATTTTGTGATCTACATCGACTACCTGGAAAAGCTCAAAATGAACGCAGGACTTTATTATACCGAATTATTGGAAACGTTAAAGAATTCTGGAAAGAGCGGTCCGATTCGATACATCAGATATCGGATCCAACCTCGGCCATCACCACGATCAAGTTGGGGCGATTTAGGCTACAAATTTCTGTCACGTTAGCAAGTGTATCGAGCTTAAAGGAGGTCAAGTTGAGAAATAAACAACATTAAATTTATTTCGGACCACCCTCATATATTTGAAACTAGACAATCCCTCATAAAATTTAGAAGAGCTGTAGTTATTCTTCGCTGAATAGCGTCTTCTCCAATATTTGTAAATGGCGAAAATCGAAAAGCTGAATTTTAAGTTGAAATTGTTTTCGAAAAGTGGGCGTGGCCCTAAATCGGTTTTTTGCATACACCTCATATGCAAAAGTAGTAGTCATATTTGTTTTTATTACTCGATTATGCTTCTCCAAATGGCTAAAATCGGGTAATAACCTCCCCACCAACCAAAAAAAAAAGTTTATTTTATGTTATAGGTGGTATAGAACGGCTGCCGCCCATTTATGGGTCAAAAACCTAATCTCCTGAACTACTCGACCAATTACAACGAAACATTTCGAAAATTGGACCAATCGCTTCACTGCCACACCTACTTCCCATATAATACAAATGTTTCCATCTGGTTCGGTGACTTTATAATATATATGTACCTCAGTAACCAATAAAGATACAGGAAATATTGTATGTATTTGAGCTGTGATATCACTTGTCGAAAAATTGTCGAGTTCGGACTATAACTTTTCAAGGCCCCGAATATCAAATATGAAAAAATCAGTGCGTAAGGGTAATTTTTCACCAAAAATATCGGTAAATCTCTCAGATATTCTAATGTAATTCAGAACAAATCTTTTTCTTCTATTCTGAGTTTGTCTCTGTACCAAAAATTGTTGAAATCGGGTCATAACTTCTCCTAGCTTCCATATACCTAAAATATGGTTGGATTTATTCCGCATATATCGGTTAATATGTATATGTAAGTAAGTGAGCGAAAAGTCTTGGACATAATGCAGTACCTGCGTGCTGAAAATGAGTGAAATCAGTTCAGGACTAAATAGAGAGAGTACAAAATGTACGGTTACGCCCGAACTGGACGGGGTTAGTTAATTCTTTTTTATACATTTCAAGCAAATATTTTAAAGAAATTTCAAATATTATTGATAGAGTCGAAGAAATTTTAATATTTAAGAAAAAAGTCAATAAGTTGATACCTAATTTTACTTTCATTGAACGCGCTTATGCCATGCAAAAAAACTCACACAACGACAGCTGTTCGATGACAGAAGGTGTTCGCGACACACGACGACTTTATTAAAATTTTCACAATATTTTCCAATAAGTCTGCAAATGCGCAAAGATGCTCTATAAAGAAAAACACACTTTAAGGTAAATCGAGTAGGCGAAAAAGCACAAATATCAATATCAACGCAAATGCAAATACGCGGAGAGAGTAAGGCAGGTGCGGAGGATATTTTGTTTACGCCAAGAAACTTGCCGGAATTAAGAAAGTTTCCTCAGCTGCTGCACCGAAATTGAAACATGAACTAAATAGCGAGCTTAGCATAGAAATCAATTTTAGTAGAGGGCGAGGCAAACGATGCAAAACACTTTATTTAAATAGGAGTGAAGGAAGGCGGCGCGCAACATCAGGTGTCACCAGCAGAAAATGTAAATGTTTTAAGCGCATTTTGTCAAAAACAAGGTTTATTTCATTAATTTCAACAGCAGAAAAAACATTGAAAAAGGTACACAGAAGCGTGAATTTTGTCAATGTAGGCCGGAATAAAAAATCATAAGGCCAAACAAATCACTCACGCTGAGACAAATGATTGTACCAGCTGAATAGGGAGTCAGCGAGCGAGCTAACGCATTTGTTAATAGATAACGTTGAGTTACAATGCTTTTCGGAGTGTTTACATAACACAAAAACATAGACATTTACACATATAAAGCTGTAAGCAGTAGGCCTCTGAAAATATTATTAAATCAAGGTGGAAAAGTTTGTGCGCATTACTCATACGACACGTGCTACGGAAAATAAACAAAAGCTTCAAGTGAAAGTTAATAATGCACACTTACTCACACTTATACGCATAGGTTTGTATACTTTAAGTATTATATGTTTTCATAGTAAATAAAATGAATTCACTTACTCGCGCTGAAGTGACATTTAACTTGGTCGCCGTGGCGTTGAGGGAATAATGTAAAGCTGTGTGCGTGTATAAGTTTGTTTGCTCGTCAAACTTTAATGCATATGAGTGAAAGGATAATTTGTTATTTGTGCAACAAAGTTGCGGGTATGACTTAAGTATGTTTGTTGTGCAGCTTTTACTTATTTATTACTTCAACAACTTATTTTATGTCATGCAATAAGTGAGAGATCTCACAAGAAGAAAATAGCTTTCATTAATTATTATATTATTTTTGGAATCAAGAAAACTTGTTCTCAAAAAGTATATTGCGAAAAACAGTGATAAAATAAAATAAAATAAAATAAAAAAAATAAAATAAAAATAAAATAAAATAAAATAAAATAAAATAAAATAAAATAAAATTAAATTAAATTAAATTAAATTAAATTAAATTAAAATAAAATAAAATTAAGTAAATTAAATTAAATTAAATAAAATGAAATGAAATGATATTAAATTAAATTAAATCAAATTAAATACAGTTAGACGGCCGAAAAAAAGTGAATTTTCCAGAATTTTTTCTGAGAAAACTTTTAAATTTATTGATCCAAAAATTTATACACATATTATGGTATCTTTTAACTGTATTTTAAGACTTAGTACTAGTAAAAATATTTATTTGAAAAAGAGCTACAGCTGATCTCCAGGAGCTCCTCTGAAAAAAAAACCTTTTGCGATGACCACTATATCTCGGAACTGGATCTTCCGAAATTAAAAAACCAAACAGATTTCGTTAAAATAATGTTAAATCTAGTAATTAATCGTAGGAATAAGCAAAATAAAATTTTTTTACAAAATGGGGGTTTCTCAAAAAAAAAAAAATCGATTTTTCACCGAAATTTCGGCCTTAAATTGTTTATAAAAAAAAAATATTTATCGGAGAGAAAAAATCTTCGATTAATTACTAAAAAATATATTTAAGAAGGTCGTGTTAAAATTTGAGACTATTGAAAAAAACGCGTTTAAAGTTTGGACTTTGTACTTCCGAGCACTCTGAAACGCCTTTTAAAATTTTTCATTTGCTTGTAACTTTGAAAATATTCACAGGAACGATATGAAATTTTCTGTGTGTATTCTTAAATATATGTAAATTAAGAAAATGAATTAAAAAAAATCGATTTTTTGAAAATTCTAACTGTATATAACCCCTTAAATTAAATTAAATTAAATTAAATTAAATTAAATAAAATAAAATAAAATAAAATAAAATAAAATAAAATAAAATAAAATAAAATAAAATAAAATAAAATAAAATAAAATAAAATGAAATGAAATGAAATAAAATAAAATGAAATAAAATAAAATAAAATAAAATGTCTATTAAGACTATGTCAGTTAAGACCATCTCAAAATACATATTTTTACTCAAATTTCCTAATAATAAGTTACCATTTCAAGTATGTAACTAAGTGAAGCAGCATACTCATATACGAATGTAAATACAAAGCCACTCACAAACCGTATCTACTTAAAGGCTTTTGCTATTCATGTATTTATTTATTTAATTTTGTGAATTTACTTTGGCTCAATGGCATCTACACGCCTAATAAATATATAGTATTTAAAGCAGTAGATGGCAGCACTTAGATTTCCTTTGCTTATTTACACATCGTTGTACTATCTATTACAAAATGCACACAGCTTAAGTAAATACATTCCGAGCATAATTTTATAGTGGCATAAGGCAATTCAAGGTCATGTGGCTGATGCATAGATACATACATATATGTACATGCTTCCATTTCTATAAAATTTAGTTAACAATAGAGTTTCTGAAGTCAATTTTTAAAGTGATATTCTAAAGTCCCAAGCGGTCGGTGCTCAAATTAAATATAGATAAATTTCAAGACGTCAAAAATATAATGAAATCATAGGCAGAAACACGCATAAGCGAATTTAAACCAATTGGAGCTTGTTATTTAAAATTTAAAAATAATATACGTCATCGATTCGTCATATCGCTGCTCGCTGACTTTGAGCGCTGCTCTCTTAACGCAAAATGAAATATAAAAGTAACAACAAGAGTATGCGAATACCTGATTAAAGTTGTTGAACCGTTACCAAGATTTGTTTTACAGAGTTTGAACAAGTTGTACTATTGTGATGGATTACTGTCAGAATTTGTTATTACAAAAAAAAATCTTAACAAGTAAGGAAGGGCTAAGTTCGGGTGTAACCGAACATTTTATACTCTCGCAATTTATTTATTTAACTTTATTAATATTATATAATACACAATTTGACACACATATTCGTCATATATATTGTATAAAGTCCATTGAAAGTTGGAAACCCTAATATTAGGTTAGAAGTACCGAGGTCCTCATGTTCGATATATGGGGCCTTGACAACCTATGGTCCGATTTCGGTGATTTTTAGAATGGGGCTGCCACACTATAAACGTAGTATTTGTGCAAAGTTCTGCATCGATATCTTCACTAGTGCTTCCTTTATATATTGTAAAGTAAACGATTCAGATAGTCTTCAAAGTTCTGGTATATAGGAAGTAGGCGTGGTTGTGAACCGATTTGGCCTATTTTCACAACATATCATTGGGATGTAAGAAAACTATTACAAACCAAGTTTCATTGAGATCGGTTGAGTAGTTCCTGAGATATGGTTTTTGACCCAGAAGTGGGCGACGCCACGCCCATTTTCCATTTTGTAAAAAAATCTGAGTGCAGCTTCCATATGCCATTCCTCATGTAAAATTTAGTGTTTCTGAAGTTTTTCGTTAGTGAGTTAACCCACTTTTAGTAATTTTTAACCTAACTTTTGTATGGGAGGTGGGCGTGGTTATTATCCGATTTCTTTCATTTTTGGACTGTATTAAGAAGTGGCTAAAAAACACGACTGCAGGAAGTTTGGTTTATATAGCTTTATTGGTTTGCGAGATATATACAAAAAACTTAGTAGGGGGCGGGGCCACGCCCACTTCCCCAAAAAAATTAGATCCAAGTATGCCCCTTAATAGTACGATCCTTCATACCAAATTTTATTTCCATAGCTTTATTTATGGCTTAGTTATGGCACTTTATGTGTTTTCGGTTTTCGCCATTTTGTGGGCGTGGCAGTGGTCCGATTTTGCTCATTTTCGAAAGCAACCTTCCTATGGTGCCAAGGAAAGTTTGTTCCAAGTTTCATCAAGATATCTCAATTTTTACTCAAGTTACAGCTTGCACAGACGGACGGACGGACGGACGGACGGACGGACGGACAGACAGACATTCGGATTTGAACTCCACTCTTCACCCTGATCACTTTGGTATATATAACCCTATATCTAACTCGTTTAGTTTTGGGTGTTACAAACAACCGTTATGTGAACAAAACTATAATACTCTCTTTAGCAACATTTGTTGCGAGAGTATAAAAATAATGACAAGCCAAAACAAGAAAAAACGTTAACTTCGGCTGTACCGAAGATAATATACCCTTCACAGGTGCATTTCTTTTAGTAACTATGTGTTTAAGTAAATCTAAAGACGAAAGAAAAAGTAAGTAAAAAACAAGCCCTTGATTCCGATCGTTCAGTTTGTATGGCAGCTATATGATATAGTGGTCCGATATCGGCAGTTCCGACAAATGAGCAGCTTCTTGAAGAGAAAATAACATCTGCAAAATTTCAAAACGATATCTTAAAAACTGAAGGAATAGTTCGTATATATATAGACAGACATGCGGACGGACGGACAGAGAGGCGGACATGGCTAAATCGACTTGGTTCAACATATCATTTATATATATACTTTATAGGACCTCCGACGCTTCCTTCTGGATGTTACAAACTTCGTCACAAACTTAATATACCCCGTTCAGGGTATAAAAATCGATTTTAATGAATAATGACTTGAGTAAAAATATGATATTTTATAGTAAACATGACCGCTGATAGAAACGAAGGTGTTCTTAAAATGTTATTAGGCGAGAATAAAAAAGCCAGTCTTAAGCTTATGACCTTATTTCTACGATTAATAATTCCGCCCTAATTGTTAGAATACCTTGTTGTAAGTAGAATACAACGGCAGTCACGTCAAAGCTGCCTTCACTCAGCACATAGTATTCTCTACTGCACACCTAGTACAGCATATCATCAGGTGTTTTTGATGTCATCTCATAGGAGATGAGGGTAATTAATTAAAACAGCTATTTGGCGCATCATGGGAGGAATCGTAACTGGCAGCTGGTGGTAAAACTGTGATAATGGCGAGTGTTTGTAATTGTTTATCGGCGTTAAGAAGGAAATGAAAGTGAAAAGGCGCATAAATAATAAATTTTATCACTATCAAGTAAATATGCTGCAATTAAATTGCTAATATTATAGAGAACCGGAGTATAATGAAATAAAATTTATGACAGACAAAACTTGTAAATATAAAAATAAATGAAAATATTTTAGACAACTTTTAAGATAAATGAGCGCTGAAAGTAGTTAAACTTATAAAGTGCTATAACTAAGCCATAAATAAAGGTGTAAAAGTAAAATTTGGTACAGAGGATCATATTAGAGATGGGCATAATCGGATAATATATGTTGTTGTTTTTTTTTGGAAAGTGGGCGTGGCCGCACCCCAAAATATGTTTTTGTATTTTGATCATAACCACGCCCACCTTCCCATACAGCATTGTGTTGAAAATTACTAAAAGTGCGTTAACTCACTAGCGGAGGCCAGACCAACTAAATTTTACAGAAGATTAAAAAAAATGGAAAATAGGCGTGGCGTCGTCTATTTATGGATCAAAAATCATATCTCAGAAACTACTTGACTTAATGGTTTCGTATAAAAATGGGCGGAATCGTTTCACAATCACGCCTACTTCTTATATACAATTGAAATCTATAAATTAAGCAGCAGTAAAGATATCGGAATAGAACTTTGCAAAAATAGTACATTTCTAGTGTTACAGCGGTCGTATAAAAATCAATGCCCCAGATACCGAACATGAGGACCTCAGTGCTTGTGACAAATTTTTTATCGCAAATATCAAGAAAACCTTTATACTCTCGCAACAAAAGTTACTAAGAGAGTATTATAGTTTTGTTCACATTACGATAGTTTGTGTCACCAAGAAATAAAAGAGTTAGATATAGGGTTATATATAGGGTTATATATACCAAAGTGATCAGGATGACGAGTGGAGTTGAAATCTCGATGTCTGTCCGTCCGTCTGTCCGTGCAAGCGATAACTTGAGTAAAAATTGAGATATCTTAATGAAACTTGGAACACATGTTCCTTGGGAACGTGAGAGGGCCCACAAAATGGCGAAAACCAAAAACACATAAAGTGTCATAACTAAGCCATAAATAACGTTATAACAGTAAAATTTGGAATAAAGGATCGCACAACGAAGGCGTATATTTGGATGTAATTTTTTTGGGAAGTGGGCGTGGCCCGCCCCAAATCGGTTATTTATATATATCTCGCAAACCAATGAAGCTATATACACCAAACTTTCTGCTGTCGATTCTCTTACGTACCACACACCACACACCATGAAAATAGTTGAAATCGGATAATAACCACGCCCACCTCCCATTACAAAGGTTAGGTTGAAAATTACTAAAAGTGAGTTAACTCTCTAACGAAAAACGTCAGAAACACTAAATTTTACAGATAAAATAGCAGAAGGAAGCTACACTCAGATTTTTTTACAAAATGGAAAATGGGCGTGCCATCGCCCACTTATGGGTCAAAAACCTTCTCAGGAAGTACTCGACAGATTTAAATGAAACTCGGTATATGATATTTTCTTGAAACTCTGAGACACCTGTGGAAAATGGATGAAATCGGTTCACAACCACCTTCCATCTGATTCCTTCACTTAATAATATATACATAAGGAACCAATGAAGATAGCGAAATACTGTATATGATCTGTGGCATCACTTGTGAAAAAGTTGTCGAAATCGGACTATAACTTTTCAAAGCCCCGGATATCGAATATGTTGAAGTTAGCGCCTAAGTGTAAATTTTAACCGAAAATATGGGTAAATCTCTCAACTAATTTAATGTAATTCAGAAGAAATTGTTTTCTTCTAATAGTGTGTCTCTGTTCCAAAAATTATTAAAATCGGGTCATAACATCTCCTTACTCCCATATACCTAATTAAAGGTTTTTCAAAAATACGGTGGGCTTTATTCCGCATATATGTATTGGTTAATATGTAAGATATCTTAGCAAAATTAAGTGAGCGTATAGTCTTGGATATAGTGCACCTTGCTGGTGAAAATGAATGAAGTCGGATTCCTCAGCCCTCATATCTATATATGATAGTTTTCGTTATTCTATTAAACTTTATGTCGAATTTATGGGTAAATTTGTATGTTATATTAATAAAATTTCTTCTATCAATTGCGTGAGTATAAAATGTTCGGTTACATCCGAACTTAGCTCTTCCTTACTTATTATCGAATATATCAGTAAATCTTTCAGATATTCTAAAGAAATTCAGAGGAGTTGTTTGCCTTAATATAGTGTGACACTGTGCTGAAAACGGGTTAAATTGGGCAATACTTCTTCAAGTCACCATATACTTTCTAGGACCTCGTATACTTTGTTTTATCTTACTAA
Organism: Zeugodacus tau; assembly: GCA_031772095.1. NCBI lineage: Eukaryota > Metazoa > Arthropoda > Insecta > Diptera > Tephritidae > Zeugodacus > Zeugodacus tau. The sequence continues at coordinate 38,993,552 of CM062650.1, read as the reverse complement.
AATTACATTAAAAGTTCAGTTACACCCGAACTTTGCCCATCCTTACTTGTTTTAGATAAGTTACGTTCTATACGTCCGCTTCATTTGAACGATTATTTATGTCACATAATTTCGCGCCCACAAAACGATATTGAAAGAACAACAAAGAAAAGCCTGTTTTTTGGACCTGGACCCATATTACTTTTCAAGTATCACATCAGCATCAGGGCATGTATCTATATAGCTAATTCAACTGTCATATCGAAAGAAGAAATACAAGGTATCGTTAGGATTTTTAGAAGACTTCCTACAATGTGTAATAAGTATGTAATTTTAAAGAAATATGGTCCGATTACATTCTCATTTGCTGCGCCAGATATTCGTATCAAGCAATAGGTATTTAAACAAATATGACTAAAACTGTCAAGGATCATTCACATAGTATCTGTTGTTGACACTAGCGCTCTTAAATATTTCTTTTGGACCCTACGCTTGGCGGAAGATTCTGAATCAGCCACAATGTACCGGCATGTCAAGTGAAAAGTTTGGTTGGTCTTCCATGACTAGACCATATTTCTCGATGTGAAACATATGTATGTAATAATACTGTTATTTTAGCAACATTTTATAAAAACCAAAAAACAATTAATATCTCATCAATATTCGACTGATTATGCTAAAATGGCCTTCACTCAGGCTTAAGTTCACTATAACTATAGATTTTAGCGCCAAACTTATGCATATGGACTCACTCTAATTGTAATTTCATTTAAAGCTTCTAATATGAAAGTTTTATTCAAAATAAAACGCAGTCTCTAAGCAGGTGGTCAAACTATAGCAAATTGTTCCCGTTAGCAAAAGACGACTTAAGCTTTACTAAAATATTGCCGTAGATATGTATATGTATGTAGTAGCAGTTTGTGCGAATATTTTTTAAGATTCTTTTGCCATGGCTGTAGTGGTTAAATTTTGACGAAATTTGCAAACTAATTTCAATAATCTCCAACTGCAACAACAACTAGCTTGCGAACTACTTTGCGAAATTCTCCAATGATATGCATGAATACATACTGAAGTTCTGCGGTCAACAACACCGAACATATTTTTTTTTATTGAGGAGTTATAAATATTTATGTCGTTTAACTAATTCTTGTTTTTGCAAATTTCCACATCTTCTTTGCAAATTTTCGCGAATAAGAAATAACTTGCATAAATTAAGAAATTGATTCAAACATTTTATGCATGCATGTTTGTAAATATAAAGCGCTATTTTACTTTTTCTTTGCTACGGAGAAATTATAATTAGAAAACTACACAGTTTTAGCTTTTTTTTGCGAATTTTTTTTTTTAAATTAATTTTTGCAAAAGCGCTTATAAAACCCACAGACAGCAGAGTAACTTCACAGTTCACTTTAGTATTTCAAGTGTTCGAGGTGAATAACGGCATCTCGAAAACGAGATGAGGATCGCAAAGTTACATTTACTACCAGCATTGCTGCTGATCGCAACTGTGAAACTGGATATAGTTGGTTAGTAAAAAAAGTTTAACACAATAGAAGTTAGAGTGTGACCATTTATCCATTATATTTACAGCTACTCAAAATTGGAACCCATTTCAAAAGCTGCAAGCGCTGCAAGCCAGCACTACACCATGTCCGCCCGTAGTAACCGAAACCGAAATAGTTATTAAAGATCCAACACCAGCACCAGGTACAGGTTCAACAGGACCAGGTGATGACGACCTAGGTGATTCTGACTATGGCTCTGACTATCTTGACCCTACTGGCAGTACTGACACTCTTACTCTCTCCCGATCAATTAAGCCGGATTATGATTCACTACCAGTGAATTCAATTGGCCGTAATGCCGAGCTTAACACAATAAACGGTACTGATTCTGCGCGAAAACGGCAAACAATCGTCATACGACAAGGTTCACCAGCACGACGAGGTTCACAGCGTCGGCGACGTCGTCCAAATCGCAGACGTCCATCAGCTGAAAAGCGCAGACGTCGAAATCGCCATAACTCGAAAGATCGCCGTAGGCGTCGCCGTAGAGGACAACGCAAAGGACAACGCAAAGGACAACGTAAAGGGTCACGTCAAGAGCTACGTCAAGAGCCACGTCAAGCATCCCCTAGAGTGTTTATACGCAGACATTATACAAATAGACGAAAACTTGGTGAAAGCACTGCAAACAACGAACAGCCTCAGTAAAAAGTGAAAAAGTTTAATAAAATTTGATACTCGTATTAATACGAAAATATGTGTAATTTCTTATTTCTCGAAGGGAGCAACAAACATGATTGCATACAAGTATTTTTAAAATATCAGTGTCCTCGATGATAGATACATATGGCTTGGTATATATGGATATACTTACTGAATGTTCTAAGGAACTATTGTAGTTGTAGTTGTAGTCCCTTTTCTGGGACAGAGACATACGATTAGAATATAAAATATTTCCTCTGAATTAAATTAAAATACCTAAGAGATTTACTGAAACTTTCGGTGAAAAGTTACCATGGGGCAGTGAGTTCTTCATATTCGATATCCGGGGCGGGCATTGAAAAGTTATAGTCCGATTTCGACAAATTTTTCACAAGTGCTGCCACAGATCATATACAGTATTTATGCAAAGTTTTATTTCGCTATTTTCATTGGTTCCTTATGTATATATTATAAAGTGAAGGAATAAGATGGAATTCAAAAATGAGTTATAAGGGAAGTTGTCGTGATTGTGAACCGATTTCGTCCATTTTCCACACGTGTCATCAGGGTGTCAAGAAAATATTATATACCGAATTTCATTTAAATCTGTCGAGTAGTTCCTTAGAAAGGGTTTTTTACCCATAAGTGGGCGACGCCACGCCCATTTTCCATTTTGAAAATAAAATCTGAGTGCAGCTTCCATCTGCCATTTCTTATGTGAAATTTAGTGTTTCAGACGTTTTTCGTTAGTGTGTTAACCCACTTTTAGTAATTTTCAAACTAACCTTTGTATGGGAGGTGGGCGTGGTTATTATTTGATTTCTTTCATTTTTGGACTGTATTAAGAAGTGGCTAAAAAAACGACTGCAAAATGTTTGGTTTATATAGCTCTATTGGTATGCGAGATATGTACCAAAAAACCTATTTGGGGGCGGGGCCACGCCCACTTCCCCAAAAAAATTACATCCAAATATGCACCTTCATAGTGCGATCCTTTATCCCAAATAGTTATGGCACTTTATGTGTTTTCGGTTTTCGCCATTTTGTGGGCGTGGCAGTGGTCCGATTTTGCTCATTTTCGAAAGCAACCTTCCTATGGTGGCAAGAAATAAGTGTGCCAAGTTTCATCAAGATATCTTAATTTTAATTCAAGTTACAGCTTGCACAGACGGACGGACGGACAGACAGACATTCGGATTTGAACTCCACTCTCCACCCTGATCACTTTGGTATATAAAACCCTATATCTAACTCGTTTAGTATTGGGTGTTACAAACAACCGTTATGTGAACAGAACTATAACACTCTCTTTAGCAACATTTGTTGCGAGAGTATAAAAACAACAAAAATAACAATATTTTTATAACAACAAAGAAGTATGCAAAATATGCTTCTAGCAAATTATAGAGATAGATATTTGCTAATAAACTCTATCATTTAATTGGCCATAGCTAAAGCGGTAAACTGCTTAATATATGCAAATATCTGCGGCTAATATGTATAAGAAACGTGTCTCGCATTAAGTATTTTACCGTTAGGTTGACCTAATTTTGCAAACTTCGATTTTACATACAGCGAGGAGAGAACAAAGGTAAGCGAACAGGTTTCAAGTTGTTTCTGTTGCTCTTTCCTTGCTTAACATTTGGTCGAGAGTTAGTCGCTATGTTGTGCTATTGCTTTCTGATCAACAACAACAATGTTGCTAAATGGCTAACAGCATATATTAGCTGCCTGCGTAGTGCTTATTATTATGCTTACGACAGATAACGTAAGAGAATGTTCTTTGCCATTACCAATGTTATAATGCTGGCAAAAATTAAAAAAAGAAAAAAAAAAAGCAAATCATTCATTCATCATTTTTGTATTATATGAGTAATTCATTGCAAATGGCTTTCTCATTATTCGAGATAATAGTTTTAAAGCTGATCGAAGAACGAAAGAGGTATCAACTAGGGCTTACATGGTGTCATATAATATATACATATACATATATATATATATATATATATATATGAAGAAATTAACTGGATAATGTAAGCACACTGGGGGAGCCCAAAGCGATTCATGTTTGGTAGAAATTCTTAGAATTCCGTATAATTTATAAATTACAAAAATCATATAAAAATCGTAAAGCTAAAAATAAATTACTTATTTATGTCAGATATGGCGATCAATATACATACATATGTACATATATATCGGGTGATTCAAGTAGCGGTACTTTTTTCAATAGCCACTTGAACATGTTATTTTTGTTCAGTATTGATTGGCATTTCAGCATGGAAAGACTTACGCCTGAATAACGTTTACAAATCAGTCAACTTACCCTCAACTTATGGTCAACATAATCGGCGTACAGAGCGTGCTATTCGCAACACCATCACCTATCATTAGACCCAGCAATCATTATTGGCTAATATTTCACCGAATAGACCACGTCAGAGAATAAAATATAGCAGCCGTAGCTGAGAGTGTACACGAAGACCGTGCATAGTCAATAAATCTTAAATTGAAAGCGTACAAAACACAACTTGTGCAAGAACTGAAACCTTTCCACCTTCCCAATCGGCATCGCTTCACTCTATGTGCTCTTTAAAAAGTACCAAGACGTTTCGACGTTTTCGTGCAAAATTCTGTCCAACGATGAGAACCATTTCTGGTTCAATGGATATGTAAATAAGCAAAATGCTGATTTTGGGATGAAGAGCAACCTGAAGCGATTCAAGAGTTGCTATTTCAACCAGAAAAAACAACGGTTTGGTGTGGTTTGCGGGCCGATGGAATTATCGGTCTATATTTCTACAAAAATTATGTTAATGGCGTCCGTTATCCCGCCATGATCCCATACATCGCATCAATCAATTGAATTATTGAGCGAAGACTGCAGTGAGCGGATAATTTCACGTTTTGAGCCGGTCGTTTGGCCATCACGATCGTACGATATCACACCGTGGGGATATGTAAAGTCTAATGTCCGCTTCGAGTCAGGCCTTGTAGCAAAACATCACGCATGGCATTCGTCAGTTACCAGTCGAAAGACCAGTCATCGCATATTGAACTGAACGGCTAGACCAACTGAGACATAGCCATGCCCAGTATTTGAAAGAATGAATTTTAAACAAGTAAGAAAGGGCTAAGTTCGGGTGTAACCTAACATTTTATACTCTCGCAATTTATTTATTTAATTTTATTAATATAACACAAAGATATAAGATATATACAAAGTCTATTGAAAGTTGGTTAGATATATAGGAGCTATTCGCCCATTTTTGGCACGGAGACATATTATTAGAAGAAAAATATTCCCTCTGAATTTATTCAAAATATCTGAGGTTCTCATATTCGATATATGGGGCCTTGAACACATAAATGTAGTATTTGTGCAAAGTTATGCACCGATATCCTCACTAGTGCTCACTTTATATACTGTAAAGTAAACAATTTAGATCGACTACAAAGCTCTTGTATATGGGAAGAAGACGTGGTAGTGAACCGATTTGGACTATTTTCATACCATATCATAGGGAGAAGAAAATATTATGAGCCGAATTACGTAGAAATTGGTCGAGTAGTTTCGAATATATGGTTTTTGAACCATAAGTGGGCGGAACCACGCCCATTTAAAATTTTGTATACCATTTTGAGTGCAGCTCTGCTGTACCTTCTTTTAAATAAAATTTAAGGTTTCTGTTGGTTTTCCCTACTGAATTAAAGCATTTTTACTAGTTTTCAACGTAATCTTTGTATGGGAAGTGGGAATGGTTATAATCCGATTTCTTCCATTTTTGGATGTTATAAGGAAATGGGAAGCTTGCACGGACGGATAGACAGACATCCAGATTTGAACTTCACTCGTCACCCTGATCACTTTGGTATATATAACCTAATTTCTAACTCGTTTAGTTTTAGGACTTAGGACAAACAACCGTTATGTGGACAAAACTATTATACTCTCTTTAGACACTTTATTGCGAGAGTATAAAAATAGATATGAAAGAATGTTCTTTCGAATGATCATAAACATTCCTCATTAAATTTGAATTATCTGTGTTTTTTTTCATTAAAAAAGTAGGGAACCTCGAAATAGAAAACTCTTAATATACTATGTATGTATATATGAGATAAAGTCAACAGAAGATCGGAGATTTATTCTATACTAGTCTTTATGCTAAGCAGGTTTCACAATTCAAACAAAAATAATACATCTAAGTTGGTTGTACAAAGACATAATGACTCAGTAAGACTACACTAATACTAACCACAAAGAGTTCGGAATCAATAAATTGAAATTTTCAATTTTTTTTTGTATTTTTTACTAAACTATTTGGCGTTTCGATTCGAGTTATACGACTTTGAAAAATTAATTAGATTTTCTCTCACACTCTCTCTCTCTCTCTCTCCATCTCTTTCTCTCTCTGTCTGACCGCAAGCTGGGCAAATGCAACAATTTTCCAAAGCCACAATAGCAATAACTGTAACAAAGGAAAGCAATTAACATTACCAGGAAAACTTCGAATACAAACCGCACATTTGCTTGAACTCAAATGGGTCAAACTTTTAATTATAAGCAGAAAGCTACTACTGTTTTGGTCATCCAACTCAAGCGCCAGCTATATGCGAGTGCAAGGAGTTGCCGAATGGGGAAGGAAGTGTGATGGCAATAGATGTGGCATATGCGTAACGGGAAAATTTACAAGATGAACCAAACCAAAGCACGACTTTGTACTTTCCAAAGGCCAACTAAACTTTATTGGTGTTTAGTATTTCTCGACACAGAGAGAGAGGGAGACAGTGAGATATTAACAACAAAAGCAAAAACAACAATGCCTAGTTAAAAAGCATATGGAATTTAACGATGCGTAAGGCGGCCGGAAGCATATTGCAACAAGCATGCAAGCCAAAGCAGAAGCAAAGCTTTTGATGTGGCAGCAGCAGCAAGTATTTAGACTTATTTGCCAGTGGCGACGCAACAACAACCAATTAAGTGCGCATTGTAATGCTTACCACTTACGAAACGCCACACGCGCCATGCTTTAGTGAGCGCTATCACACTTATAATACAACAAGCGCCGCGCCGTCGCCATGTTGCCAACGCTGGTTGCAGATTAAAGTTTTGCCGGCAAAAGCAGCAAAAGTTTCGACTTGACGTTGACGCACACGCACACCAACACTAATTTGGCGGCAACACCAACAGCGACATAGTTGCCAACATTTAAGCCAGCTAAATGCAACCGTATAACAACAACAAAATGTTAAATGTATAATAATGAATGCAACAATGCGAACAACAACAACAACAAAAAATGCGAAAACAAATGTTTATTGTGGCTCTCTGGCGCTTGAGTGGGCTTATTGCCGCATTAGCGCACTAAACGCGTGCATATTTACAGGCGCAGAAGCGACGCGTCCTCAGTTTGTGTTGCCTTCAGTCGTATGTTTACTTTTAATTTAGTTGCCACTGCATTTCGCTTAATCCTTTGCTGCTTGTGATCTTCATTTAATCTGCTTATTTTTGTGTTACGTTTTCTCCGCACTTTTTTTCTTTGTTTGCCTTCCTTTTCACTTGATTTATGTTTCTCCTGTAGTTTGTCATTACATCGACGAAAATTAATTAAAATTAAGTAAATGAAAGATAATGTGAGTAAGCACGAAAAATGATGCGGAAGAGTGGCGCTGAGAAAGTAAGTAGCTTTGTTATTGCGAAAACGGTTGCGGGTACCCTTGAAGTATTCTTATGTACTATACGACAAAATCGACTTCTTTTCTTGGTATTGGTGCAAAATTATTCCAAGCGATTGAGCCATACGTAAACAAATGTATTCTCCGATTTTCGATGTTAGCCTCCAAAATCGAAATATTTAGAACCGAAGTTCGAAAAAATTATAAAAACAATAATTATCAATTATAGGATATAGCTACAAAAAATTCGAAAATATGGATTTCGACTTTTCGACTCAAGCTTATATGATAGACGCTTTGAAAGATCAAGGTTTGATTTTCGAAAAAAAATTTAAAAAAATTCCCGTCCGCTTTTTTGCTCTTAATTCAATGCTTTATAAAAAGTGTTACAGTGATCGGATTTAGTTCAAATATGCGCCGTTTCGTTCGATATTCTGTTTCCATTTAGACGGCAACTTAATAATACCCACCTCGTAGAAGCTCCCCTACTTGTTTGCGAAGAACTCGGACAGCCACTTTCCACAAGCCTCTTTTGAGTTCAACTTTACAGTTGTTCGCAGTAGATGATAGAATTAAGCGTCTGGCCAAATAGGAGCAGCTCATAGTGGATGATTCCCTTCCAATTCCACCAAACACACAGCACCTTCCAGGCTGTTAATCCCGGCTTGGCCACTGTTTGGGACGATTCAACGCCCTTCGACCACGACTTGTTAAAGACTAAAGCCCACCGTTAACAAACTGATTGGACCTTATCAGTGTGGCTTTAGACGTGGAATATCTACATCTGACCAGATATTCACCATACGCCAAATCTTGGAAAAGATCCGTGAAAAGAGGATCGACACACACCATCTTTGTCGATTTTAAATCTGCCTTCGACAGCACGAAAAGGAGTTGCCTCTACGCCGCGATGTCTGAATTTGGTATCCCTGCAAAATTAAAACGGCTGTGTATGCTGACCTTGAGCAACACCAAAAGCTCCGTCAGGATCGGGAAGGACCTCTCCGAGCCGTTCGATACCAAACGAGGTTTCAGACAAGGTGACTCACTATCGTGTGACTTCTTTAACCTGATGCTGGAGAAAATAATACGAGCTGCAGAGCTAAATAGAGAAGGTACAATATTCTATAAGAGTGTACAGCTACTGGCGTACGCCGATGATATCGATATCATTGGAAACAACACCCGCGCCGTTAGTTCTGCTTTTTCCCGTCTGAATAGGGAAGCGAAGCGTATGGGTCTGGTGGTGAACGAGGACAAGACGAAATATCTCCTGTCTTCAAAAAAAAAAACAGTCAGCGCATTCGCGTCGTGGTTCCCACGTCACTGTTGACAGTCATACCTTTGAAGTAGTAGATAATTTCGTCTACCTGGGAACCAGCATTAACACCAATAACAATGTCAGCCTGGAAATCCAACGCAGAATCACTCTTGCCAACAGGTGCTACTATGGACTAAGTAGGCAATTGAAAAGTAAAGTCCTCTCTCGACGAACAAAAACCAAACTCTACAAGTCTCTCATCAGTCCCGTCCTACTTTACGGTGCAGAAGCGTCGACGATGTCCACATCCGTTGAGACGGCACTAAGAGTTTTCGAGAGAAAGGTTTTGCGGAAGATTTATGGTCCCTTAAACATTGGCAACGGCGGATACCACAGAAGATGGAATGATGAGCTGTACGAGTTATTCGACGACATAGACATAGTCCAGCGATGAAAAGACAGCGGCTACGCTGGCTAGATCATGTTGTTCGAATGGAAGTGCTCCAGCTCTGAAAGTGTTCGATGCAGTACCCGCTGGTGGAAGCCGAGGAAGAGGGAGACCTCCACTCCGATGGAAGGACCAGGTGGAGAGGGACCTGGCTTCGCTTAGTATAACCAATTGGCGCCAAACTGCCAAAAGTAGAGACGCGTGGCGCGCTGTTGTGGACTCGGCTATAACCGCGTGAGCGGTGTCGCCAGTCAAGAAGAAGATACTATCGGAAATAGATGATCTAATAACTCGCAAGTGTTTGTAGGTGCGTCATAAATGAACGCAATGAAGTTGCACTTCATTGTTATACGCCAATGATTCGCACTAACGCGATCCTATTAACACAAACCACAAGCAACAAAGCAACAAAGTTTCCAGAACACACAAACACAATATATAAATACCGTTAATCACTCATGTGAATGTATGAGAATATTTCAAGTAACCAATAATGAACAATGCGCTCCCTACTCACGCAGCTCCGCGATGTGCATGTAATTATGTGTAAAATTGCTTAAATGTGCGTGAGCATGTGTAGGCGTGCGCTCGCAGATGACAGCGCCGATGTATGTGTGTTTATGTAAATGCGCACAAATTAAGCAGTTAAGTGATGTGACAACATTTTTGTGGTGCATTTCGCTCGACACGCTTTACCAACAGCCGCCTACATGCAGAGACACACACACAAATATGCACAAAGGCTCATTTCATCAATTACAGTTTCATTGTCAACGCCGTTCGGAGCACGGAGTAGTGGATGTGTGTGTGCTTGCGACTGCACGCTGTTAATTTTGCACATCGTCCTTGCTCGTTTGCTGATTAATTCAATTTTTCCCAACAACCAACACCACCACCGCCATATTCTTTTGTGCGGTAATTTAATTAAAATTTTCCTTTTACAGCGCACATGTTGCAAGTGCGCAAAGGAAAGTAAAAAAAAATAAAATGTCCATGTTATATATACATATGTATGTAAGTATTTGTAGTTGTAAAATATACGTGTATATGTATATAAATACTTTAGTATAATGAAGTAATGGAAAGCTTTCAACCATCATTGAATATTCTATATACGAATGTACCTGCATATGTATGTAGAATAATAAGAACTGTGCTCTTGTTTTTCCAACCAACTAAAAATCCGCTCTGAAAACTAGAGATATGACATTGGAAATCAGATATATGACCACTTACAGGTTCAAAATTGCTGATGCAATAGAAATAGAATTATAGATAGCAAATATTCTTAGGGGGTTAGGTGGGTTCGAAGGCTAAAAACAAGAAAATTTAAAATTTCTTTTGATATATATTTCATTTTAACAATTCAGCATATCTTTAATACATAATTAAATAGTATTTTGTGAATTTTTTATTTAAAAATTCCGAAAACTCAGCCGTTGTCACCTCCTCTCCCATGACGTGTCCAAAATAAAGGTCTTGCGGTGGACATCATAACTCATAATTGGTTGATCTAAAAACAATAAACCGAAAATATTTCGATAGTACATGGATACATCTAGTTAATGAATGAATTAAGGAGAAAGGAAATATTGAAATTTGAATTTTTTACAGAATTTTAACTAAAAAACTAATTTTTGAACAAAATTTCGCCATATATTGTCTGCAATAAATTGTGGTAATAGAAGTATAAAAAAATCCTTCGTTTATTAACTAGATAATGTTATTCCAAAGATATGTGCAAAACAAAAACATAATCGCTTTATAACTTTTCAATAAATTGTGCCCACCGGCTTGAAATATTTAGTTTTGAGATAAACGCATTTAAACTTTTACATTCACATTTTACATTCACACTGGTGGCCTTATGAGCGAAACTTTCAAAAGGTCTACATATCTCTCTCTTAGTTACTCCAATTGATTTGATATTTTTGGATACATTTTTGTTTTCAAATTTTGAAAGTTTAAACTTAAGGTGAAACTACATTTTGTATCTTAAAGAGAGTTAGAAAGACAGAATGTGGAACTCTAAAACCAAAATTTCCTAAGGGATTACTCCAAATTATTATTTAGTTACAGATTGGTTGGCCATTTTGAATTTTTGAAAAGTAACATCAAATCAGCGACCGAAAGACGAAAAATGCCAAGTAACGAGTTTCAAGCATAATTCTAAAAATTTCCCATATTAGATCCGCCAGTTTGAATTTTGAAATGACGACACCGAGGAGTAGCGATTTTCATGTATATCCGATCAATTCTACTAAAGCTGTCTGTCATATTGTTTTTTTTTAGGTTATGTCAAAACCCGATGTGGTTAAATGGTCCTCGGATTCGGATTCAGCAACTCCAAAAACATATAACACACATAGTGAGACCCAGGTCAGAAACGAAATTCTTCTTTGCCAATCGAAAAGAGGCAGTGTCTCCTATTCCCAATTAAATCTCTCTTCAAGTGAGTTGTAAACGCTACTCGATACGTAGTAACTTGCAGACTGCTTTTGTAAATAAACACTTTATCACTAGATTTACGCACACAAAACCCGTCATTTTGACGCGTATTTTAAAAAGCGATTTTGTTGTAAATTATATATAAAAAACTATAAATTATTATTCACTAGTATCTTCAACACATTTTATATAATATGTATGTAAACTCCACCTTGGCTGTACCCCAATAATTAAAAAATACTGTTTCTATGCCTAGAATTTTTAAGAATTAAATCGTCAAACTGACGGTTTCCGTAAATCTAGTGATATTCAAGAAGTATTCAGCAATAGTGATACTTCATCTTGCTCAAAGAACGACAGGTAGCAAATTTAAATAATAAGAAAATCATGAAATAAATTTTGGTAAAAAACAACTATAACAACAAAGAAATCCCATTGTTTACATTTCTTGCTTCTTAAAAAATTTAGTTATTATTAATATGGTCGGCAAAAAATAGCCAAGCGGCTTTAAAATCAATCAAATCATACAGGATCTCATCGAAGATAGTAAAAGAATGCTTTGAGCTAATGGTGGCACGATATCATGTTTCACTGTACACCTGCATGGGTTTTAGAACACACTGGAACTGCTAAGCAGATGAACTAACCAGTCTGGGCTTATAGTTAGATTCCGTTAATGAGGTAACGTATGAATACATATAAAGGGTGATCCATTTCGAGGTTCCCTACTTTTTAAAGGAGGAAATACATAAAAATTAAAATTAAATGGGGAATGTTTATTATCATTTGAAAGAACATTCTTAGGCATTTATTTTTGAAAGATTATCTCTTTCAAATGTTGGACGCGACTACGTCTTAGATGCTCCACCCGTTGAGTACAATTTTCAATGATTCATTCCAGCATTTCGAGTGGTAACTGGCGAATGACACGCGTGATAATTTGCTCCAAGGCCTGAATCCAAAGTTTGTGATATCACACTATCTTGTTGGCCAATCGACCGGCCCAAAACGTGAAATTATCTGCTCACCGAAGTGTTCTCTCAATTAATCCATTGATTGATGCGAGTTGTGGGAAGTGGCACCGTCTCGTTGAAAGCAAATGTCGTCGCGATCACGAGCTTCACTTTAATGCATCAAATAGACGGTTATCATGGCGCGATAACGGTCTCACCGACATTATTTTTGAAGAAATATAGACCAATGATTCCACCGACCCACAAACCACACCAAACCGTTGGATTTTCTTTATGAAATGACAGCTCTTGAATCACTTCAGGTGGCTCTTCGTCCCAAAAGCGGCAATTTTGCTTGTTTACATAAATTGGTAAAATCGAACGATTCCGTGCTCTTTCAATTTATGATGTCGACATGAATTGCGCCAAATTGTTCCATACGTCAGTTCGAGTTACTGAGTACGGTGCCGAATCGACTCTCCACGGCCTTCATGTACACTCTCAGCTACTGCTGCTATATTTTCTTCACTGCGGACTGGACGTGGTGAATGCTGGCTCTAAAGATGGGTGATGGTGTTGCGAATAGTATGCTCAGTAGACCGATTATGTTGACCATAAGTTGAGGGAAGCGCGAGAAACACAGAATTTGAAGTTTTGTAATAAATTTAAACAATTTGTAAACGTTGTTCAGGCGTAATGCCTTCCATGATAAAATGCCGAACCATACTAAACAAAAATTACATTACAGCTTGACACGACTCACTTGTGATCTGTTAAAAATTAAATGAGTGGCATTAAAAAAGTACCACTACTTGGTTCACCCTTTATATGCCTTCGTGTAGCAGCCACCTTTCAAATTTATAACTGTATGTAGCCAACTGACGATATGATCTAAGCTCGGCAAATGCCTGCAACTGCCAGTTACAGCGATAGCTCTATACATTTATGTGCAAGTATGTGTGTGTGTAGGCACCCACCTGAATTTGTTGGCATAAATAACATTGCATAGCTTCATTAATCGCCGCCTAAGTATGCGCTGCCACATAACCTACTACTTTTTTCGTTGTTTCGAATATTGTTGTTTTTTTCTCCAACAACGCGTATACATTTCAATTTTTATTTAATAATTCTAAAAGCTTGCTGTGCGCCAAAGGAAATATTAATATTTTCATTTTTTCCAAAACAACAACAACAAAAGTGAGCGCAAGCAATCCATAGCTTGGCCGCTCAATAAATTGCGTGTGCATAGCATGCAAATGAGTTCCGCATACGCCCCGTGGGACCGCGGTATTTAATGTCGCAAACTTTCGGCGAAAAAAAATCAACAACAACAACAAGAGGTACCGTTTTTTTACGCTTAGCGCTTGTTTTATGAACTTCGCCAGCCACCTGCTGCTGCTGGCATGACATAAAGCAAAAACGGCAGCCGCTTTTTTTGACGTTATTTTTAATGCTCTCCTGCACGCTCTCACTCACCCAAAGTGACGTGCAGTGACATTAACTTTGAGGTGTTTTCGACACTTTCGGCTCGAGTGACTTTTCGCCAAATATATTTTATTTATTTTTTTTCATTTTCTGTTTTTGCGTTTTTTTGGTGCGCTCATTTTTCAACGTATCGCTCATCTTGCGCTCCTACCGCTTAACGATATTTATATCTGCACTTTATTACAATATCCTCTTTGCAACGGCGCAGCTGCCTACCCTCGGCTGGCGGGCTGGTGGGCTGGCTATCATATATCCGGAATTTCGTCAATTACTCAGCGGCATAAGCGGAATTTCCACGCTCCTTACGCTACGCTACGTTGCACAAATAACAGCACCTGCTGCCTCCGGAAGGCACGCAAGCCGGGTAAACAGCTAGTATAAAAAATGAAAAAGCAAGCGAATTCCATGAAAATCTTGTAATTTTTTCCAAAACAGTTGCCACCTGTTGGCGTAAAAAAGCGCACCGCTGTAGCGTGTAGAATCGCTAGCTATGTCCTGTCTTGTGCTTTTCTCACTTTTCGAACTGCAGAAGAAAACGAAAATTACCTTTTTTTCTCTTCCACTTTGTACTCCTCTTGAAAGTAGTCACGCTTGCAGCTCTTATTTGATTAAGTTTTTCTTAAGCATCCAAACCCATTAACACTTAATAAAATTAGCTAATTTGTTTTTGCCGCGTTCTTCTTGCAGCATTTCGCTTTTCTTTGCTTTTCTTTGTTTTTGTGTGCATTTAATTAAAATTCCGTTGCTCTTTGGTGTAAATAAAATTTACAGCCAACAGACGCCGCACATACACACACACACGCTCGTACACTCACACATAGGCGTGCATAATTTATAAATACCTAGAAAGTGGATCGTGCTTAAAATACAAAATTCTATTTCTAAAATACAACCCTGCATCTACTGCTGGTTGCCGCATCGTTTACCGTAATTGAGTGCGCTCACATTTCGTGGAATTTCGTCGCACGAGTATGTCTAAATGAGTATGTTAAGTTGAAAAGGCGAAACACTTAAGCGTAAACTCAACCAAATGGAAGTAGAGAAGCGCCAATTCTACAGAAATACTCTAGGTTCATTTTAAGCAAGTCAAAAGTCAAATAAAATCAGTTTCTTTGACACTTTTTACATATTTCAATTTGATGATTTTTTTTATTTTTCAACGTGATGGAATATACAACCAACGACGAGATCTATTGTTCAATGATCAGTGTTACTAAAGCAATCGGTACTCTGTACATGGAAGACTCGACTTTATATCAATAAAGGACCGCCGCTTCAAAAAAATTCAGAAATATTAAGAAATAATAATTTACAACAAGAAACATGTAATGGGCGTGATCATCAATTCACCAACTAATCTTCCGAAATTTTAATCTAGCTTGGAACATTTTTTTTTGTCTAAGTAGTTCCAAGTAATAAAATACTTTTCCTATAATCCAAATGCTCTCTCGAACTCTTCTCTTTTTTCGGCCAGTTTTAAATAGATCAACAATAGTCAATCCTATTCAGGTGCAGTTCGCCTACTATGATTTCTAATGCCGTTACAACATCTTCACGCCTTAACCATATTCCAAAAAAACTTAAAGGTAATTTCTTTGGAACTTTTTTAGGGATCAAGCTCAAAGTGCTATAAGTGATTTTAAGTACCAATTCATGTAACGGCATCCGTAAGCTACGGTAAAGCATTTCCCGTTCTTTTCGAATGCCGTCAAAAAATGAAAAACTCGATCTCAACAAATCCAAAAAAATTGGGTACGATAAAATCCAAAAAAGAGTACGATACCGAGAGTTAAAGCAATACGAATGAAAGAGAGAGTAAGACAAAATCCGGAATCCGTGTAGTTAAAATGGTTAGACGGGAAGAATACCAAAAAATAACGATCGCAGCAACTCGGACCGACGTATGGAACGACTTGGTGCATTTTACGTCGAGATCTTAAATTGGAAGCGTACGAAATACAGCTCGTGCAAGAACTGAAGCCGCTCGACCTTCCCAAGTGACATCGCTTCGCTCTATGAAAAGTTCCAAGAAGATCCCACGTTTTCGAGCCTAATTCTGTTCAGCGATGAGGCCCATTTTCGGCTTGATGGATATGTAAACAAATAAAATTACCGCATTTGGGACGAAGTGCAACCTGAAGAGATTCAAGAGCTGCCATTTTATTCAGAAAAAACAACGGTTGGGTGTGATTTGTGGGCCGGTGGAATCATCGATCCATATTTCTTAACCGCCAATAACGACCGTTATAGTGTCATGATAACCGACTTTTTGATGCCTGAAATTGAAGACATTTGGTTTCAACAAGACGGCGCCACTTCCCACACATCGCATCAATCAATGGATTTATTAAGAGAACACTTAGGAGAGCAAATAATTTCACGTTTTGGGTCGGTTGATTGGCCACCAATATCGTGTGATATCACACCGTTAGACTTTTTTTCTTTGGGTATATGTAAAGTCGGAAGTCTATGCGGACAATCCCGCTTCGATTCAGGCCTTGGAGAAAACATCACGCGTGTCATTCGCCAGTTACCAGTCGAAATGCTCCAATTAGTCAGCGAAAATTGGATTCCACAGATCGACCATCTGAGACGTAGAGGCGGCCAACATTTGAAAGAGATAATCTTAAAAAAGTTGTCAAAAAATTGTGTTTCGAATGATAATAAACATTCCCTATTAAATTTGATTTATCTGTGTTTTTTATTTGAAAAAGTAGGGAACCTCGAAACGGATCACCCTATAGGACTCAAGATGACTCTTCGCCTAATATTTATAAATACATTATGGCATTATACCATGAAAATTGTTACCCTGGTTGCATAGCACTAGCTCTGAAAGAGCTTTTTGAGGTACCCGCAGTTGAAAATCTCCACTGGTTTAGATAGACCAAGTCGAAAAGAACTTTTCTGAATTGAAAAACTAAAAGTAGGAAACAGTCCGATTCGAGGGTTATCACCAAAACATCAAAAAGTTACACTTTCCGGTTTTCGGCAATGTATAACTATAAACTATGTGATTTGTTTAAACTAATTCTTACTACCTACCTATATGGCAACCGCAATAATCAAGATAGACGAGTTTCATTTTGAAAACCATCACCGCTCAATTCATTACTTTGAATTGCGGCACATTACCGCACAACAATAGGAAATCAAATAACATTTTTTATCAACCATCGACTGCAGGAAATCCAAACACAATGGCAAAATGGCGCATTTATTCTAATCAACGACAACAATAACAAAGGCATTTAAACGCCAGCTTATGAGTTTTGCTTAACGAATATTATACTATACGCTAACAAAAAGTCGGGCCTAAAATCAACATGCCGCATTAAATCGTCAAGTAAATCCATTACACTTTCCTTTCCTTTATGACCTGCTGTGGTTTATTACATAATTTCGCTTGCTTGCGCTCTTTCTTTCATTGTCATTGTGGTGCATAAAAATAAATATATACTTTGATGTAGATGTAGATGTGATTATTTTTTTATTGTTACTGTTACTGTTGTTGTAACGCATGTCTGAGAAGCGCGCTTCCTTTGATGGGCACATTACATTGCGTGAATTACCCGCACACTTCCTGCTCCTGCTTCTTCTTGGAAATGAAGATTACTTGTGTGCTTCACTGAATTGACGGCTCATTTACACTATAGGTTCATCATACGTCATGTCGACACCTTGATAGAATTAAATGATTTATGTAGTTACATGGCAATGTGTGTGTGTGTGTGGGGCTGTATGAGCGTAAAGCTACGCACGTGTTAGTTTCCTTAATAACATTTCTAAAGCTCAATAAGGTTATCGTATATTAGAGTGTATTTATATGTGTTGGGCGCCTCAGGTGTAGTTTGAAATGCTTAGAAAATATACATACTACCTTTGTATATATATGTATATCGCCTGCAATATCATTTACTTGATTTGATTCAAGGTCACTTCTACTCGTGTTAAACTGCGTACAGATGCAATTTATCTCACGTTGCTGCTTAAGGGAGTATTCTGGTCCAGAAATAATTTCAAAGTTTAACTATTTAAGAACACGTCTACAAGAAGATTTTTCAAAATTGAAATTATTATCGGGTATACAGGTATTTTCGTGGTGTGGCATTTAAACTTGCTAGGCTTGATGCGAAGGGTTAAAAGTGTTTTTCTCTAAGCTGTATTTTTCAAAACGATACCAACGTTTTCTCAAGTACTACTGGACCCATTTACTTGAAATTTCTTCTTCATATACGTACATCAAGGTGAAACAAGTAAGGAAAGGCTAAGTTCGGGTGCAACCGAACATTTTATACTCTCTATATTTTTATTCAGATAACACACAATTTGATCCATATATTCGGCATAAAGTCCAATAGAATAACGAAAATCATCATATACATATAGTATATGAGGGCTGAGGTATTTCCTGAACCGAATTCCCTATTAAGCCTATCGTATTTTTGAATAACCTATAATTAGGCATATGGGAGCTTGGTTCCTTTTGTATACATTATATAGTGAAGGAATAAGATGGAATTCAAAATTGTGTTATATGGCAAGTTGTCGTGGATGTGAACTGATTTCATCCATTTTCCACACGTGTAATCAGAGTGTCAAGAAAATATACCGAATTTCATTGAAATCGGTCGAGTAGTTCCTGTGATACGGTTTTTGACCCATAAGTGGGCGACGCCAAGTCCATTTTCCATTTTTTATCGGAGTTAAGCTTCCTTCTGCCATTTCTTCTGCAAAATTTAGGATTTCTGACGTTATTCGTTAGTGAGTTAACGCACTTTTAGTAATTTTCAACATAACTTTGTACGGGTGGTGGGCGTGGTTAATATCCGATTTCAACTATTCTCATGTGTTGGGGTACGTAAGGGGAACGACTTCAGAAAGTTTGGTTTGAATAGTTTTATTGGTTTGCGGGATATATACAAAAACACTATTTGTGGGCGTAGCCTCGCACCCTTCCTAGCAACCCCCTCACGGTCCCAAGGAATATTTGTACCAAGTTTCGTCAAGATAACAAAAAAAATTTGGTATTTCAGGCAGTCGCCATTTTGTGGATTTTTTTTTTCAACTTTGCCGTAGTTCCAGCCATTTCTTTTGAATTTGAAGATATATACGGCATTTCACCAAACTTTGTTTTCAATAAATCGATTTTGACATTCGCTGTATGGCTTGTAGCGCCGTCCTATTGAAACCTTACATTATCCAAGTTCATATCATCCAATTCGCGACAAAAATGTTAGGGTATCATTAAGCGGTAGCGAGTAACGTGCCGGTCTTGCTCATCACGGAAGAAGTACGGCTAAATGACGCGGCCGGCCCATAAACCACACCAAACAGAAATTTTTTCGGTATACAATGTTGACTCATTATGCGAATTTTGCATTTTTTTTAATCCATTCATCGCTGCGTAGGACTTAGCGCTTTTAAAGTTGAGGCCACTGACTCCGAATTTCGGTAGTAAATTTTAACAATTTCGACTCGTTGTTGGATGGTGTATCTTTCCAAGATGAAATGGCAAACCTCACCGAAGAGAAATGTCAAAAGAGCGGGAATATATAAAATATGGCGTCGTTTGCTGTCCCTATTGGTCTACTTTTGTAGCGTCCCTATTGAAAAACTCCTTCTGGATACTCCAAGACTTCAAAATCATTAGACATTTATTATTAATGCCCATGAATGAGGCGAGACTAGTGTTAGAACTCAGAAAACAACCAGGCTGCAGACTAATAAAAATCCGAAAAAACTATAAAACAACCCACCGCAGAGTGATGTAAGTCAGTCTAAATTTAGTCCACAAAGCCAAACGATGTCTGCTAATGACGTGCATTTTTTTCACACCAACTTAAGAAACTTTTTCCAGCAGCAAAAACAAACGCTGCCGCAAAGTATTGCAGCCAACCAGCCACAAAGCAAAGGGGAATGACAGCTGCAGCAGTGCAGTGAGTGGCAGCCAAGCGCAGTTATTGCCAAGCGGCTGTTGAATTGTGTGCCATAGTACGATATTTGTAGTTGCAGTCTGGAGCAACAAGCAACAGCAAGAATAACAAAAAAAACAATAAATGGTAACAGCAATACATAAAATCCAAAGTTTTTTAATAAAATGCTCGAATGGGCGAGTTAGGAGGAAAGGCGTAATATTTTGGTAAAATTGTAGAGTGATAAATAAGAGGAACTTAAAGAGAACAGTAGCTGTCTTCAACTGAATTTAAGTGCCATAAATAGTAGCGCTTTAGAGAAAGCGGAATGTTAGGTTAGGTTAGAACATTTCAATAATAGTGTTACAGAGCATAGAAGGCCCAGCGAGGTCCTCAAAATAAGGGTTCAACTTTAATTCTAAGAAACTAAGCGCACATATATTGTATTAAGAAAGTCAATAATAAATAAAAAAATTCCTTTCGAATCTAATTAATTGAAATCCATCCAAACAATCAAGAGTTTAAGACAGCCTTTCAGAAAGTGGTCGGGAGGTCTTAAATTTAGACTTATTATGGCATAGCTTTTCGTTCAGCGAAATTATAACTCAGCGAAATATTACAAAATTTTTGGGACCATATGAAGTTCAAGAGGTTTTCGAAAAGTAATATTTAGACAGGGTTACCATACTTGGAAAAAAATTTTGAAAATTTTAAAGTTCAGTCAAATATGATAAAATTAGCTGCTAACTTAAAGAGCTGAAGGAAATCAGCGGTAACATATTCAAGATTCGGAAGTAGAGTTACCACTTTTTAAAAAATTTAAAATGAAAATACTACCAATAGTATCAAACATAAAGCGTTTAAGAAACTGTTTTATATTTATTTTAATAGAAACGATAATATATGCATATTTTGGGAGCAGAGTTGCCACCTTTTGAAAATTTTAAAATGTAAATACCATCAAATGGAATACAAAAAAAAGTTTAGGAAGCATTCCTGATTTATTTCAATAGAAAAAAAATTTGAAAGTGTTGCCACCTATACAGAATAGTAAAAAAACTATATTTTAAAAATGTGTGTCCAAAAATATAGAAAGATCTTCAATCGACGTATTTCGAAAGTCGTTATATTTTTTTTAATTTCTGTCTTTCATTAGAAATAAGAGTTCTCTAAGACGGCACCATTTATTTGGTACTAAGTGCACAGCTAGCCTGTTGCAGCTGTCATTTTTTAGAGCTTTTCGACGCTTTTGCGCTATATTTTATAAACCATACTTGTGTACGTTTTTCATTCCGCTAGCTAGTTGCGCCGTTACATATAAGTATGAATGTCTGGTGATGACATGTTTCCGGTTATGTTACACGTCATGTTTCTTGCCGCATGCGCCGCTACTTACTTGACGACGATGACAAGCGAATTGTGGCACAAAGGCAGCGCGCAAGTGAAGATTCATAGTAATCAGCATTGCCTTATATGCTGACTGACACAACAACAACTGCTTTCTAGGCTTTCTGAATGTACATATGTTATTTTGTAGATGAAACATGAAAATGGCGCAACCTGCTTTAGGGTTTAGCATACAGAGGTCTGGTTTTTTGCAAACGTAAGGGATTTCTGTTGTTAATGTTGGGAGTGTAATTTTGTAAATTGATTAACAGCAAAGTTTAACAGTGTTTAAGATAGTGTAAATGGATAGTTGAATAGAAATTTTAAAAAAATCGCTTAGTGAAAAGAAAAATTTAAATTCGTTTTTTTACGTCGAATGGTCATTTCTGAACACTTAGGATTAAAAAAAATTGAAAATGGGTGTGGCTTCGCCCACTTATGGATCAAAAACCAAATCTCCGGTACTACTCGTCCGATTTCAATGAAATTCGGTACATAATATTTTATTGATATCCAATAACTAAGATGAAAAATGGGCGAAATTGGTTCACATTCACGCCTACTTGACATATAACTCAATTTTGAATTACATCTGATTTCTATACGTTAGGAACCAATGAAGATAGCGGAATAAAAGTTAATACAAATATTGTATTTGAGGTATTGGAAAATTGTCCAAATCGGACCATAACTTTTCAAGGCCATAAATATCGTACATTAAGAAATAGGTGCCTAAGAGCAATTTTTCACCGAAAATATCGGTAAAACTCTCACATTAAGAAATATGTTAAAATCGGGTCATAACTTCCCTTAGATCCCGTATACCTAATTATAGGTTTTCCAAAATCACGGTGGGCTTTATACCTTATAAATCGGTTAATATGTGAAATACCTTAACAGAATTAAGCGAGCGTATTGTTTTGGATGTAGTGTACTTTGGTGGTGGAAATTATTGAAATCGGTTCAGGAATTACCTCAGCCCTGATATACTATATATAATGATTTTCGTTATTCTATTGGACTTTACACCAAATATATGGGTCAAATTGTAATAAAACTATGTCAATAACTTGCGAGAGTATAAAATGTTGGGTTGCGCCCGAACTTAGCGTTTCCTTACTTTCAATTTTTTCTTACGAAATTATTATAAGTTCTGGTAGAAGAGGTTCCTTATAGCAGTGGATAGTTCTTCAGATCTTAATTTGTCATCTACTTATTTATAGTTTAATGGATTCCAAACCACAGTACCCTTTTGGGTGAGAAAAAAAAGAGATCGCTTAATGAAAAGAAAAATTTAAATTCGTTTTTTTACGTCGAATGGTCATTTCTGAACACTTAGGATTAAAAAAAATTGAAAATGGGTGTGGCTTCGCCCACTTAAGGGTCAAAAACCATATCTCCGGTACTACTCGTCCGATTTCAATGAAATTCGGTACATAATATTTTATTGACATCCAATCACTCAGATGAAAAATGGGCGAAATCGGTTCACATTCACGCCTACTTGACATATAACCCAATTTTGAATTACATCTGATTTCTATACGTTAGGAACCAATGAAGATAGCGGAATAAAAGTTAATAGAAATATTGTATTTGAGGTGTAGAAAAATTGTCCAAATCGGACTATAACTTTTCAAGGCCCCAGATATCGAACATTAAGAAATATGTGCCTAAGAGTAATTTTTCACCGAAAATATCGGTAAAACTCTCACATTAAGAAATATGTTAAAATCGGGTCATAACTTCCCTTAGATCCCGTATACCTAATTATAGGTTTTCCAAAATCACGGTGGGCTTTATTCCTTATAAATCGGTTAATATGTGAAATATCTTAACAGAATTAAGCGAGCGTATTGTTTTGGATGTAGTGTACTTTGGTGGTGGAAATTATTGAAATCGGTTCAGGAATTACCTCAGCCCTGATATACTATATATAATGATTTTCGTTATTCTATTGGACTTTACACCGAATATATGGGTCAAATTGTAATAAAACTATGTCAATAACTTGCGAGAGTATAAAATGTTGGGTTGCGCCCGAACTTAGCGTTTCCTTACTTTCAATTTTTTCTTACGAAATTATTATAAGTTCTGGTAGAAGAGGTTCCTTATTGCAGTGGATAGTTCTTCAGATCTTAATTTGTCATCTACTTATTTATAGTTTAATGGATTCCAAACCACAGTACCCTTTTGGGTGAGAAAAAAAAGAGATGACTCGACAAAACCTTCAAAACATTGGAGAAAAATGTTTCAACAAATGAACGTGTTTCTGATAACTCAAATATAGTTCGAAGCCGGATTAAGACGTAAGTTACTCCCTTTATGAGATAACTTCAGTGGAAACACACCCAGAAGGAAGACCAAACTCACCAAAACATCCATCAAATGTGTAAACTACATATTATTTGACGAGTGAATTTCATGTAAATGCAAAAGGATCTAAAACAGAAAAGGGCGGGCACCAAAATTGGCACTACACATCAAAAATATGGCTATATTTTCACTACAACCCAGCTCCGCTGCCTATTTCTGACAATTTTGTATTTTTTTTTTATAACCTGCTTTCTTGTTGCTGCTGTCTCAGAGCATAACAAAAAATAAAAGACGGCTTCCGCTTTTCATGCCGACATGACAGAAACAAGTGTTTATGGTTAGTACGCCAAAAGCCGTTGAGCCTTCGTAAACAGCGGCGTCCCTACATCTTCTGCTACTTCGTCTTCGGCCACGTTAGCGCAATTGTATGATATACATATATTTAAGGAGTAGCGACACAGCTCCGTGGCAAAGCCAACCAAGCGCCTCTAATGGCAACACCAACGGCCACGGCAACGCCAACTCTCAAACGCCTCGCCGTTGACGCGTGCAACTGTCAAGTTCCGCGCGAAAGTTTGGAGTTTTTGAGCATTTCTAGCTACGTTTGGACCAACACAAAAGTCTACTTGCACAACTGCAATCCCTTTCTTCGACTCACACCATATGCGCGACTGTCCAACGCTTCGTGTTTTGTTGTGCGCGCCGCTGTCAGTTTGCCATTGTTGTTTGTATGTTCTGTGTTTGTTGTGCGCAGCGTTGCAACATTAAAACTTGCGGCAAAACCGGAAATGATTGCAAGTGAATTTGAAAGCTTCAAATGCAACTAGTTTTTGGATTTCGCAAGTATGCCACAAATGCGCGTTGGCAGTGCGACGCTAATGAGTGGCAAAATGGTTGCTATAACAACAGCAACAACAACATAATAACTTAACTTAACTATGTGCACAAGTTTGCATAGCTTGAGTTAGAGGAAGTGTTTAAAAAACTTAAAATCACTTTAATTTCAAATGTGACGGCCATTTGCTGAGTGCCAGCGCGTAGTGCTGTGCATTGCCAAAAGTTTTAAGATAGTTGTGTATTACTTAGAATATCCATACATTCCTGCAGTCGAGTAGAGAAAGTGTGCGACAGCGGTAATGTTGATCGGGAGTTCGAATCATGGTCAAACCTCAACTGAAAGCATCAAAAGGTCCGTGAGACATTCCATAGAGATTGGTGCTTTGAATGGGATCGAAGTATGTGCCACAAATCAGTGGCAACCAATATAATGGAATCTCTCCATTGAATCAAGCACGATCCATTCACCATCTCCTAAGTCCAGTATGTTCCACAGTTATAGTATGTAAAATTCATAGTCCAATAATAATATGAAATCATACATTCGAAATTCATAATCAACAATTCAAACTCAGTTCATTTCATGTACTTATCAAAATTTTCATCGAAATTTACCTCAGTTTGATAAGGCTACTATTATAGTGATATCCCATACGCTAAATTTATCATATTCTTCGCATGTTAGAGATTCATAATTCTATAGATCTCAAGATCACAGTACGTTTCAACTTACTACAATCAGCAAAAGGTCTGGTACAGCAGAAACACACCAAAAAAAATTTACTTAACCTCACAGTGTATTTCAAAAAGTTTTTTAATCAGAGCTCAAGTGTTATCATCTCATTTTCTGATAGTTTTAACGCACACAATTAAATTTTTGGGACTTCTTCAAGAAGAAAATAGTACTACAAGAGAGTGTTTTAAGAAACCAAATCTAGATTGGATTCCTATTCAGCGATTTTGAATTAGTATTATTATTATTTATTTATTATTTTTTTTTATACCCTGAACAGGGTATATTAAGTTTGTCACGAAGTTTGTAACACACAGAAGGAAGCGTCGGAGACCCTATAAAGTATATATATAAATGATCAGTATGTTGAACTGAGTCTATTTAGCCATGTCCGTCCGTCTGTCTGTATATATACGAACTAGTTTTTCAGTTTTTAAGATATCGTTTTGAAATTTTGCAGATGTTATTTTCTCTTCAAGAAGCTGCTCATTTGTCGGAACTGCCGATATATCATATAGCTGCCATACAAACTGAACGATCGGAATCAAGGGCTTGTATGTAAAACTTCCGCATTTTACTACATATCTTCACGAAATTTGGTGTGAGTTATTGTTCATAGAAACAATTCAATCTCCGAAAAAATTGTTCAGATCGGTTCACTATAGCATATAGCTGCCATACAAACTGAACGATCGGAATCAATGGCTTGTATGGAAAATTTTCGCATTTGACGTGGTATCTTCACGAAATTTTACATGGATTACTGCTTAAGACAATAATATAATCTCCGAAGAAATTGTTCAGATCGGTTAACTATATAACCTTAATGTTTCTAGCAAACAACCCGGATAAAATGAATTAGTAAAATGTTTTCTTTTTATACTCTCGCAACAAAGTTGCTACGAGAGTATTATAGTTTTGTCCACATAACGGTTGGTTGTAAGTCCTAAAACTAAACGAGTTAGATATAGGGTTATATATATCAAAATGATCAGGATGACGAGAAAAGTTCAAATCCGGATGTCCGTCTGTCCGTCCGTCTGTCAGTCCGTCCGTGCAAGCTGTAACTTGAGTAAAAATTGACATATCTTAATGAAACTTGGAACACGTGTTCCTTGGCACTATAAGAAGGTTAAGTTCGAAAATCAGCAAAATCGGACCACTGCCACGCCCACAAAATGGCGAAAACCGAAAACACATAAAGTACCATAACTAAGCCATAAATGAAGATATAAATGTAAAATTTGGAACAAAGGATCGCACTAGGAGGGGCATATTTGGATGTAATTTTTTTTGGGAAGTGGGCGTGGCTTCGCCCCCTACTAAGTTTTTTGTATATATCTCGCAAACCAATAGAGCTATATAAACCAAACTTTCTGCAGTCGTTTTTTTAGCCATTTCCTTATACAGTCCAAAAATTACAGAAATCGGATAATAACCACGCCCACCTCCCATACAAAGGTTAGGTTGAAAATTACTAAAAGTGGGTTAGCTCACTAACCAAAAACGTCAGAAACACTTAATTTCACATAGAAAATGGCAGATAGAAGCTACACTCAGATTTTTTTACAAAATGGAAAATGGGCGTGGCGTTGCCCACTTATGGGTCAAAAACCATATCTCAGGAACTACTCGACCAATTTCAATGAAACTTGGTTTGTAATAGTTTCCTTACATCCCAATGATATGTTGTGAAAATAGGCCAAATCGCTTCACAACCACGCCTACTTCCTATATACCAGAACTTTGAAGACGATCTGAATCGTTAACTTTACAATATATAAAGTAAGCACTAGTGAAGATATCGATGCAGAACTTTGCACAAATACTACGTTTATAGTGTGGCAGCCCCATTCTAAAAATCACCGAAATCGGACCATAGGTTGTCAAGGCCCCATATATCGAACATGAGGACCTCGATACTTCTAACCTAATATTAGGGTTTCCAACTTTCAATGGACTTTATAAAATATATATGACGAATATGTGGGTCAAATTGTGTATTTTATAATATTAATAAAGTTAAATAAATAAATTGCGAGAGTATAAAATGTTCGGTTACACCCGAACTTAGCCCTTCCTTACTTGTTTTACTTACTTTTTCTTGCGTCTTTAGATTTGCTTAAACACATAGTTACTAAAAGAAATGCAACTGTGAAGGGTATATTAGCTTCGGTACAGCCGAAGTTAACGTGTTTTCTTGTTTTAATCTAATTTGAAGTTTTTAGATCTTAGACGATGCGCGAAGTAAAAATATAGTTAATAATACTAAAAATAAGGCAGTATAAGACCAAAGCTTCAAGATAAGTGATCATTTAATCGTATGACGCATATTATCGAATTGTGGCCCAGTTATGGTAAAGAGACTGAATTTTAGTCTCAGAAATATTCATGACCACATTGTAAGCACATTGTAAGTGCTTTCCTTTAATCTGTAAGCTTCAATTATCAGTATTCGCGCTCCAGCTAACGTAATCCTTAAGTATTGTGTATACGCTAAGCTTTGAATTTACGAAGGAATTCATGAATGCATTGCACAACACTTCGGCTTTAGTGGCCGGCCACTTTGTACTCGTGTACGTGAGTGAATTTTCAATGGGTCGGCGAGAAAAAACACCAGATACTAAGCATCAAATTTGCCTCTACACACACGGACGCGAATGCACAGAAGTGTCTGTGTAATAGCACTAATCAGCTTTATTGTACAGATAAAGGAGATTAAGGTGGGCCTAATATGTTACTTGCAACAACACACATTCACCAGCTGTTAGCAATTAGGATTATTTAGAGAGAGTGTGAGCAAATGAAATTAGTGCGGCTTTGGCAGACAATTGGTTGTGAGCGCCAACACTTCTTTTATTTTATGATAATAAGCATATGCTTTTATGATACTAAAAGTTTTGTGTTATTTTATTTGCGAAAGTTTCGTTATGGCATGTGATTATGAATGGGCGTGTACGCGCGTTTTGCTGTTCTTTCTTCTCTGTATTACATATGAACCTAAAGTAACTCAATGATTTTTTTATGATCCTCATAAAAGTCGTTTATTGCTAGAAAATGAATTTCAATCGTCAATGAATCTGTTTACTATCTTTCATAAGGAAAAGGTACGGGAAACTTTCTTAAAATAGTAACCTTAATCCAAAAAAGTTAGAGTTGAGAAATTTAATACTACTTTCCAGAGAGACATCACTCTTAAATGCAATGCTTTCATCAGTTTTTCAGTTTTATTTGTATAATTACATATATCGGGTGATCCAAATAGAGGTACTTTTTTCAATAGTCTTTTTTACAAATGACAAGTGAGTCGTCTCAAGCTGTCATGTTATTTTTGTTCAATATTGTTTGGCATTTCATCATGGAAAGACTTTCGAGGCAAAAACGTTTGATTGTATACACGAAGACCCTAGAGAGTCGATTAGGCGCCGTTTGCAGCAGCAAGAACTGAAAACGCTCGACCTTCCCAAGCGACATAGCTAAGCTTCACTCTAAGCGCTCTTGACATGTTACAAGAAGATTCGACGTTTTCGAGCCAAATTCTGCTTAGCGATGAGGCCTATTTTTGACTCAATGGATATGTAAACAAGCTAATTGCCACTTTTCTGACGAAGAGCAACCTAAAGAGATTCAAGAGATATCATTTTATCGGTTTATATTTCTTCAAAAAAAATGCGGGTTCGCATGTACCCCTTAATGGTGAACGTTAACTCGCTATGATTACCGACTTTTTGATACCTAAAATTGATGCTCGTGATCTCGGCGACATTTGGTTTCAACAAGACGAAGCCAGTTCCCCATATATAGCATCAATCAATGGATTTATTAAGAAAATGCTTCGGTGAGCAGATAATTTCACATTCTGGTCCGATCGATTGGTCACAAAGATCGTGTGATATCACATAGTTAGACTTTTTCCTCTGGGAATATGAAAAGTCTAAAGTCTATACGGAGAATCCCGCTTCGATTCGACGCGTTACGAGTCGAAATGCTCGTACGAGTCATCGAAAATTGGACTCAACAGGTAAACCATCTGAAATACCGTATAACTACTCCATTAAGTTTTCCTTGTGATGTACCAAAATCGATTTTGAACAGTTCAAACTGATTCCCCCATATAAACACCCCGTTAATCTTAAGCATTATTTATCAATGTCTATGTAATTTTTTCCATTCTCTATTATTTTCTATTGAAAATCATAGCTGTGAAGGAAAAAAATTATATTCACCATAATGAAAAATAAAACCAATAGCAATGCAATGTCACCGGAACAAAGAATTGACGTGTGCATAAAAAAAACTAGGTCAAGTCAGTCATCACCAGTAATGTGTACAATCAAAAAGGAAAAAAATGCAAAGAAAAAAGGAAAATCAAATATGTAATATATATATTGCTGAGGATTAATATTAATTACGCTAAACAATTTGGGAAATTACTACTTATGTACCTTGAGCGGCCTAGTTTTAGGCGAATGAATATAAGAACCCTACAAGCTATATAAAATTAGGCACACTCTTACTGCTAGAATTCCACGTAAATATATTGTATCTTTCTTTAATCGCCCAAATTCCAATCTGCGCCAAAATGTAGGCAACGTATTTAAGTAGAAATTTAGCTATACGAATATACAAGTTTTACAATCTGGATACACATATGTATATTCAGCTTCTGCATTTTCGGTAAGAACTGCTACGGAAAGATATGTACTTAGGAGAGATATTTCGTTCGATCACTCATAATCGTATTTTAATCTGCGCTTAAAGGTAGGCAACTTTTCTCAATATTGCGAATGCTGACTTGTTTTAAAGAATTTAAAGTGTCTTTTATGAATGTTTATAAAATATTAATTAAAAATTCTGTCAAAATCTCCGATAATTATTATGATTATTGGTAAATATTAGAAGCATAACAATATTATTATTACTGTACAGTTAAAAACCTGACTCTCAGAGCTTTTAAACTTTATTCCAACAAATGATTATATTGCAAAAATCACCACTAATTTTTGTTTAGCCATTTACCGCAAAGTAAATATGTTAAATTAAATAAATTGAGCGCTAAAATATCAGTCAAAGTATGTTTAAAGCCGACCAACAAACAAGTTTCAAACTTTAAAGCAGAGTTAATTATGTTAAGCGACAAGTTGGTTGCAACAGAAACACGCGCTTAATGCATTAAGCAACACAAGTACAAAGTGCAATAACAACAACACCAACAACAAAAAGTAGGAAGAGCACAAAGCGTGCAGCGCGCAAGAATAAAACAATGAAAGCCACAATGACCACAAATGCTGTAGGGGAAAGCGTAAATAGCAAAGGGCAGAATAATGGAGCATAAAACAACGAGATCGTGCAAAAATAAAAAAAAATAATAAAACAAAAGAAAAAAATCAGCTTTGACCACAGTCAAAGCGCGCCAAATAGTGTGAGGCTAAAATGAAAATAAACGCCAACAACAATGCAAGCACAATACAAGCGCCAACTCGTCCGTGAATGCACAAAGTAAAAGTGTGAAATTCCACCCCAAAAAATGGTAATGTGAACGACCAGTAATGGCGGACCAGCGCGCTGACCAACTGACCACCAAACATAAAGTTGCATTTCACACTTTTTTACAGCTGCAGCAGCAACAGCAGAGGTACGTGTGCCGTTAGTGGAGCCTGTATGCGAGTAGAATGTAAACATAGTATGCCCGCGCCATTACTAAGCTTTATGCCGCTTTGAAGCTTAAATGTGCCCCCCCCCCGCCCCTCCTTTAGTGCCTCCCTGTGACTCTAAGTCACAACGAAATTTAATTCAAGCTTTGGTGCATCCTTTTGTGTGCTGCAAAGCGCGCAGCATCTGACCTTTTTTGCATGCGGCCTCTGACACACAAATACATATAAACATGTGCAGCTGATATGCTTAAGCGATTTATATATGAGAGTGTATGTGTGCTGCCGCGTGCTTTGCAAACCACAAATGTCGCCAGTTCTGCTAGGCACACACACACACACCCATTCAAACACATAGACATTGTTTGGACCCATGCAAATGTGCGCCAATTCAGCTGTGGCTGCTTGCCTTTTCGATGTGTTTGCGGCTTTAAGCACGTGGCTTTTGTTAAATATACGGGAACATGTGGCGACTATCTATGAGTATGTACAAGTGTATGTGTAGATGCGAGCGCGTGTGTGTGCATTGTCTACCCTTTTATCCTTTTGTTATATTTACTGCCGCTAATGCATTCCAAATGCATCCAATTACATTAGCAGGCCAGCCACTCAAAATGTGCCCAACCATATACATATGTATGTATGCGAGTGAGTGAGGTTAGTTCGTGACAGGGTCAGTTGCAGCAACAAAGCAAATTATGCTAAAGTTAAGGAGGAAATATGGAATGAGGTTAACTAGACTCAACTGGACTTTAAATTTAGATGAAATGCACTTGACTTTAAAATATATTTATGCGAAGGGAAAATGAAAATATGGAAAAATCGGTATTGGGTCAAGAAAGACGATTTCGGATAGCAGCTAGCTCAATGTGAACTCGCGAAAATTAAGAAAAGTTATATGTATTTTAGCAAAAGCCTTAGAATGTTTACTGAAACATACCAAACTACATAGAAGAACCTGCCCAGTTTCCTGGGTTGACAATAAACTTTAGCTAAATGAATTTCTGACATGTAAAGCTTATCACAAAGTTCAACGTATATGAAAATGATACAATTTTAACTATTTAGTCGAATAATATCAAAGCCTCCGTCTCAAAAGAAGGAAAAGGATCAATTAAAAACATCGGCATATACGAAAGAAATAGAATTCATCACTATTTTTGATATTTGCGTATAAAGGGTGATTCATTTCGAGGTTCCTACTTTTTTTAAGAAAAAGACACTGAAAATTCAAATTTAATGCGGTTGAGTTCCATTTGCGATGATAATTTCAAGCATTTCGAATGGTAAATGGTGAATGATATTCCAGATTTGATGTTTTTCTCCAAGGCCTCAATCGCAGCGGGTTTGTCCGCATAGACTTTATGTACATATCCTCACAGGAAAAGGCTAACGGTCTGATATTACAAAATCTTGGTGGATAATCGACCGGCCCAAAACGTGAAATTATCTGCTGACTGCAATGTTCTCTCAATAAATCCATTGATTGATGCGATGTGTGGGAAGTGACGCACTCTTGTTGAAATCAAATGTCGCCAAGATAACGAGCTTCAATTTCAGGCATCAATAGTCCGTCCGTCCGTAATGCGATACGGTCGTCAATGACGGTTAGGTTCTCACCGGCATAATGTTTGAAGAAATATGGACCATTCAACGATTTCGAAACATTCGATCAGGTACTTTCACGAAAATCGCCTACTTTTTAATGGGTTTTACTGGTATAGCCCCTTAACTCATTAGAGAGCTATAGATAGAGATGATAGATCAGTATATGGTTATTGGTTTTGTTATTTGTACGATAGGGAATTAACAACATTTTATTGATCAAGTCTCTGCTATTTCATATTGATGATATCTGTATTCCAGATAATTTGGTATAACTATTTTCGTAACCCGTTATCAAAGCTTTTTTATTTGGGACCCAACATGCATATACTGTAAAAAAATTGAGGAATATCAACATGAAAAATGAAGATTCCAAATACGAATTCATAGCAACAAATGGACATAATCAAAATATATATATTTACATTTTTTTTTTATTTCTTAAAAGATTACAAACGAGCTTTCAAAATATTCTGCATAAAAAGGTTGGGCAAGGTAGAGATCGATCTAACTAATATTTATTTAAAAAACATAAATAAAAACCTTTCATTCGACCCTGTCGAAACCGCTCATTTCCTTGGCCTCGCTGACAACTATACTTATGTATACTTCCCCTCCAATTGGGGTTTAGATAATCGTTACAACAATCACAACAACTAAATTTTTGTACAGAATGATACCATCAAATTTTAATAGCCAACCAAAATATCTATTTACTTAAATAATTTCTTTAAAAAATCGCAATTTACATAACAGCATTCCTCTAGAGGAACTATTTTGACCATTGGTGGATCTGGATTTTTATACTGATATCTTCGATGATGTTTTATTCTGATGTCGAAATAAATCGATAACATAAATATAATATTTTCAATTGAATATCGCTGCGGAAATATCACATAATCTTCTTCTAGAGATCCCCCAACAAAATGATAGTATCAAACTTCGGCCTTGAAATTCGCTTATTTTTATACTCTCGCAACAAAAGTTGCTAAAGAGAGTATTATAGTTTTGTTCACCTAACGGTTGTTTGTAAGTCATAAAACTAAACAAGTTAGATATAGGGTTATATATATCAAAATTATCAGGGTGACGAGACGAGTCAAAATCCGAATGTCTGTCTGTCCGTCCGTCCGTCCGTCCGTCCGTCCGTGCAACGGATAACTTGAGTAAAAATTAAGATATCTTGATGAAACTTGGAACACACGTTCCTTGGGACCGTCAGAGGGTTGCTTTCGAAAATGGGCAAAATCGGACCACTGCCACGCCCACAAAATGGCGAAAACCGAAAACACATAAAGTGTTATAACTAAGCCATAAATAAAGTTATGAAAATGAAATTTGGAACATAGGATCCCATTAGGGAGGGGCATATTTGGATGTAATTTTTTTGGGAAAGTGGGCGTGGCCCCGCCCCCAAAGCGGTTATTTGTATATAACTCGCAAACCAATAAAGCTATATAAACCAAACTTTCTGCAGTCAGTTCTCTTACGTACCCCACCACACACCATGAAAATAGTTGAAATCGGATAATAACCACGCCCACCTCCCATACAAAGGTTAGGTTGAAACTTACTAAAAGTGAGTTAACTCAGTAACGAAAAACGCCAGAAACACTAAATTTCACATAAGAAATGGCAGCCAGAAACTGCACTCAGATTTTTTTACAAAATGGAAAATGGGCGTGGCATCGCCCACTTATGGGTCAAAAACCATATCTCAGGAACTACTCGACCGATTTCAATGAAACTTGGTTTGTAATAGTTTTCTTACATCCAAATGATATGTTGTGAAAATAGGCCAAATCGCTTCACAACCACGCCTACTTCCTATATACCAGAACTTTGAAGACGATCTGAATCGTTAACTTTACAATATATAAAGGTAGCACTAGTGAAGATATCGATGCAGAACTTTGTACAAATACTACCTTTATAGTGTGGCAGCCCCATTCTAAAAATCGCCGAAATCGCACCATAGGTTTTCAAGGCCCCATATATCGAACACGAGGACCTCGGTGCTTCTAACCTAATATTAGGGTTTCCAACTTTCAATGGACTTTATACAATATATATGATGAATATGTGGGTCAAATTGTGTATTATATAATATAAATAAAGTTAAATAAATAAATTGCGAGAGTATAAAATGTTCGGTTACACCCGAACTTAGCCTTTCCTTACTTGTTAAGGTTTCATTTGAGTCAAATGTCTTGCCGGCGTACCAGTTTTCGAGTCGGGGAGAGAGGAAATAATCGCGAGGCTACAAATCTGGTGAAAAGGAAGTTTGGACCATGACCTCTCGATCAGACCAACGACTTTTCAGCCCATGTTCAGTTAATCCAACACAAATTCCAGTACATATTTATCGAAGTGATTATGATATACATATTGTTTTAATATCAATGCATTTCTTACGACAGATACTCTTTGAAATAATATTTTCTAAAAAAAATCTATTATTACTCTACTTAAACTGAAAAGAGTGATTTTTCATGCAAAAATAACAAGTATTCTTACTACATCTTAAGGACTACTGCATATATTCTACAAAAAAAGAGTAAAATTGTGTCATATTTAGAATGCGATAAGCCAATAACGTGACACTGCTGCACTTAACTCCAAATTGCCAAATCTCACAAACCACTTATTCAATCAGAACAAAGCTTGATAACAATAAAGAAAATTTTGTTGAGCAATAGCATAGACCACGTTAATCTTGAGCAAGCAGCCTGCTCTGATTTGGACATGGTATTGGAAATTTCTTCAGAATCACACACAGAGACACAACAATAAATAAATGATTTCCTCAATTTTCCATACTTTCTTGATCTCGTTGCCTTGGAAACTGACAAATATACGTGCACACGAATGCTTGAGTATTTGAATATGTGCATAAATTCAATTCAATTTACCAAACCGCCAATCAGAATTCATGAAATGTGAAATTTCAAATCAACTTATGCACAATGGCAATGGAAAGCTTGATAATATTATATTAGGGGAAATGGAAAAGTTTTCGTTTCGTCCACATTCGCATATAATTCGCTTTATGCATTCTTCTAATCTCTCTCAAATTGGTTTTCGCCATTTTTTTTTTAATGCATTATGCACATATTATTATATTATAAGCGAACACAAACACAAGCAACATACAAGCGTGAGTGCAACTGCTTGCATGTGGCTGTGTGTGCGGTTTCGACCACAAGGCCAACCAAAAATGGCGACTAAACTAGATTAAAATGTCATTGCAGTTGTCGTGAGAGAAAACAACGCACGAAAAATAAACAGCATACAATCTTCACGTGCACATATTCCATATGGTAGATAATATACATATATAGTATGTGTGTATATATGTGTGCACTCCAGTGTATAAAAAGCGCGATAAACAAAACCTAAATGGACAAAAAAAAGTAAATAAATTGGAGCGCGCGATTCGTGACTGGCATGCGTTGGCAACTTAACTTGACACACTCACGCAGGCAAACGCATACAGTTATAAAATATGTATGTCTATACTGGCATCCCTGTAGGAAATTCTATAGATATCATTGTTTCATTTTAAGCTTTCAAATGTGTCTCTGACTTGACTAAAAAATAATGTATGATGACCAAATATAGGAAAGAGCTTAGAAAAAGAAAAATATTTCAGGAGAAAGAATCAGATAGGAAAGAGAGAAATAATATAGTCCAAAAAGAATGCGTAACAGATTTAATTAGTAGTAAATTAAACCAAAGAAAAATATCAAATCAATGAATTTCGAGGGTTACCAAGGAGGGTTTAGAGCCCACTGTTCCAAAAACGTTTAGATCGTTATAAACGGAAAAGATCGAGAATCAGATCGAGTCCCAATAGTAAATTTCTTGAAATATGTAGAGAGAATACTGCAATAACAACAAAACAACAAGGGCAAACAATAATTACACAGCCACAGTTAAGGGTCGCTGAATTTAACGTTACTTTTCAAAAATTCCAAATGGCGAACCAATATAGCGGACCCGAAAACCCCCGAATAACGAGTTTCGAGCGATTCCGATGAATTTTTTTACAATAGCGTCCGCCATATTGGATCCGCCATTTTGAATTGAAAAACCGACACCAGATTCGTATTCGTATTCGTTTCAAGCGAATCCAATGAAATTTTTGAAAACACTCCGCCATCTTGATTTTCTGGGGCTATGTCAAAACCCTGATCTGATGGTGTTAAATGGATCTCAGACTCAGATTCACTGACCCCAAGAGCATAAGGCATAAATAGTAAGACCCCCAGGTCATGATACATTTTTTTTTGTGTGGCTGTGTTATCGGAGCCATTTCAAGGAAGATGGTATATATTATAAGCCACCTTTACTTGATTTCGCATCGGTAAACGGATGTGATTTCATCATTAGCTAAACAGTTTTCTTCATGAATTCTTTAAAAAAATTTTTGATCGGTAACCCAAGATTCTCAAATATAAAGTGATAAATTGAAGTTCAAACCCTAATAGAAGGAAGGAAGTAGGAGGCGAAAGATTTTTACTATATATTTATACTTTTTTATATATAAAGATTTCAAGGAATTATTTAAATTAAATCTTTAGAAACTTGTTCTATGCTCTCGTAAATTTTATTTCGATCCATTGAAGAATAATTTAACTGATCAAAGGAAAAAAACCTAAAGCACAAGAGTGTTAACGATCTGTATAGTCCTACTAGGTTACGTTAAGGAGTAGATCTCCGCAGCTGCAGAGGATCTCACTTAGACAGATTATACTGTTCTTTGTGATACCCGGAAAACTCCTAATGGATCACTGAGACCCTTATGATGAGACAAAACGCTTGGACTCTGTGATAAAAAGTTCTTAAGACGGCTAATGTCGATTGCAGTCACTTCACTGGGTTCGCCGAAGATATGCCTACCGAGGTGCTTTAACATAAGTCCGGCGAACGCTGGATATTGAATAAGGAAGTGCTTACTCTTCGCCTTCCTCCAAATAGCTTTGGCGACTAGCGCCTGGCTTGATCCCTAGCCTCACCGCGTGTGTGCCTATTGGGCTATGACCAGTAAGCACACCAATGATCGCGGAGAGATGAGGCTTACTAAGCGACATACCGTTTTCGATCCACTGCGGGTTAGAAAGACCTAGAAATTAAAAAAAAATGGTTTATATACCAAGAATTACCAGATTGATGCAACCCTATAAGAGTTCCACGGCATTACATATAATATTTTGGGAAACAAGTTCGTTCAAGATGAATCGCCAACAGGAAGTTATTTCTGTAAAAAAATTTATACAACTTTTTAGAAACATTCTTAATTAATTCGACCAGAATTGTCCCTTTAATATGAACAAGTTAATTTTCAGAAGGATAAAGATATCGATTTGCAAAACAACAACATAAGTCAATGAAACAAATATTTTCAATAAAAAATATTTATATTTATGGTACCAACTTTTCCGCTGACCACACATACAATATACCACACACAAATCACCGAATTCTATATTCAAAGTTCTTATCTGTGCGTACGAGTAATGCATACAGTATTTTGTCCAGTAGAAAGCAAACAAAAAAACTATAAAAATGTGCCGTGAATGCGTCTTACCGAGCCTTTTAGTGTGGTGACGGCCGGAAAAAAACCCAGCTGAACACACATGGCCGGGCGTACGGCGTGCGTCATGAACGCACGTGAGGACAATGGACCAAGTGAGTGGATAAAACGCAAATGCATGCTGTCACCTGCTAGCACAGAGTCACAGAGTCTGTGATGCGGCGACCGATGATGATGATGCCAGCAATGTGAGAGGACGCGGCTCTCTGCCGTCACTGCAATTGTGGGTCAAAGTAGGATGATGATGGTAGCATTGTATGCAAAATAGGCGGATTCGCGCTTTGCAGCGATGCGTGACACACTTTTGAGAGTACACAAGCAGAACTCTTGCATATTTAAGGGGAAACTAAATTGTCAGTGAAAAAATGTGGATAGACATTAAAGTTTGTTGTGTTTCCTACTTGTAAGACTAGCGATAGTTATAGATGCATACTGACTTATAAAATAACGGTGTCCAATTTATGGAAGGCCCCAGAACCGAGCTCTCTATTGTTCATTAGAAGATTAATAACTTGTTTAGAAGTAGGTACATAATAATTACACAGCCACACAAAAAAAATGTTATGACCCCATCAGATCAGGGTTTTTAGATAACCCCAGACAATTAATATGGCGGACAGCCATTTTTTAAATTCATCGAATTCGCTTAAAAGTCAAAATTCCAATGACAGGTCCAATATGGCGTATTTTTGAAAGTAACGTCAAATACGTATTCATCGACCCCGAGAACCCCAGAGTAGGGACTTTCAAGCGATTCCGATGAATTTTTAAAAAACGATGGCCTCCATTTTGAATTTTGAAAAAACCGATACCAGATTCGTAATCTATGACCCCGAAAATCCCCGAGTAGCGAGTTTCTAGCGAATCCGATAAATATGGAGTTATCTCAAAACCCTGTTCTGATGGGTTTAAATGGATCTCGGATTCGGATTCAGCGCCCCAAAAACGTATAGTACATATAGTAAGGCCCCCAGGTCATAACCAAATTTTTTTTGTGTAGCTGAGTTCTCAGAGAAAAGCTTAGAACAGACAATTGTTGGCAGCTATAATCTATATTATAATTCTCGATATCAATACTCTTTCTAAACAATTTGATGTTAAAACAAGTAAGGAAGGGCTAAGTTCGGGTGTAACCGAACATTTTATACTCTCGCAATTTATTTATTTAACTTTATTTATATTATATAATACACAATTTGACCCACATATTCGTCATATATATTGTATAGAGTCCATTGAAAGTTGGAAACCATAATATTAGGTTAGAAGCACCGAGGTCCTCGTGTTCGATATATGGGACCTTAAAAACCTATGGTCCGATTTCGGCGATTTTTAGAATGGGGCTGCCACACTATTAACATAGTATTTGTGCAAAGTTCTGCACCGATATCTTCACTAGTACCTACTTTATATATTGTAAAGTAAACGATTCAGATTGTCTTCAAAGTTCTGGTATATAGGAGGTAGGCGTGGTTGTAAAGCGATTTGGCCTATTTTCACAACATATCATTGGGATGTAAGGAAACTATTACAAACCAAGTTTCATTGAAATCGGTCGAGTAGTTCCTGAGATATGGTTTTTGGCCCATAAGTGGGCGACGCCACGCCCATTTTCCATTTAGTAAAAAAATCTGAGTGCAGCTTCCATCTGCCAATTCTTATGTGAAATTTAGTGTTTCTGACGTTTTTCGTTAGTGAGTTAACCCACTTTTAGTAATTTTCAACCTAACTTTTGTATGGGAGGTGGGCGTGGTTATGATCCGATTTCTTTCATTTTTGGACTGTATTAAAGGGTGATTTTTTAAGAGCTTGATAACTTTTTTAAAAAAAAAACGCATAAAATTTGCAAAATCTCATCGGTTCTTTATTTGAAACGTTAGATTGGTTCATGACATTTACTTTTTGAAGATAATTTCATTTAAATGTTGACCGCGGCTGCGTCTTAGGTGGTCCATTCGGAAAGTCCAATTTTGGGCAACTTTTTCGAGCATTTCGGCCGGAATAGCCCGAATTTCTTCGGAAATGTTGTCTTCCAAAGCTGGAATAGTTGCTGGCTTATTTCTGTAGACTTTAGACTTGACGTAGCCCCACAAAAAATAGTCTAAAGGCGTTAAATCGCATGATCTTGGTGGCCAACTTACGGATCCATTTCTTGAGATGAATTGTTCTCCGAAGTTTTCCCTCAAAATGGCCATAGAATCGCGAGCTGTGTGGCATGTAGCGCCATCTTGTTGAAACCACATGTCGACCAAGTTCAGTTCTTCCATTTTTGGCAACAAAAAGTTTGTTAGCATCGAACGATAGCGATCGCCATTCACCGTAACGTTGCGTCCAACAGCATCTTTGAAAAAATACGGTCCAATGATTCCACCAGCGTACAAACCACACCAAACAGTGCATTTTTCGGGATGCATGGGCAGTTCTTGAACGGCTTCTGGTTGCTCTTCACCCCAAATGCGGCAATTTTGCTTATTTACGTAGCCATTCAACCAGAAATGAGCCTCATCGCTGAACAAAATTTGTCGAT
Organism: Zeugodacus tau; assembly: GCA_031772095.1. Taxonomy (NCBI): domain Eukaryota; kingdom Metazoa; phylum Arthropoda; class Insecta; order Diptera; family Tephritidae; genus Zeugodacus; species Zeugodacus tau. The sequence continues at coordinate 38,952,520 of CM062650.1, read as the reverse complement.
AAAAAAATTTCGAACCGAACACTGATTTTGGTAATAAAATTCAATGATTTGCAAGCGTTGCTCGTTAGTAAGTCTATTCATGATGAAATGTCAAAGCATACTGAGCATCTTTCTCTTTGACACCATGTCTGAAATCCCACGTGATCTGTCAAATACTAATGCATGAAAATCCTAACCTCAAAAAAATCACCCGTTAGGAAGTAGCCTCAAAAAACGACTGCAGAAAGATTGGTTTATATAGCTCTATTGGTTTGCGAGATATGTACAAAAAACTTAGTAGGGGGCGGGGCAACGCCCACTTCCCCAAAAAAATTACATCCAAATATGCCCCTTCATAGTGCGATCCTTCATACCAAATTTTATTTCCATAGCTTTATTTATGGCTTAGTTATGGCACTTTATGTGTTTTCGGTTTTCGCCATTTTGTGGGCGTGGCAGTGGTCCGATTTTGCTCATTTTCGAAAGCAACCTTCCTATGGTGCCAAGAAATAAGTGTGCCAAGTTTCATCTAGATATCTTAATTTTTACTCAAGTTACAGCTTGCACAGACGGACAGACAGACATTCGGATTTGAACTCCACTCTTCACCCTGATCACTTTGGTATATATAACCCTATATCTAACTCGTTTAGTTTTGGGTGTTACAAACAACCGTTATGTGAACAAAACTATAATACTCTCTTTAGCAACATTTGTTGCGAGAGTAAAAAAATCGATTATATAGTATCAATCCAAAACTATTCGTGTGATGTGAATATTTATCATCTCCATTTACTTTGCGTCATACAATAATTTATTTATTCAATATATTTTTGAACTAGTAATAAATAATACTTTTACTGGGGTTAACACATGCCGAGTGCGTACACACAGTGGGGGGCGAGAAATTCGAGTGGCATGCAACAAATATTCCATGAATACAAGCAAAATTGTTGCTCACTATGCCAAACAACACGTAGAGCAGCAGAGCATAGTAGCAGCAAAGTAGCAATTATTAAAATGAATTAGTGGAGCTTTTCAGTAATGAAATAATTTAGAATATAGAATTTGAACTATAATTAAATTTACTAAAGGAAATACAAATGAGGTGTGCAGCAGGAAGCTTAAAAGGACAGAAGAGAAATATTTGTTTAGAAAATAGTAATAATACATTCAATTTTATTTGGGTTTTACTTCTGTAAATCGTTATCAATGTCAAAATATGTTGACAGCGTAGTTACTAATATTTATTTCAATAATAATGTTAGTAGATGGCGCTGAAGTCAAGTTTTGACAAAATATACAATTTTGATTATCTTTAAGTTAGAATTGAAAAATATATTTGAAGGTGCTAATAGAAACAGTGACTGGAGTTGATTACAAATCGTTCTGATCTATTTTTATACTCTCGCAACCTGTTGCACAGAGTATCATAGTTTTGTTCACATAACGGTTGTTTGTGTCACCAAGAGATAAAAGAGTTAGATATGGGGTTATATATATATAAATGATCAGGATGACGAGTGGAGTTGAAATCCGGATGTCTGTCCGTCCGTCTGTCCGTCTGTCCGTCTGTTCGTCCGTCCGCCCGTGCAAGCTGTAACTTGAGTAAAAATTGAGATATCTTAATGAAACTTGGAACACATGTTCCTTGGGACCGTGAGAGGGTTGCTTTCGAAAATGGAAAAAATCGGTCCACTGCCACGCCCACAAAATGGCGAAAACCAAAAACACATAAAGTGTCATAACTAAGCCATAAATAAAGTTATAATAGTAAAATTTGGAATAAAGGATCGCACCAGGAAAGGGCATATTTGGATGTAATTTTTTTGGGGAAGTGGGCGTGGTCCCGCCCCCAAATCGGTTATTTATATATATCTCGCAAACCAATGAAGCTATATAAACCAAACCTTCTGCAGTCGTTTTTTCTAGCCACTTCTTAATACAGTCCAAAAATGAAAGAAATCGGATAATAACCACACCCACCTCCCATACAAAGGTTAGGTTGAAAATTACTAAAAGTGGGTTAACTCACTAACGAAAAACGTCAGAAACACTAAATTTCACATACGAAATGGCAGACGAAAGCTGCACTCAGATTTTTTACAAAATGGAAAATGGGCGTGGCGTCGCCCACTTATGGGTCAAAAACCATATCTCAGGAACTACTCGACCGATTTCAATGAAACTTGGTTTGTAATAGTTACCTCCCAATAATATGTTGTGAAAATTGACCAAATCGCTTCACAACCACGCCTACTTCCTATATACCAGAACTTAGAAGATGATCTGAATCGTTTACTTTACAATATATAAAGTAAGCACTAGTGAAGATATCGGTGCAGAACTTTGCACAAATACTGTATTTATAATGTGGCAGCCCATTTCTAAAAATCGCCGAAATCGGACCATAGGTTTTCAAGGCCCCATATATCGAACATGAGGACCTCGGTGCTTTTAACCTAATATTAGCCTTTCCAACTTTCAATGGACTTTATACAATATATATGACGAATATGTAGGTCAAATTGTGTATTATATAATATTAATTAAGTTAAATAAATAAATTGCGAGAGTATAAAATGTTCGGTTACACCCGAACTTAGCCCTTCCTTACTTGTTTTTTTTTAATTTTTAATATGTCAACATGTCAATAATAAACTCATAATCCGAAACTAAATTTTCTTCATGATTTCTGGCCACAGTGGGCCACAGACGAACTTGTTAATTTAATAACTAAGTAGTTTCATTAATACAGCCTAATAGCGTTTTTAGACAGGAGTTAATTGATCAATTATCCGGCTTCTGCTCGATTAAAGTGCTTATTAAGATCGTTTTACCATACAAAATAAAATCTACATTTATTTTTAATTGCCTTGAAAATCAAATGCAACTCTGCGACAAAGACGTATGATGTACGTTTTTTGTCTGCAATTGGCTAAATTAAAAAAAAATCTACGGTAGATGTCGCTGCTGATATCAATCAGCTTCTTATGAAAAGCAAAAACAAAAATGATCGATTATGGAGTAGCCGGCAGTATAAAAGGCAAAAAAGGATTTCTCAATAAAAATTTTAATAGATCAATTAATTTGACTTAACAAGACTGAAGCTATCAGAAATAACCGGAGAAATTTACATCTCAGAGCAGAACCTAACTATTTTCATATTATATTATAGACAAAACTATCTGTTAAAGGTTTTCTGGAAGTCTAGAAAGTATACATTCGAGCCGGGATAACATAACCGGCGAGTGTGTTGTCGATCCCATTCTTTATTCACCAAATAGGACACTTTTTTCATTATCGAATCGGCCCAGTTATTTGTCATAGCAAATCTTTGACTTTGTGACTTCTCCAAGTAGCCGATGTCACAAAGGGTGATGTGAATCCCAAAATATTCTCGTCACCACATCTTCGGAGCAGGTTTATCAAGTAAAATTCACTGTTTCGACTGTCCCTTGATCTGTGATGTTGAAACTCATTAACCCCACTTTGGATGGTTGCTATCGAAGGGGCAGAGACATCGAAGCTCTTTTACTGCTGTTTCTAGATGGCTTAAGGGGTTATATATGTTGAGGTGCGGGAAAATGGGGAAAGTTTTGATTTTCTGTAGAGGTATGTAGCCATACGTCTTACGTAGTACAATGTCTAATCTGTAAAATCAGCTCAATAACATAAAAAAATACAAATAACAACACAAGTTATGACATTTTAGGCAAAACGCGTTTTTTCAAAGAGGCTTGCCTTGACAACGATTCCAGTTCAACAGCTCAACTGAAAGCATAAAACCAAACAAATTTCGTTAGTATGGGGACTTGTGGTGTCCTTGAACGATTCATTGAAATGAGAAAGTTTCTGCAAATGGGGACGATCGGTCGGAAAAATATGATTTCGAGTACACTTTTGTCTAGTGTGGTGGTCAATCAGGTGAAGTTACGAGTCATCGTCTATTCTACGCTATAACTTCTATAAAAATTGGAGATAAAATTCTTAAGAACATATACTTTAAGATAAAATAATAAAAAAATATTTCGATATTTTGTCCGACTTCAACATATATAACCCCTTAAAACTGGGAAAATTATACAAAACATACGAGACAAATCTCCAAGTTAAAAACAAAATGATTCTTTCTGTATGCAAGAAGTATATCGAGTATGCTTTTTCCAACAATAGTTAAAAAACAGTGAACATATTGGATTTATTATGACACGAAAATGTGAAGGAAATTAATACTTCAACAACAGTACAAATACAATCACTCGTTGAAATATATTTTTTACAAATCATTGCGTTATTAAGCACGACAAGCCATCATCGCTTTCAATATTAATACAACTACAACAATACGGGTGAAGAAAATTATTTAACAACCGACATAACGTAGACGTTTTTTCGGGTGCCACAATGGCTGATGGGTAAATTTTTTAATTTTATCTTGCATATATGAATTTTTCCAGCATTCCACATAAAAAAACGGCTCGACAGCAATTCATCCAAGCGGGAGACACGAAGTATTTTCTTCAACAACTCAAATGCATTTCGTTAGCAAATTACCGTTTTCCAACACTGTGTCGCCGCAAAACGCATGTAATTACAAATTTAATGAAATATGAATAAGAGAAATGCAAGTGCAAATGCTGAACGCGTCTTTTTTCTGTTCAATAGCTTTAAATTGCATAATTTTCTCGCGCTATTTGGACTCATTCCTGTCAGCTGTTGTTGGTTTTGGCTTTTTGTCGGGGAGTGTGTCGTCGCGGCTGTTGCGCGACGCTTGTTGACGCTGCTGCTGCTGATTTTTCCGGGTGTCATGGCGGTGTGGCGTGGCGACGATGGCGCAGCAGCTGCATCAACATGGACGCGCAGAAAATGCAATACAATTTAATTTCAATAAATTCAATAAATGCTAAAGCTCTTGTGACAAGCGCAACACAAATACAAATTGACAAGCAAAACAGCAGCAACAAATACAACAACAGCAATAACAACGTCAACAGCTTTTATAAAGCACATTGACAACAAAGAGCTGTAAGTGCTGACAGCAGTCCAAAAGACAAAAGGCAACGAAAAATGCTGAAAGGAGTAAGTATGTACACACATGTATATGTATGTATCTATGTGTGAGAATTTAAATCAATTGGCGCTGCACAAAAACAAGCAACAATGATAATAATAACTTGCCACACCATTAATTACAACAATTGTCATCAATGCAGCAACAACTATATCGCACTTTATCTGCACGCATCTGAGTATTTCGTATGGCACGTTTTTCATGTCTTCAACACATACACACACACACACACACAGGTTTAATAAGCAGAAAAAGCGTCGCGGGAAAGTGATAAAATTAAAATGAAATAATATTACAATAAAAACAATAAATAAATAATTTCCATCGCTTGTAAAAAGTACAACAGCCAACAACCACAAGAGCCGCAACACCAGCAATGCGACTGATGTATCATACAATGAAATTATTAAAAGAATACAAGAAATCGAAAAATGTGCAAATTGTTCTTAAACGAGATAGCGTTCGCCTGGCATTGACAACGGGTCTTTAGGTGGGAACGGTATCGAGACAAGTGCAACGGTACATATGTATATGTAAATATATATAAAATACTAGCTGACTCCGCAGTAGGCATATAACAAATTTTGACGAAAAATTTGGCATACCACCACGTGGTGGCAAATATTGTATAAGTAATGAATATCACTTTTTTAGGTGATTTCGGTTCAAAAACTTTCCGCACAAAAATGGATTTCTAAAAAGCGCACAGCTGTGTTATTATTATATTGAATCAGAATTTTCTGAAGAAAAATTAGTTTGGGGTGGGTGGGGCACTTCTCTTAGGTCCATTAAAAGGCGTTTGGAATAATAGGAAGATTATTAGTTAAATAAATATCTATTATTATGAAGAAAAACGTGTACAGTGTACAAAACTTTTTTTGTTTTTTTTCAGCAGTTCTGATAGAAAAGTAATTTCGTTTTGCGCGGAAACTTTTTTGCAATTTCGCAAAAAATAAAATAATAGGGTTCATACTTTTTTATTCTCTATTCGACTATGGTATGCCGTTTTTCGTATTTGCAATAATTGTAAAAAGTTATATGCCTACTCCGCAGTCGTTGCACTGCGTGAAATTATTTGTTTTGAAAACAAAGTTGAATTTGTATAGTGTTGGAAAACATTTATTTGCGATTTTTCTAAATTTTTTTTTCAATGTAACGCAGCTTAATAAACAACAATTTTTGTTTTCTGTTCCGGTGCGTAAATGTACAGAGAAGATGATTTTTCAACTCGTGAATGAAATTTATGCCACACACCTCCAGCGACTGTCTTTGAGACCTGTTGATTGTCATCCCAAATGCAAGTCTCATTGGAAACTGAATACGTTTGAACTGAAATGGCAAATCGTTGGAAGTCAAAGAAATTCGTGGAATCAAGCATTCTGCCCCTTTGTAAGTCCCTTTAAAAAATTCTTGCAACTATTACATTATTCGATAGCTGCTTGAAGATTGCGAAGCATAATAAATGATAAAGCATTATAATGACAAAGAATTTAGAAATTTCACTGGATAATTCACAGCTTCGTCTTCATTTTCAACATGATCGATCGATGTGTATGAACACAAATATCCCGGAAGTTGACTTTAAGTCGTTTAGATTAAGTCATCGACATCGGTATTTTTGACAGTTAAAAATCTGCGTGCACTCAACCAATCGTAGTTACGATAAATTTGGCTATTGTTCGGATTGATATCAAACCATTAGAAGTATTAACCGGAATTTGCCCAGTTCTTTGCAGATCTTCTGCGGTGCTATCCTGTTGCAGGAACACACGCATATTCATGGTCAATCATATGGTTTTCGCGTGCCGCCACAAGTACGATGACTTGAGACCTGCGTTCAATTCCTCCGCCGCTGTTGATTTCGAAATAAGAGAATGTGTTTGTCAATAACAGTATCATTACGCCACCAAAGCGATGATTATTATTCCACAGATCTTTCATTGTTCTGTCAAGTGCTTCTAGAAAATTGCGCTCATCTCATGTATGTTTCATAGATTTGCATGTTTAACTGAAGCTACAGTGTCGTATGTGCCGTTCTTCCAACTTCAAGTAGCGTTGCGAGAGTAGTAGATGCGAGAGCCAACGTAATGCCATTTTGAGATCGAATTTTTGCCAAAATCCTGTTTTTTACACATTTACCACTGTTTCTTCGCTCCTATTGGTCGATTGATGCTGTATAGCCTATAGCCTTCCTCGATAAATGGACTATTCAACACAAAAAGAATTATTCAATTCGAACCAGTAGTTTCGGAGATTAGCGCGTTCAAACAAACAAACAAACAAACTCTTCAGCTTTATAATATTAGTATAGATAATAAACTTTCCATTTCTTGTAAAATAAAGTCAAGATTTTAAAAATATTTTTATACTCTCGCAACAAAGTTGCTAGCAACAAAGTTGCTAAGAGAGTATTATAGTTTTGTTCACATAACGGTTGTTTGTAACACCCAAAACTAAACGAGTTAGATATAGGGTTATATATACCAAAGTGATCAGGGTGAAGAGTGGAGTTCAAATCCGAATGTCTGTCTGTCCGTCCGTCCGTCCGTCCGTCCGTCCGTCTGTGCAAGCTGTAACTTGAGTAAAAATTAAGATAACTTGATGAAACTTGGCACACTTATTTCTTGGCACCATAGGAAGGTTGCTTTCGAAAATGAGCAAAATCGGACCACTGCCACGCCCACAAAATGGCGAAAACCGAAAACACATAAAGTGCCATAACTAAGCCATAAATAAAGCTATGGAAATAAAATTTGGTATGAAGGATCGCACTATGAAGGGGCATATGTGGATGTAATTTTTTTGGGGAAGTGGGCGTGGCCCCGCCCCCAAATCGGATTTTTGTATATATCTCGTAAACCAATAGAGCTATATAAACCAAACTTTCTGCAGTCGTTTTTTTTAGCCATTTCCTTATACATTCCAAAAATGACAGAAATCGGATAATAACCACGCCCCCCTCCCATACAAAGGTTAGGTTGAAAATTACTAAAAGTGGGTTAATTCACTAACGAAAAACCTCAGAAACACTAAATTTCACATAAGGAATGGCAGATGGAAGCTGCACTCAGATTTTTTTACAAAATGGAAAATGGGCGTGGCGTCGCCCACTTATGGGTCAAAAACCATATCTCAGGAACTACTCAACCGATTTCAATGAAACTTGGTTTGTAATAGTTTTCTTACATCCCAATGATATGTTGTGAAAATAGGCCAAATCGCTTCACAACCACGCCTACTTCCTATATACCAGAACTTTGAAGACGATCTGAATCGTTTACATTACAATATATAAAGTAAGCACTAGTGAAGATATCGGTGCAGAACTTCGCACAAATACTATGTTTATAGTGGGGCAGCCCCATTCTAAAAATCGCCAAAATCGGACCATAGGTTTTCAAGGCCCCATATATCGAACATGAGGACCTCGGTGCTTCTAACCTAATATTATGGTTTCCAACTTTCAATGGACTTTATACAATATATATAACGAATATGTGGGTCAAATTGTGTATTATATAATATTAATTAAGTTAAATAAATAAATTGCGAGAGTATAAAATGTTCGGTTACACCCGAACTTAGCCCTTCCTTACTTGTTTTATAATTCATTTTGTACAACGAGTGTTCTTTTTAACATTTAAGGTGGGCTTAAGTTCGAATGTAACCGATCATTTTATACTCTTATAAATTGTAAGACACAAAGGAATGAAAACATATTTAAGTATTGGTAAAATTTTATTATACGGAATATATTGATCCTGATTTTACACATTTTTGGTCTACAGGCATATTATTATAAGGAAATTATTCCCTCTGATATTCTATAGAATATCTCGATATTTTCTTTTATTGACGATATTTGGGACCTTGAAAAGTTATAGTCCAACTTCGCAGTATTTTTGCAATGTTTTCTTCCGATATCTTCCCGGTGCTTTATTTATATATTGTAAAGCAAACGAATGAGATGGAATTCGAAATTATGTTATATGGTAAGTAGTCATGGTTGTTAATCAATTTCGAGTGTGAGAGATGGGCTTGGTTATAGCTTGGTGAAACAAATCTGCATCTGCACACCGTATATTAATATGCTGGAGGGAAATGTCCTGGTAAATCTGTTTGATGTAGCTTCAGCAGTTTACGAGATATATGAAAAAGTCCTAATAGTGGGCCATCCATAGATATCCCCCTTTACAGTAATGCTCTATCCTTAATTTCATCAATTTATACTATTTCATAATTTTTCACTTAACGGATTTAAACTCTACTCTTCAGGCTATATAACTATATCTTTAGATATCGTGTTGCTTTGGATGCTTTAAGCAATAGCGCCACCTATCGAAGAAATATGTGGTCCGAATATTTCAAGAGATAAATATGCGATTTAAAAACAAACGACATTCACAACAATATTTTCATCAATATCACTAATATGGCTTCTTGGAAATTAGATTTGTTTGATATGCGGATTGGAGAATGTCCACTTTTTGAAATATAGGAAGTAAATGAGTACTATTCAATTACTTTGTTTTTTTTTTCAACATATGCTCTGTTTAAATAATGGCTGTCTTTTTATTTCTTTTTTCTCGTTATTCTTGCGAAGGTAGTATACTTATTCGAAAATCTTCCGCTTATTTAAAAATATCCATGTTAACAAAGAAAATCTATGTGCGTCTCTTCGAATCGAATGTCTAATATATTAATAAAACGCTTCAATGAGGAAACGCAACTCCATAAAGGCTCGTATCATCAAGTAACGTAATCGAAAATACTCAACGGCGCTTAGGCGTCGTTGCTACCATACTTTTCCCAACGAAAATCCCAACAGAGGCTACTGCTGGCTTATAGAAGTATGATCGATCGTCTAACTCTATTCGTTGTCTGACAGACTATTGAGAAGCAAGGGGCTTTAGAAACGAATTTCATTTTGGAGGAGAAGATATGATTGTTGTACAGTATAGTGGTTGTCTTCCAACTTTGAAAGATTTTATGTACAAGAACCAGTAAGATTTCAAGTATACATTTTCATCTAGTTTATTGAATTCGAACCATACAAAACAGTTAAGGGTTAATAGAAATGATGCTTCGTTTAAAGAACTAAATTTCACTGCATTAACCCCTAAAATTCCACCAGAACACATACATGCTTCAAAGTAAGATCACAAAATTCCTACTTCTGAAAAAGAGCCACCTTCCCACCGCATATTTCTCTCCTTGTGGCTTTGGTTAATTTTCTGATAGCAGTATTCAAGAAATGACTGTCAAGTTGTAGATAATTTCGTCTACCTGGGAACCAGCATTAACACCAATAACAATGTCAGCCTGGAAATCCAACGCAGGATCACTCTTGCCAACAGGTGCTACTATGGGCTAAGTAGGCAATTGAAAAGTAAAGTCCTGTCTCGACGAACAAAAACCAAACTCTACAAGCCTCTCATCATTCCCGTCCTACTTTACGGTGCAGAAGCTTGGACGATGTCAACATCCGATGAGACGGCACTAGGAGTTTTCGAGAGAAAGGTTTTGCGGAAGATTTATGGTCCCTTAAACATTGGCAACAGCGAATACCGCAGACGATGGAATGATGAGCTGTATGTGTTATTCGACGACATAGACATAGTCCAGCGAATAAAAAAACAGCGGCTACGCTGGCTAGGTCATGTTGTTCGAATGGATGAAAGTGCTCCAGCTCTGAAAGTATTCGATGCAGTACCCGCTGGCGGAAGCAGAGGAAGAGGGAGACCTCCACTCCGATGGAAGGACCAGGTGGAGAGGGACCTGGCTTCGCTTGGAATAACCAATTGGCGCCAAACTGCCAGAAGGAGGGATACGTGGCGCGCTGTTTTGGACTCGGCTATAACCGCGTAAGCGGTGTCTACGCCAGTCAAGAAGAGAAGAAGAAGAAGTATTCAAGAAATCTCGAAACGTTCTAATTAGTTTACCGATATTTTATAACTGCTGACTAGATACTAAATTTTGATGTAATTTTGCAATTTTTTTCATATAACTTGCGCCATTAAATTCATGTGGAAGTCAAAGTTGTGATATTTAAGAACTTTTATTTTTAATAACTTTTCATAATAACCACATACATATTCATATGAAAATGAACACACAATTTTCTGCAAAACAATGAAATGAATTACTCAAAGTGCTTTCCCGCAAGCAACTACAGTGACCTACGCTCTTTAAATCAAACACTCACATGTTTATACGCATGAGTATGATAAATAAATAGTAAAGAATATGTCAGACAGAGGTGTCAGACCGAATCTGGGCCAAGCATTTTCTATATTTTTTAGCTATAAGTTGAAAGATTATCCGTAAGACTAATCGATTTTTTGAAAGAGTAATATACTAGAGTGTGGATATACATATAACGTGTCTTATCCTAGAGTATGGATATATACCGTGTCTTACAACAAAATAAAATAATAAATATATTGCTTTTCAACTGGTCCATGCTACATGAGATCCCAAATAACTCGGAATCAGCTCAATGAAAACTTGGCTTTCTTCAAATGTGGGTCTAGGTCCAGTTAGAGTATAAATCTTCTCAGATACCCTACAGCAATCTCAATCTTCAATCTATTTTTGAACCATAGAACCAGTACTGTTTCATCGACCTTTCTCAATTTACTTTTCGAAGCATTGCTCTCGAACCCAAAACTCACCAAACAGTGGTCACGCACTAAAACCACACCACCGCTGCGCTTACAAATACACACAAGCGCAAATATAATTTCATAAAATTAATTAAAATACCTTGCAAGCTTTCAACGGTGCTACAACAATAAAATTATTTGTGCAGAGCCAGGTTGAAATGTGGTTTGTTTGTATGTGCGTATGAATGTAGTATGTAAGTAGTAGTGGTGGTAAAAGTATATTTGTCAAGTTGACTAACAATGCTGATGATAACAAATAGAGCTTGCGGTAGAAAATTATGAAGACGCTGGCTGACACTTTGGGCTCAAGGCCAAACGCACGACCACTTGTGTGCAATGCAGAAAACCGTAAAATCTCATAGTGGACCCATAAAAGCTTTTATATGTGCGTACATTAATATATCACACACACGAGACAGCTTAGAAATATATACATATGTAAGTACACATGTATGCACAGTGGCATGCAGTAAGTAACAGCGAGTAGCAGTGACCACCAAGCCACTAGCAAAGGATGGCAACCGCGCGGACCATTAGTGCGACCGGCAGTCGAGCAGTCACATCCGCTCATAAGAACTGGCAGCGGAAATGCAATAAAATTGTAATTAAAGCGAGACTAGAGCCCTCAAAAATATATGTATATGCACACGTACTTGTACTTAAACACATATATATATATATACATATCGCTCATTTACTTGAATAGTGTCACAACTCAAAAAAGTCGATTTTTCAGGAGAGCGATTTAAAGTTTTCAATTGTCTCTTATTTAGCAAATATAGAAAACTGCCATCAATTTATTGACAAATCTAGTGGCCTGTAATATATTAAATACAATGTTGAGCAGAAATGGACCAAATAGAGTGTACTAATGCTTTTTCTTGGGCATAAATGTGACCCATTTTGAATTATGTCGTTATTTGTGAAAAATATAAAACAATTTCGCCGTCATAAGTCAAATGTGTCGTTTTTGCTGAAAAAAAGCAATATGAAAAATTTAATTAATTTTCACCAATATCGTTCCAACACAAAATATGTCTATCTTTCTGAAAAGAAAACCAACTTCATGCTATGACAATATGTGTTGTAACACAAAATATGTCGTTGTTTCGTAAAAAAATTATAACTAATTCTGGTACAACTGAGAAGTGACGTTATTGTGGTTAAAAAATATTGCAACATAACAAGTTTAATAACGGCACATTCTTATTTCACCGCTTATTTTTCTGCCCATCGGAATGAAATTTTTATACAATATGGACGATGAAATTGCGCACATTTATGCATACTCAACTCAAAAATCGTGTTTTTTGAGTTGTGACACTATTCAAGTAAATGAGCGATATGTATATGGTTAAAAGCACATGAAATTATAAGCAATGCATTGGCTGGTACTTCTACATAAGTACATACATATATATGCGCATAAATATAACTCTCACTCGTAGTGATCGTTCGCTCAGGCATGCCACCGCATTGTTCTCACACTGCGGTCGAGCCCTCTAGACGCTGAACTTGCTCCTTGGTCAGCCTGGGTCGTGCTGAAGCCCATTTGGTCGGTGTAATGTGATTTTTCGTGTAAATACTGTTGGCGTATGCAAAGTCGAAATTAAATGAATTTACCGCAAACTTAATGCACCTTCGTAATGCATAATTTCATTTTCAATAAGCAGTATACCGAAGTGGTGAAATGCAAGCACTCGATATGTGAGTGAAAGTTACGTATACGCAGTGGTGAATTGAATGTGCAGTAAGTGACTATTGAAATGTCTATTTTTGTGGAAAGATGTTATATCACTCTATCATTACTATGCTTCTTGAAGTAGTAGATCTAGTAAAAAATATCTTTCGACAATAATTGATAAAGAAAGTAAGCATATTGGCTCTAGATGTCTAAAGTGCAGTTTCATCCTAATTCCATATTCTAGATTAATCCAAGTACAGTTTTCAAAATTTATAATAAGATTACACAAAACCACTACAGCAATTATGAATACAAATAGCTACCAAAAATTATAAAAATTCAGGAGCAAGAGGTACTAAAGTTATTGATATGGGCATTAGAACATAACAAGATAACAGGCGAGACATATTGTCATTGCTTAAGAAATATTATGCGGAAAGTTTTTGATGAGTATTAAGAATTTTTTAAAAACAATAGAAATCATATAAGAACACTGTAATTAATTCGCCAAAAAATTATACATAAGTAAGCATAGAGGCACTAGGTTCCAATCTGAGATGCTTTTACCAGATGGCTTTAGAGGTTTAAAGCCCTAAATTAACTTAAGATTTTTTTACACGAATTTAAGAAACTTTCATCACTAAGGAACTCAATGCGTCGACTGTTCAACAAAGCTAAGCGTACTGGAGAGTGGAAGTCGTACTGAATACAGTAAGGAAACCAGAATTGCTAAAGGGGATAATTTCAAGAAGTTTTGTGAAAACGTCTCTACAACATCCGGGACAACCAAGCTCCACAAAGTCCTTGCCAAAGGAGCAATAGTGGCGAAGTTAGCTATCAGGAAGCCTGTTGGTAGATACACAACCTATTTGGAGGAAAGGGCGAGACTTCTGCTTCAGACGCTCTTTTCTGTTAAGATCTCTACAGAGCAATTAGTCTCTATGGATAATCATAAACCGGGCCCACCGGACTGGAAGATGGCGAAGGAAATCTTTCACGCCGACTCTGTAAAGTGGGCCATGGGAACATATAAGAGATATAAATCACCAGGAATGGATGGTATCTTTCCAGCGCTACACCAACGTGGTCAGGAACATATCCTCATTCACCTTGTTAGGTTGATGAGAGATAGTTTAGCACATGCCTACATCCCGATAAAATGGAGAGTTCAACTATGTAGTTGTCTTCATACCGAAAGTAGGAAGGAAGAACTACTCTTTGGCTAAATCTTAGAGGCCAATCTGTCTTACCTTTTTCCTGCTGAAGGGGATAGAGAAAATTGTTTGTGAAAATTGTTGAAGAAAATTGTAATTGTGGACGACTATATAGAGTACTACCACTTGCACACAACAAAGGGTTGACAGATCAACAAACACTGCTCTGTATAGCTTAGTAACGGAGGTGGAATTTCGGGATTAAGGAGTCAGGCAAGGGGGTCTCTAGGGGATAGAGAAAATTGTTTGTGAAAATTGTTGAAGAAAATTGTAATTGTGGACGACTATATAGAGTACTACCACTTGCACACAACACAGGGTTGACAGATCAACAAACACTGCTCTGTATAGCTTAGTAACGGAGGTGGAATTTCGGGATTAAGGAGTCAGGCAAGGGGGTCTCTATATCCCCAAAAGGAAAGTATCGCGACCACCAGCCCTGCAGCGTTACTAAGTTTTCATGGATCTGCAGGACTGGATGGTATTCTGTGAAAAACAGGAGAGGCCACAATAGACCGTAAGTCGCAGTGGAATCCTCAAATAAAATCTATCTATCTACACGACTTTGCGTAAATAGATCTGCAACATAACATAACTTTACTAAACTTAACATAAATTCCTGATAAATTTACAATAATTTTCGAATTTCAAGAATTATATATTTAACTTAACTTGACGGATAATAAATTATCATTACTTAACTTGACATAAATTAAACGTAATTAAACTATTGAAGCTGTCTAAAATAGATAAAAGATTCCTTAAGATTACATGTATACAATAGCTTCCTCTTCTTCTTCTTGACTGGCGTAGACACCGCTTACGCGGTTATAGCCGAGTCCAAAACAGCGCGCACGTATTCCTCCTTCTGGCAGTTTGGCGCCAATTGGTTATACCAAGCGAAGCCAGGTCTCCCTCTTCCTCGGCTTCCACCAGCGGGTACTGCGTCGAATACTTTCAGAGCTGGAGCACTTTCATCCATTCGAACAACATGACCTAGCCAGCGTAGCCGCTGTTTTTTTATTCGCTGGACTAAATACAATAGCTTAACTTATCATAGCATTATTGAACTTAACAAAAACTAATTGAAAATTACCGCGTGTATATAGCACGCTAAAAAGGTTTAGGATATCAATGAAAGCCTTTATTCCAGTGAAAGTATATTCGATGACAATATGTATGAAACTCGGATTTCTTTTGCATGGCCACCATGGACACGATTTCAGAAGTCCAGATGCTGAATCCAATATTCGACGGTTTTCATGAATAAATCGGCCGATACTACTGCAATTTCACGTTCGTATTCGTACATTCGTTGTGACATTCGCTGTGTGGCTTCTGGCGCTGTCCTGTTGGAACCACATATTGTCCAAGTCCATATCATCTAAACCTATTCGGTTTTCATTGAGCTGTAGCGATAACGTACCGGTCTTGATCATCACGGAAGAAGTACAGCCCAATGACGCCGCCGGCCCATAAACCACACCAAACCGTAATTTTTTCGGAATGCAACGGAGTACGTGTGGAGTGCTGCCAGACCAGTGACGCATATTTTGCTTATTGAAGAAACCATACTTTTATAACGTCCCTATTTAAAAACCCTTTAGTTGTACATTACACTGAAGATATCCTCAAATAAACATCGCTAATGTTCTCTCACATTCTAGGTATATGTCAGATAAAAGATACTATTTTACGGAGTGAAGATTAGATACATCCATCTTCAATATGTTTAAGTAATAACGATCTGAAGAGATATTGATTGGTATTTTCTAAACGGTGCCAAGAAAAAGCTTAATTTAAAGCTCCGTGAGCTTTCATTATAAGCTAAGCATATAATGAAAAACCTTTCAAAATGTTTTCTAAGTATTATCTCACTGTTTACTGAGTTCCATTTAAACTGAATACAAGTTAAATACCATATTAACTGTTAGCTACACTCTAGTCCACTTTCTCACACTCCATTCTACTCGACTACCATATGCACAGTTGCAAAGAATGACAAAACATGAGCGCAACTTTAACGCCGGAAATAAATAATCACAGTGTATATGACTTCCTTTACAAATGAATCAAATTTAAAAACTTTTTGAGACGTACAAACAATGGCAGGATTACCATTAAGAAGCTGAAGCTGAAGTGGAGAAGAATAGAGCGCAGAAGCATTACAATGACTTGCGACACTTTGTCGAAGATTTTAAAACATTTCACAGAGCTAATGTTGTTGCGGTTGTTGCTAAATAAATATGTATGCATGCATGAACTAAAGTGCTTGGGTGTTTGTGGTGACCAGGTGTGCCGACATACATACACACATATGTGTCTAGGTACTCGAAAACTTGAAAAAGTAAGAGCTGCTGGGTTACTTAACTTTCTTTGTCCGCAAAAGCTTAAGTGTTGCTGGTTTGTTGCCTTTGTTGCATTCATTGTTGCACAGAGTTGCATTCGCAACGACAACAACAATCATGACCACATCATTACTCCTTTATATACACTAGGTATATGCTTGTATATATTATGCACCGTTACTTTCTCCTTTCGTGTCTTGTGTGTAAGGTTTTCTTTTTGATGTTCGGTTGCTTTCTGCTCCACAATTTCGCTTCACTTGAGTGAAGCAAGTACTCGACAGCAGCTACACGGCACTAACGAAGAAAGAAGACTACAATGGAACCCTAAATTTGTCCAGCTTGTGGGTAGAAGAAAAACTTTTGTATTTTGTAACACTCAAAGAGACAATTTTAGGGAAGATACTTGAAACTATTTTTTGGTTTTCTTATCTTGCTTTTCTCCTGCCAGATGTGATACTGTATATACATAAGTATATTTTACTAAAATTGTATATATGTAGTACTCCTTAAATGCATTCATATCGAATTTTGCATATGAACATCACATAGCAAGCCACTCACTACGGTTTAGTCGAATGACTTCAGTTAACAAGATTCGATTCTTACTAGTCTGAGGCTGGTGAAATATACATATGTGGAAGCATATATTCCTCAGCAGCACAATAAGATTCCCTAAAAGGAAACACTTCGCTGCCTCTTGAGTAATTGCATATAGACGGAGTGGCTGATAAGTGGGGTTATTAAAATAAAGACAGGTAGGAGTGAACAAGTCTGATAAGTTTGCAAGTGCTTACAAAATAATTCTTCGTATAAATTTATGAATTTAAATCTTCAATGAAATATCTGAAATAAAACTTAAAATATTATTACAGACCATAAATGCACCGAAGACGATTAAAGTAGCCAAAAGTGATAGTCACGAAAGAATAAGTTAGCAAAGAAAGATCTTTAATTCCAAATTTTTGGCCGATGCCGATTAACCTATACCGGACTCTATAGTAACGCTTTAGTCTAATAGTTCATGAAAACTCTGTATTGTATGGGTGTCATGAGAGCGTAATTGGAATCGGTTATTATAAGCAGTGCTTGAAGCCCTTTAAGAAGAAAGATAGTAGAAGGTAGTTTCTGCATCCACCTATCTATATTTCGGATTTGGATCTCAGCGGATTTTGTTTTTTTCTGAGTCCTCAACAGAATGTCCACTAGAAGAATATAACTATTAATTAAGAGGTAATCGCCAAGACGGGGCTTAGTTTAAGGCAAAAGACAATTCGTACTACAAATGGTGTTGAGCAAGGTCGCTATAAATGGTGTATCATCTACGATTGGAATCTAAAAACTCATTTCATTTCGAAGGATGTTTTTTGTGAAAACCAAAATAAAACTCCATATGATTAAAACACTTAATTACTAAAAAATCGATTGATCAACTTTTAGAAACTTCATTAATATAAGAGTTTTGCTATTTATGCGGTTCCCCTAGAAGATAGTTAGATGTTAATCGAGATTTATCAAATCTATTATAAAATTTAGATTTACAATATTATTTTTACGAAACTCAGATCCACTCAGATGGCATGAAATGCCATCAAAACAAATAAGATGATCGGGCAATACCATCTGTTTAACTTTCGTTAGAAAACCACTTATTGATGGACTCTTCTTGACAGTATTTTTCCAATATATTCACATCTTTTCGAGACGAGTGTGGTAGTGAATTTCTTAAAATTTAAATTAAAATGCATTAAAAAATTTGGAAAAAATTTTGATAACCGCCACTATCACATAAGAATTATAATAAGAATAATAAAGATAAGAGTATCGAACACAATTTCATACACTTTTTGGATACCATTTTAGAAAACCCAGTACTGATTCATATTATATTTAAGCAGAATGCAGCATATATTTCAAAGGGCAAAGTTACACCCGTAACTACAGTGAATTCCTACTTCCTGAAAAAATTGTAATGTTCCAAAGCACAAACATGGAGATTACAAGACCAATAAAATTTAAATATTCTTTTTTTTTGTGGAAAGAAGCGAAGGCACACATATTAGTGTCCTCCACAGCCAATAGCTCACATATAAATCGTTGAAAGTCAGGTTCTGGTACGAAATTATTGATGTGTAAACGATCAGGATGAAAACACTCCACCTTTGAAAGTGTATGATAGAGGACTCGCCGATGGAAGCAGAGGAAGATGAAAGACCTCTACTCCAAAGAAAGACCAGATGTATTTGGTATGAAGAATTGCACTTGGAAGGGGCAAATTTGGATGTAATTTTTTTCGAAAAGGGGGCATGTCCACGCCTCTAAATAACACGAAACATCAGAAACACTAAATTTTACAGAAGAAATGGCAGTGGAGCGCTGCATACAGACTTAAAAAAAAATTTTAAATGGGCGTGACCCACTCATGGGTCAAAAACCATTTTCAGAAACTACTAGAATGTAATTCGGTATATAATATTCTCTTGACATCCTTATGACACAGATAAAAAATGGGCGAAATCGTTTCACTTTATAGTGTATACATAAAGCGCCGATGAAAATAGCTGAATAAAACTTTACACAAATACTGTATATGATCTGTGGCATCACTTGTGAAATAATTGTCTACTAAAAAATCGGACTATAACTTTTCAATCTCCCGGATATCGAACATGAAGAACTCAGTACCTAAGGGCAATTATTCATCGAAACTATCGTTAAATTTCTCGGATATTTTAATGTAATTCAGAGAAAATCTTTTTCTTCTCATAGTGTGTTTCAGTGCCAAAAAGGGAAAATTAAGTGAGCGTATAGCCTTGGTATTGGTCTTGTTGGTGGTGAAAATGAATGAAATCTGTTCAGGAATTACCTCAGTCATATATGAGATGATTTTCGTTATTTTAGTGGACTTTATGCCGAATACATTGTACAGGGTAGCTGATAAAAGCCAGATTGACTTTTACATTTAACAAAAATTGATAACTGGGACACTGAAACAAGAATTTGGATTATCCGCCGCTATCACGCCTCCAGTGCGTAGTAGTTTCGGTTCAAAGAGAGTATAGGCGCACGTTTGGCGGCAATCCTCCGAGCAGATGGACCATAATGAGACTTGTAAACAATTTTGTCGAGCATGGGACAGTCAACAGAAGACCTTATCATCGAAACCCTTCAGTTCGAACGGAGGAAACAATCGCTGCTGTAGCTGCTGCCACACAAAACAATCCACGTGTTTCGACAAATGGGTGTAAGCAGACAGTCATTACAGTCAATTATGCACAAAGATTTGGACTTATTCCCATATAAAATTCAAATGGCCAACAAACTGAACGCTGCAGACTTGCCGATTCGCTTGCCAGAAGATGCTTCAAATGGTGGAAGAGGATGGAAACATGTTGAACTGTCTTTTCCTGTCTGACGAGGCCCATTTCGATTTAAACGGCAACATAAACAAACAAAATTGTCGAATATGGAGTGCTTCCAACCCACAGATACTCCATGAGACGGAATTGCATCCGCTTCGTGTCACAGTGTGGTGTGCAGTTTCATCACGCTACATTGTCGGGCCCTACTTCTTCGAAGAAAACGGTCACACCGTTACGGTTACTGGAGACCGTTACTTGAGCATGTTGAGAGAGTTTTTCTATCCAGAATTACGCCGAATGAGAATTTCTTTCAACTCTGTGTGGTTTCAGCAAGACGGTGCAGCTCCTCACATAGCCCAACCTGTTATGACAGAATTGCGACGAAAATTTCCCAATAAGCTGATATCCAGAAACTCCACTTTCCGTTGGCCACCCAGGTCGCCTGACCTTACTGCACCTGACTTTTTCTTGTGGGGTTATTGCAAACAGGAAGTCTACAAAGCAAAACCAACAAATTTGAATGAACTAAGGCAATCCATTCGAGAAACAACTCTCCAAGCAGTAATGAACAACTTTTTGGTAAGATGCCGCACATGCATCAACGAGCACATCAATAAATTGCGAGAGTATAAAATATTCGGTTGCACCCGAACTTAGCCTTTCCTTATTTGTTTAAATATTAAGAATATGTAACACAACTTTTGATGGAAGCAAAATTAAAAACAAGTTTAAGGGTTTAAGGGGGGTAAGGTTTGACAACTTTTTTTGTTTTCATTTTTTTTTCTGAACCATCAACATCTCAAGAATATTGTGTTAAAGTTTCAGGTCATTCGGAGAAAAACTAACGAAGTTACAGCATGTTGAATAACGGTACCTCCATCTACCTGCGCTGAGTGTACAAAACTTTGAATCGATTTTCCCAAATATGTCATTTTTAAAGCCGGTAATTACTAACAATTTTACAATAACAAATAGGTCGATTTTTTCGTCTAAAATCGTCATTTTGGTTTGAAAATGGTACCAAAAATTGAAAAATTAAAAAATTAAAAAAAACTCGACGTCAGTTGAAAGATAAACTAATAAACTAAAGAAAGCATTTTGATTTTTTGGTTTCGGATGATCCAGTGATGCTGTAAGCTGGTCACCGCACAACAACTTTTTTTTTCGAGGTGCCTGCAGAGATCGACGATAAATCCGTTATTCCTCGCTATTTTTCGATAAAACTTTTTTTTAAGTATCCTTCAAATGTTGTACTTTAATATAATAATAAGTAAAATAAACCTACAGCAATAATTTTTTCTAAAAAAATTCATGAAAAATGGTCCCCACCCCCTTAAATCACCATGGCAATGCTGTTGGAAAAATTCATACATGAAGTAGGCAATTCCAAAAGAAAAAACCACACATTTTAAATAGCAAGTAATTTAATTTCTAACCAATAAGCTAACTTGCTAACTAAATCGTTAGCAAGTATTTCACACGAAACAGACTAAATGAAATTACCATTTCTCAGGCAAATTGGAAATTCTGCCACAATTAAGTTAAAAATATTCGCACTTTCAAATTAAAATCAATTACATTAAATTTACAATCAAATATTCACGCTGTCTAATTTAAACACACACACACACACCGACATGCATGTCACATACATATTTACAAGTACAGGCAAGTACATGGCAAGAAAGTCAGCCGGTGAAATGTATTGTGCTGTAGAGTTCTAACTTCAACCGCAAAACTCCTTAACCCAATTTCGTTGGCGAATTCGACAAAGGCAAGACAACTTTTTAGTTTAGGAGGCGGAAAGAAAAGCCCTGCAAGCGCACATACGTTTAACAGTTATGTGAAATTTGAGTGTGTGTGTGTGTGTGTGTCTGTGTGGGTGCCTGTGTGTGTAGGCAAGCACGCGTGAAACTTTTTGCGCCACAGCAAAGCGTTTAAAAGGGAAAAATTATATGCGAATGAGATGATAAAATTTCCGTAAAGTCGTACATTACAATAACAATGGCGACTGGCAACAACAAAAACAACAACAACAATAGCAATACTGAGGAAAGAGCGGGCACAAAAAAGAAATTACACATTGTAGCAATATTTGAGGCACATGAATGTGGATGTATGTGTGTGTGCGAATATACAAGCCAGCGGAGCTCAACAGCTCGTGTGGCATAAATTACGTTGCCGCATACTGAGACAGCGCACGGATGGACAAACTGCAGGTAATGCTTGCATGTAAATATGTATTGTTATAGTAAATATATATATGTATATATGTCTGTATGTACACATCATGCTCTTCGATCTAAGCAAAAGTACCGTTAACTTTACACCACTGCCGCCGCCCTGGGCTGAGACCTGAGTTACGCAAACAAAAGTTAGTACGGCATTGTGACGTGCGGAAAAGGAAGAGAGTGGAGGGGGGCAGCATAAGAAAAAGTGGAAAAAACAATAACGAACTTTAGGTCATAAAATTTCAAATGCCTACCAAGCGATTACCTTGCTTGCATACAGACATACATATATGTATACAGTTAGTTGCATATTTGCGCGCCCAAAACTATGCAACAGTAAAACTAACCAAGTTAGTCCAACGGACCAGCCCGAACCAACAATACAAAAGCCAAGCAGTAAGTTAGTGAAACGTTTTTCCAGCGCAAACATACCGACATAAAGCTATAAAAGCCCCTCGCTCCAACGCAGCAACCTAAAACACTTGCGTGCAAATGCACACGTTGTCGGACGGTCGTCAAGTCTGTAAGTCTGTATATATGTATGTATGTATATAGCTAGATTACGGTACAAAAGCACGTTTTGTAGCACCGGAAGTAGAGCGCATAGCCGCTATACATACATACCTGTGTATGTGTGTGTGCGTTTAACTTGCATATAATAGCACAGTACCACCGACACCGCCACCGAGTCAAGCTTAGCTGCCATAAATATATGAGTTGGCTCAAGTGTTTCTTAGCGAAAGTTTATATTTTATTCTTTTTACAGCTCCCACGCGATTTGATGTGAGTTTATGACGTGTTTGTTGCCTGTAGCCAACATATGTACATACCTACCATATGTGCATTCGGATCACCAGTGTTCTACTAATGGCACGACATAGATTCTACATAGCATATACTTGCGCAAGTAATAGGGAAAACACAATACATGTGTTTGTGGTCGCCCTCAGCTCAAATAAAACATTTAAATACATACATACATATGTACATACATCCAAGTGGAGTTGTGGTAATCGCTGTCTAAGCTTTAGCTTTAATTCAGTTGAACTTAAACAGACTTACAACTGCGAGCATATGTTTCTTTGGGCTTTAGTTCAATAATTTATTCATTCAGAACATAAGACTTTAATTGTCCTTGGAAAAATTATAAAATTTTTTAGCGTATCCAAGCTGCATTTTAAAATAGTATTTTGTGAAATTTTATTTAAATCAAAAATATTTCGATAGAACATGGACAATAGGGTGATTCAAAAAAAAAAAAATTTTTTTCTTGCAAACAGGCTTAAAAGTTTCAATTCAACGTAAGAAGATGTCAGTTAAAATTTTAGCCCTTAATATTAATATTAAGACTGTCCGCATCGCGTGTTTCTATTTCCCGTGAGGATAACATGGAAAAATTATTCTCATCTCATCACTTTTTGAATTTTATTGCTAGTCTGTCATGTATTATAAAAAAGAGACTTCCACTTGTCTTTATAGAGAATTGAACGCTCTACAAAAAAGGTCTCCTATAATTTTTTGAGAAACCTAATAGTTTACAAGTTATTCAACACCAAAGTTTAATTTATCGAATTTTTTTTTTCTTTTTCTTTGAGATAAATGCGTTGAAAGTTTTACATTGTAATTGACGTGGCCCGACGCGGAACTTCCAAAGGGAATATCGTATGAATATTACTCGGATTCTTTTGATATTTTTGCATAATATTTTAATTATATAGCACTATTTAAGACATTTTTTTTTTAATTTTAAAACTCGCCTAACCCCTTAATTAAAATCACACCATACTTTTTGTCTTAAGGAAATTTGCTCAGACATTTTTAAAAACGTTAAAACGAAACGAAACATGTACAAAAGCTCTGAAATGTGGCAACATTCTTGTCAAAATAGGAGAAAACAATATATCTTTCCGACTCCCCATCATATGTCACAAGTACCGATCTTCGTTTCTCTGGTTAGTTATATCTAATGTATACCGTTTATCTTGATAGTAATTTAAGAAATTAAGATTCAGTATTTCTCTCAGTATAGAAAACAAGTGTTTCTCCTAGAATACCTAGGATTTACATCCCTCCATTAGCCTTTTGTTATATTGAATGGCTTTTTAGAGGTACAAAATTTGCAACAGGAATCGTCGCTGTCACATAGCGAACTAGTCTTAGCTTAACCGGTATTCAAATAACCAAAATTTTTTAACTTATGTCCGAATTATATCAAGAAATATAGATGTCAATATACATAGCATATGCTCTGACTACGTTAGAATACTACTACGGAAATAACCCAAGATATTGGTTTATGATAGTGAATCAGCTTTGACTAACTAGTTTGAGCCTAGCCAATTGATTTTTACTAGACGCAGTCGTAGTGAACAATTTCATTAATTATTATAAGTTGGTACTCAAATTGAATGAATCCATACCTCGGTACATATCTTTCCCTAGACTCCAGATACCGAATAGGAACATTTTCGTCTTTATCTTGAACTCTATTAGGTTGGCAAATATCTCCCTTCCGTTTTTTTCTCTTCGTTCAATGCTTTATAAAAAGTGTCATAGCAAAAACACACAGCAAAACCTTCCTGGCCGTTAATCTCGGCTTGGTCAGTGTTTGGGACGATTCACCGGCCTTGGACTAAGACCGTTTTCGCTTGATATGGTCGTATGTGATCCATTTTTCGTCGCCAGTCACCATCCGCTTCATAAACGGGTCGAGTTCGTTCCGTTTCAGCAGCATATCGCAGGCGTTGATTCGATCCAGAAGGTTTTTTTGTTAAAATTTTTATTTTAAAACCATCTCCTGGGCGATGTCACGAGATGCCACATGCCGGTTTAACTCGATGTTTTCCCTGATTTGATCGGTATTCGTCGTCACAGGTCTTTCGCCGGCTGGTTTATCCATGGTGTCGTTTTCACCCGCTCTGAGTCGTCGAAACCGTTCCTCCACGGTTCGAAGTGATAGAGTACCATCCCCCAAAACACCATTAATCTCACGGAACGTTTCTCTAGCGGATTTGCCTTTTACGAATGAAAACTTAAAAAAATAGCGCGACTTTCGGCGTCTATAACTGTCGAATGCAATATCCAAACATATGCATAGCGTCGTTTTAAAGGTAATGTCAAGACCTTTCAAAGATGTATTGTATTGCCGGATACGAGGTCTGTAACGCTTTATACATAGTTCGCGAAATTCAAAAGACAAAAAAGCGGATCTGAGATATTTGCCAACCTATTATATCCGTTGGTATATGAAAGAGCTTAATAAAATTATAGCTTACAATTCAAGGATTCCCATTTGGTATCAAAACTTCATATGTATCTTCCTGCGACAAATATTGTTTGTATAATAACACAGCCACACAAAAAAAAAATGTCATGAAGATCTTACTATGTGTGCCTTATGTTCTCAGGGTCACTGATTCCGAATCCTAGGTCCATTTAACCCCATCAGATCAGGGTTTTGACATAACCCCAGAAAATTAATATGGCGGTCAGCATTTTTAAAACTATATCGGATTCGCTTGAAATTAAACTCGTTATTCGGGGGTTTTGGGGTCACTGATAACGATTCCGGTTTTCCGTTTCCGTTTTTAAAAATTCAAAATGGCGGATCCAATATAGCGGACGCTATTTCGAAAAATTCTTCGGATTCGCTCGAAACTCTTTTCTCGGGGATTTTCGGGGTCACATAAGTACCAAAATTTTGCTTTTAATATCGTCAAATATAGAGGAATGAATTTCAATTTGTATAATAGTCACAAAATATTTAATTTTTAGTGGGTTTAGGCCAGTCTAGAGCTTTCAGAAAAGGCCTAGCTTTAAAAATATATTCAGGGAGTAAGGAAAAAACTTCCTAAGGTACTAAGTATTTTAGTATATACAAAACTTACATTGACACTTCAAAGGGTTATATATGTTGAGTTGAAGGAAAACGGAGAATTTTGATTTTTTGTAGAAGTATGTAGTCATATGTTTATTGAATACTTGGTATACGTCTTGAGTAGTATTTATATCTTTGAGAAAATGTCGTTTCGAAAAAAACGCGTTTTATGTGCTGAGCTGACAGATTTGAACCTTTTGACACTTGACAAAATTTGTGTCACTATTCTACAAACTGAACAATCTTTTTAGGACCCTACAGTATACTTTAAGCCAAAAAACGATTTTTTAAGATCCTAGACAGGTATTTAACACCCACAAGTGCATGAGGACCACATACAAGTACCGTTATGCACGTAAATTCACGTGAAAACTGCACCCACAAGACTAAGCAAAGCGTGTAAATTTATTTTCTTGACGCAATCACTTAGTCACTCATTCAAAGCAGCTGAAAATGACGAATGTCTTGCCGGTTTATATACACGGTGTAGAGGTGAGAGTGGAAGAATATAGTAGATAAAGCATGGAATAATAGAAAAATCACACCCATGCAAACAGTGACGAGCATGCAATGCGACAGAAAATGAGCGGTAAATTAGCTTCAAGTGCTGCAAAATTTATGAAAATGACATAAACCACTCACAGAAATGCGTGAGGGCGCTCATATATATATATATATATAAATTTACTGAAGCTTATTCTAAGAAGCAACAAAAGAACGTGCAGAGTCAAGTGACTCACTTCGCTCATTTCTCTTTCCAAAAAAAATGGTTTATATGGGTTTGTATCTATATTAACTATATACCTATATAGAAGCACCCCCGACTTGTCTTGCTTTTTTCTGCAAGTCTGGCAAGCTTAAGTGCCAGTGTAATAGACACAAATTCAACGAAAATCAGCGCACACTGCTGTCACGCGCCTCAAAGTATGCTACGAATGGAAATGTATATGAGCCACACGCGCCGCCATGTAACAGATTTTATGACAAATGAACTACAATGCAGCGCAAATCTAGCCAAATGAACGCCATACCACATGGGCGCACGAAGCTGAAGACTGCGCCGAGCGCCTGTCTGAGGGTCTTGAGGTGAGTAGCCCAATTTTTTTTCTTCCACGCGAATGGTGAGTAATTGTGCACCGGTGTGGGTGTGTATGTGTATGGGTATGCACGCTTGCCATCACCAGGGAAATTGGCAATTTTCTAGGAGTTCAAAAGCCCTTAGGTACTTGGCTAATGAGCTAAGTGTAAATGAAGCGCCATACGAGCGCTGTGTGTGCGGCAAATGGCGGCACTTCAAAGTGGGCGTGCGTCTGTGTTCCTCGCTTGTGTGTGAGTATTAGATGAATTTCACTTGATAAATGTTGATTTTGCAAAAAATTACTGCAAAAGGTAATTGCCGGAGATTTTCGCATCTCATTTAATCTACATTATGCTCATTTTGTTGCGCGAATTCGGTGCGATGCGTCTTAAGAAATTATAAACTAATTTGGCAATTGTGAATGAGGCATACTTTTAAGCATGATGTGGGTAAGGAAGAAATGAGATAAAGAAAATATAAAATTAAAACGCTTACAACTTGAAAGAAAGATATTTGGTAAGATTTTATTTAGCAAATTACAAGTTATAGATCGTCAAAACTTCTAAAAAAGAATATGAAAACCACATAATGCTACTATATGCTTATAATTTTATCATCAAATCTCATTCGAACAGAGCGGAGAACTCTATGACAAGGTAATCTATGTTACGTTATATCTTTTGAATCAAGCGTCCTTCTTTTTTTTAACAAATTAAATCAAGATTATCTTTATAATATCGATGGTTAACTACTTGGTTTTTGAAACTAATTTAACAGCACCTTGTGACGGACAATGTAATATTCCTGAACTTGACATTCTAATTTACTGATTGCAATTTTTAATAAAACCTTATGAGCACATTTCCACGAATAATTTCAAGATCACCGGAATGCTTATTACAAATGTTGTTGGAGCTGGAATTTCAATTCTATATTTTGAGGTAATTATCTAAGAGATTCTATAATATGATTTCTACGGAAACTCCATCCGATCCAATTTCAGTTCTTAATTTTCAAAGTTATGTCCCGGTTTCTCATCCTCTTATCGCATCCGATTTGGGATAGGTGCTATCTTAGAATTTTTTAAGAATAAAACTATTATTTTTCTTGGTTAAACAGTTGAACTTCCCTAACTCGAATCACCATAATCCACAACAAAACTTCGAGTCAGAAAGACTTACGAGTTACGGAATGTAATTTGTATGAAATTTGGCTTCCAATGCTATTGCTCATTCAAGAGCTCGAGTAATGGAGAACTTCGATTTACAGAAGAAGTTCAACTGTATTTTGCAGGAGCAGCTGCGATTTTACGATTTCGAGTGTTGAAATACTAAGTGTTCATATGTTTTAGAATTGCGAATTTAGCTTTTCTTCCATATATTTAGAAAGTAGATGGAAGCCCAATAGTGTTTGTTGCACGTCTTGGTCTGCTTTGTCTTTTCCTCCAAATAGATTACAGCAGTGACGATTACTTCTACTTTGCGTCAATATCTGTTCAGAGAACATTTTCATGAAATCTTAGAACAATAAAAAATTGCTGACTAGATCTGTGAAACCATTTTGAATCAAATTCGTGATCGTTTTAATTGACTTGTGACATGACAAATCGGTTGTGAACTCACCCCACGATTTTACCAACAAGTACCTCTCCTCTTTAGAAAATTACACAGCCACACAGAAATAATTTATTGTTATGACCTGTTGATCTGAGTCTGAATCTGAATCCGAATCCGAATCCGGGGTCAATTTAACCCCATCAGGTCAGGGTTTTGATATAACCCCAGAAAACCAAAATGGCGATATATCGTTTACAATTCCTCGGCTTTAAACTGCTTTAAACAAAATGGCGGATCCAATATGGCAGACGCTTTTTTGTAAAAATCAACGAATCCGAATACGGAGTCAACTTAACTCCATCAGATCAGGGTTTTGATCAATTTACAATCCCTCGGCTTTAAACTGCCTATTATGGGGTTTTCACTGTCGCTGCTTACGATTCGGTGTCGGTTTTTCAAAATTCAAAACGACGGATGCAATATGGCGAATTTTTAAAATGTGTCCGCATATTGGTTTGCTGAATTTTTGATTGAATTTTAAAAAAATAATCCCAAAAACATAATATGTTATATTACACTTAGTAAGATGCTCAGGTCATAACAAACCTTTCTTTTGTGTGGCTGTATTATCAACTTCATTTTGTATATATGAGCTGTTGTCCGTAACAAAAAATTTAGCCACTAGATTCATTATCCACGGTGCTAACAGGACCAGGCTGCTTAAGTAGAGCCAGAATAATACTCATAAAACCACATTTTGATATCAGCAGCATCTTTTCAACCAAATATCTTTCCATTAACATTGAAAATTCTTTTCTACTCGTTTTTTAGTTACAAAACTTGCGAAACTTAAACTGATATATCTTAAACCAATTATACGACAGCTGAGATATTCATATAAAGTGTATTTTATTGATCAGGTTAAACATCTTCATTAAAATTTTTGTGTGTGTGGGGACCGTATGTAGACCGCCCTCTACGCGCTTTTCAACTGCCTGATAAAACTCCATAAGCACCTTATGAACCATATTTAGAGATATATCGACTGCAGCGCCATCTATATACGGAATCCCTTTTTGCAAAGCTTTAGTTAAAAAATTCAAGTTTTAATATTTTTTACTCAGAAAACTAATGCTGAAGACGTCTCAAAACTACACTCGAGCAATATAAATACTTAAAGATAAACAGATAATAAGTTCACACTCATTAGAAAATCCAACAACACCTAAATTTCAATCCACATATCATTATTTCAAAAAATAATATCCAAATTGCACACATTGCACTTCAAGATTAATAATCAAAATAATATTTGGAAGGCTGCCAAGTATTTGCAACAATAGACCAAACCGAAATGAAACTAAAACAACATACCACAGAGAACATAGAAGCACATTTTAAGCAAAAAATAAAACAAATAAAATAAATCTAAAACGAAACCAGTAACGACAGAGCAACGAAAATGAAGAAGAATAAAATTTACAAAAGCACAAAAATGAGAGCAGAAAGTGCAATGCACTGCAGCGACTAGCTTGCTTGTCCAGTAGGTAATAACTAATGCATCACTGTCACTGTCATTGCAATCATTCAACGCTGCACTGCAACGCACAATGACACTGGCGAGACTCGTCATTGTTGCTAAATTATTGTTATATTCTAGCAAAAGCAACCATACATCCACACACACGTTTTTATGCATTTTAACTACACATTTTGTTAGCAAGAAGAATTTTTATTACTGCAACTGACAGTAATAGAGTAGTTATTTCAAAGCTTATATATGTATGTATGCGACTCTGTGTGTGCGTTTGTGTGTCTTTTAAAAATACATTTATTTTAGTCTCCATTTTTTACTACCGTTTCAGTTGTAGCGCAACTTTCTATTGGAAATACTCGTAAAAACCGTAAATATACTCACTTTTGCAACTCAATTGGCAGCAACTAACGCTCAGACACTCAATTGGGGAAACCCTTTAAGTGCGCCATATTAAGCTGACTCACTGCAGCACATTGAATTTTTCGTTCAGCATTTTTACCTCGATTTCACTTTAAAGCTGTCTTTATGGCAGCAGCCTTGCTTTACTACAGGCAATATACGTATATGTATGTATGCATAGTAGAGTCAGAATTTGTGTTTTGTTGTTAGTTATTTTATAGTTTTGATATTCAGTAGCATAGTAAAATGTTGGACAGTAGGAAACTGGTATCATGAGGGTCTAAGAATTTTACATTTTATAAAAAACGTAGAAGATAAGATCATTGTATGTTAACCCATTCGATCCCATTGTACTCGCTTGGGTACAGAAAAAATCTTGTTTTTTTTATACCAAGGGTGTACAATGGCATCGAATGGGTTAAGAATGCTAAATAAATTTGTCAAATCTGTTTCAAAGATCTATAAACACTTTTACAGCCAGAAAATAATAATTGAAACATATATTCCTTTATCTTAAGTGGTTATAACATATGTAGTATATGTTGAGTTGCGGAAAAATGTGGAAAATTTTTATTTTCTATAGAGTTACATATATAGCCATATTTTTATTAAATACTTGACATAGAAAGCATTTTTCTTGAATTAACTACCCTAATTAAGAAGACAAAACTCATATCGAGCGCTTACATGTATCTTGACTAAGCCAAATATTGCCGACAGGGACTACACTTTTCTTAGGACTTTATCAAGCAAAGACTGATCAGAGTATCTAGTGGTATTAATAAAAAAAAAACGAACATTGTATCCAAAGAAAATAGTATGCACCAAATTTCATTGAAATCGGTCGAGCAGTTCCTGAGAAATGGTTCCCATTTTAGATTTTTTTTTTCATTTCTTCTGTTAAATTTTGTGTTTCTGATGTTTTTCGTTAGTATGTCACCCACTTTTAGTAATTTTCACCTTTGTATGGGAGGAGGGCGTGGTTTTTAAACGACTATTTTCATGGTGTAGGACATAAGATAACGACAGCAGAATGTTTGATTTATATAGCTGTATTGGTTTGCGAGTTTATATTTATATGTGACCTGGTCTACGGAAAGGGGGCTTAGGTGTCAAAAAATCAATTTTCACTTTTTAGTTGATGAGATGCTTATTATTTTTAACAGCTGTTTCCCAGAAAACTAGTTTTCGCACGTTAGCTCCCTTTTCGTAGACCAGGTCACATATATATATTTATACAAAAACCATATTTGGCGACGGGGTCTCTCCCACTAAAAAAAGAACATCCAAATATGCCCCTGTCTAGTGCGATAGAGTTATGACACTTTATGTGTTTTCGGTTTTCGCCATTTTGTGAGCGTGGTAGTGGACCGATTTCGCCCATTGATTCCTCCTTATATCACGATTTATAAGGAGGGATCATTACCGTTAAATAATAAATATTATAGATTGGGGATGATGAATTAAAGATAGAACCACGGTTGCAACAGAGAAGTGATATAAAATGTTTGCTTTGATCTTTTCTAATCCACAGATAGATTAGGACCTAGTACACTGTACAACACTTGGCTGGGTATTGGACCAAAAATTATTTTCTGGTAGATTGAGTCGTATAAACTTGAACGAAAAGTTTTAGTCACCATTGAATGAAGAGGAAAATGTATATCCATATTTTGTCTTTGTAGTTATATCCAGTAATTAATAATCATTTTTTAAAGTCTTTTTTCGAACCAAATCCAAATATTATAATTATGGAGACTAACGTCGAAAATCGGAGAACACAGTTTTTTATTTATGATTCATCCTCCTGTACAAAATTAGTTTGGTTCCATACCCAGAATCGTTATATATGTTATTCATCAAGAGTATTTAATGGGGGAGTAATATGTATAGATAATAACTTATTTACAAATGACAACGTCACTTACTGCCCGTAAAATTTTGGTGATCCCTGTATTCGTCAACGAGACCGATATAGGGCGGCTTCAATCGGCATAAAATTCTGTCGTTCTTTTCATATAAAATATTTTTTTAAGAAAATTCAACGACCAACACAAAATAATAATGCTCACTACTAAAAATAGAGCTAGAACAATTGAATTGCTTTCCTTACTTTCAAATCAAACAAATTTTTTGCATTTCCAACAAAATCGCTATCGTTGCATTTACAACTGTCAAATCGCGCTGTCAAAAGTGATGAATGTGCAGAAAAAGTGTTAATGCTGCAGTTTTTATGCAGCTGGCAACACTGTTGCATGCAAGCGAAGCGCATCCAAAAGCGCAAATATTGAACAAAGAGTCGGTAAAAAAAAAATATTTAACAAGTCCAGCAAATATGGCGGCGACATTTGCTTTTTCATAAATTGCAATATCCTTATTTTTTACGAAACTCAAATCAACATCCATTGGGTGCTAATGCGCGAATGAATGGCAATTAACCCATTCGATAGTGTTACCAATATAGTTACATACATATATATATGAATCGAAGTGAGGAGTGTAACGGTTGTTGTGAGGGTGTGCTCGATGTTGCGGAAAGTGCAAACAGTCATATATCACAGTAACAGTTATAACACAATAAAACCAAGTTACAGTTGTAAAATAGAAAATGTCATGGAGTACAGTGAGGCGATGTGCGCTTAAAAAAATTAACAGAAGTTTAAACTCAACGTATACGTATATATAGTAACGAATCATAGAATTCAAATGTTCAAAATTATCGGATTTAAAAAATAGAAAAAAATTATTTCAATAAAAAAATTTTAATGTTTTCTTATGATCCTCAAAAACACCTTTATACCAATTAATCAAAATAGAAAACTAGAAAAATGAGAAATTAATTTTCCGAGAAAACGAAGAGTAGAAAATCGAACTTAAAGGACCCGAAAATAATAAAAATCGCATATAATTTTCGAAATTACTAGATCATACTGTTAAATAAGCTGACCGTGTTCAGAGGGTACTATTCCATCTCTTCTAATGATGCAACTTCAATATGATCTATAATATCTATAAGAAGTATGACCCTATAATCTACACCGATAACCGTGGAGTCAAAATATATACACACAGGTAAGGTTCAAAGGCTGACCTCCGAGACAGGTTTCGCGATAGATCCTACCTAGGCAGCTAAAGGTGCCAGTCCTTTGTAATGCCAAAAAAACTTCTAAGAATCGATCGAAAAAGAGACCCTTACGTATCGTTGAAGCGCTTTGAGCCGATCACAAATTTTAAGAGGCGGCTAATGTCTATTTCGACAAGATCGCATAGTTCGTCAAAACAGTACACACATACTTAAGAGAACCTAAACTCAGTGAAATACTAAACAAAAGAGTAGCAGAACCACTTTTTCCTGATATCAACAACAAAGGCTAAATAAGAGTTATTTGATGACCCGTCTCTTGATTGGTAGGTGTATGCGGTAGTGAAAGAAGAATGCAATGGAAGACAATTTCGACTATTTGGGAACATTCTGATCTACAAACCAACGTGAAATTTATAATAAACTCTCAACATATAACTCTAAACCTTCATTAAACCCTAAACATGCTTTCAATACGTAACTCCGTAAATCAAAAAAGATATATAAAAAATAATAAAAATAAAGAAAAGGTCGTTATCAATATAGTTTTCAAAATTTAAATCCTCGGATACACCTTTTCTTTCTCATCCGCTTACAGTCATTATGGTTTTAAACGCAGTGTCTACTATTATTAGAGGAAGAAGAGGTTCTTACTAGAAGCAGAACTGAGTCCCAGGAACAACGAATATTTCATCGAAGAACCCGAGGAATCTCATATACGTTTAAATATATATTTCATAATATTCACAGAAGCATTACCTTTTCAGACTTCATGAAAGATACTGTAATACTTCGAAGTAAACTTTACACAGTTGAGTACTGTATACTGATTATTATTATTAAGATTGGACCCCAGTGGTTCTCCTTGAAGCATTAAGCAACTCTTTTCATGTTTGCTCAAAACTCAAACTCACGTAATTGCACTTGCCTCTTGGTCCAACACTGTCGAAACTGCCCGTTCTTCAAAGGAATCGCTTGATAGCGGAACTAATGAAGAAATTTATGAATTATATTCTTAATAATTTACCACTGTCAAAACCTCAACACCCCAACATACGATCGTATATCCCACCACCAATTTCAAGTGTCAACTTGAATTTTAGATTTTTGGCAAAATTCTACGGCGAATTTCAGCGAAATGACTTCTATGCGCTGTTGTATATGTTTTTTTTTATTTTTTTTATTTTTTACCCACTTCTTGTACGAGTATTTACTATTCTCGATATTTGTTGTAGTTTTATTGTTCTGTCTACAACACCAATGATTGATAAATTGTGTATCGATGTGGCAGCAGTGGTAGCAACACCAGCGTAACGCTGCTCCATGCAGGACGCAATAATTCACCGTAATGGTCAGTGGACAGCGACGGTCATAAATCATATAAACGCCAAGCGATTGCTCAACAACAACAACATCATCATCATCATACAAGTAGTAAGTAAGTATGGTATATTGAAAGCTCAAATAATATCGCATGCAGACCGGGGTATTTGAAATGCAGCACCGGCATGACAGGAAGAAAGGCATATCACTGCTGGCATATCATATGAGCGTGTGGAAGTAGTGGAGCGTAAATACCTAAGTGCTCTCCTTGTTCTATGTATTTCGTCGCTGTGTGGGTCGCTAAATGTCAGATGTCAATCGGTTTCGGCATAAATCTTGAAAAATATTATTTTAAAATGTTCAAAAATGAAAGTGTCACCAGGGAATCAGCTAACGGTAGGGGGTTTTTAGAGGTTATTAACCTTTATTGAACATTATAGTTGTACAGATATTGGAATGTGATTCAATTTTTTAGGCGAAAAGTAATGGGAAGTTCGAAATAGGTTTTCGGAAGAGATTTAAAAATATATTTTCAAATAACGGTATTTTCGATTAAAATGTTTCTAATATCCAAACATAGCTCGAGACGTTTAAAACTAACATCATACAAACTTTTAGACCTGTTCAAGCCTTAAGACACATCGGGAGAGTATCCTCCGTTATGCGTTCGTATGCTGCCAACATACAATTGCGACAACCATCTCAACGGCAGTGCAACTTGCACCGAGTCCGCACGACTGTTTAGCATAAGATCGCAACGGCTCTTGGGAAGACAGCATGATTCCCAATCTGAGCAATCTCCTCCAACTTCACCCCGCTCCAATCCTTGTGCCATAAGGAAACTCCTCGTCCCTTGCACTGTGCGTTCCTCGCGACTGACCGCAATACTTCGGTACATTACATCAGACAAATGAAATTCTTGTTCCAACAGCAAACAAAGCGCAAAAACACCGAAGTGCGACAAAGCCTTTTGCGGGCACCACAACCTCTTTCACACCCATGGTAACGACAGAATCGGGACAAACTCGACTTTTTCATGACATTTGCAATGAACTCCAGAGTAAAAATAGGGATTCTTTGTTGGTCACAGCGAATACCTTGAAGAACATGCGTGAACTCAACGGATGGATGCTGAATGGATGGAAGACGAAACTAATCTCAAAGCAATTTTTAAAGAAAGCATGCTACAACTCTATGTTGTAATCTCAATGAAGTGACTTTAGATCAAATGATTCTAACAATATCCCGTATATTACAGTATAATAGGTGACAAATAAGTCTTGGTCGTTCTCGACAGATCCTACAAAGGTATATATCAGAACAAAATTAGCGGACTCGTTAGCTAAATGAATAGGTTATGGAATAAGTATATACTAGAATTAGTCTCGGACTCATTTATCAGATCGTTTATACACCGACATCCTAAGGGTTTGGATATATGGTATATTCTAGAACGGTTTGCGATATTAAGCATCTAAATCCAACTATAAATTAAAAACATTGAAATTTAAAGATAATTCAACCACTACTGAAGCACATTTAAGTACGATCTAAAAAGTAAAGCAAGTTCAGAAGGTTCAGAGAATGGGATATGATATTAGAATTACACCAGGATACCAAAAATAATTGCTTCTTAAGTAAAAATTAAAACAAAGAATGAACCTCATCTTTGAAGCTCCGGATGTACTCTGACTGAAGATTGACTTGTTCTCCGATGTGACTTTAAAACAAGCGGCCAATACCAATGGTGTCCCTACGCTCGTACCAGGGAATGACTATAGAACAATGGATGTTGGGACAGCTTAAGTTTTTCAATAAAAGCGCTACAAAAGTTTTTTAAATAAAACAAAAACGGTTTGGGATATCAAAGAAATTCCAATTTTCGACTGTTCAAGCATAAATCGGCCGATACTGCTGCAATTTCACATTCGATATTCGTACGAAGTTCACCAATCGTCCTTGACTTGTTAGCATAGACCATAGACTTGACGTAGCCACACAGGAAATAGTATAACGGCGTCAAATGGCATGACCGAGGTGGCCAATTGAGTGGGCCCTTTCGTGAGATAACACGTTCACCAAACTTGTTTCAATAAATCGATTGTGACTTTCGTTGTGTAGCTTGTGACGCCGTCCCGTTGGGACCACATATTGTCCAAGTCCATATCACCCATTCGGGAAAAAAATTGGGTTATCATTGAGCGGTAGCGATTCCCATTCGCCCATAAACCGCATCAAACCGTAATTTTTTCGGGATGCAATGACGATTCATGGATTGTTGCCTGACCAATAACGCATATTTTGCTTATTGACGAAGCCATTCAGCCAGTAATAAGCTCATAAAGTTGAAGCCACTAACTCCGAATTTCTGTAGTAAATTTTAATAATTTCGACTCCTTGTTGGATCGTATATCTTTCCATGATGAAATGGCAAACCATACTGAAGAGAAATGTCAAAATAGCGTGAAAAAATATGGCGCCCAGAATGTCATGTGGTGCACCATTTAGACGATCTAGCTGGTATTGAAAATAATCTAAACCCTGTTTGAAGGAAAAAGTGAAAGGTCAATGTCACCAAGGTCATCTAATGGATTGCCCAGAAGAGGAGCTGGTTCGAAGGAGTCGGTCCTACGTGACCGATTCTACGGTACTGAAATAGATACCGACTTTATCCATCCAAGCTTTGGTTTTTCACGATCTAAGCCCGTTCGGATCAGTAAGTCCCTATCGGTCTATTTTTGTAACCCTTTACAATAGCTTCCCATAAAAATAACACTTGCTTGCTGAGCGGTTGCTTTACTGTACCTGACTGATCTTAAATATTATAAGTAGATTTGTGGGAGATTATAGAATGAAACTAGTTGCTACCACCGATTTCACCTAAACAACCTGATGCTTTTGATTTCACAATTATTCCGAGATACCAACAATTGACTACATAAGAATGAAATTTGCGAGCTGAAAATCACACTATCTTGAATATTTGAGTTGAACTTTTGTTACTTTTTTTTAATCAGCAGAAAATCAGGTCAAAAACACGGTGCATAATCTATCTGGATTAACAATTTTTTTTTATTTCTACGGTGTTCTACTAAATTCTACGATGCTACACAACAGCAAATGCATCCGCCGACAGAGCGGCAGATTAACAAATCAGATAATACTAACAACAACACTACCTTGGCTACAGGGCATACTTATCTGTCATATTCAAATGAATTTCAGATAAGAAAAGCAAACGTAACGCGCCTTTACAAGCAAACGGACTGTCAGCAAATATCACTCAACTGACGTTTGAGACCACATAAAAACAACAACAACAATGCAAATACAACAAATAGCATTTGTACGCAACTAGAAGCCGCAATAGTTCCTTAGCCGCTCAACTCCCAACAAACAACAACAACAACAAACGCTGAGCATCATTTGAGTTAATCTGCCCAACAACGTTGCAGCTTTGGCGGTGGGCCTTACTAAGCGTTAACCTGACGCGTTTGCTCAGTCGAATGCAGTCGGTGGGAGTGCACAGTAACGCCTGGTTGGAATTAAAAAGTGGCAATTTTTGAGGTTAAAAAAAAAAAATAGAGAAAAAGAAGTGAGAAGAAGCGCTAGAAGACACACATACATATGTTACCTATGTGTGACGGTATATAGCTGTGTTTGGAGGTTATTTGTGGCGGTGCGAAGGACGCATATATGCACATAGTTAGCTATTTATAAGCGTCAATGAACTGCGGCTTAAGTCTTTAGACGTATTTATGCCAGAAAAAAAAATAATAAAAAAATTTGAAAAAAAAGTGTGAGACGAAAAGCCTTCAAATTAGTATTAAAGTCAGCGAAACCGCAAGGAAATTAAGTGAAATAGAAACGAATTGTGTGAAAAAAAGACTTCGCAATCACTAAGTGATATGAAATTGCAGACTGCCTAACCGTGACTGGTGAACTCTTTCGAGCGCAGCGTCAGCGTCGCTGTCAACGTCGTGAGCCCGCGGAAGTGATTTACTCAACCTTAAGTGAAATTGAAACTCAAATTGAAATACAAAAACAAAAAAAAACGAATTTAATGAAAATAAATGAAATGCGCTGAATGAAAGTGAATAAATTGCACTTTTTTACGCCAATTTAATGTGAAAATTACAAAGTGTAATGAAAAAATACTAAAAGCTCCCTCAGACAAAAAAAAGGAAAAACGAAAAGAGAATACCGTTAAAAGTTTGTTTTGAATGCAAACTTCCGGTTAATTGCCATTAATTGATTTAGCATCAATATCCAACCTCTGCGAGACGCAAAAAAATGCAAAGTTTTTCACGAAAAGTGTAAAAATTCCTTACTTTTGACAACTTATTTTCATTTATTCACCTTTTTTTTTGGCCCACGCCCACGCCGTTACATTGTTGTATTAGCGCCAAATTACGACTTTTCGACAGCAGACAGTCGACGGCGCGAAAAAAAGTATAAATAAAATTAAAATAGCAAAAAGAGCACCGAAAAAACGGGGCAAGTGATAAAAAGACAAGTGGAAAAAGT
This sequence comes from Zeugodacus tau, assembly GCA_031772095.1. NCBI lineage: Eukaryota > Metazoa > Arthropoda > Insecta > Diptera > Tephritidae > Zeugodacus > Zeugodacus tau. Next base: position 38,912,587 of record CM062650.1, on the reverse strand, counting down.
TGCAACAAAAAAGTGCAAAATCAAACAAAAATCGTAAAAGTAAAAAACAACAACAACAGCAAACTTCAAAAATGGGTCAGGAGGATCAGGAGGTGCTAATAAGAGGCGGCAAGGCCACTAGCACATCGGCCGAAAGTTTGGATAATGTAAGTAAATACATACAAACAAACGAACACACACAGAGAGAAGTACAAATGTAACTGTAAGTTGGCCGTAAAGATGTACGAATTACAAATAAATGATGAGGCAAATGAAAGACAGCTGAAGAGTACCAGCAACGAAGGCAGCTACGACAAATGGACAGACACAAGGACGACAGGCAGACAGAACGACCGACAGACAGGCATTCCTACAATGAATGTAGACAAACTTTTCTAATGGCAAATGACAAGTTGTTAGGTAAACAAATAACAAAAAAATCAAAAGGATAAAAAAAAATCCAAAAAGAATACAAATAATCAAAAAGTATAAAAAAGAACAAAAACAGCATAGAATGTTAGCGAATAGAGACACAGCACAACAGACAGCGATGGTAACGGCCCAATGTGCCGTCGCGTGTTGGACTTGATGAAGGCAAGCGCAATTTGGCATTACAAACGGAAAAAAAGTCGGCAAAAAGTAATGCAGCTAAGTAGAGCAAATGACTGAAAAGACGCTGTTGTTGAGTGAAATAGCGTGGAAATAAATATAAAATAAAAATTAAAAAGTAAAAAAGGGAAAATCACTTACCACTTGTTTAGGGGAGGCTGTGTACCTGGAAAGGAGAGAAAAAGTAATGTTAATGTTTTAATTTATTAATTTTGGATTTTTTGGAACAGACATATAATAGAAATAATAATAAGAGGTATAGATAGGCATTATCCCTGTATAGGATGATATCGTAATAGACCCTTCAGTAGCAACAACTGCTCAGCTCCAATCCACGCCCCAACCGTCTATACATTGTGGGTAGACAATACTGCTTTAATTATAATTCATGATAGAAAATATATTCCTTAATAGAAAACTGCGCAATGTCTCTAAAAAGACCCTAAACCATATCAGTTAATGTTGATAACAGTTGGAGATTCCAAGTGTAACCAGGTCGCTCTCCACCTGGTCCCTCCAACGGAGTGTAGGCCTTCCCCTTCCTCGGCTTCCTCCGGCGGGTACTGCATCAAAAACTTTCAGAGATGGAGTGTTTTCGTCCATTCGGACAACATGACCTAGCCTAGCCAGCGTAGCCGCTGTTCTTTTATTCGCTGAACTATGTCAATGTCGTCGTATAACTCGTACAGCTCATCGTTCCATCGTCTGCGGTATTCGTATGTTCTGAGGACCATAAATTTTGCGCAAAATTTTTCTCTCGAAAACTCCTAGTGTCGTCTCATCTGATGTTGACATCGTCCAAGCTTCTGCACCATAAAGCAGAACGGGAATGATAAGCGACTTGTAGAGTTTGATTTTGGTTCGTCGAGAGAGGACTTTACTTTTCAATTGCCTACTCAGTCCAAAGTAGCACATGTTGGCAAGAGTGATTTTGCGCTGGATTTCGAGGCTGACATTGTTCGTGTTGTTGATGCTGGTTCCCAGGTAAACGAAATTATCTACGACTTCGAAGTTATGACTGTCACCAGTGACGTGGGAGCCAAGACGCGAATGCGCCGACTGTTTGCTTGATGACAGGAGATATTTCGTCTTGTCCTCATTCGCAGAACAATCGGCGCGGTTGTTGCTTCCGATGATATCAATATCATCGGCGTACGCCAGCAGCTGTACACTCTTATATTATTCTATAAAAGATTGTACCTTCACTATTTAGCTCTGCAGCTCGTATAATTTTTTCCAGCATCAAGTTAAAGAAGTCACACGATAGTGAGTCACCTTGTCTGAAACCTCGTTTAGTATCGAACGGCTCGGAGAGGTCCTTCGCAATCATGACTCAACGTCAACTTACACAACCGTATTAGTTTTGCGGGAATTAAAAAATAGTACTTCTCTCTAAAAGTGTTCTGTATACTTGCTTCCAACATTATTAGCTTGCAAATTGTATGATTTACGGTTATTGAGTAACGCCTCTCTCCGGTTATTGAGTCTCTCATAGAGCGATAACTATCTCGAAAACGAGAAATATATGATGAAAATCAAATGTTAGGTTATGATCACTTCAAAAATTATACTATGGGCATGACACCGCCTACTTTTGAATAAAATTTCATGTCTCACAGATTACCTATTAAGTACCGACCAAATTTGATACGAAATATCTATAAGACACATTCTTAACAAGGCTATTTGAGCTTACAAGTATTATAGATCAAAAACTATTAGTTAAACTATGGTACATTGTACCCCAAATGTCCAATTAAATGTAGTTCATACTTTCTTTTAGCTGAATATGTGAAGTATTTTAATACAATTAAATTATAATGTTTCGGTTAGCATAATCAGATTTGGTACTCCTTCATTATTTTCATCTTTAACAGATTATAATGATGATATAATGTCATTCCCTTCACTTGTATCGCTCATTTAGATACAATATGAAACATTATAATATAATATCAGTAAGAGTATTTGTTATCAGAACCCCTTGGTATAGATTAAGACCTTTCACCCAGGCATTAACTCTGCTCACATTATCTTAATGACGACTTGTGCAAGATATGCGTCAACTGCATTAATGATAGTAAAAGTGGCGCAAAAAAACCAAATTTCATAATAATTTCTTGCAGTTCTTATAATTTGCTATATTATTTAATATTTCGTATCGCCTGAACTTAAAGTAGTATATCTTAATTACATTTTAATTTTTTTTATGTTATTTATAGTAATATTCAATATTTTTCTACGTGGGTGGTCGAATGCTATCAATAAATATTTATGTAACTGCATTTGCTGCCGACATTGATGAGAAATGTGTCAATAGAATTCTTTATTACTTGTCGATCTATTCTATTTATTTATGCATTCCAAAGTAAATATGTACGAGTGTATTACTGCCCATATCTATTTATATTCATGGATAAATAAATATGAATGCATTTCTTAATAACGGGTGATTTTTTTGAGGTTAGGATTTTCATGCATTAGTATTTGACAGATCACGTGGGATTTCAGACATGGTGTCAAAGAGAAAGATGCTCAGTATGCTTTGACATTTCATCATGAATAGACTTACTAACGAGCAACGCTTGCAAATCATTGAATTTTATTACCAAAATCAGTGTTCGGTTCGAAATTTTTTTATCGACAAATTTTGTTCAGCGATGAGGCTCATTTCTGGTTGAATGGCTACGTAAATAAGCAAAATTGCCGCATTTGGGGTGAAGAGCAACCAGAAGCCGTTCAAGAACTGCCCATGCATCCCGAAAAATGCACTGTTTGGTGTGGTTTGTACGCTGGTGGAATCATTGGACCGTATTTTTTCAAAGATGCTGTTGGACGCAACGTTACGGTGAATGGCGATCGCTATCGTTCGATGCTAACAAACTTTTTGTTGCCAAAAATGGAAGAACTGAACTTGGTTGACATGTGGTTTCAACAAGATGGCGCTACATGCCACACAGCTCGCGATTCTATGGCCATTTTGAGGGAAAACTTCGGAGAACAATTCATCTCAAGAAATGGACCCGTAAGTTGGCCACCAAGATCATGCGATTTAACGCCTTTAGACTATTTTTTGTGGGGCTACGTCAAGTCTAAAGTCTACAGAAATAAGCCAGCAACTATTCCAGCTTTGGAAGACAACATTTCCGAAGAAATTCGGGCTATTCCGGCCGAAATGCTCGAAAAAGTTGCCCAAAATTGGACTTTCCGAATGGACCACCTAAGACGCAGCCGCGGTCAACATTTAAATGAAATTATCTTCAAAAAGTAAATGTCATGAACCAATCTAACGTTTCAAATAAAGAACCGATGAGATTTTGCAAATTTTATGCGTTTTTTTTTTAAAAAAAGTTATCAAGCTCTTAAAAAATCACCCTTTAGTTACAAAGTAAACATGCGTACCGTAAAGCGTAACTAACGGTTTTGTGGTTTTATTTCACCGGTATGGGAACAATATCTCTATGGCTACCCAATTGGAAAATCGAACACAGTAAGGTATATAACGGTGTTTGCATTGTGGGCTTAATAGTATTGATATTAGATATTCGAATAAACTTTAATAAAAACCACCCCTTAATTTAGCAAACATATGGAAAATATGAAGCCCATCTTTACTGGTAATGCTTGAGTGTAAAAAAATGTATTTTTCAAAATCTTCCTAATCAATTTCCTGCCGGGTTATCACCTATATTTACATAACTTTACGAATGCATTTATATAGTTTGAAAATGCCATTCATGCGAGTATTTATTTTGCGGTTACCTTTAGGCGCCGTTGGAAAGCGCTCCCAACTACAACGCCTTATATACTTGTATTATCTTACTCAAACTACTCTGAGGTAGCCAATTGATTAAGTCAAGCGAAAAACGAATAGATTCGTAAGTATGTAGAGGCACGAAATACTACACGTAGATGACACGCTTAGATGAGCAATGTGGCTGATTGTCTCCATGCTTATATTAAATACATATTTGCGTCATAATAAATATTTTCTATAATAATATTGTGAATGCGTGCATGATCTGTAATTATTGTAATGAATAATGTGTGAAATTAAAAGAAGAAAAGAAAAATATGAAGATATAATTTCTTACTTTTTTTTATATTTGTTGCTTCTATCATAATATCAGTAGTACTAAATTTTCGAAAAAAAAAGCAAATTGTGTCTGGATAAATACCAAACAAGGGTGTCATGAACACCTCACGTGCGTATGTATGCAATATATATTTAAATTTTTTAAATCATTTTTTAATCACATTCCATTTTATCTTGAACCACATAAAATGGTGATAACTTTTACTTTTAATGCAACAGCATATTTAAATATGCATAGATAAACGCATGAATACATAAGTGAAAATGCATATAGTAAATCACAATAAACTAAGTACATATGCTCTCTTATCAAAGTTATCAGTTTTAATGAAGTGTTGTTGGGATGTTATAACCAAGAAAAATAAAAACTGAGCATCAATGTTCAACTATAAAGGTATTTGTATGCACCTTTAGAAGCACGAAACGAACGTTTATCTTGATTGCTTAGCATTTGAGTTAGCACGCAGTCAAAAATTGATAACAAACACCTTTTATCTTGCATTTACTTTATTTTAGACGAGTTTGCTTAAATGCGTTTGAGGTGACAGTAGTTGAGTTTCATGCTGAATAAAGATTTCAATGCTGGAAATAATGAAAAAAATTTATAAAAATTCATGTATTCTTATATTTCTAAAAAAATATTTGAATATAATACTTTAAATGTTAACTGCCACAGCGCTGAAATATTTTTCCCACAACTCTCAAATTCAACTGAAACTTTTCACAAATGTAACCGCTAATTGTCAATTGCATGTGTGCTTTTTATATGGTTTCGCAGCAAACGCAACCAAAAAGCCACCAAACGTTGACCAATTGGCCATGCACGAAGTGTCAAGCCAACGCGTTAGTTAAAGTCACCCTCTGACACATTGCAGACTCAGCAAGCATGCATTCATAAGTGAAGCTAAGCTTTGAAGACAGCGACAAAAACACCGAACAACTCGTTGAAAATAGCAAAAAAAACACGATAAATATTTTTTATAAAAACAAAGTAACAGTAAACCACAAAAATAGCAAAAAAAAAAACACAGAAAATATTTTCAATAAAAAAAGCAATAATAAACCATACAAATAGCAAAAAAAAGCAAAAAAAGCACGTGAAATATTTTTAATAAAATCAAAGTAACAGCAAACCACAAAAATAGCAACAAAAAAATCGCAAAAAATATTTCTAAAAATTAAAATAACAATAAACCACAAACAAACAAAATAATGTCGAACTAAAACTAAACAAAATATTATTGGTTAACTAATAAAAACATAATAACCAACAAAAAGGCAAAAACTCTCACGGACATAGTTTATAAGAACAAAAAAGTAAAAAAAAAAATAATTGCACTCAATTGCCTCTAAGCTATACCAACACACACAACAAATGAAAAAGGCTATAGGCATATTTTATTTAAAATTACCTAATTTCCCTCAACAAATATCTGCTTAACACTGTGTACTTTGCGCATTTGTTGTTATTGTTTTTATAATGTGTTATAAAACCACAAAGGAATATTACAATTACAATTTCACTGCAAATCTTCACACCCACACACACACACACCACCACCAATTTACATTACGACGCTATGCAATTTATACGTGAACCTGTGGTCACTTCTGCAGTTTGTTGAAACTTAGATGAAAATTGGCAGTAATAATCATAAAAAGAATAACGAAAAACATCGTTAAACACAACGGCAACGATGTGAATATGAAGAACCGAATAATTTAGGCAAAGCAACCAAAGCAGGTGTGAGGTGCAATTTCATTTTCTTGTTTTTTTTCGCCTTCTCACAATTACACAGCATCCCCTGAGGCAGATGGTGTGTTGACTCACGCTGTTAGTGTATTAAGTAATATAATAGCTAAGAACTGGACTTGACTGACGCGAGTCATGAATGCCGAAGCACAAGTACATGTTAAGTATAACAGGCAAGCCTCCGTCCAATAATGGTGGAGTGGGTATAAAAGTTGTGTGCACATTTAGGCATGCCATGCAATTAATTTGTGTAAGTCAGCGAGCATAAATAAGCGCAATATGCGGCAAGAAAAATTATCAAGTGTAAATTTAATATCCGTTAAATGTAAAAACAACGAAAGAGAAAAAGTAATGGCGTTAAGTCGACGAAAATGTTAAAAATGCAGACACAACACATCCTGTGTGTCTGACGAAGCAGCAGAAAACAGCAGCAGTATAATATGCTTCTTAGCGGAGGGTAAGCAAGTTGGCGATGCTGGCTTATTGACGTGCATAGCTTAAATGAGACATGAAATGTTGCTCAAAACAAAAGAAAATAAATAAAAGTGTATATACAAACACATTTTAGCAGCACTCAGCTGTATGAAATGATGGTATTAAATAACTTCACTTCCGACTGGTAGAACAAAGTAAAAGGCGGCTGCACATCGCATTGGAAATTCAATTAAACAACGCTAAACAATTGCTTGTACCAAATGTTGTTAACAGATGCTGCTTCGAATGCCGGCTGCAGTGATAATTCGCTAAATCAAGTGCTAAGAAAGTAATTTCGAGGTTAACCTTTGGCTTCAGTGCAAGCAAATTTGTATTTGCTTATTAAAACACTATACAAACACACACAACAAAAACTATGCTGAAATGAAAACAGTTGACGATTACATACAAATATGCAAACAAACATAAATACATACATACTTACATACATATAATATACATACAAAATATGCAACACCAAAAGTATTAGAATTCGATCATTTTGTGTGCAGCACCCATATTTGCAGCCAGCACATTCCAATATTTGCATTACACCTACAACTACAACAACTACACAGTTACATTCACTCACCATAGCCTCCTCCGCGTTGTACGCAATTTCAATTTCCAACTGCTACGCGTATATAGTCCAATGCATTAATGTTTATTTTACTACACATTCACTTAAATACACTATAAACATTACACAAATTAACAAATTACAGTTCTTAACACAATTTTACCGGCAATTAAACGCGCAATTAACTTTTTGGCTTCTTTTCACTTTCCACTTTAATTCCAACTGCTAGTTGTAAGGTTGCCAGATAATAATTCAAAAAACAAAAAGCTCAAGCTTGCATTTGCACAGGAGGATGTTGAAATCGAAAGTATGCAAAGCGGATATGATCAGATGATTGATGGTAATTTCAAATATGTAGAGAAATGTGTAACATGTGGCAACTACAACTACCGTTTGTAGCACGGATGTGGTCAGTTATTGCTATTTGCATTATTTCTATGTTCTTATTGGAAATTGGAGAGATTTTTGACAAATATGCATAATCATGCGGATAATTGGCATTTTTCAACAGCAGAAAAGAGATTATATCAAGAAGAGCTATTGAATTTTTAATTATATTGAAGCTGTATACTTTTGACTAACTATTTTTGCAAAAAGAATTCGACAAAATGGGAAAATGAGCTAAATATAAGAAATGTAAGCGTGCAGCTAATATACAGAGGGGTAATTTTGAAAATCTGTGCCACCTACGCATCAGTGTACTTAAGCATAAAGTAATGTTGGTAATAGTTGTATATTTATAATATATATACTTTCTCATGAAAATCAACTATCTTTTAAAGGATAATTCACAAACTCACAACCATTTCTTTGCGGCAATGTATAAAGTAGAAAACCACAAATATGATTGGAAGCTTGTTTGAGTATATTGCAAGAATTTACATACAAGTATTTCTAAAGAAGAAACACGTATTAAGAAGCTGTTCAACTACAATATAAACTTTTAACTTCAACGTAACATACACACAAACACACATTATTCATTCACTGGCTATGCCTTAACAACTTTATGCTCAAACCAATTAATTTGTGAAACAATCTGTTAATGTTTGTAGGCACTTTAGCCTAAGCCCCTTAACTAAGTTTTAGCCCACAAGCTTGCTGGTAGTGAACTTTTAAGATTTGTGCGCGTATATAATTTTTTATGCCTACACCAACAATTTGCAATTTTTTTCCTCCTTTTTTATTACATTTTACTTTGAAGTTCTTCGCTGTTGTGCTTTTGAATTTGCTTAACCGCACAACCAACCATATACATACATTGATGTTAACAGCAGAATAGCCTTTTTTGTACTACAAATTACAGCATTCTTGGAGAAAAATCCAATTTACACTTTAAGCAGGCGCTGACGCCAGGCTTATGCGCCATTTGGACCTGCTAATTTATGTTATAATTTTGTTTAGTCATATATTATGTTGGAGCGTGGGTGGGAAACTACTTTAAGCCAATTTTCGGCAGAAGATATGCGGTCAGCTTGTTCAGCTTGGCGACTAGTAGACTCTTCCTTGTTGGCTTATCTTCAGCAGCGTGTTCTAAGTTTGTTCCGAAGTAGCTAAAAGGTTTGAAATACCGAAATCTGCCATAAATAATAATGTTCTTTTCTTAATTTAAGTATTTTGCCCGCATTTTCGCCAACTATAAACATAAATTAGCGCATAATTTTAAATTGCATATAAAATATGTTTTTTTTCTCCGCAGAACAATGGGCAGTCCTACGAGCAATCCTCCATAAATCAGGGGTTTAGTAAAAATTACGGTACACTCTCACCGCCGTCGCCTACGCTCACCACGGATAATCTCACTTACTCTTGGTATAATTTGGATGTGTTCGGTGCTGTGCATCAGCCGGGTTCGGGTTGGAAACAAATGCTGAATCGTGTAAAAGGTGTTTTCTGCAATGAGCGTCATATTCCGGCGCCGCGCAAACACCTCTTGAAAAACGGTAATAAGAAATATTATATTTAATTATTATTACATTTACACTCAATCCACTCTATTCTTCTGCTTCCAGTTTCCGGCGTCGCTTATCCGGGTGAATTGCTAGCGGTTATGGGCAGTTCTGGTGCTGGTAAAACAACACTACTGAATGCGATTGCTTTTCGCTCATCGAAAGGTGTACAAATATCGCCGTCTACTGTACGCATGCTGAATGGCAATCCAATTGATGCCAAGGAAATGCAAGCACGTTGTGCATATGTACAACAGGATGATCTGTTCATTGGTTCATTAACTGCACGAGAGCATCTCATCTTTCAAGCCATGGTACGCATGCCAAGGCATACAACGCAAAAGCAAAAGGTACAACGTGTCGACCAGGTTATACAAGATCTGTCACTGGGTAAATGCCAGAATACTTTAATTGGTGTGCCGGGTCGTGTGAAAGGTTTATCCGGTGGCGAACGCAAACGCTTGGCATTTGCTTCGGAGGCGCTGACGGATCCACCACTACTGATTTGTGATGAACCCACTTCGGGTTTAGACTCATTTATGGCTCACAGCGTTGTGCAAGTGCTGAAGAAACTGTCGCAGAAAGGCAAAACAGTCATATTGACCATACATCAACCATCTTCCGAATTATTTGAATTGTTCGATAAGATACTGCTCATGGCAGAAGGTAGAGTTGCCTTTCTTGGTACACCCGGTGAAGCGGTAGACTTTTTCTCATAGTAAGTGTCCGTGTTGTATACACATTCAACCTAACCTAAGTTTCTGCAACTTTTGTATTCAAACTCTATTTTTCTAAATAAATAATATTTGTTCTCTTCTTCAGCATCGGCGCTCAATGCCCAAACAATTATAATCCAGCAGATTTTTACGTACAAGTTCTGGCTGTAGTACCTGGCCGGGAAGCGGAGTCCCGTGAGCGTATAGCCAAAATTTGTGATAATTTTGCCGTTGGGAAGTAAGTAGTTCACGCACTCAAAGCACTTAACATTCTTATACTTAACGCCTTACAGGGTCTCTCGCGAGATGGAGCAGAATTTTCAAAGACTGGAAAAATCCAATGGCTTACCCAAAGAGGACGAGAATGGTTTCACATACAAAGCTTCATGGTTTATGCAGTTTCGTGCGGTACTTTGGCGCTCATGGCTGTCTGTTTTGAAGGAACCGTTATTAGTGAAAGTGCGCCTATTTCAAACGACGGTACGAGCATCGCTCTTGTGTAAAAATATATTTTCTGCGATTTTATACGTTCATATATTTCATTTTAGATGGTTGCTGTGCTCATTGGACTGATCTTTCTGGGACAACAATTAACCCAAGTCGGTGTCATGAACATTAACGGTGCCATTTTCTTGTTTTTAACTAATATGACTTTTCAAAATGCTTTCGCCACCATAACTGTAAGTAGCATATTTCATATATTTACTTTTGTGCTCATTAAAACATGAAATCTTACAGGTTTTCACATCCGAACTGCCAGTGTTCATGCGTGAGACGCGCAGCCGTCTTTATCGCTGTGACACTTACTTCCTTGGAAAAACAATTGCCGAACTGCCACTCTTCTTGATTGTACCACTCATATTTACGGCTATCGCCTATCCAATGATAGGCCTACGTCCTGGCATCGATCATTTCTTAACCGCACTGGCGCTAGTTACATTAGTTGCCAATGTTTCAACTTCGTTTGGTTATTTAATTTCTTGTGCCTGCTCGTCGACTTCAATGGCGCTGTCCGTGGGCCCGCCTGTTATAATACCATTTCTACTTTTCGGTGGCTTCTTCTTGAACTCCGGCTCGGTGCCGGTCTACTTCAAGTGGCTGTCGTATTTATCATGGTTCCGTTATGCTAATGAAGGCCTATTAATCAATCAGTGGGCCGATGTGAAAGCCGGGGAAATTACTTGCACTTCATCGAATACAACTTGCCCTAGTTCTGGAGAGGTTATACTGGAGACGTTGAATTTTTCGGCAAGTGATTTGCCGTTCGATTTTGTTGGATTGGCTTTGCTCATTGTTGGTTTTCGGATATCCGCGTATATAGCACTAACAGTGCGCGCACGACGCAAGGAGTAAAATGAGGAGGAATGATGCTAGTTCTCCAGTTTAGTTTTTTCGGTATTAAATATTTAGTTTGTATGCATTTTTTCATATAATAAAACGATACTTTTGGCAACATGCGTTGATTTTTTTCTTATTTATTTTTTTTTTGTTTGATGAATAAAAATATAAATAGTTAAAATTTATATTTAGCAATGATAATTTTATAATAAATAATTTTATTATTTAAGTTGCCACACTTTAGTAAATACAAAGTCCGGTTCCGCAAAATTTAAAATTTTACGTTTCCATTCAAGCATATCAGCATGTTCAGCTTTTAAATTAACCCACCACACTAGCTAACCGGCTAACATATTCACCACCAAACACACCATCTACAAATGTCACTCTGACAGCTGCACAAGCAACAGAAATATCAACAGCTGTCAACAAAGCGAAAGCGAAAATGGAAAATAAAGAGACACAAAAAAGGAATGCGCAGAAATCGCCGGCGTGAACAATTTTCTGAAGGTAAATTGCAACGGAAATCGATTTATTAAAGAAAAATTACATAAATTTTAGGAAACCGTGCCCACAAATTCAAAATACAATGTTAGTGCGTGTGTATAAAGTGAAAATAAGTCATTAAATGCAATGAATAGGCGTGGATGAATCATTAACAAATTGACTGGTTTTGCGTCTGCTATCGTGGCTTGGTTTGCTTGCTAGCGTTTACTATATTTGCTGGAGCTTTTGTTTTATAAAAGTTTAAACAATACCAGCTAGCTATATGCTAAACTATTTATCTAATCAACAATCGCTAATGTTGTTGAGCGGAAAGAGTGGCGTGAGTATATGAAGAGACGTACACGTCGTCGTGAGTGTACTCCATGCGCTTGTTGTCCAACAAGCGTTGAACACGAAAACAAAGTAAAGTCACAATTATATTTTGTTAAAAATATCAATTGTTTAGTAGTGCTCATAGCGAGCGGTTAAAATAGCAGTGCGTCCACAGCAGTATATTGCTGGTAATAACAATTCTGTAGTTTGTCGTGATAAAACAAGAAATTTATTTCAATTTAATACGCAAGTTTCTATGATTTGTGTGTTTTAAATGTGCGGTCGCCCACGAACAGAGAAAATAAAACGTGAAAAAAGAAAATCGAAACGTGTAAAAGCTATTGACGTTGTCGTGCACCTACGTCATACAACCGCATAGTTGCGTAGTCATACCAGCATATATGTAGTATATTGCTACTAAATCCTTTGAAACAACTAAAGGCGCGGTATTTTAATTTAATTCCATTAAACGTGTGCAAAACTCCTCACGCCGCCGAACGAACGCATTAATACATTTTATTGTTATTTAACCGGTTCTTCAACCCCTTGTAGCTTATTTAATTGCAAGCATTAGTGTTTAATTTTATTGTTTTCCATTTTTCGGTGCTGGCAGACAAATTCAACAAAATTTTAATAATAACTGCAGACGTTAAAGCAACAACGGACAGTACCCACTGCTCCAGTGGTTGGCAGCTGTTACACACGCACATAACCTCAAACTCAACCAGCTGATTTGCGTTTGCTTGCCAGTGAAACTGCAGTTTGTAAACAAAGTGTTATCAGCGCAACAAATCCGCACTCCTCCTCCTATTTACTTGCTTACCAGCATATCAAGGAGTTATCCACATTTCTGTTTTATGCTATTTCCGATTGTGCGCCAGTCAAGAAGTCACATTGCCTCCTTCGTGGTGAGTTAATATACATGTACAAGAAAGGAGCTTAGTACACAAGGACAAAATGAATATAGACACATTGCGAAACGAGTGGGACGAACTCACCAAAGAGTACAATGAACTGGAGGTAAGTTGAAGGAGTATAATATGCCTTAGCATGTTTGTGTTAAAGTAAAAGTAAACAACTGTTGCATATGGAAAGTTTGGACTATGGTTTTTGTTTGACAATACAAATGCGGAAATCTATAATTTATTATTTAGTGTATTTTGTTGTTATATTGTGAAGTAAAATAACCGGAACAACTGTTTTTGTGTGCATACACACACATACACGCTTTTACAAAAACTAAATTGTAACAAAATTCAATTGTCATTATAAAGTTAATACTGTGAGTCACTGACTTTTTCGCTATATCCGTTATGCGTTAATAAAATAACAACTTCAATAAGTTTACACTATATTGCTAAATTTTACACCCAGTCATACATACATGATGCAATACTGTCAAATTATTGACAATATAAGCTGTGTGATGCACTGGTAAATATTGAAATGCATTTTGACTTTAGAAAAAACCTTGAAAAATTGTGTCTTCTTTGCGGAAGTTGCAAAAAATATTTATTATGGTTTTTTATCGATTTAATTGACTTGATTTGACCTTTCGTTGAACTTCCGGTCTGACTATTATGCAAATTTTTTGTTAAGGTTTTTGCGAATTTATAACTTAGGAAAATCAACACGTCGCGACTGTTAAATCATTTTTAGATTTTTATATGTATAAAAATGCAATAAATTCAAACTTAAAGTGCATATTTTTAGCGAAATTTTATAGTGAAGTGGCAAAAAAATACTGAAGTGTAGAAAAAATTAAAAACAATCACAAAATAATGCAAATAAAATCCATTAAATTGAGTGAACATGAATTACGTTAAACAATAAAAAAATATTTCCCCTCATAAAATCAAAATTATTTATTTGTAAATACGGTGTAAATACTAGGAAATCCCTTAGTTTGTTGTTTATAACTTTAATATTTTTCTTATCACAATTCCTCTTAACTGCAAACAAATAATAATGTAATACTAAATAATTTTCCGCATTCTTTGTAGGATTGCAATCGCCGTTATATTGAGTTGCTGGAACAACTCCAAAGTCATCAGCAGAAATGTTTCAACGAAATAAAACATCAGCGCTATCGGATGAATCAAATTACAGCTTCACTAAAGCAGTAAGTCGCTTAAAAAAATTTATACACAAGCAAGAATATAATTATTTCAAGCATTAAAAAATATATAATATACAAACATACATAATATGGAAACATCATTAATATCGACTAGTTGTGTTTAATTTTGCACTTCAATGCCATTAAACAGCATGCAATGCAACAAACAAAAAAAAAACGCTGAGAATTAAGTCAATACGCTTGTCAAGGCAGCCAGACTGTCAGTTATCCAAAAAAATTATTAACAACAACAACAACACTATAAATACAAAGTGCTTCGTGCTAAGCAGCAGCAGCTATCAGTACTATAGTCACGCATTTAGTGTACGGCAGTGCGGCAAAGACCATTCACCCTACACGTGACATTGCGGCGACTAGTTTTTGTAGACAGCAAATACTACACAAAAATGTAATCAGAAAAGGCAGGAAAATTTCGGTGCTGTTTTGTGCGCTGTAAAACAGCATCTTACGCACGCATGATAAATATATATACATATTTATATGTATGTGACTATAAACGTGCTTTTATTTTTTTTTATCATACAAGAGAAAATAAAACTACAAAGTCCAAGGCGCTTGCCTATGGGTAAAGTGCTTGTTAACAATACTCATAAATGTGCCGATATGAGCGCCTAACCTTTTGATGGGCAAAACTGGTTTGACGCCGAAATGCTGTTTTTTTTTCGCCCAATACATGCCTGTATTAAATGTTTTACTGTTCATACGGGCTTCACACTATTTTTTATCGCTATCAGCAGCAATGCCAGCACTGATAAGCGCTTAGCACCTGAGCTTTTGCTCGTTTACACGCTCTTTGGTATAAACACCTCGACTTTGCGTTATACTCGCCCCATCATTTATGCATTAATATGGAGTATTTATTTGTTTATTATGTCTTCCACAGCGCTCATACATGTGTATGTATGTATATGTGTGTGGAAATAATCAATTATGACAGTGCAATTAAATTGCTTAATAAATATGGGTAAACTTGTCACACTGCGCTTTAACACAACTGATTATTGCATAAGTTGCGGACAGTAAATTTGTTAGCGTTGACCAAAGACTTATCGGAATTTTTTTATTATTTTTTTTTTTTTTTGTATTTTCATTTAACTTGCACCTTCTGCGTTTTGGTACAATATTATTAAATTTTTCTCGCATTTTCTGGTTTACAGACCGTGTTTTTGCACTTAACGCCTTGCCAGCCAATGTTCAAACTTTACTTGTAAATACATATGTATGTATGTATATCGTATCGCGTGCATTCAGGCTGAAAATTAAACAAAATACGTTTTGCTTTTCAATACACACACTCTTATCTTTTGCCTTTAATAGGTATTTTTATTTTCTTCGGACCCGCCCTCATACAACACTTTACTTTGTTGTGTCATCGCACAGTTTTTTGCACACAATTTTGAAATGAAAATGTCATGTACATAATTAAACAGTCATCAAATTATACTTTGAACCTGTTGAGGGCAATTACTGTAATCAAGAATTCTTCAGAAATATCTAGGTATTTTTGTGGTAGTTGAATAAGCGTTATTGGGAAAGTAATAAATACAATTTAAAAAGTAAAAAATTTTTGCAATCATTAGAGGTTAGAAGCTTCATGTGATTGGTTGTTGTTGTAACGGTTCCCCAAACCTGCTGCGTCCTAGTGCATTCATATTGGGGCTATTTGGTTGCTGACCGGTCGGCCGATAGCCTGGTAAGTTGCCAGCAACGTTTCTTTGTCTTTACTCCATGTGGTGCCGGCTAGCGACTTGAGAATTTTATTGCGGCTCTGTACCTTGGCAATAATCGCGATCGTATATGATATGAAAGAGTGCTGGTTATCCAGTGTAACGTTTTGGGGTTATTGGCAGTCGGATTTAGGGTTTTCATGTGATTTGTCATAGTGCGTCATTCCGTTAGTTGTAAAGCTTCTTCACCGGCAGTAAATCAACAACAACGCCATTCTCTATTAGTTTTATCAAAATGCTATTGAAATTATATGTTCAAGTAATCTCCCCACAGTTGCATTCTTCAAAAAAAAATTAAAGAATATATAGTGCCGTTACAACAACAACAAAAGGTTGATAAAAATCACGAAAACAGCGTTAAAAATGTTTTCCAATAAATAAGCGGAAAGCAACAACAAAAATTTTAAGATGTGTTTTTGGAATTCATAACACCATCTTTTGTTGTTGCAACGGCAGGAAATCTTCCCCCCAAAAAAAATTTAAAAATTTTTATAACTGCTGCCGAGTTGATTTTTTGAATAATTATTAGTTGTTGTTTTAATTCTTCATTTTGGTGTGGTAACGGTCTTAGATAGGAAATTATATGAAGTTTTACGTTGGTGCATACCAAAATGCGGACTTAATGAACTGTAGATGAATTTTGTGTAACATGGTTTTGTTTAACTTTTCTTATAGCATTTGGTAGATTGTGGAATGTTAGAGAATCAAATGTAGACTCAAAGTCGAACTGTTTAAAAAAAATTTTGAAGGTCAGTGACCAGAAGCACTTATATTCTGTTATTAAAGGTTTAAACTTAAAACTGATCCGAACAGGGTTAGATCGTTGAAATAACAGCCCTTGGTCGCATAAAATCCGCTTCAATTTCGATAACGTAGAACCGGCTGTTGTAGGGAAATTGAATGGTGCTAGAAAAGCTTGCTTTAAAAAGTTCGGAGCTAATGAATGTGACAAAGAGATTCATAAGGAGTTTACGGTTCACTTCTTCTGACCTTTTTCATAACCTAGCCAAAAGTAACTATTTTTATGGAATTTTATTCTACATATACCAAGGTATAGTGGAACTTCCATAATTCAAACTTCCTTAACTCGAAGTTCTAGATAACTCGGAACTCTTGAATTGGCAATAGGAGTCAAATTTCATATAAAATAGCTTCCTTACATCGAACTTTTCGAAATTTAAAGTTTGTCTATAGAGATAGAAAAACTTTTTGTAAAATAAATAAATAAAACTGGGTATAAATCTATAATTTACAGCTTTTTAAAAAAATGTATGTTTTAGTGAAGATTTCTGTAACTCGAAGTCTCTCTACCTCGACGTTTTTTTTTTTTGTGGATTATGATGATTCGAGTTAGAGAAGTTCCACTGTATTTGCCACCTGCACTACTTCATTTGCATTTCTTTTAAATATATTCCATATTTGAGTTGCCACAGAAAGCGGTAAACACTCAAATAATTTTTAACGTACAATCCACCTACACACTCACACACATACATCTAGTAAATACTCATTTGTGAAATAAAAAAAAAATTATTTAAACCACTCTGGTATGTGAATAGCATATTATTCAATAAACAAATAAAGCTCTACAAATTTAGCGACCAAATTTGCATGAAAAATAAATTTTCGAGAGAAACAACAACAACTAAGAACAATGCACACAAATCAGAAATGAACTCTAATCCAACAACAACAGCAAGTGCAATTTAAATTTAGTAAACAATATACAAATGCTAAGCTCAAAAAAAAAAGCAAGTCAAGCCTCTCGCAACCTTCAACGTGACTCAGCCGTTGGCGTTGTTTGTTGGGGTGAAGTGGACAATTTGTGTTTTGCTTTTGTTTTTGCTTTTTTTCAGAAATAATCAGCTGTTGTGTCTATTAGTTGCATGTGCTGTTATGGCATAATCATATACATACATAATACATAAATAGATAGGCACTTGCTTTGCAAGCCACTCTGTGCCGTTGAAGCTGACATCGAAGCTTTTCTTTTTTTTTTCTTTTTGCATTTGAATTTTTACTTTATTTTACTTTGCATACGTTTTAATGGCAAGCGAGCAAAAAAGGACAGCTAGCAGTGAAATTGCAATGTCGCGTGATTTTTCCCGAAATAGAATAATATACGACATACATATCTGTCTGTCTGTATGTATGTGGGTAACTAAATAAAGCGCGCAGAGCGTGAGCATTATACGCTAGACAGACGGCAGAGTTAACTCGAATTAACTCCGCTTTTAATCAGTTCCAATTTTGGGGGTGACAGACGGCAGAAAAGCGAGTTATAAACTCCCATAACAGCTGATTGGCAATAATATTTCCATTTTGGTGAGATAAAATTGGATAGAAAGGAAATTTTGCGGTTGTTAGCCGCACAACTAGTACAAAATCACTTATTATTAAAAAAATATACATAAATACGTTATTATTAAAACTTCCATTTTAGAAAAAATTAGTATGCGTATGTTTTTGTTTACATTTAATTGAAAAACAGCTGTCAGTATTGCATATTTTCATTCACAATAGATAAAAAGCGGCCATGTTTAACAATGTTGCCAACGAAAATGACACGAACTCCCTCTAACTCTCTAAAATTTTGAGGATTAAATGGGAGTTAGTAAACCGGGTTAACTGAGATAACTCTCGAATTAACCCGAATTAAAGCAGTTATTCCGAATTAACGCGCCGTCTGTCAGGGGTATTAATTACCAACAGCGTGCTATCAGTATTATTGCCTATCGTGTCGACTCTTCACATGTGTGTTTGTATATTATTATTATTTTTTTTTTTGCATTTATTAGTTTGTTTTGCGTCACCCAGTGCACTAGTAAACTAAAATTTATTTACACAACTGTTTTTTGTTGCGAGTGGAATGGAATTGTGCGGTCAGTATTTGCATTGATGTAAAGTGGGGTTTGCATTCAAGAATGACGTTCTTCTGGTTTTATTGAATGTTAATGTTATTATAATATTAATAACTAAGTGCTGAAATGATTAATGAAGATAATGAATTACAGACCCGATCTCTCGAAAGTCGGGTCTATGTAACTGGAACGGGCCCAGATTTTTATCCAGCCAAGAACTGTTAACTCGACAGCATGCTTCAAAATTATTTAAGAAATATTTATTTATATATATTCTGGCCCTACAACAACAACAACAACTACAGAGTTTCCAGGAATTTAAATTCTTGATAATTAAAAAAAAAAATTAAATTTCTTTATGCGTAAACTAAAGGTGTCTTAACTTAAGTGGGTGTCTTTTGTGACCCTTTGAATCCTAAGTGCTCCAGGACCCGATTCAATTTCATTACATTTTTGAAATTTTTTTAGAATCTTCTATATAAAGTGCATTATGAACTAATATTTAAATCGAATATGTTCCAAAATAAAAAAAAAGTTTTGACAAGATATCTGTCCGCTACCAAAACATTCGAGGCTTTGTAAACATTAAGGTTCGGATTTATATGTATGTATGTGGCCAAGAGCTGTCACCGCAGCAGTTCCTGAAACTAACTGAGCAATATTTTATACTACTACAACAACAGCAACAACAACATTTCATGTTTTTAAGATATAATATTGTCTATCGGGTACAACGGACTGTAGAAGAGCTTCTACCGACCGCGACAGCTTCTACCGACGGTCCGTTCTACATAACCGGAACGGAACAGGATTTTTATCCGGCCAAGGACATGATTTTGTCAAATCGACAACATTCTTAAAAATATTTTAAGAAATATTTTTTTTATATATATTCTGCCTCTACAACAACAAAAACAACAACAGATCCCCAAGGAAATAAAGTGATTGGAATCTTCTATTTTGAGTTATAGAATGTTGAAACTTTCTTTGTACTGAAGATTTGGAACTTACAACATTTAAAAAAATAAAATAAAATTAAGAACCCCATATGACCCGGGACCCGATTCAAGTTCCATTTTTTTTTTAATTTTGAGAATCTTCTATATAGTACGTTAAGAACTATCTCATCTAAAATCGAATATTTTACAAATTTTGTGTATGCAAACGTTTCGATACATTTTCGGCCGTTCCCACGACAATTTAGGCTTTGTAACCTTAGAAGTACTTCCCAAAACTGGTTGGAAATTAATTTTTGTTAATTTTATGTTGCTACAACAACAGCAACAACAACATTTCAGGCTTTTAAGTTGTGATAATCCCTATCGGAGACTATACAACAGTTTCAAGGCTGGGGTTGATTCTCAAAACTCAATTAGGTTTAGCCATATGCTTGACATAACAACCACAACAATAACAAATGATATTATAAATCAATGCTTTCGTCATTTCTTCATCTCTCTGCTCTTATAAGAACTTTGTTTACACTCCACTATGTGCTCTCAGCCTAAAACACTCGAGTAATACACTTCATATTTATTATTTTGTATTTATTTTAACAAGCAAACAAGCATACCTAGCATTCAGTTATTTCTTTTGTAAAAAATAATCAAAATAAAATTCGCATTCTTATCTTGAATGAATGTACGAGCGAGATTTTATCAAATGTTGCTTGACAAATATTTACCGAGAATAAAAGTGAGAATCATAAAATTAAAAATAAATGTTTGAAATTGTAGTACGAAGGTAAATGTTAAGTGATTAAATTGATTGCGAATGAATACAGTAGTAACTAAATGCATACAGATACTCGTACATATGTAAATATATACTAGAAATATATAAATGTACCGTATAAGTACCGCACACGTGTAGTTTGTACCTAAGTAAGGCTTTATGCATACATATATAATAAGCGCTGAGCGTCTTTTTTTCGCGATTTTCGATGTGCAATTTGCGTTTTTAATAGCTCTTACATATATTACATGCACCGGCGGGCAGTCAAGCCGCCGTCCCCAAAACCTCAAGGTGGGTCATTAAGTCGAGCAATAAATGTAAGTTGCGAATTAAAAGCAATACAATAAAAACATAAAAGCAAAAACAATAAAGCTAAATGGTAGCGCCTTGTGTTTTTTTCAACCACTCGCTGCTAGTTGAGGTGAACTTGTGAGCAATTGCTTAAGTACATTTTATTGGCTAAGCTGAGCTTGTTGTAGCGGATTGTGCGCTCAATGACCGCTCCAATGTGTATGTATTGCTATTGTTGTTGTTTTTGTCGCACCGGCCGGCTGTATAAATTCAAATTAAAAGTGATTTAAAACAATAAAACTAGCATAGTTGGTGTGAGAGCACCGCTTTATCAGCAGCGCTTGTTGGTCGCTACTGTGTAATCAAAACAAACGTTAAAAGTGCAAAAATAAAAATTAAATGCAATTTATGCAATTATCTATTTATTTTCATACTTTGTATGTACTCAGTGTAGTTTTGCACGTTTCTATAATACTCTTTGCAAAGGGTGTTTTATATGGTTGTTTGACCTCCAATACCGGATTTTTTTTTTTATTTATGCTTGAAGGAGAAAAATGCAAAACATCTCCAATAATAATAAAACTAAATAACGCAAAAAAATATAATAAACATATAGAAAAATAAATAAATTAAAAGAAGAAAGAATTAAAATGTTATGTTTTATGTTAAAATAATAAAAAATAATAATAACAAACATAAAACTAAACACTGTAGATTCAATATTCATTATTTTTTGTGGATGAATGAAGAATGAAGAACAATATGGAAAAAATTAATATATTATATAAAATATTAAAAAAAAATTATATAAATAATGGTAAACAAGTAAGGAAAGGCTAAGTTCGGGTGCAACCGAACATTTTATACTCTCGCAATTTATTAATATAGTTTTATTAAGATAACACACAATTTGATCCATATATTCGGCATAAAGTCCAATAGAATAACGAAAATCATCATAAATATTATATGATGGTTGAGATAATTCCTGAACCGATTTCACTCATTTCACCACCAAGGTACATTATATCCAACACTATACGCTCACTTAATTTGGTAAAATATTTCATATATTAACCGATATATGCGAAATAAAGTCCATCGGAAGTTTGATAATCCGAATATGAGGTACAGAGACACACTATTGGATTAAAATATTCCCTAAGAACTAAAATAAAATATCTAAGAGATTTACCGATATTTTCGGTGAAACATTACCCTTAGGCACTGAGTTCTTCAGGTTCGATAGCCGGGCCTTAAAAAGTTATAGCCCAATTTCGGCAATTTTTCCATTAGTGATGTCACAGCTCAACTACAGTATTTTTGCAAAGTTTTATTACGCTAACTTCATTGGTTCCTTATGTATATATTATAAATTGAAAGAATGAGATGGAATTCAAAATTGAGTTATATGGGAAGTTGCCGTGGTTGTGAGCCGATTTTGCCCATTTTTGATATTATCAGGGTGTCAAGAAAATATTACGTACGAGTCGAGTAGTTCCTGAGATATGGTTTTTGACCCATAAGTGGGCGACGCCATGCCAATTTTTCACTTTGTAAAAAAGTCTGAGTGCAGCTTCCATCTGTCATTTCTTATGTAAAGTTTGGTGTTTCTGACATTTTTCGTTAGTGAGTTAACACACTTTTATTAATTTTCAACATAACCTTTCTATGAGAGGTTATTACCCGATTTCAACTATTTTCATGGTGTGTGGTGTGGTACGTAAGGGGAATGACTGCAGAAAGTTTGGTTTATATAGCTTTATTGATTTGCGAGATATATACAAATGACTTATTTGTAGGGTGGGCCACGCCCACTTCTCCAAAAAATTACATCCAAATATGCCCACATAATGCGATCCTTTGTATCAAATTTTACTTTTATAACTTTATGATTTAGTTATGACACTTTATGTGTTTTTGATTTTCGGCATTTTGTGGGCGTGGCAGTGGACCATGAACCTTCTTCGAAAGCACCCCTCTCAGGGTCCCAAGGAACATGTGGACCAAGTTTCATGAAGATATCTTAATTTTTACTCAAGTTATCCGTTACTCGGACGGATTTTAACTCGTCTCGTCACCCTGATCATTTTGATATATATAACCCTATATCTAACTAAGTTGGCTTAAAATAAAAAAATAAATAGCAAAAAACTGAGAAAAAAAGAATGAGAAGTAATGAATTAAATTAAAATATTTGAATTAAATTAAATTTGCATAAACAACAAAATATTGTTTTGGTTCTAATGCGTCATTGATATGTATTATACATTATTTAGAAAGTTGCAAGCAGAAAATCAACAACTAGTGTTTAATGAATGTTTTTCTATTCCAAGTTTTTAGAAATGACTTGTATTAAGCTCAATGTTGTTATTATTATTGTAGAGGCATTTAAAAATCCTTAACTAGCTTTAAGTATAATTTCGGAGAAGAATGATCTGTCCAGTAATTATAATATTAATTTAATCAGTTAATAGAGTTTGAAGTTTAATACACAACTGACTCACTACTGCACTAGTTCAAACCGGTCACAAACTGGTAGCAAATTGTATCAAACTAGAGCTAACTAGTAATTAAAAGGCATGAACTCAGATGTTTCTTGAATGACTCTTTAGCATTATCAGCTAAGCAGTACTATAAATGAGCTTATAGAATTCCCGAAATCGCTTATAAATACTTAAGAGTTGTAAATCAAAGTGTTTAGTCATCGCCTGAATGTCTCAAAGTTCAAAGTAAATTAATCAATCAACCGAACAGCGCAGGAAATCACTGTTAAACTCTTTGTCACTGAGGCTTATCACGAAAGCTATTTGTTTATTTACTTATATATTTTACATTTAACAAAGCCGCAATTGATATGCATTTGTTTATATTAAAACTGACTAATTAATTATATGTATGTATGTACATAGATACGCTCATACTATGTATAGATTTGTCAACAATTAATCGTTGAATTTTCAAACAAAATTTCATTTGCGAACAACACGCAATGAATGCATGAATATCGAATGCTAGACTAGCAACTAGTCAAAATACTATCGTATGTTAGACTAGAAACACGAAACTAGACATAATATGGATTATGTGCGGCAAATTGTAGACAGCATGGTTAGCCTAGACTAGTGTCTTTATCTTGATTTACATAAACTTACCGAAAAAAAATTCTATTACGTAAGAGTTGATGTGGTGTTGAACTCGTTTTTTAGGAGGAGGTGTGTACAGGGTGATCTCGATATTTGTTTCTTACAAAGATCTTGATAGATTAACAAAAGTTAAAAAAAAATATTTTTTTTTTAGTTATTTGTTGAGACTGCTGAGACCTAAGTTGGTTTATATCTTAAATTTCCGGCTTTTAGAAATCGTTTATAATGCCTTTGTCACGCCCAATGTTTCTGAAATGACGTTTCCAAAAATTTCCTCAAAGAATTTTCGAATCACAGGATTTCTCATCGATATGTGTCACGCTCTAGAGATGTATTAGCTTCTGCAGAATCTCATATGACGTTTTCGTTCTGTAAAAAATTATATTTTTCGAAAAAAATGCTTTGAAAATGATGTCTTAACGTTCTTCAATGCGTTTTCTTTCCTGAATAAATGCCTTTAACCGACTTTTATTAATTTCTGATGAGAAAGAGCTAAAACTGTCAAAATAACTTATGATTATTAAGTAAATGTTAAATGGACTACCCTTTACTTTAATTCTTAGCGCGTAAAACGTGGTCGCGTTTTCTTTGTATTGCTTGAATATTAAATTAATATATTAAGAATCTTCCGTTTAGTTTGGTTTATTACTTTTTTTTTTAGGTAATTTTTTGGGATTTTTTTGTTTGTGATTTTTTTTATGGTTTTTGTGTTTTTTATTTTGGGTATTTTGGATTTGGTTATTTTTTTTCACTGGTATTTTTCTTTTTCAAAGGCATCAAATGTATATTTAATTGCGGTTAATGGCCCGCTGTCGCTATCAACCGACTTCAAATGCTCTAGCCGCAATAAACTAAGTTATCGATATTGCCTCTTATCATAATCGATATCTAAGTTTTCAAATCATTTCAATAAAACTTTTCGCGCACTTTGTACTGTGCGCTGAGTGCCCAATGGATATGCCACCACCTTTTATTGATTTATATCTGCTCGTAAATGGACTTTTATCCTAATTTTAGCGGCGTCAATAAAATTTATGAAAAAATATTATGTATTTATTGTTGTCAAAATTAGCGTACGCGATTACTAAATTACAAAAACTAATAATAGAAATTGTTGCTTGTAATGACCCGCATATGCCCATTAACGGGTTAATTACATCACAGACGTTTATTGCAATTTATGGTAACATATATTAATAATTATATTTGTAATTACACGCTTCATTGCATTAATAAATTATTGCCGACACAAAGTTATCTACGCAAATGATCTGCGTGCTTTATATTTTCCCATTCCGTTTTATTTCTAACGCTTTTTGTTTTTATATTGCCCATAAAAAAAATTTTAATATTTTTAATTGTAATTTCCTACTCAGAAAACCATTAAACTCATATTTCCGTTCTATTTTTTTGTTGTTGTTGTAGATGCAAAACAGCTCAAACGCCGGAAGAGAAGGACAAAGTGGAGGAATTGAATAAAAACACATTGAAGCGTAAAGCGCAAATACACGAAATCGAACAGTCATTACCCACCAAATCGGGATTATATCTAAAGGTGAGTTACTTGGTTTAATGAATTAGAAATATCATATTATTTTTACATAATTATATTCATACTACATCTCATCTAACGAAATTTCATTTTTTATTTAGCCTTTTCTGATATTCCTTGTGATCTTGATAAGGCTTACAAATGGGTTAAAATTGGCTAAATGGAGTTAACTAAGCCGTACTTTACTTCTTTTGTCACTGCTAGCAAGTTCTTCTTTAAATATGTGCTTTGTTGTTGTAGTCGATAATTTTGATAAATAAATGTTCTCGAAATATCTCCACTGTTCCATCGAAAAGAAGCTGTCAACAGTTCAGTTCCGCAATCCCTATCTTTAAAGTGTCTTCTAAAAACGGTGAAGAAACCTATTCTCTTCATAAGAGACCTACATATCCAACAATTATATTTTGAAATAATAAGCTTTCGAAGCTATTTTATTAAAAAGAAAACTCGAAGCAATCCGCCAGAACATTTGTCGATATGTCGATATGGAGTAAGCTTCGAAATCAACTTTCAAATCTAAAAAACAATCTATAGTCAGCTCAACTTTTCCTCTGTAAAAGAGAAAATATTAAACAAAGATCTGTCTGTGGAAAGCTTTTTCCAAAAACTTGCCGTAGAAGCTTTCAGGCTGGTTTTGAGGTTGGAAACTTTTAAGATCACAATCATTTACTTAAATGACAGATCGATCGTCGATCGAGTTGTAAATAGAGAATTTCTGTAAAAGCTCTATGGAAACCCGTATGAATATACTCTACTAAGCCCCTGACCCCGTTCTTTATCATATGCATATAAATATCTCTACTTCTCTTTATGACACGAATAAAAGCTGTCACTTAATTGTATCGCATTGCAATTACGTCACATGCCTTTGTTCTATTGGCCATTTCTGCGCTACGCTTTTATGAACTTACATTTGACCTCTCAACGCTATTTATGATGCTAGCTAAAACAACAGCAACAACAACAGCAACAACAACAGTATTTTATTACGTATCTTCCGTATACCCTCTTCTACACCGTATTCGTTACCACTATTGAGCTGTATTTGTTTACGTTTCGTTTACGGCTTATTTATGACCCAACAGCATTTGGCTTTTGAGACACGCTCCAGCAGATAACGAAGCTGGTTGGTTGGTTGGTTGACGGTGGGGGGCATTGATTGTTTAGCTGGTGTCAACGAGCAATTTGAAATGCAAATTTTCGCTATTTGTTTACATTGGAATCCTTTCGCAGCGTTCAATATGCGCAGCAGAAGTGTGGTGTGGATGATGGCGAGAGAGAGGGGTTTCCACGCTTTCGAAGGAAAATAACATTTTTCCAGCTTAACTAACAATTTTCGCAATTTTCTTTGGTGTGCTGAGGTCAAACTGTGCATTTATTCCTTTGTGGTTTACTTTTTCTCGATTTTTCTTTCCTTTTTTTCTTTTTTTAATTTTCATGTTATCATATTTCGTATTTTTCTTTTGAAGGCATTAGCTTGCAATTTCTCATAACATATTTACACCGTTATCGAACCATTTTGCATCTCTGTCTCTAGTCCATTAATTTTATTAATTTCAAAGACACATTCGAAGAAAAATACTAATAATTTCATATATTTTTCTTGCAGATCATACTCGGCGATGTCAACGTATCAATTTTGAACAGAAACGACAAAGTTCGCTATAAAGATGACTATGAAAAGTTTAAATTAATACTCAACGTAATTGGACTGTTAATGGCATTTCTCAATTTGATATTCAACTACAGGTGAGTTAAGAGTGATGACTGTGATGGAACGCGTACGTGGCAGCAGAGTCAAGCACGTCCAAGTAGCGCTGTACTTTACAGCATCGCTGGTTGGCAGGAAATGCGCTGTTTTCGGTTTAATTTTCCCTCTCAACTCAAACTCAACCTTTGACTCCCAACTGCGTTCGTCCATCAACTTATGTTTGTCCTTTTCGTTAGCTTTCATGCTTGAACTCTGGCGCTTGTCCTTTTTAGTGACGCCATTTGTTTAGTACTTTTCACTTCGCAGCGCTCTTTATGACTTTCATCCCCTCACTCGTAGTATCTCCCACTAATTTATTTCAGCATTTTAACACCGTCGCGTAATGATTTCTGTTGAAATCATTGCTTTGCGCTGATTAAGTTTCGCAAATTGTTTTCTAATTGCATTCGAATGTCATTGCAAATATTTGTTTGCAAAAGAATTTCTTCGAATAGTTTATGATTTGCTTTTCTTGCTGTTAATTTACGTTTATTATTTGTCTTCCTTTTTCACCCTCAAATCAAGTGGTACTAAGTTGTTTTGTTGACGTAAAGGCAAACTTGTTGTTGTTACTTAAAAAATTATATTCAAAAAATAATTTCTTTTTACAATCAAGCTTTTAATTGGCTTTCCAATGAGCCGTAGTAAGTCATTAACTCAGATATTACATGAAAACTCAATTATCACGTCAGAAATGGCATTTCTCTGCCGAAAAAAGTTTTAGCAAAAAGTTGTGCCAAAAAAAAAATTCGGTAATTCCAGTCGAACTGTGAAAAACTGCTTGTTTAGGATTAACTTTTTGTTACTTGTTAGCGTCAAATAAAAATATGGCAAGTTTGTTATATTTTCAATTAATATTTTAGTATATTGAAAATGCATTTATAATTGGGTTAGCGCAGAATTAATATTTAATAAAAACTTCGTAATTTTTTAGTTAATTATTAAAGTTGTTTTGCTCCATGAAAATAACCAAATTTTTGCTGTTATTATCGCTCAAACGAACAATCGTTAGGTGGAAAAAATTATAGCTAAAATATTGTTATAATATAGTTGAACTTCCCTAACTCGACTCAACAAACTGCAAAAAAACTTCGAGAGTGTGGCCTTTTACGCAGAAGCTAATTGATCAATAAACCGCGCGTCTGCTCGATTAAAACGCTGATTAATATCGAAATGAAACTCTACGGCTGTATTTTTTTTTTGATAAAATAGCATTAATACTACTCAACAGTAGATGTCGCTGCTAAAAATAGCGTTCCAAGGATTTCTCAATAAAAATTTTGATTGATCAATTAATTTGGCTGTGTAAAAACGCTATTAGAGACTTCGAGTTTGGAAGATAATTTGTATTATATTTGACTTTCATTGCTAATTGAAGAGTTCGAGTTATGAAAGTTCAACTGTATTTGAGTAAGGTGTTGGACTCGGCTATGAAATATTAACGATAAAGATTATTCGGGTCGCTATTTCAACAGACAGATCTATATAAGACGAACAGACCCGAATCAGTCAGAGACCAGTAATCAGTAATAGCCTTTTCACACAGGAACTATTGGATCAATTAACCGGTTATGCCCGATTAAAGTGCTAATTTAGATCGATTTACCGTACAAAATAAAAATCTAATTTTTCTACCTTATTTTTCATCGAATTATAATCGAGTTGAAAATGCAATGGAACTCTGCAACAAAGAACGTATTTGTAATTACATAATTGATATTAAACTTTAAATTTTTTTATTTGTAATTACAAATACGTTCTTTGTCTGCGGGTTGTTCACGGTAGTTGTCGCTGCTGGTAATAAATAATAAAATAGCAATCAGTTGATGAAAATTATGAACTTGTTATGAAAAGCAAAAAAAAAAAAATATGTAAATGTATAATAGCTGATCGATTATCGAGAAGACGGCAGTGCGAAGGGCAAAAACTGGTTTCTCAATTAAAATTTTAATTGATCAATTTATTTGGCTGTGCGAAAAGGCTATAAGGATAACTAAATCAGAAGGCTACTGTTCTTACCACTTCTTAACAATAATAGTGTACATTATTCGAAATAAAATCGATGGATATTGCACAATCGACGCAGAATCCTTAAATTAATATATTTATATGGCAAAAAATAATCTTTAACAAAGTCAAAACCATCATAAACTGGCACATCTGTATTAAACCGAATATTTTTTTCAACTTTAAGTCACCATTTATACCAAGGCTTCCAAATTTGAGAGCTTTTTACTAATGAATGAGTTCATCTCTCATTTAATTCAATATTTTTGATTCCTTACGAAATATGTTTGTCTGAATTGTGAAGAGACCTACTTAAAATATCGTAAAATATCGTTTTGAATTTTTTTTAATCTTCTTTTATAAAAAATTTCTTACCCTTTGCAATGGCTATCGGATCATCATCGCTTTCTCACTGAGAAAATTTTTTGAAAACAACTTTTTAATTCCTTTTTGCTGAAATTTTAGTTACTAGTCGAACCAATACCAATATTATAAAAAATTGCCTACAATTAGGCGGTTTGATATTAAACTTTAAATGAAACTTCGTTTAATATCACTTAAATGTATTTTTTTATTCCTTAAGGAGTTATTTTGTAGTTTCTAGCAAAATAATAGTACTATATTGCCTACAAATCATTGCCTACATTTAGGCGCATAACTCATAATTCAACGAATATACTACCCTAATATAATTTTTTTGGTTTGAAACTATTTAAAAATACATCCTTACTTATTAGAAATTTTCTAAAGCGAATTTGGACTTCTCGACAACGCATTCCGTTATCATATATTACGTAAATTGTTGTTCTTTTATTATTATTTCTGAATACAAATTCTCATTAAACTCTCCTAATCTAGTACTCCTATTATACTAATATATCAAATATTTCACTGTCTTCCACAGGGCTCTCGAGTTGGCTTACATTTTCCTGCTAGTCTGGTATTACTGCACACTCACCATACGTGAGTCGATACTCAAAGTGAATGGATCGCGCATTAAGGGCTGGTGGCGAGCGCATCATTTCATCTCAACCGCAGCTGCAGGTGTATTGCTCGTGTGGCCGCAAGGCGAACACTGGCAATTGTTCCGCACACAATTCATGTACTTCAATGTCTATATCAGTAAGTAGCCGCAACGTAGACGCAGACGCGTCCTTATTATGTCAACAGTATCATTTGTATTAGGCTCGTGCAACCACAGAGTAAACACATCAACACACACATACAAACTGATTGGCTGATTGACTGAGTGACTGACTGACTTACAAATTGCTGATTTATTTGCCATGCTATTAGCTATTTATTATATGCAGCAACAACAATAACAACCATTAACTGTATTTTGCTTTCTTTCCCTACAGACATTGTGCAGTATCTGCAATTTGGCTACCAAAAGGGTTTGCTCTATCGACTGAAGGCGCTCGGCGAACGTCACAACATGGATATCACCATTGAGGGTTTCCACTCGTGGATGTGGCGCGGTCTGAGCTTTTTGCTACCATTTCTATTCGGCGGCTATACATTCCAAGCATATAATGCATGGACGTTGTACAAGTTGACAACGTATCCACCGGCAGCACCGTGGCATGTAAGTATGCTTGAAACACTAACAGACTGTCTGCCGCAAGCGTATATGTCAGACTCTTAAGTGAGTGCTGCTGCTGTCAAGGACATTTAATTTGTTGTTTTTGATGTTGTTGTTGTGTATGTTTGTTGTCTTGTCTGCCTGCTGCCTGGCCTGACTGGCTGACTGTGTGATTTATTGAGTGGATACTTGAGTGACAGTAGGCAGCAGCAGTAGCAACTTGCGAGGCGCCTAGCTGCAGGCACATCCACACTTGTGTTGCAACTCAGAGAGCGTGTCTTCACGTGCCGATGTGGGTGTGTGTGTATGTCAGCTCGATTGCGTGCTGGGCTTAATGCATTGATTGATTGTGCCTGATTTGCTGGCTAATTGATTAATACATTTCAGCTAATTCGCATGCGCTGCTGCCACTCTACCGGTATACTCGAAGGTATGTGTGCATATGCGCTTAATCTTTGTTGACTTTCCGCCTTTTATCGTCCACTCAACGTTTTCTGCATTATTTAATTGCGCTGACTCAACCATTTTTCTTGTTGCATTTCTTTTCCGTTTTTTTTTCTTTCCTTTTTGCTTCCTTGTTGTTGTGCCGCATTGTAGGTGTCGGTGATGTGCGGCTTCTTCCTCCTGCTCTTCAGCGGTAACATTATCACCACACTATTGGTGGTGCCCGAGAAGATACGTGAACGTGCCAAGGAACGCTATCGCCTGCAGTCCATGGGTACTTCGATGAAATTGCGCAAAATGATGAGGGTGAGTATGGAATGGTTGAATGCCAAAGCATTCACTTAAATTTTGTGTGTTTTAGCGCTTTAATTATCCATCACACTGCATACTAGCTTTACATACGAAATTCAATAAGTTTAAGACAAAGTTTGTATGATCTCATTTATTTTTGCTGCCAAAAAGCTTGTGGGTTGGATTTAAGTTCAAATCTATTATAGTATTGTATTTGGTTTATTCCTCCGAAACTTATGGGCTGGAGTTGGTTAGACCTGGGCTTTCTACAGTAATTGGAGTGTGAAATTTTTCTTATCGCCTATTTCTTTGCACTGGTATTTAATAAATATTGCTTGTTTATTAATTTATTACAAAATAATAAGCTGACTTTAAGAGTAATGCTGTTTAAGCTTTAAGCTTCAGAAGAGCTTTTCATGATTGCATAAACTTAAAGCTCTAAAAAAGCTTTGATTTTAACAACGCATTGTATTATAATTTATATTCTACAATTCAAATCAAAATTTTGGAAATATTTTTTTTTTAACAACTACGAAATTTTATGCGAAAAAGTTGAAATAAAATTGAAAAAAAATTAATTAATTATATAAAAATCAAAAGGCTATTTTTTGATGAACTTTCTACATAAAATGAAAAGTAATTTAAAGTACAATAATCGAAGAAATGCTTTATACGCTTAAAGCTCCATAAAAAGCTTTTAGTGGCCGAGCAAAATAATGCTTTATAAACTTAAAGCTCCATAAAAAGCTTTTAGTGGTCGAGCAAAATAATGCTTAAATGCATGCTTAAATGCAATGCATTGCAACAAATTTTATAACTGCTTAAATAAGTAAAATGTATAAATATTTTTTTTGTTAAACTCGTAAATGAAAAGTTTAAAAGCTATTTAAATTTGGAAACTATTTAATTATATTAAAAAATTGTATTTTATGGTTGAAATAAATTGTTAAGTCAAAATTTTGAACAAAAACAAAATTAAAAGTAATTTAAAATTCAAAAATTAACTCGATTTTCAAAATAATGTTTTATAAGCTTAAAGCTCCAAAAAAAGCTTTTAGTGGCTGAGCAAAACAAAGCTTTATAAGCATAAAGCTCCATAAAAAGCTTAACAATCCATTGTAACAAATTGTATAACTGCCCAAATAAGTAAAATTTGTAATATTTTTTTTTGTAAATTTCTTAAAATTAAAAAAAAAGAATTAAAAAATCATTTAAATTTGAAAAATATTTAATTATTGCACAAAAATTGCATTTTATGGATGAAATAAAATAATTTTAACATAGTTCATCATTTTTAAAGTCAACTTATTTAACATTTTTTATCGAAACATAATTTTTTCCCTATAATAATTTCAAAGCTAACTTATTATCTTAACCTAATATATGCTAACTTAACCTAACACTTGCACCATTCAATTCCTTTACTGCTCACAATATATACAATTCTCAATAAAATATTTCGCTTACTAAAAAAATAAACTAACTCAAAATAACACGCTTTAGACACACTACTCGAATGAATTTCCAATAAATTATAATTAAATTTAAAATTTTTTTGTTAATTAATTTTTTAATATCAACTTTAAAGGTTTTTCTAGTAAAGAATTGGGCGATAATTAATGACTTTCTCCCTACTTCTGCTCAGGATTACATTTCAGCCCATAACCCAAGAACCCGTTAAGTTATGTTTTTTGTTAAACATTGTACTTAAACGCAATGTATATGTACTTAAACAATTAGGTAATTATTTGTTAAATTATTTTAATTTCCTATGTTAAAATATTAAAATAATTAATAAACAACATTAACTAGCTGCCAAAACATTTGTATTAAGCATACGAGTATTAATAAGTAAGAAGCATTTTTTTCTTTTTTGAAATCAACAATGTTTATCAAAAAAATCAAAATTTATGTATATTGTAGTTAAAATGCAACGAATATTTCCTCCTATGTGCACTTTAGTTTTTAAGTAACCCGAAATGCATGTATGTAAAATAATAAAAATTATACAAATTATGTTTAAGTTTTTGTGTTTTATGTTTGTTTATTTTTTTGTCTAAAAACGAGTATTGGGATTTTGTATTATTTTTTGTTTTTTATTTTTAGTATTTAAGTCTACACAAATTTTCATTTTGTCCGAAAAGTACGAAAATTATTTTCGAAAATATTTTAAACGAGATAGGAAAAATAAAATATATATATCATTTAAGAATTAAAAGAATTCCAGTGGATATATGAATTTTATACCAAAAGGTGTCTAAATTCACATACCAAAAACTATAAAAGTATAAAACTTATTCTCAAGACATAAACATATATGTATGTGCCTTAGCAAAAAGTTCCGAAGGCGGTTTTAGGATGACCAGACATTTTTTTAGGGACAAGGTAACATACCAACCTCTATTGACCTATGTTACATTTAACGAATGTACATAGACCAAGAGGTAATGTCACATAAAAAGAATGAACGGATCTAAACCTGGGGTTCCATATCTAAAACAACCTGGTCTTCACAAAATTATAAAAACATTTAAAAATCGACGAACTATAATAATATAAGCTATGGAAGGAGGGTTTAAGGCTAATCCCATCCCATTAAGAATCGATGAGTGTTCCTGAGTTAAAAGTTCTTGTTCAGGGTTTTTCAATGGGGACGCTACAAAAGTAGTAGATAGGTACAGCAAAGGACGCTATATTTTCTCTCGCTCCCGCCTTCAACGAGTCAAAATTATTAAAACTACTGTAATTCGGAGACAATGGCCTCAACTTTAGGAGCGCTACGTGCTACGTGGCGATGAGGCTCATTTCTGACTGAATGGCTTCGTCAATAAGTAAAATCTGCGTTATTGGTCAGACAGCAATCCACACGTACTCCATGAGTCACCATTGCATCCCGAAAAAATTACGGTTTGGTGCGGTTTATGATGGGCCGGCGGCGTTATTGGGTCGTACTTACTTCGTGATGATCAAGACCGGCACGTTACTGTGTAAAAGAATCGCTACCGCTCAATGATAACCGAATATCTTTGGTCCGAATTGGATTATATGAACTTGGACAATATTTGGTTCCAACAGGCGCCGCAAACCACACAGCGAATGTCATAATCGATTTATTGAAAACCAAATTTGGTGAACGTGTTATCTCACGAAATTGCCCAGTCAATTGGCCGCATCGGTCGTGTGATTTGACACCGTTAGACTATTTCCTGTGGGGCTACTTCAAATATATGGTCTATGCCAATAAGCCAGCGACGTTTGATGAACTTCGTACGAATATCGAACGTGAAGCTGCAGCAGTATCGGCCGATTTATGCTTGAAAACCGTCGAAAATTCGGTTCAGCGTCTAGACTCAAGCGTACTCGTGGTGGCCATGCAAAAGATATCGAGTTCCATACATAATGGCATCGAATGTACTTTCAAAGGCATAAATATTTTCATTGATATCTCAACCGTTTGAAGCGCTCTTTTTGAAAAACCCTTTATATAAACCAGGTCTAAACTTCGGTTGAAAAAATTGAACAAAGTTACATAAAGCCATTTATGGGTTTTTTGGACTGAGTTTATAGTCAAGGTCAAGCCAAAGTTATAGTGCAATGTAATACCTGTGTATATTTAACTAAATCAATCAGTTCCTTATGGAATTATGAATACTTTTGAAAATTTTACGACTTATAGTTAGCTAAATCATACGAATTAACAGTAATAGTATAGTACAGATGGGAGGTGTCTTGAAGACTAATCCAATCTGTAAGTGTCCAGTGATTTAATATACTTAGACTAGACTTTGACTGAAGCTCACACCCTGACAAAATTACGGTATGTAGTAATGAAATGAAATGACAAAATTACGGTATGTAGTAATGAAGATCAAATAAAATGATTATTTTCCGCATATATAACAGTTTTTTCTCTCTTTTGATTTTTTTATTTTTGTTTTTGCTTTTGAAGTATCCCGCATATCCCTTACAGGATCCCAGTTGACATAACACTCAAATATGTATTATTAATTGAGCTAAGATTTGACCCACAATCGTCGTATATAAAGTGAATATAATAAAAAAATTGTGATTAAAAGAAAAAAAAAACAACAAATGTGAATAGCATTTAAGCATTGTAAGTAAAAAGCTAGTATATACACACACATACATACGTACATACACGCACTTCTGTGTCCCATAATGTCTTTGTATTGCCATTAATGCCTTCCATTTATTAATAACATGAATGTTTAATAAATTTCCCTTCCTCTCGTTCTCTCTCTCTCCCCCTCGTTCATGCGTCACACCACACTCGTGTGCAACACTACAGAATAGCATCAGTGAAACGGACATTTCCAGCCAGCAATTGCTAGCCAATAATAAACTAGAAAACTCTACCTCCTTCCACAACATAGGCGATGCAACAGCAGAAGCAACTACAACAACAACATCAACAATAGATTTAACAACAAAAACATCAACAATTAGCACCGGTAATGCAATCACACCAACAGATGATGGTGAAGTTAAGCAAAGCCAACATAATGGACAACAGCAACAAGAACAACAACAAGCAGAAGAGCACGTAGAGGCTGAGGAATTGACGAAACCAGAGGATAAGAAGACCAATTAAAAAATCTGGCAGCTACATACTAGATAGAGGGTGGTACAACAGCAGAGGGTGTGCTTGGTTTTTCAATTAAGTGAAGCCTGATATTTTCAAGGTTTGATTAGTACACAATACGTAGATGAAAAAAACAAAAACAACAAAAAATTTAGTAACTAGTAGAATGTAAAGAAATTGAAGAAAAATGCAAACATACGTACATACATACATACGTAAGCGTAGTGAAGTAAAAAAAAACAACAACAAAAATGTGAAAACTTACAGAAAATATAACAAAATGAATTTAATTATTTTTGTGTGTATCTGTGTGTTAATTTACCGAGAAAAATGCTCACAAAAATGTCAGAAATAACAACAACAACAATTTTTAATAAGAGCAAAATGTGTAGACGCTCTTTTGCATGATTACAACACTAAGTATACCCCTTTATAGTTTTATAAAATAGTTTTCATTTGATATTAGTACTAAAAATTTAGCAAAAAACAAAAATAACAAAAAATATAGAAAATATAATGAATTTTAATTTTAAGCAACGCTTTTTATTTATTGCAATTTTTAAATAAATTTGTGTTTGTGCTTTTTATAATACAACACGTAGCTACTACTATTACAACAACTACAACTAATTTTAATTGTATGCTAAAGCTCAGTACACTTTTAGTTTAATAATAGGTATGCAGGTGAAAAGGCTATAAAGATAAACTCTTTGTGATTACATAAATATTAGAAAGCGGTAGATGCATTAATTACTGAGCGACCAGTTGAGAGCGAGAGCATAAGTAGAAGTATAGAAGAGAGCGCTCAGAGCAGCTGATATATTTTTACACTCATAATATATGTATTTAAATGTGCAGTGCGCCTAAATGTATGCTAGAATATATTTTTTGGTAATTTATTGCAAAATTAACGGTAAAGAGTTATGAAGAGCGAAGTTTTCTTTCTTTTTTATGCTTGTTATATGTAATTTTCGCTTGTGGTCATGACATATATACCAAAAAAGCGTTTATTTTTATTTTAATATATTTTTAGTTTATATTATTTTATTTTATTTTTATTTTATTTTATTTTATTTTTATTTAATTTTATTTATTTTTTATTTTATTTTACTTTATTTTTATTTTATTTTTTAATTTAATTTTATTTTACTTTATTTTATTTTATTTTATTTTTTATTTTACTCTATTTTATTTAATTTTATTTTATTTTTTCTTTTATTTTATTTTTTATTTTATTCTACTTTATTTTGTTTTATTTTATTTTATTTTTTAATTTTATTTTATTTAACTTTATTTTATTTTTTATTTTATTTTACTTTAGTTTATTTTATTTTATTTTTACTTTATTTTATTTTATTTTTATTTTATTTTTATTTTATTTTACTTTATTTTATTTTATTTTTATTTAATATAATTTTATTTTATTTTTATTTAATTTTATTTATTTTTTATTTTATTTTACTTTATTTTTATTTTATTTTTTAATTTAATTTTATTTTTTATTTTATTTTATTTTATTTTATTTTATTTTATTTTTATTTTATTTTACTTTATTTTATTTTTATTTTATTTTATTTTATTTTTATTTATTTATTTTTGTATTTAATTTAATTTTATTATTTTATTTTATTTTACTTTATTTTTTTATTTATTTATTTAATTTTTTTTATTTTACTTGTTTTATTTTTATTTATTTATTTATTATTATTTTTTAACATTTTGCTGAGTCATTTACTCATAGGTCATTGTTGTAAGTATGACACTTAAAAGTAGAACAAAAAATGCGAAATTGCAGAACATTGCAATAAAAGCAGAAAAACAAAACAAACTGTATATGCAGTCATATGTACATAACAACTACAACAACAATTTTAAACCACCCATATACATACACGTATGTATATTTAGCATTTACCCGCACTTGTTTACATGTAAACGAAACCCGAAACAAAATGTAAGAATTGAAAGAATGGAAATTTAACAATGAGAACTATAACAAATATAACGGTAAAGAAATGAAATACAGCCAAAAACAAAAAGAAAAATATTCATATGTACATATATGTAGACAACAACAGTTACCATTGAAATAACAGTAAATAACTTTGTACTAGTATACAGTGAGCGTAACAAGTGCACTGTTGTTGTATTTCTAGTTTCATTTTTTTACTTTTATTTTTTATTTTTATAATTAAATCAGTGTGCCAGTAGACCACAGTGCGCATTAAACAGTTGACCATATTTCCTACATTGAATGCCATGAAAGTTTGTGGAAAAAACGCGGAGTAGTTTTTGTGGCATAGTGCGAAAATATGCATTAAACAAACAAAATAAATATTAAAAAAAAAAAACAAAAAATTTATGAAATGCAAACTGAAATATACCTACCAAACTAAAAATGAAAAGAAAACACCTAAATCTAATGGTAGTTGTGTAATCGATTAAGCAAACTTTGTAAAACCTTTAAATAGCAAACGAAGGATTACAACAGCAAAACAAACTGTAATACTTACAAGTTTAATAGACAAAAAAAAATTCATTATAATAAAATCAACAGATGATAACTGAATGTAAAAAAATCATATTTGAAGTGTAATTATTGTGTTGTTTGGAGTGGGTTTTTGGTAAGTGCTGACTTTTGTGGTAATTTGTTAAAGAGTAACGTTGATTTATGAGTGTAAATTTGCGTGGTTTGCTCTCTTTGGAGCTCTACAACATAATTTTAACAATTGTTAATTCTGACTTCTTTGACTGATTGAGCAAATTAACTTGATCATTAGTGGATTGGAAAGAATGTGGAATGAAAATGCTGAGTAGAAATTTTTTTTAATAAAATGTGCTCTTTATTCATTCCACAACAGTCCGACGGACTTAAAAAGTCAGTATTGAAGTTAAGAAATGTGTAACCTGTTTTCATTGCGACGAATTACACATTACATTACACATACATTTTCCGTTTTCAAATCGTTTGACATGTTCTGCAAATCGTTCCGTTTTTTTTTCGAACATCACTAAATCGTTTTGTCGCCCTGTTCTGCAAATCGGATCATTACAATTTTCCGATTTCATATTCGGCAAGATAAAGAAAGTTAGTGAATCGGTGAAAGAACGTCCATAGACAAGCAGGGAAGCCGTGGTGACCCCCCAAACCCACTACATGTTTTCGAAATGGAAGAAGGTGTGTTGAAATAAAAAAAAATAATTCACTCATAATTTCATCGCATTTATGCTGAAAAAATCGTTTCCCTAAAAAAGATGTTCATTTACAAATCGTTTTATCGTAGCTGATTGAGTGCCATCAATGCATCCTATCACTCCTGGTATTCCAAGATTATGCAAAAAATGAAGTCTTGCTTTTCTGGAATCCACTTCAGATATTTGAAGGTTAATAAACTTCGGACCCAAAATATTTTCTAAAACATGAATCATTTTGGATATTGTGCTACTACCCATAATCCAATATCGGTACCCTTTCCAAACTAAACGTTGATATGAACCTTCAGATATGGACGTTTTTCTTACTAAAGGTAAAATTTCGTTGTGTATTTCTCAAAACTTTGACTTGCTTACTTAACCGACATCTGGAAACAAGCCTGAAGCAAAAAGAAATCATCTCAAGTCGACAAGTAGAAAGGCTTTAGCAAAACTCACGTGGAATCCTGTGCAGACAGGGGATTAGAATATTCTCTCAAATGCTACCTTCCGATTCTATCCTGATAATATCGTTCACGACAAATAAATTGCCATAAAAACAGTATTGCTTTAATAAAAAACTGTTTAAATTTAAATTATTTAAAATTAGCACAAAGAAATCAGCTGTTTCGAATTGAGGTTCGAAATTAAAGGAAATAGTACGAATTACAGAACACCAAAAATAAAATCGTACGAAATGTAATTTCGGATCCGCATTGAAATCGCGCGATTCTCAGAACATACTTGATAATTCTAATTTGGTGAGTATAATACAAATTATTTTCGGTTCAACACTTCTTTACTCTATACTTAATATGTAAATTTATGTAGGTAAGAAGACAAAAACAAAGTGTTGCAAGACAAAAGTGGAAAAGTACTAGTGAATATATTATTGAAATGGAATAATCTACTCTATCTATTCGTTATTTTATTAAGCCAGCGTATTTCAACTACACCAGTTGTTTGTTCGATTCGCCACTCACGAAGTTGTAACGAATCAAAGACATAAGAATGTTGGTAAGTAAGAGAGTAACCTTACTTCACCATTCTACTGATGGAAATGCTCGTGAATCCAATCTCTGCTAGAATTGCACCTAAAGTAGATGACATTGGTGCATAACCATTTCTAGTTGTCATATAGCAAATATAAAGCCATCCATATAAGTTTGCAAAGAATATTTTGTAAAAAATTTCAAAAATTCTGAAGATGATTCTGAGCATTGTATTTTGACGATTGCTCAACAAATAAGATTAGTTGAATAATTGTTAATGGTTTGGGATTTTTAAGACTTATACTGCATAAGTAGAGTCAGAAATCAAATCTTAGCATTATTATTTTTTTATATTTTTTAAGAAAAAAACTACATTTGAACCACCCTGTACTAAAAGTTATCTGCAAGTGTTTTTGCTACAAAGTTTTGTATTTTTCGTGCATTTTCACCGGATGAGGGTGTTAATTTCAAAACTTTTTCAACATATTTGAAAATTTAACATATTCGTTTATCTAAGTACCCAAATCAATGACTTACAAACAATGGACTTACCTTTAAGGATACTGCTGGTTCATATCTAACGGTGGCAAAGCGCAACAATAAATAACACTCACATTCCGTTGCTTGAGATGTCGACATTTAGGTGAGCAAAGTTTGCGCACAAAACACGTGAAAACTGACAGATAATGTCAGGGCGGCGGTGGCGGTGTGCTGAGGGTGGCCACTGTGTGTAGAAAATTTATGCGTAAGTTTGTATGATTTATTGGGCACTTTTTGTTTGCCAACGACAACAGGCAACTGCCAGGCGAGTGCATGTGTATTGATATAGGACCTCTCATTGTTTGGTTAGAAAACACAGCGCAAGCAAAGTTATATTTCACAGAAAACATTGCCAACTGCTGAAGATATCAGCACGGCATGCTGGTGCGTTTAGTTATGCGAATGTAATAAGAAGTTGAAAAAAAACGCAGAAAGGAGATTGTTGCCATTGTATTGCGGCAGCTCCTTGCAGAGAGATCTCCAGCAGCAGCAAGTGTGCCGTTATCTAATGCGGCATATTTCCACTCATTGTGCTGTGCGGCGGCGCTTCCTTTAACGATTAGCCAAAATTATTATCACTGCATTTGTCTGCGAAAAAGTGGCAAAAGTTTTTGTTTAACATTCAGTATGTAAATTTCACAAAATGTGCTCTCTTACAATTACCTAGTTGCGCGTCCTTACTCCAGTTTCCATACATAGATATTTATTAAATTTTGTAGAACAGCTTGTAGCATGTTGTAGGCATATGCAGTGTGGTGGCTGGCGCTCTTTTGTTTCTTAACTGCCAAAGATTTCATTTGTTTGCTGTTTGCCGTTTGCTGTAAGAAAATGAGAAATAATTTCCTTTGTAAAACTTTTCCAAACTTTTTATCGGGTAAGCGAAAAATTTTCGGGCAACCTGCATACATAGATATATGTATATAAGTATAAATGAATAAAAAGAAATTTACATATGTTTCTAGAGGGGAAGCGAAGAGATTGTTTTAAAATATTCATACAATTGTAAGTATATTCTATATTTATGTAAGTATGTATATAAATAAATGTAGGAGAAAATCCTTTCGGTCTTTTAAATAATGAAAAT
Organism: Zeugodacus tau; assembly: GCA_031772095.1. Taxonomy (NCBI): domain Eukaryota; kingdom Metazoa; phylum Arthropoda; class Insecta; order Diptera; family Tephritidae; genus Zeugodacus; species Zeugodacus tau. The sequence continues at coordinate 38,870,335 of CM062650.1, read as the reverse complement.
TTAAATAGTTAAAATGAATACGAATGTTCGGAACGAAATTTCAACATAAAATCATAAATATGTCTTTAACCCGACAGCATCTGCATTATCGTAATTTAAAATTTCATAAACAAGTAAGGAAGGGCTAAGTTCGGATGTAACCGAACATTTTATACTCTCGCAATTTATTTATTTAGCTTTATTTATATTATATAATACACAATTTGACCCACATATTCGTCATATATATTGTATAAAGTCCATTGAAAGCTGGAAACCATAATATTAGGTTAGAAACACCGAGGTCCTCGTGTTCGATATATGGGGCCTTAAAAACCTATGGTCCGATTTCGGCGATTTTTAGAACGGGGCTGACACACTATAAACATAGTATTTGTGCAATGTTCCGCACCGATATCTTCACTAGTGCTTACTTTATATATTGTAAAGTAAACGATCCAGATCGTCTTCAAAGTTCTGGTATATAGGAAGTAGGCACTTTATGTATTTTCAATTTTCGCCATTTTGTGGGCGTGGCAGTGGTCCGATTTTGCTCAATCTTCCTATGGGGCCAAGAAATAAGTGTGCCAAGTTTCATCAAGATATCTTAATTTTTACTCAAGTTAAAGCTTGCACAGACGGACGGACAGACAGACATTCGGATTTGAACTCCACTCTTCACCCTGATAACTTTGGTATATATAACCCTATATCTAACTCGTTTAGTTTTGGGTGTTACAAACAACCGTTATGTGAACAAAACTATAATAATCTCTTTAGCAACTTTGTTGCGAGAATATAAAAAATGTAAGGTGTTTTTCTAGATGTATAGAACTTGATATACATATATAATATTATATACAATTCGCAAATCTTATGACATTCAGTGTTTCATATGGCCAACGGTACTGTGTCTTACGAAGATATTGTCCGATAATTATTAAAAAATAATTTAACAAAATCAAAATATGATTCGATTGCGTCGATCGTTGAGGTGTTCCGATTTCCAAAAGTACGTTCCAGTTTTGTAAAATCTTTTTACCAATTAGACGATTGATATTGAACTGGGGAACCAATGATTACGAATCAATGATACCTTCGGCCTGGAAACCACCTCCAGCAGTAGCTTTCCGGACAGAATTATGTAAGGAAATTTCTCCATTAACTGTAGTTATGTTCCTAAATTCCTGAAATGTTAACAGTTGAACACAATACTCTCTTAAGGAACGGTCTTAGTCTCAGTTTCCCGTCAGTTTTATAATTTATTTATAACATACTCAAGAGTTAGAGGTATTCCATCATCCTGATTATTTCAATATATCATTTAATATATCCCCCTAAAATTTTAAAAAACATACTATACTATCTTTGAGTACGATCTAAGGACCTCACTTGAGCTTGATAAATTTAGATCAACAACGAGCACCTGCATAGCTGCGTGATCCTTCTGGAGTCCGGAGTAGAACCCAAACTCAATGAAAGTACAGTAGAATCCCGATTATCCAGATCAAACAAAACCAGAAGTAATCGATCTCAAAGCAAATCAACCAATATTTTAATTTGATCTTTGACGTAATGAATCACAATGAATTCGATTAATTGTAACAACTGTATGGGATCCGATTCGTCCTGTCTTTCAAAGCTTCAAAATCTTCTGGGTGAGATGGTAATTAACATGCAACGCCAGTTTCAGTCTATTCATCATCTTCTCTCTCAAATCGTCAAAGATTTTTTCATTAGTTAATATTAGAAATCCAGCAATCCATTACTGCAGTTCAGCCACTCCTTAATATTCTCTTCAAAGCATCCTTCTCCAGTGCTAAGAATTTGCATTGCTTCTGTTACTTCTTTAAAATCGTCATTGAGTTCAATTGAAGAATTAGATAGAATTAAATTTGCAAATAGAGCCGACACGAATACGTTCGGATAATTGGATATTAGGATAATAGTGATTCTGCTGTACTAATTTCCAAAGCTCTATGGAGGAAGGCGGAGTGAAAACTGAAAACAACTTTCTCCTTTGCTGTCCAGCTTTCGAATTGGCCGAAATCGAAAAAAGCAGTCTCAACAGTTTTGAGACAAGTTAAATGCGTTGCGTCGATATATAAGGGCCTTCTACGATGCATATTAGGAGTTCTGGCGCTGTCCAAGTAGTTTCGAGGATCAGGGCCTTAATACAACCTAAGATAGCATATTTTTGCATACAGCAGAGTTGCCTCGAAAAGAAACACCAAATGTGAAATGTTTTTTTAGAAAAAAAAAACAGCACATAAGTAGGGACTTAGCGGTAAGAAACCTCTATCGGGACCAACTTCCTAACTTTAGAAACGAAAATATCCAAAATTTGCATTTTTAATCTGAGTATATGTAGATTTCCAGAACCTCACTTGAAAATATCGGCTACCCTCGTCTGAGTTCATGCGCTGACGATTTGTCTGAGCATCTGCATACGCGAGAGCTCCCCTGAATTGCGAAAATTTCGCACTAAATTCAAAAGCAATTTCCCCCAACGGCATCATGCCAGCCATTAACCTTTGTCAACAACAGCACTTCAAATCCCATTGCGCAAATCGGCGCGTATTCCCTTCCATCCTACAACCATCCCCATGCATTGCCGGCATATGGAAATGTAGCAATTCGGAAATTTAGCGATGCGTTGTCAGCCACATCCTAAATTATTTGCATTGCCGCAATACAGCAGTGATTTCGGATCTAAATTACGCAGCTCGGCTCTTTGTGCTATCACCGATGCTGACATCGACCAACAACAACAACAACTGCAACGCCAACAACAGTAGCAGCAATGACAATAACAATTACGCATGCCATAGTGACAGCAAGTAGATAACGTGACGTCAGAGCTCAAGCGCAAACCATTGCACAATTGTTCAGTTGGCGCCACTGACCGCAATTTATTTAATTTCCCATCGGGCACTTTGAGGTTATTTAATTTGTTGCTACAGCAACAGCAGCAGCAGCGGCGGTGGCGCAACGCAAAGCAAAGCAACGCAACGCGATCATTTAAAACGCATTTTACGCGTGCAATAGCCGCAGTAGACGCCGAAAGCCCCACATCCAAACCTGCATGTGGCTGTATGTGTGTGTCTGTGCGTGAGTGCGGGTTTGCAAATTGATGCGCATTGATTTATCTGCGCTGAAGCTGCTGCAGTGGAATAAAAGCTCCGGTGGTACACCACCAAACCAAGCGAGCCCACAAAATGGCACTGCTTTGCTGCATTATTTGCAAGCATATAAATTTATATACTTATATGTACATATGTATGAACGTTTATGGGGCAGGTGACTCGATTTTTAGAAGCAAAGTGTGCAGTCGATTTCATCCCGGGAATGGAGAAAAATGTTAAATTGGCTTTAAAGTTTAAAGTAAAGTGATAAATATTGTCAACAAAAGTTGACCTTTAGACACACCTGATCACCGCCACTCTCCAAAATATAAACAAAGCTCTTGAAAGAACTTGAACGACTGTGACTTCTTGAAACGCAAAAAACAGCAGACTCCACGTGAACTCTCAAAATGTAAAAAAGGACTAATCTCAAGTGACAACCCTAAGTGTCAACATACTTGAACTCATGTGACCCATTAATGGAAACTTGTACTTCAACCTCTAGTGACTCCTCAAAATATGAGCAAACCTTTGCAAATATGTAAATAAACCCCGACCCAATGTCATTGACCTCGATCAAAATATCAACAAACCCTGGCCAAATGTCATTGATCTCGCCCAAAATATAAATTAACCCCGGCCAAAGGTCCTTGAACTCGATCAAAATGTAAACAAAAGAGAATAAAATGTAAAAAACCCCACCAAAGATCATTGAACTCGACCAAAATGTAAACAAACTCTGGCCAAAGGTCTTTGAACTCGATCAAAATGTAAACAAAAGAGAATAAAATGTAAAAAACCCCGACCAAAGATCATTGAACTCGACCAAAATGCAAGCAAACCCCGGCCAAAGGTCTTTGAACTCGATCAAAATGTAATCAAAAGAGAATAAAATGTAAAAAACCCCGGCCAAAGGTCTTTGAATTCGATCAAAATGTAAACAAAAGAGAATAAAATGTAAAAAACCCCACCAAAGATCATTGAACTCGACCAAAATGTAAATTAACCCCGGCCAAAGGTCTTTGAATTCGATCAAAATGTAAACAAAAGAGAATAAAATATAAAAAAAACCCGACCAAAGATCATTGACCTCGACCAAACTGTAAATAAATACCGGCCAAAGGTCATTGAACTCGACCAATATGTAAACAAACCCTGGCCAAAGGTCATTGAACTCGACCAAAATGTAAACAAACCCTGGTCAAAAGTCATTGACCTCGACCAAAATTTAAACAAACCCTGGTAAAATTAAGTAGAAATTTTCCGTAAATAATTGCCAAAATTATGTAAAGGCATTTAAAAGCATTGTCCTTTTCTGTGTTAAGCTGTCTGGGAGATCTGAAAAAAACAATTGTGAACAACTGGTAAAAGTCAATAATTTATATTCCCTTGACTTTAAGTTTTGATATTTCTTACTCCTGAACGGTGAGTTGGAGTTGTTCGAATGGACGAAAGCGCTCCAGTTTGAAGTGTTCCTCCACTCCGTTGGAAAGACCAGGTGGAGAAGAACCTGGCAGAGCTTGGGATTCCCAATTGGCGGAAAACTGCCAAAAGGAGGAAAAAATAGCGCGCTCTTGTAAGCTCGGCTCTGACCGCGTAAGCGTTTCCTACACTAATTAAGAAGAATGAGAAACGGTTCTGATTGATATCAAGAAGTAATCGGTGGAAAGTGTCTATTTATAGAACACTAAAAAATTTGTTAATGTCGTTGAGGAACGGGCTTTTTGGTATAAAGTTTTTTAATCAAATATTCAATGGCTGATTAAACTCAAATCAATTCAAGGAGAAGCTACATATTCTGAGTAATTTTGTATTCATTTGAAAATTCATAGAAAATGATCTCTGATGAGATGGAAAATAAAAAGTCAACACCTTATGTGAAGTCAAATCTAAAATTCATTTCAATCGCTCTCCGTTCGCAAAATTTACAATTTTAAGTTCATTAGCGCAACGCTACCAGAGGCCAATCATTGACGCAATAATTCCGCTGCAGTGACATGCTTCATTAGTGCTCACATGCATTTATGAATGAGTACGCATATGAATATGCAGCCATGAGCTATATGTCTCAGTTACGCACATACCTCACGGCTCCACATACGCCACTGCTAATGATTGCGTTATTTGCGTTACGCACATTCTCAGTGACGTTTGGTCATTAAAATGGAAAAATCCCGCATTTGCGCTCATGTAAATGGAATTTCCTAGTATCGTCTCGCAATTAAGCATTACCGAGTCAATTAGTTCACATATTCATGCAGAATATTAGCGGCAAGTCAATGATTAAGTGCATCAGTTCGCGTAAAATTTTGCATGCAACTGCCAACGCCACGGGCACCGCGTACACTGGGGCGTATATGTGGGAATATTCATAGAGGACAGGCAGATATCAAGGTTAGTCAAATTTGGGACAAATGTATGTGTGTAAATAGGCTGCATCTGGTTTCATCATGTACACGAGATAAATAATTAGAGCTGCAGTATACTCCTCAACGCAAGAAACCGTTTTTATTCCACCTATTACTTATTTTAATTTCATGAATTCCCACTAATAAATTTGATCGGCTTCTTCTTCTTATTTCTTAATTTTTAGAAGATGAGTTCACGATCATGCATGTTACCTTTCCTTCTCAGATAATGTCTCCCAAGTGTAATATTTCCAGGTATTAGGGTTTCAAAAACTTTCGGAACTGACCACCCTAGGTCTCTCCGATAAATTAATCTTACATGGTTTACCGAGGGACTTTTATTACTTGATATTGTCATGAAATCGGCGAACAGACCAGATTATTTTTTACCTATTGAAAGAGAAATTGAGTATATGATATTTTCGGAAATTACAAAAGGGATCTGTAAATCAACTATAGAGGGAATGTATAATATGAGAGACCATTATATTTAATGACTAAGCTTATACCCCCAAGTTCCACACCGCACCGGATCTGTTGGATCTCAGCATATTCAGCGGAAATATGACCTAAGGGTAAGCAAAACGCCATTATTCGGCAGACATATAGGTGTTATGGGTTCCATATCAAATAGTGCTGGATCAATAATTATTTTGATTTTTCAATATACTGAATGAAATTTCATTTATTTTTTTATCGGTACTATACATATCTAATATATAAAAAATGCATATGTAAACTGGTCAATATTCGATATTTCGTGGAAATAAGGAGCTACGCACTATATTACGGAAGTTCTAGGTGAGATCCCAGAAAACCGATAATATACTTTTTTTCTTGATAAAAAAATAACATTTTTCGAACTTCTTTCTGCAATGAAAAAGGCCGCAAACCAATCGGAGGTACCCAAAACCTTCATAACAAAGTATCAGGGCACACATCTAGTATCTTAATATATTATTCTACCAAGTAAGAGTAACGTAATAATAATGCTTACAATAGGTTTTTATCTACCGCAACAGATTTGTATTGGTTAATCGACTTCAGTTTCTACTTCTTCATGAATATAGAAATTGAAAATTATTCGAACCAGGTTTGATCAACCAAATTCTTTTTCACCGTAGCTGTGAGAAAATGACTAATATCTCTCTGAAGTCCGAGATTATCACAAACGTGTTTCTGCTATACATTTATCCAGGAATTCTGCTTCAAATCTCAATGAAATTTCTCATATAGCCCCTAATATGTGAATATTTTTAACTTCCACCAGCTTCACTGCAGTGAGTACCACAAATAGCCAACTGCAAGTCCATAAAAATAACCAAGTTAACGCTGCTGTTGATGATGACGACGATGATGGTATTTTTCGTTTAGACCAGTCAGCTTAGCCGTAGTGATAGAAACCGCATAGTTAATAAGCGGCTACAAAAAGCCACGGTAATTGCTTGGCGCTAAGCAGGCTGGCTAATTTATCAACTGTATAGCATGGACATAAGCTGGACCGCTGGCTGCCATAATGTGGCAGAGTAAATGGATTTTTCAATTTAAAAAGTGTCTGCATTCTACAACGATGAGATTATGAGGTGTTGGAAGGAGTTTTGGAAGCGCAGTTGGAAGGTGTAGTTGAAATAAAGCAACCAGACGGCTTGGTAGACGAGGATAAATAAATATATTTGTGAATATGTGCAGTTAGCAGATTCTATTTTGTAGTATGTAGTGAGAAATCGTGAGGGTTAATTGCTAAAGTCGTCCAGTTATGTACTCTGGAAAAGTTTTCTTGAGAAAATTAAGTTCAAACTCAGGTTTTTACCTCCACTCTAACATGGTTTCGACAGACAGCTTTTAATATTTTGTTGAAATGTTAGAGATTTTTGACTATGAGACCTTAGAAGAACCTTTCAACTCCTCTGGGATCCACATTTTCGGCAGTTTGGGTAATTGTTTCTTCCTAAAACCACTTGTAACTCGCTCATCAGTAATCATTTTTATCTGGCTCCCAAATTTCATTTTTAGGCAAAAGAATCTCCAAAAGAATTTGTGAAAAGTATAGCCTTTTACTCTCATTTACTACCAAATCAATGCCATTATTCACACAATCTCCCACACTGAAATCTCGTCCACTCTTCTTCAATAGCGCCGAAATTCTCCAACAGCTGTTCATTAGCGGCAAATCATCTGTGAAAAATTATTGCAGCTCATTAAAGAGTAGTCAACGCGGAAATAAAGCCGAAATTGGCACATCAATCAGTGAGGGGTCCATCGGCGACGGCGTTGACAGCATCTCATAACGCACATAAATTAAATTGAGCAATCAAATGACAATGATAACTTAATCAACTCAAGCCATGCGTGACGACAACCAACGCAACCGGCAAATACAAGAACAACACAAACAAGCAGCACTAACTGCCGCACACATACAGGAATGTGGTCAAAAAACGATTGGAAGTAGAAAAAGTAAAGGAAAAGGGCGAAAACTTTGCAAAAGTTTGGTGAATAGACAAACCGGCAGAAAAGCAAACAAATAAATCTGCTAAACGCCAATGACCTAAATATCATGCAATTATGTCGCGCTACTTTTTTCTCTTTGCATGGGTGTGCCTAAGTTTTGGTTTGGCTGCTCTGAGCAAATAGTTAAGGAAAAGCGAGGAAGTAAGTTAAGATGCATTCAAGTAAATAATTTCCCGCTCAAATCCACAACTTAGACGACGTACTAATGCATACACACATACACACATACATACATACATACATATATATATATATATATTCATTCACAAACAAACACATACATACACATATAGAACAATCACTCATTCACTCTCTCCCCCTCACACCACCCATTCAACCAATCAACAGCTAGCTGCCCACCGCCACCCACACATCGATCCGTCTGCACTCAACAGCTGTGTTGTATGTGTGCGTGCTTGAGTAACGGCACATTTCCGTTTCACTTTTATTTTGATGGGCGATTGACTGTCAGTGAAATCGAACGTTTTGTCATTGCCATCAAATGTTCCGGCTTGAAATGGTGAACTGCCAGAATATATATTGACATCTGTGAAATTACACACACATATAGTATAGGTATATCGTCCACGTAGTTTTCACGTATAAATGTGGGTCACTCGATGTGTGCGTAACGTTCGTTGTAGATGTGATTGTGACAGCAAGCGAGCGAAATGAAGCGGAAATGGAAAATGAATGACACAGAAATAGGCGCAAACGCATTTGTCGTAGCGAAGAGGAAAAAACAAAACAGCACACAAATAATAATAACAACAACAACAAAGGAAAACAATAACAAGAAGGAAAACAACAACACCAACAAATAGGAAAACAATAACAAAAGCAAAAACAATAACAAAAGGAAAAACAATAACAAAAGGAAAAAACAACAACAATAACAAAAGCGAAAAAGCTGAGTAAAGCGAAAAACAACAAATACCAACCAACGGTAAACTGATACTGTCACCAAAAATAAAGCGACTTGTATTTAGTTCGAAGGAGGCAGATGAAAACATTTGGACATGGAGTTGTGCGTGGCGTATGAGTGACATGGGTAAAGGGAATACGTGGATTCGGACGTCGCTGTATGCTATACACACACATACATATACATTTCCATACAGACACATGCCTATATAAATACCATATTTGAGCGCCGTAGCTTCACCAAACCCAAACTTCGTTGAAGCAAAAAAAGTCAATAGTCAATGGGAAATAAGTTAGCTAAAATAGCAATTTCTTCACATTCCTAACTTTTCTCTGCACATATATAGCTATTTTTGGTTATTTTTATTGTTGTTGTGCGCTAAAGTGGCCATTTATTATTTAGCAACACATGTACATATGTACATATGTATAGAAAGCTTCGATCTACAGGAAGTTATGCCGGCATTACAATGTGCGGTGGCAAAAAGTTGCTTTCCGGCACATAATAAATGCTTTCATCTTCAAATAACTTCGCTTATGGACACATATAGAGCTCCTGTAGAAATGATATACACATACTTCTAATTTTTTTCTCCTTTCCAATTTTTTTTTGTTTCTTTTGTGCCGCAATTATTGTTTACTTTCTGGTGGCTGGTCGAAATGTTCGGTGGGTTAATAAAAAATCCATTTCAATTTAAGAAACTTCCGCTAACCGGTAAAATGGTATTTTTATTGAAAATGTTCTTTATTCTTTTATAAATGTTGTACACATCTATCACATAAATTCATAAATAAGCAAACGCACTTAGTGGAATAAAATATAAATACTTTTAGGTTAGCCTTAAAAGAAATCTTTCAAGAAACATGACTTTTCTGATGCAATTAATTGCTGAATTATAAATTTATATTTTTCATTGTAAAAATTATTCGAAAAAATTTCGGCATACTCAGAACCAGGTCTGATGAATGGACGATAAAATGGAATAACACGAACTTGAGCTGCTAATTCAAGGCGAAGACAGATGCGAAAACAATCACCAACAAGTCAAGAGGGAGACCAAGATCAAGACGGATAGACGAATTAAATGAAGAACTGAAGAATCTAGAGAGAGACAGAAACAAACATGATAACATGGAGGCGTATCGTTCACCAGCCCTCAAATGCTCACAAAGTGCTGTAGAAACGAATGAATTCAGTCTAACATTGAATAATAGCAAAATGATATCTTATTGAGTATCATCAGTGCATCAAGAAAACATTGTTAGAGATTGTATCGCAGAAACCACTAGAGTCGTGTCGACGACAGGTTCAGCATTTTGGAGTAAATGGAAACACATCCAAGAAAAATTTTGCACGACAATAACATTTTGTATGAGCATGTGGCTCTTATATTGTTTTACACTTTCTTTGATAGACTTTGTTTGTTAAAGTCAGCACGGAATCATATTATATATAAAAAATCTAAGCAATCAGTCAGCTGATATTGATGGAGGTCGACCTGTAGGTGAATAAAACCTGTCCGTGATGGTCTCGGGAAACAAGTGAATTTTTTTAACGTGAATACCTGCCTATTAAGGCCTAACCTCACGTGTATTCAAAAACACAAGCGGATCAATATAATGCGTTGATCAGCGCACTGAGTTTGCTATGTACCACCAGTACCAATTGGCGTGTGGTATGGACACACTTATGCCACCTTGGTAGGGCCGAGGCCCATCTAAAACCTCTCCCGTGCTTTGGGTCCGGCACGCGGTTGCCATGCAACTCCACACCGAGTAACCAAAGGCCCTCTGCCTGCATTTAGGTTTTGAAACCACAGCCACCACGAAACTCCCCGAAGGGCCGTAACCCAACGAGCAGGTGGAAGTTAAGGTCTCTGGTAAGACCTTGTAGCCGAAGCTACTTCCAGTTGAGCCTTTCCACTGGTAGACTGCTTGAACACAATTGTCCTCTTACGACAGGCATACCTTACCTCGGGCACATTCTGGACCCAAACACGCTGGGGCAGGTCTCGGAAAAGTAGTGGAAACATTAGCCTAGCTCATCTCATCATAAATTTGGCATAGAACCGGGTGTCCGTTTTGGCCGCGTATATAAGTCTTCGCCAGACGTCTCTGCATTGCGCACGATAGCGTAGATTGGGGATTTCAAGCTTCATCAGGTCTACATTTACTTCAACCTTCCAACTAAGTTTCGATCGTCCTTTTCTTCGTCGGCCGCCAGAGGTGCTGTATGGTATATTATTCTTCCATTCAGTCGATATGCCCAAGCCATCGCAGCCGTTCTATTTTTAAGCGCCGCACTCCACCTCATCTACTCTCACGTCACGTGAAGTCAGCTTTTGTTTTAAATTTTTGGGGGTCAAGTTAGAGCGTGGTCACGAGAGTTTCAATGAAGGGATCACGTGAGCAATGTCAAGTTGCAACGTCAAGGGAGTTCAATACAATAGTTAAGGAAGGTCTAGTTAGGAGACCTGTCAGTCCAAGTTAGGGGTCTGTGGAAATCGGTCTTTTTACATATACTATGGTATGGTATTAACGATATATTTTAAATGTCTAAGATATCTTAAAGATACATACAGACATATTTTCGCAAACATATTTTCATTTCATTACAAAAGTAGATGAAACCGGTCTGGACTTTCTTCTGGCCCCAATATAGTCTATTTAGTGAGTTTTAAACAAAAATATTTTACTCTTTGCAGCATGTTTCGAGAGTATACGAATGGTGTTTTAGAAGTAATTTTGTTTGTTGTAGTTTGTTATAGAGTGACTCTTCACGTCAGCATCCCATGCCTTTCTTACACGATTTATGCAATCCATAAGTGTCATATCATATGTTTTGTTCACCACCAAACGATATAGGGACTCTTTTAAAATTCACCCTCGCTAGTAAAATTTTAAATTTTGTACTATGCCCTGGTCGAAAAGTTCGATTTATGAAAGGAAATCTGTATGAAATTGTACTTCTATTGCCAATTCAAGATTTAGAGTTATGGAGAGCTTCGTGTTAATGAAATTTGAGTTATGGAAGTTTTACTGTAGTTATTTTGGTATATTAAAAGGTGCTACGTCACCAGACAGGAAATTAAATAAAAATTAAATCGTGTAAATGTCGGAGTTCAACTTCTTGAAAGCCTTTATATATAAGTTGTTTTAAAGTCAATATGGTTGAATTGTCATTTCATCTACTACTGGAATATCCTGTCTATCTGAACTTAATGCCTAAATACTGCTAGGTCCAAAAATATATGAAAAGTGGACGTTTGGTAATCACCCTAAATCTATGTACATTATCACATAGATAGTCTTTCATTTATTTATAAACAACAATTTAATAGATTCCACTCTTTAGAACCATTTAGTATTTCCTTCGTAGGGAAAAGCTATCTTAACATAACCTAACCTACAATTTTGTGTTTGGATTAATATTGTATAAATACAAGTTCCTAAAAATTCATCAAATTTATATTTTTTTCAACAAATATATATTATATTCAGTAGAGTCTGTAAAAAAAAACAAGTATGCAGTTTATGTAATAGGCTCGATAATTTTGGTCACTTGTAGTTTTTCTAATTTTTCTGTAAGCGCTCAAAAGTTTCAATTGCGCCTAAATTTGCATTGTGGTTAAAAGCTTTTCCATAATTTCTCAGTTTCGAAACCACAAATAATTGATTTTTTTTTCACTTTGAATTCGCTTGTCAAACTCATTAGTTCAGTGCGCTACTAAAAGTGTCTGCCCACTAAACTTCAATGGTTTTGCTATTTTATCTACACGTATACATTATAGACCAAATCAGACATTAGCAAAACCGTTGGCAATTAAGTCACTACAGACAGTTCAAGGATTAGCTTGCACAACTACTTAATCCAGTTTATCAGCGCTGTAATGGCGGGCTGGCACACATCTAACATCTAACTGTGTGTGTGTCAGTGTCGCAGGGTGCGACGAGAACATACAAATTAGTTAAGTTCAAAAAACCACAAATGGCTTTAATTTTGCACAACCCAACGACCGCAGTGCGAGCATGCTCATTTCGCATTTGAAAAGCACACAAGTGGCCAAAAAAACGCTAGCAATGCGACAATATTATTGCGTGCAAGTTCTAATCAACTAAGGACCAACGAAAATTCAGCTAATTTCATCTCAAGTATTTGAATTTTAAGTATTTTTGTTTGAGTTGGAGTTTGCATTTGTGCCTGGTGCTTGGTGCTTGTTTTTGTTTTTGTTTGCGAGTGGTAACTTTTTAAGCGAATTTCATACTTAGTTTCGCACCACAAATACCACAAAGTCGACAAGTGTACGATGGCCTGTAGCGAAAATTGGTTGTTGAATCTATTTTCTAACGTTATGAAAATTAGGTCCTAGCATTTCACCCCGAATGGGAACTTAAAATTTTACTTTCTTTAAACAAACGTTCTTCCCTTTAAAATCTGGTATTACTTTGTCGCTAGAGGGGCTGGAGTTCTTTCGGTGATATAGTTCATTGCCGTGAAATACTTTAAGTTCCTTGGAAGCAGTTTTTATACACAATAAAAAACGGAGCTCCATTCAATATGAACATTTGGACTAAAGTTTCCAAATTCATAAAAGATCAGCTCAAATCTCGTTGCCGAATAGACTGTTTTTGGAAGATTATACTTGTAAAATCAGGTCGTACGATGCCATACGGAAATAACCTGTCAAACATTACTGATTTGAAGGCAATTGAAAAACTGCGTTCTGGAGATTCTTCTTAATTTGCGTGGATTGCTACTACTGACCAAAGTATGTAGATGAAGTGGATGTCAGTTGACGCACCTAGGTCTTTAAGAGGCCCATTGTGGATCCACCGGGACTACGGGGATTCCCCCTTACTAGGGATGCAAACATCGTGAAATGAAACATCGATGGTTCGATGTATCGATGTTTCTACAAAACCCATCGAAATCAAAAACATCGGCCATTAAAACATCGATACATCGAAACATCGATGTATTTTTAAACTTTTTTAACTTATTTTAAATTTAATGTAAAAAGCTAAGGGATTCAGTAGCAGAAGCATGAATAAATGAAATGTAGTACGTCTTAAGTTGATACATTTTATTTCACTTATTATATGACTGTTAAAGTTTTTTCTCAATAAATAACAGAATTTCCAAACAACGACATTGAAAGTCATTTCTTTTCGATTTACTTCTGCGTGATAGTTGCCTTGGGTTTAAAAACGGTCGTTTACTCGGCACTGAAGTGGCCACAATGTGTAAATATTATTTAATAAGCCTCCGGAAACAAAGTATTCATGTCAACCCAAACTCTATTGGCTTCTGATTGGTAGGGGTAACAGCCGAGATACACTTTCTCTTCAACCTTCCGTCCCTGTAATTGAAGATAAATTTGACAGCTTACATTTCACCTTTTGGTGCACCAAATGTTTATTCTGGTTCCAAATATCAAACGAGTATTCTGTTTCACACTCAAAGAAGATTCCTTTGTATCAGCGCGATTCTTTGAAAAAAAAAAAAAAAAGTATTTCTTTTAGCCATAGCATCTTTAAAATGCAGTAATTTGAATCTCTGATCTAACGCAGTAGCCTACGCCAGAATTAAATTGTATAAATAAATTATAAAAGTAACCGCAGTATTGCCCAAGCGCACATTCCCTTAACGAATTCTCCGCATTTTACTAAAATCGAATTCCAATGTTATAAAGCGTATACAAATAGAAGGTTTCGAGTTAATACCCGAAAAAGTGTGAAGGTGTGAAGTCAGATTTTTATATAAAACATCGTTGAAATTGACATCGATGCATCGATGTTTTTAGATTCGAGACATCGAAGGCTAACATCGATGCTTTTTGACGAAAACATCGATGTTTCAAAAACATCGATACATCGTTTGCATCCCTACCCCTTACATTATATGAAGTTAAACAACACAACAAGTTTAATGTGGCCAACCACCGAGATGTCGTCGATAAAACCGTGTCCGATTGTTGCGGTTATTTTCCTGTACAATGCTTTGCATTTACAAAGAAAATGTGCAACAGTCTCTTCTTCTTCGATTTCATGGCAGCTCCTACAGTAGTCATTGTTTGGTAACCCCAGTCTGTTTTCCTATCAGACAATGACCAGTTAGCACTCCTACTAGAGTTCTAATGTTCTTCCTTTTAAATTTCAGTAGCCAGCACGTACGGCCTTTATTCCAATCAGGCTACTTTTGCCTGCTAGTTGAGCAAGTCATAGATTCTTTCCACCGGGATTCAGCCCAACGTATAACTTGTTTATCAATTAAGTGTATACAAGTGGCCAACGGCATACATATGGGATATTTACTGGAATTCAATTGTAAGGTTGTGGCTAATCTGGCCGAGGTCAAAACATTGAATCTGAGACCCAGATGCTGAGACCTTGCAAATGTTGACGTCAAATATAAAGCTTAGTTTTGAGATGGAGATGATAAAAGACGTGGAACTGTATGCAGCAAGCTTTGAAACCATCCTAAATTCGAATTGAAAATATATACCAGAACACTTTATCAATATGATTTGCGATTCCCCTTACCTCGTCGCCCCCTCTCCTATAAACCAGACTATGGTATTCCCGTATGAACGCGGTCTTAGACGTTGAATTTTAATATGATTCCCAATTAGACATTTTGAGAACGTTTTTCTCGATCTTAGAATCATATTCAAAAGTATAATAGATAATAAAAGAGTTTTCATCTATGATAGTAAATGGGAGCTAAAAATGCAGTTTTTCTGAAATGAGTATCACCTATAGGCATTTGTATTGAGCTATTTAGTCAAAGGGTACTAAACCCATACGGTCATCTTCGGCGGACTTTGGCTCTGTCTTTTTGGTTTCATTCCGTTTATCGACAATAACAATAGTTTTGAGGTAGAGTCAGCAGCAGGCAGATAAAACCTTTTTGGGATGAGCTTGATTAAGGAGCTCAATTCGATCTTATATTCGAGTGTATATTTTTGAACTGAATGTATATTGAACATCCCCACAATCTTCATCAATCTGATCTACATAATTTTACTCCACCGATTTTTGGCACAAGCTGGACTTTATATGAATGGTAACCGCCTCAGCAGAACTCTAAACATAATTGGAATCGAACTTCATATAACTAGGATTGACTAGCAAGAGATCTTGTTTATGCTTCGAGCCGATACCAGGTAGAAGAAATTTTGATCATCGAGAAGTTCTGAGGCCAAACTGACAAGGTACAGACAAATATTATAAGAGATAGCAGATTTTTTAATTGGATACCCTTATCGTATACATATATATGTACATTATCTCGAAAGAATTATTTTCTCTCACGGCAAAAGACATTTATATATTAAAAGAAATTACCGCCATTAAATATTTTCCCTACAGGGCTGCATTTTACGCGTACACACACGCCACGACAAGCGAACTCATTAGACGCATTTTGAAATGCGCACAAATGCGCTGCAAATAGTTAAAACCGAAAAAGCCAACAATAACAAATTGTCATGCTTTCGACTTTTGTTTAAATAAGAGCAAAAGCAAAATAAATTCACTTGCACGCAGACAAATACAATTTTATGATTCTATAAATTTCAACGCACACACACACACACACACACATACACAGCCACAGACATCTACATATAGATATATACGAGAAATAGAAATATATGAGAAGTGAAGAAAAAACGTACTTTGGCTATAACAAATGACGCTCACCACCGCCATTAACAATAAAATGTGAAAATTAAAAGCTGCAAATGAACATTTGAAAATTCACTCGCTAACCGCAATATTCCAATTTTGAACTTAGTTTGAGTAGCGGCTGCGCGTAGGTGTGTGTGTGTACGGCAGCAGTGTTGTTACCTCTGGAAACTGCGTGCGAGAGAATTGCTTAGTTTCGGTGAAAAGCGAAAAGTTTTCCACAGAAATATGTTCGTGGTCGGATCTTACGCAGACGGGCATAAAATGTGGACAGCGCTTTTGAGTCGAGGTGGACTGTGGAGGTATATACGTGTGTAAGTGGATGTGTATGTATGCGAAGAGTCAATTATGGCTTAGAACTTTGTTCATTTATTGTGTGTGGCTACTTTGTAACACAAATTACAAAAACTGTAAATGTGAGAAAAAGTAATATTTTTGAATGTCTTTTGTTATTTTCATAACTTTATACCACAACATATCGCACATATCTTCAAAGGTTTTGAGAAAGGTGAATAGAATCTACTGTTGAAGCAGAGGTCTTACTAAACTAAAGAACAATAGTTTTAAATTATTGAACCCTAATCGTGTAGATTTTTGATTAATTACTGCTACGAGCCGACTTCCAACCTTTCTGAATGCTCTTCTAGGGAATAATTATGGGAGGCCCTGTTTACTCAACCTCTGATAGGGAATGAACTGAGGGAGTAGATTAGGTTCAAAGGGTGACCTTCACCACTTGGATCCCACTTGAACAGCTGAAGGTGCCAGTCCATTGTGATGCCAAAAGAATCTTAAATATAGATCACAAAGAAGTTCCTTACACATCGCTGAAGCGCTTTGAGCCTATCACAAATTTTATGAGGCGGCTAAAGTCTATTCCGGAGTTCCGAAGTTCGCATGGTTCGCCAAAAGTGGAGCTATAGAGATGTTCCAACCTCAGTTTTGCGAACGCTGGACAATGTAGGAGGAAATGACGTGGTGTTTCCACCTTGTCTTCCTCCATACAGCTATGGCAGTTTGCGTTCGGTAGGATTCCTAGCCTCATCGCATATATGCCCATTCAGCAGTGTCCATTGAGTACTCCCACAATTACGGCAAGGTGAACCTTTCTGAGTGCACGTAGTTTCGCCGACTTCTTACGCTCTACTAAAAGTATAGATATAGAAATCATAATAGAGCCTTGAAATTACTAATATATCTTTGAGACTCATCGAAGTTTGTAAAAGAATGCCTTTAGCTACTGGGACTATTTCACAATAAATCTGCAATGGGTTCCAATACACAGTGACATTCCGGGAAACTGTGTAGCGGATGAACTCGTTAGACTAGGTACTACCTTACAAATAAATTGCGATAAAGAATGGAATAAGGGCCGCTCGTGCCGCTTATTGAAATTTAAAAGAAACGACTTAAGAACTCTAGTAGGAGTGTTAACAGGTAGACTGGAGACACCATACAATGACTGTTGCAGAAGCTGCAAATAAGTAGAAGATGAGGAGACTGTAGAACATCTTCTATGTGGATACAAGGCCTTGCATAGGAAGAGAAACACAACGTTCGGACAGGATTTACTTGACGATGTCTCCGAGGTTGCATTTATAAAACTTGTTGAATTGAACAAGTTTATCAAGACCACAGGATGGTTCAGAGAGGACATACTAGTGTGAGGGGATTATAGTCCCAGTGGAGTCAAAATAGCCTTCTAAAGGTGTAAGTGCGTCGTGAGACATCCATCTTACCTACCTACTTATCTACGTTTTACTTTGGGTCAAACGAATCTCGCAAACGAGCAGGTTTTAGTTACTAAACAGCATTTATCAAGATCGCGAGAGGAATATTAATCATTAGCAGCTTTGAAAAAATATCCTCAATTTCTAACGTCTTCAATACTGGTTCCGTACTGAAAAGTGGGTTTTCAAACAGCTCTAACTGAAGACAAGATATTGCTTTCATTGAACATTGAAGTTTACAACCAGTTTACATTAGGTGGCGCTGTGGTCAATATGTATAAAAAATTGTATTCAGTAGTCAAATTACTTTACTTGAAGGATACTACTATTGTATTTTTATTTTATTATCGCGGTAGGTTGCTCTGACCAAATATACGACAGAATGCCAGTTGAAATACAGTTCTTCTCCATTTCTTCCACGATTTTTGCTAACAGATGTCGCGCTGTTAATATTCAATGATAATGAAACTTTCAACCACCTCCGACTCAATGAAACTCAATATTCTAGAACGGATTTGTTTTGTAAACTTAAGTAGCACTAGGATTCCATTTCTTTTGAATACTTATCAATGTTGGGCCAGTAAAGTCGTCATAGTCAAATTTAGAATAATTTTCTGAGTTGGTATAAAAAATTGGAAAATATAATATTCAATCTATCTATGTATATATATGTATGTATTTCTTTTCATCCTCAAGACGAGAAGTCTGCAGATGGTCGCTCAAGTTCAAAGAACACACGATAAAATAACGAAAAGCTTCAAAAACAAGGTTAAAAACTCGGCTAATAAATAGCAGCTTAAAAATAGGCTGGTAGACAGGATGGAGATATATTCGCGAACAATCAAACAACCGCAGCCAACTTCGCACAAAAAACGAAACTCAATAATACAGTAAAATTACTTATTCACAGCGAAATTTATTCAACGAAAATATTTAAATATGCAGAAATATAGATTTATGCGCGATTTGAAGTGTATAATTAGTGTATGCGAAAAGTAAATAAGGTGGAGGGATTTATAATAATAGCTAAAAGCTTACCAACCCGTTGCAGCGAGTAATATTAAAAAGCACAAATATATATAAATATTTCCAGTATAAATATTAGAGCGAGCATCGTATGAGCGTGAGTGAAGCGCACATCCTTTCCAAGACACACAGGGCGTATACGTAACATACTAAAATCTGCAAACTCAGCACAAGTTGTTAAACTGAAGTGCCGCTAGCGTGCAAATGAAGTGCAAGCTTCATATTTCAAGCAAAAAAAGCAAAAAAAAGTTCACTCCAAATTAATTTATGACCACACCACACACTTTCTGGTTGCGCCAGAGCAAATGAGTAAACTCTCTGCTCACTTTACTGACCCCGACGCGCGTAATAATAACTTTTCGGTTCATTGCACTGCTCTTCTTCCTCCTTTTTCTCCATTATTTTAACTGCATTTAGTGATTTTGGTTGTGTTTAATTTTTAGTTCATATTTTTAGCATAATGCTTTTGTTGTGATTTAAAATATAATTTTTTGCTGCACTTCTACTCCTAATTACACACCAATGTCATGAACTCTCACGGCAGCCACAACTGAAAGCTGCTTAAATACTTGCGTTAAAAATGAAATGAGAGCAGATATGGAAGAAAAATACATTGGAAAACACTGCGCTATATATATGTATGACATTTTTAAATTTCCTCTCTTTCTAAGTTTTTCATTCACTTGAACCCTTTATGAAATACACTGATCTCTAGTTTGTATCAAGGAATTAACTTCTAATAATTCACTTGCTTGGGTCTAGGTCTATAATAGTAAATACCTCTGTGATAATAAGATGAAATCGGCTATGTCCACCGTTCTTTATTACCGGGCTTGAAAAATATGTCTGGTTATATATGTACCTGGCAGACCCTTTTTCTGTCGATTTATTTTAAGAAATGTCATAGTTTTTTGTCATTCGACAAATCTTAGATAACATAATGACACTTAAGAGCTGATGGTCGACTTTACAGACTGTCTCAAAAAAATGTATATAGTTAATGAAATGGATTAATTAAAGGGGAAAAAAAAGTGCCACTCAGAGCCATTTGATATTAAACCTGTGATTTAAAGACATTTGAGCAGCAAAAGTTAATCGGCCTATTATCTAGCATAAGATAGCTACAAAAGTAGACCGATAGGGACTGCAAACAACCGCACATTCTTTCCCGCTCTTTTGACATTTCTCTTCAGTAAGGTTTGCCATTTCATCATGGAAAAATACAGGATCCAACAACGAGTCGAAATTATAAGAATTTACTACCGAAATTCGGAGTCAGTTGTCTCAACTTTAAGAGCGATCGTCAAATTTATGGTCGTCAGCTAAGAAGCTCATTTCTGGCTGAAGGGCTTATTTAATAAGCAAAATATGCGTTATTGGTCAGCAATCCACATGTACACCATGAGTCACCATTGCATCCCGAAAAAATTACGGTTTATAGGCCAGCGGCGTCATTGGGCCGTTCATCTTCCGTGATGATCAAGACCGGCACGTTACTGTAAATGGAAATCGCTACCGTTCAATGATAACCGAATATTTTTGGACCGAATTGGATAATATGAACTTAGACAAAATGTGGTTTCAACAGGACGAGCTGAGCGAGTGGTTTCAACTGAGCGAAAGTCATAGTCGATTTATTGAAAACCAAGTTTGGTGATTGTGTTATCTCACAAAATGACCTAGTCAATTGACCACCTCGTGCGATTTGACGCCGTTAGACTATTTCCTGCCAACAAGCCAGCGACGATTGATGAACTTCGTACGAATATCGAACGTGAAATTGCCACAGTCTCGGCCGAGTAATGATTGAAAACCGTTGAAAATTGGGTTTACCGCCCGGACTTCTACAAGAATGCCCGTGGTGGCCATGCAAAAGAAATCGAATTGCATACATAACTGGGTTCATGGCTTCATTCGATTAGGTGTAATAGTGAAGGAGAGATTTGGGATGACGTAGTAGAGATAGGAAGAAACCCCTGAGCTTTAGAATGGGACAAATGGAAAATGCTCTGGCTCCCTACCAAACTGACTAGTAAAACACTAAGTATTAATATCCCCTATATAACGGTAATTTAATTAACAAAACTTCGGTTTAGATACGAAAAGACGTTTTTAAATTGTTTATGAGATTATTTCTATATTAGAGGTACACTTTAAAGCGGTCTGATCATCACATTTTGAAGATGTTAATTTATCTAGTTCTCTGTTCTTAGCCATATCAGTTGGATATTTGAAACTCTCGATTTTTTGCGGTAAAGGTATTCCAATTATTGGTCGGCTTATTGAGTGCATTGAGCTTTATTTATAAATACCTGAGCGAAGTTAGTGAGGTTAGGTCATAAAACTGAAAACCAACAGTGAACCAAATAGTTTCTAAATGAATTTACAACATTTAATAATTCTAATATAGGTCCTAGATGTAACCACTGTAAAAATACGCTTTCAAAAACATTGGTTACCCAAGTAAGTTCGCTTGCACTCCGAACTTAGCCCAACCTCAACAGTTAGTTTAATAGTTGAGTACATAATTTATTAGACGTAGTCGCAGCCTTGTTTATGGCAATTCACCGCCGCTACGCAGTGCCACTCTACACACCTCCATAAGCTGTCGCATTCAACACCCAACAAGTCAACCTCGGGTCCACTAGTTGTGTTAAAGCCCGCGAGCTTTTGCACTGTCGTTGTAAATTTAATTGCCACATGCAGCAAATGCAACTAACGCCGCACCGCACACAACAAAATCGTGGCAGAGCACTCGACGACCACATATAACCGCAGATCTACATTTCACACATTCATGTCCACGGACTCGTTGGGGGTCCGCAAGCGCAATTCAATGTAGCCTTTTCTGTGTGGCGCTAGCCAAAAGCTGCATGACGGCCATGTTAAAAAATAACACACAAAAATGCTACAGTGAAAAGTTGGTGTTACTACTTGCCACACACCGCTAACAGCAACAACACATTTGGCAACATGCGAATATGCCACTAGTACATACTACTTGTTTGGCATCAGCAACAGCAGCAGCGCTGGCATGGCCAATGGGGCTTTGTGAGGTGTCAACACTGACCGACAAAAGTTAGAAACTCAACTCAACATTAACAACAACAGGCCACCAAACTCGACAAACAACGCTCGGGGAGTGGATAAAGCGAGTTAGACGGAAAATATTTAAATGTTCTGTTGCATTTGTTGAAAAGTCATTTATTTATGTTGGTAATTTGCAAAAATTTGTAACAATAATGTCCTGAAGGAGTTAAGCTGCCAGAATGCAGAAATCATGAATGGAAATAAAGCATAGATTTTTTTCCAGAGAGTGACTGGTTTAAGCATACAATTTGAAAATATTGTGTTGGAACTTCAACTTTCCACTTCGAAAATCTATTGACTTGCTCTCATAAACTAAATGAAGACTTGTTATAACTGAAACGATTATCTGATCCGACCAGAGAGAAGCCCATTTAAACTATAATTGTTACATAACACTAATCTCGTCCATTAATGGATTACTTTAATTGTTGATTTTAGTTAAATATAAGAGCAGAAAAAGAGATCCTTTTAGAGACAAGATATAGATAAGAGAATAGTAATATAGGATATATCAATAATATATGGATGAACACTCAGTTCAACCTTCTTCTATAGATTCCGATTACTCGGGGTTCACTTCATCAAAGTGACATTCCTCTACAAATCATCCAACGGAGCTTTCGTTCTCCAAATTAGTTAATCTTAACCCTATAAACTTTCAAAAAGGCCCTTAGTCTTAGGTTAGGTATATAGGCAGATCTCTGCAAAAACAGAAGATCTCATTTAGACAGCCTGGCGCTGTCCATTGTGGTACCAATAAAACTCCCTGTGGATCAAAGACCTTCAAGATTCAGCAAAACGCTTGGAACCGTTACAAATTTTTTAAGACGGCTAAGATCGATTCTAGCCAATTCGCTAGGATCGCCGAAAAAGGGCCTTTCAACCTCAGTCTGGCAAAAGCTGGACAATGAAGCAGGAAATGCTTAGATGATTCCATCTCGCCTTCCTCCATACAGCTTTGACAACTTGCATCTGCCACAAAATCTGCCTTAGTCTTTAATACACTTAAAGTTAGTTAGCATGACCATACTTAACACATTTTCTTTTACTTTAATATTAGTAGTGTAGTGAAACACAAAGTAACTTCAATATACTGCGACAAACTCGAACTTCGAACTTGTAAGGGCGTAACTAATGGGAAAACTTTATATTGTTTCTTGCATGCTAATATACGATTTGAGAAAGACAGAAGAAGTAGGCAGAAATAACACTTTCAGGTGTTTGCTTTGTCGCATACAGAACATTACAACAACTACTTGGAAACCACATATATAATATAGGTATGTCCAAGTTGGCAAATGGAAGATCCTGAACCAGTAGTCATCCACTATTCGACCTAATGGATTTGAGCCGCTTAGAGAGTAATGAAAAATACTAGCAACTGGTATAAATTAAACGAATTAGTAACGCTGAAAGAGAACTGTCATTGGTAAAAGAAAAAATGGAGAAATCATAACCTGATTACCAATAAATAATCAATTCGGAGTAAAGCCCCTATATCGGTGATATTATTATCAACTTTAATACTGAACGCTTGGGTATTAAACAAATAAGGAAGGGCTAAGTTACGGTGTCACCGAACATTTTATACTCTCTCAATTTATTTATTTAATTTTATTAATATAACAAATATTTTGACCCACATATTTGGCATATATCATGTCCATTGAAATTTGGAAACCCTAATATTAGTTATATGGGAGATAGGGAAGTTATGACCCGATTTTACTCATTTTTGGCACGGAGACATATTATTAGAAGAAAAATATTCCCTCTGAATTTCTTCAAATTATCTGAGAGACTTACCTATATTTTCGGTAAAAAAATTGTTGGAAGCGCTGAGGTCCAAAAATTCGATATATAGGGTATTGAAAACTTATAAACCGATCTCGACGATTTTTAGAATTGCGATGCCACTCTTTAAATGCGGTATCTTTGCAAAGTTCTGTTGCGATATCTTCACTAATGCTTACTTTATATATTTTAAGTAAACGATTCAAATTGACCCCAAAGTTCTGGTATATGGGAAGTAGGAGTGGTTGTGAACCGATTTGGACTGTTTTCACAACACTTCATTGGAAAGCAATGAAGATATTATCAACCGAATTTCATTGAAATTGGTCGAGTAGTTTCGGAGATATGGTTTTTGACCTATAAGTGAGCGAAACCACGCCCATTTAAAATTTTGTATACCATTTTGAGTGCAGCTCTTCTGTATCATCTTTATAATGAAATTTAAGGTTTCTGTTGGTTTTACTTACTGAATTAAAGCATTTTTAGTAGTTTTCACCATATCCTTTGTATGGGAGGAGGGCGTGGTTATAATCCGATTTCCTCCATTTTTGGACTGCATAAGGTAGTACCTAAAGAAAACGACTGTAGAAAGTTTCCTTGATATAGCTTTAGTAGTTTACGACATATGTACACAAAACTTACTAGGGGGCCCACTTTTCCAAAAAACTTACATCTACACATGCCCCTTCATAGTGCGATCCTTAATACCAAATCTTACTTCAATAGCTTAATTTATAGCTCTTTATATGTTTTCGGTTATTGGCATTTTGTGGGCGTGGCAGTGGTCCGATTACGCCTATTTTCGATTTCAACCTTATTATAGTCCCAAGAAATACGACTTCCAAGTTTCAACAAGATATAGACAGACGGACGGACAGACAGACTTCCGGATTTTAACTACACTCGTCATCCTGATCATTTTGATATAAATAAACCTAGTTAGATTTAGTTTTATCACTTTCAAAAAACCGTGATGACGTTTATGTGAACAAAACTATAATACTATCTTAAGAAACTTTGTTGCGAGAGTATAAAAATAACGCAGCCTCGACCAAATTAATACTTTTTGTCGTTTTTTGGAGGTTTTACACAGTTTGTGTTGCAGCTTTGGAAACTATTCATTTACTGTATTTAATTTGTTTCGAACCACTTGTTACATAAAATATATGTATATATTTTTAATTTTTCTAAAATCCTTTTTGATGAAATAATCAATAACCATGACATTAAAATATTTTATCGCATTAAATAGTTAAAGAGAAATGTCAGCCACTTAATGCAATGGATTTTTTAAGTAATATCAACTTTAAGTTTCAGCAGTAGCATAGGTAAACCAACATTTCAATCACAAGTCAAATGTATTAATATAATTCGATTTCACATGATTTTTGCTTTGCGCATAGTTACAGATGGACAAATTGCAAATTATATATACAAATGTTTATATAGTTGACACATGTACATACATAAACATATAGTATATGGCCATGATATCATATGTATGCAGATGTTTATAAGCATGCTCTTTTGGAAATTAATAGCACAGCAGGGGATACGTAGGTTGTAATGCAGTGGTTTACCACATACTCGTATTCATCAGTTCAGCACGCGGTAATGTTGCCAATTAATTACGAAAGTGCCAATATTAAATACAAGTTTATATTTCTACATACTATATACATAAATATAATGTATGTTCACGATAGTTGTTTATGAATTTGTATTTTTATTATAAATTAAAAAAAAAAAAATTTAGTATTTTGGTTAAGGTGGCAAATAATTTGCTTAATATTGTGCTTTGTATTATTACCTCAAATGAAGAGCTGACCTTTTAAATAATATGTTCGATAATACTTACTACTTTTCATTCCAGCATTCGCAAAGGGTTCCATGAATTTATATATGCAAAGCTTATGAGAAATATGTGTTCATGCGTTTCAAATACAGAAATTTACATTTTGATGTTAGTGTAAAAAATTTGACAAAATCTAACCGAAGTATACTTGGTGAAGATATCAGAAAATATTAGAGACCACACTTGAGCTTTTTCATCAAAATATTACCTTCCAGCAACTTCAACCTCCAAGAATAAATAGGCAAAATATTATAGCAGATGCCAGAACCACTCATATAACGATAACATTCAGAACAGTTGAAAGTGTAATAGTATGTAAGTAAAATGGGAGTAGCATCACCGACTTATGAGTCAATATTCATTATTCTAGTGGGCTTTATTCCGAATATATGGATCAAACTGTGCGTTCTGATAAGAAAGTTACATAAATAAATTTCGAGAGTACAAAATTTTCGGTTACACTTGAACTTAGCCTTTCTTTTCTTGATTAATTTTGTATAAAAACGGTTACAAATGTCGATGAGCCTCAGCCGCACTTCTCTTGGAATTAAAAAAGAAAAGCAAAATTTCCCGCAAATGTCGAGAATTCGGCTCAAAAAGTGGCATTTTCAGTTGAGAATAAGTTTGGGATGCAAACAGATCTCTACAAATATTTTGTTGGGTTAATGTTGACACAAATGTCCAAGATCGATATAAAAAACTCGATTTAATCGACCAGTGCTTGACCCCAGAGACATCTATTGGAAAACGGCGAAAGCAAAGTTTTAGACGTGATATAATTTCTTATCTATAACAAACACAAATAAACTACAAACACTTTTCTTGGGACTATATTTATAATTATCTACCTTGGATAGATTAGGTATGTGTTAAGTCTGATCAACAGTCTGGAGATCACACTTCAATAGCTATAGAAAATTTCACAGTGATACCAAAACAGCCCTCATACAACGACGAAATTTTCATGGAACTCAGCACAAATCTAACAAGACAAATTATTTCGAGCTAGTTCAATTCAATGGTTGAAGATGTGAAAGTAACCCTAGTCTCAATAAGGAAGTTCCAGGAGGATTCTAACTTTCGATCTCGCCTTATTCCAGATAGCTCCAGCTACTGATCGCCGGCAAGATTTTTGGCTCACGGCATGGACGTCTTGAGGCAATGACCAGTCAGATTTTTTTCAACTAGGATATTAGGATATATTATATATCGCTAGCTTACTAGACTCCTATCACTATTTTACTACGCTCCTTGTAATTAACCCCGGATATTAAACCTGGTAAACCTTATCGTGATTTAAACCAATACAATTCGTAGTGTTGCTAATTACTCATTAACTTTTTGGGATTGAAGTGACTAGACGCCTCACTGAAGGAAAATACACTAATTTCCTGAGTCTGCCAGAAATCTTCGCGGCAATACACCTACAAGAGATACTCGTGGGGAAGGCCCATCTAATTCGCTAGAGTATACTTAAGCATTGCATATTTAGGAGGTTGAACTAGTAATTACACTCCAGCGCCAAGCTTTGACTTACTCAACCCAGTGACAGTAGTTACGAACTATGGTAATTTTTTAGTATTTGTTACTGCTGCAGAGCGGCGCATCTTAATTTGAAATCGCGTTTTTGCGCCAAAGGCAATTTCACTCATTCGGCTAAAAAATTCTGCAAGAAAAATTCCTTGAAACTACCTTAGCACAGACATAAGTATGCTTATGTACCCAGAATATATGTCGACTCGCGACTGGCAACGAAGAAGCATTTCTGGCACACGCGATAAAATTCGAAAAGCTTAACGCTTCACTGCACTCAGCTAAATAGCAGCTTTGGCGAGAGCAAAAGCAATTGTGCATACGCTGATGCCTCGACTGAAGTGCAGGGAGTGAGGTAGAGAGGGAAGGGGTTAAGCGTTGCATTTGCATAAGTGTGCCTGGAAGCAAATTGAGCATGCGCTCCGTTGGGATAAGCACACAACCAACTATCAACAACAACAACAAGCGATAGTGCATGGGGCACTGTGCAAATGTTTGATGCCAAAATGGAAAATTATGCTGAAGAAAAAAATGCAACGGTGCTTAAGTAGATTCGCACAGTAACGGGTGTATATGCGTAAGCCAGTGGAAAAGTGCCGGGTGCATATGTAGTAGTAGTAGCGGTGGTAATGTATGTGATTACATACTTACACTTATGAACAAAATGTGCAGCATCAGTGCAGCAATGGAAGGCTGAGAAGGTGTGCTCTGCGCGCGCGACCATCGTAATCAACGCGATTTCTCAAAGGTAAAGGCGGCACTAGAAAATTCATACAAATAATTTAATGGCACATAAAATTTGCGCCTTTTCTAAACCGAATTAAGGCCAAGTGGCAAGTGGAAAATGCAAATGCAAAAACAAAAACAAAAAACAAACACATATGCGACATTTGGGACGCGAATGCACTAAATTTCATCGAAATAAAAGCGCAGCGCCGGCATATAAAATTAATTAGAATAGTAGAGAAACTTTTGAACTTAGTAGTTTCTTCTGACAGATCGATAAAGTAGAATAAAGTAGAATAGAGTATGTATTACGGGTAAATTATTACTAAAATTAGTATTTTTTCTAATCTGACTCATATTCAATGTGGATATAAGCAAAAGAAATGTAACAACTACAAAAATAAATTAAACCACTAGGTGATGGCATTATGGTATAAACGATCCGATATTGAATGAACATTAATGGAGTTTAAAGTTTCGACGCTTATAAAACGATTAAATTTTTCAATGAGCCTACCTACCTGAGCCTAAGGGGTGGGTTTCAAATTTTCAATATTTGAAAAAAAAAAAATTTATTGACAATATATTTAAAATTGTATCCAAAAATATCAAATCAATCCGAGTAATATTCTAAGAGATATACCCTTTGGAAGTTCCATCCATCAGGTTACGTCAGTACGTATGTAAAACTTCAAACGCATTTTTCTCAAAACTCAATTTTTCAATTCGGTGGACATGATTTCTCGAGAATCGATTTTGTTCAAATTTTGCACACATCTTAGAATAACATTAGTGAAAAAAGGATTGTTATATGTTTTATTTGTTCTATTTTTTCGAGCCAATATATGGCGAAAATTAGAGTTTTTTGGTTAAAATTCTATAAAAAAAATTCAATATTTTCTCCTTCGTTCATTAACTAGATGTATCCATTTACTATCGAAATATTTCTGGTTTATTGTTTTCAGAAGAAAATTCAAACGTTCATTTATGTTTAAATTTATTTAGCTTAAATTTAAAAACCTTCAAACCATTAAGACAATTCGATACAAATATAGACACACTTGAACATTGTTTGGAACTTCGGTTGATGCTGAGCCATTGTTCAAATGAACACCATACATCTAAATATTTACTTCCTTCGATTTTAACACTTCGTATATAATTCCACCAAAAACTATAGAAATTGACACTTTTTGAAGGCTTATATTAAGTATTAAGCCGATCATAGTATTGACCGCCATCGCGTATGAGTAACAAATGAATGATAACTACGTATGTACATATATGTATATAGTAACACTTTACTACACATATAATAATGATAATAGGATGAATGTATCCGAAAATTGATGAAAGTAGCTTCTAAACGGACTATATTATAAATATGAAAAGGCTTATCATAGAAAAGTTATACAAAATTTCAGAGGGGTCTCACTTTGGCACAAAATAAAAAATAGTATTAGGTCTACAACTTTGCTTCCGCCTTTTTTTTGTAAATTTAAGTCTTTTTTGTATAAAAACGGTTACAAAAATGTTATTCAATATATTGGCCGTCGCTAGCTACTACTTTTGACCATTCTTTCTGGCAGCATGCGTATTCCGTGCAAATGTCGAGACTTCGGTTCAAAAAGTAACACTTTCAGTTGAGAATAAGTTTGGGATGCAAACAGATCTTTACAAATATTTTGTTGGGTTAATGTTGAACCAAAAGTCCAAGATCGATATAAAACTATTTAATCAATTTAATCGACCAGTGCTTGTCCCTAGACACATCTATTGGAAAACGGTGGAAGCAAAGTTGTAGATGTTGTAAATATAAAGGGTTTTCCAAAGAGAGACTACAAACGTAGATCGATAGACACAGCAAACGACGTCATATTTTTTCGCGCTATTTTCCCATTTTCTTCAGTAAGGTTTGCCATTTATTTCATCATGGAAAGATATACGATCCAACGAGTCTAAATTATTAAAATTGAATACCAAAATTCGGAGGCAGTGTCAGCAATTTTATTCCATTTTTGGTTTATTTAAAACACTGTTGCTTTGCTCATATTGAGAAACTCTTCACATATAAAAAATTTAGTAAATTTCCAAAGTTATTAAAATTTTATATTAAGAAAGGAGACAAACATATGTAAACGTATATTTTTATGAGATTTTTATATAATTTTATTTAAATAACTTTATTTTATTTAAAAAAGGTACAATAATAAGATTGTGTGTTTTGTTTCACTTACCCATTAGCACACACAGGACCATAATACGAAAGAGCGCTCGTTAGCAACATCTGGAAGAGTAAACAGAACTTTTATTAAATAATTAAAAGTATTAGAGAGAGACAGATAGATACATATGCTTAAATAAAAGAAAAGTTGAACTCCTCTCGGATCTGAAACCATTATAATTTTAAGTAAAACTATTTTATAAATCACAGTGTAAATATTGGTAGAGAAAATTAAAAAAATAAAAAAAGACTAAAAATTAGATTGAAGATTGGTTTATTTAAAATCTGTGAAAACAGTCATAGAACTCGAACAGTTCCTTCAACGGAGTGGAGGCCCTCCTCAACCTCGGCTTCCTCCGGCAGATACTGCATCGAACACTTTCAACGCAGGAGGACGAAAGTCCATTCGGACAACATGACCTAGCTAGCGTAGCCTGTCTTTTTATTAGCTAAACTATGTCAATGTCGTCGTATAAATCGTACAGCTCATCGTTCCATTGCCTGCGGTATTCGCCGTTGTTCAATGTTCTGAGGACCATAAATCTTGGGCAAAATTTTTCTCTCGACAACTTCTAGTGTCGTCTCATTGGATGTTCACATCCTCCACGCTTCTGCAGCATAAAGCAGGCCGGAAATGATAAGCGACTTGTAGAGTTTGATTTTTGTTCTTTTATTATACTCCACCTGTTTATCTCTCCATTCATTACATCATTTTCTTCTCCAGAGTTGTACTTCGTACGGATGTATGTAGTGCAAGCACTGAACTTAATTTCATTAAATAATATGAGAAATGATCCAACTTTGCTAAAATTTTCTTATTCTTCAGAAATAATGCTCTTAATAAGTCGTATTTCAATAAATCTTAGCAAATAGCATCTCTTTATGGAAGAATACATATAGTTCTATAAAATAGCTATGGAACTTGAAATCAGTTTAAAGGAACACTTCCTGAGAAAAGATAATCCCTCCTTACAGATTACTCACCACTCAATCATTTAAATATACGACTCAACTCTTTTTTCTGAACACATACTTTCATAGTGAAATTTATAACCAGTTAAAGTGTACTTTCCGGCTCAAACTCAAATTTAAGCAAAACCAACTTCAAAACAACCGAAAATGCAGACTAACTCCCAAAATGTGCTCTGCTCATTATAAAAATGCATGGAAATTCGTCAAAAGCCATGTACTCGTAGTCAAAGCCAAAGTACACGGACAATGGCGAATGCTTGAGAACTCACAAATGTGTGAAAAGATAATCACTGGCGTGTAATGCGGAGAGAGCAATTCACACACACATACATGCATACATATACACGCATTATTTAGGGAAACCAACTCAAGCAGCAAATGTCCTTCCACAATCATCTTAACGCACGAAGCGGCATGAAGCAAGCAGTGAAAAAAGACAACAGCGCAAACTTTTGTGTTAAAAAATACAAAAATACAATAAAACAAAAATAGTAAGCGCATTCTTTATAATTTATTTTTTCGGATTTTTTTTTAATTTTTTTCTCACCACCAAGCCAGCGCTTCATTATAGACGCTTGCTTGCTTGCTTGCCGGGTAACTCTGCGAGGCTTGAATTTTTTTGCATTTTGCATCTCTTTATGCGCTTTCCAACTCTTTTATTTATAAAACACTTCCTCTTTTGTATATTTTTTATAGCTGCACGTCATTTCGTATGCATTAAAATGGTTTAGCGTTTTCCTGGCGAGAATTCGCGCTCGTTGCCTTCGCTTATGGTCACCTCGTCCGTCAGCACATTGGCCAGCTTTCATTGCATTTTGCCTAGAAAAAAAACTTTAGTGTCTGTCTGTTGCTCATATTTTATCATTTGGCTTTCTTTTTGTTGTTTTTATCTCTCATTTACCACTTTTTGTGTTGCATGTTGCAAGCTAAACAATGCGGGGGGTGTATGCATAATAAAAAATATTTAGTTTTTTGTTTATGTTGTTATCGTAGTTTTTGCTTTAGTTCTTACTGAATTACAACTTGACGCTCAATTTCCCATGTTGTATACTTAAATGCAACTATGCTTAAGTTTCTAGTTTTGGTTAGAAGTTAGATTAATCCAGATTGCATAGGTTTCAAACAGATGTATAGATAGATTTGAAAAAAAAGAGAAGATAGGGACACTAGGCGGTAAAGAAAGAGATAAATATATATTTTCAGCTAACCAGCACTTTCAGATAACTATCACAAGCGGAGTTCTTGAGGATATTATTGTCTGGGGATTTTTTCGTTACGAGATTATCGGGTCTCGATGTATCTAAAATTACTTTTAGTTAACTATCTACTCTTCCCTAGTCTCCTTGTACAATGCAATAAGTCAAATAGCGCAATTAGTGACGAACACTGCAGTTAACCTCGAGCAGTATACGTGTACTCAAATTGAAATAGTGAATGCAAATTGTTCGAAATGTCACGTTAATGCTGAAAAAATTACTGCATCGATCGTTTTGAAATTTTGAACAAATATTCTACATATATATAGCTCTCGAATGACGTCGAGTTTTTCCAAAAAATTTAATTACTAACAATTTTACAATAACAAATAGGTCGATTTTTTCGTCTAAAATCGTAATTTTGGCTTGAAATATAGAAAAGTTGAAAAATTAAAAAAACTCGACGTCAATTGAAAGATAAACTAATAAACTAAAGAAAGCATTTTGATTTTTTGGTTTCGGATGATCCAGTGATGCTGTAGGCTGGTCACCGCACAAAAACTTATTTTCGAGGTGCCTGAAGAGATCGACGTTAAATCCGTTATTCCTCGCTATTTTTCGATAAAACTTTTTTTAAGTATCCTTCAAATGTTGTACTTTCATATAATAATAAGTAAAATAAACCTGCAGCAATAATTTTTTCTAAAAAAAATTCATGAAAAAAGATCTTTTTTTCGACGAAACAAACCTTACCACTCCCTTAAGGGATGCATATGTTGAAGTCGGTCAAAAAATCAAATTTTTTTTATTCTTTTATCTTAAAGTATACGTTCTTAAGAATATTATCTCAATTTTTTTTATAGAGATTTAAGTAGTAGAAGCGAAGTTATAGCACTAGATAAAAGTGTACTTAAAACTTTAAACGCGATTATCTCGAAATCATGTTTTTCTGAAAAACGTTGCGGTGACTTGGATTGCCGAAAGAGTTTTCAACCGATTTTGTTATACTCTCGCAACCTGTTACACAGAGTATTATAGTTTTGTTCACATAACGGTTGTTTGTGTCACCAAGAAATAAAAGAGTTAGATATGGGGTTATATATATATAAATGATCAGGACGAGTGGAGTTGAAATCCGGATGTCTGTCCGTCTGTCCGTCTGTCCGTCCGTCCGTCCGTGCAAGCGATAACTTGAATAAAAATTGAGATATCTTAATGAAACTTGGAACACGTATTCCTTGGGACCATGAGAGGGTTGCTTTCGAAAATGAGCAAAATCGGTCCACTGCCACGCCCACAAAATGGCGATAACCAAAAACACATAAAGAGCTATAACTAAGCCATAAATAAAGTTATGAAAATAAAATTTGGAACATAGGATCGCACTAGGAAGGGGCATATTTGGATGTAACTTTTTGTGGGCATGGCCCCGCCCCCAAATCGGTTATATGTATATATCTCGCAAACCAATGAAGCTATATAAACCAAACTTTCTGCAGTCGATTCCCTTACGTACCCCACCACACACCATGAAAATAGTTGAAATCGGATAATAACCACGCCCACCTCCCATACACAGGTTAGGTTGAAAATTACTAAAAGTGGGTTAACTCACTAACGAAAAACGTCAGAAACACTAAATTTCACATAAGAAATGGCAGATGGAAGCTGCACTCAGATTTTTTACAAAATGTAAAATGGGCGTGGCACAAATACTACGTTTTTAGTGTGGCAGCCCCATTCTAAAAATCGCCAAAATCGGAACATATGTTTTCAAGGCTCCATATATCGAACATGAGAACCTCGGTGCTTTTAACCTAATATTATGGTTTCGAATTTTCAATGGAGTTTATATAATATATATCACGAATATGTGGGTCAAATTGTGTATTATATAATATTAATTAAGTTAAATAAATAAATTGCGAGAGTATAAAATATTCGGTTACACCCGAACTTAGCCCTTCCTTACTTGTTTTTTTTTTCAAATTGTTCGTAATTTATGTGCCGTGTCCTTGAACGACAAGTATTCAATTAAAATATGGCTACATACCTCTACAGAAAATCAAAATTTTCCCCATTTCCTCAACATATATAACCCAGTTCCAGTTCAGTTCCTAGTCACGATACGGTTCCTCAACTAGAATAGAGTACTTTCGAATAGCAAATCTGACAAATCTCGGCGAAAAACACCACAACGGACATTAGTGGAACAGCACCAACTACCTCGGGCTTTTTATTACACTCCACCTCTTTTTCTCTTCATTCATTTCATCCTTCTCACTCCATAGTTGTACTTCATAAACGTCAAATGGTTCAGCGGATATCCCATCCCACTCCACTACCGTACTATATGTACGTATGCAGTGCAAGCACTTAACTTAATTTCATTAAATAATATGACAAATGATCCAACTTTGGTGTAATTTCTTCGTCTAATGTATGTAATATAGTAGCATACATAGCATAGTGTCATATTCATTCCATGCTCCACACACCCACACGGCTATTTGACATCGTTACACTTTGGTGGCGATTTATTTCATTACTTATTGTCCATAAATAATTGCAGTTTTTCATTAACGGAATTAAGGGTGGATGTGGGTAAATGTGAAGATAAATAATATGCGTAGCGAAGACGTAAGGTGTTGTATAGGAGAGTTTTAAGAACTTTCAGAATAAAAATTAGTTTTCTTCTTTATTCATTACAGCAAACAGCAAAAAAACACAAATAAATGAAAACACATTTCATTATAAATTTCAATTCATGCTTTCACTCCAACTTCATCCCCAAAAATACCTCATTTCACAACACAACGTCTAACTTTTCCCCTCATCGTCAGCTGCAATTCTTCATGCCCATACCACGCATACTCGCCATTGTGTCATTTTGAAACTTTTCCCTTCAGACTTATTCATTTAATTTTCAATTTGCTCTTTTGACATTACAATTTCATAAAATATTCTCACTTCAGCCCACAGGTAATTAATGTTCATTTTTAATCTCTTCACCTATTTAGGCTTACAGTTTCTCAAACTCGCACATTTTTCAAACTCTCTGTATATATTTTGAACTATTTTCAGCTAAAGTTTGTATACCTCACACTCACAGCGCTCATTTTGTTTGAGTTAGAATGACAGGGATATGCATATAGCGGTCACTTTGAGTACTAGCTTCAATTTGTCCCACAGGAAATCAAATTTGCGGATAATTAATAGTTTTTTTCGAACAAAACTTTGAATATTGTTGAAGCAAATATTTCTTACTTTTTTTGGTATTTATGTTAGCTGTGTAGCATGACAGGGACGTTTCAAAGTTTCTTTGTGGAGTATTAAGTACCTTAGTTCACTTAATGAACTTTTTAATTAAAGATTAATATCAAGTATTGTTTTCGCAATAATTTTGTGCTCCTCAGACCTAGCAAGTTTTGTAAAGACACTCTATGAATCAGCAAAAAAAACTTGTATCTATATATCGAATATGGTCCTCAGGACCTCACTTCAGATATTTTGAAGAAATTCAGAGGGAATATGTTTCTTCTAATAATATGTCTCCGTGC
Source organism: Zeugodacus tau (assembly GCA_031772095.1). Taxonomy (NCBI): domain Eukaryota; kingdom Metazoa; phylum Arthropoda; class Insecta; order Diptera; family Tephritidae; genus Zeugodacus; species Zeugodacus tau. The sequence goes on along the minus strand of CM062650.1, from coordinate 38,833,993 downwards.
CTAAAATGTGTGAAATCAGGTCATAACTTCACCTAACTTCCATATACCTAATATTATGGTTTCCAATATTTAATGGACGCTATATCGAGTACCATTCTATTAGTTCTGTGTTCTGAAGTTACAAGAAAGAAACTTCGGTAATCGAATCAAATTCGATTGTAATTTAAGAAATACCACTAAAGGATATGGATATTCATGTAAAGACTCGAAAGACCGGTTCTCATCATACTCAGCCTAAAATGTTGTCCAGAGTTTTCAACGAATTTAGAAATACCGCTAAAGGGTATGGATGGTTATGTAATGGGACGAAAGACTGGTTGTCATCTTACCCATCCTAAAATGTTGTCCAGAAGGTTGAACGACAAGAAGTTCTGAACAGGTGACTCTTAAAGATTTTGGAGATCGAACACCACTGACATAGTTGATAGAGAAGAGAAAGAGCTCACCTAAAAAATTGTTTGGAATCATCGTCCTTTTTGAGAATTCCGATCAACCTCAAAATTTATATTTTTCGTTTAACTACTCAGTTGAGTAAAGTGGATCGAGTAAAAGATTTGTGATCGAATAACGAGATCACAATTTTGAGAAACTAGATATTTAAGAATAACAAGTAAGGAAGGGCTAAGTTCGGGTGTAACCGAACATTTTATACTCTCGCAATTTATTTATTTAACTTTATTTATATTATATAATACACAATTTGACCCACATATTCGTCATATATATTGTATAAAGTCCATTGAAAGTTGGAAACCATAATATTAGGTTAGAAGCACCGAGGTCCTCATGTTCGATATATGGGGCCTTGAAAACCTATGGTCCGATTTTGGCGATTTTTAGAAGGGGGCTGCCCCACTATAAACATAGTATTTGTGAGAAGTTCTGCACCGATATCTTCACTAGTGCTTACTTTATATATTGTAATGTAAACGATTCAGATCGTCTTCAAAGTTCTGGTATATAGGAAGTAGGCGTGGTTGTAAAGCGATTTAGCCAATTTTCACAACATATTATTGGGAGGTAAGGAAACTATTACAAACCAAGTTTCATTGAAATCGGTCGAGTAGTTCCTGAGATATGGTTTTTGACCCATAAGTGGGCGACGCCACGCCCATTTTCCATTTTGTAAAAAAATCTGAGTGCAGCTTCCATGTGCCATTTCTTATGTGAAATTTAGTGTTTCTGACGTTTTTCGTTAGTGAGTTAACCCACTTTTGGTAATTTCCAACCTAACCTTTGTATGGGAGGTGGGCGTGGTTATTATCCGATTTCAACTATTTTCATGGGGTGTGGTGGGATACGTAAGAAAATCGATTACAGAAAGTTTGGTTTATATAGCTTCATTGGTTTGCGAGTTATATACAAAAAACCTATTTGGGGGCGGGGTCACGCCCACTTTTCAAAAAAAAATACATCCAAATGTGCCCCTCCCTAATGAGATCCTATGTTCCAAATTTTATTTTCATAACTTTATTTATGGCTTAGTTATGACACTGTATAGGTTTTCGGTTTTCGCCATTTTGTGGGCGTGGCAGTGGACCGATTTTGCCCATTTTTGAAAGCAACCTCCTCAGGGTGCCAAGGAATGTGTGTTCCAAGATATCTTAATTTTTACTCAAGTTATCGCTTGCACGAACAGACGGACGGACAGACATCCGGATTTCAAATCCACTCGTCATCCTGATCATTTATATATATATAACCCCATATCTTACTCTTTTATTTCTTGGTGACACAAACAACCGTTAGGTGAACAAAACTATGATACTCTGTGCAACAGGTTGCGAGAGTATAAAAATTAACATCTCGAAGGGAAAAAGTAAACGAATAGGAATATTTGCACTCGAGAGGCCTGAATGTGAAGGAGAGAACAAGAAAAGCCTGGTCTTTACATATACGAGATCTATTGGATTACCTTCCATTTGCTTGAAAGGCAAAACTATAACCCTTGTTGAAGAGAAACAGGTCCCTAGTTCACTGTGTGGTTCACAGTTTTCTTTCGATATACATTTCCAAAGCCCAAACTGAAAATATGTTGTAAAGTAAGAGCTGTGCTTCGAATGAGATCATCACAGAACCAATCTATGATTTTGAGAGAATGGATAAACGGAAATGTTATAGGAGCTCTGTGTTCTTTGAACTCTTACTCACTCTCCCTCTTTGTATACTCTTTTCAATAGACCTGGAGAAGATTACTAAGGAACAAAGGAGCAATTTCCATGCACTTACTATCAGCTATTTTCCAGCGATTAAATACAAGATACGAGACGCAAAACTGATTTTAAATAAAGCACAGACACGATTAACTACAATACGCCAGCAAGGGGAGAGACACGCCATAAACAAAGAGCCTGTGCCGCCAAAAGAGCTCTGCTCGTAAAAGGCGAGATAAAACAACAAAATTTATACTCGCATGCCTGCGCTTGCCTTTGGCATTCACTGAAATTAATTAGTCCAAAGAAATTGCGCTAATAAACTAACAAATTTACGATATCGTCGCATAACAACAAAAACAATACGAAATATACACTTCACTGCAGATGGTTGCGAATAGCAAACGAAGCCAAGAAGAAGTTAACTAATTCCCTGCATTCACACCATTTGCAACGGCCACCAGATACCACCCATGGGAAGAGCCAATCTTTTGTAGCATACTAATGAACGCAGAACAGAGAGACAAACAAATATTTTTGCCATTAGTGGAGGCCTAATTCTGCAACCATTACGCAGCTGCTCGAAATCGGCGATTGTCATCGCTGCACGTAACGCACGGAAAAAAATTAAAAATACACACAACAACAACAATAACAAAGAGCTGACTCAGATCATGCTGGACTCAACACCAACGTCGGATAGTACCTGCCGATTGCCTCTAAAAGACAACTGTTGCGGATGAACGCATAAATAAGGAGAAGCGGTGGAGTTGATAGAGAGTAGGAGGAAGAGCTGAAGTAGAAGGTAAATGAAACAGCGCATTCCCCAATGCTAAAGAATGCCAAGTGAGCGCGTAAATTTCCGAGAATGGCCACAGAAAACAGCGCTTGGCAAACAAACATGGCTGAGCCGGCTGAGAGTGGGTACCCAGGAGTCTTCTGCGCAGCGGTTGCCTGGAAGCAGCGCAGACTTGGATAGGAAAAATGGCAATCAAATGATTTAAATCACATTTCCGCACTTCAGCAGAAGCAACGGCAGCAGGCAAAGCAATTGCAACAACAGCAGCATTCAGCAGTAGTGCGGAGGAAGGAAAGAATTGGCATTGCCAAAGGTAGAAATAACAATTTTCCTACAATTTTGCGCTTTTCCATTAAATGGCAATGAGCAAGAGAAAATGCGTAAAACGTTGCCACATTAGCAGCGGCGTGTGTACGTTGAATACGTGTGGCATGTGGCATGTGGCAAGTGGCATGCTGGCATGTGTGCGAGTATCTGCCATTGCATATTTGCACATACAATCACACACACACGTATGCGCATACATATTAATGGATAGAGTGGATACGCGTCATCGAAATGATTGCTTTCAATGGCAACGGCAACAAAAACAACAACAGCAACAACACAATTTGATATTCCGTTAAGCGCTGCTCGCATGTATCGCAAGAGCAGCAGCAAGCAAGTGGAAGAAGAAGAAGAAGAAGGAGGAGCAGCAACAGCAGCAGAACGATGCAATAAAATGCAGTTCAACGCAATAACAATCGAAGGGCAAATAAATAAATACATTTTAGTAGCAACGCTTCGGGGAATTGGGCGGCATGGTAAATATTTATGTGGGCAACAGTTTGAACTGCACATACACATGTATGTATGTACGTACATCACTGATGGAGAATAGCTTGTATTTGATATTGCTTACAGCCAATCGGGGCATTTGCGTCATTCCGCTGATAACTGGGAAATCATTGAATTCGCTGAGGTGTTTAATGATTTTCTTTTCTGCGGTACCTAACGCGAAGCTGGCAGACATAGCTGGCATTTCTTGTTCTTCAATATATTTATGATAGTGTGAAGGTCTGGACTTTTAGTTAGAAATGGTGGAAGGAGTTTCATTAATAAAGCGAATCATATTTGAAACCGCTAATGGACTAAAGGACTAAGAAATATCTTGATGACAAATAAGTCTTGGCAGTAGTCCCACAATACGGTCGCCCTAGTTCAAGAGGGCATGTTGCTCTAAGTAAATTTTACACCTACGATTAAGGCTGCGTGCATGTCGGAGCTGCGATAAGCGATAAGAGCGTCGATAAGAACAGCGACAAGAGCATAGCGTCGAGTTATAGTTTTGTGTGGTGTGCATAACAGAGCTGCGATAAGAGCGTAAATTGCATTTGCAATTTAAGTTTTGTATAGTGAACAGCTAAAAAAATGAGTGATTCTGAAGAAGAAAATATTTTGTTGTTGACATCTACTGCTGCATATTATCATATGCATAATACCGAGGGGACAAATCGCTCGTTTTCGGCGCATCCTATAAATCAAGAAAAGCCAAATTTCGGAGAATTTCATCATCTTTATTGCAGCTTGAGACTGGATCCAAAAATACATGAGAATGACAAGCGATACATTCGATTAAATTGCCACAACAGGCCCATACTTCGTTTTCGTTTCGAATGGGAGCTTCAACAGTTGGACAAATTGTAATGTTATCTGGGAAGTGCTTCATCCCATCCACATGAAAGTTCCAGACGAAAGTGACTTTTTAAAAATTGCCGACGATTTCAAAAATTTTGTGGGATTTCGCTAATTGTATTTGGAGTATAGACGGGAAACACGTTCGTGTTCAAAGTCCTGCACATTCTGGAACAATGTACTACAATTACAATTTTTTTTTTTTATTATTCTAATATACAAAATGTGTTTAGAAATAAGAATATAAAAAATTTAAACATAATAAAAAAGTAAAAAAAATATGCTTCATAGTAAAACAAATACAAAAATATGTTTGTAATTATAACAATTCCGTCAAATTATTACAAAAATCGTTGATATTGCTTAAAATGAGATATTTAACCTTTTAAGAATAAAAAATAATTGACCTAACTTGAAAAAATAGAAAGAAAAAATAATTATAAATTAAAATGAACAAATAAAAGAATTAAATATGCATTAAAAATTTTAAAAATAATGATATAAAATTGAAAATTAAAAATAAAAAATTACAAAATTAATAATAAAATATTAAAAAACCACTTAAAAATTTAAAATATTAAAAAAATACTCAAAATTAAACAAAAATAATTTAAATTAAACTTATTCGAAGTTACAAAGGAAATTTGCCAAAGTCTTTCAGGAAATATAATTGACGGATTTTCTTAATATTAAGTGAATTTCATATGAGAACTTTTTTCATTTTCCGGATTTGTATACTTCAAGAAAAGAATAAATAAAATAAATTCAAAATTATAAAATAATACAGTGTAACTTCTCTCTTCCGTGTCCATCATCGATAAGAGCGAAGAAATTACTGACCTACAATTTCTACGCTCTTATCGATGATAGCCAGCAAAGAGTGAGTTCGCGCGCTGCTCCGACATGCACACTTGTATTAAATTACATGTATCAATTTTCTACGCTTCGCTTTTATCGACGCTCTTATCGCTTATCGCAGCTCCGACATGCACGCAGCCTAAGAAATAGCAATTTTGAGACTTTGAAATGTACAGCTAATCTGTCTGTAATATATTTCACCATACTTCTCGCTTTATTTAGTGTTAAACCACCTAATACATTTTATGCCGATCACAATCGAAAAGTCCACATTCCTTAACCCTTACTCTGAATATATATCGGGTGCTATATTACTCTTCTCCGACATAATGGTAATGACCAAAATTTTTAAAAGTCTCATTATTCACGTATGCATTAAGAAGAGCACACTCGGACTAACAATTATTTAATTGCCACGACCACAAAATAGCGAAAACCGAAAACCTATAAAGTGTCAAACTAAGCCATAAATAAATTTGGTATAAAGTATCGCGCTAGGAAGAGACATATCTGGATGTTATTTTTTCTGAAAAGTGGGCGCGACCCCGCCCCCATGTAGTTTTTTTTGTATATATCTCGCAACGCAATAAAGCTATATAAACCAAACTTTCAGCAGTCGTTTCCCTTAGGTACCCCATTACACACCATAAAAATTGATATAATCGTATAATTACGACGCTTACCTCCCATACAAAGGTTACGTTGAACCCATATATTAGGAGCTAGTCCATCGATTTCAATGAAATTCAGTACATATAATTTTCTTGACACCCTGATGACACAGATGGAAAATTAAATCGGTTCACAACCACGACTACTTTCCATATAACTCAATTTTGAATTCAATTTGATTCGTTCACTTTATAATATATACATCGAGAACCAATGAAGATAGCGGAATAAAACTTTACACAACTACTGTTTATGGTCTATGGCATCACTTGTGAAAAAAAGTCTAAATCGGACTATAACTTCTATGTCACGGATATCGAATATGAAGAACTCAGTGTCTAAGGGTAATTTTTCACCGAAAATATCGGTAAATCTCTCAGATATTTTATTGCACTTCAGAGGAAATTTTCTTCTTCTAATAGTGTGCCTCTGTTCCAAAAATTATTAAAATCGAATCAAAACTTCCCGTAGCTCCCATATACCGAATTATACCATTTTCAAAAATACGATGGGCTTTATTTCGCATATATCAGTTAATATGTGAGATATCTTAGCAAAATTAAAGAGCATAAAGTTTTGGATATAGTGTACCTTGATGGTGAAAATGAGTAAAATCGGTTCAAGAATTACCTCTGCCCTCATATACTAATTATGATGATTTTCATGACTCTATTGGACGTTATGCCGAACTTAGTCTTTCCTTACTTATTTAATAAATAGTAGATAGTATTTATATTACCAGTGATCTATATCAGATTTAGTAAATGTTTCAACCTATAACAATATGTGGACCAACTCTATATCATCACTCTTTTTAATTAACTTTCATTTGCAAGTTCCTATATAATAATACAGTTTTATTTCGAAATTAGTAACCAACTATATGTAGATTAACATTCTATAAATTTTCAAATTGGAATTTCTTTGCTTACTGCCACCAAAAGCATTGCAAGTGGAATTCCCATAATTTTTATGCATGAATTTTGGCATTTGTCCAAAAGTTAGTGAAGTGTATTTTGTCAACAGCAAGTAATGACTACTTTTTCCATTACAGCAATTTCTATTTTCATGTAATTTTTCTCCGTAAATATTTTTTTTTTTTCGTTTCAGCTTGCCAAAGTATGGAAGGTAGCGCAAATAATTGTAATGCTTGAAATTCACCAAGTGATATACCATTATAGGGTATACAAAAAATTTTGCTTTTAGCACAGATATTCAGTGAATTTTTAGGCAAATTAACAAGAAAAAGGAAACAGATTTGGGCATTATATGTATCTATATACATATGCTTGTATTCATGTGATGCTAGTCAATGAAAATCGTTGTTCATAATAAAATTACGATTGACAATTTTTGTCATTGTGGGTGAAAATTGTAACTAGCAGATGAAATATGTGTACTTTTAATAATAATATTTATTTAATGAGATTTTTAGTAAATACCCTGGGAAAATGTAGAAGTTATTGTGTTTTTCAATCAGACGGCACAATAGTGGCAATTTACAGAAGTATTTAATAGCTAATGACTCATTCGGAATGAGTATATATTCCTCTTCATCTAAGAACTTTAAAGAAGCTCTGTTGAAAGTAATAAATGTTTTAATTTAGATTACTTTAGTCGATTAGATTAGTATTATACGACAATCATCATCGGAAACACTAAAAGTTTTACTGTTCCTTTCGTGGAAACCTGAACTATTGTAAGAAGCTCTGAAAAGAAAGACATGATCCGACGCGCGATCGACTTCGGCGATCACTGTACCTTTTCCCATATGAGATCTATAGCGTATCAAAGCAGAAATCATTACAAGTGATTATTATGACATTACTTTGAAATTAATTTTTTAAAAAAGTTGAGTGCTCTCATCCGAAAATTGATGAACTGAGGACCAACAGCATGGTTAAAATATCGCATAAGTCCTCAACGACATTTAGTGCGGCAGTTAATGCTTTCAGGCAACAGACAACGAATGATATATGAATGATATATATTATATGAATATATTATATGAAATAGTTCTGAGTAAAAAGTCCTTCATATCAAATACCAACAAATTTTTCAAAACAATATCAAGGTAATTATCTCAACATGATAATGATAATAATAATGTTCGGAAAAAACTCTCCCCCGAATTTGGAGAGAAAACTATCCTAAGAGGAATGCTAGGGTAATGTAAAATCTAGGGATACGGAGCGCCGAGTGAAGTAGTGAAGTTATATTTAATGACAGTAGAGTACGTATTTAAAATTATAATTTGTCCAACAATTTTGGAATTGGTTTCCTACTGAATCTTCCAGGTAAAAGGATCTCATTAAACATTTATGGAAATCTGTCACTGGAAAATGTGAAAAGGGATCATTTACAGATCATATTCTTTGGAATCTATTTTACTGGTTAAACGAAAATCTCAACTGAAGAAACATTATAAAATTAGTGGAATCAATTCCAAGGGGAATAAAAATTATTAATAAGACAAAAAGGAATGAAACAAATATTTTCTTTTGGTGGACTGAAATAAACCCCCCTATTGTAAGTGACGTCTGGCAATAGAATAGACTCCAGTTGATTGAATCGATTATATTTTAATTTGCAATTTTGTAACTTAATCGACAAATTCTAAAATTTTTACCTACTGAAAAATATTTGTCGACAAATGAGCGATTGGAAAGGATTTACAGTCGATGGTTGAGCGATTGATCGGCACTTACAATATCACCGGTAGTCGAAAATCGCTCAGTAGTCGATTATCTATTGCCAGTCCACACTCGTAATAGGGGTGAAAATAAAACCTGCGAGGAGGTGTTATGAAATTTATACAACCCCAAAACTGATATACAAATTAAAAATAATCACCCACATACATTGTTTTCCGATCATTTTAATCCACTAGCTTTTATTAATGCATTTACTATGCAGTTAAGTGTTCCGCGCTTCAATTCGAATGAAATAATCAAATAAACGCGCAACTGCAACTTCAATGTAAACAAAACAAACCCGTTAACTTAACTTGCGATAAATTGCACGGAATTGTATTGCATTTACAAGTTCCACTAAATACAAACACACACACACACACATAGACGTACAAAGTTGTTGGCGAGCGCAACCATCGAGTTGGAAAAGTACCAATGAACTTTTTATTGTCGCAAAATGCACTTGAGCGCAAAATTTCTTTCGCATTTTTATCTCAACGCATAGAAGAAACCATAAACTATAGTTGTAAATATGTATATATGCATGTATGTATGTGTGTGTGTGCGTGTATATATATAAACTTCGATTGGCAACATTTCATACAACAATTGCGCACTCGCACTCATATGCATTTGGCTATGAGTATAAAATGGCAAATGTATGTGCGTTTGTGTGCGAGTGCAGTTATTCTACCGCTACTATTTTACTATGTGCAACCAATTTTGCATCAATGAAATTTCCATGGTTTCATTTTTATGACATTGCACAAGTGCGCCCATATCATTCGCAAGCACGTGCACACATGCACCACACTCGACAAGTGTTTATGTGCAAGTGTTGATATGCATCTACATATGGATGTGTGTGTGGGTGAGCTCTCAACCATAAACGTGCAGCATATGTTTTGCATTCTATTGATTGGCTGGCTGCTTCAATAATGTGCAATTGGCGACAATGTCATTGCCATGTGATTTTGTATACGATTGTGTATGTGAGGTGTATATATATGTAGCATGTTTGCTACGGCCAAATAATATTTACTACAATAACATGTATATAAATTTAAATATTTATATAAGTACAAATAAATATTTAATTATGTTAATAAGCATATTCATATGTAGCAAATAAGGGAACACTAACTTGAGGTGGAACCAAGACTATACAAATACTTTTGAATTGGTATTGAGTTCCTCGAGGATGATGATGGAACGAATCGATATATATAATTTTAAATATAATTTAGCAGATTTAAATAAATAAATGTTATCCTTATATCATATCCATTAAGCCATCGGATATCGATTCGAAACATTATAATCTTTCAATTAGGCCAGAAAGGTCGGATTACATGGTTTTAAAAATGGTATTTAAAATTGTTTTAAAAATATTAAAGGGTTTTTTTAGACATGTGATTTTCAAGAAAAAATAAAACGCCTTTTTATAAAGATATGGGTTTGTCAATATGTTTTAAAATGATTTCGGGCAAGGGACCGCCGTGGCTGACACATTGAAAACTACACGCCTAAACACAACCACTTTTTAGGATCAAGCTTTAGCTTGAGAGCTTTACAGTTGACGGAGAGTACTTGAAGGCGACAAAATCGATCTGGATCAAAAACTTTAATTTTTAAATTTAAATGATGACCAATCGACCGAAGTTGAGTTGAGTTCATATCCTCAAATCTTCTCATTGAATTAGTTTTTATCAGTTGAAAAATTATTTGAAAACTCCCACTGTTGTAAAAGTTCAAAATAGACTTGACTCAGTTTGTATAATAGTAATGAAGAAATTGGTCGTATTTCGTCATCGCCGAATTCTGTATTAGCACTATGTGAAAACTGTTCTTGCTAACAGTATTTTCCCCAACACATAAAACCTTTTAGAGTGCAAGTAGCACAAAAAAACTTTAGATCAGTAAAACTAACTTCGAACTTTGCATGCAGAAAAGGGTGAATGTGATTTAAGGAGTCGTTTAACTTCAATTCAAGATATCTGTATACAGCTGTTGGCAGCTGGAAACTCTGAACGCGTTTTTCTGAAAACTGTTTTCCAAATTTTCCTCCATCGTATCTAAAAAACCGCTTTACCGAATGACTTGAAATTTATTGGGTGCACTCAGGACATGTAAACGCATGGAACGTTCTATTATTAATCAAAAAATCCAAAAACATCGATTTTTTATAACAAAAAACTAAAAAAACCTAATTGCAATTTTTTTCAAATGTCTACCAAAAGTCCAATTTTTAAAACATTCTCGCGTTCCATGCATTTAAGCTTACCGATTAAAAAGTCGCTTCCTTTAATCGGGCCGTCTCATGGGATGACCTCCTTAAGTTATAATTAGTCGTTTCAATATAGTGTAGGTAAACTATTACCAAAGTAGCAAGCAATCACCTCTTCTTGTAGAAAAATTAATAATTAATCTCAATGTAAAGATCATGTTTATATTTGAATCAAACTGAATAATAAGATAGAAAAGATGATGCTCCAACAGGAATTGCTAGAAGCTCTTGCTGATATGAGACTACACTTGAGTTAAGAGAACCTCAACCGCATTGTAATGGTCTTCTATAGATCAGCCTCAATGTCAATAAATTAAAAGGGATCACGGAATCAGCACTAAAAACCACTACTTACCATTTTTTCAACAAAATAATTGATAAGTATTAGTTTCCCATACGAAATTAAGAATTTGTACAAAAGTCTTTAATAAATTTGACTAATACACATACCAATTGAAGTGAACTGTTCATAAAAATCCACATAAAAGGTGATTACAGAGCATCTTCATTAATTAAACTTATTTTCCGCTGAAATATTATTTAAAATGATTAAACACCAATCTTTATTTTAGTGCTTCTTCAGTGATTACAGTGCAATTGGAAAGCCAATTGGCAGCATCTCAATGTTAAGTTTACCGCTAACAAACAGCAATGCTGAACTGATGTCCTCGGCGAAGGGAAAAAAATCGCAAACCGAGCAATTTGTGGCAAATACACCATAGACTCGACTGCAAGTAGCAAGCAAGAGTGGTACGTAGCACAGGAAAGAAAACAGTTGCAGTACGCCTTTTCCCCAAAGTCAACGGGCCACGAACAAATGCAATTTCACAGGCAACACAAATACTTACATGTCAGTATATGGATGAGTTTGTGTGTGTTTATCATATATAAATATGCGCAACGCTGCAACTGTGTAAGCTGTCTTATTTGTGTATCGTCGTATATTGATTTAAGTGAGACCACAGCACACATATGTTCCGGGCATGCACTTTGTTATTTCGCCCTTTATTTTTCCTATAGTTGCCTGCCTGCCTGCCTGCACCCAATGGAATATCACTCATACGCCGTGTATGCTAAAGTACAGCAGCGAGCAAGTAAACAAGCATATGTATATGTGTGTGTGTGTCTTCCTCCTCTGCATCACATTTCATATTGTTTCTATGTTTCTTATTTTCTTTACAGTTGCCTCTTGCTGTTTCTTGTTTCTTTTTTTTGTCCTTGTCTTCTTTGGCTTCCGCTTTGCTGCACTGTTGCAATGTTCGCTTCCTGGCCAGAGCACTGAGCACTTATCGTTTTACCGTGCAACAGCAGCAAGTGCAACAGATTACAACTTGGTTGCTTGTCATTTACTTTTGCTACTATCCTTACATGTTCTTCCATCGTTGTTGTTGTTGTCATTCATGTTGCTTGTGTGTTTTTTTGTTCGTTTTTTTGCTTTCTGGCTTTCTCTTGTGTGAATTTGGGATTTGCAGTTTTCCTCTTCAATGGATCCTTTAAGTGATATTGTGAAATTAGTCGCTGACCTAATGTGTTCACTGCACATGCTTTGAGAGACATTTATTTCACATTTGCGATTACAAGGTCTTATGTTATTTTCTGCGATTTCTTACTTTTAGTGCGAGATTGTTGCAGGTACTTTTAACTTTGAAAGTGATTGACTTCACTTGACGAATTGAACATAATTCAATATGATAGGCGATTCCTAAAATTTTGATTATAAAGAATCTACACGGTTAGTTACAATATATATTCCAAAAGTTCTATAACTACAAGTGGACCTTGGTGTTTTAAAAGAAATTGCTTTGGACAAAGTCGGAAAGCTCTTTTTTCGGGGAGATAAAATAGAAAATCTCAAGCTATTCTTAAATTTAATCTTTCAGGAACATCAACTTATGGCAGCCCTCAGGAGGTATTGAATTTAGTCCCAACGACTCTGCTTTTATAGTCTCAATCGATTGAAAAAGCGTTATTCTGGGGAAATATTTGAGTATCCGAGACAAGAAAAGTGTTGAAGAATAGGTTAGATAAACCAGAACTTAGGTTTACTGAAAGCATTCATAGCAACCTAAAACAAAATGTGTAGAGTCAATCCACGAGAGATCTAGAGTGTAAGAATCTCACCCTCAGCATTCTACTATTGAAATATCATTTCACTTATGAAAATACAGTAATTGGTTACAGGTTCTTGTCCAACCTGTGTATACTGGTAGCAATGCTCATAAACTCACTATAAGCTAGCATAAAAACTACAGTATAACTTTCTAGTAATTTCATTAAAACAAATTGATTCAAATTTGATCGCATAACCATTACGGAACATTTTTGTCAACTGAGCGTATGAGCTTTGTCGAAAATCATATTCATTGGCGCACAGAATGGTTAAAGTTCTTCTTTGGCGATGAAAAACGATTTAATTTAGATGATCCTGATGAATTTTAATATTATTGACGTGATACATGATTTGATAAAGAAGTTTCAATGGCCAGAACGTCGTCAGATGGAGGTCCTATGGTGTGGGCAGGTTTTTGCTGTAATGATGTCACTGAAATGGCATGGGTTCCAAAAAAAATGAACTCGTCAATATATTGTTCCAGAGAGTAAAAAGAGTTGTTCAGACAAAAAAATTCAACTTCTCGACTTGCCCGACGTAGCCCAGACTTAAAACTTATTGAAAATCTCAGGGGTATTTTATCAAGAGAAGTTTATGATGACAATTTAACACAATCAAAGGCCTAAAAGTCGGGAGTAATGAAGCTTGGGTCGCAATACCGATACAGACTTTAAAAAGCCCAATGTCGGAAAGATTAAGGTCCCTTCTACATATGGCTTTTAGTTGTTGTTGTTGTAGATTCAGTAAAAATTATCAAGTAAAGTCCTCGTAAAAATTTTTTCTTACTTTTTTTCATTTGATCTTCCTCTTAGCTTTGTTTTTGGAACGATACTGGTCCACAATTTCTTAAGCCTCTCTGCAATACCCATCTCACCCACTACTCTGTTTTACTTTTGTCTCTCAGTTTAATCTAGGAAGTTCTGACTCGGCTTCAGCAGCAGTCCGACCTAACTGAACATGTCACTGGTACGTCTCCATCGATTACACAGCCGCACACAATTTTTTTTTTGTTATGACCTGGGGGTCCTACTATGTGTACTATATGTTTTTAGGGTCGCTGAATCCGAATAATTATAAGTTCAATATATATTTAAATAGCGAACTATGATTCCATGAATACCCAGCCACCCCAATTCTTACCATCGTTCTCCTTGACATAAAATAAAATCCTATTTAACAATTTTGCGATTGCTGAATTGACCAAATAATCCTAGTGATTGTAAATTCTAACACAACTGCGATACAACCGCTCATTATCCAATCAAGCTGCAACATTTCCATTCAATTGCATTCAGCATAGAGATAAAAGCGCCATTGAAGCGAATAAATATGTGACTTCGGTGGAGGATGGCGCAATTATATAAATTTATAGTATTTGAAATGTAGTGTTCTCTTTCGTGTAAAGCAGAAGAGTTCGTGCGCGTCTTTTGTTCGCTAACTGCTGATTAGAAGCGGGTCCAATAGCTATCGAAACTGCCATTCTCTCCAAAAGCCACAACAAAAACTGACACACTCTAAGTTCCAAGCCTTGGTCGCTTGGTGGCCTTACTTATATGTCTCCTCGAAATCTCCAACATTGTCTAACGGTAATTAGTGATTTTCGCTGTTGTGGCAAGAGCTTTGTAAAATTCAATGTAAAATTCTCCTTAACTAAAGAAACCGTTTTGAAAAGACAAAGCCAGCGCGCGGTAGACACTCGTAAGCTCATTACATTGGCACAATATTAACGGTGTTGCGGTGTCAACAGTCAACGTGGCACATTTATATTTACGTGTATTTTGTATGCACCATTACCGTTTTGTGGTATTGTGGCATTGTGGCAATGCGGCAAGAGAATTTCTTTATTTCGCGGTTCGCTGATAACGCCGCCCCCCACGAAAATGTCGAAAGTTCAGCAATGAAAAGTGCAAACACGGCAGTTGTTGCAAGTGGTGGCATTAATGTGGCAAGCAGCAAGCACATATTGTTGGTGTGTTTGTTGTTCGTGACTGTGCGTAACACTTTTAGGCGGCAAGCTACCGGTCCGTACGTGGCTAGAAACTGCAATTGTACCGTTTTAACATTTTTTGGCGCTTCAGTTTTTCTATGCTTCTGCCACACAGCGCTCCATCCTGATAGGAGGCGCGCACCGTTAATGTTAGCCTGCGCCATCTGCTCTATTGTAATGTGCTGATTGTCGCCTCTGCAACGCATGCATGGCAGGTAAGCATCGCACATTCCCAGCAACTAATGTGTGTATGTGTTCACCACTGCAGTGATTGCGCGCTTAATTTTAGCAGTCACTGTATGGCTTTTGGTATTCCACCTCACGTCTGCGCTCAAACCATTGGCTGTGCTCACATGCAGCATTTTCTTTTTATTTGCTAAATTTCGTTGCGCCGTCACGTCAGTTTACGTGGTAAGCTCAAATGTGCAGCAAAATCGAGGGAGTGTACTGATGTAGGTATGTTTGTCTAAAAAGTGGTTCAAATTCGTAAAGCAGCGCAGCTAAAGCAATCCTGTGCCATCCTGCTCATTCAGATCATGGAATTTCGGTGTGCCCTCTTTTAGCTGGAGAAAAATATTTTGTTATGTCACCTTAGACGCAGTTGGTTCACTTTAAAGCGATGCGCTAAAGTCATGATCATATTACAGAGTGGATGGAGTTATGTACTTCCAGGAGGATACACAGATATACAGGATCTGAGTATGATTCAAGTTATCGATAAATATATAATTTTTTAGTGACCAGTGACACCTCTAGAGCCAATAAGAACCCACTGAAACCACCAATTTAAAAGGCATCGATTTATGCCTTCACGGTGGATACTTTTACTAGAACTGAGACCTTTCTTTGGAGCTTACTTTGGACTTTGGAGAATGTTAAAGATCAATATACTTTTATAGTCATTATTCAGCGAAACGAAATTGTATCCGTATATAAATAGAATAATTTCTATAATTTTTTATTGAAATGTGAGAAGCACTTATTACAATAGATGATATCTTCATTATAAAGCAACGAATACCAAGTTTAAGAAAGATTAGAATAGGATATTCTTGTTGCTATTGCAACAGTGTAGAAAATTTCCTAAATTGTTGAAAGTCCTTTAGTAAATTAAAATGCGGCTTCTTTCTAGTAACGTAGAACAAACTGTCAAGCCGTCTAGAAGAAGAGGAATAGCCAAGTAGAGTCCGCTGACTGCGTTTACAGGGATTTCGCCACTCCAGACTTTTTCTCGGAGGATATAACCAGAAAAGATTCAAACAATTAATAGTGCTCCCTAGAAAAAAACTGAGCCAACTAGTGGCACTTTACACTGGTCACTGTAAACTAAGCCACCTACACAAATTAGGAACCTACTCGTCGAATTAGTGCCGATTCTGTGATCTAGAAGCAGCCCTTCCTCCTTGACTGCCCGGCGATCGCGAAGAAAAGGAATCAGAGAATGGGGGCTCTGTATCCACAAAGGGATAGTACCGCGTCCATTAGCTCTGGAATACTGTTAGGGTTTCTTAACGTGACGATGTTAGGTGGTATATTGTAATAATAGAGACCTTAAGTCGCAGTGTGATCATCATATTGTACTCTAATCTAATCTAGAACTCATTCTGAAAACAATGAAACCCATTTCAAGGACATGAACCAATTCATTGCACTTCTCAAATTTCTTGTACAATATATATTTGAGCTTTGTTCTCGTTAAAAAATCGCTACATTCATAGGTTTACTAAAGCTGAGGCAGATAAAATAAAGGTCTCAAGACAAGATTTCAGTATAATACTTTCATGGTGACTGAAGATAGTTGAAAATAAAAAACAATTTTCTTTAAAGGGTCAATTCGAAATCCAGAAAGCTGGCCAGAACTCATTTTTGGCACGGAGACATATTATTAGAAGAAATATATTCCCTCTGAATTTCTTCAAAATATCTGAGAGACTTACCTATATTTTCGGTAAAAAATTTGTTAGAAGCACTGAGGTCCTCATATTCGATATTTAAGGTCTTGACAACTTATGGACCGATTTCGAGGATTTTTAGAAGGGCGATGCCACTCCTTAAATGGAGTATTTTTGCAAAATTCTGTTCCTATATCTTCACTAGTGCTTACTTTATAT
The DNA here is from genome assembly GCA_031772095.1 of Zeugodacus tau. Taxonomy (NCBI): domain Eukaryota; kingdom Metazoa; phylum Arthropoda; class Insecta; order Diptera; family Tephritidae; genus Zeugodacus; species Zeugodacus tau. The sequence continues at coordinate 38,816,649 of CM062650.1, read as the reverse complement.
ATTGTAAACGATGCAGATCGATTTCAAAGTTATGGTATATGGGAAGTAGGTGTGGTTGTAAGCATATTTGGACTATTTTCATATCATACCATTGCGAAGCTAGGAAGATATTATGAACGGAATTTCATTGAAATTGGTCGGGTAGCTTCGTAGATATGGTTTTTAATACATAAGTGGGTGGAACCAAGCCCATTTAAAATTTTGTATACCATTTTGAGTGCTGCTCTTCTGTACCATCTGAAATTTAAGGTTTATGGTGGTTTTCCTTACTGAATTAAAGCATATTTAGTAGTTTTAAACATAACCTTTGTATGGGAGGAGGGCGGACGGACAAACAGATATCCGGATTTGGACTTAATTACCCTATATCTAACTCGTTTAGTTATACCGTTATACCAATCAACATTATACATATAACATACATATACCATTAACATTAATCACTTGTAGATCTGAATGACACTAGCGACATTCTGACTTATAGGTGTTTGTAAAGAAACTTTTTGAATAGTTGCCAAGCCGAGAATTATTAGTTTGATGTAAAGTCAGTTCTGTTGAGGATAGATATAAAAGACAGTTGCCTTCGGAACAATAGACCTTGTAAAGTTGCGTCGCGGTTTTTGTAGGTTATATAGAAAGAAATTTAAGTCCTTTCGGAGATATTTTAATGGATTCCCTAGTTTGGACTAGAATCAATTCTGCATATAAATAAAGTCTTCTAAGGACCGTGCAAGAAGATCATCTACATACTTATACCTAAATTAATCCACATAGTCAACCCAAACAACTTCAACAAGATTTTTGAACATTTTTTTACTCATAACTTGTAGGTGTAGTATTTGGGCTCCAGCTCTTTAATGGCAATAAATAAATCCTAAAGAATAAAGACACCTTGAACGAATCCATATACACTATGCATACGAGCATGAATTAGCATGCTGCCACGCATTTGCTCAACACCAAATTATCTTCTGGCGCAATAACGTAATAACATAATCAATAATGCGGTATTTCGCTAACCACAAATGGACTCGCCGCATTGACCCGATTCCCAGCAAGCAGCTTAATATAGTAAACCAATCAACTGCTGGTACCAGTACGAGTATATGCTCAAATGCAAGGCTACATATGTAAATAGGTGGTATATACATACATAAGTAAGCATTGCATATATGTACTTTGTAGCGGCAACGTCTTAGGTGACAGTGGCAAGGATTTGGTATTGTGCCGTGGCGGTAGCGATTAAGACCACAAGTGGTGAAGCTCGATAAACCCATGTTGGAACAATAACGCTATCAAAGGCATTTAAACAACCAACTCTAACTAACCCCAGCACAAGCATATGTGTATTGTATTTGCACTTTCCCGCCGTCCATTGTTTGTGTGCGGCAAGTAACATACATATATATGTATGTATGCGCGTATGATTTGTGGCATAAAGGCAAATGTGCAGAATGCCTCGTATATATGCAAAGGGTTAGTGGCAAATAATTTACGTAAACAAGATTGAATTGCACGCTTCGCTGCCAATGCGCTAATTAGTAACTGTTAGGTGAATAAGTGTGTGTTTGTAGAGGCATTTGTCACAAATACAGTGTGTGCTTTTAGGCGCCGCAAACTAGAGACCGAGAGACCGCAGAACATGCCTTATCTGATCGAGGGTTTTGATTTCACCTTCATACCATAGTAAACTAGTTGAATGTTTTAACACAACAGAGTTGCATTTTACCATCGAAAAGTGATCCCAGAACTATATTCTAACCTAGAATGTATACTTTGTACTATATTGCGTATGTTATTGACAATTCATGTTTGCTCTTAGACTTTTTGTAATAATTTTCAGGATACATTTAAATGAACTGTTTTCTGATAAGATTCCGGGAGAATGGGATACATCGCTTTGTATTTGAGACGAGTTGGGATTGAGTTTCGTACTGTTAAACACTTCAGACCTATCTGCCTCTCTTCGTTCTTATTGAACACGTTGTAGAGGATGATTAACTTGATATATGAAAGGAGTACAATTTCCAAGGATCGAGTTTCAAGAATTCAGCAATGGTATAATAAAAGCAGGTTGATGGCTCTACATATCACTGTGGCCTGACTGGAGATAGCCTTTATGTATCAATTCGCTGACGCAATATTAGTGTGAAACTTCCAAAAAAAATGTCTTTGCTTATTCGATAATTTATACTTTAAAAAATATCCTCTGAAAGCGGTAACGTCGTATCTTGAATAGTTTTTGAATGACAGTGTTCTAAAGAGCCACCGCTCGCAGGTATACGCCGTGATAGTCGGAAATTTAAACGCATTTTTCTGGAAACGATATTTTTCAAAATTACTAACATCATAACTCAACGAGAAATTGACCGATCGATCCAATTGAAACTGAGTATTCTTGAATATATTTACTATACAAGGACCTACGATCTTTTTTAAATTTGGTGGGTTGAAATCGTCATTTTGGCATTAAAAAATTTCACCAAAAAACAACAACGTTTTCAAAACTACACCATTTTGTTAATTTTTGATACTTTTCAAGAATCGTAGGTCATTGCATAGGAAACTTTAATAACATTTTTGATTATTTTTGTTTCAACTATTCGGGCGGGGTCAAGTTAGCAGTTTTATGGTACCTCCGAAAACAGCACATAACTCCGTTATTTTTCAATATTTTTGTAAAAAGATTTCTTAAAATATAGCTGAAAATATACCTTATTATGTCCAAAAAACTTGGAAACATTCGATCAGGTATTTCTATTAAAAAAATACACGATCGCCTGATTTTTCATGGGTTACACTGGTATAGTCCCTTAGCCGGTGTCCAGCAAAAGTCCGGAATCGAGTTTTGGAGCTCTTGATGTTGAATCAAATCAGCGGATCTTAATATTTATTATTATATATGATAGAACTGTTGACTGGAGCAGTGTACTTGGACCTCGAAAGATAAAGAGACAGCTCCAAACAAGGCTTCTGTTCTCCTAGGCAGGTTTAATGACATTCTTTATAAATTTTAAGTGACTAACTGCTATGAAGACTACTAACAATCATGAAAAAATATCTCTTCGTGACTGATAAGAAGAATTACCTAAGACTCGTCTTGGAAAGGAAGCGTTCGTGTATCCAAACATAAAACAATAGTGCGGAAAAACACTGGTTGTATCCTTCCTTCTCCTCCTTAAATGAGCTATGGATTTATTAAAATGTATTGGACCACCTATTTTATGAAGTTTTATGGAATGAGTTCGAAGAGGTATATTTACAAAGTAAATTGAACGTTTTCAGCGAATGGTTATGTTCAGTATCTGTGGTGTGGCACGAACTACTCTTACAATGGTACTAAATACATGGACTTAACCAGTAGATGTATTGCTACAAATATTGCTATTAGACTCAGAAAAAATTGGTATCCTACAGCTATAGGTTTGACTTGGAAACCTAGGGAAGTTTCACTCCATTCCCGCTTATATAAAAACCTTGGTCGCCGATTTGATACTGATGATCTCCAGATCCGGTAGAGAAAAGAATCTACGGTTTTTATAATACGTTTCCAGAGAAAATATATAGTTTGTTGAGAACTCTTTTGCAACTTAGGCTTATTACACACTCTACAAAACCTATGACAAACTCTTACTTCAAAATTTAGGTCTTGGATCTTTTTCTGTAAAGGATTGCTCTAAGTGTTTATTAATTTTCCAACACAAAAAAATTCACCTTTCTTCTACAGAAGATTTATATACTGAAGTAGCTTAGATTAATTGTTCTGATAACATAACCAATATTATTTTCAAACATTAAAAGAACACCCACTATATAGCCAAGCGCACCCATTGTACCTTGAAAATGGCAATTTAAACTCGTTCATAAAGCGAGCCTGCAATATTTCACCTCGTGCAAGCACTTTTGAAATGCCTACCGACACAGACATCTATCTACATATGTGTAAGTCTGTAAATATGTACGGCAACTTGAAGTGGCTGCCTACTAATTAATTTTTGCCTCCACTGTACATACATACATAGACACACACACATAAACATATGTTTGCCATGCGGCAATTGTCAAAATTCAAATTTACTGTCACCATTGACTCATGTCGCTAATGAATTTCGGCGGCTTCGATGCAGAAAGGACATTGTTTTGTACTTTGCATGTGCACAATAACAACAACAACTACACAACAGCAACAACAATAATTACAAACAACAACCAACAACTGCAGTCAAATGAGCATGCAACAAATAGTTAACAGTTACCAGTTACCAGTCACTAGTTACTAGTAACTAGCAGCAACAGCTCGTTTGTTTGTTATAGTTGTTTTTGTTTTATTTTTGTTTCGCTTCCACAAGCAATGCAGTAGCCAAACCATATTCCAATGGCAGTTGATGTTGCACAGAAACGGCAACCATTTGCCGTAGTCAGACAGCGTTTTGTTCTTGTTGCATGCCACAATAAAATCGTAGCTCATTTGTCATTTGACAATAAAGCAAATGCAACTTGAATGTTGTAAATTAACGAAATTTTACTGCCTTGTCTGTGCAACAGTCATTCATCATGTGAGCCGCTTTGCCAGCCGTTGGTGGGAGGATCTGGGGTGATTTGTTTACTCAGCGGCACATAAAGCGGCAGCATGTGTAGCATCAAGTTGGATGGACAGCAGGTCTGCTGCAGCGGCGATGGCAGTAGTTACACTTAGAGAGCAACTAATGTCCTTATGGAGGAAGACATTTGTGGGATCCAAAGTAGAAAAGAGCGCTGCAACAACAATTTAGCATGTTAAAGCTTTATGTTGAGAGTTTAAAGAGACAGAAACTTTTGTCTGTGTGATCATAGAACACTAGGGGCCTCGGACGTTTTACCTAAGAGTCCCTAGTAGCGTCCAGAAGTTTCTTTATTCTCGATTTGATAACACTTCGAAGACGTAAGTGAGCCAGAGTTCGTCTTCATATGGGCTCTTCAACGCTGAGGCTTGCGAACTAATCATCTGTTCAAGGTTTCTCAAGAAAAACATACATGGCTGAAAAGATTTTGAAATATAGTGCCTAGTATCGTTCACTTATTTTCGAAAAAACCCCAGGGGCTCAATATCTAGGGGGACTTGTGAAGAAAACAAAAAGGCTTGCTGGTAAATTACGGTGGAATCACAGGAATTACATCGAACAACTGGAGTTCTCTCAGCTGTCGAGTCCTACACGTTCAAAGGAAAGACCACGGCCGATGTCCGACCGCAGCTCCACGAGCTTTTGCACTTATAGGAGCGAATCGTACATCCACTATAGTCAATTCCAGTAAGCCGTGGTTTTAATATTGCCAAATCCGTTCGAGAAAAGAGAGGAAAGATAATATTTAACTTCATCACCGAAGAAAAAATAATCCAAATAATGGTGAATATGTGAATTGTGGGTTAGCAAATCAGAGATGGCAACGAACTAAATAGAGCTTACTAGAATGCTTCTAGACCTGAACAGCTGAATATTCATCATGCCACTAAACCCACATCAAACCTTTACCGACTGTTTACTAAAAAGATAGTATCCAGAAAAGGTAAACACTGACTTATATCCTCCACTATCCACTTCATCAACCTACTATTGCTGAAAAAACGTCCACCTACAAAATTTTTATAACTCTTAATTGCATTGTTCCAAAATTGCATTCGCCTCAAATTTATACTGCATTTTCTGCCAAATGAGTAATAGACAGCAAGAGTAAACAACGTTTCCTGTCTGCAACAAGACTTAACTGAACATAAACAATAGCTGCAATTAAATCCACAAACGCCTCCGTTCTTGAGTTGCCAACGCGCGCAATCCCTGTGGCAGTGAAATGCACATTAATTCGTAAGCAACGCGAAAGCAATCCACCACTTGCCACAGAATGCCACTCCTTGCAACTCCCTTTGGGCCAACCACTAGATGCAGGTAATTTACAGCTTCCCACCGTCAACTGTCAACGCGTTGCCGCTATATAATACGCGTTATGCGGGTCAGTAGGAAATGGAAAAAGAGCAAAGAAGATTGGGTGATAGTCCAGGTTATGATTAATAATGGTCAATTTTCAAAGAAATAGTATTACAACTACAAACAGCTAAATTGGCCTTTAAATTAAGAACTTTAATGAAGACAACCGTATATAATAATCAAATGGTTCAATTAGAATAGACAATTAAGGTGTTAATTAACTCAAACTTCTTTAATTAGTTTAAACTTTGTGTTTCAAAGCTGTAAAGTATACATATTCGAAATTCGCCTGAAATATATACTGATTTGTTGATACATTTATTTGGAAATAAATACTAATTAGGCAATTAGCGAAATGCTATATTGTATGTTAAATTGAGAACAATTAAGGAATAAATTGCTGAAATCCTTAATTACTCAATTAATATCAAATTGAGTCAATTTATCTATTAACTTATTGTATCCCATTATAACAATGTCACGAAGACAAACTCCCACAATGGTCTCCATCTGACTAATGGTATACTTATAAGAATAGACTATTACAAACCGAAACATTTTTCAGAGTCATAATTGTTGTTGAGTCCAAAATAAGTACAAGGTAGTCGTAAATGATGAACTTGCAGTCGAAATTATACAAGTTCCGAAATTTACTTTTTCCAATTCTTGCATAAAAATTGGAAAATCTAGATAATAACATTGAGTAGAGTCCTAGGTCCTAATAGACCTAGGTCTACGAGTCTGTAGAGTAAAACAATATATTTCAACACGTTATTTCCCTAAACAGTCTGAACAATTCATACACAAACTGCGATTGTAACAAAAAATAATTTCAAATTGTTGTAAGTTCCATGCTTACCTAACAAGCTCTATTGGTCACAAATGTTCCAAGTCTTTCAGTCTGCTCAAACTGAGACAATATTATCGAATCAACCACATGTTTCGTACATATATAAACTGAAAGGTATGGAATTTCAGCATTGTACAATATTTGAGGGGTAACATGCTAAGTAAGGCTCAACCCACACCAAATTAGTCAAGACGTCTTTTCTTGCCTGATATGACAACAGTCCATAGCTTCATACGTGACTACCCCAATCGAACACGCAGACGAGACAAAACGCATATTCGCTTGGTTTGGGTTAGAGCAAAATATGTTTTTGTGTCTTATTAGTCAAAGACGTTTTTGACTAATCCGGTGTGGGTTAAGTCTAAGTCCTAAACTGTTAACTGAAAACTTAAATTTGATTAAAAATCTTCAAAAATTTAGATTTGAATATCTTTGATAGATAAAAAAAAATAAATGCCACTTCGAGAATAGAAAGCTCTTGTAGACTTCAAAAGATAACTCAATAGTATTCAATTCGAGAAGGATTTGTGAATTTCTTTGAGTTAATTTTTCCTCTCCTCATTGACGTCACAAATTGAAAAGAAAAAGAGATATGGTTCGAACTATGAGGAGCTCTACACGATGTAATACCATATTCTAATTTATTTTAAAGTTATAATAGGGAGGGGGAGGGGAATAGGGTCACTCAACGGTGAGACTTGAGAGATTCTCCGAAGGCACCACTATAAGTATTTAATTAGTCTTATTCCATCGGTAGTTGAGATTATTTTTGAAATATAGAAATATATAGAAATGTAATGTCAATGTTCAAATTTCCTGAAGGGTCACTTAATGGGACACACGCACAGTCGTAGACAGCGACTTCCCTTCATTTATCCAACCATAGAGCAAGGCAGGCTCATGATTTCCTCGAATTGCGGTCTGTGTATATGTCTGTATGCATCTGTGTATTATTCAACAATTGAGCATTTAAGCGCAAGTTTATATTGCAGGCGCATTTATTATTGTTGTTGTGTTTTGTTGCATTGCCGCCCTCCCTCCTGCCTCCTACATCCTTCAACTCGACAGTGTCTGTCGCTATTGCAACTTTTGTTTTATCGTTGGCACTGTCACTTTTGGCACTGCCGTTTCATAGATGAATGCCACTTGCTAGCTGTTGTGTGTTGTTGTGCGCTTATTGCTTTGATGTTTTTGTTGTTGATGGCACTTGGCAGATGCCACACGTTAACTGCCTGCCATCACTGACAGTTATGTCAAAAATCTTCGCAAAAGGCGTTTTTAAGTGAGATAGATTACTGTCATCCCACAGCCAGCCGGCAAGCCAGCAAGCCTGAGCCAGGCAACCAACCAGACAGCCCTTGTAGACGGACAGACGCAGTTGTCTGCTTGTATATAGAGCGAAAGCGTTTCTGCATATTTGTACACTTGTCGGTACACAGGCAAATTTAGTGGCGTTAATATCGCCCGATTTAATGAGATAATTGCACCAAAGTTGCTGGTCGTTGTAATGCAGCGTTGCCAGCGCTTATGCGCCAGTGTTATGAGCTCTTTAAAGTACAACTTCTCAAAGAGTACTATAAATCTGATAGCAGCAAATGAAGTGACAAGTGACAAGTGAGCGCGGTGTAACCTTGCGTTAACGGTACTTGGTCCATTTCTTTTTAATTTGAGAAATTAATAAGATGAGTGATAATGATAGTATCCATGAAAAATAATAACGCGTTTATTAGAAAATAAATTGTGTCTTCATTATCGAAAGTAACAGTTTGACCTTTAAAAGATATAGTGATAAATAATTGCTTTTTTTTCATTTCAAGACGTCATCTCTTTGGTTCAAATATATTAGAAACAAGCAATGTCTTTAGGCCTGACATAATAAATCTTGGCTAATAGCCTTTTCGAACAGGAGCTAATTGATCAATTAACCGGCGTTTGCTCAATTAAAACGCGGATTTAGATCGATCTACCATACAAAATAAATACATTAATTGTATTGAATTCCAGTATAATTCCCAAATTGTGCGAGCTAAGAGCTCCTGTTAGAGGTAGAAGCCTCAATTAGTACCTAACGACTCTAAATCGACTCGAAGACACCCATTCCGAAGTCAATTTAGAAAGATTATAAGACACATGAGGCGGATGCGGGGGCAGTTATAGGTTGCACACTAATTCATAAGGTTAAATCCCGACAAAAATCGGAGTAGTCGGGTCTGGAATTTTTCGTAACAGCCAGTTGGAGGAGAGAAGCCTCAATTAGTACCTAAGGACTCTAATTCGACTTGAAGAGACCCCTTCAAAGTCAATTTAGACATATTATAAGATGCACGAGGTGGATGCGGAGGCAGCTATAGGTTGCACACTATTCATAAGGTTTAATCGAGACAAAAATCGGAGTAGTTGGGTCTAGAAGTTTTCGTAGCAGCCAGTTGGAGGAGGCTTAAAACTTGTAAGACCCTACATTTGTAGAATAACAACTAGCGACATAGTTTTAATAGAAGAAAGAAATCGGACAAAGTCATAATAAAAGTAGATAAAATTTGGTTGTGCTTTATCCAAGATATTCGAAATCGGTGGATGGAAGATGGGTGATAGGACAAGATTCTGCCCTTGTTGAATCTAGTCAAAACTTCTCAACTAAGGTCGACATATCAAGTTCGACGCAGTTCGATTCTAGCCTGATTCAACATTGAACAGTTCAACAACCTTTTTCAGTTCAACACATACTTCTACTCAATTTTTAAATGAGCGATCGAATATGAGTCTTGAATTCAATGACAATCGACAGACTCTTTTATATACCTGATTAACTGCATGGCTGCTGCATTTGTTCTTCGCCACCCTTCCCATAAATTGTCCCCTTCTGCTAATTTTGCAAACACAATGGAGTACGAATAGAGATCTTATAGAATTTCATATGCTTACACATTTCTAAAGACACTTAGTTAGCATATGAATGCCTACGCATACGCTTCAACCACGCTCCAAAGAAAACAAGATTACCTGATTACTGCAGCTTTACTGCTTTTGGAGGGTGATGCGAAGAGAAATTACATGGCACCGACGATGGGCGCGAAAGAAAAATAAATATATAAATGAGGAAGCGCATAAAACACGAAATAAAACCATTCAAGCTGAATTGATGTCAAGAGGAGCAACGCGGTAGCAAGTGGACCAACGGAGTGGAGTGGAGCAATGCAGCGGTGCAAATGGGTGTTGAGCTATACGGATGGTATACCTCTACGACATGTGCAGGTAGGTCTGTCGCGTTATCATTTGCGAATTTAATGAGGTGCAAATGAGGTTGTGCCACGCGTGTTGAGCCGGTGAAGAGGCACGCAACGAAGAGCCGTGGCGACAGAGGAGCGTCACAACGACGAGCTGCCATTTAAGGGGCGAAATCTGTAGAGGACACGCATCAACACGCACGTTTTGCACATGCAGCGTTGGTGGAATGGTTAGGAGACCGTTACAAGTGGTACTCACTAGCGTACGAGGGGAGTTGGATGAGATCAGGATTTTTAAATCATAACTTTTATAACATTTGATCCAAGATCCAGAAGATTTGATAAGTTATAATTAAAAGTTAATCCGCCGATGGATATCAATTACTAAAATTCGAATCCAAGCGGTTTGATCCGACTACCTCAAAATCTTTAGTCTTCTTTTTTAGTAATCTTATTTTTAGATTTCTAACAGTTAAAAAGACATGGAAGAACCCGAATTAGAAATCGTGGACAAGAACAATCAGTCCTAAATAATCGGAATGGACCTGGAACCTGAATTTTATGTAACACAAAACGTTCAATTCGGCAATATTCCTCAATTGACCTATGACAGTCGGTTATGCGGTCTCAAAATTGATCCGGATATAGGACTATCCTTTCGACGATCTAACCCTGGTGGAAAGAGATATTTTCATTACATTAAATCGTATATTTTTTTGCAAGAGGAAACTGTAGAGGACTAAGAGTGTATCAAGCTAATTTTTGATACCTGTAAATCTAAATTCTGTACAGTTCTAACTTTTAGTTAAAAGCTTGTGTTAGACAATGACTTGAAGGTTGGTGAAGGAAAACTTCTCTACCTGTACCATCAATATATATTTTGGAAAACTCAAGCCTGATTACATATTTTCTAATTTTATTTATTGCAATCGTTCGCCTCATTCAAGTCGATGGTTATACTATAGAGCTCCTTTGCACTCTCCATAACCTCCACAGACAGAATAAGCTCAAGACAAAAGTGTTAGACTTAAGATGTATCCTTCTCGCGTTTCATTTTAACGAAGTCAGTAGTCTGCTTTACAGGCTTAAAAAATCGATTTTTTTGTTTTGTTTTAAATCTCTTCCAAAACTATCCAAGAATATGTCTTTAAAATTCCAGAGGCCAATTCGACATATTTTCGAAACTAGAGCAGTTTTAGTGGCCAAGCGTCGAGCAGGTGCGAATGCTCAGGCAGACCTTTAAAGCGCGTTTTCTCGAGTTTTTTTTTCACAAGTGTTAGAAAACGGTGCCGGCGATAGCAAAAAGAATATATGTCCGATCGAAAAAAAGCAAAGTGATCTAGCTTCAGTATTAAATTATCTTCTATTTGAACTAAAAAAGTTGGAAAACATTTGGAATTTTATAACTTCTTCGGTATTTTTTTAGTTCATAAAGAAAAGGAACTTATAAAAATTAAAAAAAAAATATTGGTTCGACTGTTTCAGATGAATCACACGACCTCCATCACCGGCACCGATTTACAAGTGCAGACTCCAGGCGCTCCAGAAAAATACTTACAACTTTGAAAAAGTTGTCTTCTAAAGCAGACTACTGCCTTAATGTATTCTCTATCGTGTTTAATTATGAAATTCTTCCTCTTATAAAATAATATCTTTATTTTTTCTGTATTTAATCCCAACATAAACTCAACTCTTTAAGCATCTTAAGAAAGACTACTCTCAAATAAATAGTCAAGACTTCACTGACTTATCAAACAACCCTCGTTTACCAACTCTCACATATGTTCATAACAAATTTAGGGCGTTGAGAGTGCAGCCAACAGACTATAGCACTCGAAACACGAAGACAACGTGAGGCATAAAAAATTATAACATTCGATATGCTTATATGCTGGCTTTGGTATATATACACATATATAAATCGTTACTGTGAATAATCGGCGTTGAGCAACTCGCAGCAATTCTATTGCTGTTAAGGCATTTCGCCACGCTGCTCTACAACATTTTATAGACGCATTGGCGTGTGGAGGCGTGAGAGTGACTTAATGTCACAATCAAAGGTTGCTGTGAGCACAAACAGACGTCTGACATGCACATATTTACATACAATTACCACTATTCATGCGTGCGCGCACACACAAACAGACATGCCGCGAACATATGTAGATGCCACGCAGGGGCCATGTCGTATGAGCAACTTTCCGCGACATTTAAACCGGCACGTCAAGCTACGCTACGCAACGCAACACCATGCCACGCCACAGCATAAGCATATTCGCCAAACATGTTTGCTTACGTGTAAACATCGGCATAAAACACACACCGCCACCATCGCCACCAGATCACCAGAGCATATGTGCATTTAGCATTTCACTTGTTTCGCTTGGTAAGGGTTAAATGTCACTCGAGTGTGCCAACAACTGTGAATGCAAAATTATGTTAATCAACCAGAAATTACATAGCTGTAAATAAAGCGATAAATTGTCGGTGGCAATGAATTGTCGCCGAATTCAGCGATTTCTTGTTGCTGTCTTACAGTCTCATTCACTATGTCAATGTGTGGGCGTGTGTTCAGTGGTAGGTGTGTGTCTCTGCGACGCACTTCTGTTGGTATGACAACATATGCGTGTAGTGGGTGGGGCGTTGCTGATTTTCATTTTGACATTTATGTAGGCCAAAGTGCCATGAAAGCGCGCGCCATTTGTTAACATAAGACAATAAGACCCTCAAATCGTAATTGCGTAAGCGTACAACTTGTTGGGATAGATGTTAGATAAGGTGCGCAATGTCTAAGCATTAAGTGGATTTTACAATATTCAATATTAAACATATTGAAATAAAGCGTATGCAATATGTATTTACATTTTTTTATTGACGAACGGTTTTTAGCTTAATTCTACCAAATTATGTAGTACTACTGCCGAGTTGTGAGTTGATGCGTTGCATAGTGGAAGACAGTGGAAGACAGTGGAAGAAGTGGTGCAACCATTTTGCCATTAACCAGATAGTCGATGATCATATTAAAAAAAAAAAACGGTGGCCATTACCCTTCTGGAAGATCTTTCAAATACCTACGACCTCAGCTATCTTGCGTAACAATTATTGCCAGCCTGCCAATTTTCTGCAGGAGCCGTTTTAAGGACACTTGACCGTGGCTTAACAAAAACTAAAGTGCGGTCACGTTGTTACTAGTCAAATCAATTTTCGATGGTCTCAATCGATTGAGAAGAGTCACTGCATCCAAGCTCGCCCGTTTCAACATGCGGTCAAAACAAAACTACCGACTCTATTAAAAGCGTAGCTATCTACTAAACGATAGTATTTACCTAGGCTTAGGCTAGCTGGCATAGTAGTATTGCATATAGTTTTGACATCACATTGTATTTTCGGCAAAGCCAATTGAGTTCGCAAATCAGCGAATTCAATGATCGTAGGTAATTTGGGATAGCTGATTCTCTCACAGATCAAATTTCGATACCTTGAATATATGATTGTTATTTATTAAAATAGCTGACAAAATGAAAATTCGATCAAAAGTCCAAAACGGTACTTTTGAAACAAGAACTGTCTGAAACTAATTTGTATTATCTTACTGCCTCAACTATTGTTCTATCAAAATACATTTTGCCTATCCTAATATATCTAAATTTAAATTTTACGGTAAATATGGTTCAAGCGGTAATCTAATTCTAAATCCAGCCTCAGCAACTGTTTGTGGTTCGTCTTTCTTTTCCTCCAGTTTTCTTAATTAAAATTAATTGTTTCTTGGTTCCTACGGTTCCTAGCTCTATATTTTGGAGGCATGAAGTATAAATAAGGGAATAGCTTTCTTAATATGATATATGCAATCGATAGGTAGGAATATACAGCGCCGGACAACACAGGTTTTTACCTAATAACCTAATGTAATAGATAAAACTTCTTAAAACCTCTTATAAACGAGGAAAGATGTCTGGCAGAAATTTTACGAGAACGCAAGAACTGCCATTTAGAATATAATATAATGACTTATTGATGTATTAATGAGCTCGGTGTGTATATCCCACTATTTTAGAACAAAACTGTAGCATGCAGACAGAAGAAGAACATTAACTGGTAACCTCAAAGCATATATCAAATAAACTTATTTTGTTTGTGCATATCATAAAAATAAAGTTCTCCAAATAGTTCTTATTAAAACCTTTATATATTCGCTTTATGTTACGTAATCAAATGTATGTATGTATCTGATTGGTGTTCAACCGTTTAGCCGGTTATAGCCGAATCGATGAGAGCGCGCCACTCCTATCTTTCCTTCGCAGTTCGGCGCCAGTTGGAGATTCCAAGTGTAACCAGGTCGCTCTCCACCTGGTCCCTCCAACGGAGTGCAGTCCTTCCCCTTCCTCGGCTTCCTCCGGCGGGTACTGCATCGAACACTTTCAGAGGTGGAGTGTTTTCGTCCATTCGGACAACATGACCTAGCCAGCGTAGCCGCTGTCTTTTTATTCGCTGAACTATGTCAATGTCGTCGTATAACTCGTACAGCTCATCGTTCCATCGTCTGCGGTATTCGCCGTTGCCAATGTTCTGAGGTCCATAAATCTTGCGCAAAATTTTCCTCTCGAAAACTCCAAGTGTCGTCTCATCGGATGTTGACATCGTCCAAGTTTCTGCACCATAAAGCAGGACGGGGATGATAAGCGACTTGTAGAGTTTGATTTTGGTTCGTCGAGAGAGGACTTTACTTTTCAATTGCCTACTCAGTCCAAAGTAGCACCTGTTGGCAAGAGTTATTCTGCGTTGGATTTCGAGGCTGACATTGTTAGTGTTGTTGATACTGGTTCCCAGGTATACGAAATTTTCTACAACTTCGAAGTTATGACTGTCAACAGTGACGTGGAAGCCAAGACGCGAGTGCGCCGACTGTTTGTTTGAAGACAGGAGATATTTCGTCTTGTCCTCATTCACCTCCAGACCCATTCGCTTCGCTTCCTTATCCATGCGGGAAAAAGCAGAACAAACGGCGCGGTTGTTGCTTCCGATGATATCAATATCATCGGCGTACGCCAGGAGCTGTACACTCTTGTAGAAGATTGTACCTTCTCTATTTAGCTCTGCAGCTCGTCAAATGAGACATAAGAAATTAGACTCTTAAAATAAGTCATAAATATTTTAATATACGAAAACGAAAAGTCGAATTTTGATATGCCATGAGTTTATTACCTTACAATATAAGGTATGTTATAGAAGTGTTTTGTTGGAAGAAGCGCTGGCGTAAGTACATAATATCGAATGGGGACTAATGTTGAAGACGTCAATATTGAATAAATAAATATTAAAAAACACGAAAGTTCGCGTGTTTTTTAACACAAATCGTATGTATGTGGAAATATTATGTTATTTCTAAAACTGGTTAAAAAATCAAGAAATCCACAATTGAATTGGAGGCCACATCTAAACAATTATTTTAATGAATATACCTATGTATACTCTGATGGTATGTAATACACTTCAGATTCCTTACTTTCAAGATTAACTTAACCCAAATTGTTTAAATCATGTGTGTAATGATTTCGAACCTTTTGTTTCCTTATCTATTTCCTCTTATAAATTTGAAAGAAGTTCTCACCTTTCAATTTTTCCACCCTTTCCCTTTCTCGAACAAAAACTATTAATATACCAAAAGTCTAATGACTAAAATATGCAGGTCCTTACGCATTTACATAATTGCGCTCAATAATACATAAATGCCGACACAAAAAAAAGCTGCCTCTAATCGAGTTGCCTTTAAACAATGTAAATGTAAAACAAATAAAAACAACTTTGTTATAGATTCCACTCACTGGGTATGAATAGCTTTCATGAATATTTTATGTGTTTATTTATATACGCTTTTTATACACAACATACAAGCGAGAAAACATAAACGCAGAGGACATAAACACATAAACATCGAAATGAGAATGCTGCCCATGCGAAGGTACAAAGAACAGAGTAGAGATAAGTATAAGAGAGGTGAAGAAGGACAGAAGTGAGGAGCGTGTGTGTATTGCAAACTTCAAATAAATAGTTGTAAATAGTTGGTTTGTAGGAATGTATGTATTCTCTTTCTATGTTTAAATGCGGAGTTTTGTATTTAGTCGAACAGTGGATAGCTCGGAGCAGTGCTGAGCTTAAGTCGAGCAGCTGTCAGTTGGCAAGTTGTAAAGCGTTGCTTCCTTTGAGACACAAACAAAAATAAACAAAATGCAAAATGACAACACATGACAACATGCAGAGAAGCAGGCTACACATATTATATATATTCATATATACATACACACATATAACGGTACTAAACAAGAAAAAGGCGCACAGACCTGTCGCTACATACAAAATTAAAAGAACACATGATTATGTATATTTATATTACTGAGTAGTTTGGCTTATGTGAAAAACCCTTAAGAAGGTCGCTTAACGGTATTGTACAAAGCTAAACACTCTAACGGCTTTCACATGTTGCATATATACACATTCATATATCTTCACACATTTTCTTAACATTTCATGAAAAGACAGACAACTTTGTTGTGTGTTGTAGTTTTTGCGGTTGGAGGCGTTTTAAGCGCGCACACTCCCACACACACACACATACATGCGCTTACACCAACATGCCAAATTGTGTTTTGTGCGAAATCTAGTTTTGCCATTGCAAATGCCAGCTGACATGTTTGTGTCTATTAAATACATACATAAAATGGCTGAGGGAGATTTTAGATTTTAATATTTCAAAATTTCCATTCAACAGTTGGCAGCCAACAAACAATGGTAGTGTAGTTGCACTACTACTGCATGGGTGGTGGTGGTGACGTGGGCGTATACGTAACATTTTATTTATACAAATATGCATGGCAAGCAGTCGGTGGAAATGCGAACTTTACGGTCTCTGAACTATGCCTTACTAAATATTATACAGTGAAAATGCTTACAAAGAGAATTCATACTGGCAAATGAGTAGATATAAACAGTATATTAAAGCTTATTTGTAGGCTTGCAACATGTTGCATGGTGTATTGTAGCGGTGTAATAGCATACCAAAATTGTGATATATGTAGGATTATGAATTTTAAAAAATCCCTTCTACATGCTAGTAGATGGAGATCATGCCTTATGTATTCCGATTACCGTCACCTTTCTGGTCGAGAGGACGGTTTACCCTTTCTTCGGAGTAGGTTCCTCAGCATGAATCTACTATTCCAACTGTTCCTTGATCTGTAGTGTGTACTAACCATAAAGAACCTGAGATTGCATTTAAATGGAGACAATCGTTTTTAAATGGTCCCACATCTCGCAAATCCCACACCCATCGCCCCGTCTATGTTCTCATGCTTGTATGACTTACACGGATTTTCAGATATCTATTATTTCTCGCACATCTTTAATCGGCGGTCCGTCATCGTGAACACTCGTCACGTTATAACTCGTGGTTGCATTTTTTTCAAAGGCGTGACCTCTTCATAAACCTCGTTGAGACTGGTTAAACCCATTTTTGACGATCGCCATCGAAGGAGAAGAGTTATCGTCGACAACGTATCGTATATAACAACATAGTACTTAACGAGGAACATCTTCGTATATTCTTCATATAAATATATGTGAAAATATTACAGATCAGTACCCAGCAATTGAAGGCAATATAATTGTTTAATACTTGAATTTGGATTCTAAGTCCGAAAATTTAATTTGTTGCGTCAATCTATTAATCTCGGAACGAATTTGGAATGGAGATTTGAGTTTAAAAAAATTATATTTCTACAAGCTCTCAATTGATTGTTAGTTTGACGACTTCACTTAACAAATTTGAATCCCCCAGTGTTAGTCTTAATAGAGTCATAATTCCAAAATCCGATAGCGTAAAATAGCTCGGATTACATTTGGATAAAAGACTAGCTTGGAGTGAACATATCAGAGCCAAGAGAACGCAGCAAAAATTAAAACTAGAAAAATGTATTGGCTGCTTGGTCCAAAGCCGAAACTTGCAAAATAAAATTCTTCTTTATAAAGCTATATTGAAACCAGCATGGTTTCATTATGGTATGAAGACACAAGAAGAGTTCAAAGATTTCATCCTCTAGACCTGCCGTTTAGATCGTAAGAATTTTCTATAGTATTTATAGTATTTAATGAAATATTTATAATACTAAACTTAGTATATATTAACACCCTAATTTAAGGCCAAATTGCACTTAAGGCACCAATGTAAATTAGAATAGTCAATTCAATTTACTTATTGTTTAACGACAGATTGTAAATCAAGTTATATTAATAAAAAAAAAATAAAAAATATTATCCTCAATGCAAAAGCAACATATCGTTGGCTTAATATAGAAAAGGCGTATCTACATTTTTTTCGAAATCGCGTTTTTAATGTATTCTGGTAGACCACTGTCAAATACTCCTCCCCTTAAAAAATTAGTGGGCTATGATCGTAAATAACGGATTTATAGTCATATAAAAAAAAGCCCTAACTCATTCGAAGTTACAATAACAACATAAAGCCCTATCTCAAATAACTTCAAAGAAATTAAAAATAATAACAAAATTACACCACAATTGAATTTGTTACCTGTTTTGAATAAAAATTGCAATAGAAATGTTTTTTGCATCTTAAGTTTTTAAGGTTTTATTCAGTTTTTTCCTTCTCCTGAAAAGTAACGAAAAGTGTAGATACGCCTTTTCTATATTAAGCCATCGATATGTAGCTTGAGTTCAAAGGAGACATCTCAAGATTTAACATTGCTTTTGCATAGCTACGATGCAACGATCACAAGAGTTAACTTGATATTACTTTCCTCTCCCTTTATCAGTACCTTCTCTGCACTTCTCGAATCATAAATTACCGTACTCGTCTGCTAAGAGTACCGCATTAATCACTCAAACGCTGTGATGCCATCTGAACTACGAATTTGCCAAGTTTTCGAGCTAAATAGCTTTTCAATAAATAATTTATAATTGAAAATTACCTTGACGAATAGCTGACGTCAGGCAGAGCAAGAGCAAGACACCGAAGCTGTCACAGACAAATTTACCAAGCACAAACAACTCAAATGTGGTGGTATGTATGTCGCTATCGATGGAGTTGCTGCGACATAAATGCGAGAAATATTTAGCTAACTTAGCTTTTTGGGAAAGTTTCGCAGCAGTCAAACCACAAACACTTATGCAAAATTGACATGACTCAGCGGAAAGCAACGCCATGCAGTGGTAATGACAAATTGCTGAGCTTGGATTCAGTATTCATACTATGTACGTGTGATTGTATGTATTTTGCTTTTAGTTGAAGAACAAGAAACATTTGGAGCTATTTATTTATATGTATGTAGGAGTATTTGATTTTCACTTGAGTCAACTGATATGATTTTTACTTATATGCGGATTTGTGTATTGAAAGTCAAGCAACTGTTGATCATATATTCGGCATACTTATGTAATTGTATATTACTAATACAAGAATCTTGTGAGTACAGTTAATGTAGTAGTATGATAAAATCGTCTGAATTTCTTTAGTGACGGAACACTCTGTTAAATCCTTTATAATGCCTTTGAGTTTAAATTGGGAATTGGAAAATTTATAATTTCACGAGTTTGGAGGGTCCCATTGTCAAACATTTTATTATGTCGACATACAATCCTCTGAAGTACGGTAAAATTTTTAACTGTATAAACGTTTTCGAGTCTAAATGAACAAGGGCGCAATTGATACATTGTTGTCCCCTAAAGATTGGAATCTATATACTAATAATAAGCTCTTCCCAATGACTACTGTTTAAATCTGTACCTCCTCCACGTAATTGTATTGCTCGATCCGAATAACAACAAGTAAGGACGGGCTAAGTTCGGGTGTAACCGAACATTATATACTCTCGCAATTTATTTTGATCCACACATTCGGCATAGAGTCCATTAGGAAACATTTTTGCCAACTAGCTACATTCTATCCAAGATTATATTAACCGATACATATGGTAAAGTTTGAAACCCTAAATACTTGGTATATTGGAGCTAGATTAGAGCCGATTTCACTCATTTTTGGCACGGAAACATAAGAAGAAAAAAATATTCCCTCTAAATATCTTCAAATAATTTGAGATACTTACTTATTTTTTCGGTATGGGGCCTTGAAAGCATATGATCCGATTTCGGCGATTTTCAGAAAGGCGATGCCACTCTTTCAATGCAGTATGTTTGCAAAGTTCTGTTCCGATATCTTCACTAGTGCTTACTTTATATATTGTAAAGTAAACGATTCAGACCGACTTCAAAGTTCAGGTATATAGGAAGTAGGAGTGGTTATGAACCGATTTGGCATATTTTCATAAGAAATCATCGAGATGCCAGGAAAATATGATGAACTGAATGTCATTTGATATTGGTTGAGTAGTTCCGGAGATATGGTTTTTGACTCATAAGTGGGCGGAGACACGCCCATTTCAAATTTTGTATACCATTTTGAGTGCACCTCTTTTAAACCATCTTTATAATGACATTTAAGGTTTCTGGTGGAACTAAAGCAAGTAGTTTTCAACATAACTTTTGTATGGGAAGTGGGCGTGGTTATAACCCGATTTCCTCCATTTTTAGACTGTATAAGGAAAGAAAACGACTCCTGAGTGTTTCGTTGATATATGTAGCTTTAGTAGTTTACGAGATAAGTGCAAAAAACTTCCATAAAAAAATTTCATCCAAATATGCCCCTTCCAAGATCGATCTTTTGTACCAAATATTACTTTCATAGCTTAATTTATGGATTAATTATAATTCTTTATATGTTTTCAGTTATCGCCATTTTGTGGGCGTGGCAGTGGTCCAAGTTCGTCCAACTTATTTCTTCTTAAGATATCTCGATTTTTACTCAAGATGCAGCTTGCTTGCACGGACGGACGGACAGACATGCGGATTTGAACTTTACTCGTCACCCTGATCAGATTGGTATATATGTATAATCTTATATCTTAGTTTTAGAACTTACAAGCAATCGTTATGTGAACAAAACTATTAAGGTCATATTTGCATAGTGGGAACTATGATAACACTAATGTAGAAAATGAATAAATATTTTTTTTTCACAAAACAGAAATTCCTGGTATATGTATTTTGAACACCTTCGTATAATGTTTCAAAAGTAGAGAGTCTAGAAAAGAGGTTTTCTCTTAACATTTTAAATGAACCAGGGCGCGATTGATACATTGTTGGATCTGCCCCCAACTCTTCCACTTAATTCTCTTTTGAGTGCTCCGTGTATATCACGATCAGTCTTTATTGAAATTGTATGAAAAATTTATTTGAACTATGCTAACAAATCTCTTCTACCTTTCACATTATGGTATTTAAAAAAACTACTCAATACATATTAAGATTAGTGGAATACCCACCCTGTAGAAAATTTGGAGATTCAAAACACTTGTTTAATAGAATTCTGTACAACTATTATTGTGTTCTCCTTTAAACGTATTTTTTACATAAGCGTAAGCGGACCATAACCACGCTTACTTCACATATAACGTCATCTGACTCTCCAATGGAGAATTAAGGTTTCACTCAGGCATAATGTCGCAATTTGGAATGGAAGGTAAAGTATGTGGCAATATAAGATTATATCAGTACAGATCATCCTCTGGTATCCATATATGAATATTATATTTCTCAAGACGGATTTACTTTAACCCTTAAATGCAGGGCGTACCATATATTGTACACGCGACTTAAGGCAATTAAGGCTTCGTAATTCGATCAAATTAATATATATCGCAGTTTGGTTATTTGAAAATTACCGCAGCTTTCAGAAGTTTATACTCAGTTGACATTGATCTAACGAAGCGGTCGGAAGTCTCCATTTTGTGGCTGAGCTCATGCATTTAAGGGTTAAAATTGATATTTTATATTAAAAAGAAATATTTTAGAAGAAACTAACAAAGGACTTGAGCCAAGGGAAATTAGGTAATTTTCACTGCTAAACATCTTACTCAACCCAAGGATTCTGGTAGATATTCCATATATGCATATATCATATTGCATTTTTACAATCTATATATGAAAGTATTTCAGTTCCCTCTCTTAATTGTCACTTAACGTATATTTTAGATTGATTTGCTTGACCATTATCATCCTCTCTATTTATTTATATATTTAAGTGATTACTTGTCGAATTTAGATTTATTGCAACAAAATCAATTCACCATATAAAAGAAAGCTTTCGGTTAGCAAGATAAATAAACTCAAGAAAGCATAAAATTCCACCTAAAATAATCATTGTTGCACAGACATTTGGTAAGGTAACGTAAAGGTCATAAGAACGCGAAAGGCGAGCCATTCAAATGAACGCTCAGCAATCAGCAGCATTTGTGGGCAACGCAATGCATCATCGTCAAGCATATAGCCAAGCAGCGTTATTGTCGCTTATTGCACATAAGAGACGAGAGCGAAGGTGCCATTGCAACATGCAACACGCAGCACACACACCGACACACAGCTTGTGGCATGCAACATTTCAAGTTACGCGCGCGCGTGTGAGATAAATTGCCGCAGCGCTACTTACAAGTGAATGACTGCAGCCAGCAGTTGTTGTTGCTGCTGTAAGAGGATGACAGTACTCGTAAGCATAAAAAATATAAGCACATTGTAAAGAAGTTAAATTGCACTTGTCACCGACAATCTCTGGCGACAGCAGCTCCAGCAACAGCAACAACACCTTCGCCCACGCGCGTCAAGTCGCTGAAGAGACTGCACGTCCATTGCATGTGGGCGTTGGGTGTGGCGGTGGGTATGCACTTAATAGGGTTGACACAATGGCTATCATTTAAATTATGTTAATGACAGCCACGTTGACGGCCGCGCTGACAGCAAGGATGATGATGTGGCCGTTTATGAAAACGCTCCTCTGATGATGGTAATTATTTTGTCTGTCGCGTGGAAATGAAAATGTTTAATGATAAAAGTAATAATAAAGATGGAATTTTCCCATCGACCAGAGTTGCATTTACATAAAATATCTGAGTATATTGCGGCTGTGTGCGGTTGTTGGTGCAATACGTATTCGATTAATCACTTAATCAGGCAATGAACCTGGATTCTTGTTATAAAAATGGTTTTTACGAGGGTGATGCATTAAATTGGTGGGAAAAGAAAGGAATTCGCTTGAGATAATATAGTTACAAAGGAGTTCTCCTTGTTATTATTATTTTTATCTGTCAAGTAGTTGGTAGAAGAGTTCATCCGATAATTTTAAAGAGTGCAAAGATGAGCAAAACATGATCTTAGGCTAATGGATTTCTGAGAAAGTTAAATATTAAAAAAATCCTGATTATAGGGAGTGGACCATGTCATTAGTTAAATAGACATTTCACAATTGTATCGGCTTTCCTTAGGAAAGAAAGCCTTAAAGTGGCAGGCTTAGGTATGTCCAACCCTTATTTTATATTTTTTCTATCCTGAAAATTCTAATAATATGGAAAAAATCTAAAATTGAAAAATTTCCTTCGTTTGCTCGACTTCCTCATCTCTAACTTGAGTCCGTATGCCCTCAGTATTGAAGTCTAAAGCCGCCTCAAAAAGAATTCTTCTCGAAGCTCCTTTCAACCTTCGTCACCTTTGTTATTATCAGTATCTTCGAGAACTTATATTATGTTCAGTTTGATTTTTTACAAAATTTCTATGGATAGGGTTATTGTTGTTGTATCGGCATAAAACATTCCGAGAAATGCGATTTGACAGTCCTTGGCCGGATAATCTGGGTCCGTTCCGGTTACGTAGAACGAACTGTCTTGGGAACGAATAGACTCTCTAAGCTCAATATCCTATTGATTTGAGACGCCTGGTATTTAGGTTTTGAATTTATCCAGATTCGAGTTCATGTCACCTAACTCCATCGGCGGAGATATTAACAACTTTCCTTTATTTTATGATGGACCTTACTCCCTAGTTCATCAAAAACCCCTTAGTTTACCTTGTATCATCCGATTTCTAAAGGAAAACAATAAATCACACCTAAAGAGAATCTAAAACCAGGTGTTACAGATCGGAAGCTAAAACTACTTCAGGAGCCTAAGCATGCATTTAATTATTGCTTTAAAGATCCCGTATTAGTATCAAACCAATACTCATCATCGAAAAATCCACATTTAATTTCCATATTAATGCAAAATTTTTGCTTTATTCACCGTATTGACAAACAATTAATATGCAGCAACAACAACTGCAGCTGATATTCTCTTTTGAAATCATAACAAAAGACTTCTTTTTCACGCTTTCGCATGCACTTCACTACACTTCTGTTGTTTTTTTTTTCATAAACTTTTTCATTGTAATTGCTGTCGACAATTGGGACTCTGTTGCAGACTACAAAGTGTCCACTCTAAATTGTAAACCACCACTTGACACATTACTACCCCGACAGCAATGACCGCAGGAGGTGCGAGGCGACGAAGTGATATATAAGCTTAAGTTGTTGCTCCACTCTCATGTCGTCTGCACTGGCGCTGCACTAAATTGACAAAGAAAGGAGAAACAGCGTCATTGCATTGTCAGCACTGTGGTGACTCAACTGTACCGTCTGGCGCCTCTTGCTGTCGCTGCTGCAAGTGTTGTTGCAATGTATACACTTTTGGGAAATCAAAATAAATCAAACAACAAAACAATGCGACAATCAAGCAACACTTAAAGACAAAAGGCCATAAAGTCAAAAGCGAATGAGGTGAGCCGGCAAGCCAAAAGTCACAGGATGAGGAAACCAATAGCTACAGTGGGAACTTACAATACAGTAAGTTGCCGAGGAAGCACTGAAATACGCAAAAATTGAAAATTAATAGTTGAGAAGGAGTGTTTACCAATCAGCAGCGCTATTGTTCTTTGCAAAGAGATTTGCAACCAAACTGAAAATAATTGCTAAGCAAAATATGATTGGGTGTTGAATAATGTAGAAGAGGTGATTTGTAGGAAATAATCTGCTGATTTGGAGAGGGTATCATAGCGAAATTCACTGAGTTGACAGCTTAAGTAAATTCATAGTTCTTCCAGAAATGTAAAATATAGTTGTCGTTGGACGTGATCACACACAAGTAGAGATAATTCGGTAGAACTCGAAGATCTACCAACCTGAATAACTAAGAAACTCCAGCCAACAAGCTGATTAAATATCGATCGCTAAGGAAAAGGGACATTCTATGACAGAAAAGAAAAGACACTTAGTCAAAAGACCTTATAAATATATAAGAGATCCAAACTTGATCTTTCATTAGTTAGCAAAGATATCATCCTTTGAAGTAGATTCGGGGCTTGTTATAAACTGCATTGGTAAACTAAACAGGATTTGTAACAACAACAGTACAAAGATACATAAAGCTATACAAGGTAATGAACTTGCGGACCAACTGGCAAAGAAGGCCGCGGCTATCAGGCCGGTAGGGCCAGAGCCCTTCATTGCAGTTGGTGGGCAAGTTCTTGGTAGCCGTTTACAAGAAGAGGAATGGGCAAGTAGAAACCGCTGCTAGCTGCATATGCAATGACTTCGCCACTCTAAACTGTTTCTCGGAGGATACAATCTGATAAGATTCAAACAATTAAACGCTCCCAAGAAGCAAAATGAGACAACCATTGGCACTCTATACTGCCCACTGAAGACAAAGATGTCATCTGCACAAACTGGAAATCCACTCGTCCGATCTTTGCCGATTCTGTGATCTAGTAGCGGAGACACCTGAGCACTTACTCCTTGACTGCACGACGATCGCAATCAGATAATTGGGGCTCTGTATCCCAAAAGAGATAGTATCATGTCCATCAACCCTGGAACACGGTTTAGATTTCTTAACGTGACGGAGTTAGGTGATATACTGTGATAACTGGATAGGGTACAATATACCTTAGGTCGCATACCTCAATCTGTAATCTAATATAATCTAGTAAAGATATCGCGACAGAATTGTCAACAATCTCAAGATAAGAGAAGAGGTGGTCTATATTTTGTTCCGTATCTTGTCTACGTCACAACAAATTGATCAGTAATTGGTACAGGGTTTAACGTGTGTTTCAAAAATTTTATGCTAATTCAAGAAGATGTCTGAAAGAAAGTTCGACAAAAGCTCTTTGACTTCTTTGAACAATATTGATGGTTTCATATGTTCTTCAAAAGAATAACTAAATCGGTCGGTTGAATTAGAAGAGATATATATCTGTAATAGACCTTTTATCGAGGGACGATATTGCCATCAGGGACTCCAACTCAAATTCATAAGAAACCGGAAAATTTACTTATTCACTCCCTACAGTTTAAGGGGGTATTCTGGTCTAGAAATTCCAAAAAATCGAAAACAATTTTTTTCATATTATCAAAGTTTAACTATTCAAGAATATGTATACGAGAGGATTTTTCAAAATTTAAATTATTTTCGGAGATATAAGCATTTTTCTGACCTGGCATAAACTGGTTCGGCCGGAACTTAGACTATAAAAAACTTTACCCGAAACTTTAAACGCGTTTTTCTCAAAACTGTGTTTTTCGGTACGATACCCACGATTTTTCAGGTTCTACTGGACCGATTTACTTGAAATTTTTATGGACTCTTCTTTATTGGCTTTTCTAGAACTGGAACTAGGCCCATCCCCAAATTTTCATTTTTACTATTTTTAAAAAATTCAAAACAGTCAAAAAAAGTGGTCGAAAAAAAAATTTTTTTTAAACAGTCGCCATTTTGTTATAAAATTTTTTTCAAACTTTTCCCTAGTTCCGGATATTGCGACATTATTCTTGATTAATAATTTTTTTTTTTGGTTTCAGATTGCTAGGAGGGTCGAAATCATGGGTACGGTCACGTGAAAATTTTTCAAAAGCCCCCACTCCGTCAGCTCATAATTTATTCAATTTTTCACTGTTTTTAGTTTTCAATTTTTTTCTTTATTCTTTGAATGTTAATAAACAACCAATAAAAAAATGGATAGTAAAAATATTATCAAAAATTACCTAAAATTTACGCTTCTACACCAGAATATCCCCTTATTAAAAGCTGCAAAGCATCAGCATATACCCAGAATCATATATGACAAATCTAAAACAATAATAACAACAACGCAAGTCACATGCAACAACAGCAGCAGAAACAGCTGCAGTTGCAACATGCACTTGTGGCAAGTACTCGAGGCCGACAACAATCAATCTAAAGCCAAGCAGATTGGCTTCAAGAAGTGCCGACTTTGAGTGGAACTTCTTCAATGACCAATTGTGTCTTGGTTTTCGACTATTTTTGAAGTTCTACCAAAAAATTTGAACAAAAGCCCCGACGTACAAAAACGAGTAAACAGAATTCAATCAAAAAACAGCTGAAGTATGCTTAAGGGAGACAGGCAGCCGGAAGACTTGTTTGGTCAGCCCGCAGCACTACTAACAACTACAACAATTACAAAAAAAGTTGTTTCCTTGCTTTCACTCCAGCTGTTGTCGAGTAGAACCACACATGATGCACAACAAATGCAACAACAACAATTGCAATGAGTACAAGTGACGAATTTCGAATGAGTACTTCAAATGATTTCTTCCCAATTTTTTGCTGATCTCTCTTTTTTATTTTGTTTGCTGGCTGGTGCTCGGTTGTCTGTTGCTTTTTTACAGCGCTCGGCTCAGTGGAGAGCGGAAAAGAATGCATGAGAATAATTGCGAAAAAAATAGCAGACAAAAAATATGAGGAAGAAGTGGTACTGGCTGGCATATTGAAGATGCCAAATTGGAGCAGCCAAGCGGCACAGAGGCGGCAGCAGCGGGTGACGTGCTGAGCTGAGCTGCAGCGCTGTGGAACAAAGCTGCCTAGAAGCGCTTTTGCCGATTCAAATTCAATTTACTGGCAAGTGGCTGCTTGCTTGCATGTTGGGCTCGCAATGTCGGACCTGTCTGCCTGGCCTGCAGACTGCAGGCTGCTAGGTTGCCTGGCGTGCTGTCTCTGCCATTCATTCATGCATTTGCAACTATGTTGTTGATTCGCTTAGAACTCCCGGTAGTCCTCTTGCTCGCTTTGTCTGCTTTGTTGCTATCTTGTTTGACAACTTGTCACACATAGCCATATTTGACATATGTGTCGTCCCGCTTGACATCGCTCACACACACACACAATCCTTCACCCGAGCGCGCACTCAAGTTGCATTTGTGGCTGTTGTCGGTTGTTGTAGTTGTTGGTTTTATTTTTTAATTTTTCAATTTGGTTTCATTGACTTGCTTTGTGGACCAATATCCAATTGAAGTGCAGCATTTTTGAGAGTGGTTGAAGACAGCTTGGCAGTATTTTTTAACTTAAGAATCTTTAAATTCAATTGACTTCGTAATAAAAACGAGTTCAGAATCAATCATCATGATTTCATTATAGAAAATAATCGGAGGGTATATAAGAAGACCAATTTTTAAGTTGTCCATAATATGTAATCAGTTAAGATTAATGTGACGACAAAAGTTCATAAAGTTAAAGTACCGTTATTTATAGATGGTTTTGATTAGAACTGACATTTTGACATTTTAACAAATTATTTTATTGTACTTCAAGTAAGTTTATGAAATATTTTATTTTTAAATTAAATAATAAGCCCTACAAAATTGATTAATTTTTTTTAAATAAAACAAAAGCGGCTTGGAATAAGAGTGAAATTCTATATTCCTTGAGAAAGTACATTGGATACCATTATGTATGGAACTCGATTTCTTTGGCATGGCCACCAAGTGCACCCTTGCAGGAGTCCAGACGCTGAACCCAATTTTCGACGATTTTCAAGCACAAATCGGCCGATGCTGCTGTAATTTCGCGTTCGATATTCGTACGAAGTTCATCAATCGTCACTGGCTTGTTGGCATAGAACAAGGACTTGACGTAGCCCCATACGAAATAGTCAATGGCGTCATTCGGTTATCATTGAGCGGAGCGATTTCCATTCACAGTAACGTGCCGGTCTTGATCATCACGGAAGAAGTACGGATCAATGACGCCGCAGGCCCATAAACCACACCAAACCTTAATTTTTTCGGAATGCAATGGTGACTCATGGAATACCTGACCAATAACGCATATTTTCCTTATTGACGAAGTCATTCAGCCAGAAATGAGGCTCATCATAAATTGGACTTAGCGCGCTTAATTTGAGGCCACTGACTCCGAATATCGGTAGTAAATTTTAATAATTTCGACTAGTTGTTGGATCGTATATCTTTCCATGATAAAATTGCAAACCTTACCGAAGAGAGATGTCAAAAGAGCAAAAATATGGCGTCTACTTTTGTAGCGTCCCTATTGAAAAACCCTTTACTCGTACTACTGAAAGACATATGTTTTTCTATTGAAATAAAATCTTCCTCTTATTGAAATACGATACCGGAACTATCTTCGATTTGGCATCTCTTCTTTATTTTTAATTTCAATTCCAAACTCATACTCATTCAGAATAAACGGAGATTATCCTCGGTTCAGGTACACTACGGGATCTGCCGTTATCCATAAGGAGACCATTTTTGAACATTTATGTATTATATTCGAATTATTTTTTGACAGATCTACAAAAAGTGGATCCATCAGTACGCTGTTCACAGAAGTTATAGCTCCCTTACCAACATTATTAGTCTTTGAGCATTTTTTTCTATGGAGTTTCTATGAGATTTCCGTTGCTATTTAAATGCTAGATGAAGTTTTCCATAATTTAATTTCCCGTAGTTCAGAGATAAAAATCTGACGCTCCTGCGATGGAAACGATCGGTTGATTTCGTGTGAAAAAAAATTATGATGGTGAAAATGATGATGCATTAAAATAATTGTGGGATTGCGGCAAGAAGCCATCCATCAAATCAAAAATGTCTAGAACGAAAAAATGTTTCGACTTGAGCAAAGTCAATTTTATGAAAAAGTGTCGATCCAAATTGGAGAATTATAAAATTGTTTTCAACAAATTTCTGTGAGAAATGTGAGAGCACGCCTCTAACAGGGCTATAGATATTATTTGGAGCATAAAATTTTATCTCAATATATATGTACATATGTTAGTATGAATAGACCATTTCGTTCTGTTCAAAGAATATGCCTTGTGTGCTGCTGTATTTTTAATATTTTCTTAATTCTGTTAATCCAATTCCATACGTTTTCATCTTTGAGCTTAAAATTGATTTTACTTTCGCTCTTCTAACTAAATTAAAAATAAATATATAATATACTAGTGAATGCACTTGTATATAATACTACCTATATACATACATACGTGTTGATAAGTTTTTACCTCGCCAATTTTCTAAACACATTTAGTGGGTATAAATATATTCTCATCCATTCATGTAGAACCATAGCAGTATATATGCATCTCCATTCTATTGTTTTTGCTAACATTTCTCTCTCTGTAGCCACAAAAAGCTAACCACTTCAGTACTAATTACATTTATAAATTTTGCAAACCGAAAGGTTGCTTTCTTTCAAAATACATGAAACCAATCGAAGTTAAGTGATTAAATATCGGTCAAGCATTTATTTCTTAACACACATTTACATACGTCCACACTCGAATGGGGTTTTAAAATATTTAATACTATTCGGTAAGCTACTCGGCTACACAGGTGTCTTGTGTATTTATTTCGAAAGACAAGAGTCTTTGTGGTATTTAAATTGATTTTCTGACCAAATTGCCACAGTTAAATAATGTAAATAAAGTAGTTGAATGAAAAGCGGTAAAATGTTTGTAAATTTACATAAATACATACATACTAAAACGGATATAAATACATATATATGCAGGTATCGATATATAAGTATAAAAAAGGACTTACGGAATTGCGAAATGTATTGTAAATTTGTAAAGAGATTTTGCTGGCGATTTGAAGAATCAGCACCTGAAAAAATAAGAATAATAATATAAGAATTCAAAAAATTACAAGAATATCTTTTTTTTGTGATTATATGTATATAGAGACAGATCAAAATAACAAATAAAATTTGAGCTTCTAAAAAGTGTTAAGAAAAATGTTAATGAAGACAAATAATTTTTATTTTGTTATTTTTCAGCTTAAAAGAAATATGTTCAGGTCTAAATACAAACCACAATGAAATTCTATAGATTTTAGAAATAACAACTTATTTTAATTGAGCAAGTTTCCATTTGATAATAATTAGGATTTCAGAGGCAAAAAACATACTTTAATTATTGTATTGGATAGATATTTCATAAAAAAATTGTTCGAATTGTTGGAAAATTTATAGGAGTATTTTCATTTACAGCTTGAGAGATGAAAAGTACTAAATCATGATAAGTTGATATCTTAATAATTCCGCCCTCTACTCATGGTGAAAGTCTAGAACAAGTATTTTGTCTACTGAAGAGCGGATCATAGGAGTTTTTATTAAAGCTAAGTAAACTTTTAAGCTTTTTAACAATAGAAGAAGGCTCAGAAACCAAAGTGCGGAATTTTAGTCCGCTTTGAAACACAGACAAACATTTTTTTTCGTCAGAATTGTGATATATCAAAATTATCAAAATGTTCATAGCAATACATTTTTTTTTACAATTACAAAGCAATTTTATAATTCTGCACCAAATAAAACTATAAATATTAGAGGGAGGGAAATGGAAAAGGGTAGAGCATACATGGAACAAAAACCAAACAAGTCCTTCAGCATTCCCGTCCTGATTTATAGTGCAGAAGCATGGACGATATGGGCATCCGATGAGACGGCACTAGGAGTTTTCGAGAGAAATGTTTTGCGCAAGATTTATGGTCCTTTGAACATTGACAATGGTGAATTCTGCAGACGATAGAACGATGAGCTGTACGAGTTATACTACGTCATAGACATAGATCAGTGAATATCATGTTGTTCGAATGGTCGAAAACACTGCAGCTTTGATAGTGTTCGACGCAGTACCCGCTGGTGGAAGCCGAGGAAGAGGAAGACCTCCACTCCGTTGGGACAACCAGGCAGAACAGGACCTGGCTGCACTTGGTATCATCAATTGGCTCCAAACAACGAGAAGGAAGAACAAATGTTAGCATTATCATAAGACCCCTTGAGCATATACCGAAAAAATCAGGCACAACGGCTTCTACTTCCCAGAGAACAGCATTTTGAACGCCATTAGTTTCGCTGGCTTTACATTCTGAGTAGTCAAACATCACGAAGATGAGAGTAAATTTCAAAAATGTGGTATCACTTTTAACTTGCAAATCCATTTTTTTTAAATGTTTGAAATCTTTTGATATGTTCTTCGTTCTCCACAGTAATCCTCCTCCTAAGTGACTTTGTATCAAGAATGATAGAAATGTTGATTGCGATAGTTTCGTCTTGTCACTTTTTATTGAAGTGAAATTGGCACATTATACATTAGTAAGTGACGTCATAAACGAAAAAAATTAAAAAATTTGTTGACAATTACTATACAAATTTGACAGTATATTTCGTTTATGACTTATTATGTCACCGTCCAGCCTCCATTGTTATTGGTTAACATGTTGGGATTCAGTAAGAAGTGTTCTTAATATTGGTAAGCACTTCCCCTAGTCTTCTAGTCTAATCAATATATTGATGTTCCGTTGCCTTTAAATTAGATATTTCGGAGAGTAGACTAATTACTTCCTTTGTTTAACTTTGTTGAGGAAAACATATGTATAGGATATTTTTTCCGAACTGTTTAAAGGGTGTATAAAACACCACACTTGTCCTAGTACCAACTAACTACATTTCAACCAATGAACGGCAAAATTGTTTTCCAAAAATCAAGTATTTTGCATATGCATTTCTACCTCCCACCTTGTAATGCAACTGCCAGAACAATTGTAAACCGCTCAAAAATAATTTTGCTCTTTCCACTTCACTTTCATACCGGACATATGCACATAACGCCTTCACCACCAATTAAAAGTAGATTTTCATTTCACAAATCAATTGAAATGCCGAATTATGCCAGATATTTTGTAGTAAATTACATTTTGCCACTGCCACAGCAAAGATTAGACAATACACAAGTAGAATCATTGAGTTGCGCTTATTTTCCCCCTCTCTCACAGAAACAACAACAATGGAACAATGGAATGGAAATTATTTTTGTTATTGCTGTTGTTGTTGTTGTTGTTGTATGTAGCATTTGCAACCGCATTAAGACCGAACACAATTGAAAAGCAACAAAGAAATTGCTTGGCTTAAAATTTATGAGCACCATAGGGATATGTCGGGCATGCAAACGTCACCTGCCTACACACCAATACACGCAAATGAGCATACTTACACACACATACATGCATACGGAGAAACACTATGGAGCACTTGGGCAAATAGTGCCGAAGTGGTTTGCATGCCACAAAAATGCCGCATAAACGAATTTTCGTATAATTTCGTGTGTGTGTGTGTGTGTATTTGAATGAGTGAGTGTGTATGTGTGTCAGAGTATGCTCAATCACCCACCTATTTAATCCGATTTTCGGTAGAGGCCTTTCCGAAAAAGAATGAAAATAAAAAATGTAATGCTAACAGGATTTCTTCTCTGATTTAAACCCGGATGATATACATATATATGTACACATGTATCCCACACCGTAATTTGTGTATTGTCTCTCTTTGATATGTATGTATGTGTGTATGTCTGAGTTTTACTGCAATCGTTTCTGCCGCATTGCGAGTATTTTCTGGTTTTACAATCAATTTAGTCAAAAGCAATCAATGGACAATTCGTTATTGTCTTTTCGTATATGCTCGAGTGATTGCAGTTGCAACATGCATGCAGTTGTTGTCTAACAAACCGTTAGTACTGTAATGGTACAAACTGCACTCTCACTGACATACATAAAAATATACAAATACAATACACACACACAAACACACATTTATTTATGTAAAGTCAACTAGACTCTGGCGAGGTCTAGTTATGGTGGACACTTTTATTGCTTGTTGTTGTAATTTGGATGCATCCAATTTGCCGTGGCCGAGACAGTTGATGTCAAACTGGTGAATCGAACACTCGCAAAAAATGGTGCAAAAAACGTATCGTTGTCTCTTTCTATTACAGTAGGGCTATTGGCAAAAATTAGAGTTTTCAAGCCTGATTTAATGTTCATATCAGTTCAGATTTAAAAGAAACTTTTTATAAAATTTTGGCGATATTTATTATTATTTAAGGGTGAAATTGTCTATATTATTAGAAACTTTTACAATTCTCTGATCCATATACCGCTAAACATTATATCAGATATTCGATATTATCCAACCTAGTGCTCTTAAACTAACTGGACATGTTCCGAAAGTTTCTCTTAAATTATCTTTTCTCAATATGGATACAAATTTTGCTTTCGGGTAGACCTAAACTCTGTGATGCCAGCACTCTATGGTTACTCTCTGCTATACTCCATTATAGCAATACACTTACTAAAGGGTTTTTCAATAAGAGCGCTACAAAATTAATTAAATCAAAAACGGTTTGAGATATCAATGAAATTCTGTCTCTTATTCTTGTGAAAGTCCATTCGATGCCATTATGTATGGAACTCGATTTCTTTTGCATGTCCACCACGGGTCCGCTTCCAGTAGTCCAGACGCTGAACCCAATTTTCGACGGTTTTCAAGCCTAAATTGACCGATCGCGTTCGATATTCGTACGAAGTTCTCCAATCGTCGCTGGTTTGTTGGCATAGACCATGGACTTGACTTAGCCCCACAGAAAATAGTCTAACGGCGTCAAGTCGCACAACCAATGCGGGCAATTGACTGGGCCATTCCGTGAGATAGCACGTTCACCAAACTTTTCAATAAGTCGATTGGCACATTCGCTGTGTGACTTGTAGAGCCACTGTTCTGTTGTAACAATAATTTTCCGGGGTACAATGGTGAGTCATGGAGTACATGTGGATTGCTGTCTGACCAATAACGCATATTGTGCTTGATGACGAAGCCATTCAGCCAGAAATAAGCCTCATCGCAGAAGATGATTTTTCGATGAAAATCCGGATCATTTTCAAGTTGTTGCTCAGCCCAATTCGCGAACATACGACGATTCTGGTGGTCAAGTGGTTTCAGTTCTCTTGTAAAGATTTGATAAATTAGATCTTGTAAAGATTTAAGCCAAGATCTTTACGCAAAACTCGCCATAACGACGTCACAGAGATGCCCAACGCTTGAGAACGCAATGTTCTCGATACTACGGACACTTCTTTGTCTCACTAGCCCGGGAATATTTTGTACTGTGGCTGTGGATTTAAATTTTTCCATTAGACGCTCAATTGTTGATCTAACAGGACGATTATGACGATCATAAATTGGACGTAGCGCACTTAAAGTTGAGACCACTGACTACGAATTTCGGAAGTAAATTTTTATAATTTCGACTCGTTCTTGGATCGTATATCTATCCATGATGAAATGGCAAACCTTACTGAAGACAAATGTCAAAAGATCGGGAAAAAATATAACGTTGTTTGCTGTCCTTTTTTTATAGCGTCCTATTGGAGTTTCTTTATATGCTAACTCTTTCTTGAAGATAGTTAGAGTTAAGGTAAAATTCGAAGAAGAATATTGGACCAACACCGATTAAACCAGAATAAAGTTATAACGTGTCAACCTCCAGTGGTGTGTGGTATTCTTCAATCAATCTCACCATGCAGAAATAAGAGGACCCTAAACTATTCTACGATTATTAGGCCTATTTGGTCACTCATCTTCTTATAATCAGGGATGTGCCAAATATAGAGGTCTTTCAAGGCGATATATTCAAATTCAGCTATATATTCCTAATTTTATACAGTTTTGTAAACACTTAGACTGTGTATTAATTTCCTTTTTAGATATCCAACATTCGATATGTATGTCATAGGTTCGTTAGCCTGAGCTTTTAGCTGTACTTCCGAGAAGTTCTCAGTCAGTGAACTCATTTTCTCGCCCTATCAATCTTATTTTGTATAAATAAGACCATTTATCCAACCATGGACTGTCCACTAATAGCATCGTCTAATGTATGTATGTCAAAGTACCACCGTCTTTTTATATATACCGTCAAGAAATGACCGCCAACAGAGAACTAAAGACTACTGAAAGAATTTTCGGCAAATATTTCAATGCTTTAAAGCAAACATATTAAAGCCAAAATTTTCCAATGCCACACCACCAAGTTAAAATTTAAGCCACACAAACCGCAAAACCACCAATCAACCGTGTACTTCAACTTTTCAATATCACAACACAACAGTGCATACGTTGCAACCCTGCCGTCACGTAGACACCAGCCAAAGGTCAACCAACTACTTTGTACCGCCAGCAAGATTTTGGTAGACCACAAGAGCCGACGAAACAATCATTCGCGACACGTGGCCCCCCTATAATTTTCACGTAGACACGTATTTACCAAACACAGGCATATAAAAAAGTAATATTTCCGAGCAGGCACGTGCCGACCAACTGTCCAAAATGTACAGAACAGAGCAGTTGAATTGAAATGGAAAAATATGAGGCATATTTTATGTGAGGTCAAAGGTAAAGGGCGAGAAATTGCAAGTTGTGATAAACTTGCGAACGTACAACAACAAAAATAAAAACAAACTTCCACAAAAGTTGAATGCCGGTGGATTCCGTTGCTCCAGTATTTGCTTTAATGCATTTATGTAAAAGGCCACAAACGTATGTAAAGGCAACCCAATCCGATTTCACTTGTCATTGCTTGAGCTTTAAAATAACTGCGTGTGTGTTGTTCTGCGTTCCATCACGTTTACGCTAAATACTCGTAAGTAGACCCTCTTCGATTCTGCTTCCCAACTCCAATTATAATGCTGCCCCTTCTCAAGCTTAACA
Source organism: Zeugodacus tau (assembly GCA_031772095.1). Lineage (NCBI taxonomy): Eukaryota > Metazoa > Arthropoda > Insecta > Diptera > Tephritidae > Zeugodacus > Zeugodacus tau. The sequence goes on along the minus strand of CM062650.1, from coordinate 38,779,832 downwards.
ATGAAATGGCGAATAAGGGCAAGAATGAACCCCGTGTTTATAAAATATACCACACATGGCCATATAAGTTTAAGCTTTTGTATAGTATACGTATGTACAGTTGTTTGTATGTATGTGAAGTGAAGCGTGAGTTTCCTTTTTCGGCAGCATTTACAACTATTGAATTTTTCATAAGCACATACAATACCTACACATATAAAGGGTGATTTTTTTGAGGTTAGGATTTTCATGCATTAGTATTTGACAGATCACGTGGGATTTCAGACATGGTGTCAAAGAGAAAGATGCTCAGTATGCTTTGACATTTCATCATGAATAGACTTACTAACGAGCAACGCTTGCAAATCATTGAATTTTATTACCAAAATCAGTGTTCGGTTCGAAATTTTTTTATCGACAAATTTTGTTCAGCGATGAGGCTCATTTCTGGTTGAATGACTACGTAAATAAGCAAAATTGCCGCATTTGGGGTGAAGAGCAACCAGAAGCCGTTCAAGAACTGCCCATGCATCCCGAAAAATGCACTGTTTGGTGTGGTTTGTACGCTGGTGGAATCATTGGACCGTATTTTTTCAAAGATGCTGTTGGACGCAACGTTACGGTGAATGGCGATCGCTATCGTTCGATGCTAACAAACTTTTTGTTGCCAAAAATGGAAGAACTGAACTTGGTTGACATGTGGTTTCAACAAGATGGCGCTACATGCCACACAGCTCGCGATTCTATGGCCATTTTGAGGGAAAACTTCGGAGAACAATTCATCTCAAGAAATGGACCCGTAAGTTGGCCACCAAGATCATGCGATTTAACGCCTTTAGACTATTTTTTGTGGGGCTACGTCAAGTCTAAAGTCTACAGAAATAAGCCAGCAACTATTCCAGCTTTGGAAGACAACATTTCCGAAGAAATTCGGGCTATTCCGGCCGAAATGCTCGAAAAAGTTGCCCAAAATTGGACTTTCCGAATGGACCACCTAAGACGCAGCCGCGGTCAACATTTAAATGAAATTATCTTCAAAAAGTAAATGTCATGAACCAATCTAACGTTTCAAATAAAGAACCGATGAGATTTTGCAAATTTTATGCGTTTTTTTTTTTTAAAAAGTTATCAAGCTCTTAAAAAATCACCCTTTACATATGTACACATGTTGATATGCTATGTATGTTCTCCCAGATCTCACAGCAACCTGCTGCATTTTTATCGCCACTGTACCATCGCTGGTCATAAGAGACTTAATTTAGTCTAATTACGAGAATGGTTTGATAAGTCAGCACTGCTCCAGATAAAATATATATACGTGGTGTGTTCAAAAAAATAAATAAAAGTGTTCATAAAATAACGGGAATTGTAAAATTTAAAATGTCACAGCCAAAGGCTATTCGAGTTTGAGAAAGTATTTCAACGATAAGAAGAATTTCAAAGATTTCAAATAAAAATAATGTAGACGAAATATATATTTTTTCAAAGACGAAAGTTCCCCTTATTTTTTGAACACACCTCCTCAAATAGACCAACGAATACTCTCTTGAAATGAATTCCGCTCGATCCAAATGTAAATATTTGGTCCGAAGTAAATTATAAATGTATATCATTTTTGAGCCTATCGTATTGCAAGAGGCGATTGTAGGCAAAATTCCATGGAGAAAAATTATTTAAGCTATATAGCTACAAATAATCCAGAGAATTGGTCCAAGCTTTAATTCTAGTCCTAGACCTTGTGTGGTGTGAGTTCCAAGCAGTTGTTGTCATTAAGGAAACTAGAAGACCAATTCCCCATATATACTATATCAGCTAAACAATTAAACATCGACTCTAATAACCAAGGGTCTTCAGAGTCATTTTTTTATAGATGAATTCACTATAGAAGATTATTATTACTACAAATACAACTATGCTTCCGCCGTTTTTTTTTTGTAAATTTAAGTTTTTGTATTGTATAAAAACGGTTACAAATCTCGATGAGCCTCAGCCGTACTTTTCTTGGAATTAAAAAAGAAAAGCAAAATTTCCCGCAAATGTCAAGAATTCGGCTCAAAAAGTGACATTTTCAGTTGAGAATAAGTTTGGGATGCAAACAGATCTCTACAAATATTTAGTTGGGTTAATGTTGACACAAATGTCCAAGATCGATAAAAAAAAATCGATTTAATCGACCAGCGCTTGACCCTAGAGACATCTACGGGAAAACGGCGGAAGCAAAGTTGTTGACCTAATACAAATTTGTAAATTCTTTTGGAAACCTCTCTTTGTTTCCGAGAAACCTTTGAAGTATTGGACAAACACAAGTCATGAAATCTCCTTAATTTAATTTTAATCAAATACTATATGTCGAGAGGCTAATAAAGAGTCACTATTTCATGAGGATTTATACGCTGAAATTTACAATCTCATTGAGCCCTAAATAATGTCATTTCGTAGAATCAAGAACGCCTTCTCTATGTGAAATTTCAAATAAATCTGTATTACAAAATCTACTATTAATACCAGATGAATTAGCCAAGGTGAGCTGCTTCTTTGGAACAGACATTGCGGCCTAACAAAGCTATGAAAAATTAAAACTTCTTGAATTCCTTTCATGACAACCTATTCTATACAAAGGACGGTCAAGATTATCAGATTCAGTTCCAGTTAAAATCGAAATAACTTACTAAAGATTTATCAACAATAGTGTGTTTAACTCAACATTTCAGATTTTTAGATGAGAATTTCAAATAATGTCTGACTTATCGAACGATTCTCAACAGTCAACAGCAACCCACCAGAACGCTCTAATTTCGTTTAATGTTTTAACTCTCCACAATTTGTTGTTGTAGTTAGCGGAGTGCACGCACGTGACCAGATTTTCAGACAAACTAAACGATTGAGTGTATGAATTGAATCCTTAGTGGTTTTGGGAAAATTGAAACGAATTAGTCTACTCGGACTGGAGGGAGCTTTGTTTAAAGCTTGAAGTACTTTGCTAGAGATTAAGCGCAGAATATGACTTTATACTTAACAAGTGAAAAGCTGTAATCTGTTTTTCACTGAATTACTAGTTACAAAGCTCTATTATTATTGTTGGGAACTGAGTTAAACTATATTTTATAAAAACCTTTTCACCATTTTATTCGAAAAAAAAAATTGGGAAGAGGAAGAAGATTGAAGGAACCCAGCCGATTGCGCTTACAATCATACTCAGACTCAATAAATAATAAGGCTCGAGAGATGGTTCCACCGTGGATCTCTTGCTCATTGCACAAAAATATAACCAACAACAAAAAAAATGCTGACCCACACTCCTAACTCACTCGCTAAGAACCCCTTAACATATGCTTCAAATCTCAGCTTTGCCATGTGCTGGCACTTGTAAATGAATGATTAATCACTTTCGCCATATGTTCCATGTGAAGTATTACCCATGCAACAACAACAACTTGAAAAGAACGCAAACGTAAAGCGTGTGCAAATAGAAGCGTTGATGGTTATGCCAATAATAGCCAATCGAATATTCAGAGTTAGTGTCCGACCGATACCAAAATTTTGGCCGATGCCGATGCCGATTAATCGGCCAGTTGGCAAAGAATCGGCCGATGCCGATGCCGATGCCGATTCTGTCATCAACACTAATATTCAAAACTAAATAAATTATTATTATAAAATATATGTTGTTAGAACAAATAAGTTATTCGCGTTTTCTCAAAGCGAATCAGCAATCAGCAATATAGCTTTTTTCCTTTAAGGGGTATACTGGTGTGACATTTTCAAAAAACGTCTTTTTTTATTTTTTGCTTATTCGATAGTTTATAATTTCAAAAATATCCTGTGAAAGCGGTAAGGTCGTAGCTTGAATAGTTTTTGAATGGCAGCGTTCTAAAGTGCAATCGCTTGCAGGTATAAGCAGCTATAGTCGAAACTTTAAACGCGTAATTCTCGAAACGACTTTTCACAAAATTGCTGACATCATAACTCAACAAGATATTGACCGATCAAATTTAAACTGAATGTTCTTGAATATATTTACTATACAATGTCCTATGTCTTGTCAATTTGGCATCTAAAAAACGACCATTTTTTACCTAAAAAATCGAAATTTTTTTTCAGAACTACGCCATTTTGTTAATGTATGATATTTTTCAATAATCTTAGGTCATAGGGAATATATTCAACTTTAATAAACTTTTTCAATTTTTGTGTTTCAGTTACTCATTCGACCGGAATCATGTCAGCAGTTGGGGAACTTTTTTTTGGCACCTCCCAAGACAGCCCATAACTCCTTTATTTTTCAAAATTTTTGAAAATAAAAATCTTAAAATATAGTTGAAAGTACACCTTATTATTGAGTACTTTCTTAAAAAAAAAATTCACTGAAATCGCCTAATTTTTCATGGGTTACACTGGTATAGCCCCTAAGGACAAATATGAGCATTAAGGCCAATATTCGAAAATTGTAGGTCTAGTAAAAAGAATCCGTTATTTTCAAAGAGATTAGTTTTGTCATTTATATCTCGCATTGTGAAAGGCGGCAAATAGTGATAGTGATTCAATAGAAACTTCGAAAGCTTGTTTGGGAGGTTCTATTCCATGCACCTTATAGTCCAGGCCAGCACCAAGTGATTATTACGAAACTTTTAAAAATAAATTAACCTAGTTACGAATGCTTCTATAATCTCAACAACTTTAAACAAAACTGTGCATATTTGACATAAATCGAATGTTTCTAGCAGTGCTAAATAAAACCTTTCATTAATGCAAAATTATTGAATTTCTTTATACTGGACTTAAATTATCAACATGATGAATGATTAGTTTAGTCAAATGTGATTCACTATGTTTTATATGGTAAACAGAAGAATTCAAATTTTATGCTCTAAAGAAATCAAAAAAATGAAAAGAAATTATTTTAGTGTAAACCGAAAGAAGTAGAAAGAATCGGCTAAGAATCGGCCAAATATGGCCGATGCCGATACCGATGCCGATGCCTAATTTTGTGGCCGATACTGGCCGATGCCGATACCGAGGCCGATTAATCGGTCGGTCTCTATTCAGAGTCAAAGGAGAAAACGAATTGAACTAATGCGAATAACCATAATCATATGCAAACAGCAAATAAGGGAAAAATCCCACTTATGGACGGACAATCGACGAGTGTACGTGTGTGCTTGAGCATGCTTGTTGTTGTGTAAGTGCTTGAGTTGAGCTGCTAATTGCTGTCGGGATTATAATGAAAGCTTCAATATTGAGGCATTAATGCGTGTGTGTGTTGGGAGTAATGGCAAAAAATATGATTGTGATTGAGCGCTAGCACTGCACCAATTAGGATGTACGTATGTGTGTGCTTGAGTTGACCATTCAATCACACAAGCCAAATGAAGGTGATCATAATATTAGTTAGTCAGCAATAATGTTTGTTGATGTACAGTAAATTAATAAACCGTGTGCTCACTCAGTATATTTTTATTTGAAAATATTATTAGCCTAAGTCGAGTAATTTCATTGAAGGACCTGGAAAAGATGGCTCTCGCACTTACGAGAAGAAAAAAACTATAAGAAGTCTCAATTCAGAGTTAAACCACGCCCTCCATCAACTGGTGGGCTCTCACAGACTTAAGGTAATAAAGTTATAAAATATTTAGCGTTTGCCTCAAAATTTGAGGCCTATAAGAACATATATGTATCACAGACACTCTTATACTTTAGTATAGATTTGAATTCTGAAGATTACCCGACAGCTCGCAGATGCAATAATCCGTCTTAGAGTAGACCTGAAAAGTACAAGAGAGATTACCCCTTGACTGTTCTAGTCTAGTATTGATCCCTACAGTTTTCAGTGAATCTGTTTTTATTGGTTTCCAGAACACGATCCAAGAACATCTGATAGGCGATAGCACTGTACTACTGTCGCAGTGAACGATGGTCTAACTTTTTATATGGATGAGAGACGTGAGACTGATATTTATATCGTCTCTGTAGTAAATGGTCATGTAGCCTGGCTGCTAGGGTTTTAGGGTCTTAGGGGATGTTTCTAATATTTAAGCAAAAAATTAAAGAGTTAAGCACATGATTTTGTCAATGTCTTCGTTATATGGGAATTGCTTTAGTCTCCTCTCATTTGCCCAGAATATTCGCCTCGATAAAGACGAAATATGAAGGGAGTATAAAATAAATGTATACCTTCACATCCCCTACTAAAATAAATTTAAAAAAATCTACAGAATGGTTTGCAAATCTAAGTTCCTGAACAGGATCAGCACAGTGGCTTAATCCCGTTACAATATTTGCAATTAAAAGTGTTACTTTTTACAATGGTAGTTTCTTTAGTTTTAGCAAATCAAAGGATAAGGCTTACTATATGTTCACATTTAATAGAAACTATACTTCAACTTTAACCTTTATTTAGTCAATTAAATAGTTTTATCAGCCAAAAGTGCCTTATAAGCAAATTTAACAAGCTAAACAGATTATTAGGTTGAAAAAATACATAAATTAAGGAAATATTATTAAGAAGCTGAAGAATTTGAGAAATATTATAGTTGAAAATATTTTTTGGGGAAGGTTGCCACCCGTTTAAATTTTTTTTTGTTTTTTCAAAATCTAACAAAAGACAAAAAGACAAAGACAAAGACAAAAACTAAATACAATTTAAAGTTTTACAGCTCAAAATATTTTGAGAAAGGTTGCCACCTGTTAACTGTAATTTATTACAATCACATTTGTATAATATGGTAATCAAACCACCTATCTAGAGAGAGGACATATGCTAAAATAATCCAGTTTTAAAATATCTTAATTTCTTTCTGGTTTTATATTAAGCTCAATTTTTTCTAACTGGGTATTTGTTTGAACCGAAAATGTTGCCAACGCCATCAAATCCATAAGTATGAGAAATAACAAACCAATGCACACATTCATATCTATCTGAAGCAATAACAGTACCCATTTATATATCGATTCGCTTCGATTATATACATATCTACATACATAATTTTATGCCAAGATGTGAATTTGCAGCAAATAACAGAAAACATTGTTGGTAAACGCACGCATAAATATATTATTTGTTTATTAATGAACAAGCTTTGTATTTGCTTAAGCTACCAAGCAAGCGTTAGAGCACTTTAGAAATGTATGCAATTATAGTATATGGTATATGTAATTACATAGTGTAAATGCACTTGGACAAGAGGAAATGTAAAGAGTAGGTAACCTTACAAGAAATCGGCCGCTGAACAAATTATGATTATTGCTCACATACATTTGGCAACAAAAGTACAAAGTTGAAAAAGCTTTCAAAGCAGATATTACTTGAGAAGAATGTTGCCACCTGTGTAATAATACACACTTGGGATCCACAAAAGGGAGACCCCACAATCTGCGCCAACTATCGTGGGATAAGCCTCCTTAACATCGCTTATAAGGTTGTATCGAGCGTACTGTGTGAAAGACTAAAGTCCACCGTCAACAAATTGATTGGACCTTATGAGTGTGGCTTTAGACCTGGAAAATCAACAACAGACCAGATATTCACCAACCTTGGAGAAGACCCGGATAAGAGGATCGACACACACCATCTATTTGTCGACTTTAAAGCTGCTTTCGACAGCACGAAAAGGAGTTGCCTTTATGCCGCGATGTCTGAATTTGGTATCCCCGCAAAACTAATACGGCTGTGTAAGCTGACGTTGAGCAACACCAAAAGCTCCATCAGGATCGGGAAGGACCTCTCCGAGCCGTTCGATACCAAACGAGGTTTCAGACAACGTGACTCGCTATCGTGTGATTTCTTTAACCTGATGCTGGAAAAAATAGTTCGAGCCGCAAAGCTAAACAGAGACGGTACAATTTTTTATAAGAGTGTACAGCTACTGGCGTACGCCGATGATATCGATATCATTGGAAACAACACCCGCGCCGTTAGTTCTGCTTTTTCCCGCCTGGATAAAGAAGCGAAGCGAATGGGTCTGGTGGTGAACGAGGACAAGACGAAATATCTCCTGTCGTCAAACAAACAGTCAGCGCATTCGCGTCTTGGCTCCCACGTCACTGTTGACAGTCATAACTTTGAAGTTGTAGATAGTTTCGTCTACTTGGGAACCAGCGTTAACAACACCAACAATGTCAGCCTTTAAATCCAACGCAGAATCACTCTTGCTAACAGGTGTTATTATGGACTGAGTAGGCAATTGCAAAGTAAAGTCCTATCTCGACGAACAAAAACTAAACTCTACAAGTCCCTCATCATTCCCGTCCTACATTATGGTGCAGAAGCGTGGACGGTGTCAACATCCGATGAGACGGCACTAGGAGTTTTCGAGAGAAAGGTTTTGCGGAAGATTTATGGTCCCTTAAACATTGGCAACGGCGAATACCGCAGAAGATGGAATGATGAGCTGTATGTGTTGTTCGACGACATACACATAGTCCAGCGAATAAAAAGACAGCGGCTACTACCTAGCCAGGTCATGTTGTTCGAATGGACGAAAGTGCTCCAGGCATCCACTCCGATGGAAGAACCAGGTGGAGAAGGACCTGTCTTCACTTGGTATTACTAATTGGCGCCAAACTGCCAAAAGGAGAGATGCGTGGCGCGCTGTTGTGGACTCGGCTATAACCGCGTAAGCGGTGTCTACGCCAGTCAAGAAGAAGAAGATAACACTTTAACCTGTTGAAATATAAATTTAAACAGAAATATTTAAGAAAATATTCATAATCAAAATAATATTCACACTTACAGAAAGGATAAAGTTTAAAAACATTTAACTTAAAATCATGTATAGCAGAGTTACCCTGTATGAAAGAATGATTTCTGTTTACAGTATTGTAAAATATTTGAAATGTTGCCTCTCTGCTTTTTCATCATTAAGTTTGTGAGATTTTCGAGGAAGTACCTTATACATATAAAATTTTATTTTTCTTAAAACACCTAAAGCTATTAAACTATTTTTCATCAATCAAAAATTTTCCTACACGACATTCCAAACTTTATTGCAATTGTACCATTTACAGTGGATTACTTTGGAGAAGCGATTCATTTATGCCTGCTGCACATACATACACATACATATGTAACTGTAAATGTATTTGCTTTGAGCTTTCCAGCTCATTGTTTGATTATGAAAGTGCTTGCCGTGCCGCTTTTGTGCTCATTTCATTAAACTTTCTACTCATATTCATTTCCTTCGACTTTGCTCTCCGGCAAATGAAATCGCCAAGCCCCCGCACTCGGTTCTTAAGCAACCTGGGAATTGAATTGCTTCAAAAATGATTCGCTTGCATTAGCTTCAACGCCTTTGCATATTCCCCAGAGTTAATGGGCCAACGCACATAAGCGCCTGCACTCCCAACATCCTGCGTAAGCACACACTCATACATACAAATATATATATATACAGATATATATAGGTGCAATATCGCATCAACATTTATTTTCATAATAATTGCACTGATCTTTAGGGCTAAAGTTAAGTGGAAACGAATTTGTGTTGGATTTCCAATATTAATCAAAGCAAATTAAGCTTCGCCCCATTGGTGTATAGAGTTGTGGGTAGATTCGAAAAAAAATTATTTTGCTTTTGGTTATGAGTATAAATATTATAAATATATATGTATATATAAATAGTTGTATGGTGTTAATATTTCTCTGTTTGCTACGTTTCTTCAGCTCTACCCAGCCACTTTTCAACTCAATTTCATATTTTACTCGAGTGCTTCAAATGAATGCGCAATTTTTCATTTTTTCTTTGTTATATCGTTTTTGGTGTTAACCGCACATCAGACATTCATTTTTCATATTCGCTGGGGAAATTTTACTTTCATCAGTTAAAAATAGAATAGATAATTCGCTGATTGCTTTAACAAAGCTTTACTTGTTTATGAGCAATAAAAATTAAAATAAAATGTGTAAAGCTAAGCTTGAAATTTCAAGAATTTTACCTATTTACGTATTATTATAATATTTGAATTAAGTACATATTTACTTGTATTTCAAAAAAGGTGGCAACATCATTATGTCAATTTAGAATTATTTTATTATTTAATTAATATTTTTTTTTTAATTTCAAGCTCATTTCGAATATATATACATATATATTAAACATTAAAAAATTAAAAGGTGGCAACGCCATTTCATTTTTTTTCACAGAACTTAAAATGTGTAGATTTCTATACTCATAATTTAAAAACTTGTATATTTAGATTCATAATCATAAACTGAATAACTAATGTCAGGTGGCAACTCTATAAAAAGAATTGTGGAATAAAGAAGTTTAGATAACTTTTCATAATACAAAATATAGTACAATATAAGATATAATAAGAGCACAAGAAACACTCTAAAAAGTGCTTGAAGTCCATTATTCCAAGAAAGTTTATAGGTCTGGCATCGCTGACATGTACTTATATTAAATAGTAACCTTTTTTACAATTCTTCAAAGTATTATCCACTAAAAAAGTCAAATATATTGATTGATTGAAAAAAAATTCTTCACAGTTTGTTCTCGACGGCTCAATATACAGGAAGGCTTTCTTGAGGCCATAATATAATCTTCTAGTATCCAAAACATATACTATAATTAATTCTACATTTATATAAACATAAATAGAAATATTATTAAAAAAATCTTTATGAAATTGAGACAATTATAAAAGAAAATATCTTCGTAATATTACAATATAATCAGTTCCCTAATTCCATCCCAAAATCAATGCCAAAGAATCACAAGGACACGAATTGCTACCCATTCGCCAATAATGAGCAATTTACCATTGATAAATATGACCACAAAAAGGCAACTTAATAAGTAATAATAATTCAATCGAAATGAACTCATAATTTAGCATAAATACACTCCAAAATACCCAACTACCTACCCACTAATGACGGAATATATGAAGTGTACCACGGCGTATACGCAACGCACAAAAGATGAGAGCTGCTCACTCTCTACTCGCTTTTATCATCCTCCACTTGTGTATTGGCACTAAATATGCACATAAAAATAGCTCATTCACAATAATCATAAAATCGCCTTTCATCCCCTGCACCGCACGGCGCGTTGCGGTCATTTTGCGTACAACCATTTACCCCCATAAAGGTAATATATAATGGTGTGCGTGTGCTATTTTAGCGAGTGTGTTCCAAAAAAACAAAACACACATACTCAACCGCTGTCCATTTGCAGACTTACATACATACATAAATGCTGCACATTCAATCAGAAGGCATCACATGTGCTTGTGCCACTCACCAGCTGTAGTCATGGCAGAGACAATTTAAGTGGATTGCCGGTAAACCTATTAAATGAAATCGACAACGGTAACCAAAACGATAACTGCTTATAGGTATACATATATGCATAAAGTACCGTTCGATGATGGGTACATCTCACACAACCCATCAATCGATTGAGCGTCGAGCACTTTTAGTCACTGTAAGTCCTAATGAAGAGCTAGCTAGCTTTTATAATAGTAAACGAAATGCTATGCTATTCAATTAACGGTAAATTATTGAAGGTAAATGAAGTAAAGTATTTATAGGTGGTTCATATAAATTTGTATACTCGTATGCATACTCTTATGCGACTCATAAGTCAGTGAAGACACGATATAAATAAAATTTCATATATTATATATACAGATGCATATATATAATAAATATAAAAAACATAAGAACAAAAAAGACAGATTTAGTCGATGTATAATTTTGTACTAGTTTCCATTTATAATTTATTTTCTAGTATCTGAACGAGGTTGAATGACATTATTCAACTTAATGCTTGATCCAATCCACAGATGGCGCTGGTATCAAAATACTTGTTAGAATCTTATTTCTTGTCGGAAATTGTTCAAATAAAAGCAAGAATTTCGCTACAAAATTGCTAAGAGAGTATTATAGTTTTGTTCACATAACGGTTGTTTGTAAGTAAAAATTATCAGGGTGACAAGACAAGTTGAAATTCGGTTGTCTGTCTGTCCGCCCGTCTGTCCACCGGATAACTTGAGTAAAAATTAAGATATCTAGACGATATTTAGAACACATGTTCCTTGGGACAGTAAAAGCGTTGAAAATAGGCAAAATCGGCCCATTGCCACGCCCACAAAATGGCGCAAAACGGAAACGTATAAAGTGTCATAACTAAGCTATAAATAAAGTTTTAAAAGTAAAATTTGGTTTAAAGGATCGCACTGGGAAAGGGCATATTTGGATATTTTTTTTTTTTTGGAAATACACATCATTAAAATAGGTGAAATCGGATAATAACCACGCCCACACAAAAGTAATGTTGAAAATTACAAAAAAATGCGTTAACTCAGTATCAAAGAACACCAGGAACACTAAATTTTATAGAAGGAAAGGCAAAAGCTGCACTCAGATTTTTTTTAATGGAAAACTATCATGGCTTCCCCACTCATTGGTCAAAAACCCATTTGGTTTCAATGAAATTCGGTACATAATGTTTTCTTGACACCCAAAAGACACGGATAAATGGGCCAAATCGGTCACAACCACGCCTACTTCGCATATAACTCAATTTTGAATTCCGTCTGATTCCCAAACTTATAGTATATAATACTTATATACATTAGAAACCAATGAAGATTGCGGAATAAAACTTTACACAAATACTATATTTTAGGAAAAATTTTCGAAATCGGACTATAAATTTTCAATGCCCCGGATATCGCACATAAAGAACTCGTGCCTAAGGTTAATTTTTCACCGAAAATATCGATAAATCTCTCAGATATTTTAATGTAATTCAAGGAGATTGTTTTTTTAATAGTGTGTCTCTGTTCCAAAAGTGGTTAAAATCAGGTCATAACTTCCCCTAGTGTTCATATACCTAATTATAGGTTTTTCAATAATGCGGTGGGTTTTATACCTTATAAATCGGTTAATATTTGTAAAACTTAGCCAAATTGAGTCAGTACAATCTTGGATATAGCATACCTGGTTGGTGAAAATGAGTGAAATCGATTCAAGAATTGCCCCAGCTGCCATATATAATCTATAACGATTTTCGATATTCTAGTGGACTTTATGTCGAATATGTGGAACAAATTGTGTGTTGTCTTAATAAAATTACATCAATAAATTGTAAGAGAAAAAAATGTTCGGCTACACCCGAATTAAGGTCTTCCTTACTTGTTAAAATATAAATTATTAATCATAGAAAAATAAATATATATTATTCTTATTTCAATTCCTACCGAAGTCATAAGCTTGACGTACAGATAAAATCTACAAGAACCTAAGTTCTTTTTAAAACGAAGTTGTGTGCCCTCTAGCCACTAGCAAGGATTATTCTCATTTCGAACTCAATTATATTAGATGTGGAAAAATCAACCAAAGACGCAATTAAGTAATGAAGGTCGAATAAAAATAAAATTATGTATTTATCGGCGAGGACAAAACCACATCCGCGGCCTTGCGTACTTGTAACGGTGTCTACGCCCCTTTTGCTTTGAGGCATAATCCCTGAAATGCTTTGAGCTCAACGCAATAGAGCACAGCATTAAGATCACATAATCAAAATCAAGAACCTCAATAAAAACATCGATAAAAAACAACAAAATAAAGTATGGAGCTGACGATAAAATACCAAGAAGCAATCAAGCTGCAGAAGAAAAGCGCAAAGGCGACGTTGAAAAGTACTGTAACACATTGAAGGACGGCAGAGAGCAAGCGAAGGATACACAACAACAAAATCAAAAAACTATCTTACAAGAATGCCAAGAACAGTAAATGCAGTTACAATAACAAAATACCCAAGAAAACCAACGGCGTCTTTTCTTCGACATCTTGGTCAAACACAATAAAAAGAGAAAGGGAACAGAACACAAAAATCACCCACTTCTTACACTTTTCTCGATATCAATTTCCGTTCGCCTCCCGAACACACTCAAAACGTAGCAAAGGAGCAAGCAAACGCAGTCAAAGCAGTTTCAAGCGGCATTTAATTTCCTTTATGCAATCAACGTTGGTCACGCTGCAACAATCGCGGCAATATAATATTGCCACATTTTATGCTTTTTTATCATGTTATTTGTACGAGCGCTCATTCTCCACTCCGCTCGGTTGTCTCAAATGCAGAGGGTAGCCTTCAACGGAGCATGTAGTCAATACCAATAGTGCTATTGTTGTTGTTGATGATTTCTTGGTACCCTCAATTGCAACAGTCGCTCTCACTTTCCAAGTGCTTCTGAAACTGAATTATTCCTTTGCATACTTCAAGGCTATTTGACGCTGGAAATGGCAACTTGGCGATTGTGAAGACAAGAGGCGTCTCATTGCAAGCAGCAAAGGGCTGTAAGGCAGCAAGTAATGTAGTTAAAGCAACAGTTCATATGCAGATTCAATGCGAGAAAACGTGAATGAGCAGTCAAGGCAAGAAAATGCAATATTAAGAACTGTCATCTGAGTATTCTCTAAGTGTTTACTTTTCATGAATTTGATATCATTTCAATACTGATTATGATTTTTTCTTTTTATGATAATTTCTTGTATTAGAAAATGGACTTTCTTGCTGCAATTTAAATGGATCTTTGGTCATAGGTTTGCAATAAAATATAGGTTAATGAATCCTATGCTCGCAGTAATCATCATCAATGTGGACTCTTTGATTGAAAGGACCAAATGCATTTAGGTTTGACCTCTTCTCTTATTCGTAATCTGATTTTTATACTCTCGCAACCTGTTGCACAGAGTATAATAGTTTTGTTCACATAACGGTTGTTTGTGTCACCAAGAAATATAAGAGTTAGATATGGGGTTATATATACATAAATGATCAGGATGACGAGTAGATTTGAAATCCGGATGTCTGTCCGTCCGTCTGTCCGTGCAAGCGATAACTTGAGTAAAAATTAAGATATCTTAATGAAACTTGGAACACATGTTCCTTGGCACCCTGAGGAGGCAAAATCGGTCCACTGCCACGCCCACAAAATGGTGGAAACCGAAAACCTATACAGTGTCATAACTAAGCCATAAATAAAGTTATGAAAATGAAATTTGGAACATAGGATCCCATTAGGGAGGGGCACATTTGGATGTAATTTTTTTGGAAAAGTGGGCGTGACCCCGCCCCCAAATAAGTTATTTGTATATAACTCGCAAACCAATAAAGCTATGTAAGCCAAGCAGTCGTTTTTTTTAGCCATTTCTTTATACAGTCCAAAAATGAATGAAATCGGATAATAACCATGCCCACCTCCCATACAAAGGTTAGGTTGAAATTTACTAAAAGTGGGTTAACTCCCTAACGAAAAACGTTAGAAACACCAAATTTTACATAAGAAATGGCAGAAGGAAGCTGCACTGAGATTTTTTTACGAAATGGAAAATGGGCGTGGCATCGCCCACTTATGGGTCAAAAACCATATCTCAAGAACTATTCGACCGATTTCAATGAAATTTGGTATATAGCACTTTCTTGACACCCTGATGACACGGGTGGAATGTGGGCGAAATCGGTTCACAACTACGACTACTTCCCATATAACTCAATTTTGAATTCCATCTGATTCGTTCACTTTATAATGTATTCATAAGGAACCAATGAAGCTAGCGGAATAAAACTTTACACAAATACTGTATTTCAGCTGTGGCATCACTTGTGGAAAAATTGTCAAAATCGGACCTTGACTTTTCAAGGCCCCTGATATCGAACATGAAGAACTCAGTGCCTAATGTTAATTTTTCACCGAAAATATAGGTAAATCCCTCAGATATTTTAATGTAATTCATTTTTTTCTTATAACAGTTTCTCTCTGTACCTGAAATGGTAAAAATCGGGTCATAACTTCCCCCAGATCCCATATACCTAATTATAAGTAATATTAAATTAAGTGAGCGTATAGTCTTCGATATATTGTATCTTGGTGGTGAAAACGAGTGAAATTGGTTTAGGAATTACCTCAGTCCCCATATACTATTTATGATGATTTTCGTTATTCTATTGAACTTTATACCAAATATATGGGTCGACTTGTGTTATCTTTATAAAATTACATCAATAAATTGCGAGAGTACAAAATGTTCGGTTACACCCGAACTTAGCCCTTCCTTACTTGTTTAAACTTTGTCTTTGTTTTTTTTTAAGGATTTTGTTTCAAATGACCACAGTTGAAAGCTTTTATGAGAAGCTTTTCGGTAGAAAAAAGTGTCTTTAATTCACCGCCGTTTGCTGAGGGGTGACTTCTATTAGCAAACACTTTTCCAATTTTGTTCTAAAATCGAACTCGTCTTTTATTTAATATAGAGCGAGTCCGTCCTTGCTAAAAGCAATCGGTCAAAATCCTTAGGAGCTTAAATTTCAAAATTTTCGAAGGTATAAAACTACACTATATATGAAACTCTGGAATAAGAACATAATTACAACTGTAAATTTATAAGAAAGACCAGTTGATTCCTCAATAAACATGTCAAAACACATTTCTCTTCAAACTATTTGACAAGTAGTACATTACTTTTCAAATTCACGGGTAGGACCAACGGTCTATTCAGTTTGTAAATGTTAGTAACCCTATCAAGTAAAGAAAACCGCCAGAAACCCATTATGTGATTAGCTTCAAATGCAAACTATAGAGCTCTATTAAGTTCATGTTTCTTCTCTGTATCCATCAATAATGAATTTGATTCCTCGCTTGATCTAACATCATCAAACAATACACCACAATTTTAGGAAAAAAATGCCCTACAATTTCTAACAACTTAGTTAATAAACATACTAATATACTTTCCTGTTGGAACACCCTTCTCGATTATGAATATATAATATTATATTGTGAAATAAATTACTTTATATTACTTGAAAATATAAAATTGTCCGCAGATTTAGTGCACCGTCGTATTTACATATGAAGTAGTCTCTCTTCTTTATTTGTTTATCAAAATAAAAACAAAACTGTCATCAGACAACAACAATAGCTGGCAGAATTTACGACATGAGTTTATTTATTTTAACACCTTATGACGAGAATAAAGAATAGGAGACAAGCAAGAAGAATAATGAAAACAATTAAATGTTTATTTAAAGCAGTAGAAGAGGATAACAATAAAAAATGCAACAACAGCAAATAGTTTGATGTTATACGAGTATAAAATAATAGTATGCTGGAGAAGTTTGCATGTTGAAATGCATTAATAGTGAGCAAGTAAGAAAGACTAAGTTCATACGAGTATAACTCGGTTTACCATCAATCATCAATCAATCAGGCAAAATGAGGTAATTGTAATTTGCATATGGAGATAAGGAATGCGTCTGGACCCATTTGATACCTTTTAGCAACAGACTAAATTATTTTCAAGTAACTAGTTATTGTTAAACTATATATATAAAATCAATAAAATGACCATATAACACTATTTGGATATATAGGAGCTCGAGGTCGAAACAGATTGATTTAATTCAACTTTGGTACCGATAGACATTATGTGAAAGAAAAGATTTGTGCACAAATTTTATTATTAGGTCTACCTACAACTTTGCTTCCGCCGTTTTTCAATAGATGTCTCTAGGGTCAAGCACTGGTCGATTAAAACGTTTTATATCGATCTTGGACAATTGAGTCAACATTAACCCAACAAAATATTTGTAGAGATCTGTTTGCATCCCAAACTTATTCTCAACTGAAAATGTCACTTTTTGAGCCGAATTCTCGACATTTGCGGGAAATTTTGCTTTTCTTTTTTAATTCCAAGAAAAGTGCGGCTGAGGCTCATTGAATGCCTTCGGATACGTTACGGTAGACCTAATAAAATAGTTTCAAAACATAACGGAAAATTTCCAATTTAGATTTCAAAAAAACCAAAACTACCGTTATTTTTTAACACACCTTGTATGATATACAAGGCTGTATTGTGAACCAAGGAGACCGATATCTTTATATCACGTATATAAGTGGTAGAGAAAGGTCAGATAAGATTGTTACATATCAAAAAGAGACATAAGTGGTTGTGGCACATATTCTAAACATCTTAAGAGCGTTCTATATTTAAGTTGGATCAAATTCCTCAATTAATTGGAGATATATGCTACACTCATAGTGTAATAATAACTGAGTTATATCTATGATAATTATATGTATCTGAAATATTTTTTATATAACACATGAGATGTGTTCAAAAATAACGGGAATTTTCGTTTTTTGAAAAAAAAAAAACAATGTTTCACGATTGTATTTTTGAAGAATTGGAATTTTTAAAATTCCCGTTATTTTTTGAACACACTTTTTTTTTAATCTGTGCTTCAAATCAGTACAATTTATTTCACACTTTCAAATGTAATAACAAAATTCCATTATTCAGTGCATTGTATTCACCCATTAAGTACTACAAAAAATATATGTATTTTCAAATCTCTGCAACGACATATTTTACCAAAAACAAAATCTTCTCTAAATGTGCAAATTATTTCGTATTGTGTCTATCAAAGCAAGCGCACGAGACACATAATACTTTCTTGTTGTACTTGTTGTAGTTGTGCTACTACACTTTAAAAGAAATGAAATACACGAATTGCGCAAAACAATTGCAGCAACTTCTTTTCATATGCTCTTAACACTGCATGATATTCTGTCTATTTGTCTGGCACGACAACGAAATAAACATAAAAGCAGCTTAAACTAGAAATGAAATACATTCATATGCAAATATATTTGGAGACTAACGTTTGTACATATATACCGCTAAACATACACATACACATGAATTCGAGCGAATTTTGTGTGCCAAAGGATGCGCGACAAATTTATTTTCAGCTATAAAAATGTCTGCCATGAAATTTTTGCAAAAACATAGACAGACAGACAGACAGACAAATATAAATATATATGTACATATGTATGTGTGCCTGCTTACTAACACAAACTAACATTTGCAACTGTAAAGTCTGTGTTGTTTTAAAATTATGCATTTGCTTTTGCTGTGGCCTCCATTCACGCCGCACCACATTGTGTCGTCACTCATACGCCCTGTCTTACCAAAACTAATTTGGTTGAGTAATTTATGTTTATTTTTCATTTACATATTTTACTTGTTGCCAACGCCAACAGCATAAACACACAGCGCACACATGCAACGCAGCATTGACACTGTGCACTGTGCCACCAGGGAGTGTGGCTGACACACACTCACACACCACGCTGCACTTGTGGCATGCCAACTGTTGCAAGTTTTGTGCGAAGCAACAATTTATTTATGTTTATTTTTTATGCTATTTATTATTTGCATATTTTACAGAAATTTCTTAATTAAAGCATGTATATGCATGTAAATAACTCGACAAAAATACTTTAGAGACAATAGCTCATACTAATTGTGTGTGTTTGTGTCACATTTTTAATCTCTGTTGCGGTTACTTTAAGCTGATTTCAGAACTTTATGTTGTGTTTTACTTTTATTGAGTTAATGGAGGAATATTTTTCTTGTTCTAGATACTTAGTTCTGTTTGAATTACTAACAGCCGAGACGGCTTTATGAGCTGTTGGCTTTGATGGGAAGCTCTATGAGGTTAGGCATAAACATGTTTGCCGAATGCTGATAACGGCAATCAAGCCATAGCGAAAATAAAAATAGATCCGTAACTAGATTTCCTTCTGGATCTTGAACGTTCCTCAGAAAATTTTATCAGATCCGTTCAGTGTTATATTCACTTTAAATTCCAATGCGATGACTCAATCACTATCTATAGTTGAAGAATTCTTATCTTTAAAATTTCCTAATTTTATCGCTCCGAGTAAAATAGTGAGCGAGTTTAGTTAGTTTGGGGGTTAGTTACATAAAACTCGACAACTTAGAACTTTTGCCAAACCCTATAGTTGAAGTATATATGTAAATAACTTATTAAGCTAAGTTGAGGGTTTTACTTTTACATAATGGGAACCAATATTTAACCTGCTATGATTATATATAAAATTATGATTCCATTACTCAGTAAAGTTCGGTGGAGAACCCCTAATTATTTCATATATAACATATTGATCCAATCAGTCTCGATTAAAATCATTAAAATAATAAATTAACTTCATTAATGCCTTAGAGCCAACTTAGTGAGAATGGAATCAAATACGCAACCATTAAAGTTGAGTTTAAAGACGATGTCCGAAGGTTTTTTTTAACATGATAGATTTTCAATTTGGTTTCAGAACTGAATTTTATAACCATTATTAATCAGTATTGCTATTAAATGTGTGTATGAAAATCTAACCAAAGACTTCCTTAGACCCATAATTCAGAGCGTTAAACATTGAAAATAACCATTGCCAGGAGTAAATGAAAAATGGAACTTAAGATCACACATGTTTCTTTAGGTGAAGTAGACTAATAAAATGTCCATGAATCGAATCAAAAGCTCTGTCCTATATAAATAATCTTACGGTTTATTGTTGGTACATTTACCAGAAATATGCTTCAGAATAATTTGACTTTAATTTCCAAATTAAACATTATTTAAGGAGTGATCAACGCCTCAAGCTGTCTCTGCCCATGGGACAATACCCCGGTATCTTTCAAGCTGATGCTATTAGCAAATGTGCTGAGGTCCTATTGGACAGAAATTAGCACGATGAACGGATTCTCATCATCAGTGATAGCCAGACGGCTCTGCAGGCATCTTTTGGAATAGACACGAGGATGGTTCTGGGACTGCATCGAAAAACTTAGCAGGGTTTGCAGCAACAACAGTATAAACTTGTTCTGGGTACCAAGACACAAAGCAACGAACTTGCGGACCAATTAACAAAAGGCCGCGGTTTTTAGCCCGGTGTGGCCGGAGCCCTTAATTGGTGTTGGTCGGCATGTTCTCAGAAATCGACTTCTAGAAGATGGAATAGATTTAAACTACTAATTGCGCTCCCAAGAAACAATATGAAACAACCAGTGGCACTGTGATCCAGTAGCAGAGACACCTGAGCATATGAGGAAAAGGAGTCAGGCAATGGATTCCATTTATCCCCAGAGGGAAAGTATCGCGTCCATCAGCCCTGTAGCGCTATAAAGTTTTCTTAAAGCCACAGGATTGGTATTCTGTGATAACAAGAAAGGGCACAATAGACTTTAGGTCGCAGTGCGTTCCTCAACTTTTAATCTAATCTAATAATCTGATCTAAGGAGTGATCGATTGATTCCATAGCGACATCCTCTATAAAACTAAACGAGGAATTTGATCCAAGAACGCAGAGCGTAAAAAACTTCGAATGACTATTTAAGTTGCGTATTTTCTACCACACTAACATAACAATCATTCTCCCTACACAATCTAACTTAATAAACTCACTAAAATCAACTACAGTAAAGAATATTTTACAAAAACAACAACGAGTTCAAAAAACCTTTTAATTTTACACTGATGATATTATTATTGCAACAAGCCACATCATTAGTCAGACACAATTTTTCCACTACACCTGCAACATGTTGCTGGGCAACCAATTAAGCAAGCAACAAGAATACACGCCGTTATGCTGACATGTTGTTGACTGCGGGCATGTTATACACACCGTATTATGAGTGCTAGACACACCGATACACTTAAACACCTAAATAAAGTAAAATGAATGTGAGGTTAAATAGCGCGCCACTATAAGTTACCGTTGTGTTGCTTGCAGCACTGACACTGCCACTTACAACAAAAAAGCACAAAATGCTGCATATTGCAATTAATTATAATTAGGTCGAAGTTAAGCTGATACAAGGTGGGGGGCGGTCTGATGGTTGTAAGCGCTCGCTGCGAAGTGTCCTGTCAGCGGTGTAAATATGTTTGCAAGTTGAGTAACAAAGAGGTTACTAAGTGAAGCAAGGGTTTTTAACATTTTGTTAAAGGAAGCACAATAACATGGAGTCTTTAAATTTGTTCAGCACCTAAATTTCAAGGTTTCGGAGTCGCCGCAGTCGTTATTTGCATTTAAAGCGCGACTACCACCTGAGGTGTCTGTGGAATCTTGAATTATAAAATGCTTTTAAAATGACTTTTGTCGATCCAAAACGATCAAGTCCTCCTTTAACTACTTTGACCCAAACTGTTTAAAAATTACTGCAGTCAGTAAAGGTTTCGTTCACCATGAAATCGTAGAATTTATTTTTTTTTCAAGACCCCGGTACATGAAGCCTCAATATTTCTAAATAATACAATTCTCATTTACTAGCGCCACCTAGCGGATCCATTATTTTTTCATACGCTTTTTTGTTAAAGGAAATAAATGCATTTAGCCTGAAATATAAGGAAGAACTGATTGAAAATGTAAA
This sequence comes from Zeugodacus tau, assembly GCA_031772095.1. Taxonomy (NCBI): domain Eukaryota; kingdom Metazoa; phylum Arthropoda; class Insecta; order Diptera; family Tephritidae; genus Zeugodacus; species Zeugodacus tau. Next base: position 38,757,610 of record CM062650.1, on the reverse strand, counting down.
ACCCTCGCAAATTTCAGAAATTTTAAGAAAATATTGTCCCGGTGAACAGTATACATTATTCAACGGGTTATAAACCTCCATACCTCAAAACCTCCATACCTCGATATCAATGAGATGGGAAAAATCAGGATATATTCGATGTGAAAAGTAAAAAAAGTAATTAAGAGGAATAGTCCAATTTTGTTCAGATTAAATTGTGCTGATAATAACATTATTTCAAATCGTCTCGTATCTCGTATGTAGGAAAATATTTTTTGATATTACAACAGTAACTTTATCACTATCCTGAGTATCAGTATCCTGAGATACTGAACGGAAGGATGAAGATCCCAACTTTAAGCATTGCTTTTGTGTGTCTTAATCAATCCTCAGGTTGATTATTGTTAAGTAAAATAATTTAAAAGATTATAATCACTATCATACAGAAAATGGGCGTGGTTGTAATGAAAACACGAAAAAGAGATATGGATCGTCTTGATCCATATCAGATCCATATCATGATCCATGGATCTGTACACTAGTTTGAAAAATATGAGGTTTCATTAGAAAGAAGATCTTAAACTTTTAGTATATGTATGTATTTACTCAATTATACGTTAATAGTCTTAATAGTTAAATGTTTATAGAAGTTGTTTTAATATTAAAATATATTTTATGTTAGAGGGTGTTAGGGTAATACGGATTTTTTTGAATTAGCAGTTGGTGGTGGGCACTGTTTTCAAGGCATAGATGAAAGTCTCTATTCCATCTAATTCAGCCTTAATCCACCAAAGACGTCAAAGAACACAATATCTAAACTTTTACACAAGTTAACCGTTGCAAAGGAAAAGGGATGAAAGAGCAGAAGGACGTCACGAAATCAATTCAATTTATGATTATGAATATGCTATGAAACAAATAGTGATTTCGTTTAATTTAAGATATTATAGGTTTAGCTGAGCTATCGGGTTCCTGTGATCCATATTAAAATATATAGAAATCAGTCAAATTGGGCATAAATATGGGATTTATGTCTAGATTGAACCCAGTGTCTTCAACCGAATTTTTTCAGACCAGTAAAGAGTTAAATTATCACGTACTTTTTGTTTAAGAGCAATAGCTTCCGAGGTTTGGAACAATTTGGAAGGAAAAACTTATATTTGATGTACAACATATATGGAGATATATCCACTACATATAACGATAAACATTAGATGTAATCGATTAAAATTTTCAAATTAACAATTAGTAATTATTTTCTATTCTTTAGTTTACGCTAAATCGTACATCCTTTCTAGCTATTCTAGTGATTTATGCACATCACTTGTGTATTTGTGACATATTTAATATTTTAGTTTATATTTTGTCTCTTCGTTAATTATCTCTCTTTCGCTGCATCGCATCGGCATTAAATGCGTCAATTAGTGCATGCAACCGCATTTAAATGACCACTTCATAAGGGTGACCAAATTTTTATACAATTCCGTTGCTAATTCCAACGATGCACATTTATTGAACTAAATCTCGTTTGGTCAAAAATGTTTAAATACGCCACAAAATACCAATCATTAGTGGTTTGGTGTTGAACGCAATGTGAACATATAATACATAAAACAAAAACAAAAACAACAACCAATATAATAGCAATTTGTTATTGTGCAATTAGTGCAATTGATTTCAAAATAGATATGCTTAGCGAACTGACAAATTATTCAATCCAATTGTAGGTATATATATAGAGGGTTATGCATTTCGGGGTTTTAGAAGGGCAGAGTTGCAATCTGACAGTTGTGGAACCGAATGTGGTATTTCGAACTTTAATCTGATACTTATTTTTTAAAGTATTGTTTGATATTGAAGTAAAAAACTTAGGCTAAAGAACATGGTATGTCAAACAGTGATTAAGGTCAAATTATAATGTTCTGAGTTCTGATAGAGAGGTAGAATTTGTTTGACTAAATCAAAATATTAATAACTTATACTTTATATCCCCAAGAGTTGTCTTTCGAACTGTATTATTCAGTTTTTTCCAAAAAATACTTTGTGAAAAAACATTAAAATATTTCAGTATTCTCTTATTGAAAAACAAAAATGTACCACCCATTAAATTAGCAAAATGACTACGCCAAATTTCGCATAACCAACAAAAACAACATTAGAGTTGCAGTTCATTTATCTAGTTAAATAAATGCAGTAAAATCTATAAATAATTGCAATATTATTGTTGCAGCATTTAGGACTCCACAGGAGCGCAGTGTTTAGCTGAACTCAATTGTAATGATTGACATGTTAAATATTTATGCTGAATGATGTGTGTTTGTATGACAGCGATTAGTGTATATTGTTTACTAATGCGAAATTGGCAACAATGGAGAGTTTAATATGAAAAATATGATTTCACTTGAACACATTTTAAAATGCCACAATGAAAATTTGACTTAATTTATTGTAAATTAAATAGCTACAAATTGAACAATTAGTTAATGAAGCTATTATCTGGAAGGCAATAGAAAGATAAGAGGCACTTTGACACGAAATTGCTGTCAACGTAAACCCCAGAAGTTGTACTACTTTTAGTATAAATTGAGAACAATTAGTTATTAAATTAACTAAAATGCTCAATTAGGAATCTATTTGTACATGGTAAGAGAGTGATATGACAAGTTATTTGATGGAACTAGTTAAGTGAAAAGATGGAAGAGATAAAAATGAAGATACTTTGTACGTCTTATTCGCTATTTTTCAAAGGTCATTCTTACCTTTTAACTTTTTCCTGAAGAAATTAATCTTGTGTATCATTTTTGAGCTTCTCATATTTGCAACTCCTCTCCAATTGACTTCAAAAAAATTAAATTTTTTCAGTGAAATTTAGGAGGCAACTTTCAAATAATTCTTTGTATATACAGAGGTAGTCAAAATTATTTACACATCGGACGTTTTTTTACAAGTTTCACAGAAAAAACTTTCGCTTGTTGTTGTTGTTGTCGCAGGGTAACAAAATGCTAAGTTGTTGTAAACCCTGATCTATTCCCGAGAGAATGAAGTCGTTTTGGCTAGAATAGCTTGAAATATGGCGGAGAAATAAGCAAATGAACTGAAGACTCGGAGTAGTCAAAAGTATTTACACACATTTTTTTTGCGTCAAAAGTATTTACACATGGCTATTTAGCCTTTATCCTTGGATTTGGTTTGAGCAAAAGTAGTAATTTGATTCTATTGCATTCTTAACAATCTAACTCAGCCTTAAAATATAAAAATTGGTAAATAAAATATCGAAAACAAAGGAATTATCGATTATAACTAGATTAGAGACTGTTACTAAGTTTAAGACTCCGGTTTAGGCTTCGGAGTTAGTTAAAATTTATAGAATTTGATGGAATACTGTTTATAATGTTATTAAAAAGAAGGAAACGAAGTATTGCAAGAACAATTTAAAGATAATTGGGCGGAAACCTGTGATAACTCAAAGAGAATGCAGAAGATTAGTAGAAACTATCATACAAAATCCCACAATTAGTCCTCTTAATATTGCAGCATCATCGAATCAGCATATTGCATGAACAGCCAATGATGCTACACTGCTAAGGACATTTTAAAATAGTAACATAAATACATACGTTGTGTATAAAGTTGACCACTTCCGAAACCAAAAAAGCTTTATTTCCGAAACCAAAAAAGCGATATGCCTCTCATTTGCCTTAAAATGCATCCTAAAGCCTGTCGTGGACAGATAAGGCTGATTTTTTGTTCCAGGGCTTCTTTAGTAAACGCTTTATGCATTTACCACGTGAGAAGAAGAATAATGCAGCTTAGACGCTAAATAGAGTCGGGAGTGATGATTTTTGATTTTTTTGATTCTTTGGAAATATTCCTTACTTCTGTTTTGGAGATTTGGTACTAATTTAGTGACCCTAAATCATCCGGATATATCAGAATTCACATGACCATGCCATTGTAGTGGTCCGTCGGCCTTTTCCAACTATTGACTACATTTTACAACAGGATAATGCTCCATTTCATGAAGGATCTTTACCTTCAAAAGTTTTAAATGAAGCAAATCAAGTTGACCTCCGCACAGCCCTGACCAAAACTTTAGTCAAAATGTTTGGTCTTTCGTTAAATATCACAATTGACAATTGATATAATAACCGAAAACGCCGAAATTAGCGACATTTGGTCTAAATTAACTGTTAACTTAGCGCACAATTGTGTTGAATCAATTCGGACCATAAAGCAGGCTGTTATTGATGCCAATGGTAATGTAGCCAATTATGAATTTATCGCCTTAGAATAGTAACTTAGACTAAACATTAAAATTAAAAAAATTATCATTAAAAACTAACAGGATAATCCATTTCATGTTGTGTGTAAATACTTTTGACGCAAAAAAATTGTGTGTAAATACTTTTGACTACTCCGAGTCTTCAGTTCATTTGCTTATATCTCCGCCAAATTTCTAGCTATTCTAGCCAAACTGGCTTCATTCGCTCGGGAATAGATCAAGGCTTACAACAACATAGCATTATGTTACCCTGCGACAATAACAACAACAAACGAATGCTTTTTGTGTGAAACTTGTAAAAAAACGTCCGATGTGTAAATAATTTTGACTACCTCTGTATATGTCTAGTAAGGTCTTCTGTTTAGTTTTTCTTCTCCTTCTATATATATAATACAAACATAGATCCGGATCAAGAAAATTAACGTTGTTAATTTCACTTTCTTTATTGAGAATGCTAAGTAATAGCTTGCAAGTGGAAGCATATTTTACTATATAAGTGCAGTTCCGAGAGTAATGAACGATTCACTGGGGTTTTCATAAAAACAACAAACAAAGAAAACCAAAAGAATTTCCCGCAGTGTAAAGATAATCGCAATCAAAGGAATGCACAAATAAAGCGCAGCAAACAAGCAACAATGAAACATTTATTAAGAAAGAATATATATACGCCTGCGTGAGTTATAAATAAAAAAATCTCCAAGAAAATAATCTTATAAGCTAAATTCTATAGAAATATACACGAGAGCGGGGACAAACCGTTACCTACCGCACACCGCGCACAACAGCTGATGCCAACAACAGCAAAAGCGGTAGCTACCACAACAGTAACAATAACAACAGCAAAACGGTAGTAACAACAACAACACTAAGCCAGTTAGACCGTATGAACCGGAGTCAACAAGAGTTTCTGGACGAGGGCAGCGGCACAGAGGCTAGAGCGGCAAAGCGGTATGCAGCGCCAAGAAGATTGCTTTATTGTGTGCTTATTAAGCGCAGTTATATACATATATATTTATATGTGTACATTATATGAGTGTACCGCTTCGCAATCTGACAGTCACCGCGAAAGTGCAATTAACACAAATTCGCGAACAAGCAGCAGCGCTACAGCGGCTGCGGCTGAGCGGCACAGAGTTGAAGAACAATTAATTTGGCTAACCGGTTCCAGAGTGCGGTTCATAGTACATACATGCGAAATGAGTAAGTCATATGTATGCGCCAGTGTGTATGACGGTGCATAAGTGGAGCGGTAGTGGAACTAGTAAGTTATCTGTGTTAAAAAACAAATATTTGTGTGGATGTTTGTGGTGTGGAAAAATATGCGAAATTAGAAGAACGCCAGCAGAAAGTACTTGAAAAGCGCTACTTGAAATTGAAATGAGAAAGAAAACCAGAAAAAAATTATAAAAGTCACTAAAAGTGCTAACTCATACGAGGTTCATTCTTTAAGTCCAGTGACTTTTGATTTTCATCATGATATTTTTCCGAATTTGGGAGACCTTTCGCCTCGCATACCTTCAAATAACTGATTCAACAGTCTTAGGAGTCACTATTGGGAGTTACAATTAAATTCTCTCACAAATTTCAAAATCTTTCAAAGAAAAATGTCAAAAATGTCGGATATTGTCTAATACGGGGAATGCTTGACAACTCTGCAAATTTTTAAACTTTGAAGGCCTTAAACTTCAGGAACTCTCTTGACATTCTCTAACCAAATCAATACCTGTACTTATCAGAATATATCAAACTCCTCGTTAGAAATCCGAAATGAGGTTTAGAGATAAAAAACGATGAGAATGAATAAGAACGCTCTCACTTTAGAAATATCCCAATCAATCATGAACTACTCAAATCAAATATCTCAGAATAATGAAAAACCATGCTGTCTGCTATCTGTAACCAATTATCGTAAATTTGATCTAGATGCTAGAACGAAAAGATAACAGATACTATGATTAATAGAGGAAACATTGTCCATCCATGGGTTCTCTTTATAAGACAAACGATTGTTCAGCTCATAACGGGAAAAACGAAACGGAAAAGATCCCGAGATAATATTATATTAATCTTAAAAACATGGATTTGACGAAGACTATGGATTCAATTTTAAAAGCTTGGCCGAGTTTAGACTGCGCCCCTTTAGTATAACTAATCTCAATCCGACCTTATAACTAACAGACTTCCTAACCACGAAGAAATTTATGATAAACCTTTGTTTCTTGAATGAAGTTCAGGGAGATGATTTCAACGACCGGTTTTGATGTCACGAAGAAATATTTATATTCATTAATTTCGCATGAAGATCTGGAAGATAGTTTGGACGACAGTTTTGAGATCTTGAAATAACATTTACAAATAATTTCAAGATTGGTTTTCAAATTTTATCAAAACCGGCAAAGTGAAAGAACTTGACGAACGAATAACAAATATTTATTTACTGTTAAAACTATATGACATTGTACGAAGCTTTCAACAAAAAATGTACTATCTGCAGAGATCTTTCGTGAGAACTAAGAAGAAATACATTGATATTTAAAAACCGAATGATCTTTGCAAAAAAATTTAACACATCTCAACTCGAAACTAAAAAATATTTTTGAAACAAAGCGAGAAAAAAGTTATTGATCTATCAAACCACTCTCGTTGACATATGTACATATATCAATGAGAATCTAGGTAAGGGCAATAAATGTGCGAAAGTGATAAAGAAGACAAACAAACTGGGTATTAAACACGAAACACAAAAACAAAAACTTGCAAATACTCGTAATAGAAAAGCGAAAATATTTTTGCATTACAAATTTTTTATTCCACAATCGAGTTCATATTGCAAAGGCACAAAGCGCGCAAACGAAACCGGCGACAGCGCGCGTCGATTACAACAACAGTGTAAAGTAAAGCGCTCCGACACTCAATAAGTCATTCAACCAATCCATTAAGCATTCGCCTAGTTACAATGTACTATAAGTGTAAGTGCGCGCAACCTTCGAGCGCGCCGTTCAAGTTGTCGCTTCTATCGCATGAGAAAAAAAAGTATCGCACGCTATAATTGATGTTTTCTAAGCGGTGCAGCGCAGTGGGCAGTTGAGCGCGCGCGGGTAAACGCTTTGCTTTATGTGAACGCAAATAAATTATTCGAGAAATTAAACAGCAGTAGCAACTTAATGTCGTTACTAAAGGAGAACGCGCTCTCGCGCGCGTACTTTAGACAACGCTCGCTGGTGCTAATCATATCATATCAGTATGAGTAAGAAAAAAATATGTGTGCGATAACAGCGAAGCATATTGTGCAAAGCGTAGCGCCACACATACAAATGGGCTGTGTAAATAAGGGCGCTTTACACAGCAATACCAAGAAGAACGCTGGCAAAAACGCCGCAAAGAATTTGTTGTATACATTTTTTTTTTGGAAATTGATAACCACAAATTTGTAAGCATGCTTTAAGCTGACGCTCAATGCGCCGCTGACGCAACAACAGCGCGCGCGTCCACCAGCGTCTTGCATACATTTGTTATGATCACTACTTCATACGCCGTGCATACTTGAACAGCGCTGCGCGCAATCGTCTTGCGCTCTTACTTGAAGTCGTGCGCACAATCAAAACCATAGCAGCGCAATCGTCACAAAATCGACGCGCGCCTGGGCAACGCTGAGCGACTGGCAAGCAAATACCGCCTTGCGCTCAACGCGTTCAGTACACTTCTGACGCGCGCTTTTTGCGGCCGTCGCAACAACACAGCTACCTCAATTTTAATTTTGAATAAAACTACTTAAATGTATCATTTTGCGAAAGTAGCGCGCGCGCGTACGCTTATCGCCACAGCGGCCGAGTGACAAGACAACTTATCTAGCAAGCTAGCGTCGTCGAGTAGAATAGTAAGGCGTAGACAAGGCGACAATTAATCCTAGCATGCGCCTGTTCGCTACAATTGGCATACATACTAGTGACAGTAGAAGAAGAATAAAGCAAAAAAGCAAATAAACGAAGAATAATATATAGAAAACACAAGTGAATAATCGCTTCAAGGTAATTTGTAAGCTACAGCTGACAGCGCGGATCGCAGATCGCTGATTTCTGAGCGGTGATCGCGTGGATTGTGGCAGTGATCGCGCGTACGTGCCACGCCAAGACGCCGAGCGCTTGAGGCAAATTGCAAGCGCGTGATAGTTACAGAGCTTTGGAGCTAAAGCGCTTCGACTCAAGTAACTTAAATTAAAAAATAAAAAGTGTAACAAAGTAATCTAAAGGAATCTAAACTCAAATACTAGCACATAAAAAATAACAAATATTGCTGGAAAATCCATAAAAATCGTTTCGGCTTATTTAGTGAAATCAGCTGATTCATGCTGTTATTCTAGTGAAATTAGCGCGTTCAGTCTAACTACTAACAAGTGCTAAATAAATATTGAGTTTCTGTCTCTGTGTGTCTATGTGTGTGAGTAGTGACGTATTCAGAAAGCAACTACAACTAACAGGTGTCACTAGCAAAACCACAAATATGCCATAAGCATCCGTAATACTAATGAATAGTACTGAATTCCGTACAACAACAATTACAAAGCAATATTAATGATATATGTATATACATTCTCCACAATAAATCTCGGTTGCGACTTATTAACGCTGCGCTGCGATTATTCATAGACATCTTCGTGCATAGATTTGTTTGTATATCTATACAGAGATGAGCAAATCGAAAGCTGCATAGACTCATATACAAAAATACACTAAACAATAATAATAATAAGTAATAAGCAAGGAAATTATGAATTTATTATTTAATTGTACAACAATAAATAATGGAAAATGTTTAAGTGTGTTTAATGAGTACCTCTTCGCTGTAGAGTGCCCTTTACTTGATTTCATAACTGTACACTTCATGCATTAGAAAATTATAAATTTGTATTCATTGGTTGTGCTTTTGCTTGCTTATTTTCATTTTTACAAATCCAGACTTTGGCCTTGAACTTGAAACCTTTTCAAAACGAAAATTATCAAGTAAGCTAGTATTAAAGTAATAATAGATCGTTATGTCGATACGAACGCGTTCAATATAAATAAAGGCTGATCCATTTTTTTAAAGGTTATCTCTTTCAAATGTTGGCCGCTGCTAGATCTCAGATGGTCCATTCGTTGAGTCCAATTTGCGATGACTCTTTCGAGCATTTCGACTGCTCCCTGGCAAATGACACGCGTGATGTTTTGCTCCAAGGCCTGATCGAAGTTCGAATAGACTTTAGACTATACATATCCCCACAGAAAAAAAGTCTAACGGTGTGATAACACACAAGCTTGGTGGACAATCAACCGGCCCGAAACGTTAAATTATCTGCTCACCGAAGTGTTCTCTCAATAAATCGATTGATTGATGCGAGGTGTAGGAAGTGGCGTCGTCTTTTTCAAACAAAATGTCGCCGAGAGCACGAACTTCAATTTAAGGGATCAAATAGACGATTATCATGACACAGTAACGGTCGCCACGGACAGTAACGTCCTCACCGGCATAATTTTTGAAGAAATATGGACCGAAGATTCCCCTGCCCACAAACCACACTAAACCGTTCTTTTTTTCGGTCAAATATTATCCAATAATGAATGTTGGATCTCAAGATGGGTGATAGTGTTACGAATATTATGCTCATTAGGCCGATTAAGTTGACCATTTGAATAGTGAATTTTCGTAATAAAGTTGAACAATTTGTAAACGATGTTCAGGTGTAAGTCTTTCCATGACGCGACTCACGTGTGATCTGTCAAAAAAATGCTATTGGAAAATGTACCTCTACTTGGATCTCCCGATATAATTGAAAATATCTTTGATTCCGATATCCGATTTGACAAAGCAATAACTGTTTTTGACCAAACCGGGTTTAATTTTCCCGATTTTTCTCATTACCAACCAATATAATATAATTCACTCAATTCACTTTTTTTTAGTTTTGTTCATATTAGACAAGTGGAACACTTCATCTCAATGCATGTTACTATACTGGACTTAAATTATTAATTCAAAAGCTTAAAGGTTCTAATATACATAAGTGATAGACGTTCTAATGACGTCAAGAATTGTAATAGTTTGATAAACCGAATGTGCTTTGTATAAAATCCATAAATAATACGATCAGGCTGAGACAATTTGTGAAATTTAAAATAATCTCTCATAGTTATAACCGAAAGTCTGAACCAATGTTTTAACCGAAATTTACAGATACTATAAACCCAACAAAAACAAGAGAAAACAGCATATTTCTGTCAAGTCGATCTCAAACTAATAAAGTTAGAAACTCAACTGTATGCCACAAGACATTAAATAAACTAGGACAATTGTGAATGCTTGGAAGATTTGTTAGCCTAGAAGAAGGTGTAAGTGAGTGAGTGAGAGAGTAGTAAGAGCGAAGGAAAAGGTTTATAAATTCACCTCTCTAGTACAACATATTCGATTTGACCGAAAAATTATACATTTTATTAAAAGAAAAGGGTTGAAAAGTAATTTCACCTGTGAAAATACAAACTATTGAAGCCAAAAAGCATATACGAATTCTCTTTATACTCGTAATTCGAATAAAGCATCTTAAAATATACTAGATGATGTAATATAAGAATATTTAAATTCTTTCATCAAATGACTCAAAAATTGTAAAATGCAAATATTTTGTATTTTTTGTAAATATGCCAATAAAAATATGATTAAGCATTGCCAAAGCTGCTTAAGCCATAAAAAGCATCAGCTTTGTTTACTTAAACGCTGCCATCAGATCAAGTTCGAACTCATACGATTTGCAATAATTTCAAAACAAATATTCAATGAAGGTTCAGGCGAAGCGGAATATTTTATACCCTACACGGGCTTTTAATAATGTTAGGTACTAATTCTAAGCCGCTTTCTAGACGTAGAGCTAATTTGTGAAGGGCTCGATAATTTCGTCGTTATGAAGATTTTTTTATTTTCATTAGAAGAATATCGTTTATGAATTATCCTCGTGTAGGGATCAGCCATAATTCACTTTAACTTTTCATACATAGCCGATTGAACCAATAATAATTTTTTCCTATATCATTGCCGACCTTGGACTTATATATATATAATGATATATATAAAAGAACGGTTAAATCTATACACAATACATATAAAACGAATTTCTGTGATATGAAATCAAAAAGTCAATATGAAAAAATCCCTCTTGTTGAAAAAAAACTATTACGTCATCCATGAATTTAGCATGGTCATTGACACTTCGCAAACATTGATAAGAACCCAAAGTACATAAATGTACCGATATTACTTAAAAATGTATAACTAATGGCTAACTTCTAAGGAAACGCCTATAACAAATATGATTTTCTCTCTCACAATTATTTTTTATACCAGTTAAAAATATTTGTCGTTCCAAAAGGTTAAGGCAGGTTAATTGAAAAAAAACGCTAATTTTAATATTCATTTTATTTAAGGGCATTCTAGACAAAGAATTGTATGGTTATGAAACTATATTTATATAATACTTACTTATAGACTATATAGACCTAATCGAACAGTTGGTATTTATTATGTCATTGGGAAGGGCTTCCATTATAGTAATAAGATTTTCTAATGAAAATTTAGTCCTTCTGTCCTTCGATACACACTAATTTTTCTGATCTGGAGCGTATCATTTACTTGAAAGAACGCCTTATTGATTTCTGTATTCGTTCAATATGTTTAAAACTCAATCAAAAATCAATTTACTACTCACTCTAATTTTCCTGGTTCCAAAAAAATTCCCGATATTATGTTACCAATACGTATGGTAGTTATTCGAAGAGATACAGATCAAGAGTCTAATAATTTCAATGGATCAATATCAAGTCATATTATATTCAGAGAGTAATACGCCTAAACATAACCTAAAAGTCTGATATTATATGTAAGGGAAGCTCTAGAAAGCAAAGAGTATCCCTAAAATTGTTATAACTCTAAGCGGAAAAGAGTTACAGATTAAAATAAAGAAAAGGATATCAAATATGCTCTATAAGATTTACATAAGATATATATATATGCAGGAAAGGGTTCGGGAAGGCGATCACAAGGGCGTTAAAGGATCTTAAAAAGAAGGATCGTTGAAATCTTTACAGAAAATATGTTTAAAATCAAATTACAGAATCTAAAAAAATAGAAACCGCAAGAAAAAAATATAGATCGCAGCACTATCTCACCTCAAAAAATCAAATATATTAAAATTGGGACCTCGAAATATTTATTGAATTCTCCAAAGCTTTGACATACTAATCTGTAAAGCTTTTTTTGGTCGTGCTACAGTACAAAAAATGTAAATTATTTTAATTAGAAAAAAACATAATTGATAAAATATAACCTTCATACAAAACGAAAATAAAGACTAAATAAATGTTATCGCCAAAGAGATAAGAAAACTAACAAACGTATGATATTATTAAGAAATAAAAGATATGACAAGTGATAAAAAAGAGTGCTATAAACAGTTGTGCAATAAAGCAGAGAATAGCAAGTATACGATGGAGGAAACCAAATACTCATAAAGTGTTTAAAAAGTAGTGCAAAATACGAGAACAAAAAATATTGAATATACTAATAGTATTTGCTTAGAGGGGGCGATTGCTCACTGAATGGACGTTTTTGTACAGCTATGAACACGAAAGTCTCAGTTTTGGCGCAGTCTTAAAGCCAAATTGTCAACAACGAGCGTAAATATTAGTTTCATAACCAAAAAAGCAAAAAACGGAAAGAATTTGCCGTAAAATACTATCAGTGATAACAACTGCGAGAGCTAGCAATAAACAACAATAACAAAACCGACGACGACGATAATAACAACAGGAAAATAGCAAAAATATTTAATTAGCAACCGGCGCAGCAACAACAACAGCAACAATGGTTAAAGACAGACTACCCGAGCTGCTACAGGTAAGTTAAACACATACTCAAACAAATACTCTAAAATCTAAGTGCTTGTATGTGTTGGTAGATTATTTTTTGTGGGGTTTTGAGAGTTGGAAGAGTCTAGATAACAGCGATTTGGTAGTATGTGTGCTTGTTAGTGTTCGAAAGATCTAAACGTTGTTGCCACCAAGTGGAAAGTGGAGAGAATGCCAAAAATGTGAACTTATGCCTTAAAATTGTTGGAGACTTTCAATTTTTTTATTTATTATTAAACTAAGAGGGTCCTATAGAGTCTAAAACAGTCTTAAATTATACTGAAACTCTTCTAATATATACCATCTTAATCGCAGGAGCCTCTGAAGATCATATTACCGTATGCGAGTGCAAGCCAATGAAGCTATCAGTGATGAGAAAGCTCTAAGAATATAAATCGCTATCGGTTCACCAACAAATACCCTAGCTTTGATATGTATAGGTTGAAGTAACCCTATATTAGGTAGGTACCTACCCTATATTACATAATATTTTACCTGACAACAATATAAGAACCGAATCCGTCGGTGATCATTTTCGGGATGAGATTCCTAGACAGTTTGTAAGAATTAAAACTACCTTTGGCTTTATAAAATAGCTCGTAAGTTCTCCAAATGGTCGAAATCAAGTGCTTAGGAGATAATGAGGTCAAATCATGGCTGAGTTAAAACTTATTGAAGTAGAGTTCTCCAATGGAGATCGTCACGCAGGAAGAAAGAACAATGTATTTTATAACATAGGTCAAATAATTGGTCCAGAGACACCAAATGTTCTTTAGCTGTAGTCTACAAAATTCATAAGAACAACAAATCTAATTGGCAGTAATCTGAATTTCGATGAAACAGAGACAGTCTAATTCAAACCCAACGGATTACTAAAAGACGATTAGACTACGTTAACACCTTTGATAGACTATTGTCTAAAGACTTTTAGGTTCCTTAACGGAGTCAACCAAATTTGAAGAGTATCTAATTTCAATATGAATCTACCACATAACATCGGCCCCTTTTTGTTAAAACCACCGAAATTTAAACTGAAATCCATCAATTAAAAAAATTCATAAAATCTGGCAACCCCACGCATAGGTGTACAGTTAATTGCCTACCTATACGTAATTACGTTTGTGTGCCGTTGAGCGTAATTTGCAACAGGAAGGGTGGAAGCGTGTGCAAACGTAAAAAAACAATAACAACAAAAACAAACAACCAAACGCGTCACATCAGCGCGCACACAGAGAGTTCGGCGTGACAATCAGTAGAGCACTTAACCGCTTGCAGCGAGCAGAAAATATGGCTAACAGCAGTGAGTGAGTAACGGCAGTGGTAGGCGCAAATTGCGCAGATTTGGCAGCACCATCGGCAGGGCGGACGTGTTTTACTCTTATTTTCATATAAAATCATTGAATTTTTTTTCTTTTGCGCAAAAAAAGAAATTAGTAAATCGGAGCTTTTTCAATTGTTGCATTAGACTCATGTTCGATAAACTTGTATGTGGTGCAAACCAATTGATAGCAATCAGCTGCGGACGAGCATATACCGTTAGATCGTAATTGACGGCGGCAAGGCGCATCAGCTGATCACAAACAGACAGACAGACACAGAGTTGAGTGTGCGGAAGCAAAAAAGTAAAAAAAAAACAACAACAAAAGTTTAAAAAAGCGGTTAGTGTCTACAGTTAAGAAAATGTTTGTGTGTGTGAGGGGTGTGTTGCTGCATGTGTCATGCTCTAAAATATGTAATTTGTGTAAGATTTTAATTATTGAAAATTGTTTACTTTTTTATTGTTTGCATTTGAAATTCTTTATTTGTTTTTGTTTTCTGTTTTCTTCGCAGCGCTCCAACAGCGTGCTGTCCACCGTCTCTGCCACGAATGGTACGGCATTGTTTCAGCGTTCCAGCAATAGCGAGCTCAAATTAGCCGAGATGAGTGCACCCATGGACGCGATACTCAATCCGGTAAATAAATTTGCATAAGAATCAGGGGAGGCAAAAAAGAAATCTATTAAGCAAGCAAGCAAGTATTTGAACTGTAGTCGGCAGCAATGACAAGAAACTGTATGCACAATTGTCTATGCAAATATGCATATGTATGTATCTGTGTGTGTGTGTGACTTCTTAAAGTCGGCTGGTCTAACAAAGAAATCCACTTCCAGCTAGACAGTGCGAGTGTGGTTTACTTATTGATAGACGCTTTTAAATATGCTTAAGCTGATAGTCATACTTATTTATATTGATTTTGATACAGACTGTGTCTGTCTGTTTGTCTGTATATTAGAATGCAGAATCTTGCTTATGCACATGAAGTGTTATATATTTGCCCACTTGTGAGTTCAATAATCGCGCACACAGCATCGCACAATAACGTTTTTTTTTTATTTTTATATATTTTTTTAATTTTACTTGGTTTCATTTTACATTATCAATGTGTTCTTTACGATTTAAATTATTGTATTCATTTATTTAATATTTTTACTGGCTGTAATTTTTTGAAAATGATTTAATTAATTTTAATATTTAAATTAATTTTTTAATTTTTTTCTTAAAACAAATTTATTTTATCTTATCCCTAACCACACTTTTTATGAAATTAATTTTTACAAAATTTTTAGTTTT
Organism: Zeugodacus tau; assembly: GCA_031772095.1. Taxonomy (NCBI): domain Eukaryota; kingdom Metazoa; phylum Arthropoda; class Insecta; order Diptera; family Tephritidae; genus Zeugodacus; species Zeugodacus tau. The sequence continues at coordinate 38,741,809 of CM062650.1, read as the reverse complement.
ATTTTCTCTATTTTTAGTTTAAAAAAATTAATTTATTGTTAACCTAACCTTACTTATTTATTAATATAATCAATAACTTAATGTCACATTTTAATTTTAATTACTATTTTTTTATTATTATTAGTTTTAATATTATATTAATATTAATATATATTTTTTAAGTTTTATTTCCTTAAATTTTAGTTTAAATTTTAAATTTTTTATTAAAATAATTTAATTTAACCTTATTTTTGCTAAAATTTTATTTTAATTTTTACTAGTTTTAATTAAAAAAATATGTATGTATGTTAATATTATTTCAAACTTCACTTATTTATTAATATTATATAATCAACCATGCTTCATTATATTATTTTAATATTTAAATTGATTTTTTACTTTTTTTTTTGTTTTAAATTGTAATTCAACTTTTAAATTTTTGTTAAAAAAATGTAATTTAATGTTTTTTCTAACCTAATAATTTATTGTATTAATTTTTATAAAAATTTTAGTTTGATTTTCATTATTTTTATTTAAAAAAATTAACTTAATGTTATTCCCAACCTCACTTTCCATTTTTACTATCAGTTATAATTCAATAAATTTTATAACAGTACTTTTATATATATTTTAGGTTCTAAGTTATATATTTTTTTCTTTTATTCAATGTTATATTTGTTTAATATTTAATACAAATTAATTTTTTGAAATATTATGTTTAATTAATTTTTGAAATATTTTTCAACTAATTTATTATAATTATTTGTCTTATTTAATATGATTATTTTTACAATTATCGTTATTATTATTTTTTGTGTACTTTAAGAATTTCAAATTTATTTTATTTTTTGTTTTTTTTTTTATTTTTATTTTAATCACATTTGCACATTTACAAATTTGCCCTCATTTCGCACTTTTATAACATTTAATCTATAAAAAACAGAAAAAAATAACAACAAATTTGCATGCTCCTAAATTGTATAATTAACACACATTTTAGAGCATTGTTCTTAAAACAACAAGAAAATTGTCTCAGTGTTGGGGTGTAAATGTTTGTCTATGCACTTAGCGGATATGTGAGTGCTCTTGGGAGTAAGCATACGTAATAGGCTTTGCTTAAGTGTGTCAGTGAGAATGTGTGTGTGTGAGTGTAACAGCTGAGGGTGATTAACAGTGCTGCCACTTAGAACCAATTTACCAATATTTGTAGTGTATACAAATATGTTTCTACAAATCGGAAGGAGAAGAAGATATCACTATAATTTTTCTAAATTTTAACAGGGTATCGAGCGAACTCACGCTCTACCTCAAAATCGTATTAGCTTGACCTTGACCTATATTTAATGTATAATAATATGTAGCCTTTAATAATAATTTTAAATTAAAGATAGATTACAGGGGAACATTTGTTTTTTTTTTTTTCTATTTTTAATAAATTCAATACCATTTTTGTTGAAAAAATAGTCAAAGTGGCAACATACACGCAGCGCTACTCGGATATGTACGCTTATCAGTAGTAGCTAAGCCACTTTTAGAGTATTATAAATAATTTTTTTATTGCTACTGAAGTCATATTGTATACTCACTGATATATATACATACATTTGTAAGGAAATTACTTTCTAAATGGAATGATAAAGTCAACTGAGTCTAAGTGTGTCTAAATGAGTCTTAGCGCCCTCAACCCAACACACCAATACACCATCACACCACATTTTCACTCAACCACACAACACTGACACGGCACATTCACCACACTCCCCACATCATCACATCACCACTTAACTTCCACATTAATATACCACGCCTACACCACACATAAGAACACCACCCCAAAAGGAACAAAAAGAAGGAGGAGCGATCGCGCTGATTGCCCTTTTTGCCTTGCTAGGTCAAGGCCAGACCGCTCACACACCAGTCTGTCGTCGAGTTCTGTCAAAGACACATCGCGCCGTCCGTGATCGCAGCTTACATTTAAAGTTTTCATCGTGATCGCAGCTTATACTTAAAGTTTTCATCGTGGTCGCAGTTTACCCTTGCGAGTTTTATATTTACTCGTTTTATACTTACCCGTTTTTATACTTACCCGTTTTCAATTTACCATATACTTACCTATTATAACCGAATTTGTGAACTTAAAAAGTACTAATTATATATACTTACCTATATTACGCCCGTGAAATAAACCAAGTTTGTAAACTTATTACTAAACTAGTCGTTATTAATCTCTTTCGATTAGTAATCCCAAGGTGAGTACGGTGAACTAAAATACATGGTCCATGGTTATCACCACTACAGGTGTCGACTTTGCTGGGCCTTTTCAAATAAAGGCGTCTATGCTAAGGTCTCCCACTCTCATGAAAGGCTATGTGGCTGTTTTTGTCTGTTTTACGACCAAAGCAGTTCACCTTGAGCTATGTACCAATCTGACGAAGGAGGCTTTTCTCGCGGCATTTGCTCGCTTCGTCGGAAGACGTGGCTTTCCATCAAAAATCATGAGCGATAATGGTAAAACTTTCATTGGGGCTCAAAGAGCCACAGAAAAACAGTTTGTGGATTTCATAAAACAAGTCTCACCTGACATTGTACAAAAATATGCTCCCCAAGGCATTAATTGGCAGTTTATCCCCCCAAGCGCTCCACACATGGGTGGCCTATGGGAAGCAGCCGTAAAAAGCTTCAAATCCCATTTCAAGAAGCTAGTTGGCACTTACAAATTTAATTATGAAGAGTTTACGACATTGTTAACAAGAATTGAAGCCGTCCTCAACTCACGGCCTCTCGCTATCCTCTCGCAAGATCCATCCGACTTCACAGCCTTAACCCCAGGGCATTTTCTTAAAGGAGCGCCCATGCTGGCCACACCTGAGCCAGACGTGGCGTCGCTTTCCTTATTAAACAGATGGGAAAGAATTAAAATTCTTCATCATGAATTCAGTCTACGATGGAAAGAAGATTACTTAAAGGACCTCCACAGAAGGTACCGGTGGAAAACACCAGAAAAGGCGCCTCAGCTTGGAGATTGCGTTTTAATTAATGATGATTGTCTCCCCCCAACCGAATGGCGGCTTGGCCGCATAGAAAAGCTTTACCACGGCTCCGACGGTCATATTCGCGTAGTCGATCTTCGTACGCAAAACGGAACACTAACTAGGCCGCTCGTTAAACTATGCTTTCTGCCGACAGCCGATAAAATAATAACCTAAAACGAAAACAATAAACCGATAAAACGATAAACCCGTATAATAAATCATGAATAATCAATGAAACTATGAAAACAAATTATAAATGGTCGATCCACATGACGACCAACGCATACTATATAACGTAGCAGCAACTAACATATCGTTATTTACAACACGCATATAATATTAGCACTATTTTGACAGGTAAATATGGATAGCGATATGCCCACAACACCAACACCAGCCGTTCGGTCAACGATCCACGTGACACGTCCGGGGCCCGCTCCAGCTCCTCGAACCCCTGCGGCCACAGCGCCACCAACCGCTGCCCGTGCATCACGCGCGAACCCGACGCCGGTGCCAGCAAGTCCGCAGCGCATCCGATGCCCACTTTGTCGGCGCCCACACCGATTGCCACACTGCAGCATCTTCAAGAAGATGCTACCGCCGCTACGACAACAGATCGCCCAGGCACATGGCCATTGCCTGAATTGCTTGGCGACTACCCACTCCACGCAGGAGTGTACTTCCAGCTATGGGTGCCAAATATGCATGCGGCCGCATCACACCCTCCTACATCGCGAGGGACCACCTGCCCCCCGCAACCGTGGTACGAACCGACGCCCGCAGTCGAACCATGTTGCACGAAGGCAACCACGGCACCCACATAATCGACGCCCACACTATGGCACAGTCACACGCCGCCGTCCACACAGGTCACCGTCCCGCCGGTCCACTGGGCTCAGCAATGTGGTGGCTACTTTACAACAACTGCAACGACTACTAGGCTAATTACTCGCCTAGGGGGGCCAGGATGTCTAAATGAGTCTTAGCGCCCTCAACCCAACACACCAATACACCATCACACCACATTTTCACTCAACCACACAACACTGACACGGCACATTCACCACACTCCCCACATCATCACATCACCACTTAACTTCCACATTAATATACCACGCCTACACCACACATAAGAACACCACCCCAAAAGGAACAAATTCTCAGTGCAATTTATGTATATATGTTTGTTTATCTGGTATATGTGTAACTTGCCCTTTTTATTTTATTTTTGTTATTTAAATTATTTTAAATAAACTACAAGCGCTCACTTACACTTGTACGTTGAAGAGTACTTTAGATAATTTTTTATATATTTTTTTCAACAATCACGCATAATGCCCTTCATTGATAAATTGACAATTGTCATTGATTCTGCTCAGGAATGTTTTCATAAACAGTTGAATTTCCATAACTCGAACTCTTGAATTGACAATAGTAGTCAAATCTTTCTTGCTTCCGTAACTCGAAAGTCTCTCTAACTCGAAATTTGTTTGTAGATTATGGTGAATCGTGTTAGGGAAGTTCAACTGTACATACAGGCTAGTGAACGCGCTATTTCTATACCTAATTTCAGTTTCTTTAATTTTTTTATAAATTAATTTTATAATTAATAAATAATCCTCATTTTTAATTGTTATTTTTATTTTTATTATTATTTCCTTTCAATAATATGGATTACGTTTCCCTAGCCGCTTATATTCAATTAATTGATATTAATTTTTTCGGTTCCGAAATATCGATCAATATTAAAAATAAAAATAAAATAAAAACAAGTAAGGAAGGGCTAAGTTCGGGTGTAACCGAACATTTTATACTCTCGCAATTTATTTATTTAACTTTATTTATATTATATAATACACAATTTGACCCACATATTCGTCATATATATTGTATAAAGTCCATTGAGAGTTGAAAACCATAATATTAGGTTAGAAGCACCGAGGTCCTCGTGTTCGATATATGGGGCCTTAAAAACCTATGGTCCGAATTCGGCGATTTTTAGAATGGGGCTGCCACACTATAAACATAGTATTTGTGCAAAGTTCTGCACCGATATCTTCACTAGTCTTACTTTATATATTGTAAAGTAAACGATTCAGATCCACTTCAAAGTTCTGGTATATAGGAAGTAGGCGTGGTTGTGAACCGATTTGGCCTATTTTCACAACATATATTTGGGATGTAAGGAAACTATTACAAACCAAGTTTCATTGAAATCGGTCGAGTAGTTCCTGAGATATGGTTTTTGACCCATAAGTGGGCGACGCCACGCCCATTTTCCATTTTGTAAAAAAATCTGAGTGTAGCTTTCATCTGCCATTTCTTATGTGAAATTTAGTGTTTCTGACGTTTTTCGTTAGTGAGTTAACCCACTTTTAGTAATTTTCAACCTAACTTTTGTATGGGAGGTGGGCGTGGTTATGAACCGATTTCTTTCATTTTTGGACTGTATTAGGAAGTGGCTTAAAAAAACGACTGCAGAAAGTTTGGTTTATATAGCTCTATTGGTTTGCGAGATATGTACAAAAAACTTAATAGGGGGCGGGGCCACGCCCACTTCCCCAAAAAAATTACATCCAAATATGCCCCTTCATAGTGTGATCCTTCATACCAAATTTTATTTCCATAGCTTTATTTATGGCTTAGTTATGGCACTTTATGTGTTTTCGGTTTTCGCCATTTTGTGGGCGTGGCAGTGGTCCGATTTTGCTCATTTTCGAAAGCAACCTTCCTATAGTGCCAAGAAATAAGTGTGCCAAGTTTCATCAAGATATCTTAATTTTTACTCAAGTTACAGCTTGCACAGACGGACGGACGGACGGACGGACGGACAGACAGACATTCGGATTTGAACTCCACTCTTCACCCTGATCACTTTGGTATATATAACCCTATATCTAACTCGTTTAGTTTTGGGTGTTACAAACAACCGTTATGTGAACAAAACTATAATACTCTCTTTAGCAACATTTGTTGCGAGAGTATAAAAATTGTTTCTAAAGTAAGCATTGATAAAAACTATTATCGATAGTAGAAATTAAATCCACAAAAGCTGAATTTTGCCAATAACGAATTTATAGAAAATATTTACAATTAAGTTTCTCGAAACATTTCATTTTTTTTCAAATTGGGAGCGTATGTAAGGCTCCGTTTCATACAAACTTAACCCTGCCTTACTTGTTTCAATTTATTATTATCTTTTAGGTTAGAAAAAAAATCCGCAAACAAATAAAATACATAAACCACATGTGGGTGTTAATCATGTGAATACACCTTGATATGTATGTAAGCCTGTATGAGTGTATATAAGGACTAATTGTTTACCAAAAACCAATTTCGATCGATTAAAATTCGATTTGTTTTTGTTTTTTTTTTTGTTTTTATGATTTGTCTAATTAGAATCAACAAACAAAAGGGTTATATACATATACATACAGACCCAGATATATGTACATTGAAAATAGATTTACATTGTATGTATGTGTGTATTTCCACTTTTATGTGTAATTATCTTTAACATAACCTTGATTTTGAAAAGATATGATTTTCGATTTTAGTAACTACGATAACTTCATGGATATTACTCATGTATGTATATATGTAGTAAACAATTAAAAAGGCCTATGCGCTCACCGAATTGATTGACCCATACACTTTAGATGAATCATATATCATAGCATGGAATTTCATTAAATGATTTAAGGTTATAAATAAAAATAAATATTAATAAAAAATAAGGACAACTTAAAAAAAATTTGATTAAAAAATATTAATCTTAAATAAAGTATGACAATAATTGGAGTATATTAAATATTAAATAATTATAGAATCTATTATATAATATTACTAAATTAATTAACTAAGTATATATCAAATATAATTTCATACAAATGCTCAATAACAATCATCCCTCTAATTGCAGTATTCGGAGATACGAGTACAATTGGCACAAATCTCCGCGAATTTGGAGACAATGAGTCGAATGGTGCAAACAATAAATATACGTAATTTTAATGGTATGTTAGCACATAACATAGAAAACTAACCAAAATTCAAAATCTACACTTCCAATTCTTACAGAAAAGGAAATGGATGAACTGCGCACACAAAATTTAAAAATGGGCAATCAGCTGATGAACAAATTCAGAGAATTCAAAGCGAATATGCCGCCCGAGAATGATTTCACACTGGAGGCGCGCATGAAGCGCACACTTTTCTACGGGCTCTATCAGAGTTACATACAAATATGGACGAAAAACGAAGAGTTCCTGCAATTGTATGAGCGCAAACTAAAGAAAAATCTGGAAATGCATTCGAAAATCAGTAAGTGCGGCGCGCATACATTAGATGAAGTAGATTTATATGAATGAATATAATAAATTAATGATTTACCACTTACCTCCATGTAGTGAACTGCAATTCCACCGAAGAAGAAATTGAAGAACTGATAGCAAATAAGACGACGAATCTGTTTGTTGGCAATGTAAGTTGAAAACATACTGTTTTTACACGCATACGCTTAACGCTTACATTTTACACACACACACACACGATTTACACTAAAACGTAACGCGAACCGACGAACCGACGACTTTACACTAACACTTTACACGAACCGACCGCTTTACACTAACACTTTACGCGAACACTTCTCATAAACAATTCGCCCGACTTTTGTCCACAGATTCTAGAGGAGACCGAAAATGAACGACGCACACTTCGCGATTTGATGGATCGTTTCAATGAACTCAAGAAATTGGAAAAGTCCATTGAAGATGTGCATGCCTTATTCCTGCGTATACAAACACTCGTAATGGAACAGGTGCGTACAACAACGAGATAGCACCGGCAATAGCAACTTTGTATTTGTAATTTGTTTATATTCACATAATTGTTTATTTGCAGAGTGAAACGATAAATCGCGTTGAATTTGTTGCACAGCAAGCGACGCATTTCGTTGATAAAGGTCAGAATAAGCTGCAGAAAGCAGAGTCACTGAAAAAGAAAGCTTTAAAGGTTAGCCAACAGCAGATGCATTGCAACGCAATTGTGTTACTTACCTTTATGTTTTTGTTTTGCAGAAGAAGTTTTGGCTTATCGGCATCGCGATGGCTGTGTTAATTGTATTAATATTAATTGGTATATATTTATGATCGAAAAACAAATATATTTATAATAAAATAAATTCAAACCGCACGGAAATTTTTCACTTTATACGCTTTACTAAAGTCTCGAACCGGAACTTTTTGACAGTTAGAATAGGAAGAGGAAAAATAGCGGCAGTTGGTGAATAAGTGAGCGTCGTGTTGAATCTGTGATACGGTGCTGCCACTTATTTGACAGAACGTACTAAATAAATAAATGAATAAAAATGAAATTATTTTAATATATTAATAAGTTGAATTTATTTAATTTAAATAAATAGAAAAGAAATAAAAGCGTAAGTATTTAATGTATTTTTAAATTAGTGCATAATTATTAATTTTTTAATATTTATTTGATTTGTTTTTGTTTTTATGTTTGTTAGTGTTAAATAAAATAGTCTCTTTTCAATATGAAGAATAAAACTAAATCGTTAACAATTAAATTATCCATTAATTACACCAACAATATGGCAACATTACACTCAAACACTCCCAAATTCCGCAATTTCTAATTGCACACATTTTCGTCTCAGTCATTTGCAACCCAATCAGCAGTTGGTAGTATTTTCGCAAAGTGCATCAATAAACAAAAATCCTATGCAGGCAAAACAACAACAACGAAGTAGTAGAAATAGAAAGAAAAAGGGAATAGAATTTTTGTACTGAGTTGTGAACACCAAGAGAATATACAAATAAATGAAAACAATGTGAAAAGTGTAAATTATTAATGCATTTTGTATATAAAAACGTCGACATTCGGCTGGTTGTTTAGGTAAAACAATATAGTAAACAATATGTAATGATATTTTGTAAAACGACTGATAAAAATAAATAAAAAGTCTTAATATGCAAAGCTATCAACGAAACGAAAGTCGAGCGCCATTTTTGTCAGTTGTCAACTTCGTGTTTTCGCAAGTGAATTTAGTGAAATTTTATCAAATAATTACACATTAAATCCGCGCTGAGAATTAATAAATTTGGTAAATAATGAAAATTCAACGTGTATAGAACGTTTTGCCGGCAATTATTTGAAAAACTGTGCAGTTTAAGCGAAGTTATTTGCCTGTGAAATTCAGCGTGCCGACGTAGTCGAAAGGGCGCAATTAAAATTTCTTTGTCGTGTGAAAAATTGCCAATAAAGTTTTCTTTAAAAGGCTTTAATATAATACCTGAATCAACGAATATGTTTGGAATTTTCTGAAACACAATTTTATTTTAAATAGGTTTACGGAAAATGAGCGCTAATGCTCTGGGCGGGGACGAAAATCAGACGGCACTCTCGATTACGACGACAACTGTACCACCCGGCCAAGAAGAATTCATTGATGAGTTCGAGGAGTTATTCGAATGCAATGAAGCTGAAATCAAAATCGGTGATAGAGTGACACTTGCCATAACGAGCAATACCAAAAGCGTTGGCGGCGGAAAAAATGCCAATGAGCGCAAACCAAACGGCGTCATATCCACAAATTGTGATGAAAAATCGCGCACCGAGGTAATGAGCGCTTGATGAAATGTGTATGTGTTATGAATGAATAAATTAAACTTGGTTTGGAATTTTTCGCAACGATTTTTTAGTTGGATTCCGAAGTAAGTGAGCTACTGGGTTCTGTGATAATGCATAATTGTACGGGAACGCGTGCCAGTGCACGGGTCATACAAAAAATGAAACAAGACCAGACGCGTCCGTTAACACCACCAAATGAACGCGATCCACAACGACGTGATGACAAGACAATGCAAAAGACACCATCGCAATTGCGCAGCAATAAACCGACATGGACGAACTTAGAACGCAATCACTTTTTTGATGCACTAAATGAGTTTGGTAAGGATTTCGATGCACTCGGCAATTATATAAACACAAAATTGAAACGTAGAAGCGCAGCAGATAGTGCATTCAAGACGAAAGAACAAGTGCGACAGCACTATTACCAAACCTATCATAAAATCTGTAAATACATCAAATTCTCTGACGGTAAGTGGCCTTGCTGGTAATATATTTATGTATAATGTATACTATAGCAAATCTTTTGTTTTCCGTTGCAGAGGTTAAGAAACCCGCACAGGAGTTATATGCGCTTATCAACTATGGAGAAATGCGTAGGAAACTGCAATTTGTAACCGATAAGCACTTCATGAAATTGCGAAATCTTGTCTACCACGGGCACATAAGTGTGCGTTGTAAAGGCAAAAACCTGCGTATAAAGACACCATCTTGTAAGGCGCTAAGGAGACTGAATCAACTTGATGGTGAATATATTAAAAATAAATTTTCATTTATAATTGGCACGTCAATAACTTTAATTTTCAATTGTAGACTCACTTGAGGACATTAAATTGCCATCGAAAATCGAAGTGATCGTTAGTCCCGCCACTATGGAAGCATTTGGACGCGTGCAAACTGTTGCACAAAATCCACGTGTACGCACCACCGTGCCGCTACATAAGAAACTGTTCAATTTTATCAAAACGTTTCAAATGAAGTGGCGTAGTGCAGAACAAAAAATGGCAGAAGAAGAATTGAAATTATTTCCGACCGCTTGTGCGCCTACTCCCACACTACACTCAAGCGATTGTAATGGTCAGCAAATTGTCGAAAATATTGAGCATCTACCAGCCTTTCAAGATCCCGAAATGTGTTTTTTACCCAAACCAGGTGTGCCTATACATCGCCCATTGTTAAGCATCACAGAGTACCTTGGTAGTGGCAATATCTGTTTGACCGCCTACGAGGAGCGTATGGGCGTGAAAGTGCGTGGTGAAACATTATCACAAGATCGCTCTGCGCATAAGCGACCACGCACCGAAAGTGGTTCGGAAAAACGTTCGCCTGATTCGAAGAAAAACAAACTGTTCAATAGTCCACCCTATGAGAAACTGGATAGTGATGGCCCAGCTGGTGATATTGTGTACAAAGACGAACTTGGTGCGCTGTATGAACAGGACCTACTAATACCCGGGAAATGTGAAAGCAGTAGCGATGAATTAAGTGATGAACTGCAAGAGTTGCTGGGCGTTGATTTGGATAGTAGTGTAGTGTTAAAAGAAGGTGCTGATAACTCCCAAGAGGAGCTGAAAATGTCATTAAACACAAGTGATATAACAATAAATGCAAATACAACTTTCAACCCAAATCAAAACACTGCCAATAATCAGGCGCGTATGCGACGTGCTGTCAATGCGCGCGGGCGTGCTAGTGCGTCCAATTTTAAACCGCTCATCAGTGAGGCAGTGATACGGCGCATACGAAAAGGCTGGACGATTTCAACGGCGGCAGACATAACCATCGGTGATCTTTATGTTGTGTTGGGACAAGATTCGAAACTCGAACTCGATTACTATTGGACGGACAGACAACAACAGCAACAACCAAGTGTGAATAGTGCTAACAGCAGCAATATGTTGCTGAATCCGAGTAATATGCAAGTGAATAATAGCTGCAATTTAACCTTCACTGGCGCTGCTTTGGAGTCTATGACGCAATCAGATACAAAAGTGTTTATGCAAAAACAAAACGGTATGCCATACAATCCCAGCGAATGTGATGACCCCGATTTGTTGAAGTCGCTCTCCAACGCTGGTGTTGCGAATAAGCTTAAACATCTGCTGTTGATTGCCAATTTGAGTGAGCGTATGCGCAAACGACAATGCTCCTGCGGACACACATGCGAGCGTAATGTGGCCAAAACGAGAGTAAGTGACGCACAACGAATGATAAAAAAAGCAAAATCTTATAGAAAACTATTTATTCATTTTACAGATTGAACGCAATATTGCCACAAAGACGTATGTCTCGACAAAAACATTTTCAACCAACAACAACAACGAGAGCAATAATGTCTTTCGGCAGCCTGTTGCACCCATACGACGGCCACTCTTCAATATGGACAGCGTCAAACCAATGAATCCCGTAAGTGAGAGCAATAAATATATTAAAAAAGATTTTTTTTTTATTTTTCTTTCATTTATTTTTATTTCACAGTTATCACGCCAAAAGCAATCAATGCGTCAAACGCTGGTGCAACGCATGCTATTGCCTGGTGGCAGTACCGCCAATCAGTCGTACGATGTGTTGAAAGCTAAAAATATTGAAAACGCACGCGAAAACTCTGCCAACAACTCGATGCAACTAAACTCAAGCATAGAATCTCATACCTCACCTGCGTCAAATGACTTGTCTCCCTTTAAGACAATGTCGGAAGTGTCAACCACAGTGCCGCTACAACATAATCCAGCTCCAACAAGTAGCAATTCTTCACCTTTCACTTCAATTGCAAATAATCATTTAGACGAAGTGGCGGAGCTAGACAATAATCCTTCAACTTCGGCAGCTTTTAAAATGGCTGATGTCACAGCGAACAACACTGATCTTGTTGGTCGTTTCTTTCAATCCGCTGCTGTTGACAACACCGACATATCGCTCTCATCGTCATTTCCCGATAGCGCTTTCGATGAGAGTACAAGTGAGTAAAATTGGTTGAAATTTCATTATTATTTTTGTGTTTTTATATTTCACATTACATGTAAGGGAAGCTTAAGTTAGAGTGGAACAGAATTTTAACTCGTCTCGCAAATTAGACCTACGGTTATCAATATTTCGTAGTAGTTAAGTTAGGTATCGATAGTTTCATCACGATCCATCATATAAAAGTATGGAAAGATATAGTCTATATTCTTAGCGAAAAATCACCTCAAACCAATTATATAATATAACCTCAAAATTATTGTAGACATTTTTTTTGCTACAACAACAACAACGCCATACAGAAATAAATTCTAGGGAAAGATATAGATATAGATTAGTCTATAGCTTGGTGATAAAATCTCAAACCATTTCAATATAACCTCAACATTTTTGGAGTAAGTTTTCGCTACAACAACAATAATGACATTCAGAAATTAATTCTAAGAAAAGATATGGACTGTATTATTAGCGAAAAATTTTCAAACCATTTGAATCTAACCTCAAAATTTGTACTTGAGAATTTTTTCGGTACAACAACAACAAAGAAAAGAAAGATATAGGCTATAGATATTAGCCTTAGCGAAAAATGCTCAAACCATTTGAATATAACCTCAAAATTATTGGAGTAATTTATTTTTTTCAATACAACAACAACAATGTCATACAGAAATAAATTCGTCTCATTATCGGTAATTTTGATATGTAATAATTAATGATTTATCCCCTTCGACAGATACCAGCTCACTCAACGGCATGACACCGACACATTTACTGCGCGAATCGACGTCGAATTCACGTTGGTTGGAAGAGAACATCAACGATTTCTCACTCACAAGTCTGCTGGGGCATTTGGATGAGATCAATGCTACGCGTGATATTTTGGTAAGTTGAAATCAAGTCTCTCTTCTTTTTTTCATGATCAAAAATAGCACATTTTCTATATGCGCATACTTATTACCCACTCAGGATCCCTCGTCGAGTTTGTCGGTGATAAGCGAGAGCAGCGTCGATTATATGCATAAATTTCAAGAGATTACTGCCTTAATGCAAAGCCAGGATAAGGATTAAAAGAAATATCAAAAAAAAAAAAACAGATATATAATTTATTGCGCTGAATTGAAGCGCTGTCTAGTGGCTGGTTGTTGTACCATGCCGTTGGCTATCACGTAAAGATCTGACCAAACTGTATACATGCATAGATATTAGTTAGTTATAGTAACAACACCAATAGTTTGTAAGCGAAAAATTTGCGACATTTTTTTTTTGTTTTAGTTTTTCATCACACTTTTGCATTTTTCAACTTTAAATTTTCATTTTTTTTAAATCATTATTTTTTTTTTAAATTATTATTATATTTTTTTTCTTTAATTTTATTTTTTTATTTTAATTTTTTTTTTTTATTTTATTCTATTTATTTAATTTTTTTTTAATTAATTTTTTTTTTTATTTATTTTAAATTAATTTTTTTTTTTAATTTTTTTTTTAATTTTTTTTTATATTTTTTTTTTGAAACATATACATCAGCATCTCCATTTTTTGCACGTATTTATATACATTTGCATACACATACACAAAGGAAAGGAATATATATGTATTCATTTCTCGCTCACAATTATTTACTATTTTTTTTAGGAAGGTAATATCTTTAATTAACATTAATTTGTGCTTTAATTTATATACTCAAAATGATTTTATTTTTATGATCATCACAACATACATATATATATGCTTAGTTGCTTCCCTCTCCCTCTACAAATGACCCGTATATATATACATATTATATATCCATATCTATATATATAAATATTCGTAGTTTTTACGCTGGACTTTGTGATTTTCGCTAAAGCTACACTCATTAATTGTTGCAAAAAAAACTGACTTCTAGTTGACGCACTTCTTGAAATATGACGAAATTCGAGTTTTACACCATGCTTTCAAAGTACTTCCCCACTTCAAATTCAAATAATTTTTTTTTTGGTACAACTCCCTTTGAGTGTAGTAATTTATATATTTTTCTATTTTTCTCGAGTATTTTGTGCACTAATTCATATTAACTCATACATTCGCACACACACCGCATACACTCATGGAAACATTCTTCAGTCATGTGGTTTGAAATTGGCTTCCACTTTGTAAATGCGCTCGTTACGTTGATTATAAGCTGCAGTATTTAGTAGTAGAGCTGACAACACGCAGTACATCAAATTAAAAATTAATTAATAATAAGTTTAAAGCATAAGCATAAGCATATTGTTACTTGTTTTGCCATTTCCCTTCCTTGTTCGGTTTGTGGACATCCCAATATGGTATATATCTATTTTTTTTTGATACGCTCCTAATCTATAAGTGTAATATATACATATATGTACGCATTGAAGTTTGTATTATTCGAGTACGTATTATTGAAGTCTGTATAAATCATTTATTATTCGTTCTTTATTTAGCCATGTAAGTAAGTAAGTCGTAGTCTCTAGGTAAACATGCATCCTAACAAAGCATTAGTTTAAGTTGAACCATTAAAAACAACAACACCTGCTTGTAGCAGGTGTGTAAGCACGTTAACCAACAACAAAACTCAAATATATATCAAAAATGAAAACAAAAAATATTTTTAATATCCCCTGAAAGTGAAGTGTTTTAATTCAGAACATTTTTTTGAGGTTAGGAATTCTTAGATATTTTTTTTTACATATTTTTTAATTGTTTAGAAAGAAATTTCACAAAAATTATTTTTGTTGTAAGAAACTGTATAAAATGAGCTGTTCGAAAATTGTATTTTTTTTATTTTAATTTTTAAATTTGTTTTAAATTGTTTTTATTATTATTATTTTTTTTTTTAATTATTTTTTTTTTTTTTAATTTTTTTTATTTTTTTTTTTTAATCATACCGGAAGAATAGTTTGATGATGTTGCTGTTGTAGCATGTTGAGTAATACACTGTGGACACAGTGTTGAGTGGGATATTAATCCGATGATTCTGCTTAGAATAAATACGCCCGATTTATTTTCGAAAACTTTTAGTAGAATTTGCGAGAAGTAGGTCCTTTTTTATTTATTTATTTTTCAAGATTTCTGCATTTAGCCGAGAACCTTGTGATTATAACGATGAGGCCGCTGAAATAGATACCATAACATTCAGGGTTTCAAATCCACTCCTTGTTGCCTTACATACTAGTTTTCTGGAACCCTTACACAACATCTCCTTTTATTACTTCTCCTATAATTCCGTTTTAGTAAACTATCAACAATGTTCTTCGAAAGTGTTGCATAACCTCCAAACTCTCAAAACAATTACTGCAACTTTGCACTACTCTCAATAAAGAACTCTTACAAATTTTCAATTTTTACGCGTATATATTTTTTTCTCTTTAGTATATCGAATGAACAGTTACATTTTATGTGTTTTTAATTAATTCATTTGTTGCTTTAGTTTATTTATTTATTTTATTTTTTTTTAAGGATGAAACGTACCACAGTACCCTCTAGCGCTTAATCAAAATTTTGGTTTTTATTATTTTATTTTATTTTTTTTTTTTAGTACAATAAGATCGCATTTCGAATGTGTTTATAATCTCTTCAATTTCATTTATATATTTTTTCTATGCTCTTATTTCATATAAATATTTACCCTTTTGCTTTCGATTGAATAGTTGCGTTTTTATTTCATTTTAATTCTGTTGTTTTTTTATGTATATATATATTTTTAATTCAGGTGTTCTAACAAAATTTAACATTAAATAATTTCATTATTTTTTTTATTTTCCTTACTACTTTCTTATTTCTTATTGTGTATAATTATTATTATTTCTTTAAATACTTATTTTTCTATCATTTAGTTTTCAAGTTTCATAAGTTTCGTAGTTTTTACCGACTTCTATTTGCTTACAATATATGCTATAACAAATTTTTAGGTTATGATTTATTTTTTTGCAAATTTTATTGCAAGTAGTGCACATATCATTTTGAATAATTTTAACAATTTTCAAAAAAAGAAACAAATGAAGTAAATAGTTCTTAACTCAAGATTACTATTTAGTTTTGAGAGATTTCTAGCTGTATTTTGACAGATAGAAGTAATTTTGTATTATGAATTAATAAAAAAAAAGACGGCCTTGGTACATAAAACCCCAGTAATGTATAGGTTTTTGTATTTTATTGCCACTTTTTTTAGGACTTAGGTGTCGTAATTTCAAGAATTTGTCGATTTTCAACCAACAAACTTCCGAAAAAATATGGTTTTCAGTACTAAGTACCGGATTCAATTCAAAATTTCAAGTATTGAGATTTCAAAAAAAATGTATTATATTCTAGTCCTCTACTAAATATTTTACGGAATAGGTAATAATCAACTATTAGAGTATTTGACTATTGAGTTATTGAGGTGGGTCCAAAGGATATAGTGTTATTGATTGATAAATGTTAAATTATTATAAAGGGTGATCCATTTCGAGGCTCCCTATTTTTTTTAAAGAATTTTCGATGACTCACTCGTTCGAGCAATTCGACTGGTAACTGGTGAATGATACGCGTGATATATTGTGCTCCAAAGTCTGAATCGTAGCGGGATTGCCTTTAGTCTGATGATTCCACCGGCTTATAAACCACACCAACCCGTTTTTTTTTTCTTAATGAAATGGTAGATCTTTCATCTCTTTAGGTTGCTTTTCGTCCCAAATGCGGCAATTTTGCTTGTTACCGCTGAACAGAACGTGGCTCGAAAACGGTGTATCTTCTTGGAACTTTTCAAGAGCCCATAGATCGAAGCGAAGTTCTTGCACAAACTGTATTTTGTACGAATCGACTCTCCACGGTCTTCGCGTACACTCTCAGCTACGGCTGCTATAATTTCTTCACTGCGTGATGGACATGGTCTATTTGATCGAATATTATTCAATAATGAATGTTGGACATCAATTTGGGTGATGGTGTTGCGAATAGTACGCTCAGTAGGCCAATTATGTTGACCATAAGTTGAGCGAAGCGCGAGAAACACATTCTTTAAAGTCTTAAAATGATGAAACGCCAAACAATACTGAACAAAACTAGCATGACTTGATTCACGTCTCACTCGTGATCTGTCCAAAGAGGCTATTGAAAAAAGTACCTCTACTTGGATCACTCGTTATAATTAGGAACAGATTGCGCCATAACTGAATCTTTATGTTAAAAAATTCACTTAAATTATTGGCTTTCACCATTGTCTGTGAGATTTAGAGAACACATTGAGACAAACGTCGAATTTTTGAAACTGAAAACTGCAGTAACAACTTCTTCAGAATTTTCGACTATCGTCTTCTATGTGTGCTGTTATCGAATTTATCTTACACAAGAAGGGTTCTTTAAGGGGTTAGGGGTAGTCAGAGACACGAAAAAAATGAGAATTTTCAGTAATTTTTTTGCTATTAAATCATGTTATTTTACAAAAGTAATAAGTAATAATGGCATTATTATACAATGCTTTGACTTAAAGTCACGAAAATTTGAAAAAAAAAATTATAATTTCCAAAGTTATAGCTATTTGGGTTGACCCAGTTTCAAAAAAAGGTCCTCGCGGTGACAATCATAAGTCCTTAGAGATTCATCTAAAATCAATCGGATAAAAAAAATAGTTTTATAAATAGATAATCCTGGGTCTGATCCGAAGCTTTTTTTTTCAAAAATTAAGCAAATGCCGGCCTCAGGAATATTTTTTTTTAATTTACGGGAAAAAATCAACAGTTAATTGCGCTTAAAATATCGAAATTTTTGAAAAAAAATCCCTTCATCAGGCCTGAGTTTGTTATGTATTCTAAAAGCTGTAGAAATTTGATTAAAATCTACTGAGCGGTTATTGAGTTACAGTCACCAGCTAAAAAAAACATAGTTTTGAGATAAGCGCATTTAAAGTTTGACACTAGTGTGTTGGAGTGCCTGAGCGCTCTTTGTTATTTATCGAATAACTCGAAAAATTATTATCGGATCAACTTCAAATTTTCAGAGAATATTTTTAAGATTTTACACTTAACGAAAATTAAAAAAAAATGATTTTTTAAAAATCCTGGCTACCCCTAACCCCTTAAGTTTGTGATCTATTTCGAAAGGTCAAAGTTAAAAGTTTTACATTTGTTGGTCAAAATCCTTTCTAAAAAGTTAAAACATTTCTAGAACGGAGTGTGACAGTCTTCAAAACATTAATCTAAGTGTGAATACATATAACCATCTAAAAACAGGGCTTGTAATGTTTATTACTTTTTCTATATTTTTCATCTTCCGGCGTTTAATAATTATGTCTAGAATACAGCGGTCGTTATTCATCGAAGTTGACTTAACAATGGTTTCAAGAAATTAACTCTTCATCGAGATTAGACCAGAGTGAATGCTGTGTATGTCATTGGGTATCAGAGGGTATACTAAAATATGGTTAAAATCATTTGTGGTCTTGCTTTTAAGTCTGTATCAATAAGAATTTAAGATATTACCGTATCTAGAATCAACTTCAGTATGGCGTTATGGTCATTTCCAGTCGATCGATATTTATGATCTCTTCGTTCGTGTTTATTTTGCATTTAAGCAAGAAGCATATGCTTCTTAAGTTTAAGGAACATGAAGATTTAGCTACAGCGCGTATAAAAATTATTAGAACGATAAAATAATATTGGAGAAGAGTTAATCTAAGAACTCTCTTCACTGCTTTTATTATTGTAATTTTTTTTTTTCATTTTTTAATTGATTTATTGAAGTTCGTTTATCTCTTTATTAGCGTGCAATTTGCAATGCTAACTTGATCTATGTATGTACATTCGTTACATATGTGTATGTATGTACATAGACATATACATACATATGTACTTGAAATACATATTTATAAATATTTGAATTTATTATTTAAGCTTGCGCGTGAGTGCATTTCTCATAGGCTAATCAATTCACTTTCTGCTTCTTCTATAGTTTGTTTTTTTGTTGGTTTATATTGAATTTATTTTATAATATATATGCATATTCACACGTATGTATGTATATGTAATAGTTTTGTTTTGTTTTTTTTTATTCCTGTGTGGATTTTGTGTACTAATGAATATTTATTTGCTGAACTGCTGATAACAACAACAATAACTGAAAAGGCACATTTTGATGAAACGCGTTTGCTAATGGAAAATGATTAAAGCGAATGACTTGTTTTTTTTTGTGTGTGTGAGTGTGAATGTTTATGTGTGTGTGTATATATATGATTGTGTGGGAGATTGTACCTGAATGAGGGATAACATTATGATAAATAACGGTACTCTGTCAACTGAAAAAAACTTTATTATTTTCATTTGGAGATTTGAACCTACGGTTCACCCAATGCCAGAAAAAACCTGAAATTTTTGATTAAGAGAAACCCCACTAGAAATATTCTCAAGAAGTAAGAGGTATATCTCGGAAAAAAATAAGATCTCTTACGCTTGAACGATGTATCCAGGAGTTGAAAAGTTCTCTTGATATTTTTAAAAGCTATTAAAATTTCTAAAATTAAAGAAGTTGGTTAGAACAACTCAAATGGTCACCAATAACTTAAGGCTGCTTTAGAAGCCGAAAAAAAGCGTTTTTTAGCAATTTTTTTGAAAGGGAAGGAAATGATGGCGGTAACCGGAATTTTAAGACGATAGTGTACTATATTTAAGGCTTAAAAACCAATATTTATAATAAAAAAGTATTGAAAATTTTTCAAAATTGTAAGTATTTTTCTGGAACGCCTGGAGTCTGCACTTGTAAATCGGTGCCGGTGATGGAGGTCGTGCGTTGCATCTGAAACAGTCGAACCATTTTTTTTTTAATTTTTATAAGTTTGTTTTCTTTATGAACTACAAAAATATCGAAGAAGTTATAAAATTCCAAATTTTTACGAAGTTTGAAAAAAAATTCACCTAAAAAAAATTGATTTTAAGTTGCAAAACAATTAGTTTAAATAATACTTTTGTCCAAATTTTTTAGTTCAAATAAAAGATAATTTAATACTGAAGCTAGATCACTTTGGTTTTTTTCGATCGGACATATATTCTTTTTGCTATCGCCGGCACCGTTTTCTAACACTTGTGAAAATGAAAACTCGAGAAAACGCGCTTTAAAGGTCTGCCTGAGCATTCGCACCTGCTCGACGCTCGGCCACTAAAACTGCTCTAGCTTCGAAAATATGCCGAATTGGCCTCTGGAATTTTAAAGCCATATTCTTGGATAGTTTTGGAAGAGATTTAAAACAAAACAAAAAAATCGATTTTTTGAAGCCTGTAAAGCAGACTACTGCCTTAAGTCGATTTAAGCTACTTTTACAATAAAGTATGAATTGATGTGTTTTACAGAGGAAATGTGAATGTGAGGGTGAGTGGGAGTTACTGAGTGAATGTATATTACTTTAGTTGTATTTTTAGGAGGCAAATCTATTTTTATGTAGTCAAATTAAAATTATATATGTATTTGAGTAGAATTTTTTTTTTTAGTATCCATAAATTTTTGTTATCAAAAAGTTTGCTTTTCACCTCAAATCAGTTTTATCTGCATAAGTCTGATTTAATTACGTGGTTCAAGTGTCTGTTTTGAATTTCTTATTGCATTTTTTGTCATTTTTGAATATTTCGTAATTTTTTTTTATTCAGCAAATTTTTGCGAATTTTCTATGCTCATAATAGAAACTATGTTGCCTACTTATACACAATTTTATCATATATACATATATATATATATGCATTTAATCGATTTAGTTTCGAATTCGTTTCTATATACTTTTTTGAAATTTATTGTTATTATTTTTTTAATTTATTATTTTTTTTTTTTAATAATTTTTCAATTCATTTCTCAATTTAATTTAATTTTCATTTAAATTTTTTTTTTTTTTTTAGTTTAATTTCTCAAATTTTTCATTTATTTTTTAATTTTTTCGGGTACAATGACTACAATTTTATTTTTTTTACACTAGACTTGAATGTTTCGCTAATGCTAATATATATTTGAAGTTTTTCATAAGAATGGTATGCATAGTTTATTAGTTCATTTGTTGTCATATTCCCGGGTGTATGTATGTATGTATGTGTTGGTCTTTTCGACAGCTTCCCCGGCTGGTTAGTGGTCGCAGGTATTGATCAAGTGTTTTTGTAATCAAATAATCAAAATTGTAATACTTAAAACATTCCTTATTTATTTTGAAACGATATAAAAAAATATTGAGAAATCTTTGTCTAAGCCTCTCTAAACTAACTAGTTCATGTACATATATTGATTTTGTTGGTTTGGTTATAGACGTTTGAGTATGAAGTGTGACTACACTGCGTATACGTAACTTTACTCTGAGAAGTGTTGTTCGTAGCACTGTACTTTTAACCATATATCTGTATGTAGGTTTGTTTGTATGTATGTATGAAAGGAACTGCTTATTTATTGTAAGGCAGAAGTTCGAAAATAATGTCTCAGCTGTGGTAAAATTTAAAAATATATATGTATATTAAATGTGTAGCTACTGCTCCTTAGAGTGTATTTCCTACAATAAACTATGTCCAATAAAATCCAATGGAAGAGAGATGTAGAACTTCGGCTAAACAACATGACATCTACGACAGTTTTGTCTGTATATAACTGTTATATCATCCAATGTGATCAATCTGGCGAAGAATAAACTCTAATATGTCTAGATCACAAGTGATTTATTGATTTTTATTTTCAGGCAAAAGGTCGTAATTCACTCAAAACTGTGCAAATAACAAAATAAATATATACCTTACATATATAAAATGAAGATAAACCTTGTTTTATTTAAAAAAAAAACAGGTAAGTGTAAAAAATCAGCTTCGAAAGTTCATATTTTATGTGCTTTAATTGCTTTCAGTTTAATTTCATAAAAATACTCTGTAACTGAATTCATTTCAATTATCAATAATATTATTAATAAATTCCCGCTTCCTTTACCTTTAATTTGCCACCAAAATCATCTAAATCGGTGCAGTACAACGCAAGTTATACATAAAAACGCCTACCCATATGGCAATGTACCAACAAAGTACAGTACGAACGAGTAGTTCGCGTACATACAGTACCTCATGTGGCGCCTGAAAGTATGCAGCATTTTTCAGGTGAATTATTAATTTTTTTGCGGCAGCCACCTACTTGGCACTTCTGCGCGCCTGGTGCAAATCGGCAAATTTGTAAATGCGACAAATTCACATTTTCCGTGCCAGCACGTGGGGTTCGTGTCTTGGCTAAATTAATTTTATTAAACAATCTGAAGTGTTTAAACGTTTTTTAGTATAATTCGAGCAAATCTTAACCGATTTTAATGAAATTGGTGTCTAATGAAAGAGGAAATTTTGGGCTTGCTTATTCTTGTAAAGGTGACATAAAATTAATGCGGATATTGAGTGAATTTTTAAAAGAAAGTTTGGTGTGTTGCTTTTAAAAGCAAAAATTTTAAATTTTATATAAAATTAATTATTTTAAAATTGTGGAGTGTTGTATTTTGAAATTGTAAGGGAATATGTAAACTATTGCGCATAATGGGTGCATTTAAATATGCATTTTTAATAACTTTTTACGCTACTTCCTACCGTGTTTTTAAACTAAAATAAACTATTAAAAGTGAAAATAAAACGAATTATTTTTTTATTTTTTGAATAAAAATGAAACGATTTAATTAAGTTAAATTGTTTACTTAAATTCTGTATTATTGTTTACTCGCTTGTTCTTGCACTTAACGCATTTTAGTTTTTAGATATTCGTTGAAAAAAGTATACTTTTTTTGTGTTGTTGTTGTTATTGTTAAGTTTGCATATTTTTTGTTATAATTCTTTATTTTGTTTTTTATTATATTTTTTTTGTTTGCTGTGTTGTGTTGCTATTTAAGTATGCATATGTATGTTGCGTACGTACTATATGTTTGCTTGTAATTAACTTGTACAATCAGTTTTTTTAAATAATAAAATAATTAAAATATATATAAAGACAAAGATAATAATAATATTTATCTAGAAAAATAAAAACGTTTAACATTACACACACACACACACATACTGCAACAATAAGTAGTGTAGTGTAGGGTGGGGGAGTAGCAGTAGTAATTAATTAATATTAAATAATAGTATTTGTAGTTGTTCTTGTTTTTGTTGTAGTATACAATAGTAGTATGCATAGAACTAATAGATACAATTATTGACTGCTGCCTCATACTTTCGGCTACATATCTTCACACTAAGCTGGGTCTAAGTGTAAAGCTTATTGCTTTTCTTTATGAAAAGCCAAAAAAAAATTCGAAAACAATACTGCTAACAATGAATAAAGTGTGAAGACAACCCAGTTGGTTGATTGGTTGCACAGACAGTTTAACATAAAAATTATGGAAAATTAAATTAAATTTAAATTGTAACATAACCTATAAATAACGAAGTACGATTTAAACAGTTACATTGTTGTCGATAAGTGTAATAATAAACTCGTAAAACAGAGTGGTAAATAAAAATTATAAATAATAGTAGAATATGTATGTATGTGTGTGTGTATGTAAGTAAGTAGCATATTCGAATTTAACCTCACTATTTTTTGAACTATGCATATTTGCATAAGCGCATTTACAAGGCTTAAATAATATTATTTTGTTGTTGTAAATGTTTTTTTTTTTACAAAACACAACCAAACTGGGCAATACAAAAACAAATTCAAATACAAAAATTATTAATTGTGAATGCAACAACATTGAAGTGTATGTTTGCGTTTAAAACAAATTTCGTCATAAAATTAATGCTCAGCTATCAATACATACAAAATATGAACTTTTAACCGTTCATTAGACACAGTGTAGAAGCTTACAAACACAAGTATTTTTTTTTGTTTTCTTTTTTTGTACGATTTCACTGTTTAAATACATAATTATTATTATTGTTATAGCATTAAAGACAAATTGTGACAGTTTGGTAGGAAAGTAAAATTGTTGTTAAACGCTAAGAATAATTAATAATAAAAAAATAAAAATAATAAAAAAAATTATAAACGTAATTATTACATAAAATATTGTTGTGTTGTGTTGTTGCTTTTACAAATATTTTCTTTATGACAAATACAATTTTTTTCTTCTACAACATACACCACTCATTTAACGTTTCTTTTTTAATTTTTTTACTTTACTCTTCTGCATATATACGTTTTTTATATATATTTGTATATATATATTTTTATATTTTTTTTTTGTAATATAAATAAATTATTGTACGTTATAACGTTAATAAAACAATGCTTAAATTTTCTTGTTCACTTTAACTACGCATTTCTCAATTAATTAAATTTGCAATTTTTTTTAAGGTTAGGTTTTACTAATTTGCTTCGCACGCTATTTTCTTTTTTTTTCATCAACAACTTTAACTGTACGCAACTAACTTCAACGGTATATTTTGTTTTTGCATTTATTACTGCATTGCCTATTGTACATGTACATGTATGTATCTAAGCGAGTTTGTTCATCGGCACTGGAAATATATATATATTTTTTTTTATTTTATTGAATTTATTATCATACTAGAGCTTGCTTGCTGCACTTCAAACTATTTATGTCTCGTTTACGCAATCTGTTTTTGTTTTTTAATATTATTTTTCAGTTAATGATATATGTATGCAAGCATACATTTTTGTATGTATGTACGTCTGTATTTATATATGTATGTATGCGTGTAGTATTTGCAATTTCTTTATGTACGAAGCGTGTCTGCACTCAATATGCATTACAATTTTTTTTTAAATAAATTTTTGCTTCGTTACTAATTCTTTATATATATATAGTATATATATAATGCTATATATGCATATGTATATTTATATATACATACATATATATATATATCTATTAAACGATTATCGAATTTTTTTCTTTTTTTAATTGCTAGCGGTAACAAACAAACAACAAATGCACCATCATCATCATCATCATTATCAATATATATGTATGTATGTAGTAGAGTAGTCGCAGCCTGACTTATTTCTATATTCATTATTATTATTTGTTTTTGTTGTTTTCTTTATATTAGCTACAACATATTTCTTCTTCTATAGTGTTTTTAGTTTCATATTTTTTCACTTCCATTTTTTTCATAACGCGCTGTCGCCGTAAACGACGTAAACAACCCACTGAAAAGGCGCATAAACACACGCTGACATACACACCAGCTACATTACATCATCAGATGGCTGCTTTTAGCTTATATCTCTCTGCTTAAAGCTGCCAGCATTTTGTGTGTATGTCATTTCACTGCAGGTATTATGCAACGCATATGTGTGGCTACCTTCAATTTTCCAATTCTTTCCTCGTTTAACTCATTTGCATAACGCATGCATCCATCAATCCTCTCAGCTGCGTTTCGTTTACGTGTTTATGCGTTGTTGTTGTTGTTGTTGTCGTTGGCGACATCCATCAATGTCGTTCAAAATCAGTGCGTTTGCTGTTGATGTTGATTTGTTGTTGATCTCGAGACTGGTCGACAGCGTACTCGAGGCGGCAGTGTCCATGTCGTCGTGGCTGTTGGTCATAGAGATTCTTTGGATGGCACCCAAATGATTGGTCCCGATTGTGACCAAATCATCGCCTTGACTTTACTATAGATCTCTTCGATGGTGTCGCCTTGCACTACGCCTACAAGCGATTATATAGAAATTATTAATAAAATATAATATATATTGGTTATATATGAAGTTAGCACTAACCTGTGAAGTATTCGCCGAATTCTTGTTCCATTTTAATCGCACGTTCGTATGTTTTCTTCGCTTGCTCTTCTGTCATGCGTCGATTCATTTCCCTGGAAACAGAAATCAAAATGATAATTTACATTAATATTAAATAATTTTTTTTTATGTAAAATCATGTTCAAAGTAAATTATTGTTGTAAAAATGGCTGCTGGGGTATACACTAAACCGGACACAAGAGCAGGTTTTACGCTAGCGAAACTGACCTAGATATTATCCGGCCAAGGGTTGTTATTTAGACAATCTAACCCTTATTGGATCGGCACGTTGCAATTAATGCCCCAAATTATTGGAAAAATGGAAAAAATGAGAAAACGGGCGTGGCACTGTCCATTTTTAGAAGCAATAACTGAATCTAGAATGAATATATTGTCACAAACTGATCACAAAAAGTTACATACCATGTGGTACGTCTCCAACAAAAAATGGTCGACATCGGTCTATATCCCCATTTAGGGGAGTATCTATGCCTCCGGTTGATTTCATACCAAATATCGGTATACATATCTATTAATCTTAATCAAATTAAGTGAACATGTTTTAAATTTGATTTTGTGTCAAAGTTCAAAGATAAAGTTCCCACGGCCACCTCCTCGACCTATCTCACTTCTTCAATGTAAGGACCCTAACACTCTCCCCTACCAAATTCATAGCAACTTTATTCACCAACTGGACGAAAGAGTACAGTCTACACCAGCACATTTCTGTCGATGGCAACAAAATTCTGACTGTTAATAACTCCAAAATTTTGGGTGATACACTGAATAGCCTGTACTCTTTCACTCCCAATACGACCGCGATTGTTACCAAGATACAGAGCCCCAATAAAATCCTCAAGCTAGCCGGCAGCACATGGGTTAAAGACAAAAAACGTTGTTGGCAATTTACCAGGCTATCGGACGGCCAGTCATTAAATATACAGCCCCCATATGGTCGCCTGTATGCAGTAGGACGCAATTGGGGAAGCTTCAGACTTGTCACTCTTGATGTTTCCGGTTGACCACCAACACAATTAGTCCCGTATGCTACCTGCAAAGGGGCTCTTCACACAGTTTCTGTTGAGATGCTTTCGTAGAAATCATCCCTGCAGTCACTTACTGGAAACCGGCCCGCTTTCCAGAGCCATCAAGAGTACCTTCCTGACCTTCGACGACATACAGGACTATACCGAACGGACTTCGGATGCGACAGACTTTCGACAAGCACTGAACGCCATTAACAGAGAAGACATTAACACCTCAATCGACTTCCTCCCTGCCAATGACGTACTTAAATATAAAACACCATCCATCTCAGACACAGAGCACGAGTTGCCGAGCGAACCCAGAGTGACCCTGGCGAACTTCGTTCTGCATGCTGTAGCAGGTTAAACTCCTACTTATCCAGACTAGACCCCGACATACTCAATATATTTCATGCATGCAAAGAGTTCTCACAGGACACTATATCTTTGTTAGCCCCCTAAACCCCTCTTTCTCTTTGGTCCGACCCTATCGAAACAGCTCGTTTCCTAGACCATCCGTTAGATGACTTCGATGACAATTAATTTGGGCTTGCCGGTTCAGACAGGTTTAGGTAACCGTTACAACAACATAAAGTTCCTACGATTACCTATCTTTCATTGACTCAATATAGTGATTTTTGACGTTTCAGTTGACTTTGTATCGTATATACAGATTATCAAAGCCCTATAAACTGAAAATATCAATATAATCTCCTGAGATCTACTTTATTCCGAAACATCATCGGTTAAAATGTGATTGATCCATACGATCTGCCAAGCATTATCTACCAATAACATTGATTTCATACTAGGCTCACCTTACACTGAATACCATCTTACTCGATCACAATGATTGAAGTTGTAAAAAAAGCATTGCAATTTTGTCAGGAGAGTTTTGGGATAAACACTGATGTTAAATTTTGATTTATGAAGGTTCAAGAGAACCAGAAATGATTTAAATTCCTTATTATACGAAAGCTGCCATTTTAAGTCTTATATAAGTTACTTCGTCATTAGAAATATTATGGGAAGTTGTAGGAACCGCTTTATATCAGACAACAGCATAATCCATAACTCATAAATTGTGATACCAATTATTTTGAGATATCTAAGGCTTGCCTTAAATATAGAGTACAAAATAAAGATTTCCAAAACTTACATTATTGAGTCCACCGATTTCGGCTTGATAAATATAGCAATTGGATATAGTTGAGCGACTTGCAGCCGCTTAATGGCATTGCCCGACACATCTAAAATGCAGTGTTTACCCTTCTCCGCCACTTCGCGTACGCTCGCCACCGATGTGCCATAGAGGTTGTCATTGTATTGGCCCGCTTCGATGAACAGATGATTTTGTATATCGCGTTCCATTTGCTCGCGTGACGAAACAAAGTGATAATCACGGCCATCCACCTCGTAATCACGCTTCGGTCGAGTCGTATCTGCAAGTGTTAAGTACATATTATTAACATTTATTGTATTTGTATTGTTGTTGTAGGAGTAGAGGGGGGGGTTGCGCTACACTCACGTGGTACACAGGAGCCAAACTTCTCGGGATACTCCGATATCAAGTCATCATTGATGCGATCCTTCAATGGGCCGAGCACGATAACCGGTCGTGTATAGTTAATGGATAACCGTTGTACGGCCTCGTACGAGAGCACATTCTCTTCGGATGCTGTAAAATATGTATAAAACGGGATGTCATGACGGTAATGAAGTATGGCAGTTGTGAACGAAACGAAAATAAAATATAAATAAATAAAAAAAAAATAGATGTTTTCAAATGCAATGCAAAATATGCAATTGACATTTCATTGACAGTTCAAAATTAAATATAAATTAAATTAAATATAATATTTATTATATAAGTATATGTATTGATATATATATATATTGGTAAATATATTTAAAGTTAATTTTATAAATATTTTATTTTATTTACGGCAACAAAATTACTAAATTATTAGCGAATTATTTTCCCTACCAACATTTTGGGAATGCAATGACCCTTGCAGAGCGTAATTTTTATTTCATTGTTTTTTATTTATTTTTTTTTTTGATTTTTTTTGTGTTTTTTTTTTGGTTGCTTGCATTCACTGTTTTGCTAAAAAATATTAAT
Source organism: Zeugodacus tau (assembly GCA_031772095.1). NCBI lineage: Eukaryota > Metazoa > Arthropoda > Insecta > Diptera > Tephritidae > Zeugodacus > Zeugodacus tau. The sequence continues at coordinate 38,712,335 of CM062650.1, read as the reverse complement.
TTTTAATTATTAAATTTTTATATTTTCAATTAGTATTAATATTTTCTTCTCATTTACATTACAAACAAATCAACTAATTGTTTTTTTTTTTGTTTCAGAGCAGTTACTAACAATTTCTTTGTAGTTGTAATAGGCGGAACAGAAAACAAATTGGCGACAGACACAACAAAGCGCAAACGAGTACAAATTGACATAATTTTTTGTTCAATAAAACAATACACAATTTGAGTTTTTAAATAAAATTCTAAGTAAAAATAATAAGTATAGATAAGAGGCAACGAAAAGGCACAAAAACAGAGCTTCGCGGGCTTGCAGGTACACGCACACAACAACAGTTATTTAAGTATGTACATAAGTGTTTTTGCGTAGAGTATTATTTAATACACACAAGCTTATATTCTTCAGCAAAAAACTAATACCTATCGGACAGACGGCAATAGCTTTTGAGTTTCACATAAATTAATGATGAATTTAAGGAATCTGTTTTTTACTATATTTAAAAAGCCCTGAGTTATTACATTACCCTGCTAATAAATAATGTATATTCAATATTTTCATTTTAAAAGTGTAAAAAATCTCTAACAAAAAAGTATATTTCATTTAATAAATGAGCACCAAGCTATCGAAAATCGACTGCTCAATACTATTTTCAGGGTTCTACGTATTTATCTTGCGAATTCAAAATTTATTTAATATTGTTAGGACATTGTCGTTAATTAACTGTAAACATTAATGAATATTGTTATATTGATGTTTCATGCTAAAAATAAATAAATAAAATAATATTTTTTTTAATAGCAGTTTCAGTTAGATTATAATATTTTTTCATTTTTTTATCATATTATTCCCTGCCGATCTTAAATATTTTTAGTAAATCACCTCATCTAAAGAGTTAAAAACAATGCGGATCTTTCTTTCTATATACTGTTGAGTTTTTTCTGCTGTAATTTGCTTTTACCAAGTAGTCAAGTATCAGCTTAAAAAGAGATTTATAACTTAAGGCTCTTTCAACCTTTCAAAATCGCACTTAAGACTTTGGAATATGTTTTTGACAGTTTTTCAGAAATTGTTCAATATTTTCGGAATTTTGAAACCATCAATATGAGAGAGTTCAGAAATGACGTTGAGATTCCATTTTGAATATAATGCTAGAAATTCTGACTATTTTCAATGTTTGATGATATTTTAAAGTAGTAATGTGACCATGCGATGTGATGTGACATCACAATATTGTTTCTAAGACAGTTATTTGTAATCGCACGATATTTTATCACAGCTGACAATCATTTTGATAACAAATACTATAATATATACCAAAGAGATGTTCAACACACGTAATAATTACTAAACTTCCAAAAACAAAAGAAGGTAAGAATATTATAAATAATTCATAAGCCGCTGTAACTAATACGAGGGTTATAACATGATTTTATCAAAATATTGAAGCAATTAAAATATGATTTCAAACAGAAATCGAACTTAATTATAGATTTTCAAATCTCTTACTTAAGGGGTTATATACAGTTAGGATTTTCAAAAAATCGATTTTTTTTGCGTTTTCTTAATATATATATATCTGACTATACACACAAAATTTCAAGTCGATCTGACGAAGATTTTCGAAGCTATAGACACATTAGTGAAGGCGCGCCGACTACATGTAAAGTGCTTTAAAAACTTGAAACTCGTTTTTTTCAGAAACGGATGAACCGATCGGCCTGAAATTTTTACACAAGCTTCTTAACTGCATTTTTTCCGATGAAATTTTTTTATTTTTATAAACCCGAGTTTTGGTCGAAAATCGAACCTTTTGCTTTGAGTAGCCGCCATATTGTCAAACAATTTTTTTTGGTCATTCCTTCGATCAATCACTAGATCATTTATTATATTAATGAAATTTATTTGGTTTTTGCATTTTAGATGATCCAGTCCAGAGATATCGTGCTCACCGCAAAAGGCCTTTTTATTGCGGACCTCTGAAAAATTGGCAACATCAACGTTCCCGATAATTATTTTTGGCAATAAAAAATATGTGAATATAATTTAAGGTTGTCATAATATACCTGCCAACCTCTTAACTGTATATAACCCCTTAAATGTATTTAGGTAAAAGTAATTATTTTTAACAATTAGGAGTCGTAATTACCCTAAAAAAATTAACTAATACATAATTTGAACTATTTTATGGACAACATATTTTAATTTAATGTATTTATTGAAGAGTTTGACCAAACTGACTGAATCCCTATCACAAAAAAAAACCAATAATATCTTAAAAAAGTAAAAAATAAATTACAATAGCTGTAACGAATCGATCGCTTCTGGTCTCACTATATTTGAACACACCTCCTCACAAAAATATACATGAAAGCAATAAAAATGTTATAAGTTGAAAGCAATATAAGCGAGAGGTAATTTTGTACCAGTTGGTTGTTCAAATTACCACGCTCAAGAAAGAGCCCTTTCGCACAGCCAAATTAATTAATCAATTAAAATTTTAATTGAGAAACTAGTTTTTGGCCTTCACACGACCGGCTACTCGATAAGTGATCAGCTGTTACAAATTTTTGTTTCTGCTTTTCATAAGAAGTTGGTTAGTTTCAACAGCTGATTGCGATTTTCTCAATCACCACAGCCATTATTTCCAGCAGCGACATGTGCCGTTGAGTAGTATTACTGCCACTGGACAACAACTCGCAAAAAAAGAATGTATATGTAATTACAAATACGTTTTTTGTCGTAGAATAGTATTTCATTTTCAACTCGATTAAAAATTAATGTAGGAAAATGAGATTTTTATTTTATGTGGTAAATCGAACTAAATTAGCGCTTTAATCGATCAAAAGAAGGTTAATTGACCAATTAGCTCCTGTGCGAAAAGGCTATAAAGGAAGCTCGAATACAGCTGAACTTAAATTATTGTATAAAGTTCAATTTTAACCGTACTACTTTTTGGATCAAATATTAAACATAAGTCCACGAATAAAAAAAAGAAATATTTTCGATCGTAATCGTTAAGCAATTTTTTAATCAAATTGCCGATTTTTTGGCAGTAGGCTTATTTGTATTATTTTTAAGGCATAACAAACATTTTTCATACCGGTTTTCAAAACATTTTTTTAGGGAAGACTTACATATAAGGATTTTGAAAACTCAAAAACTATGTTTTTTTGCTAATGTAATTACAGACACTGTAGATACTATTAAAATGTCTTGAAATTCATATTTCTTTCAAAAGAAATCTTAATCTCTAATTTTATACAGAAAATTTGAAAGTTCTATAATAAGCATTCAAATGAATCATGCCTCTACTAATTAATTAATCTTCAATAAAACAATAAATCGTATTATTTTTAACTAGAAGTCCTCAAACTAGTTTGGTTTTAAAAACAAGAAAGTTTAAGACTCATATATAGCTATACTTGCAATATACCATTTCAATGTTGTTTCAACTATATATTATATACTAGGCAAAATTCAAGATCTACGATCTTAATGACCTATAAAAAACTACAAATTCTTGCTGGAGAGAGCAGTTGGGGCATTAGGTCGATAAAGATATATGCTATATACACTACAATATTAGAGGTATAACGATATAATACAACATCAACAACAACAAAACAATTCATACCAAATGCAATTAGCAATTAAAGAACTCGAAAACTAAACAAAATTAGGAGAACGAAATAAGTAAAAAATAAACGAAAAATAGTGTAAATTGTCTAGAATGCGACTGCACTACGGTTTTGTTGGTTTGTGGTAATTTTGGTAAGAAATTGTTGGTGGATGCTTTGAGAACCTAAAATAGGGTGATAAAGGGTCTAAAAACAAGAAGGTTGCTAAACTAGACTAGACTAGACTACATACTAGACAAACGTAGTAACGGGCGAGCGAATGCGACAAAAGGTTGCTGGCTGGGTTTCACGTATGTAAAAGAAAAGGACAAAATATGAGTGATGACGCCTAAAAGTAGGCAAGAGACAAACATATTTTTCTTGGTTGTCGCTACAAATTGCAGAATTGCATACAAAATTCAAAGTAAAAAAGAAGGAAGTAAACAATCGAAATGCAACTACGTGTGGTGAGTGTGTGAGAGAGTTTTAACGGTACTACGGTAGGTTGGATGTGTACGAAACAGCGAGTTTGGTTGGTGTAAAGGGCCGTTGAAGGCATGGTGTTGAAGGTGTGCTGATGGTGGCAGTGGTAATACGGTGGATTTTGGTAGTGTGTGGACGAGCAAGGCATAAGAGAACATATCGTGGAACAAACAAACGAAAGAACGAACGAACGAAGGAGCAAATTTAGAAAGTAACGAAGAGTAGGCGTTGGATGGGAGCGCCTGGATAAAGGTGGAACTGAAGAATAAATATAAAGTGAGGTCAAATAGGTTAGAGAACTTCAAACAAATGCAAAAAGTTCAATACAAATTTTTTTTTTAAATTTTCAACATTTCTTCAAAATTAAGAAATCTAAACAGTTTTCGAAAAAAAACTAGATTATGTTCCAGAACATAAAAAGTAAATAGAAACAATAATTTATATGGAATTCAACAAATTTCGAAACGTTTGGAGAGTTGGTTAAGTGGAGAGTTTTCGAGAAATTGTCAGCTACAAAATCAAAAACAAAAAACGCTCTATAAATTAGCAACAAACAACTAAATTCAAACAAGCAGCTGTAGCACGCAAGTAAGTTTCAAAACATAAAACAAGCCAATACCAAAACGTAACATAACGTTAACGTAACGTAAGTAGTGTAATACGTATTTTCAGCATAATAATGTTGTTTTAAAAAAATAAATTTGTGATTTTTCTTTTTTTTCATATTAATTATAATATATTATTGAAAAACGTTGCGCTGTAACGAAACATGGGAGGCGACGGCTAAAACAAACGGTGTGTGTATTGTTGGTGGAGTGGTGTGGAGGTTAAGAGAAAGTAAACGAAATATGTTTTATAAGAAATGCACAATCGAACGAACGAACGTACGAACGAAACAAACCAGAAAGTAGACGCTTTAAGGCAAAAATACATATATATATATATAATATAGTATAACGAAATTAAGAGAGAACAAAATACTGTCATTTTAATACTTTCTTTCTTTCTTTAATGTAGTATATGCTTAAGTTTGAATCATTTAAGTTTGCTTTGAATTTTTTAATACTTCTTTTTTTCGGTAATTTTTGAACACAAAAGCTAACATAAAATACTTTTTTTTTGGTAAACTTTTAAATTGCTAAGCTTTGCTGCTTTTTTTTAATTTTTTCCTTTTTTTTGTTGCTTAAACAATCTTAAAACTGTTAACGGTAATTATGCTATTTTCAACATTTCACTGGCTAATTTAAAATTGCTTGAACAATTTTCTGTGTTTTTTGTTTAAAATTTTTCAAACATTTTTTTTTGCAATGTTGGCACGCTTTTTAAATATACTATTTAATTATTATTTTTTAAATATTTTTTTTTTTTTTAATATTTTTTTTTTAATTTTTTTAATACTTTTTTAATATTTTTTAAATATTTTTTTAAATTATTTTTTGCATTTTTTGTTTACTCATTTTTATTTTATTTAATACTTTTTTTATGTAATTTATTTCATTCAGCCGCTGGACTTACGATAGTCAGCATCGCTGTTCTCCAAATAGATTAGTGTTATCTGCTCCATGTCTGGCAACTCCACACGGTAGATAATTTCGGCTTTTAGAGCGAAGCAAAATGATGTTGTTGAATCAATTGGTTGTTGTTGTTTTTTTGTGTTGTTGGCATACAATTTATTCGAATGGTTGGTGGGTAGTAGTAGTGACACAAAATAGTAGTAGAAGTAGTAGTAGATAGTAGTTAAGTTTGTTGTTGCACGCCGTTTTCAAATGCAATCCCAACACCATAACGGTTGTTATGGTTTTCATTTTCATAGCAGTTTCGTTAAGGATTTCGCATAAATTTTGATTTGTTTGTATCATTCACATATCATTTGATTTGTAGTGGTAGTAGTAGTAGTAGTAGTAGTAGTTGGTTGGTTGTATTTGTTGGATTTGGCCATTTGTTGTATAACGAAACATTTCGAATATATATTTTCGAATTAAAACATTACAAACAATCAATCAATCAATCAGTCAATTAATCGATAATCGGTTTTTATCAAGAGTAGATTTGCGAGAACGAGAGCAGTAGTAGAGTAGTTGAAATAGTAGCAGAGTGGCAGAGTAGTAGTAGTAGTAGGTAGTTGGTAATGGAGTAGGTAGTAAAAGTAGAGTGGTGGTAGAGTAGTAGGAGTAGAAAATACGACAAAAATTCAAAAGAAAAAGAAAATCTATTATTTCTGTACATTGACGGTGTGTAGATACTTCAATTCAATTTCAATTTAATTTTAAAATTGTGTTTATGAAGTAAAATTTTGCAAAACATAAAAAGAGTAGTCGAGATCTTTATGCTGTTGTCAATAAGTATATGTGTGTGATTGTGTTGATTTTTAAAAATTTTGTATTTTCAATTTCAAAACTACACAATTCGCAATCGAAATGGTGAATTTGCAACAAAATGGATACCAACTTATACAAGTGGGGGGGGGGGGGGTGTAAATAAAGAAAGGCTTTGTATAAGTAGTTACTCAATGAAAGGGCTGACCAAAAAAAAATTTCAATAAAAAAGTAGTATGAAACACAAAAGAGTACGCACAAACCGAAGAAAGCAATTAAAGATTGAAGAAATTTAAATATTTTTATATAAGCCGAGTGTATGCTAAGTAATTAACCGAGTGATGGCGGTAGTGGAGAGTTGAGTGTGTGTGTGTGAAGGAGTTTCGAGTTGAGCAGAGGTACAGACTGATATGCGCTGTTTGGAGTGGATTGACGTACACAACTGTATATATTTTGCTAACCAAATTGACGGCAGGCAGAATCAGTTTGAGGGCGGACATTTACTAAAACAAATTTTCAAAAGCAAAATTTTACATTGTGCGCACAAAGGTATGCTATAGAACACAATGTAGCATACCTTTAGGCGCAACAGATTTTGCTCATGAAAATCTAACGGCACTACTAAACCTACTAATTTACATAGTGGAGAGGATTCAATATAATACGCGGGTCCACATTTCATTTCTGCTAGGAAGGTATTACTGCATTGTCCGGTGAGGAGGTACATTGGCGGTAGCTTATATGGCTTAAATCTACATACATACAATATATTTTAGACTATAAATCAGTTGGAAAAAATCAAAAAGAAAACTACCAAAGTGCGAAATTATAGATGTACAAAAATAAAAAAAAGCACGTTGGGTCACCAAAGATTACAAGGCTTGAAGCACGTAGTTGATAAAGTTGCAGGATTCTTTTTTGAATGTGGGACCTTTTGATTTGCTTGAGTACCTCAGCAGACTCATTAGATAAGAATTTTCAAATAAAGATTTGCAAACCACACAACAAATACATTTAAATTAAATAAAGCAAAAAAACAGTATTCCCAAAATTTGTGTTGATTATTGGCACCGAATTTGTACAGAAATGACGGAAAGTTTATTGTATATCTACTGTTTGGGCTTAAAAGCCTTTGATCTTAACAATAAAATGATGTTTTTTGAATGGAAACATTGTTTTATTTCTCGAAAATTTAGATATCGATATCGATTTGAGTATTGCAATTGTTGTAACGGTCCTCAATCATTTGGATAGTGTAAACCTACGAAGTTTTCAAAACAGACATGTGTTCCCGTATCGAAATCTACTTTTAAGTTTAATCTGTTACCATCAAGTCACTTTTGAGTCTGATATAGTGAAAGTATATGCTGGGAGCTCAATTTGGCGAATATTGTGGTTTATGGGGACTGACAGATTTACCATCACACTCATCAAGCCCTTATAATGTTTTTCCCATCATGAAACTATATTTTATCAAATCCCGAAATTCTATTTTTTCCATTATAAAGAAAAAATAGTAGAAGTGGATACAATCAATAATTTTAGAACCTTTTATGATATAACTGGGACAGTTAATGTTAGTAGTCTCTTTTGGACCATATAGTAAAAATTATCTTCATGGAATTTTGATAACTTGAGTTATGGTCTCTATATTTCTTTAAGCTCGGAAGAGGTTATACTGTTAAAACAGAAATCTCGACAGTTTTAACACATTATTTGGATTCAGATTAAGAAAGTAAATATTTCTACGAAAGTTGTAGGTTTCAGTTTAAACTTTTATGAAACATTGAAAGTAAAGAAAGAAAATTTCCTAGGTCAAGTACTTGTATACATCAGATCGAGACTTAGTTGTCTTAACTATAATTTTATACAAATATGTATATAAGGCTGTTTATCGAAAAGGTTCTTAAGATCATCTTATCATTCGAAAAATAAGAGTAGATTAGTTTTGAATAAATATTTTTTTTTTAAATATATTACTCAGTATTTTAGTATTGATAATATTTACTATTATATTCCGACTTATCCGATTCCACTTATTTAATACAACACATCATTAAAACTAAACATATTTACAAATCTTATAGCAACAGCCTGCATCATTACACAAATTGTTCATGCTTTTACGAGACACTGGCCAAAACACAGCGTTCTTTAAGTACATAACTGTACCGAAATCACGGGAAAAGTCTTTATCGGCACAAGACAAAGGCTGTCGGAAAGCTTTTATGCCACAGAGATAGAAAAAAAAAACGAGGAAACATAAAATACACAAATACACAACATTCTAAAAAGTATAAAAAGAAATTATGAAAAACAAAAACAACAAATTCAAATAAGCAAACAACAAATAAGCCACAGCAGATACGAGTAAATGTGTAAACAATTTTGCTGGAATTCGCCAAGCCAAAAGCAATAATAATGAATTTAGCGATCGCTCACAGCTGCAGCAGGACAAGAAGCTAAGCGGGGGCGGATGGGGGCCGAGTCGGCGTATACATATGTTTGAACATTAAAGAGTTTGCCAATTTTATAGTAAACAGATGTTGTATGTACTTCAGAATATTTAATGAATTTTTGTCGTTAAAACGCAGTGCTAATGTTTTCCACCACTTTTTTTGTATAAAAACAAAAAAAAGTACACTTTGTGAACAGTGCACTTATTGTTCATTGAAGAATTTCTTATAAGAGCACATAATTTTTTTCTATCTTTTATTGGTCCATATAAGCGAAGAGAATTCGTGCTTTGTTCAAGCTGAATGCTATTGGACAGCAAGAAGGAACGTCGGGTATACGAGGGGAGTAATAGCGTACTGTACAGTATTTATGTAGTATGTAGAAACAGCGTATGTGTAAATCATTAAAAAAAAATACATAAAAGTAATGCATACGACATAGAAATATATGCAATATTTGTTATTTGTTAAATCAAATATGCATGATTTTTCATAATAGATAGTAATTTTTTTATGTTCTTACAAATATTTATGAGTACGCTTTATGAAATTATGGAAAAAGGAATATAAGAAAATAAATCCTTTTAATAACGCACGCATGAGTAAAAAATTATTTTTAATATCTACATATATTTACAGTTGATTTCTATCAGAGTATTCGAGTGTATGAATGCAAGTGATTGGTTCGAAAGAAACAAAATATCATATAAATTTTTATAATTAAAAAAATTAATACCCTAATTGAAAAAAAAAACCTAAAAACATAAGAAGAATTATAATATCCACTTTGCGTAGTTATATTAGTCTTCCAACCTTCTCAAATATAGAACAATGTTCGAACTGCCGAGAGATTTTTATGAAACGTATTTCTATGTTAGAATTAATCTTAAAGTTGCGAGAAATTATATTTGGAATAAGCTTTGAATTCAGCACACGCCTAGTGGTACTACCTCTATACCATGGTGATAGCCCTGTTTTAATATGTACTTGTAAATTTGTATTACAAAATTATTATACTGAAATTATTTCATGGAACTATGTATTTTCATACAGAGAAATTATTTAATCCCTAAGTAGCCTAACCTTTGCTGAAATGACTCTTCTTGAAATTTTTATAAAGTGAAAATTTGATGAGTAAAAAAAATACCAAATTAATTGATCAATTCAAATTTTTATTGAGAAACTCTTTTTTGCCTTTTATACAGCCGGCTACTCAATCACCGATCAGCTGTTATACATGTTTGTTTTTACTTTTCATAAGAAGTTGGTAAGTTTCATCAGCTGATTAATATTTTTAGCAGCGACATCTACCGTAGCTTTTTTTATCAAAAAGTCCAGCCAATCGCTGAAAAATCGAACGTCTTTATCACAGAGTTGCATTTGATTTTCAAGTCGGTTTTTGTTTTGTATGGTAAATCGGTCTTAATAATCGTTTTAATCGAGCAGAGAGTCAATTAAAGATAATATATATATTTTTAATTTATATTGGAATGTTCAATTAAATTATATCAACTGAAAAATTAAATGGGGGCTCTGCGCCTAAAAGATGCCAATTTAAAAATATAAATTTTGCATTGGCTGCGCTACAATAAAAAAATATATATCTTCAATTCAACGCTCAAAATAGCCAAAAGATATAAGAAAAATTCATTAAAGTTATTGTTTTTGCAATATGATTAAAACGATATTATTAAAGAGAAAACAGAATATATTAATGCGATTACAAAAAATATCGATAAACACGTCAATTCGATACATTCAAATAATATGGATAATTCGTAGAATTTACATGACGGTTTTATGAAAATTCACCATCTATACGGATGGCTTGAAAATGGATGATGGAGTTGGGTCAGCGATATACTGTTCCGAGTTAGGTATGAAACAACCTTCCAAACTGCCGGACTACTGCAGTATATTTCAGGCAGAAGTATTTGCTATTGGGAAAGCCACGGAGCTAGCTTTTAACGCACCAACTCGATACTCCAAAGTTAACATCAACATAGATAGCCAGCAGAAATTGGCCAAAAGTGTTTTGAGAAGCTGTGTGGCAGTGGAGAATGTGGCCAGGAATATACATACGGCTACACTTCTACTGGGTGCCAGGCCATATAGGCATCGAGGATCACGAAATCGTAGACGGTATAGCCAAGATTGGTACACAACTGTCACCCGAAAACATGGTCGACATTGACAAACCCATGCATTGTGAGTACGGGGACATAGGCTCAACCCACACTGGATTAGTCAAGACGTATTTTGTCTTGTACGACAACAACCCATAGCTTCATATGTAATAAGCCACATCGACCAAGACAAACAAAAACGCATGCTCGCTTGGTTTGGGTTAGAGGAAAATACGTTTTTGTGTCTTATTAGACAAAGACGTTTTTTGACTAATCCGGTGTGGGTTGAGCCATAGACAGGTGCCTGACAAAGATATAATCAAAACGCGATGTAAGAATCTACTGAGTTACAAAACCGCAAATGTCATATGCAAAACGGTAGATCAGAAATATACAAGTTTGCTACTACCACTCAATAGAAAGGACTGTAGCACCATGGTTGGCATGCTTACTGGTCATAGCCTAGTAACGGCGCAAGCCTATAAGAATGGCAGATCATGAGAAGTGCAGGGCACCAAGGAAACGATAGTACTTTTTCTATGACATTCAGGTCTACACTGTCGGAAAAGACGAAGACTGTTAGAGGTAAAACAGCAACTTTGGATATTTTAAGAATATGGATTTTGTCGATATTTGTTCTACTTTCTATATTTGTATAGAAGAGTTGAGCAATTTCTCAAAATATATTTTTATAATAACCTAAAGCAATTTTTAAACAGTTAATAAATAGCGCAGCCAATTCAAATATTTAAGAATTAAATATTTTAGATTAAATCGATTAAATCGTTTTATATCGATCTTGGACAATTGAGTCAACATTAACCCAACAAAATATTTGTAGAGATCTGTTTGCATCCCAAACTTATTCTCAACTGAAAAAGTCACTTTTTGAGCCGAATTCTCGACATCTGCGGGAAATTTTGCTTTTCTTTTTTAATTCCAAGAAAAGTGCGGCTGAGGCTCATCTACATTTGTAACCGTTTTTATACAAAAAAAACTTAAATTTACAAAAAAACGGCGGAAGCAAAGTTGTAGACCTAATATGTTCAGAAATCGCGTCGAAATTCAATTTAAAAATCAATGATGATTTTAAACGATTAAAAAAAAATAAAATATGAATATTAAAAATTATATGTATATAAATAAAAATATAATATATGTATGTTTGTATATAATATATGTATAGTAAATGGTATATAATAGGTAAAAAAAAACAATGCTAACTTATAAATAGGTATGTCTTCAAACTATATAAGAGTATGTATGTAATAATGCAATAATACGATTGAATGCACTTTATATTTTATATGTACTTTGGTTAGTCGCAAATTGTACTGTACAGTATGTATATTTATATATGTACATATGTATATATATATATTATTAGCGCTAAAAATTAAACATATCGTGAATTAAAGCCTACGTGGGCAACAAATCGACAAAAAGAAGGAAAATAAATTAAATTCTTTTGTAATTATGGTAGTATGAAAGTACTATGCATATACGAATATGTATGTAATGTAAGTAAGTAATTAGGTAAGAAAATCAAAAAATCATTACGGAATTATAAACAAGTAATCAAAAGTAATCAAAAAGGAAATGAGCAAATATTAAATATTCTGAGTGAGACTACAGTTAAAAAGTACATTAATAAAAGTAAGTAGTATGTTTTGTAGAGATAACGAGTTGTATAGAGTATATAGTATTGTATATATAATATTATATATATTGATAAATTATATAATGCAAGTAGTATGTGGTTAACGTATAAACAACAGTAGTAAGTAACTGGTACATACCTCCTTCAGCATTGGCATCGTCTTGTGTGTAGCAAAGCATAAAAGCTAGAAAATTAAAGAATTAAGAAGAGATTTCTTTCAGTTAAAAAAGAACAGCAGCAGTAGTAGAAAAAAAACACAAAAGAGTTGTAAGTGGAGGAACGGGGGTGGGACTAGGTGGTAAACGGTTTTCATTTTTTTTTTTGTTTGTTTTTGGTTTGATAGATAGATATGAGAAAAAGATGTACATAAGTAATGTAGGTAAAGAGAGAGACAATTTGATTGGCCAAAATAAATGATGGCAACTGAAAATTGTCTGTATGTAAATATTGACTGTGTCTGAAAAAAAAGGTAGAGTCAAGGAAATGATTTTCCAAAATTTTTACTTATGAGAAAATCAAGTGTGTGTGTTTTTTTATTAATGAGCGGGGTTTAAGCTGGAAAATAAATTGATTTCTGAAGTTTAGCGCACAAACGGTACACTGTAAGGTGGAGAAGAATACTTTATGAATCATTTTTATTTTTTATGGTGTGCTCATTGCTTGGAGCTGTTGGGGTAAAAAGCAATGAATTTTGAAAAAGAAAAAAGTATTAAAAATAATAATAATAATGGGAAAATGATTATCAAGAACGTTGAGTGTGGGAGAGCAGTAGTAAATAAAAGTACATAGAATTGCACATAATTGTATATGCAATTAAAAATGAACGTTTCGAAATCAAATGGTACAAGTATTAAAAAAAAAAAAAAAATAAGTAAAGAAAATTAATTGAAGAGTAATTAAAAGTCAATTGAAAATTGTTTGCTCTTAGTCCAAAGGTGTCTGTTGTAAATATATATATATTACGTAGTACACACATATTAAAGGTCATTTACGCGCATGTGAGAGGTGTCTGTGTAGATGTCGGCATGTACTGTGCGCGTGCGCACTTGTAGACGATACCAAAATTGCACAAAAAATTATAAAAATTTTTTTTTTTTAATTTTTTTGTTTGTTGTTTTGGTCGCTTTGAACTATAAAAAATCGTTTTTTTTTTTGCTGTCGAGACGCTGCTTATGGTATGCTTTTGCACCAGTGAAGTGAAAGTGTTCTTTTTGTATAACCCTTAACCCAAGTATAATAAATTTTTATATAGTTTCTACACTTGTGCGCTGTTCCGTATACCCGTTAAACCAGAAATTTAATCAGAGAAAATTACACTGATTTTGTTAGACAAGATTATTGCATGTTAAACGCCTGGCGTTGTGCGAAAATTGGTTAATTTTATTATATACTTTTTAATTATTAATTTGTAATTACTTTAAAAGTCATCAAATCATTACAGTGAATTTATTTTTATAAGAGAGAATAAGAGTACTTAAAGAAGGAAGCAATTTATTGAGCCTGAAATACATTTCAGAGGTTAAAAATAAATGCACTGACAGTCTTTTTTGATATATATAATTGCTTGATAAAGAAATACAAATCTGAACTGACTGGAAAATAATTCCAAGACAGACTGATTGCGATCTATAAGTAATCGTATCAGCTTTATAGCCTTTTCGCACAGGAGCTAATTGATCAATTAACCGGTCTCTGCTTCATTAAACCGCAGATTACGATATATTTACCATACAAAAAAGGCAGATGCTTGGTACTACCTGGGGGCTTTCTCCCTCTCTTATGCACTGGTGCTACACAGCAGTGGTAAGACCGTTTCTGCTCTACGGTTCTCTAGTGTGGTGGACAGGCGCACGGAAATCAACGTATCGAAAGCCAATGGAGAATTTATGTATAGAAACTTCGAGCATAAGTCAGTGGGTAATGGCAGTTTGGCGGACACCGACTACCTGACCCCATTTTTCAAATGGGAAAGAAGGTTCAAACTTAGAAAGAGATGGCTGGCGTAAGGGCACAGCACCTGCACGCAGCAATTTAAACATATTTACGGACGGCTCGAAAATGGAGGACGGAGTAGGCGCGGGGATATACTGTCCGGAGTTAGGTGTAAGGCAACCATTCAAACTAACCGAATCACTGCAGTATATTTCTAGCGAAGGTGTTTGCAATTGGAAAAGCCGCTGAGCTATCCTTAAGCGCACCAACAGGATACTCTATCAGGGCAATATCCTCCTTCAGCATATCGGCCAAAAGTGTCTTGAGTGATAGGACAGCAGTGGACGATGTCACCAGAAATAGTCGACTTCAATTCTACTGGGTGCCAGGCCACAAGGGCATAGAGGGTAACGAGATAGTGGACGAGATTGCCAAACGAGGCGTAAAACTGTCATCCGAAAGCATGATGAAATTAGATAAACCTATACACTGTCTATATGATGATCTAGACAGAAACTTGGTAAAAAAAAGTTCAAAGCACACTGGAAGAATATACCGGGATGCAAAACCGCAAAAGTTATGTGTAAGGCGGTAGATAAGAAGTACACGAGATTTCCATTGGCGCTCGATAGAAGCAAATGTAGGAATATGGTCGGCATATTCACTGGTCACTGTCTTGTAGCAGCGCACGCCTACAAGATGGGGCTGATAGATCGCGAAGACTGCAGGAAATGTCAAGAGCAAGGCAGCAGAGAAACAATGGAGCACCTCTTCTGTGAATGTCCTGCATTATCAAGAAACCGCTTCAGCATTTGGGGGCTACAGATTACGTTAACCTGGAATAGATTTCGTTGGTGAAGCCACAAAGCCTTTTGAAATTCGCAACAAGCGAAGGCATCCTAAAGGATGATTACTCCTCATTAACTACGTGACGGTACTCGATCAGGTAGTAACCTAACCAGAGTAACCTAACCTAACCTACTATATATACAAAATGAAAATCTCATTTTTCCACATTAATTTTTAAACGAATTTTAATCGAGTTGAAAATGAAAAGCAACTCTGCGACGGTAGATGTCGCTGCTGGAAATAATGGTTGTGGCTATTGAGAAAATGGCAATCAGCTATTGAACCTTCCCAACTTATTATGAAAAGCAAAAGCATAAATGTATAACAGCTGATCGATAATCGAAGCCGGCAGTGCGAAAGGTAAAATTTTAATCGAGTTGAAAATGAAAAGCAACTCTGCGACGGTAGATGTCGCTGCTGGAAATAATGGTTGTGGCTATTGAGAAAATGGCAATCAGCTATTGAACCTTCCCAACTTATTATGAAAAGCAAAAGCATAAATGTATAACAGCTGATCGATAATCGAAGCCGGCAGTGCGAAAGGTAAAAACTGGTTTCTCAATTAAAATTTTAATTGATCAATTAATTTGGTTGTGCGGAAAGGCTATTAAAAGGCCATTGAAGACCAAATACTTTCAAAAATACTAGGTAAATGCTTTTATTTTGAACTATGCGGACATTACAGATTTTAATAATAAAAACTAGACTAAATTTGCACTCAATTATAACTGCCCGACATTGAGGACTAAAAAAAAAGCATTTAACTATCATTTGCACCAAATTGACAATAGGTTTGTGACAAAAAAATGTATTACATTTATTATGATTTACATAATTAGTGTACGTCTTTAAGCGGAAGTCTACAACTTTAAGTTTTTTCGATAAATATGCGGTTATTTTAAAGTGGAAATCACTTTTAATTATTGTAAGGCGAGCATAAAGGCAATAACCGCAAAGTGACGGTGAACTGTTTTTCGATTGAATTGCCAACAAATTAAATGTGTCACTTAAATGTTATTAATATTTTTATGTAATGCACTAACTTTGTTGACAAAGAAAAACATGAATAATGCATTGAGAATAGCCTGTAAACGCAAATTTTTAATTATTCACCTAAAACCGCTCAATAAAGACAATTGCTGACTTTTAAGTAATTACAAAAAAATAATTTTAAATCGAAAAGAACGCATTAACCATATTAGTAAGTGTAATTTGTTGTAAAAAAAATATATATTTTTTAATATAATTGTTTCTGCTTTACAATTAACCTTACCCCACATACTGCGTTATAAGATACTGTTAACTAATACTGTTTGTTATTAGCTTAAGTAACTAAATTATGTTACGTTTTTTGTATAGTTAATAAACGACTAGAAGAATATTAAAAAATTCAACACTTACGTTGCGGTTCATTTGAATCATTGTTGTTAACATTGTTAACATCAAGTTCACTATTGCTGTTTACAACTCCGTTAGCGTTTGCTGTAAACGCAAACACACACACACGCAAGCAGCAGATGTGTATGATGAAGACGTACACGTTGACGACGGAGACAGCGACGATGACACCGTTGACAACGGTGTTGTTGTTGATGATGGAGCAATTATGGCAGCGCAAAGGGCCAAGCGTTGATGATGAGATGATGAGGACGGAGACAACGCAAATGTGTGTGTGTTTGTTTGTTATGGTTGTAACAGACGAGCGTTTTTATTTATATATATATTTTGTTTTTTTTTTTTAATTATTAATATTTTCAAATTTTATGCAATCACATTCCGTATTATTTTCGTATTGCGTGTAGGTTTAGGTATATGCATGTATGAATTTAAACGTATACAGATGATGAACGAACACAAAAAAGAAGTGGTAATTTTGTGGACGGAGGACGAGCGGTATATTGATGTTGTTGTTGAAGTTGATATGAGTTGATTGGACGCCACACAAGTTATATGTTTTTCATACATATATTAATTTATTTTTTTTTAATATTTCGATTTTTTTTTTAATTTTCAAGTTTTTTGTTTGTTGTTGTTTGTACGTGATGGTAAGTAGTTTGTGTACGTGATTATCATGTAAAAGCAAAAAATATAGAAATTAATAAAAAATATATTAAAAATAATATGCAATAACATAATAAACAAACAGAATTATAAAATACATATTAAACGCATAAACTAATTAATATAAACAATAATAACAAACTAACAAAAAGCATAAGCATAACAAAACATAACTTACAATATACAGTGGTAAAAAAACAGTTAGCATTTAAATTATTGTTTTTTTTTAATAAATAAATTGATACAGTTGGGACAGTCGCTCTAAAGTAAATAGGCTGATAATAGCAATAGTAACCAGTGGGGCTACGAACTGCCTATAAATAAAATGGGGACATACTTAAAAGCCTGCTTGGAAAATAACTATCATAAGTAGGTTGAGAATTGTATCAAGACGCTGCAAAAAGCCTGACACGCAGCTAAATTTACTACAAAAGCGCTTAAAGGCACACACTCACGCACTCAAACATACACACGAAACGTTACAACATTTTCATACTAAATATTTTGAATATTGATTACTGTACACACACACACACACATAGTCACTTCCAACACAAACACACCCAGATTGCTACTTACGCTCTTGATCGCTGCCATCTTCGCCCAACTTCTCATCGCGACTCTTCATGAACGGGAATTTCCGTGAAAATGTGAAATTCTTCTTCTTTCGATCGAGCGTTGATTGCTGCACACCATGACAACCGAATTAATTTAATAAAAAAAACGAAAAAAAATAGTTTCATTACAACAACATCTTGCATTTATATTAACAACAAACTACGGCTACTCCAACCGATCTAGCGCTACTTTACCTCATTACTGACCTTGTCCAGGTTGTTATTGGTGGCGGCATGACCTTGGAACTTAACACTGCGATCGCGTGCGCGCATCTTACGCTCCCATCGTCGTTTCGATGGCACAATACCGATTTGTTCGTCTTCACTGTCGCCGAGCACGCGACGTGCCTGCCACCACTCATCGTCCGATGCATTGGTCACGTGCAGTATATCGCCATGTCGGAAGGGCAACCCGCGTGAGGGCAGACCATCATCACGATTCGGATCGTAATCGAAGAGCGCACGCACGTAGAGCGAACGCTTTTGTGAGGTGCGCAACAGTGTGCCCGTGCCGCCGGCCGAGAGCGCAGCTTGCTGTTTCAGCTCCTGTATGCGCGCCTCAAAGCGATTGTACTCCTCGGGACGATATTGAGCGACCAATGTGACAACGCCACCGGAACTCTGTGAATGGAAGAATGGTGGAAGTGCATTACTAATCGGAAATATATGCTGATATGAATGGTTATAAGGTAAAATGGCATAACTTGACTTCTGCGGTGAGCATGGGGACATATCTGGGTTGACTTTTGACAATTAAACTTTGACTCGACTTAAGCGGTTGTTTGTCGTGAAGACTGAAAAACATTGAAAAAAAAACATAGAAAAAAGAATCGAAGACCTTGATGAAATCTCACACGATTTTAGTTTCCGTTGAATCTCGGAATCTCGGTTGAATCCTTCAAACACCGTACGAAGTCCAATTGTTGTTGTAAAGGTTACCCAAACCTGCCTGAATCGGCAAGACAATCGACAGGGTCGGACCAAAGGGAACGGGGTATTAGATCAGTGAACAAGAGGAGGCATGCAAAGAGGTGGTTAGTGCCATGCGACGACTCTTTGCATGCAGGACATATAATGAGAATGTCGATATCTAGTCTGGATAAGTAGGAGTTTAACCTGTTGTAGCATGCAGAACGAAGTTCGCCAGGGTCATTCTAGTTTCGGGAAACAACTCGAGCTCTGTGTGCGACAGTTGTTGTTTAATCGCCATTGACGGGGAGGGAGTCGATGAAGGTGTTAATAGCTTCTCTGTGAATGCCGTTCAAAAGTCTGTCGCATCCGAAGCCCGGGCCGAGCTCAGGTAGGCGACTCGGCTTACAGTAGATGACTGCAGGGATGATTTTTACGTAAGCGTCTAAACAGAAACTGTATGGAGAGCATTTCGTTATGCTCCTTCAGAGGTAGCACACGGATCTCATTGTGTAGTTGCTCAACCGGAGACATCAAGAAGCAACCTGTGGCTGTCCGGAGAGCGGTATTCTGGCAAGGCTGAAGCTTACCCAGCTGCGTCCTACTGCATCCAGGCGACCAGCGGTAGGGCTAATTATGTATACTTCGAGGTAATAATTCCGTGTGAATCGCTAAATATTTCGGGTAAAGCCTTGTCGACTTCTACCGCAACTACCATTCGAAATTCGTTCTTTTTGTGATTGATAACTGTCAGACGTGTGTCTTTTCAGTCCAACATTTTCTTTTGTAAAAATTCGTGAATGACACATTCCTCTCAGATGATGCCAATGACTTTTCAGCCAAAGATGTGGTACGAATAAATATTTGCGTCCCTTGAACTCAATGTATAAAATAAAACATAACAAAAAACACTGCACTCACCTTCAACGCCTGAGCGGCCTCTTCGTGCGTAGCATTATTCAAGCTGACATTATTGACGCTCATGAGCTGATCGCCACGTTTCAGCTCGCCGCCAGCATCAGCGGGTCCGCCAGCCAGTATAAATGACACATATATACCTTGGCCATCCTCGCCGCCGACGATATTGAAGCCCAAACCTTGTGGACCTTTTTGTATGGTGATTGTGCGCGGTTCACTAAAATTATGATTAGAGAGAGAACGTGAATAGAAATTGAGGAAATGCCAAAGTAATTAACACAATTATAAACAAATACAATACAATAAATGATAACGAAGAGTACTACGTGTAATAAATAAGTAATGAATGAACAACAACAATAACAACAACACGACAAATATGCATAAGTATCTTCATAAGTAGGAATGTGACTGTAGTCTTCGATTGCAAATTTATGTTATGCACAATAGCACATAATATTTTTACAATACAGCTGAAGGCCATATTAGTATGTACACTATGGCATACGCACTTTACGCCGTCAAGTTCAGCCAACACAGCGGCGTTTTGTAAGCGCGGCACGTCGTCAACAACAATATCGCTGCCGTCAAAGCTAACGCACGACTCACTGACATTTTTGCCGCGTTCCAAGCGCGCTGTCACTTTCTTCTTCTTCGACTTAGACGTCTTCGTATGGGACGTGGGCGCGGGCTCCAACTCCAATTTGGCATGCAATGGCAAGGAATTGGATTTCTCGAGTTTATGCAACTTGCGTAGCCGCGATATGCGCTCATCCATGTTGAGCAAATGCAGCTGCAGGCAACTCATGGTTGCTGTTGTGGCTGTTGGCCTAAACCACTGGACGCTTACTGCTGGCTTTGTTAATTAAAAGATTGACACGCGCTTGTTGATGTGTGAATTAATTCAATTAGCCACCAAATCGATTCGACTTGGCGATTGGCGATTGACAATTTATTTAATACAATGCGACGCGTCCGGTAACGCTGCTGGTTGAACGGCCACCCGCTTTGGACTTGACTACGCAACGTAATGTGCAATTACTTTCGGAATTCCGCTTACAAGGCGGCAATGACAGCGGCGCGCGAATGCGACGGTTACGACAGCAGCGACAATGGCGCGCTTTTGCATAAACAAATCCGAGTTTCCAATTGAAAGCCAGTAAATGAGAAAACATATGAAAAATAGCAAATTGCAATTGGGATGGAAAAACGCGCAACACCTTCGATAAATACAATGGCAGCGCGAGACGGTAATAAATACGTCGACGCGCGGCGCGCACTGCACACTGCAGCGTAAAGCCAACGACAAGCCAAGAGACCAGCTCACGGGCCAATAGTAGTAGTACCCCGTTGCCGTGGAACAGCTGTATCCGTACGAGCGCCGTCGTCGTGGTTCGTCATCCGACGCGTTAGCGTAAACCAAACTTGTATTGAACAAAATAAATAAATATATATGTATATCGGTGGCGCACAAACAAAAAAAAATAATAATTAAAAGAAAAATAATAAATATACACGTTTAACGCTTGAATAGAAAACGCGAAATGAAATAAAAGTAATCAAAGAGGAAATTAAGTAATGCGCGCGACGCGAATTAATGCGAAAAATGCTCGCGCGCAGCGAGTGTGAGTTGAGCGCGCGGCGCATGCGGTGGCGCTGCAACAGCGCATACACTTTTGCACATATGAGACTTGGCTTGCCAGCAGCTGAGACTTGCCTTGGCTGCGCCACAATACAATGTACACTCACTCAAATATTGGTTGGTAAAGCGCTCTGAGCCGGAGCGTCGCAGTTTCGCTAATGCTTTAGCACTCCGCCGCCACCGCCACCAACCTTTTTATGGGCATCCATCAGTCAGGCAGTCAGTTAAGACAGTTGCTTAGACAATCGCGCAGTGAGTTATTCAGTAAGTCAACAGTAGTCCGTCGCAGTTGTGTATTCTCCGCACTGTGTGACGCGCCTATGAATCAAGCGCTGCGTCTGCTCATTTTATGAGCGCGCGCCGGATTCTGGCACACGGTACATATTAGCGCGCTCAAATAGATATAAATATATGCATGCAAATATACAATAAACCGTGGTAAAAAAAAACAACGACCACCAGTTAACATTAACGTACACTGAATCATAATACAACGCCCCTTAGCCGCGTCATTCAAACTAACCGCGTCTGATAAGGTTAACGAGATAACTATGACGCTTCAGTTTGTATGTAAACAAAAGCGAGGAAAGCTAAAGCACTAAACTCTCTCTTATACTTTTGGAAAAATCCGGTATTTTACTTAAAAAATATCTCAGACCGATTTTGAGATCCTGTATTCTGTAGATAGGGTTGAAAAACTCAGAAAACATACAGAATGAGGACGGACCTGTTGAAGGAGCATAACGTTCTGCTATTCATATAGTTTCTATTGACATCAAAAGTACCTTCCTAAAATACGTCGACGACATACAGGTCTATACCGACCGGACTTTGGATGCGATAGACTTTCGACAAGTACCGAACGCCATTCACAGAGAAGCCATTAATACCTTAATCGACTCCCTCCCTGTGAATGGCGTACTTGGAGATAAAACACTAACCATCGCAGACACACAACTCGAGTTGCCTCGCTAAAATAGAGGGAACCTTCGTTTTTTATATTGTATCTGGTCAAACTCCTACTTATCCACAATGAACCTCGACATACTCAAATGTCCTGCATGCAAAGAGTCTCAGCATGATACTTGCATGCCCCCCAAAACCTTACTCATCTAACACCCTTTTATCTTTGGTCCGACCTTAACAGCTCTTTTCCAGGGCCTCCCTTTAGATGACGAGCTAGATAGCACGGGCTTTTTGCAAAGAAACTTCAATTTGAAACTTCTCCCTCAAGGATTTGACTGGAATGATTCTCAGAGAGAATGAAGGATTTAAGATCATCTAGCCTTGAGTTTTATGTCTCTTTATAAGAGCTTTATAAGATGTAAATGATACTGACATCGCATGCTCTCTGAGAATAATTTTTTGCAGTAGACATTTTTTAAAGGGTCACAGAATTACCGTTGTACGTAACCAATAATAATTTAAGCAGAAACCACATCTGATAACAGTTCCACTCAAGCCGAAACCGAAGATTTGTGTAAACAACACAATCAAAATTCATTCGACTGATCACTAAAGACTACAAAGCAATTAAAACCAAGCTTAATTGTTTTGACACAAAGAGGTTATCAATTTGAATGCTGCCACTGTCATTATAACGGTAATTATGTCGTTAAGCTAATTTTTATTATTGTAATTATAGCACATACACATATACTATGTACATACACATATTTGTATTTGCTTACTGAGCAATGTGTCTTTTCAGATAGCATTCTTATCTATTAGCTTGACTAACCCGTGTAAATTTGTCTGAGTCAAATAGGGATTAACTCTAAAGTAATCTGCAAGAAGAAGTTGCGTCAGCGAGAGTGAGTCTTCAGTGGGTAAGCGACCATAGCTCAGTCATTGCAAGAATGGTAAAGATAAAGGTTGCAATTGTGCACATTAAGTGTAGACGTTGCGGTTTTTTCGAAGAACGTATTACGCGTCACTATATTACACTAAAAATTAATTCGATTTCTATAATTAACGATGACTTTAGTGTTCGACTGGATCGCTTCCAAGATATTTGTGGTTAATACTGCTTCAATAATGAAAATTGAAACATTTGAGAACATTGAAGAAACAGAAGAACTTCAAAAATAAAAACAACGGGCAAGAATCACAAAATGTATTGGAGCTCATAAAGTGTATTGTTATATGATGTGTAGAACCGATCACAATTAGACCCTCCTTTGTCCTTCAGAAGATGAAGCTTCTGTACAGAATTGCAATGAGAGTAACGTTCGTCGAAACTAGTGTAGAATAATGTGAAAAAATTTGCAAATGATCAAAAGCTGAAGGAGAAATGGGTAAAATGTAAAAAAAAACTTCAAAAACGTATTTAAACGTGTTCCCAAAAAGCCATTGAGGGCTATAGTTCGTGAGGATATATATTTTTATAGAAATAAACATCCGCTGGTGGCTGATAAGTTGATTTATATGAAAATACCAGTATAACTGGAAACTTTCTGTTTCACTATCAAAACAAATTTTTTTCATATCAGTGTGATTTTATATAGCGGATATAGCTGCGGATATATTGCTTCGAAGCGTAACAACATTTAAAGAGGGGACGATCCACTTCCATAGTAGAGAAGCGATACTAGCCTTGAGTTCACTGAAAATGCGTTCAAGGTTGGTTAAGGAATACTTATCTTCACTATCAGTGGCATCGTTATACTTTTCAATTAGATTGGTCTGGGTTCCTGGTCACAGAGGAATCGTGGGAAATTGTATGAAACAATTGGACAGATGGACCTCGGCTAAGCTGAACAAACACTGGTCAGTCACTACCACTTGCACAGTCGCCAGATACTTCTGGCTTGGACGTCTACCGAGCTCTTTGCCCTCAGTAAAGTTTACCTATCCTTAGTTGTAGGGGTTCTAACTGGCCATCGTCCCATCCGAATGCTAACTACATGGAGGAGGACGAAGTGGAATCATCTCGTCACTTTCGGATCTTACTTTTTCGAACAAGCTCGCGAAATAGCTCCTAGTTGCTAATTTAGGGGAGATCCTCTCTTCACAAAGGACTGTCTTTTATAGTCTACGTGTGTTTTCCTTTGGTAAACAACCTTACAACCTAACATAACCTAGTCTGAATTTTCAAAAAAAATGTTCTACATTTCCTTTCAAGAACATTAGGGTAGGCAGAAGTGTCTAAGATTTGAACCCAATAGAGAATCATCAGATGAAAAGATAAGATAATGTAGGAAACACCATATTTTAAGACAGAACGAACTTTGTTAACGAAATCCCATTTCCGATCTCCAAACCGACAACCGATCTTAGACGACGTATACTCGATTTGTTTTTGTTAAATTTTACAAATTACTTATGCATATTTGTTTTTGAATAATAGACAATTATTAATTTAAAATACAAATACAAACAAAAAACCTTTTTTTCAAATACAATAAATCATTTAGTCAATAGCAATAAACACATACAAATATGAATAAAATAATATAACATTACTATATTATAAAATAACAAATACATATACATAGGTATATAGTAGAGTTACAGTGACTGCACTTACCGTGTAATATCCTCAGTGCTGACGGCACGTGGCGTTCCGGGTGGCACAGCGGCCAATACATTCGATGACGCATACCTAGATGCTGGTTCTATAATTTGTGTAATTATCAAAAACCACAGCGCGGAAATTGTACACAACACGCACACACAAACATTGCATTACACGATGGCATTTTTTTTTTGTATAACAGTATATACATTTGTACGTATGATTTATGTATTAACATTGTTTTAGAGATACATTTTGGTTGGTCAACAAATGAGTTTGCAAAGATACGGGAATGAGAAGAGTAAAAGAATTAATGTGTTTGGAGTTATTTTCTTTTTTCTTTTTTTTTTTGAATATAAACAAAAAAAATAAGTAGCATATTAAAAAAAAAACATACACATGTGCATACATAATAAACATAGTAAATTTAAGTAAGAATCTATTCCTCAAAGATAATTTTATAAAAAAAATATTTTTGTATAACTATAAAATTTTACTTCGTGCTGCGAGATGAGCAGAGGTGAGTAAATTATTTTTAATTTTTTTTTAATATATTTTTTTTTTAATATTAAAAATTTGTTTTAAATACATATTTTTTTAATTTTTAAATAAATATATTTTTTTAATTTTTAAATAAATATATTTTTTTAATTTTTAAATATTTTTTTATTTAAATTTTTTTTTTAATTATTAAATTTTTTTTTTTAATATTAAAAGAAATTCAAATAATTACTTGCGGTTGCAAATGGATAACAAAATAGAAACATCTTAAGCATTCTTTTTACAAATTGATCTGAAATAACTTCTCATAAGCAGCCGGGAGGGAGTAGCTATATTTGCTAAACGCGTGAATGCGAGGCATTGGCGAATCCATGCACGCAGCACAGTGCTAATGCACATAATACGTGACGCCAAACGAATAATAAAATAGTTTAGCTATTTACAGTAGCCACACATGAATACATATTTGCTTTGCACTTCGCACAAGACAAATCGGAAAAAGAAAATAAAATTAAAAGGAAAGAAAATAATAGCATAGCCTTTTTGCAAGCTGCATACTTGTATGTGGTGCTTACATTGCGCTCTAGCTAGCATGCTTAAATTCTTTTGCACTTATAATACATATTTATAAAGTATTTCTAAAATTCAAAGTTTAACACTAGCGAAATAAAAAGGAAAGTGCGAAAATAGCGCGCCACATAGGGAATGTGACGCAAAAACGCTGGAAGCATTAAATTTAAAGAATATTTGTTTTCTCTACATATCTGTATGTATGTGTAGCTATACATATATAAAACATTTTAGTGTTTGTGTATGAAAATAAATCTTGTATGATCTTGTTTATATGTTTCAGCATATGGCTAGAGTGATTACAAACATCTGGAGGAGCGTCATGAATTTAAGTTATGTATAAAACAAATACTAAATAACAACTTTTTACGAATTTATCAAAAATTCTTAATTCTTCTTAGCAACCGGTGGAATAGTTTTGAATATAAATATTTGGAAAAAACTTGCAACTAACCTCAATAAATTTTTATGATTTTCAATTTTTTTTTTTGTAATATTAATATTAATTTCACTAAATTTTTTTATTAAATATCTGCAAATAAATTTTGCTGGTTAAATATCTTATTTAAGGCATAATTTTAAAACCTTGCACTGGACAACACTCGGCTGGGTATTGGGCCAAACTGTTTTTTCCGTGAGATTGAGCCATATTTAAAAAAATTCGAAATATTCGAAGTTCGAAAAAAGGACTTTTTCAAAAAATTATTATTAATTACTGGATATAGCTACTAAAAATTCCAAAATATAGATATAATCTAAAATTTCTACTTAATTCAATGATATATAAAACTTTTTCGTCAAGCATATATAATAGATGTTATCAAGCGGTCCAGTATTTTTCAATGTAAAATTTTTTATATTTTTTTTTCGAAGATCAAACTTTAAACTTTCTTAGCATCTGTCATATAAGCTCGACGAAGCAGTTTTAAACACCATTGTATTAAAAGGAAAATGTAGATTGTATAAATTTTTTGGATTACTTAGTACCAACTATATCCTATAATTGTATAATTGTATAAAAATTTCTTTTTTCAAATCCAAATATTTCGATTTAGAAGGCGAACTTCGAAAGTCAAACAATACAATTTTTAAATTATGACTCAATCTCCTGGAAAATATTAGTTTGGTTCAATACCCAGAGAAAAAGCAGATTTGTGTTATTATTAAAAAAAAGTACCGTACTTTTCTTAATGATCCAAATGTCATATTTTTAAATAAGCAAATGTTAAAATTTTCAATTAAAAGTTCAATTAAAGTCTATCGATCGGTTTATATCCGACTATGAACTGCTTCTGCATTCTAAAAAATTTTTGTTGCATGTTTTATATTGCTACAACAAAAACAACTTAATTATTACACGGTCTAATACTATTGTCTAATCTTTGCATGCTCAAACCGCCCTCTCTACTTCTTCCCTGTGGCTTAACACCGTTCAAGTACCTATTTTCTTGGCTCTCCCATCATGTGACCTCAAGATAATTAATTTGCACTTTCCTTGCGACCCGGTATATATAACTCTTACAACAATAATATTATACTAATATTATACAAATATAAAAATTATATAAAATGGTTGTTGAAATGGTTGATATTATTCGGTTTCAATTAAGGAATTTTCAGTGTGATAAAATAAATTTGGATGTTATCTGTAAAAGTACAGTTACTTTTAGATATCAACATTTCTCCGTTTTCTAATTCTAATATTACTCTCATAATCTAAACGATGCCTTTTGTTACTTTAAAAAAAAATTTGGGTAATATTTCTTACAATTTTGTATGTAAAATACATTTTCTGGAACCGAGCACCCCGTTTGTGAATTACATTTGTGAACATTAATTGAAAATCAGACATTCTCTCTACATGCTCTACAACATCGAAAATGTAAACATCTATTAAAAATCTCGACAAGGTTACAGCCCTCAGAATATCAGATGTCTGGAAAATATCGGAACTTCGATATCTCTATATGAAAGCAACAACAAAGTTACCTGCTTGAACTTAAAGAAAGAAAATACCGTTAGCTAAGCTATATTAATTTGATTATGACAGTCTATTTAATTTATGCCAATTGTTTGTTCGATGCGCTACTCTCTAAGGTTTGAAGATAGCTATTACAGCGTAAAATATATGTCATAAAGGTTAGATCATGTTTTTTCTGGTCTTCTACTAAATGTTAAACCGAAACATTTAATTCATATACACAGTACTACTAGTCCAATAAAAAACGAACGAGAGTAAATTCCGATTACCGATTTTCTCACTTTGACGCGCGCTGGAGGATCGGCTGCGTCAGGCAGATGGCTCAAACGCTTCGGACGGCCAAGTAGAATTTATTGGCTATCATTACCGACAACCCTAAGAGTTCCATATTGTAATGGGAAACGATTTTTCTCTTAGTTATCAGATAGATTTTCGATATTTTGGCAAGAACGTTTTGATTAACTCAACGCATTTGTAAATTCAAAATGATTGACTGCACTGAATTTATTTACAGCGCGAAAGCAGATGAAAGTAATCACTCTCTCCAACACACTTGTTAAAATAATAAACTTTTGGATGCAAAAATATCACACACTACCGCTAGATACTTGTATATAAACTAAATATGTACTACGACTGTAAGGTGTATCTTAGCAATACTTTGCTTGGCGTTAAACTAATATTAACGAAAACAGCTTGTAGTGAATTAACGCTAAATCAAGTGTACGAGAATATAGCTGTTTTGTATATCAGATGTAAATATATCAACGTGTAAACTAACTGTATGTTGACTTGTATGCATTTATAAATGTTTGATTGTTTATATATATGTATGTTTGTATGTTTATGTATACATGTATGCATGTATGTATGTTTGTATGTATGCATGTTTGTCTTACGAGGCAAAGGTGAATGGGATCTGGATGTTGATGCAACAACACCAGCTGCTGTGGAGGAGGCGGGTACTGAGGATTGTATATTATTGTTGATATTATTCGTGGAAGCTGTGTGGCTAACATTGTTGTTGTTGTACGTGGTGGTAGTAGTGGTGGTGGTGGTGATTGTGGGTGATGGTGAACGAGCAAAATCAACAACTGTTTTTCCAATATTATTTATCGCACCTGTTGAATGCGAATTAATCGGCGCAAATTGTGGCTGTGATGAGCTGACTGAATGCTGTGTCTTGCCAACGATCAACGTTACTTTGTCCGTAATTGACTTGAGTGTGGCGACCGCTTGCTCGTGTGTCACATTCTCCAGATTAGTTTCGGCCTGCAAACCAAATACAAAATAAATAATTAGCAAAAAATTCTTCTCGTGTGAGTGTGCAAAAGCATTGTTCAACATTACCGCATTTGTGCGCACCGCAATCAGTTTATCGCCAATCGAGAGGCGTCCATCGACCGCAGCGGCGCCACCCTCCATGATTTTCGTTACATAAATACCGTTATCGCCCGGTATATGCTGATTACCAATACCGCCGGCTATGGAGAAGCCCAAACCCTTGCCACCTTTCACCAAATCGATCTCGATCACTTTCGGACCGGCAGCAGCAGCAGCCGCAGCAGCTGCAGCGGCAGCACTGCGTGGCAATGTGGCCGATGTGGCGGCAGTAGCATCTCCAGCAGCACCACCACCGCCGCCGCCACCGCCACGTTTTCTTTTCACATGCAATTTCACCACATTGCCGGCCTTTTTGAGCGCATCCACAGCGGATGCATGTGGCACATCCACCACGGAGACATCATTCACCGACACAATGATATCGTTTATGCATAAACGGCCATCGGCAGCGGCGGCACCGCCCGGTATCAATTTCGTTATATAAATGGAGGTGTCCGTGCCGATGTGTGGATTGTCTGTACCGCCGGCAATCGAAAAACCAAGACCAGAATTGCCACGCTCCAAGGTAATATCCTCATATTGCCAGCTCTCATCACCGTTCACCTGGAAACAAAAACGAAAAAACATGCAATAATCAATTAAGATGAAAGTGTTAATTGCGAAAATTTCAAACGATTGTTATATACGCTTGGTTATAGCGTCACAAACATATATATGTACAGATAGGCGGGCAGTATTGACAACCTGACCATAGCAACAATAACAATAGACAGCATATACAAGTGTATATGTGTAGTTAGTTGCCAGCGCATATTTACAATGAAGCACAGACATAGGGACAGACAGACAACTTGTCATAGATTTGAATGGCGATGAAAGTGGACACATGAAATGGCGTAAAATATAAATGAAAACACAAATGGACAGAAACACGAGAACATAAATCGATTGAAATGCTGTGATTTAGACAGCACAAACGGCAGCACGTACAACAGTACATATGTACATACAAACCCACACACACACACACAGTTAGTTGGTAAGTGTTGCAAATTGGCACAATATCATCATATTCACCGGGCAGCAGGCGTGACGTCGATAGCGCGGCACGACTCAGGTGGTGCGATGTGCAAATTGTGCCAATTTGCTTTCGCTAAAAAGACACTTGTTATCATGACCTGGTCATCATCAAGGCAACACAACGTAAGCACCCAGCGCTGAGTATTATACAAAAATAACAACAACAACAACAACAACCAATGCAGTTAATTTGCGAGCACATAATATTAGTTAGCACACAAATAGTATATAGATACAGACAAACAAACAGAAATTTTGAACGAGTAAAAATTGAGGAAGAAAAAATAAAAAAAAATCTTTCCTTCTCGTTGCATGCCGTGGCTCGCTTACCTTCGACGATGACGCTCTGTGTATCTGCAAAGTGACAAAAGCAAATTAAGATATAACAAAATATACGGAATAAAAATTAAAAGTGTACAACAACTACAAACAAAAAAAGTAAATAAATAAATAAATAATAGTAGTAAAGGGTTATTCAATGAGAGCGCCACAAAAGTTTGGAATATCAATGAAATTCTTTATTCCTGTAAAAGTACATTCGATGTTATTATGTATGGAACTCGATCTTCTTTTGCATGGCCACCACGGGCACGCTTGCAGAAAGAAATCCTGACGCTGAACCCAATTTTTGAGGGTTTTCAATCATAAATCGGCCGATACTGCTGAAATTTCACATTTGACATTCGTACGAAGCTCATAAATCATCTCTGGCTTGATGGCATAAACCACAGAATTTACGTAGCCCCAAAGGAAATAAATAGTCTAACGGAGTCACGACCGAGGTGGCCAATTGACTGAGCCATGACTTGTGACGCCGTCATGTTGGAACCACATATTATCCAAGTCCATATCATCCAATACGGACCAAAAATATTGGGTTGTCATTGAACGGTGGCGATTCCCATTCACAGTAACGTGACGTCTTGATCATCACAGAAGAAGTTCGGCTCAATGACGCCGCCGGCCCATAGACCGCTCCAAACCTTCAATTTTTCGTGATGCAATGGTGACTCATGGAGAACGTGTGAATTGCTGCCTGACAAATGACGCATATTTTGCTTATTAACGAAGTTAATCATTTTCAAGTTGTTGCTCAGCCCAATTAACGATCATACGACGATTATGGTGGGCAAGCGACTTCAGTTCTTATGTCAATTTGATCTTGTAAGGATGTAGACCTTTAGATCCTGTAGATCTTTTCGCAAAATTCGCCACAACGACGTCACAGAGATGCCCAACGCTTGAGAACGACGTGTGAGCGACTGATTTGGGTATTCATCAATTGATGCGTTAGCCGCAGCAATATTCTCGACACAACGGGCACTTCTTTGTCTCACTTGCACGGGAGCATTTTGTATTGTGCCATTGGTTAAAATTTGTCCACTATACGTCAATTGTTGACCTGAGGGGACGATTATGACGACCATAAATTGGACGTAGCGCTCTTAAAGTTGAGGCCACTGACTCTGACGGTAGTAAGTTTTAATAATTTCGACTCATTGTTAGATCTTTCCATGATGAAATGGCAAGCCTTACTGAAGAGAAATGTCAATAGAGCGGGTAAAGATATGGCGTCCTTTGCTATCCCTATCGGTTTACTTTTGTAGCGTCCTATTGAAAAACCCTTTATTAAGTGCAAAATATGTTCTACGTAATGTAGAGTTGTTTGACATTTGAATGACAGCAGAGTAACGCCCAATAACACGTTAACAATAAAAAGGCAAAAAAAAAACAATTACAACAACAGCTGCATAACATCAATAGTAATTGGCCGCCGAAGCCATGGTATTCCATTGCTATTCTATGTACATATGTACAATGACCCAATTCACTTAGGAGACTGTGAGGCAGCAACATTTCATTGTTGTACAACATTTATATTTCCGCTGTCATTGCTGTCTTATTAAGTTGTTGCTGCATAGCATTGTTGTTGCTGTAGCATTGTATTATCATATCATCATATAGATACATACATATATGTATGCATATATATGCATATGTATGCATATATAAGTATGTCTTTTTTTCGAATTCCTCAGCTGTTTGTGGTCGCCGCGCACGCCCATTCGCTTCAACGTTTAATGGACATAGCATGACTACCATCGGATATTAGTGAGATAAGCCGTGCCGCCAACAGCGGCAAGCAGACACGGAAGTGTAGAAGATCATTGCCCTGCTGTCTAAACACTCATTACTTTTGCGGCATTGTGGAATGTAAACAAAACTATAAAATGTAAATCTAAAGAAATTAAGTGATACTAAAATGGCAAATAAATAAATGAAGTCCTTACTTTGAGCTTACTAGGCTGAGTGCACAGTGGAACGAAGCGCAAAACATTGAAGTAAGGCATATTAAATGACAATAGGCAACGAATTGATGATGATTATCACTCTTCTGGATCAAAGAACTCCATGTAAAACAAGTAAGGTAGGACTAAATTCGGGTGTAACCGCACATTTTATACTCTCGCAGTTTATTTATGTAATTTTATTAAGTAAACCAATTTGACGAATTTGAGAATAACGAAAATCATCAAAAATAGTATATGATTTCACTAATTTTCACCACCAACACACACTTGGTACACTTCGTCCAAGACTATACACGCTCACTCAAGTTGGCTATTAACCGATTTATAAGGTATAAAGCATACCGTATTTTTGAATAACCAATATTTAGATATATGGGAGTTAGGGGAAGTTATGATCCGATTTTAACCATTAACACTATTAAAAGAAAAAGATTCCCTCTGAATTACATTAAAATATCTGAGATTCTTCATGTTCGATATCCGGAGCTTTGAAATGTCCGATTTTGACAATCTTTCCATTAGTGATGCCACTTGGTTCATTAGATCTTGATTTATTTATATATATGTATTTTAAATCGAAGAATCAGATGGAATTCAAAATTTTATTATATAGGAAATAGGCGTGGTTATAAACCGATTTCGACAATTTTCCATCAGTAATATAAGGATCTCAAATGGAAGGATCTATAATGGGAGTTCTTGCAGGGGATTTGTGCAGAAGTTTCAAAGGATATTGTGCTCGACGGGAACATCCATATCATTGTTCTAACCTAGTCAGTTTTTGAAAAGTATATTAACTTTTTAAAGGTTAGGTTCTTACAGCTGAAATAACCAACACTCTCATAAAAGAATAATATTTTTGCATTAATTATAAAAGATATAAGAAATATAATTATAATTTAATTTAAGAGAGAGAACCTAGCAATTTCCAGTGCAAATTTATGGACATAAATTCATAGAATTCTTCTCTAAAAAGGTAACTCGGTCAATTAACAACAAAAAGACACAACAACAAACAATTTCATAAACAGCAATAAGTCATTAAGCATAACAAAGCGCCGGAGCACCAACAAAACACAAAAAAATAATAGAAAATTGTGAAATTTAAATAAGGAAAATATGGCAATAAAGCGCAAAAGAGACGACGTGACACACGCGGCATACGGTAGATTTAAATAACAATAAGTACATTCTTAGCGAAATTTACTTTGTCAATTAACTCCGAAGCGGACTGGCGGCAGCTGGTGTGCTTGTTGCCAACTTCAGATCACCGTGAGTCAGTGAAGTCAATTCGCCTAGCGGCCAGCAGCCATTTGGGCTTTCGTCTATTCATTCATTCCGTCAAATGTACGTTCATCACGCGGTGCAAATCATGCGCACCAGACAGCCAAGGAAGTCAACGATTTCTAAGTGATATGGTTTTGCTGTATTTATTGTTGTTGTTGTATTTCTTTTCATTTGTGTAAATGAAGAATAAACGAGCATACAAATGCTAAACGGATTACGGGATAAAAAGCGAATAAAAACATTTAATTGTAATTGAGAAGATTAAAAGTCAAATACATGGGCGACAGTGGACCGAATGTCTGGTGTTTAGAAGCGCGGCGAAAGGTTGGCATAAATTACTTGAGGAGCTACTATAATTTGAGTAGAAAGAAGCAACAGCTTTGCTAACTTTCCAATTCATATTTATGAGTGAAGAAATAAATAAAAGTTGGAACTTGATAAGAAACCGGATTCTGACATTGGAACTCTGAACTCCAACGTTAAATCGAACAAAATTATTTGTTGGAAAACTATAAAAAAAATAACAAAAGCTGTCTTTTAGCGTTACCTAGAGTAAGCTTTAAGTAAAAATAAACATCGAAAAATAAATCTTCGACCCAAACAAGTAAGGAATGGCTAAGTTCGGGTGTAACAGAATATTTAATATTTTCGCAATTTATTGATATAGTTTTCTTAAGATAACACAATTCGATCCATATATTCGGTATAAAGTCCAATAGAGCTGAGCCAATAGGGCTGATGTAATTCCTGAACCGATTTCACTAATTTTCACCACCAAGATACACTATATCCAAGACTATGTGCTCTCTTAATTTGGCTAAGATATCTCACATATTAACCGATATATGCGGAATAAACCTCACAGTAGCTTTGAAAAACCTATAATTATGTATATGGGAGCTAGGTGAAGTTATGACCTGATTTTAACCATTTAGGGTACAGGGTCATACTATAAGAAGAAAAAGATATACTTTGTATTAAATTAAGATATCTGAGAGAATTACCGATATTTTCGGTGAAAAATTACTCTTAGTAACTAAGAACTCAGTGCTCGATATACGAGGCCTTGAAAAGTTATAGTCCGATTTCGACAATTTTTCCAAAGGTGTATTTGTGTAAATTGTTTTCTGCAATCTTTATTGGTTCCTTATATACATATTATAAAGAGAATGAATTAGATGGACTTCAAAATTGATTCATAATTGGTTTACCTTTGTATGGGAAGTGGGCGTCGTTATTAACCGATTTTACCTATTTTCATGGTGTGTGATGGAGTACGTAAGGGTAACGACTGCAGAAAGTTTTGTTTATATAGCTTTATTGGTTTGCGAGATATATATATAACCCATAGCTAATTCGCTTAACTTTATGATTTATAAACAACCGTTATGTGAACGAAACTATAATACTCTCTTAGAAACTTGTTTGCGAGAGTATAAAAACCGTATTTGATCGACTTCTACTTAACTTTCTTTTTATATAAGGTCTAAAAATCATTCCTTTTCGTTCTGGAGGGCTCGACATAACCTAATTTTGATCACACTTCATGAACATAGCAACTAGTTGTTAATTCCCGTTCACTGTATCCTTTAAAATTCTACTCCTCCTGTAGTATCATGCAAAGTACAATATTTTGATTATACCGTTTGTTGACCTCAACAACAGCTGCTAAAAGTTTCATCAACTTAGTTAACGTTTAGTAGCTGCTGCAACACTTGCAAATTCGCAAGCCCCTCTCTCTGACATTACAGGTCATATTCGAGCTTTTTAGCGCGATTTAAGACAATATTTTCACATATTAAATATTTAAATTATTTTCAGTTATGTAAAAACACAAATTTTCTCACACTAGTTACAGCATTAACACTTGAGGCATATATGTAAATTGCAATGAAATTTCTCCAGCAATTAAAACAAGATTTAACAAAACGCGCTAAACTTTAGTCCGTGCAAAAAATTGCAAACCTTACATTAGAGGTAAGCGAAGGTTCAGCGCAATTTTGTGACTTTAATGAGCGCTATGCGAAAGTAAATGCATTAAATAAATCTACTTTAATGTAATTATATTTGTATTTCCATACAAACACACACACACACATTGCCACGATTTGTTGTTGGACGTTCCACTTTTTTCCGCGTGTACTTAGTAATTTGCCTTCTGCTGTCGACTGACATTGTTCATTATGGCAAAGTGGTGATGGACGTTTGCGCTGACGCTAACTGACTTTACTCACTGCCTTAACGCTGACACACACGACGGGCAACTTAAGTTAGTTTTAAGTACAAGTACACACACACACACACACTTTACTACCAAAGTGTTCTCGAACTTAACAACAACAAATCTGATTTATTACATATGCACAGGACGGCGATAGCAGTTAACGCGGCCGCGACTTATTAGCGAGGCCACTAAACTGCGCTTGGGTAGCGTACTTTTGTTAACCCTTCAGGGCTCTCAGCGATTTAGTAAATATAGGAAAATTTACTAGGGTGGTCGAAAAGTTGACCCTATGGACTTCACTGTGAATTGATAATATCAAGTTAAATTTTAAACTTAGATCCAGCCTAAATTTATACCGGAATTAACTTTCGGGTTCCGATCTCCTGATCCATTGAATACACATAGAAACATCTGCAGATAACTGACACTGGTCAAGCTTTACTTCAAATTTGTGATAGGCGTCTCAATATTTCCGAGGAATAAAGATTTATCCTGCCTGAAGTCGTTCCGCAGTATAACCGCTGGACTTCATACGAATTATCTTTAAGTAACAAATTCGGTTCCACCGCAATCGGGTCCGCTTTACGGACATTTTATCAGACCGAGGATTATCAACTCGGGATTCACAATGTTTGTGAAAAAATTTCTTTTATGTCGCTACAACAACAGTATTATAAAGAGAACGATTCCTATAATTTTGGGCTCGCCCTCAACTTATATATATTTTTCCCCACGATTCACCTAACTTGCACAGAAATTGGCTTTTGCGGCCGTTCCAACTGGGAATGCCATTGAATTTTATCCTAACCAAACTATTCTTCAACCAACAACAACTAAACCCACAAGCTATTGTTGGAAGAACATTGGCTCAAAGCTTTTAGCGAGAAAAATATTATGAGCTAAGAAGGCACTGCATTCAAGAATCAAAAAAAGTTCCTCGCAATTATGGTTTTTTGTGGGACCACCCTAATATCAAGTACAAAAACAAAGTTACATAAATATATATATCCATCCGTAAGTATGTTTATGAGAATTTCGCATGCAAAACGTGTGTACTGCCAATTGACTGACTGCCGCTCAAGGCATTCAAATCACACGAAAGCAATGCCACTAACCCCTCACACACGCCCAACACCACCCTCTGAGTTGACATTTAACATTTTCCATATCCTCTCACAACTGATGCACGCGAATTCGCTAACGATTGCCTACTTACGATTGTTGCCATTTTCTAGCTTTAAAGTAATTATAGCCCTAAAGGGAGGGGAGGGGCCGGAGTGAGAAACACGTAAACGTCGTTGCTCCATATAACTGCATTCGCTTAAATACAAGCATTTTTTTTTTGTTTACGAGCAATACATGCAAGCAAGGCGAGGGGTGTAGGAGGCTAGAAAATGCTAAGTTTTAAGATTGTTGGTTAGACACGCTAGCGATTAGCATTTGTATGTATGTAGGTATATGGCATTTACTATGTAGGTCAGCGCAAATAAAGTGCACGAAAACGAAAGTAAAGGAAAAGATTTAGAAATTTGAAAAATATCCAAAGGAATCACATATATCACATATATTTTAGTGTGCTTTTGAATAGGGTTGTCAATACAAAAATATTTAAATAAAGGGTTTTCAATAGGGACGCTACAAAAGTAGACCGATAAGGACAGAAAAACAACGACATATTTTCCCCGCTTTTTTGATATTTCCCTTCATTAAGGTTTGCCATTTCATCGTGGAAACATAAACGATCCAAAAACGAGTCGAAATTATTAAATTTACTACGTCCAATTTATGGTCGTCATAGTCGTCCTGTCAGGTCAACAATTGAAGCACAGTACAAAATGTTCCCGTGTTAGACTGCAATTCACACGTACTCCATTAGTTACTATTGCATCCCGAAAAATAACGGTTCGGTGCGGTTTATGGGCCACCGGCGTCATTGGATCGTCCTTCTTCCGTGATGATCAAGACCGACACGTTACTGTGAATGGGAATCGCTACAGTTCAATGATAACCGAATATTTTTTAATGATATGGATTTGAACAATGTGTAGTTCAAAAAGGGCGGTACCTCAAGCCACACCTCGAATTTCACAACCAATTTATTGAAAACCAATTTTGATGAACGTGTTAACTCCCCAAATGGCCCAGCCAATAGGCCGCCTTGATCGTGCGATTTGACGCCGTTAGACTATTTCCTATGGGGCTTATACTGGGCTCAACGTAACCGGAACGGGTTCGTAATTTTTTCCCTTCGAAGAATGTTAGGTCGGTAAAATATGAAACTCCATTTCGTTTGGAGAATATTTTCTGACGATACAACAACAATAACAAATATGTCCTACTTTCATTTTCAGGTCTTCTACAATAAGTTGAACAGGTCCCCTACTTCAGTGCTAAACACGCAGGCTACAGAAAAAGAAGACTCAGATATAAAGAAATTACACAGAAATGGCAATAAAAAACGTCTCCAGATATCTCCTGAAACACACCTATACAGTGGGCCCGAAGAAATTTTCGAATATTCCAAAACTACAAAATTTAGGAGAATTAGTTTCAATAGGACTAATTTACGACCAGTTATTGAATGAAACGGTTAATTTCTACCGGCAGTCATAGTTACAAAGTTACTAAGCCATTACGAGGCGGCTTTATATGGAGCTAATGCTGCTCATATCAAATACTTATATAAATATGTATTCCATACATGTAAATATGTATATTTATTTATGAAACCACAAATGCCTCAATTAATTAATGGCTAACCTGGTCTGCACTCAATTAGCCTGACGAACAAACTAAACTCTATTCCGCTGAGAGCAGGGCTAATAAGCGTGTATGCTATTAAATAACAAATATATAATATGTATGTGTACGTGTGGGGCAAGTAGCGACGACAACTGGAAAGATGTTATTCATAAGTTGTGTATGAAGAATATACATACATATATACATACATATGTACATATACATAGAAAAAAGAGACTCTACAATTGTGGCAGAAAGACGCGAATCGATTGTACAAATTGTACGAGAAAAATAAGTAAATTAAGCGAAAATAAAATTTATAAAAAATATTTCATATAATTTCGTATCGATTTTGCGACACATGTTTGTGAATACGACTTTAAATGAATAATTGTACATATGTATGTATATATTATACACAGTTGCACGTTTGTATGTAAGTAGAATACTGAGTGAGGTGGCACCACACCCAAATTGTGCTGGAGACGACTTAACAATAATAGACCGTCTGATAGCAAACAAGCTGCTCCACACAAACACACGTATGAGCACCGGTGGCGCTGGGTAAGCGCTGAGGCATTGCTATGACTAAGTGCGATGTTTTAAATGTTAGCATGTGAATTTCTACATATGTATGTATGCATAAACAAGTGCATAAGTACATATATCTGACAATAAAACGTTAACGTCTAATCACTCATGGCGGTCATTGCTGCCAAATGCTTTGCTAATACTACTGCATACGTACATATATACTGCATGTGCTCATATTAAATTTATTTATACATTTATATTGAGTTTATAGCATTTTTTGAATTTTTATTGCAACCAAAGGCAGCACATAACAATTTTGTTTTTGGTCAAGGTGACTATGGGGGTGGCGGCAGTGAAGCTACTGTTTGGCGCTGACGTATATTGTACAGTTACATATGTTGTTAAGTGATATAATCACTTATATCATATCATATCTCATAAGCATATCTAGACACTACACTTTTATAGGTACATATACCTTATCGCACAAAATCGCTTAAATATAGTATATACAAACATACTAACTGTATATGTAGACTAACGCTACCATTTACGCGCGCTGTTAAACAGGTATTAGCAGTCATTTTGGTAAACACAACATTCAATTACTTTATTTTACTAGTTGCTTAGTTGCTGCATAGCCACACACGTTTTATGTAATTTTAATCACAACCAAAGTCATAAGCAAATGATAACAAACCACGCAATTGTGACCGAATAATACACACGGCGAGTATGATATGGTATTATGTGCGCGTAATGTATTATATTTATGTTTGTTATGCTTTTAGTGTGGTATCTGAAGAATGTCATGTGGATTGGAGAAGGAAGCAGCGCATAAAATGATTTAAAAGTTAGACCAATTATTCATTTATGTATATATTTACACTCATACACAGTCACATATGTATCTATGCACATACAAATATGACATACATTGTAATTGTAACATTTTTTCACACCTCTATGTGATCTTTCAATGCTAAATAATATGCTACGAATATACCTTACCAGACATGCAAATATTATATACTTTTCGAACTATAGTTACTACTTTAGTGCCAGTTTTTGTTTACTTCTGCTGCTTCCATTCGCTGACCATCACTAGGTGCTAACTTTTCTATGACACTTTCGTTAGAGAAACGCAAATTATAGTTGATATGTACGTATGGACGCCCAAGTTTATTATTATTGAAAACTAAACATCGTATGGAGTAATAAAAATATATATATTCATACTTTTGATTTATAACTGAAGACGGAAAAAACTTGGTTAGTAATTAAGCCACTTAACTAGTTCTTTAAAATTAGTAAGATACCCAAAGTATTAACTGCTCTTGGATCCAGAGATAAAGTATATCTCTACTGAAATCAATAGCGCTAAGGCTTTATCAGCCACGATTAGGAAAATTATTTAGCAAACTTGCTGATGTAGAATTTTTCGTTTTTGTTGTTGTAGCGGCAGAAAATATTCCCCAAATGATTTTGAGCAATGCTGCCGATTTGACAGTCCTTTGCCGGAGAAAAATCCAGTTTCGTTCCGGTTACGTAGTACCGACTGTCTTGAGAACGGTGAATGACATGATGTATAAAAGGCTAGGAAAAGATCTGTACTATAGCACAGAGACTATTTAGAGCCCGAAAGTTGTACGACAATCGATCAACGTTCGCCGGAAAGGAACGGGTGGTTTACACGGTCAAGAATGTTTTAACAGTTTGAGCGGATACAAAAAATACAACAACAAAAGCTGTGTGTGTCACTGTTTAATTGTGCAAAGGAAATTAAGGTCATATAATGCTTTCGTAGAAACAAAACAATGCTTCGATATATTTATCATAAATATGATTATAAATTCAGTTAAAGTGTACAATATGCAAAAGAAAATATTGGAACACTTCGTGTATGGCAACAGATACAAAAACTTTAGAAAAAAAATAACTTAAACATGCTGTTTACATAAAGTAATTAGCATGTATATGTCAAAATTGTATATATTTTGTATATATGTTTGTGAGAAGATAATTAATATTTAAAATTAA
Source organism: Zeugodacus tau (assembly GCA_031772095.1). NCBI lineage: Eukaryota > Metazoa > Arthropoda > Insecta > Diptera > Tephritidae > Zeugodacus > Zeugodacus tau. The sequence goes on along the minus strand of CM062650.1, from coordinate 38,670,618 downwards.
TATGCACTAAGAAAATATTGTAAAATTGTATATAGTCAGCAAACATTTATATATTTTACACACTTGCACTTGATATATTTATCTCTCAATTTGCAGATTTACAAAATTTGCTATATTCACAAGCAATACAATTGACAGCAAGGCAATAAACTCACCACGGGTCAGTTGAAAAACAATAATGACACATCAAAGAAATGTCCTTCAAAAGTAAACAAAAATAAATTAAGCGAACATAGGAAAAAATATGAAATGAAAATATAAAATAAAATAAAGAAAAAAATATTTTAAATATTTTTGTTTATATAATCATTTTAATAATTTTACTGCTACGGTGGTGGGTGGCATAAATGTTTACAGGTTGCTCACTAGCCGACAAACGCATAAATTGCACACATATATGTATGTACATAATATGAATGAAGACGTTTATAATGTGCTAGAGCACGGCATCTGGAATTGGCTGTTTCTTTAGATAGACAGACTTTAATGGAAACAATTCACATATTTCCTGTGTTTGAAAAACACGTACATATAAATGCGTGAGCAAGTAAAAACCGTTTTATGAACAAATATTTTTAGCTTAGAGATTTTTTTTATCTCCGCGAGATTCCACCCCATACAATGTACTAAATATTGTGGCAAAGCGCAAAGAAAAGAGCAAAATTATATTATTTGAGTACAATTTTGGCTACTTGCCATTAAAAAATCATGAATTCGAAAGTACAACAAATAAAATAAATATGGAAAAAGTACGCAATTCACACGCTAAAAGTCGTAAAAAGTAGAATATATACATATATAAGAGCACACATTAAATCACTAAAGTCTTAAATGTAAAATATTTAATTTTGTACGCGAATAGAGGAATGCTTGAAAAATTGCAAAAATGCAAGCAAATTGTGCAGATCCCAAGTGATAACTTGCAAAACAGGATATGCAAAGTCTACCTCTAGCAGCTTCCTGTGCAGATCACACTATTAACTAGTTAAGATTCATCCAACCAAGGGCGATAGGTGTGAACGTGGAGAGAATGTGTGTGTGAGAGAGAGTTGGCAAATGCCATAAGAGTTTTCTATTTTCAGCAAATATTATCAGATGTGAATCAGGTTCAACACGTTTCTTCAACAGCACCAGCAGCAGCAGCAGCAACATTTGAGTAAGAATAAAAGTTGTAACAAGCAGATCGCAGCCAAAAAAATACAAAAAACTAGTGGAAGGTATGTAGAGGAATTCCTAAGAAACACAGATAGAAGCAACAAGTAAAAGTCAACAGTTTCACCCGGTGCTGGGTACACAAGTGGAGCAGCGTGACGCACCAAATTGGCTATGACTATAGCTAGTAGGTACATTGCTAAAGCGTGCGCGAAAATATCTTTCAAGTTACACAAAATCAACGAGAATGGCAAAAAATGTGTATGAGGCGGCAAAAATTACCACAATAAAAAAGCAAAAACTCTACAAGTTGTTAGTGGAAGTTCAACCACGCGGAAGATACATACGTACCATGATTAACGCGAATGCTTGGGTTGCTGTCATAGACGGCGACAAAAACAGAAAACATACGAAGTAGGCCATACTGGGCTTAGTAGAACATACAGCTATATATTAATGAAGCTGCTACAACGATCTCTAGCGAAGGTGGATATAAAAGAATATGAGCTTGCAAGTGAATTTGTGTACATTGCGACATACAAAACCATTCATGAATATGCGCTGCGTCCAATAGACCAAAAAAGCATAGTACTTATATAGTTGCTTTACATTTCACTTGGTTGTGCTTAGTTTGATGTCGTACGGTAGTAGAAACGCCACAGGGGCGTTGTCGGACTAGCGGAATCGCCTTGACAATGTTTTTTGACCAGCTACAACCTACTAGGCACTTAATGCAAACGCAAATTTGCTTTGGTACACACAAAATGAGTCGCCACTGCTGAGCTAGTTGGGGCTCACTAACGCCAATAAGTAAATTTATAAATAAACTATGGAATCATCCAATGAATGTGTCCATAGCACCCAGTCACAGCACCCACTACACAGCCGAAATAATTCATATAACTTTTTCAGCTTGCTAAAAATACTACTTTCCAATTGCGAATTATATGACTACTTTCAAAATGCTTCAAATTTAAATAATATTTCATTTACCGAATCCAAATTAAAAAGCGAGGATACTTTTTTGATGAATCCACCACCACTACCACTGCCATCTTGACGTTTCTTCTTACGCGTTGTCATCTCGTTGCGCCACACAAACACTAATCCTCAAGAAATTCTCCTATATATGTAATAAAAAGGCACTTTTTCACTATTTTCTAGCGTTTTTTCACGCTTTTCCCGTCACTAAATTCACTGTCGGCCAATTGCTATAGATGTCACTCGTTGCTCTATTGCGCTCGTTCGACTTTATTTCAAATTCAATTCAGAATTTTTTACGCGCACGAAAAATAAAAAATAAACATTTCTATTCGGATATAAAAACACTGCGCGCTGAGCTAAAGTTGCCTCCTTTTTTGCTTCTTCTTATTTTCACACGCCGTTAATGTTTGTTGTCCACTTTCTGCGCTCACGCTGCCGCCGCGACGTTTTTAAACAATTGCTTGCTCTCTCTCCTTTCCTATTCTCTCTCTTTAACTTTCTGTTACTTTTTTTTCCCACTCGGCGATTATTTCGCGTGCTTCAACACTGACTCTGTGACTTTTTGCTTTTGTTACACTACGACTGTTGTAATTTTTTTCATGTTGCATACAACTATTTACTTTTTTTCAAGAATTTGTAGTTTATTTTTAGCACATTTTCGAATTTGTCGTTCGCGCACGCTATCTCGCGACCACTGCAGCACACTGGAACTACGAGTGTTTGACTAAACTAACAAACTGTCCGCGAATGCAAAGACCGCAACACACTTTGCTGACGACGATGAACATGTAACGCGGCAACGAGCCCAGTGACACAACTTTCAGCCATTGCGCTGTCTATGACCGCTCGACATTACAAAACTAACAACAACAACAAAAAAAAACAAGTAGCAATTGCAAAATCAGTATTATTGCTATGCCAATTGGAAGCACAAATAAATTGTTTACTTTATTATATTGTATGCACCGAAATACACGCGCGTTTATTGAGTTTAACTCTTTTTTTTTGTTGTTTTGTCTCGAATACCCTCCGTTAACAAAATAATACAATACGTTCACTGCCAGCGCAACATGTTTACGGCCGCATCAATTCGATACTCGAAGCAAATATTATTTTACAATTTTTTCACACAGCTGGCAATGCTCCTCAACTATTTGACACTCACAAATCTGGCTTTTTGTTCGTTGCCTCTTTCATTGTCAATCACTTAGCAACTTTTAATTGCAATGAAACGTTTTATTTGTTGCTTTAACGAAACTTTTTCATTACCAAACGAACCCACTTCACTGAAACTACGTTTATTTATTAGTTAGCTTTAATTTTATACAGTTCTTAACACGAAAACAATAATTTAAACGCGCAACGAAACGCCGCTACGCAAGCAACACCCGAATTGGAGAACAGACGAAAATAAATACAAAAAAGAAACGAGGAGAGCGCGTAAAAACGATTGGCAACATTTCAATGAACTTGTTGCGGTGCACAGAGATGCCACAGCGCGTAAGAATAGTGAAGCTAGCTGTGGTGGGTATGTTGAATAACGAGTATGGGTAAAGGCATTTGGCTGATTGACGGGTAAATAAAATAATTCATTTTCTTAAATTACAAAACAAATTGATTGCTCTTAAATTCAATTATTAAATTTGAAGTGTTAACAATTGATTTTAATATATTATTTCGAGTATTTTTTAACTAAATTTATTATAATAAAATGTAATTAGAATAATAAAATTATAAAATAAGTTTAAAACAAAAAAAAATAAATTAGAACAAAAATTTATACAAACCTTTTCGTTCAGTGTAGTAAAATAAAATGCAACATGCCATACAAAAAACACAAACAGCAGTTTTATTTATTATGAATTGGCAAACGAATGGTTAAGCATATATAAAAAGGGTACAAAAATAAACAACTTAAATAAATATAATTATGAATTAATTATAAATAACTAAGAATACATAATAACAAGCGACAAAATGCAAAATTAACGCAAATATTATAATTAATTTTTTTTATTATTGGCTTATTTGGGGTGGACGCACAACACCATTAGCCATAATTAGCACACAAAAAAAAAATAAACGTAAGAATTAACGCAAATAAAATGTCTTACGCTCAAATACGTAATATAAAAAAACATTAATGGCATGAAAATCGAAAGACACGAGCGTGGTAATTTATTGTTATGTTGTTGTAAGGCAAAAAACATTAACGAAATCAAGCGGGCGGAAGCGGAAAATTGTCAAAAGGGTGCAGCGAAGCACAGGAAGGGGCGCTAGCGCACCTTATTTCCATTCTTTTTGGGCAATATGTATAAATGTTGTATATATATTTATTACATTTTCGGTGAAAATATTTCGCAGCAATAAGAATGAATTATTGAATAATTGCATTGAAAAATTTATTAAAGAATGACCTTGCTGACTAATAGGTTTCCTTATTTGAAAACTAATTAATTAAATTTACTTACTAAATTCGATTTTAACTTACATAATTGGAACTTCAATTAACAATTCGAGAGCATTTAAGATCGAACATTAGTATTATAAAGTTATTTGCTGCACGAAGAGTCACAACAAAAAACAAAAGCAATGACAATAATTATTAATTTTCCAAAAAATATTTTGCGCTTTGTTAAATGCAAGCAATCGTACATTTAAATTCCGAAATAAACATTAATTAATTTCCCATTTGCAGGCAATTAAAGTGGTAAATTGGCGTTATGCAAACGTTATTGTTATTGTTACTATTGTATGTGCAATTGTTCTTGTTATTATTGTAGACATTGGCACTTACAGCTTCGCTGCTTACAGTCTCCACATTGGTATTGGGCTGCTGCTGCTGCTGTTGCCGGTTCTGATAGGGCGCCGATTCAGGAGAACGAGCTGCCGCTGCCGCCGCCGCCTTTGCAGCGCTGCTGCTGCCGCCCTCACTTGCGCCAGTACCGCTAACTGCCGCACTCTCTTTGGGAATGTCGGCGTCGCCATCAACTTTCATGCGCTGATTCTGCAAAGAAAGATATAAAAGAGAAAAATAAGTATTTTTAACATAATTTAAAGTTATAATTAGCAGTTCGCCGTAATAGCATTAAAATTAAACATATGGAGCAAGAAATTATTTTAAATGAGCATATTAACTAATTGGAATTCTGTATTTTTGGAGCGCACGCTCACGCTGCATTAAACGCTGTCAACACTTACATTCGCGCAACAGCAGGCGTATTGAGCACCACCGCCGCCGCTGCCACTATTGCCGCTACTCTTCTTACCGCTGTGCGCCTCAGCGCTACCAGTGGGCGTTTTCGCGGCGCCCACCGGCGTCGTTGCACTGCTGCTGCCGCTGTGTTTCGCGGGCGCTTGTGCTGCTGCCGGCGCTGCTAGCGGTGGCGCTACCAATTGCCGGCGTCTCCGACGTATACGCACTGGCGAACGCGCACCGACATAGTTTGAGAAACGTCGACGCGAATGCCGTACGATTGACACCCAGTCAATCATGTTTGGTTTTTAATTTTTTTTTTTTTATTTTTTGTCTATTTTAAATTTTTTTTTATTTTTTTTTAATTTAAATCACTAAAATTATGTGTTTGTTTGCATGTATGTGAGGCGCGCTGAATTTCGCTTTGAGCGTTAAATTGTACGTAATTTTGCCGAGTTGCTCACTGTCAATTTTGTTGTTGGCGTAAATAGCACATTGCATTGATGAAGCAGCCATTTTAAAAGCACTCTTGCGCCGCTTCCATGAAATCAGCCATTTTATGTATGTACATACATACAATTTAAACAATTTCTAATTTTGCACACTCACTTAATTAGTTTCATAAGTATACGAGGAAGTTGAATATAGCTACATGTATTTGCGTTAATATATCATGAGATATTTTTGTATATATTTCTTTCATGTAAATATTTTATAATATTATCAAGTACACGGTAAGCTCAGCCTTAATGACAGTCGCGCTGCTAACGAGCAGCAGGCGGCAGCGCAAATTTAGGATATCCGTGTATAAAGCTATTATATATCAGCGCAAACATATTTTAACAGCTATTAAGCTAACGCGCGGAAGTAATTATAGCCGGCGTAAACCATTAAAGGTGCCCATGTGTGCGCATTAATGCAGTTTTTATACTCTCGCAACAAAAGTTGCTAAGAGAGTATTATAGTTTTGTTCACATAACGGTTGTTTGTAAGTCATAAAACTAAACGAGTTAGATATAGGGTTATATATACCAAAGTGATCAGGATGGCGAGACGAGTTGAAATCCGAATGTCTGTCTGTCCGTCTGTCCGTCCGTCCGTTCGTGCAACGGATAACTTGAGTAAAAATTGAGATGTCTTGATGAAACTTGGAACATACGTTCCTAAGGACCGTGAGAGGGTTGCTTTCGAAAATGGGCGGAATCACACCATTGCCACGCCCACAAAATGGCGAAAACCGAAAACACAAAAAGTGTCATAACTAAGCCATAAATAAAGTATAAAAGTAAAATTTGGAACAAAGGATCGCACTAGGATATTTGGATGTAATTTTTTTGGGGAAGTGGGCGTGGCCCCGCCCACAAATCGATTATTTGTATTTAACTCACAAACCAATAAAGCTATATAAACCAAACTTTCTGCAGTCAGTTCTATTACGTACCCCAACACACACCATGAAATTAGTTGAAATCGGATAATAACCACGCCCACCTCCCATACAAAGGTTAGGTTGAAAATGACTAAAAGTGAGTTAACTCAGTAACGAAAAACGCCAGAAACACTAAATTTCACATAAGAAATGGAAAATGAAAGCTGCACTCAGATTTTTTTACAAAATGGAAAATGGGCGTGGCATCGCCCACTTATGGGTCAAAAACCATATCTCAGGAACTACTCGACCGATTTCAATGAAACTTGGTTTGTAATAGTTTCCTTACATCCCAATGATATGTTGTGAAAATAGGCCAAATCGCTTCACAACCACGCCTACTTCCTATATACCACAACTTTGAAGACGATCTGAATCGTTTACTTTACAATATATAAAGTAAGCACTAGTGAAGATATCGGTGCAGAACTTTGCACAAATACTACGTTTATAGTGTGGCAGCCCCATTCTAAAAATCACCGAAATCGGACCATAGGTTTTTAAGGCCCCATATATCGAACACGAGGACCTCGGTGCTTCTAGTCTAATATTATGGTTTCCAACTTTCAATGGACTTTATACAAAATATATGACGAATATGTGGGACAAATTGTGTATTACATAATATAAATAAAGTCAAATAAATAAATTGCGAGAGTATAAAATGTTCGGTTACACCCGAACTTAGCCCTTCCTTACTTGTTTAATAATAAAAATAGCAATTACTTTATCATTTTTTTTCTACTTTTCAGTTATGACACATTTCCAGCACTTATCCAACAAAAAGGACGCTGTAAGAATTCATTGTTTGCCGCTAAATACGCAAGCATTTGTGCTAAACATTTCATATAAATGTTGTCATCAAAAGACACTTATGCGAGAAGAATACTCAAAAAAAAAAGCGCAACAACTTTAGAAATATTTTCGTAATAAAAGCATACTCAGATGACGTATGTTGTCAAACTAAAAGAAAAAACAAAGCAATAACATAAAACTAACGCATGCTGGCAATACCATTGTTGCGTTCCACAATAGCCGTTGACAAACAATTTCAACAACAAAATAAATTCATTCAACAGCAAAACAAAACAAGAAAACACTTAAGCGCGCACATATTTGGGGCCAAAAAACGCTCAAAAAATCTGTGCCAGTACAAGATTTAACACTTTTCGTTCACATAACGCTTAGCAACCAACCATCCGATGCATAACCAACGTTTGCACACAATACTCATAACGCCTAACTAGTTGTGGGCGCGGTGGCAAGCAGGCAGCTTAAGAGCGCTGTGGCCATTTAAGGATACGCTGAGATTTTTGGCGCGCAGGCAGCGCTTGTAACACCCGCTTGGGGGTCAAAAATGCCTTTATAAATCTACGCTGCGCTGCTGCCAAAGGATTGCACGTATAATGGTTAAGGTGGCGTTAAATTGTGTGTAAACGTACCACTACTATACAATAGGATTTATGCGCGCATATAATACCATTTGTTGTTTAGTTTTTTTTCTTTTGTTCGCTGCAGCTAAAGTGCTTCGTTTTGTTATGGCATAGCCAAAAGCCGCGGGAAAGGATAATAACGCATTAGCAGCGATTGTTGGCCTCCTCGCTTCGCGCTAACAAATAAGAATGGCTTTTTTTTGTTTGTATGTATGTATGCAATACGTTGGTGTGTAGATAAATATGATTTCATAACCCTTTGAGGAATCAGTTACAACACGCACACTGAAAACACCAAATTATTGAGAAAGCTTTTGGCAACATTTGCTCAACAGTCACGAGATTGATGAGAAAAATTTGACTTGTTTAAATTGAATTCAGTTAAATTCTAATACAAATATGGATATTTAATAATGAAAAATCAGCTGATATTTGTTTACATTTTCTAAGCAATGTGAAGTGTGGTGAACGAGTGAAAGAAGTAAAATAACAAAAATTTCAAAGCTTCAAAGTCCAAAGTCAGCCAAAAGTCTAAACGGAAATTTTTCAATTATGATAAATGATAAATGCGCTTTGCTCGATTAAAGCGCTGATTTAGATTGATTTCAACGCTGAGTTCTAATAGAGTTGAAAATGAAATCCCACCCTGCGAAATAACAGTAATACTACTCGACGGTAGATGTCGCTGCTGGAAATAATGGCTGTGGTTGTGAAGAAAATAGCAATCAGCTGTTGAAACTAACCAACTTCTTAAGAAAAGCAAAAGCAAAAATATATAACAGCTGATTATCGATTATCGAGTAGCCGGCAGTGCGAAGCGCGAAAAATGGTTTCTCAATTAAAATTTTAATTTATCGATTAATTTGGCTGTGCGAAAAGGCTAAATAATAACCAGTAGACCGCATTCTCAATCAAATGTCTCGTGAAATTGGTAAAGGGAATCTTAATTTGAGTGCCTCCTATTATAAATAAATATTATTTAAAAAAAAAATATTATGTAAAACACTCAGTGTTAAATTATTAATTTCAAATTTTGAGGTTATGAAAACCCTTAATTTAAATTTTTTTCATCTATAAATCTCTAAATTCAAGTGAACAATTTCAAATAAATCGTTACTAAAAACTTGTCCACCACTGTATTTGGGGTTAAATAAGCGCGCGTAAGCACTTTCTATTATAATCGCAATTTGCATTTAAAATTCATCATCCATAGTTTGCTTGAGCTGCTGCTGTCGTCGACAATCCTCTGATGACATAGCTCGTACTACATAGAACGTTTTTGATTGTAATTTTTGCTTATTGCGTTGTTTTGACAATTCTTATAATTCTTTGGAAATTTTTCGCTATCCTTTTTTATTTTAACTGTTTTATTCTTGTATTCACTTGTAATTCTTTGAAGAGTTAAACGAGGTGATTATGATGAAATGCACTGATTTTTTTAGTTTTTTGCTTTTGGTTTCACTTTTTGGTTAAATAATTTTATTACTGGTTGACTAGTGGCAGAAGGACTTTGACATAGCAATCCCTGAGGTTATTAAGCGATTAAGGTCTTCACAAGTGGTCGTATCTTTTAACCGTATTGTTCTTTCTTTTAAGATCCGTTTTCAGTGTGATAAGTTTATTCTGTCTGTATATGTATATAGCTTATTAAGGACAGCCCTTTATCAAACAAAATATATTCTATAGTTTGAACTTAGTGTCGACAAAGGTATTTTCCCCTTCCCTAGGTAAAGATGAACCCTGATGAGAATAAAAGGTTGGATCACTTAGAGTTTACGTGGGTTCAGAAAGATCTTACGACTTTAGAAATGTTAGTAATTGACCAGAGGTCGGACTCACATGAGACCATCCTATAGTAAACCCTAATAGGAAAGCGGTGCTCTCACTTGTTTCCATTTGATTGATAGTGAAACAGAAGTGCCTTCACTTGAAAGCCTTACAATTTCTTGCGAATCCTATGTTGCCTGACACCCTAACTAGATTAATCATGGAATAAGTTGATGTCACTTGGTGGAGACATAAATAATCTCAAGCACACTGCGATTTCTGATTTCGCCACTTAGACATCGAAATGGATAAGCACATCTTGGAAGGAGGAGGGAATGAGAATTTCAAAAATTTGCTGTGATAGACCGATAGGCCTTCGGTTTCGTAAAATATATACTAGAGTATATAATATCTAAGTAAAGCAATAAATAATACAATAAATTATAGTTGAAGGTACGCGGACGTAAGGATCTACAGTGGGCTTATGAATGTGATTGAAATGCTCAACGACTCTCTTGCTTCAACCGCAGCATGGATCGCCATAAATGAAAAATATGTATATTTTCACTTAGAAAGTAAAATCAAAACTTTAGTAGAACATGTCCAACAAAAATGCTTTGGTGCAATGTCATCAATTTTTCTTTATTATATTTTTTTAATATTAATTTAACTGTTTCTGTGTGAATTTCGATGATGAGCAACACTGTACTTTTTTAGCAAACATCAAAGAAAAAACTGTATATAAATAATTAAAAAGTGTCAAAATGTCAAAGTAAAGTATTTTGAAAAAAAAAAACGCAATGCTTGGAAATACAGCTAAAATAAATTAAATATTTCATCAAATTATTTAAGTTTCACTGTACAAAAGGTACACTTTTTCCGGTGTGCGCATTTTGCACATTGAAATTGCACACAGAACGTCAAAAGCAATTAATCAACATCAAATTATACAACTGTACCACGTTTGATTCGTTTATTTATAGATTTTATGGCATCGAGTTTTTTCAAATACTTTTTTTTCACTATTTTTTTTTATAATTTTTGTTTAAAATTATTTTTTTCAACTTAAATTTTTTCAAATAATTTTTTTATCAAATATTTTTTATTCAAATAATTTTTTTAATAATTTTTATTCAATAATTTTTTATCAAATAATTTTTCTTTAAATATTTTTAATGTAAATATTTTTTTTAATAATTTTTATTCAATAATTTTTTATTCAAATAATTTTTTTCATGATTTTTTTATAATTATTGTTTAAAATTATTTTTTTCAAATAATTTTTTTATCAAATATTTTTTATTCAAATAATTTTTTTTTTTTAATTTTTATTCAAATATAGTATGCAAATAATTTTTTAAAATTAATTTTTATTCAATAATTTGTTTATCAAATAATTTATTTATATTTTTTTTGTTTCAAATATTTTTTTAAATAATTTTTTATCAAATGATTTTTATGCAAATAATTTTTTTTAAAAAATTTTTTATCAAATAATCTTTCTTCAAATATTTTTAATGCAAATAATTTTTTTTTAAATAATTTTTATTCAATAATATGTTTATCAAATATTTTTTTATCAACTTTTTTTTTTAATAATTTTTAATTAATAAGTTTTTTATCAAAAAATGTTTCCAAGTATTTTTTATTAAATCCTTATTTTTCCACCTAATTTTTTTCAATCAAATTTTGCTCTCAATTCATTTTTATTTTTTTATATTTTTCTATTTCCGTTTTCAATTAAAACTCTTGTTTTTTTTCTGCCTTCTTTCAGCACACATTTCACACACGCAGCAAAACGCTTAAGAGCTTTTTGTTTTCTGCTCCATGCTACATTTGATTCCATAAAATCGCCAAAAACAACAACAACAACACTATAGAGCGAAAATTACAAACAGTTGGATGCTGTTGGCATACTTTTTTGCAGCACACACACGCACACACACACACTCAGTCGCTGTACATTTCACTTGTTATTTATTTCCCGCGCGTCGATACACAAAACCAAAACTTTTTGCAGAATTTTAGCGAAAACCGAAAAAACGCTACAAAGGCACACACACTTACACGCCGAGATACACAACTTATTCAAGCAGCTGGCTGTATGCACGCGCGCGAAAACGAAAACCGAAATATGAGTTGGAAACACTTTTGTATGAAAAATGTACTATGTACGAGCGGCGCTTATTTGAAAAGTTTCAAAATTTTTATTAATTACTCATACGCAGTGGTCGACGACCAAACTAAACACAATACAAAAGGCACGCACACACCGCACGCAATAAACGGAACGGAACAAAAACCTGTTCGACATACGCGCTGCGCTGCTATCACTGACTGACAACGTTGGAGCAGCTCCACGACGCCTGAACCTGTGTCCGCTGTGTGTAGCTTAACTGCTGACTGGCTGGCTGCTAATTTGCTCGCCTGCCTGCCTGGCTACCTATGCAAGCGTGGAGCTATCTGCTGCTACGTCGACTAGCTAGCTAGCTGACTGCCTCTGTGGCTGGCTGCCTGTGTTGGCGGCGCTCATCACATTCAGTGTTTTCTTGTTGTTGCTGTTGTCTTCGTAGCGCAGTAAATTTACCGTACACAGTACGCATGTCCCGAGCAACGCGTCGTTAAACGTCCGCCCTCTCCCGAAACCAAGACGATGGCGAAACGACGACATGCCTGTATTTAATGTTATTTTCAATTCGATTTGATTTTAACCACCCTGTATTTGTGGCTGTTTCATAGATAGATTTCAGTGTTTTGCTTATTTTCTTTTGTTTTGTTTTAGCTTTGTTTTCATTTTCTGATTTCCATACATACATACATACGGATCTATATATATCATTGAAATATATATAGTTGATATATATATAAATACAAATATATATAGATTCAATAGCAGAATACACAATGGAATGCCGTCAATAGGTAGGTATAGGTATACCTAGCATTCGTTTGTTTTATTTTTACGACTTGTTATCTTTGGCCGCCTTTGCTTTTTCACATTTGGTGCTTCGACATGCTATTATATTTGCCTTCACCACTGCTAGTTCATCCTGTATGGTTTTTGTTGTTTTTTTGATTTTCGCACAACTATGCATATCTTTAGCTATTTTTTATTTTTATTTTCACTTTTGCTTTACCTTCAGCACTCAAAACACCATTCGCTTTGGTATCCTTCGGTTATCTCAAGAATTTTATAGAGAGCATATAAATTGAAGAGGATGAAGAGGATATTCAAATGTCGACACGCGATAGCAAGAAATCGTATGCCGAATACGACACATATATGTAGAGACATTAGTACAATGGTTGCTCGTCAAACGTCAAAATGTTGTTTTTTCTTTATAGATGTATGTATATGTATTAGGGTGGTTCTTATGAAAATAAATTCACATTTAAATTTTGGTGTCCTTATTTTATGCGATTTTGTCGATGAAATGTAAAAAAAAGGTGCGTGGAGTCCATACGCGCGGAAGAAGTTATACTTCTTAGTGATATTCCAAGAAATGCATATCATTTTGTATGAAAACTAGCGAGAGGGAAAGGATAAAAATATGGTGGAGTGACCAACACTTTCTTAAATTCACATTTTATAAATCTATTATTATCCGTTGTAACCGAGCTATGAAGTCCATAAACCTCACTCTGTCAGATAAAACGATATACCTCCTTATCGCGGGTGCTAATACTTTCGATTTGCAAAGAGAGTAAATGAAGACTAACTACAGAAATGATCCTGTGAAGTATAGTCTCAACTTTTCAACGACCAACGGCGAGTATTTCAACCAAAAGTCACACAAAATTGTTGAGAATTCGCAGAAATTAAACAGAAACGAAAGAAAAATAATGCGCAAGCATACAATTATACATATGCGTACACAATATGTCACCAACCAAAAATTTAAACATTGTTCTGCAAAAACAAGAATTGCTCAAATAGCATAAGCATGGCAAGTGCTTTAAGTTCTCTGCTTTACTCTCATTCACTCTCTCTCTCTCTCGCGTTACTGGTTCAACGCTATTCCCTCTCCACTGAAGCGTTAAACAATTATCGCAACCTTTTCCGAAGTCGTATAAGAAGTATAACTTCAAAAAAATAAACAGGACCCACATTTATCTTGAACCACTGTACTATTGACTTTGAGAAGATGAAAACAAATAAAGTTTTAGGAGAAATGTGAACTTTGACCTTCATGCGAAACATGCTATTATCGGAGAGCTCAATTTATCTGTGGTTATTAGTATATATTTTGATGTCTCCACAAAATTTTGAACTTAAATCTCCAGAGACTCATCCTAATTAATCTAATATTGACACAAAAATCCAATTCTGTTGTTTAGTCTCCATAATGCAACCTGAACTTTGACCTGCGTACGAAATTACCTCATATCAGGACCAAAACCTATCCTTGGTATTTTCAACTGCATTAGTAAAGAATTGTGAGCATAGGAAGTAAGAAAAAAAATAAATGCTTTGCCTTCGGAATATACTGAACTTAGACCCCTGGCGACACATCCTCATTAGCTCCAGTCGGAGTACTTCATTTGTAGATTTTTCGAATTATTGAATTCGATTTTTTCTAAAGCCTGTCAACAAACTGATTGGACCTTATCAGTATGACTTCCAACCTGGTCAGTCAACCAATGATCATAAATATTATAATATAATATATTCACTATACGCCAGCTCCTGGAAAAGACACAACAAAAAGAAGCGAAGCAAATGTGTCTTGTAGTGAACGAGTGCAAAACGAAGTACCTTCTGTCATCATGCAAAGCATCTCAGAGGTTGGAAGACCACGTCACTGCTGACAATTACAACTTCGAGGTAGTAAAAGACTTCCTCTATCTAAGTTCCAGCGTAAACTCCAACAACGACGTCAGCCACGAAATCAATCTGGAAAAGACACAACAAAAAGAAGCGAAGCAAATGTGTCTTGTAGTGAACGAGTGCAAAACGAAGTACCTTCTGTCATCATGCAAAGCATCTCAGAGGTTGGAAGACCACGTCACTGCTGACAATTACAACTTCGAGGTAGTAAAAGACTTCCTCTATCTAAGTTCCAGCGTAAACTCCAACAACGACGTCAGCCACGAAATCAATCGGAGGAGCCCTCTCTCGCCAAACCAAAATAACGCTCTATAAGTCACTCGTCATACACGTCCTCATGTATGGAGCGGAAGAGTGTACTAAGACCAACAAAGGTGGGCACTCCTTAGGAGCGTTCGAGAGAAAAGTTATCCGAGGAATTTATGGCCGTGGGGTTAGGAGAGTACAGTATTCGTTGGAAAGACGAGCTGTATAAGCTCTCCGGTGATATGGACATAGTGCGGGGTAAATCGCGATACGGTACCCACTGGCGGCCGACGAAGAGAAGCACGACCACGACCAGGTGGAAGGATCAAGTGAATGCGGACCTTGAGAAGCTTTCCAACTGGTGCGCAATTTAGAGACGACTGGCGAAGGTTTATGGACGCGGCCAAAACCGATCGTAGTGCCAAATTGATGATGATGATTCTGGGCATACAAATAATTATTAGTACCTATATAAAAGTCTGAACATCAACCTCTGTGCGAAATTCGCTGCTGTCTGGACTAAAATTGATAGATATTTTGGTATCTTCCATATGATACATCCTATTATCTCTAGTCCGAATGTGAAATTTATCTATGATATATTAGAATATACAGAATTTTGAATATACAGAATTTTGAACATAAAAAATAAATCGTTTCCATTATTTAAGTCTCCATAGAAAAATCTGAACTTTGACCTTGATTGATTGACTTTAATTTTTGTATAATACTACGACTATATTTAAGGACCCACCTAATATACATAGAAACATACACAACTACTCGTGTATAATACGAATGTTTGTACCACATTAACGCTGTGACGTTCACGAATCAAACAAGTAATCAAATAAACAAGACATACGACAACAGACTGACAGCCAGACAAGAGAATAAATGCCGTACCTGAGCACATACCTACATATATGTACATATGTATATATATGGAAAATCTCACACATCATACAGTTATATATGGATAAATGCGCATTTGCTTGTGCATGTGTGTGTATGTATGTGCGTCCATCTTGTTGACTGAATGAATGACTGAATGGTGAAGAAGGCATTTTTGCTGTGACATTGCTCCACTCACAACAACTCGGCCGCATCGTGCGGAATTTCACACAACAAGCTGTCAGGGAGAGCACACAAAATGCATACGTACAGATATATATATATGTATATTCGCTAACATCCGATTGCACAAGAAAAGACTGTGGTTATGGAGGTACAGTGGGTTGGATTGTTGAATATGTATGTAAACGTGGTGTGTTAAAAAAATAACGGGAATTGTTTGAAGACATGACTCCGTGTGTTTTTTTCCTATTTCCAAAAATAAAGAGGATCTTTAAGAGCCGTTGTGTTACAAGCTTACAAGAAATCTCTCTTCTATAAGAGTGTACAGCTCTTGGCGTACGCCGATGATAACGACATCATTGGAAACAACACCATAGCCGTTAGTTTTGGTTTTTCCAGACTGGATAAGGAAGCGAATGGGTCGGGAGGTGAATGAGGACAAGACGAAATATCTCCTGTCATCAAACAAACAGTCAGCGCACTCGCGTCTTGGCTCCCACGTCACTGTTGACAGCCATAACTTCGAAGTCGTAGATAATTTCGCATATCTGGGAACCAGTACCAACAACTCCAACAATGTCAGCCTTGAAATCCAGCGCAGAGTCACTCTTGCCAACAGGTGCTACTTTGGACTGAGTAGGCAACTGAAAAGTAAAGTCCTCTCTCGACGAACCAAAATCAAACTCTATAAGTCGCTCATTATTCCCGTCCTGATGTATGGCGCTGAAGCGTGGACGATGACAACATCCGATGAGACGACTCTTGGGGTTTTCGAGAGAAAGGTTTTGCGCAAGATTTATGGTCCTCTAAACATTGGCAACGGCGAATACCGCAGACGATGGAACGATGAGCTGTACGATTTATACGACGACATTGACATAGTTCAGCGAATAAAAAGACAGCGGCTACGCTGGCTAGGTCATGTTGTACGGATGGAAGAAAACACTCCAGCTCTGAAAGTATTCGATGCAGCACCCGCTGGAGGAAGCCGCGGAAGAGGACGACCTCCACTCCGGTGGAAAGACCAAGTGCAAAGTGACCTGGCTTCACTTGGTGTTTCCAGTTGGCGCCAAAAAGCAAAAAGGAGGAATGAGTGGCGCGCTCTGGTGGATTCGGCTATAATCGCTTAAAGCGGTTCCTACGCCAAATATATATATATATATATTGAAGCGATTTATTTGCATTTGACTTTAAACTGAAATATGCTCACGAAAACATTTCCATTACATTTTGTTAAGAAAATATAAGCTGGAGTCCGATTTCTCCCGCTTCACTTAAGCGGAAGATTAAAAAAAAATTAAAAATTTAAAATCATTATATTAAAAATGGGACTATAGGAAGGCCTTCATCGATTTTTAGCTCCAAGCTTCATTGTCCTTAGAATAGTTTTTCAATTAATTTTTATGATTTTTCATAATTTTACAGATATTTTCGGTATTTTCACATATATTTTTATGTGGATATCGAGAGAAGCGCGTTTATAATATGGTTACTAAAGAATTTACAGTTGTCAATATGTATGTCATATTATTAAAAAAATAAAGAACACAATGAAATTGATCCCTTGCCATTTACGAAACACCCGTGCATTATATTGCCCGTAACCACCCACAGTGCGATGCATAGCGTTGAGAGCTCACTTGCGCTCATACAAACATGTGAACATATGTACAGCATTACAGCGCGATTCTTTATTACCATAAATCTCAATATATTAAATTTTTAGTAGTTATCAGTCAACGGCGCTGACGTGTCATGACCTTTAAATGCTGTGCTAATCAAGGCTTCCGCTATCTTTACAGCTCAACAGCTAAATTGAGGCATAACTAAGGGCTGAGCGCTTGTCATTATTACATTTTTACTTTCTACTTTCTACTATTACATTACTTTGAACATT
Source organism: Zeugodacus tau (assembly GCA_031772095.1). Classification (NCBI taxonomy): domain Eukaryota; kingdom Metazoa; phylum Arthropoda; class Insecta; order Diptera; family Tephritidae; genus Zeugodacus; species Zeugodacus tau. Next base: position 38,652,609 of record CM062650.1, on the reverse strand, counting down.
TTCGCTTTATCCAGGTTAAGCTATTTTATGGATACACACTCACTTTCGCCGTGACACGATTATTACCACCTGTGTGCTATTTTTTTCTTATTTTGGTATTTTTCTTTTGCAGAATTTTTTCGCTTTTTTGTTGCTGTTGTTATTTGTATTTTTCCCTGCCCTTGCGCAGCTCATAACGGGATTTTGTTGCTGTGGTGCGCTCAATCACTTCAGGTTACGTATACGACATGTAGGGTCCGCTCTGCACGAGTTTACAGGTACATATCTATTTATATATATATGTATGTGTGTATGTATGTGCAGAGTTGCGAAAGAAAACGCTGAAATATGCTGCTCGTTTGTACAAAGTTAACTGCGTTAGGTTGCCTAATTTGTGTGCGTGCGTGCGTGTGCATTCACCTGAGCGTAGTTAATTGCTCGCATGAGATATTTCATTTTATAATTTCAGCTTGATTTTCTGTTTTAATTCTGCATATTGCATGATAATTGAGAGAAAAGTGGTGGCTTAAGTGGAATTTCTGGTGCACTATATTTATAATTCTAGTGGAAATATTTGAATTTTATATAGAAAATTAAATCAGAAAAATATAATTAAATTAAATTTCCTGATGAAACTGTTGTTGGTTGTAAGTCATCGTCAAAATTAATATTTTCTTTTAAATAAGTGGGTATGCACATGGATCAATTCTCAAAACTCGTCATATCGCCGATGTGTACACTCCCTTCCAAAAAAAATGTGCGGTAGATATTAAAATATACCTCAGTAAAGAAATTAGCGAAGTTTTGTTTTATGTTTAATTACTAGCATTCATAGTCAGATCACATAGCAAAAATAAACTGAAATTTTTTTAGTATATGCGAAAAAAATAAGAAGTAAAAATATGGTTCATAGAAAATATTTATATGTGCGTGTTAAAATAATTAGTTTTCAAGTAGTTAGTTCGCAAATGTACACTTGTCGAGTACACAAATTTACGGGGATAATTGGACTTTCCAGCAAGACAATGCTCCAATTCACAATGCAACTATTACTAAAACGTTTTTCGAGTCCAGAAAAATACAGTTTTTGGACTGGCCAGCAAAAATCCAGATTTGTACCCTATTGGGATCTATAGGGAATATTATCCGCTAAGGTTTTTTAATATGGACGCTAATATAATTCCGCAAAAGAGTAAAAATGGCAATACTGCTAAAATAGACTTAAATCAACATGACCACGCTATCACGTTTTAATCAAGTCAAAATTCATAAAGAAAAGCTTATTAATAACTGACAACCTTAATTCATCAAATCCATCCGGATCCAACTCGTATTGAGCATTAATGGACGTCCTGATTATTTTACACATATTTCAGGTAATAGTAGGGGTTTTTAGAAGCCATTGTTCAGTTATTGAAGGAAACATAACAAGTATGAAACCAGCGGAAAATAGCTTATTCCTTACTTCCCCCGTTGAAGAGTACATCGTAAAGGATTATTCAAAACTGACGTTACAAAAGTAAACCGATAGGTATAGCAAACGACGCCATATTTTTTCCGCTCTTTTGACATTTCTCTGCAGTAAGGTTTGCCATTTCATTATGGATCCATCAACGAGTCGAAATTATTAGAATTAACTACCGAAATTTGGAGTGAGTGGCCTCAACTTTAAGAGTATGTGATTGGCGTTGCAACCGTTTAGCCGGTTATAGCCGAATCGACGATAGTGCGCCACCTCTCTCTCTCCTTCGCAGTTCGGCGCCAGTTGGAGATCCCAAGTGTAACCAGGTCGCTCTCCACCTGGTCCCTCCAACGGAGTGGAGGCCTTCCCCTTCCTCGGCTTCCTCCGGCGGGTACTGCAACGAACACTTTCAGGGCTGGAGTGTTTTCGTCCATTCGGACAACATGACCTAGCCAGCGTAGCCGCTGCCTTTTTATTCGCTGAACTATGTCAATGTCGTCGTATAACTCGTACAGCTCATCGTTCCATCGCCTGCGGTATTCGCCGTTGCCAATGTTCTGAGGACCATAAATCTTGCGCAAAATTTTCCTCTCGAAAACTCCTAGTGTCGTCTCATCTGATGTTGACATCGTCCAAGCTTCTGCACCATGAAGCAGGACGGGAATGATAAGCGACTTGTAGAGCTTGAGCTTGGTTCAAGCAGCTCACGACTTCCAGTTTTAGACCAAGTATCCTCTGGGTAGCCAACAGACATCCGTTTGAAGGCGAGCTAAAGTGAGAAGGCGAAGCCCGCTTATGCGGTTGTGCGTAGGGCTTGGGACCCACATAAAAACGAAGTACCAATGAAAAATCAACTTTAAGAGTGCTACGTTCAATTTATGGTCAGCTCATTTCTGGCTGAATGGCTTCGCCAATAAGCAAAATATGCGTTATTTGTCAGGTAGCAATCTACACGTACTCCATGAGTCACCATTGCATCCCGAAAAAATTACGGTTTGGTGTGGTTTATAATAATATATGTGGTTCCAACAGGACGTCGCCACGAGCCACACAGCGAATGTCACAATCGATTTATTGAAAACCAAGTTTTATCTCTTGAAATGGCTCAGTCAATTGGCCGCCTCGGTCGTGCGATTTGCCGCCGTTAGACTATTTCCTGTCGGGTACGTTAAATTCTATGGTATATGCCAACAAGCCAGCGACGCTTGATGAACTTCGTACGAATATCGGCCGATTTATACCTGAAAGCCGTCGAAAATTGGGCTCAGCGTCTGGACTTCTGCAAGCGTGCCCGTGGTGAACATGCAAAAGAAATCGAGATCCATACATAATGGCATCGAATGTATTTTCACAGGAATACACTTTTTAGCGCTCTTATTGAAAACCCCTTTATATATATAATATATATATAAATAAATACTCTTTTAGCAGTATTTTAATATATGAAGTAGATATGTATGTATATAATTAATTCTCGTTGTAAATGTGTAATTATTTGGCATTTATTCTCAGAAGTTTGCTAGATAAGATACTCATTTGCGATAACTCAGCATCCTGACTTAAAATGCTGGTATACAATATATTGAAGATATTAGGGGTGTTCATATTTAGATGTATATTTTTTGTGTCTCAAAAGCAGTCATTAAAGTGAAAAAGAAGAAAAGTCAAGCTGAAATGTGACAGCTGTGATAAGTGCTTGAAGCAATTCAGTGACGAGTTCCCTTGAGGAAAGTAAGAAAGCAAGAACTATTATAAATTGAATTTTCGGATAATAAAAATGAATATTTTGACGCTACCACACATGATTACTAAATCCAAATGGAGATGTGTGTCAGTTTAATATAAGTATAATAACCAAAAACATAATTTGTAAAATAAAAAAATTTATAAAACTGTATCAAAAATTATATGTAAAATATGCTTAAAGAAAATCATTTTTATTAAAAAATAAAAATAATAGAACCGCCCTAATGCGCACCCAAAAATTCGGCACAACCAACAGATAAACATAACCTCCCACACACACACATTTATAATTTGCGAGTACACGGTAATTAAATTTCTGGCCATATACATGCTGTCATTGCCTTATTATTGTGTCAAGCAAATTGCTAAAGCAACAACAACAACGTGACAGTCAACAATATTAACAGTGAAGGTTGTTGTACTGCAGCAAGGAAAATATTGAAGTAAAACAAGCTAGAATACCAAGCAGTGTGGCAGAGTCACTGTGCCACGCGTTGGCACAATTCGCCAATGTTTGCCTTGCTGTGGGTTGCCACAGGTTCGAAACGCATACACGCGCGCGCACACCACGCCATATCACCGTAGAATCAATAGTAATTTTACCAAAATCCTGCTGGGAAATCGACAAGCTGACGCCTGTAAAAATACCAATTTTCCAATACGTGTGTGTGTGTGTGTGTGGGTGTGTTGGAATTTGCTGGCCGCAAAGCAATAACCACACATACAATCATTCGCAATGTAAGCTCTAGAAAATCAGGTGCAAGAGTTCTCTAGCTTTGTTTTCGCTGTTCGCCAACGTTTTAATAACCGCAAAATGAGTTTGGCACATTTCACACACAATTCATTCAGCCATTCAGCCATTCATTCATTCGCCCATTGACTCATTTACTCATTTTATCACGCATTTGCTTCAGCGTTGCTCCATCTGATAAGCACTCGCATACACGCATTCGCTCAATAATTCGGTCTTCGATTACCTGGAAGTACTAACGATTTTGTGTTTATGTATGTGTGTGCATTTCGACTTGAAATTGAGTAAATATATTTGCAATTTCCGGTCTCAACTTGAAAATACATTCAATTGCTGCTAACAATCTGCCACCACTCCGCTATTCTCTTTTCCTTTGTTGTGTCGCACTCAATTCTCGTATCCGCCTTGAAAGTGTTTGTATTTCCGTTCAAATACCCAGGCGCCTTCGTTTAACTAAGCTAAAAGCTCGCAGTACTGTTATTCTTAGAAAGAGAATCGCTTAAATCTTAAATTGTAGATGCATGGAGATTATGTATCTTAAGCGTTTCAATCTCAGGCAATTGAAGCATTATATTTTTTCCATATTTCATGAAATTTTATGGCTATGATAATATAATAATATCAGCTATGCCAAAAGATTACAACTAATTTTAAGTTGATACAATGGTTGCCTTGTTTTCTGATAGAGCCTCTGAAATCATCATTCCAGTAACAAAATGAATCAGGGTTCGTTCCGGGTAGGTAGAACCAACTGTCGTGAGAAAGGCTTCAGTCATTCAGTAGAAAGATGAACTTGTGGGGGTATAAACCAACGATAATCTCATCCGACTTATGGTATATCAGATTATATATTTCTGTGTTCCTCAGTACTACCGAAATACTTTTTCCTTAACTCCGTGGAAGTAGGTAAACGTTAAGTTAGTCGATTATAAAAGAGACTATGAAAACGATAAAATTCGGTAATAAAGAAGAAGTTTCAGTAAAGTTGTACGTAGATTTTGCTGTGAGTCCCTGGTCGATTTGGAAAACAACGACCACATGGAATAGAAAAACCCATGAACTCTACTCGAGACGAGATGAGGGGATCGTCTGTTATGGGTTTGAAAGAATATACACAAGTCGGCAAAAGTAAATCCGCAGAAATTAAAGCAATCTAAAAATCTCAAGGAGATCCATTGTCCAAGAAGAAGAATAAGAAACCTTTTCTGATTACAATCCAATTAATCTCTAATCTGAATCTGCGTTCTATGAGAGATGCAGTAACTAAAAGCCATGGTTCACAGTCCAAACGTAGGGAGCTTCAACGAAAACACTCTACATAAGGGCGTTATACGTCTCACCTAGGTTCTAACGGTTATTATTTAAGTCGGCGGCGCTTCTATTAATCTGAGGTGGTCAAGAAAAATGTTCGGGGAAAGAGTTATGGAACTCAAGGCATTGGGAATGACAAATATCGTATAAGATAACACGATGAGCTGTAAAATGTAGTTACCGAGGAGGGTATCCGAAATACGCTGTACGAAATGATAGAAACGTTCTGGATGTACTCGTTTTTAATATTATATTAGACGGTTGTAGATTGTCAGAGACCGACTGGAGTTAGACTTATTACATCGACTGAGCACAAATTCGCAACGAAATGACTGCCGACCAAAATTCTTTACTAGATTATATTGTCCAGGCAATTAAGAATAAGATTTTAGGACTAGTTGGAAAACAGCGCGAGTACTATTGTTGCGAATGGCGTATACATTATCACGTCATCGTAGAAAGCCAAGAAATATACTCTGATTTGCCATTGTCAATATCAAAAGGAACTTAACTGAAAATACGATGCCGGATACACGAGTAATGAGTATACGTTGATGTGTTAAAAAAATAACGGGAATTGTAAAACGCTTTTGAAGAGCCCAATTGCCAATTTCTTTTTTTATTATGATGATATATGAACATGGCTCTGAAGTACGATAGAATTTTCAGTTGTACTCATTGCTGTCTTTGCCTGTCATTTCTTCACAAAGCCCACACTTCCTTGCTTGTTCAAGAATTCATGGCCAAAAACAATGCTGTAACGATGCCCCAGCCTCCATATTCGCCAGACTCTGTGTGACTTTCCCCGATTTCCAAGAATGAAGAGAACCTTGCAGGACCGCCGTTTTACAAGCATACGAGAAATCGCTGAAAGAGCCAAACGTTAACCCAAACATCGAGTTTGAGATGTGTTTCCACGATTGGAAGAAGCACTGACATAAGTGCTTAATATCGAATGAGGACTTTCTTAAAGGCTACAACTTTAATGTAGAGGAATGAACAAATATTTTTTTTAAAACAACGATAATTCCCGTTATTTTTTGAACACACCTCGTAGATAAATAATAATTTTAGCACTTTATCATGCGTGTATATGTATGAATGACCGTTTAATTACGCATTACTTGTACAAGGATATTTGCTTAAACTAGCGCCAGACTGCTGCGTTCGTAATTAATGTAAATAGTATGGGACTTAATGGCTATCTAATGACTTAGTAGCATAGTAGATAAATAAATAAGCTTATATATAGTACATATTACATACATATATATGTAAATATTTCATTAATAAAAGTGCAAACAGAAAATATGATACATAATTGTACATAACATTTATGTATGTATGTATGTATGCATGTTTGTATATAATTAATATGTAAGTGGTTAAGTAATTATGTGTGAGTGTTTGCGGCATTCGTTTTTAATTAAATTTCAAGCAAAAGTCTATAAGCAAAAGGAATTTGACGAACTTCCTTATGAAATTAGGCACAAAACATAAATTGATTGCGTGTTAGACGCACATAAAACAGAGCTAAGATAGTAGTATACATATACATATGTATATCATACTATATATAAAATACATAAAGACGAGCAACGACATAAAAAAGTTATACATATTTATATGTATATATGTATGTATTTATGAATGTATATATGTATGATGTGTTGTGACATATGGCAGCATTTCATATTTTGTAGAGAGAAAAGGAGAGCTTAAAAAGTTGGAAATTGACCCTTTTGAACTGACGAAAAAATCACATTAAAAGCCAAGGCAATAAATATTTTTGTATATATGTATGCATGTATGTAGGTATGTATATAAGAAAAAATTATATTTTCACATAAATACCTAAGGTATTTATGTCATGTGAGAGAGTATTGGAGTATAAAAATATATAGATATATATTATGTGTCTTTGTTTATACCGAGCAAAAAAAAGTTAAACATTCCGCTAAATCACAAACATATTGACAAACAGCACATTCAATCGTACATATACATACGAGTATACTAAGTAGTTAGGCAGCGAAAAAATCTCTTACCAACAGCAACTCATCCACACCAGTGTCATCGCCAAGCGGAATTATCGTATGTAATTGTTTGGGATCGGATATTGGTTCCGTGGCAAATGCATAATTTCGATTAAAATTTCTCATAAACTGTAATAAAAAGTTGGTGTAAAGCAAGAAGTACAGAGAGAAAGAAAAGAAGAAAGTGGGAGAAATCAAATTGATGTACAGGCATATAATTTTCTTTAGAGTAAAATTTTTTTAATTTGCAATTTTTTCATATAAAAAATTAATCTGAATAGTAAATATATCGATGATCAAATTAAGGACATTGACAATTAAATTAAAAAAAAAAATATATATATATATAGTAGTAAATATACCACCAACAAATTTTTTTATGTTTCTAACTGTAACCAGAAACCATATTAGTATCTAATAGTTTCGTTCGATATTTATTCGGTATCGCTATACTTCCTGATCGAGTACAAGTGAAAATTTCGAGTACTCTATTTGATATTAAACAATTTAGTTACTTTTCAATATGTAGTTTAAATATTTCAGATGCGATAAACATTTTTGAGAAAGAGGGCGCATACAAATAAATTTTATAACCTCAAATTATTTTTCGAAGTAAAAATAAAACAATATCTCATTTAAAAACACACAAAATATTAATTTTGAGTATACATAGTTCCTACTAGATCACAGTATTGTGAGAACTGAAACTTCAAGTAATAAATATCGATACATTTTAAATTCATATTGTCAACTCTTTGATACTCAAATTTGCCGTACTTTTGCTATCGATATTGTGAATTCAAAGCAATCAAAGATGGTCAATATATGATCTACATTATTTCAAAACTATATTTACTAAACCTCTGATCACTTCGGAAAGTGTATAATATTAAAATTCATTAATTTTAATAATTCTTGCGTGTTAAACATCCCTAAAATAAAAAGATAAGATATAGATGAGCGAATTTAAGCTATTAGCGTTTCAACTTAGCGACTTATACCAAATATATAATCTCCACGAAATCGAACGCAATGAGGGTAAATATTTTCTTCAGAGAATAGTACATTTTAAAATGGAGAGACTCTTTGAAATACTACGTATATCGATTTTAAATCCAACATTGAACCACAAGGGGTTACCTATACGATCAGATTTAGTATCCGTCAAAAATAATGTTTCGAAATAAAAAAACGAAGGGACAGATTCGAAACTGAATGGTATGATTTTAGTTCAGCTTCACTAATATACAAAAGCCATCTATTATACTTGCTATGTTTGAGCTATATGGTCTTCTACTCTAAAAAGAGGTATCAACCTTATTTAAATTTATATAGTCAATAGAAAATGATGTCTTCATCAAATTATGCCAATTGTCATAATTTATACGAGTTGTTTGTCTTATACCTTACATTATAGGCATCAACGGCAACAAATTCCGTTCTTATAAAGGTTTTTCAATACAATAGTGGACCGATAGGGACAGCAAACGGCGCCTTATTTTTTCTCGCTCTTTTGACATTTCTCTTTAGTAAGGTTTTCTATTTCGTAATGAAAATATATGCGATCCAACAACGAGTCGAAATTATTAAAATTGACTACCAAAAATCGGAGTCAGTGGCCTCAACTTTAAGAGCGCTACGTCCAATTCTGGCTGAATGGATTCGTAAATAAGCAAAATATGCGTTATTGATCAGGCTATCGCTCAATGATAACCGAATATTTTTGGCCCGAATTGGATCATATGGACTTGGACAATATGTGGTTCCAACAGGACGACGCCAAAAGCCACACAGCGAATGTCAAAATCGATTTATTAAAACCAAGTTTGGTGAACGTGTTATCTCATGAAATAGCCCAGTCAATTGGCCGCCTCGGTCGTGCGGTTTGACACCGTGAAACTATTTCCAGTGCGGCTACTTCAAGTCTATGGTCTATACCAACAAGCCAGCAACGATTTATGAACTTCGTATGAATATCGAACGTGAAATTGCAGCAGTAACGGCCGTTTTATGCTTGAAAACCGTCGACGATTGGGTTCAGCGTCTGAACTACTGCGAGCGTGACCGTGGTGGCCATGCAACAAAGTTTCATTAATATCCTTATTTTACAAATACAATCCATGTATCTCGTACTAATTTAACTGTGTCATTTTAATATATAAATTGCTAAAATATACATATGTTCTAATAATGACACGAACAGATATTATGAAAGACTCACAAGCATACGAGTACATACATACAATTATGTAATAAAATTGCAAAGATAAGTAGATGTAACCACCAGCCATAGTTGAATAATTACCCAACAGTGATTCGTAACAAAATTTGATGTAAAACTAATCCATCACTAACAGCCATTTACAAGTAATTCAATTCAATTCAATTCAATTTCTTCACAGCATTTACGATTATGTACTCAACAACTTTTGCATTGTGCATACCAAATAGGTTATGTTTACATCTGTACGAGCACACTGTCTTACATACAAACATACAGACATACATATATGTATGGACTTGTTGTTGCACATAAGCATTTTCCGTGACTGTGGCTTTTTCACCACAGGCAAGTACTCGTACACACTGTTAAGCACTTGAGTAAATATACGAATACATGTTTGTAAGGATGTATGTAGTTATAGCAGAAATGTTGTTCTTGGCATATATGTATGTATGTACATATATGGTCTGCTATATATGAGCACATCATTATTTGCAAGTATGCATATATAGTACAGACCACCACGGATATGTGCAACTCTGACTGAAGTTGAAAATTGTGCTCTAAGTACAAAATATTCAAATATTTTAGTGTCGGCATACTATGTAGTTTATACTATTTGTTTGTTTGATTCGCTACTCTCAAAAGTATTTGCTTTACAATATCATTTAGCTATATGAAAATAATTCGATAAGATCTATAACCCACCATATATACTATAAGACTACAAAAATAAATTTTCTGAAGTAGAAAGTCTGGGAAAGTAGACCTCCAGTAAACGATAACCTCCTCGTTCAACTCAAATGTGCTGTTCTGTAAGTGATTTCCTAAAAGAACTCACATGGCTCCGATTCCGGAGAATTCATTCATAATCTAATTCAACTAAGATGTCAGGAACTCAACTAATTTGATGAAGATATCAAGTTGGAACTTTTCCTTCGACGAATGGGAAGATTTTTCCGCAACTCGGCATTGATTCCGCACAATAAAGGACTTTGATTGCTTTATCATTCTCAAAAACATGTAATTGATATATGTCACATCTTGTGAACTTCAGAAAACGTTGCTTACCGCCTTTTCGGTCGTAAGGACAGTCTTCGGCTTTTTCGGATCAAGTGAGGATAATCACAGTGCTCGTAAGTGAGTTTACCATAAGGCTGGATCAAGATACATACATATACCTTCAAGTTTCAAAATATTACATTTGGTATATGTTTTATTCTATGAAAATGGTAATTGTAGAGTGTAGTATCTTCTATTCGTGTATAAATTACTTCATATAGGGGAAAACGGAACGGCAGGTAAGCCTCTTTATGAGTCAGGTGAGTTTTATTGAAAATAATGGAAAGTTATGCTATTCATGGAACCAGCATTAACCACACCAACAATGTTAGCCTCGAAATCCAACGCAGAATCACTCTTGCCAATTGGTGATACTTAGGACTGAGTAGGCAAATTAAAAGCAAAGTCCTCTCTCGACGAACCAAAATCAAACTCTATAAGTCGCGTATCATTCCCGTCCTGCTTTATGCTGTGGAAGCGTGGACGATGTCAACATCCGATGAGACGGCGCTAGGAGTTTTCGCGAGGAAGGTTTTGCGCAAGATTTGTGATTTCTAACTGGCGCTGAATTGCGATGGAAATAGAATAATGGCGCGCTATAATTGATTCGGCTATAATCGGATAAACAGTTCCTGCGCCAATTGGAAAAACTACGTAAAATTTTAAACAAACTATGCCCTTAGATTACTTGGAATGGCAACTTCCACAAAATCTGGTTAGCTGATCTCCAGTAAAACTTTCTGAGGAAAGTTACTAATAACTTAAACGAAGAATTGGTGCTCACCAGACACTGAATCAACTCTATTTCAGTCTTCTTTGAAGGCTTTTATCGGATTTAAAACTGAAACCGATTTTGGGGTCCCTCAAAAGTCACAGTTATGCTCTATAAAGTTAATCAGAACCTAGCATGGAGCTGAAAGATAGAATTTTCAATCTCTCTGTATAATACCTAGAATTTGTATGAATAACAGTTATATGTTTACTGTAGAACCATTGATCCTCTAGAATGATAGAGAGATTACGGTACCCGCAAACGGCTCCAAGGTAATATAATTATTTAAGGTCTTAGGGAAACACTTGTGTTAGACCGGCGTTCACTGTTTAATACATAAGTGTATGTATTGTATGTACATATATAATGTCAAGGCATCTGATTACAATATATTTGATTACATTTCAAAAGTTGTCAGCGAGTATAAAATCTATATTGACTCTGGAGTATACATATGTACATTTATAGGCGTCTCTATACATATGCATAGATATATGTATGTCCATGTGTAAGTATGTATTTATGCAACAAATCTTTTGCAAAGTAGTGCAACAGTCAGCAGATTAACCGGTCGACCGCCGTCCGTATCACAGCACCAGTTGATATAGTGGACACTTAACAAATTGCATTGCACTGACTGAGCCAGCGAAATTTAACGAACGACCAATGGGCATCCGCCCGCTCAACTCTACAAGAGAACTCCTCCCCGCCCTCTTCAATTGTGGTTATAAAATGAAATTAAATTTGAAAATAAGTTTATAATCATAAAATCGATAAATTGCAAATGTGAAATATTATTATATACACATACGAATAACTGTACATACATATGTACATAAGTGGGCGCTCATTTCCTACAACAACACAAACTCATTTCCCTCACCTGAAATGAGGGTTAGCGCACGTCTTGAAGGTTCTCACTGGCGGCGAAAACAACTTACTTTCCCGCAACCCCTACTTTCTGGTGTTACGCAACTCAAGACCAGACCCAAACAAGTAATTTCTTAAGTTCTGAGAATTTTATTATTTCTTCTTCTTCTATTTTTTGCTTTGAAGTTAACCACAGCTGCCTGAATTATTGCCGAGGGGAGTGTGATATATGGGCAAATGTCGGTATGAGCGGAAATAACGTCGTAAAAATGGTTGAAGGAGTGACGTTATGAACTCACTACACTTTGATGTACATACATAGCGGTAAAGCTACTTATGTACATATATTTATTGTCGTTCCGTGAAAGTGTTAAAGTTTTGACGTGGAAATGTCGTAGGCGTCTTAGGTAGTACGTTGTGCATCACTTGCTTGCCAAGTTCTCAAAAAAGTTTTGTAGTTCTTGCATTTCACTTTCATTCTTGGAAGATATGACTCAATAGGTTAAATGTTCACCTACAGCTGGTATACCGGTATAGAAGGTAGGAGACAGATGTTTCGAAGTTTTTATTGTTTATATGCATAGATACATACATATTCAGATAACAGAACTATCCAACTATTATTCATTGTTTGTTTTTAATATAATGGTTTGGAGCGTTGGACTCGCAAAAGTTTTTCATGTAGTCGTTTCAATTCCTCTTCTAGATTTTTTAGGTGCACAATTTCCTAGATATGGACTTTTTTGTCGAAAATAAGTTTAAGTGCTTGCTATACAGTTAAATGTTCAAAAAATAACGGGAATTTTTTAAAAAAATTTCGTCTAATATCGGCTTTGAGAAGTGTTTTCACGATTGGAAGAAGCGTTGGCATATGTGCATAATATCAAATCGGGGCTATTTCAACGGCGACAACGTTAATGTAGACTAATGAACAAATATTTTTATAAAAAAAAACGAAAATTTCCGTTATTTTTTGAACACCCACGTATAAGACATGTTCAGACTGAGGTTATGTTGAGTACTGTTTTACAAGTAAATCATTTTTGTATTCATTTCCAAACGCAGGCCTTTTTAGTAGGTTAGATGCTTTTACAGTCTGATTCATTTCCAAATTTTATCGCAATCATTTGCATCACTGTTCTACACAAATCTCTTACTACAAAATTATTTCTTTAAAATTCAAATTTTACGTTGATTATCTCCAACTGCTTGAATGTTCAGTCTATCAAGAATAAGAGTGGTCCCTATGGCTTTTCATACAAATAATATAGTATTGAAATTATTATTTAAGTGTTGGTCAAATTTGCAATGCTGTCAATTACCAGTGGCTCTCAAACATAACCCTTTAGCTTTCCTTACTCAAATATTGACATTTGCTAATAATAAATTATACAACCCTTGTCAATGAATGTCTGACAATTAATGTAAAACAGTGTGCTTAAGAAATGTTGACAAAAAAAAATACAACAAAAAACTGACACCATAACAATCGAAGATATACTAGATAAGGTGTAAAGCAATAAAAGTAAGAGGTCTGTGAGATTTTTGGTAAAGAGTAGATGATACCTACTCAAAATATTTTTTTATTACAGGGTTAGATCGCGGAATGGTCACTTTTTGACTGGATAAAATTCAGTGCCGTGGAATATTTCACATATGAATTAGAATAACCTCTAAAAGAGCATTATCGACGGATGAAAAAGAAACGAAGGCTGCAAAGACGAGATAGAAAAACTTGAAATATTGGTAGGATTGCTTCAAAGAGGTGGTTGAAGCCTGTCCTAAAGCCTTATAGGAAACATCCATATCTGCTTAATGGGAACTGTAGTAAACAATAAGATAATGACGAACCAAAAGCATTTTCAAAGGAAATTTTCAAGCCGTTATCAACTGTTTGTGTCAAGGAGGGATAAATTGGACAAGGATTTAAGTCTTTTTATGGTGTAAATTTAGTATAGGACTACAGAAATTATATCTGGTATAGTAATAAGACGAATTTTAAATATTAATTTCAGAAATACAGTGGAACTTCCATAACTCGAACTTCTATAGCTCGAAGATCTCCATAACTCGAACTCTTGAATTGGCAATAGAAGTCAAATTTCATAGAAATTCCCTTCCATAAATTGAACTTTTCGACCAGGGCATAATACAAAATTTAAAATTTTACTATCGTGGCACAATTTTAAAATTTATATAGAGCCGAACAAAAAATATGATATTTCACTTATGGATTTCGGAAATCATGTAACAAAGGCATGGAAGAGCAACAAACAAAAATACAGAATACATGTTTTAACGTATTTAATTAAAACTCTTTGCGAAGTAAATAACTAGAAATTGGTATAAATCTATATTATACATATTTTTGAAAAATTTATGTTTTAATGAAAATTTCTATAACTCTAAGTTTTTTTTTGTGGATTATGGTGATTCGAGTTAGAGAAGTTCCACTGTATTGCAGACGTATAATTATGACGAGGCCTCAAATTAATTGAATTTAAATCCCTTAGTTACTATTAATTTTAGAAATACGTTTCGGAAATAGATTATTATTAGTTTAGTTCCAAGATTATTATGTGTGATACTATTTGCTGTTGACCATTTCACAGGTATTTATATTCAACCCTAACCTTGAAAGTAATTTTTTTAAGAGAGATGTATTGAAGAATATCGCGGAGAAATAAATAAATAGGAGAATATAGTGGATAATATCCAAAATAATGATAATAAATGAACGATAAAAACATATTTCAATTTTTTTAATTAATTTACTGAAAATGTGAGAGAGGCTGAAATAAGCCCCCTTTATACCGATACTTTTGTACATACACATATAAATTTGACTAAAGTGCTGTTAAATTACCGCGCAAAAGCAACGGACGCACAAATTTCCCATAATTATATAATTTCATTCGCAAAGGTATACATATTTATATTGTATGTATGTATGTTTGTATATTATTTTATAAATATATATTGCATGTTTCCTTTGAGCCGTTTTTTTTGTTGTTGTTATCGTTAAGGGTTGCAATAAATTAATTAGAACGCACCGAAGAGTAATGTGCAGCGTGTACTCGTATAACGTTTGAACAGAACTAGGTCAACGTCATTTTAACGTCAGTGTGACGCTTAAATTACATTTCAAAATAATTACAGACAAACATACATACATACATACATATTTACCAGGCTTGCACCAGCAGAGTACACTTGAAAATATTTGAGTTAATTTGATTGGTTGAAAGCAAAAAACAAATGGAAAGTGATATTTAAAGGGAAATATTTTTTATTTGAAAGAAAAAATGCAGAGAGATGTGATTTTTTATAGCCGAATATAATGATTTTAATTTACTTTATTAATTTAATTAATTAAAATAACAAATTAAATAAATTCCTTTTTGGTGTAAATACATTCAAATGTAGATATGTATATAGCAAAGTATATATATTTTTATTTAAACGCAGTTAAGTGTTATCGCTTGAAAAGTAACCACAAACACGCATAGCAAACCATCAAAGTTAGCTTTACCACCAATGCTGTTGTATCGTTAATAAACACGATACAGCAACAGTTCGCGTGTCGTGTTAAATTTGCGGTGATTTCAAAATACATTAGCTGTACTCGTATATGAATGCAGATACATACATACAAATACACAGTGGAGTGCGCCATAAATTCTAGTAGTAGCTACTGTTTGGCTACTTAACACAACATTTTACTAACATACGTAGCATGTTGTTGTTGTGAAAATAGTTAGTTGATAAAGCGTAAACTGAGTCTATAAACAATTTGAGGTATTCTTCACACCTAATCTTTTAAATAATTTAGTTCAATCCAAATTAGGTAACGTATACGCCGTGTTGTTCAAAACTTTGAAATACTACTCGGAGCTTTGGAAGACATTAAAAGGATTTATTTTCAGGAAACTCGATAAATGTGCTTGCCAAAAGGTCAACGCGCAGGTTGCTAGATTCATTATAAAAAAACTAAGTTCCTCAGATCCCTAAAAGACCTTAGACAATTACTAAAATTGGGCAAAAATATAGACTTAGCATTATTTTAATAATATTCTATTATCTTATGGTGAAATTTTATTTAAAAACAAGTAAGGAAGGGCTAAGTTCGGGTGTAACCGAACATTTTATACTCTCGCAATTTATTTAACTTTATTAATATTATACATATAATACACAATTTGACCCACATATTCGTCATATATAGTGCATAAAGTCCATTGAAAGTTGGAAACCATAATCTTAGGTTAGAAGCACCGCGGTCCTCGTGTTCGATATATGGGGCCTTCAAAACCTATGGTCCGATTTCGGCGATTTTTAGAATGGGGCTGCCACACTATAAACATAGTATTTTTGCAAAGCTCTGCACCGATATCTTCACTAGTACTTACTTTATATATAGTAAAGTAAACGATTCAGATTGTCTTCAAAGTTCTGGTATATAGGAAGTAGGCGTGGTTGTGAAGCGATTTGCCTATTTTCACAACATATCATTGGGATGTAAGGAAACTATTACAAACCAAGTTTCATTGAAATCGGTCGAGTAGTTCCTGAGATATGGTTTTTGACCCATAAGTGGGCGACGCCACGCCCATTTCCCATTTTGTAAAAAAATCTGAGTGCAGCTTCTATCTGCCATTGCTTATGTGAAATTTAGTGTTTGTGACGTTTTTCCTTAGCGAGTTAACTCACTTTTAGTAATTTTCAACCTAACCTTTGTAAGGGAGGTGGGCGTGGTTATGATCCGATTCCTTTCATGGACTGCATTAAGAAGTGGCTAAAAGAAACGACTGCAGAAAGTTTGGTTTATATAGCTTTATTGATTTGCGAGATAAATACAAAAATACAATGTGCCCCTCCCTAATGCGATCCTGTATGCCAACTTTTATTTAAATAACTTTATTTATGGCTTAGTTATGACACTGTATAGGTTTTCAGTAACCTCCTCAGGGTGCCAAGGAATATGTGTTCCACTCGTCATCCTGATCATTTATATATATATATAACCCCATATCTAACTCTTTTATTTCTTGGTGACACAAACAACCGTTATGTGAACAAAACTATGATACTCTGTGCAACATGTTGCGAGAGTATAAAAATATATAAATACCATTAACTAATTAGGTAAGTACTACAAGAGCTCTTAAAATTTTTGTCAGCATTAGTTACGTATACGCCATGTTGATTCATCATGTTTACCATATCGACACATATGAATGCAGATATTTTTATACTCTCGCAACAAAGTTGCTAAAGAGAGTATTATAGTTTTGTTCACTAATGGTTGTTTGTAATTCCTAAAACTAAACGAATGAGATATAGGGTTATATATATCAAAAGATCAGGATGACGAGACGAGTTGTAATCCGGATGTCTGTTTGTCCGTCCGTCCGTCTGTGCAAGCTGTAACTTGAGTAAAAATTGGGATATCTGAACGAAACTTGGTACCCGTGTTCCTTGGCACCAAAAATGAGTGAAATTGGACCATTGCCACGCCCACAAAATTGCGAAAACTGAAAACATATAAAGTGACATAACTAAGCCATAAATAAAGATATGTAAGTACAATTTGGTACAAAGGATGGCACTAGGAAGGGGCATATTCAGAAGTTGTTTCCTTTAGGTACTTCCTTATATAGTCCAAAAATGGTTATGTTGTCCCATACAAAGGTTATGTTGAAAAAATAATAAAAATGCTTTAATTCAGTAAGGAAAACCATCAGGAACTTAATTCATTTAAATTTCATTGTAAAGATGGTAGAGAAGGGCTGCACTCTAAATTCTATACAAAATTTTAAATAGGCGTGCCTCCGTCCACTTATGGGTTGAAAATCATACCTCAGAGACTACTCGAAAAATTTCAACGAAATTCGGTTAGAAACATTTTCTTGGCATCATAATTGCATAGTTCGAAAAAGGGAATAATCGGTTCACAACCACACCTACTTCCCATATGCCACAAATTTGAAGTCCAACTGATTCGTTCACCTTACAATATATAAGTTCAGCACCAGTGAAGATATCGGAACAAAACTTTGCACAAATATTTTGTTTAGTGTTACATAGCTCGGATTGAAATCAGAATTTTTTAAGGCCCAGTTATCGAACATGAGGACCTCAATGCTTGTGGCTATTTTTTTATTTTTATTGAAAATATCAGTAAATCTATCAAATATTCTCAAGAAATTTAAAGGGGAGGTGTTTCATCTAATAGTGAACATCTGTGCCGAAAATGGGTAAAATCAGGTCAATGTTTCATCTAGCTCTCATATACCTCATATACGGGTTTCCAAAATTCCGGTGGACTTTATACGGTAAATATCAGTTAATATGTGAGATATATTTGCAAAATTACGTGAACATAAAATATTGGATATAATGTAGCTTGGTGGCACAACTTTAATGTCAACTTCATGCAGGTCTAGGCAACCGGAACGAAACTGTCCGTTTCCACGACAGTCGGATCTACGTAAACGGAACAGTTCCGAATTTTAATTCAACGAAGTACTGTCAAATCGGCAACATTCCTCAATATTATTTGTTTGAGAATGTTTTAGGTCGCTACAATAACAACATCGAACTGTCAACTTGACAGTTCTTCAATCGTATATCTAGTTTTCCCATCCGCTATATGTCGTACAGTTCTTGTTTGAGATACAAGTCAACACTACCTCAGTGAGCTGTTATCAGGTTTATTAATAGAAAATGAGGTACAAATTCTATTGTCTTTTCTTTTGTAAAAAAAAATCTGTACAAAGATAGGCATGATCGAAAATCAGCTAAATCTCAACATTTCAAAGACTGTGACTCTGTGTCATATAGAACTGTTAAAAAATTCGTTAAATGGACCCGCAGATTACAACAACAATTAAAACACCTACGTTAGGATATAACATCCGTCAAATGTATTTCTTACATCGTCTTCGACGTTAAACAACAACAAAGGGTACTGAAGAAGTTTTAGAAAGATTTCTCAAAGTTGTGAGAAATAAATTGTACGCCTATCTAATTAAAAAGTAAATAGGTTAAAATAATAATTATTTTTTTTTTTAAACCCGTATCCCGAAACCTTTATTCTAATGATTCATATGAGACACATTATTGTGAGCTCTATCCATCGAAACATAGTTCGCGTAATATTTTGTTAGATATAACCATTCTTTTTTTAAATTTAAATTTAAATCCCTCTCAGTAAATTTTTATTTAGATTAACACTTGAAAGCCCGACTATAGGTACTAGATAAATAAAAATGCTCATCATCAACAACAACACTTTGACTATTTAGTACTGTTGTTGTTGTACTCTTAATATATATGTATAAGCTGAAAATTTTGACATTTCAGCACTAATTTCCAAAAAAAAAAAAGATTGTTGCATAATGTAATTTAAACCCCTCAAGTGAATGCATTTTTTGCAATGAAATGCAACTGCTCTCGGCAGTTGGCAAGTTCACTGGCTTTATGCCAACCAAACAAAATTGTGATATGCTCATTAAAATTGTTGCACAATAATAAAAAAAGAAATAATAATAATAAAATCAAACTACAAAACGAACCGCTATGAAGACCAGCAAATAATATTTCTTTTCTACTTACATCAGCGATTTTTATTGCATGACCATCCTGTTCCCATTTGCTAGCGATTTGCAGTGTTTCCGCTGTCTTCTGCTGTATTGTCTTCGAGTCATCCAGCAGTGTTAGTTCATAAAATTCTTGAATATCTGCAAACGATTAAACAAAAAACATATACAATTTAATTACATACATACTAACAGATGTATATATGTATGTAAATACAATTGGTGGACATTAAAGTGCTAATAAAAATTATTAAAGGCGCTAGTGAAGTGCTTGAAGTTCAATTAGACAGTAGTAGACTCTTTTATATGCTTTAGAATGACATGCTCTGAGAGCAACTCTGATTCCTTAATGGATTTTCGTTGGAGTGCAGCCTAATATAGGCGATTTTGAAGTCTTTAGATATTTTAAAGAAATACATTTTTGCTTTCTTTACACAAAAATAACTTCATTTTCCAGAGTTGTATACTTCCTTCATAATCTTGGCGTCACAAATTAAAGTTGCACCAACTCTTAATATGTGCCAAGCTACTTTTATGTTTTAAAAAATTACAAAATTCACAACATTTCGCATTTATGCTAACGAAAATAACAAGTCGTCTTGTTTATTATACTTTATCTTTTCTTGTTTCACACTTATGTAAGTCATAATTATCAGTTCATATGTATATATACTAACTACAGCATGCAAATCTAACAATTATTACAATAAAATCAATTACTTTAGCGTACCATAGTTACTAGTTGGTATAAAAATCTTTTATAAATAACTTAACGATCCAGGTCCGTGAAGCTCTGCGCCACGCATCACCCGCTCCTAGGAAACCGTATTGAGTGGTGGGAAGGGATTCTGCTTCGACACCACCAACTTATTATGGCTATACGAGATGTAACCTTTAATTTTACCCTCGAAAATCAAATTGGCCACAATACAATGCGTTTCATCGATATTCATCTCGGTCTCGCCAACAAATTGCAATGCCGCCTGAAATGCGCGCAAATCCAATTGATGTGTTTGTTTGATTATGTACACACGCTTGAAGAGATTGCGATAGACAATGAACTTCAATTTCTCAACCAATAAATAAATGCCACATTTGATGAAGAATATCTCATGGCGTTGTATAACTTCATCGAATTTGCGTACATTGCCCTCTTTCAGCGCGACAGCAAGTTCATGAAACTGTAGTAGGTCAAAACGTTCGAGATTCTGTTTCTTTGGCAAGTAGCCAAGTAGCATTTTTACCGGCACCAAGTAGATCAGTATGAGCCGCTTGTTGCGTGGGAAATTGCGTGGACAGTTTCGCAGCGCGAACGAAAGAAATTCATCGGCACTCTTGTAGTCCGAGTCGAACATTGCTTTGCGACCGACAAAATATTTATATGTAATCTGCTCCGGCAGTGGGAAAGAGTCTTTGAAGTTGCTGCTATCAATGGCGCGTATCAGTGGTTTACATAAATGCAATTTGTTGATGCGGAAATACACTTTGAATAGCTGATTAACAAGGTTGAGCATGCCAAGGCGCTTCGTGTCGTCATCAGAAGATCTGGTAGGCAAAAGAAGAAAAATGTTAAACTTTACCGTGCAAATTTAAGTAAATACAATGTACCTGTTGTCTGCTGCGCAAACACGGAAACAGCTCATTAAGCAGTCGGCGGCCTTTTCAAGTATTTCACCTGGCTTACTACTACTGCCAAGCTCTTCACATTTCTGCGCTAATATACGTAAATCCAAGCAGGTCGTGTACATAATGGGCAAACACCAATTCTCCTCTTTCAACTGTTGCAACATTTTCACAACAGATTGTATGCATTGTGATTGTTGCTTATATGCCTGCATGAAGTCACGCGCTAATATTAAGCGAAATTAAAAATAATACACATATTAACCATTTACACATATTTATATATCTAGTACAACCAATTTTAGCCACTCACATTCCATGCCCAAGTAGTAGAGCACCTTCAGATGTGCACTCACTATTTCATCAATTGGCGGATCCAGCATGCGTTCCACTGTATTCTCTGGATTTTCCACATAGAGATTGCGATTCATAATATGTTTGTCTTTGAGTGAAATGAAGGATGCCAAGGAGTCGCCATCCGCCGCAGACCAAGCGCGTTGTACGCCGCTCAAATAATTTTGCAATGTGCCAAACATTCTGCTTTCTGCAAGTTCAAACTATTTTTAAACTGCTTACCACTTCAATTGCAATATCAATAATTACTTACCTTTATTTATATTTGTTAACTAATTCACAAATTCGCTATAAAACCCGGCCGCTGAAATTAATTTCACTTGCGAATTCTCCAATACACTTCACTCGACAAGCGCACAGATGTGCGAACTGTCAAAACGTGGAAAAATCGATAGGTAATGCAGTGTTGCCGCACTTCATGAATTCCGGTATATTTTTAGATTTCATTATAAACATTTTAACTATTTAGTTATGAATTTATGGTTGTATAGAAACTGTATTTAAAATTTATAAAGTTTGTTTTATTGAGATAATTATTTATTAAATTTTATTTAATAATTAATATATATAATAATATTTGTTATTGAACTGTATTGTCAACACTGAGGCTGAGACACTGCTTTGCCGACTGTGACCGCGAATGTCAAATTCGAAATTGCTCCAATATTTTCTTTTTTTTGTATACAAATGATATTTTCTTATACATTTTTATTACATAAAAGATATAGTTTTGGGGGCAATTGTTTATTTGTACACATTTATCACTCAATTTATTGATATGCTGTAGGCGATTTGTACATTTGTAGTGGCAAACATAATTTATTTGCGGTCTGTGTTGTTGGTATGTATGTATGTCCGGGATTATAAATTCGGTACATACATACATACATATGTGTGTATGGTGCTCAGTTGTAGTTTGTATAGATTGAAATATTAAAGTTTTTGTTAAATATACTTTTTAAATATTCAAAAAAATGCTAATCTGAATGCTATTCTTTGTTTTCCTATATTACTTTTGTTGTTTTATAAATTAAAGGTTTTATAATTTTTAGATTATTCTCTGTTGCACTTGACGGAAGGAGATCACTACGGGAGACCAGCACAGAAAACCTCTTAAAAAAGCATTGCAGTGAGAATAACGATTTGGGATAATAAAATTGAAGTGAAATCTCAATAGATCAAGATTTTTGATTTGATACCAATCATTGGAATTGTTTAAACCAACATAATTTGTTCCGGATGAGGTTAGTATTTGTATGTTTTGAGGTTTTTGACCGTTAAAAGTGTGCACTCTACCAAAATGCTTCGCTTGTGCACTAGTGTATTCTTAATATATGTAAATACCCCGCTTTCACATAAATATTCGTTCAATCTTGAAGCGGCCATAAAAATAACTTGACTTCATTCGAACAGAAGAACACTTTTCATTTGGTTATGTTTTAATTAAAAAGCATTCTTTCGCCGCAACTATGAAATAAACAAAGTAGGAAAAAAGCAAACAAATAAACAAAGCTATGCAGCTCCAAATAAATACATATACGCACATATACACAGATATGCATGTGCGTACATACATATGTACATATAAGAATGGTATTTCAAAAAATATTTTAAGAGCTTTTGGCTTGGCATGTTCTCAAATAAATTTTTTTCCAACTAAAAAAACTAGACGGAAACATATTTACATACATATAGTGGTCTGCAGGCTTTTTAACGTACATATACATATATGTATGTATATTTGTTATAAGCTATATATTAGTTTTAAGCTAATATTTATGGATATGAACAATTATTACGGCAACCATGGCCTTAGCATCTCAATATCAAACAAATCGCCACAAATATTTTATTCCATCACTTGAAAATTTTGGAACTGTTATTTTTCAAAATCACTGATTTAATTTTTCGGCATTTCCGACACATCTGTTTCGTGTTTCAAGTGGACAACTCAATCGAGAATTGTATGTATATGTACATATGTATGTATCTATAACTAATTATTACTGCTATGAATTCAAAAGATGTATCACTAATTTGATTAAAAACAAATCAAGTCATGCGCCCCTAGAGGTTTTCGTTAAAAATAACTTCAAGTGGCACAACTTGAAAATTAGTCTCTATACAGTAGCACTTCATACTACACGGCACTTCATACTACATCTCCCCCAGCGCTGGGCGACAACCAAGGGCACTTAAGCAAATGCATAATAAAGCTAATGTACAATTAAAGGAATAATTTGTACTGCATTACTGCTGCACTTATTACCCTTTTTGTGTTTTTTTTTGCATTACTTAGGCACTGAGTGACAGCTTGTTTAAAAATAACTAACGATACAACACCACCACCGCATAGAATACCCCAGTGCACGGTGAATAGCAGCGGCGGTGGCGGTGCTGCAACATTGGAGTCTTGAATCTTAGCCTAGTGTGCGGTAATTGCCAATGAGCGACGGCGGCTCTGCCTTCTTCTGCATCCAGTATAGAAAAATCAGCACAAAGCAGACGTTATCACGGTGTCCTCGACGAAAGTACAGGGAGCTGCTGCTGCATATAATGCTTTTGTATCTACTTATGTGCTACTACTAGGCTCCATTTGAAGAGCCTCAAATTTCTCCCGCACCCCACACACGTCCATTGTATTGACTATACAACGTGTATGCCCTGACAGCTGCATGGCAACCTGTCTCCTGGCTATGAAATGCGCCTCTGATGTCTCTTTCATTGGCGTACACAGTGGCCGAACGCCACATTAATGACATGGCAAGAAAAAAGGGAAAGAAAAACACGCTTGAATAGGCGCGCTCACTGTCCACACTAACTGGTTGATATTGATAAGGACATAGTGCTCTGGGTGGACTGTAGGCGTTTGTAACTATATCAGTAGAGTCCACAATGACATGCCTTTATGTACATTAGTTAAACACATTACACCGCTAGCAAGTAAATATGTACGGTACAGTTGACTAACACTAAGTACATATGGGTAATGTATACGAGGGTGGTCTTAGAAGGCTCGAAACTGTGATAGATAGATAACGCCGGCTTTTGACGAAATAGTGTTCGAATTACAGCTGACAATTAATAACGATAGTCCCTCGAGCAACAACGTTTATACAGTTGAATTTCCCTAACTCAAATCACCATAATTCACAAAATAACTTCGAATTAGAGGTACTTCGAGTTATGGAAGATAATTTGTATGCAATTTTACTTATATTACCAATTCAAGAGTTCGAATTATTGAGCACTTCGAGTTATAAAAGTTCGTGTTATTTCAGATTGGATAGCCAATGTTGGACTCTCCATATGGAACCGGTCTTGAATATACTTTTATCTGGACGATCCAAATTTCACCGACAACAAGCTGAAGTTGAGGTTAACTCTGTGTAATTCCCTAGACAACGTTACTATTTAGAAGTGTCCAAGAGCTTTTATTTCGGCAATCTAACCTTGTTCGGTAAGTAAGTAGCATTTAGATATGAGATACTAGATATCTTCGTCTTCAAGGGTATAAATAAGAACTTAAAAGCTGACGACAGCGAATTTTTAGAAAAGAGATAGATTTATATGTTGAAAATTAAGACCATCAGAGTTCTTATAATACCGTTGGGTATTTAGAAAAACTATTCAGAGTAATGATAGTTGGTTTTTAGTGTTATCAAATCGAAGTCTTTATCGTATAGACGAGTAAGATCACTGCCAAAACAACTCTGAAGTAAAGTCACAGAAAGTATTTCAACAAATTATTTGTTGGTGTATTGAGAAAACTGTTAGATATCTCTACTTAATGGAATCCGAGCAGATTCATGCAACAGTTTAAAGTGAGAACGGAGTTCAAACGAAAAAATCTTGTAGGTAAAAGGCTAATTTAATCAGTTTTTTGGGGATCGCGTTGTTATATTTATCAATTCTCTTTGAAAAATAAGACTTAGGTTATGAAAACAAAGAACAAAAGTATATTGTGATAAATATTGTATAATAAATTATCCGATACTCTCTCTCTCAAGTTATAAAACAATTCCTCGCGGTTCCTTTTTCTCTGACATTAAGCACTCCAACTATTTAAAAAATGGCTCGAAATTCTTAGGAAAAGAAGAATTCTAAAGAATTACTTTTTTGAAGTATAGTAAGTATACAAGCTGATAAATATCTATCAAAATAATCCTACTCACAAAAAAACTTTGTTGAAACAGATAAATATTATTTCCACTATTAGCCAGGATACTTCTGAAGCTGCCCTCGTACATATATGTATATGTGTAAATCTACATCTAATGTTGAATTTTTGTTCGACTGCGTGTGTGCTTAGTCATGACACACTTTCAAGGTCCGTACTAATGTCTAATGTTTACATTATGAAGTCATTCTACTGTGTGTTATGTATGAAATGTATTGAATGGGCAATCATAATCAGCAAAACAGGCAACTTTCAGCCTTTTCATACAAAGTAATTGTATACGCGTGCGCATGTATTAATGTATTAAATTGGATATGTGAATATGCATAAATGGTTTAATGCATGATTTATTCATGAGAATAACCAATCCAATATGACACCAATCGAATTATGCAACTATTAATATAAAATAAATGGAATTTATGTATATATTGAGATGAAGTTCTAATATTTTGTAATGCATTAAATGACAAGTCAATATCGGTCTTAAACTAAAAAAAATGCGGGCGGCTATTTGTGATAAATCAAAATTGAAACTACATGGAGAAAACTAATATTTGGGATCATGATGAATCATGATCATGATGATCATTGAAAGTAATCGACACTTTCAATCACTCCCGAACTCTTCAAAAATAATATCATTGGAATAGGTAACCTAACATTTTACCTGACAATTGAAGGAAATACCATCCATGACTAAGAGATACGACCAGCAATCACTTAAGAGAAAAGTGATACTAGGCTCACATTCTGATTGGACAAGAGCAAGTCAAGGACACTTCTGGGTACCAAAATATTCAAACACACATACTGTATTTTCGAACGCAATTCCTAACCTAGAGTAGAGCACAACTTCGAAACGAAATGTATTGTAATAAATTATCGGAATGTCTTTCGATAGAAGAAGACCCTATAGAAAGGATGATAGATGATCGTTGTATATACATAGGAATTCGATAAACAGCGACGACGATCATCATCGATTAACATCAAAAGGAAAATATCGTATAGATTTCACAGAATTTTCCGAATCGAGTTCTAATTATTTTCTCGTGTTCTCAGACCTCAAAGTAATGTTGGCTCGTAAGAAATTTATTGTTAAAGAAGAGATCATCGTCGAAACACTGAAGCCAAAGGCAAATTGCATTACAAAAATAGTATCGAAAAGTTGAACGATCGCTATATCGACCTCGATGGAAAGTTAAGGGGTTTTCAATAGGGACGCCACAAAAGTAGTCCGATAGGGAAGGCAAAGGACGTCATATTTTTTCCAGCTCTTTTGAGATGTCTCTTCAGTAAGGTTTACTATTTGATCATGGAAGGATATACGATCCAACAACGAGACGAATTTTTTAAAATGTACTACCGAAATTCGGAGTTAGGGGTCTCAGTTTTAAGACCGCTACGTCCAATTTATGGTCGTCATATTCGTCCTGTCAAATCAACAATTGAGCGTCTGGTGGAAAAATTTGGCACAGTACAAAATGTTCACGTGCCAGTGAGACAAAGAAGTGCCAGTAATGTTGCCGCTAGCGCATAAATTGAGGAAGACCCAAATCAGTCTCTTAAGCGTTTTTCATCTCTGTGACATCGTTGTGGTGAATTTTCTGAAATTATCTGACGATTGAAACCCGTCGAAAATTGTGTTCAGCGCCTGGACTTCTGCAAGCGTACCCGTGGGGGGCTTGTAAAAGAAATCGAGTTCCATAGATAAAGTCATCGAATGTACTTTCATAGGAATAAAGCATTTCATTGATATCCCAAACTGTTTTTGTTATTTTTCGATCTTTTTCTTAAAATGATAGAACTTTTTGGGGGGACTGTTAAACGATCTATAAAAAAGCTGCTCCAGAACTTTGTTTTGGTTTTAGCAGTTGTTGGCTGACTAAGATTCGATTATATAGTTTAGCGAATACTATACTCCCGTTGAACAAGAAGTACCCCCAGCACTTTCAAGGGTTATTAATCACCATGTACTCATGTCATTCGCAACAGAAGTAAAAGTAAATTTTATTGAAAGTTAACAATTACTTTCCTTTCATTTTTGTAACTTCTTTTCGAAACGTGTAAACAAATTTATTACAAAAATATTTTTAAAATTCTCAAAGCATTAATAATTCGACAAAATACTTATGGAACTAATTAGTTCCGTTTTCGTATTCGACTGGGGTACAATTGGTAATGACTCCGTGGTGGCGCAATTGGCAGCACACAATAACCCGCAATTTAAACTGGATAAAACCATGCATTACGCCCAACTGTGTATCGGCTCCTTAAAAGGTGCGCTTACCAATTACACAAGAAATGGCGAAGAATTCACAGCTGATCTGCCATATATGCTGAAAGTGTTGAGCATTGCCAAGGCGACCAGTATTCATGTGCATCCGAATCAAATCGATGCTGAGTACTTGCATAAAAAAGAGCCACAAGTCTATAGACATACCGGTTCAAAGCCGGAGATGATAATTGCGTTAACACCATTTGTGGCCGTATGTAGTTTTCGGCCGCTATCCGAAATCAAAGATATCCTGTTGAATATCTATCCGCTAAGGAGGCTGGTAGTCGGCGATTCGGATGACTTCGATCTATTGGAGGCGGGCGATGAACAGGGTTTGCGTAATTGCTTTCGTACGCTAATGCAAAAAGAATTGGATGCCATAGCGCAGTGTGTGGAGGCGATATCGAAAGATTTTGGCAAAGAAATGTGCAAATATGATGTGCTGGATATATTCAATATACTCAAAGGTGAATTCCGCAAGGATGTTGGCGTGATTTTAATATTCTTTTTAAATGTTATACGCTTGCAACCCGGCGAAGCAATGTTTGCGGATGCAGGCGAAATGCACGCGTATCTATCGGGCGAATGTATCGAGTTTCTGACACCTTCGGAAAATGTCATACGCACCGGTTTGACAACGAAATATAAAGATGTGAAACAACTATGTCACATAGTGAATTACAAAGGTCTCACGGTAGAGGAAGTAAAACTCAAGCCCGAACATATTGGCGAACAGCGTTTATTATTCAAGCCACCTATTGAAGATTTTGCTGTTACGCAAATCATATTGCGTGCCATAGATCAACTTTATGTGTTACAAATCGAACAACAACCCGGTATAATGCTGGTTATTAGTGGTCAGCGCACTTTGGAAGTCAATGGTGTGAAGCAAGCGCAATTAAAACGTGGTTCTATTTTGTTTTTGCCTTACGAAGCGGGCACAGAGCTGCGTTTCGTGCACAGTGGTGAGGGTGAAGAAAATTTTGTGGCTTTCATTACCACACCAAATGTCGCGCCAGTTGAACCGTCAAATGATCCACCAATAGATCCGCCAAATGCACCGCCAGTCGCAATGTCTGACACAGAAATGGCAAATTAAGAATGTAGACATGAATTTATGTGTATCGAAGCTAAAATAAAAATCGCAAAAATTATCTATGTACATATGTACTATATATGCTCGTGCAAGCTTCTTTTCCTTGAAATCTTTCAGTCATTGTCGACTTATTACTTCGAATAGTAAAGAGCCACAACGATTATGAAATTTAAGCACAACCGGATGTAACTGAAATTGTGTTTTGAAAATAACGGTAACAGATACTTTGAGCTGGATGAAATTGTAGATGAAGTTTCTTCAAAGGTTGAGAGATATACAAGAGATTAATTCAGTTGACGAGAAGACTCTTAAGCCTTTACTAATCTTATCATTCCCCACAATTCGAATAATGTAGACCAATATTCAAAACAAACAAACGAATCCGGATGTCTGTCTCTCCGTCCGTCCGTGCAAGCTCTAACTTGAGTAAAAATTGAGACATCTTGATGAAACTTGTTACATGTATTTCTTGGTATCATAGGAAGGTTGCTTTCGTAGGTGCAATCGGAGCACTGCCACTCCCACAAAATGGCGAAAATCGAAAACATATAAAGTGCCACAACTAAACCATAAAAAAAGAAAGTTTCGTGGGCGTGACCGCGCCCCCTCCTAAGTTTTTTGTACATATCTCGTAAATTACTAAAGCTATATCAATTCTAGAACCGTTTCTTGTATTAATTTCCTTATACAAACTAAAAATGGCGGAAATCGGATTATAACCACGCCTACCTCTCATACAAAAGTTATGTTGAAAACTACTAAAAATGCTTTAATTCAGTAAGGAAAAACATCACTAACTTAAATTTCATGGTAAAGATGGTTCAAAAGGGCTCACACTCAAATTATGGGTCATAAGTCCGAAACTACTCGACCAATTTCAACGAAATTCAGTTCGTAACATTTCCTTGGCAATTCTATAGTTTGAAAATGGAGAAATCAATTCAAAACCACGCCTACTTTACTTATACTACAATTTTGAAGCCCATCTGATATATGGCTTCATATATCCAACATGACGGCCTCGAAGTTTACGGATAATATTATTATTGAAAATATAGGAAAATCTCTCAGATATTCTAAAGTACTTAAAAGGAGATGTGTTCTTTCTAACAGTGTGCGTCTGTGCCAAAAATTGACAAAATCAGGCCAATATTTCCTCTAGTCCCCATATATCCCATATTCGGATTATCAAACATCCGGTGGACTTAAGATTGTATATATCGGTTAATATGTGAGAGTTACAGCAACTACTATGTCTCTATTTTGGTTTCTGACAAACTTTGATCGTTGGAGAACGGAATCTTGTTAGTAAATTTTTCCAAATCGAACTCCGTCTGGGACTATTAAAATAACTACACTTCGTTCAGTGCCGGTTGCGTAAACACTCCAAAACACCCGGCACAAATTCAACCAACTGACATTGATGTAACCGATTGATTGGTTACTTTTTTAATCAAAATGTTTCAAACCTCAACTGAATTGAATTGGAAAAGCCAAGTGAACTATTCAAAAGTCAGCGCAACGGTCGTGTCATGAGATAAACGCCGCAACAATAAACTTTAACGGCAACTGCAACTGACAGCTAACCAACCAACAACAACAACAATAGCAATAAGCTAAATAAACAACATAGCACTCGGAATCATAACAATTACACAGCCACCCATTCAGTATGGACGTTTCTATGCAATACTTATCACAACAACACACACATACAAACAAACAAACAAATGTACATGCATGCGTCTCTGTGTGCCTGCAAGTATAGCATTTCATCCGTTCCATTCATTTGTACTGTTGTGAGAGCATCGCACGTCTAAAAGCGATGACCCAAATACGACGTGTACGTGGCCTCGTGCATCAGCCCTGTAATAATGCTGATTGCCATAGGACGAGTTGAGTGCAACACTGTTGTGTGGATACGAGGTTCGTGTACATGCCGAGGTGAAGGTAAAAGTGGGTGAAAATCCATAATCGATAAACTTATGCACAATGCACGATAAGCTGGTGTAGTCATTTCCCGTTAGGAAATTGGATTATACTCGTCAATGACCTCGTGGGAAAGCTTATAATACACGCTGATGAGAGCTTCTAACCCATTTTCTAGAAACACCCAATGGGGTTTAATATAATATCCCGCAACGTTGAAAAAATCCTAATCCTAATAAAAACTCCTAATTACTCTTTGTACCACCCATATTATAAAGGGCTTTGCAATAGGGACACTACAAAAGTAGACCGATAGGGACAGCGAACGACGCCATAATTTCCCCGCACTTTTGACATTTCTCCTCAGTAAGGTTTGTCATCTCATCATGGAAAGATATACGATCCAACAACGAGTTGAAATTAGTAAAGTTTTCTACCGAAATTCGAAACCAGTGGCCTTAATATTAAGAGCTCTACGTCCAATCGGTTCATTTCTGGCTGAATGGCTTCGTCAATAAGCAAAATATGCATTATTGGTCAGGTAGCAATCCAAACGTACTTCATGAGTTAACATTGCATCCCTAAAAAATTACGGTTTGGTGCGGTTTATTGGTCGACGGCGTCATTTGGCCGTATTTCTTCCGTGATGGCAAGAACCGCACGTTACTGTGAATGGGAATCGCTATCGTTCAATGATAATCGAAATTTTTTGCCCCAATTGGATGATACGGACTTGGACAATATGTGGTTCCAAAAGGACGGCGACACAGGTCACACAGCGAATGTCGCAATCGGTTTATTGAAAACCAAGTTTGGTAAACGTGGTATCTCACGAAAAGGCCCTCTCAATTGGCCGCCACGGTCGTGCGATTTGACGCCATTTCTTGTGGGGCTACGTCCAGTATATGGTCTATGGTCAAACCAGCGATGATTTATGAAATTCGTACGAATATCGAAGGTGAAATTACATCCGTATCGGCCGTTATGCTTGAAAACCGTCGAAAATTGGGTTCAGTGTCCTTGTTTCTGCAAGCGTGTCCGTAATGGCCATGCAAAAGAAATCGAGTTCCATACATAATGGCATCGAATGTACTTTCACAGGAATAAAGAATTTCATTGATATCCCAAACCTGTTTTTGTAGCGCTCTTATTCAAAAAAACCTTTACTAACAATACACTATACAATATGCCGTTCAGAAGTAAATTGGTCTACATATTAAAAATGGGTCGGGCAAGGATTTTTATCACATTAAGAACTATCTCGCATATTCAGATGATTTAGCGCTAGCTAAGGTGCTCCTCAGAATTCTTAACGATAGATTCATTAACTTTTCTTTTTAACGTCAACAAAAGTCAGGAACAAAAGCAATGGAACAAAAATTGTCAATCCGGAGTAAAATCGATAAAGAGATGATATACACGAGTATGAACCATAATAAGTGCTACAAACGGTACGCTCTAAGTGTCTCCACTCTTTTCAAAAATCGAAAATAGAGAAGGATCTCAGAATTCAAATAGAACTTGGAATTTAGGAAAGGAAATATTCTTGTGAACCTTGGATCAGTAAGTTAATGGTTTTTCTTGGACTTTAATATGTTAATATTTCCATATAGAATAATCCGTAATAAAATAATGGATCCGGAAATGGAACAAAATTTGTCAATCCGGAGTAAAATCGATCAAGAGTTGCTATGCACGAGTATGAAACTTAATAACTTTTACAACCGGTACGATCTAGTATTTCTACTCTTTTCAAAAATCGAAAATAGAGAAGGATCTCAGAATTCAAAAGAATTTAGGAAAGGAAATATTTTTGTGTGAACCTTGTATCATTCAGTTTAGTGATTTTCTTAGACTTAGTGTTAATATTTCCATAGAGAATAAACGTATAGAGTGTAAGCAAATATATTCCTACAAGGCACAATATATATTTGAAATGTATACATACCCAATAAGGCTTGAAATAAGCGTGATTTGAAAATCCGTATCACCCGTTCGATGGCTATGCGCAGTGCACGATCCTGCGGCTCTGATAGTCTCGAGTGATAATCCTCCAATAATTCAAGGGCACGATGTGCTTCTGCAATAGTAGAGAACGCAAGGTTAGAGATGGGAAATATATGTAAATTATCTATGCATGCAATGTGTTTGAGAGCGAGGGAGAGAGTGGTAGAGAGAATGTATATGTGTGAATGCGGTAGAAGCACAGCTAATTAGTTTTTCAAGAGGACGAACAGTTTAATGGCGTAAGCGCTTAAATACCTTGGGGTTAGTAACGATAAAGTATAAGTATTGTATGTACATATATTACAACTATATATTTATGAAGCTAGTATGTGCAGTTGAAAGAAAAAACTAAATTTATAATTGTGTTTTTTGTTTGATAAAGTCAGTTTGGCATACTTTGTATATCAGCGAAGCGTTCGTCAAGCGTCATTTCCGGCGTGGTCTCCTCGATTTGACTGGCTTGTCCGAAAATGGTGGACCAATAGCCGCGCGTATCATCATCATCATCGCCACCCACAGCGCCCTCCACATCCATGTCTTCCTCCTCATCCACATCCATCGCGCTGGCGTTTTCTGCCGTTTCGGCAGCACCGGTGATTGTTATCGATACCGCCTCCGCCACGGCTTCTGCCGTTGCCGTCACTTCAGCCTCCATATCAACATTATAACTCTCTTCGGCTTTTGTAACCGTTTCGTAAGTATCCTGTTTCGTTTGCAATGTCTGTCCATAAATACGTTCACGTTCGATCGATTCGATCATCGTTTTGAAACGATTCAATTCGAAACGTAAACTCTCCGACATATTGGTTAATTGTGTATTATACGTTTTCGAAAATGAACGTTGTCTTAGCCTATTACTTAAATTATTCGTATACACTTCGTTCTCATCACGTGATATATCCGATTCGGATCGTTCAAAATAACCAGACTCAATGTCTGGCGTTTTAAGGCCACTACTCAAGAGATGTCCGTACTCAAGCAGATCCTGTGCCGAGTAGTAACACTCAATCGATTCGCGTACACTATCGCGCCAATTCTCTTCGTCCGCCAAGACGTTGGCGATGTTTGTTGTAGTAGTCGTGTTGTTGATGGCGTTCGCTTCGGGTTTTGTGGTCAAACATTGCGTAAGCGTACCCGTGTTGTCGTCACCGTCGCAGCTGTCGCGGTTGTCACCTTCGTCGTCGTTGATGTTTTTCTCAGACACTAGTTCCGGATGCTGTGCTATTTCTGAGAACTCTGCTGGTTCGTGTTCGTTGTTATCATTGTTTGTCTTGTGTACGACTATGTCTCTTGCAGTTTCCTCTGCTGTTGCTTTTGTACCAATATCAGCTGTTTCTTCTTCAAACAATTCAAAACTTGCGTGAGCTGGCGTCGATACAGCACAATCTCTTAGTTCTTCTAGAACGATAGCGCTTTCATTGTATTTAAGATCAATTTCTTCAGACACTTTTATGGCAACACAAATATTTTTTGATTGTTCAACTCGTGTTGCTGTTTTCGTTTCGTCGTTGTTCTTAATAGCATCGTCAGTTCCATCTAGACTGCTGAATGGTGCTTCGTTGTCTTCGTCTTCTTCGGTGCTATCAGCAAGATTACCACTAATCTTTATAACTTTCACTGTACAAACTTCAGCTGATTCATAACTATCTGTGGTCTCTTTTGCGGCAACAGTTTCCGCTAAAACATTGCCAAACTGCTCGTATGGTTTCTCATCATAACTACTTTGTTTCAATGGTACTTTCTCTTCATCCTCATCCGAAGTATATTTTCCTGTATCTTTGATGCTGTTATTGTAATTCCTTATCTTGCTTGTATTAAGTGAGATTGTCTTCTCACGTTCAAGCGATTGCTGGTGTCGTCTTTTAACGTGTTGTCTACTCCTCGAGCGTCTATTGCGGTGAACTCTATAGGCATCTGCAACTAAAAGACATGTTCTCTCAGCGCGCACATTATCATTGTCAGCATTATCGTCATCATCATCATCATCATCATCCTCATCAAGGTCATATATATCACTACCGGCGTGCGTTACGACATCACTAATGGAACCGAAGTCAATATCTCGCATATCACGAATATCCTCGGCATACTCGGGCGCTGAAGAGTCAGCATCGTCATCATCATCATCATCATCATCTTCGTCATCATGAAAGGTGTGATTATCGCTGCTAGTTAATAGATTGGGATCACTACTTCGCTCGCGCTCACTGTCCGTGTCCATGTTCGGTCCGGATCGTTTATTAACGTGTAAATTTTGAAAGTATTATGTAATAAATTTTAAAAATGTCTATGCATTCAATGTGTTGTGTGTACAATTTCGAAATTATTCCGCGAAATGTGTTTCGAGAACGTCTTGTCAGCAAACCACGTCTTTAACTAAGCGCTAAGCTCTGCGGAAAACTTACAAAATGCCCTACAAATTACGCATTCTCAAATGCAATGCATGCTATACCTACATATGTACGAGTATGAGCGGTAAAAACGAATGCGGAGGAAGAAGAGTTAAAAGAAAATTGTGTGTGACATAATACAGACATACATGTACAAGTGAAACCAATCAATAATGATCGATGAAAGTTATGATTTTGAGCTGTGTTTGAAATGTCGTGGAAAATGAGCGATTTTAGAAAGGGTGGACCAAAAACAAATTGAGTTAAATTTTAAAATTAATTAAAAAATTTAATTTAATAAAAAATGTCGTAAAAGGTCAAGTGCTTAATATTTTTTGTAAATTTCAGAAATTTTCCATTTTTTTCATGGTTCAAAAAAACTTTTTTAAAAAATATTTTTTTTTCAGATCTTAAAAAAAAAATAAAAAAAAAGTTATAAATAGAAAATAATACAATTCTATAAATTTGTAAAATATGCTAGCTGAAAAGGCAATTAAGAGCTTTACCATTACAACAGAATTTTACACTGGGTCCTATTTAAGGCACGATTAGTCCAGGGGCTCCACCACATAGTGTCCTATCCCTAATTACTCGAAAATATGTTCCAAGAATAAGTTACTCAATTAATATTATCGAATAATGCCAATGACTTCAGCACTTAAGTCATGGCTTTCTTCACTGAATCACTAGTAACTAACTATATCTTACTAAAATACCATAAATATAGCTCATTCTCTTATATTTGGATATCTCACCCTAATTTGTAATCCCTTTACTTGAACTCGTTAAGTCTTTCAAATGGTATAATCTACAAAGAAAGTGCCCTTGATTGGACTACCCTGTACGAAAGCACATTTATTTAGCGGCCTTAACATGACAGTTGTGGCAAGGCCATTATTTGCGATTCCATTTAAGGGCTTTTACATTTAGTGAAAGTGAAATTACGCAATTTAGTTAGCAAACAAAGAAAAGTACATCACAATAAAAGGGCAAGAAGAATGTGCTTATAACAGAATGACAGACCCAAAGTGACATATTACATTAGAAGAAATGCAATTCAGCATAACCTTTCGCTTTTGGTCACACGTTTAATGGGACGTTTCTTTCTCTCTCTCTCTCTTTCAGCAAAATATTTATTGAGGTTATGCAGAGAACGTCTATGTTATAGGTTACGTCAATAAACCAGGATGGCTCCTTCAGTCATCAGAAATATTGAATAATAATTACTTTTACACCGGTTTAGTCAAAAACCCCTTTGACTAATAAGACACAAAAACGTACTTTGCTCTAACGCACACCAAACGAGCATGCGTCATATGAAGCTATGGAATGTTGTCGTATCAGACAAGAAAAGACTTGACTAATTCGGTGTAGGTTGAGCCTTAGGTCTCGAAACTTAGGCCAATGTCCAGCTTTCGCTAGACTAAGGTTAAAACACCTCGGTTGGCACACCTTCGCCGAACCCAGCGAAGTGACTGGAATCGACATTAACCGACTTCAGAACTGTAATATAGTCAAAGCGCTTTGTTGAATCATGAGGGTCTTGGAGATCAGTTAGAAGTGTTTGGGTGCCACAAGGGAGAGTCGAAGTTGTCAAAGTGAGAATCTCTGCAGTTTCGGAGGTCTAGCCCTTGACCTTAACTAACCTACAGCTTAGGTCCTTGAGAAGTAGTTTGGAAGACTTAACACCTATGGATTGAGAATTTGTAGGTACGTTTTACATTCGTCTCGGGTCACCTCGCACGCTCACTTTCAATTTCGAATTAACTTCAACATACGTTTAACTACATTCTAAACTTTAGTTATAGGTTATATTTAATTGCCTTATCGCTGTTTTCACACCTTTTTTTTAATTCTTGCATTTCATTTAAGCCTCCCTGCGCTAAGTGAAACTCAGCGCGAAGTTCATATTTCAATATGCAAATTAATTGTGAGCCTATAAGCCTACCAGCATAGCGCCACAGGATGTTAAGTGTGTGTGTAAAGCACGCACACTCCCTCTCACATACCAATGCATACATATGCACATACAACCATATTTATACACATGTACTAGGATGCATGTATTACGAGTATTAACGCCCAACAATTAGCGCCGGGCGATTTGCACGCGATGGCATAAACGTTGGTCAGCATTCGGCCAGCGTACAATGTGCGGCGAAAGGGAGGCAGCAGGTATGAAAATGGTCGAGAAAACATGGACATGGCATGTGTCTATGTGCCATAAATGCTCAAGTTCCGGTTTAAACCGCTGTTTTTTTTTTATACTCTCGCAACAAAGTTGCTACGAGAGTATTATAGTTTTGTCCACATAACGGTTGGTTGTAAGTCCTAAAACTAAACGAGTTAGATATAGGGTTATATATATCAAAATGATCAGGGTGACGAGAAAAGTTCAAATCCGGATGTCTGTCTGTCCGTCCGTCTGTCCGTCCGTCTGTCCGTCTGTCCGTCCGTCTGTCCGTCCGTCCGTGCAAGCTGTAACTTGAGTAAAAATTGAGATATCTTAATGAAACTTGGAACATGTGTTCCTTGGCACCATAAGAAGGTTAAGTTCGAAAATCAGCAAAATCGGACCACTGCCACGCCCACAAAATGGCGAAAACCAAAAACACATAAAGTGCCATAACTAAGCCATAAATTAAGCTATGGAAATAAAATTTGGTATGAAGGATCGCACTAGGAAGGGGCATATTTGGATGTAATTTTTTTGGGGAAGTGGGCGTGGCCCCGCCCCCAAATAGGTTTTTTGTATATATCTCGCAAACCAATAGAGCTATATAAATCAAACTTTCTGCAGTCGTTTTTTTTAGCCATTTCCTTATACAGTCCAAAACTGACAGAAATCGGATAATAACCACGCCCCCCTCCCATACAAAGGTTAGGTTGAAAATTACTAAAAGTGGTATAGCTCACTAACCAAGAACGCCAGAAACACTAAATTTCACATAGGAAATGGCAGGTAGAAGCTACACTCAGATTTTTTTACAAAAAGGAAAATGGGCGTGGCGTCGCCCACTTATGGGTCAAAAACCATATCTCAGGAACTACTCGACCGATTTCAATGAAACTTGGTTTGTAATAGTTTCCTTACATCCCAATGATATGTTGTGAAAATAGGCTAAATCGCTTCACAACCACGCCTACTTCCTATATACCAGAACTTTGAAGACGATCTGAATCGTTAACTTTACAATATATAAAGTAAGCACTAGTGAAGATATCGATGCAGAACTTTGCACAAATACTACGTTTATATTGTGGCAGCCCCATTCTAAAAATCACCGAAATCGGACCATAGGTTGTCAAGGACCCATATATCGAACATGAGGACCTCGGTACTTCTAACCTAATATTAGGGTTTCCAACTTTCAATGACCTTTATACAATATATATGATGAATATGTGGGTCAAATTGTGTATTATATAATATTAAATAAATAAATTGCGAGAGTATAAAATGTTCGGTTACACCCGAACTTAGCCCTTCCTTACTTGTTATTATTCACATTTTCACCCTTAAATTATGATGCATGCGGGTCGATTAAGTTATTTGGCGCAACAAATTGCCATTTGCACTTAAGTAAATATTTTTACACATTTGTACGAGTATAATATATGCAAGTGTGAAGCGTGAACACAGAAATAATTTCCTGTTTATTTATATTAAATAGTTATTATTAGTATAAAAATGTGTAAAATATATCTACTATATATAAATATAATTGACGCAGTCACCTAGTATTTTATGGAAGGATCTTTACCAAAATCGATAGTTATTGTCTAACGTGGAAAATATAACATATATGTTTTCTAGAAAGTATTGTCGCAAAACAAAAATTTCGACAGAAGAATTCTGCTGAATAAATACATATGTAGATCCTATGGATATGACATATATTTGGATGAGCGTTGACTCAATATCACAGAAAACATAATAGTTATGATTACTAGAGAGCGTCCTTCGACGACTTGCAGAATTTTCGGATCAAAAATTCTTTATTGTTAGAGGTCTTGACTTCAGTAGTTGTTACCTTCATAAAGAAGAAGTTAACGTTTAAAAACTTTCAGTTCTTTCGTTTTTAAACTCTCGTTCAGTTTGTATAGCAGCTATATGCTATAGTGGTCCGACAAACATATGCAAAATTTCAAAATGATATCTTAAAAACTGAAGGACTAGTTCGTATATATACAGACAGACAGACAGATAGACGGACATGGCTAAATCGACTCAGTTCAACATACTGATCATTTATATACACATATACTTTATAGGGCCTCCGACGCTTCCTTCTGGGTGTTACAAAGTTCGTGACAAATTTAATATACCCTGTTCAGGGTATAAAAAGAAGAAGAAGAAATTCTAATATTTCCCACTATTATGTACTCCGCAGAGGTAATTTTATCTTAAAAACGACTTGGTGCAGGTCTGAAACTTGATTTAGTAAGCTATACTTCTTAAGATGAAAACTGCAGATCATTAGACTACCGTTTTATTGATGTACTAACACACTACTTAAATTGTGAACTTCACGGGTTCGGGAGAGTCCATTTGTCAATAGCCCAACAGACAATACATGCCCCTGATGTACGATAACATTTGGAACTTTATACATTGCTATCTTTCCAATACTGTAACGATACCCCAGTCTCCATATTCCCAAGACATAACTAACTCCGTGTGACTTCCAAAAATAAAGAGAACTTTAAGGAGTCATCGTTTTACAAAGCTTTCTCAAAAATCCGGTTTGAGAGGTGTTTTGACGATTGGAAGAAGCGCTGGCATAAGGGCATGATATCGAATTGAAACTATTTTCATGGCGACAACATTAATAGAGATGAATGGAGAAATATTTTTTTTCAACAAACGAAAATTACCATAATTTTTTGAACACATCTCATATAGCATTAAAAAAATTCTTTGGAAGAGTTAACAAACAAACTGAGCTAGTGCCATAGAAATCAAATCTAGAACAGAATTATAAGGCAGTGTAAAATAATATCAACTATTCCATCGGGAATTGAAAGGAGATATCTTTGTATTTTTTATAAACCCAAACGATTACCCTCCTCCCGCCCAACCGACATTTGGGGCGCAATCCGCAAACGAGCGGAATTTGCCGAGTCATGAAAGGCAAGAGTTTTTTAAGCGTAGAGATCTCAAACTGCTCAGCTAAGGAAATAAAACTTTCAACAGCTAAGATTTAAAATTTACAAAAACAAAACGTTAAACATTTTTTAATTTTACTTATTAAGCGAAGACAAAATAGTTTTTTTGATGCTAAAGATCGAATCAGATAAGCCAAATGTGCTGGAATGAGAATTAAAATCATAACATATTTGGCGGAATGGTTCGTTT
The DNA here is from genome assembly GCA_031772095.1 of Zeugodacus tau. Taxonomy (NCBI): domain Eukaryota; kingdom Metazoa; phylum Arthropoda; class Insecta; order Diptera; family Tephritidae; genus Zeugodacus; species Zeugodacus tau. Next base: position 38,611,576 of record CM062650.1, on the reverse strand, counting down.
AACTGAAAATTTCTTCTCGAAGATTTTAAAGGTAATGGTCTAAACTGCCTAGATGAACGAAATGGGACATTAAACTTGATATCAGACAAAAGGAAAGAGCTACAAACTGAACCATTCAGAAGTTTTACTAGAAATCTTATGCCTAGCATTTCCCTACGACTAGTGAGTATAGGTAGATTTATAAGTTTTAAACGACTAGTATACCGAGGAAGATTCAATCTTTAATCCCAATGTAAGTGACCTAAAGCAAAAAGTAAAAATTGTTTTTTAACGAACTCTATGCTGCTGTTGTCTTGAAATAAATTTAAAACTTAAAAGGAGTAGAACATATTGCGGAGACAACATCTTAAAGTTGTATGAGCTAGTGAGGTGACATATTGTGCCAATTCAAAGGGATCTACGTTTGTAGATATTTAGTTAGATTCATAGAAATCTTCGCAATTCGCATTATTTCTATTACTTCACATGTACTCGCAGAAAAATATAATATTTTAGAGAAACCTTAAACTTGAAAGTGGTTCAGGAACTGCTTAAGAATAAAAGTTATATCTGAAGTTTAACAGTGAGAATAAATTTTAATTAAATAAAAATTAATGAATATTGAAATTCAAGTGTTAAGGAAGATTTTTGGTTGTCTTTGTAGTTCTTAGTCCCTGTTTTGAAGAACACTTAATAAAATTTTAGTAAAATATAAGTAAATTTAGTCAATCAACAAAGACTTAGTTATAATGAATGAATGAATGATGTGTTAGCGCCATGTTATATACTTGGTTAGTGTGGTCAGTCAAAATGTAGTTAACGTAATTCAGTTTTTCTAAATAATTATTGGTTACTATTGTTTTTGTTTACTGAATTTTCTGATTTTTATTTCTTGATGATCACTGTTGCTTACCTTGTTTCTTTACAGGCATTTTTGTGTGATCTTAATTTTGATAAATTTTTTTATAACTTAATTTGGCTGCCGCAATATATATAGTTTTACGGTTGGATTTATTTGTTGTATTTGCTTGAGTTTTATTTTTTTTTATTTAATTTTTGACTTGTTTGTTTTGGAACTGCTGTTGAATTTGTTCGAAGAGAAGAATTTGTGTGTTGCGGCAGTTTATGTTTTTTTTGCAATAAATTAATAGATTTTTGGTTTTTTTAACTGTTGTCTCACGTCTCGACTTTGCTGGATTGGATCCACGAAACACACGCCTACAGCTCAACACAATACGACGACGACAACAACAACAAATTATATGCTATATGAGAGTGAAAAAGAAAGAAAGGCAATGAAATAAAGTGTGGTAAGGTATAAAAAAAATTAATCAAATTTAAAAAATTATAAAATACAAAAACAAATACGCTTGAGTTATGCAATATTTTGCGTTGTGCGCGAAAAATGCGCAATCTGGCAAAAATTTCCTTGCGCCGAAACAGAACTGAATTGCATTTATTATACTTGGAAATTCCTACTTTCGAACGCGAAAATAAAAATTTGAATAAATAAAAAACAAAAATTTCTGCACCGTTGTTGTTGCAATGACAAAGTGTCCAATTTATGAGATATATGAGAATTTTTCAACTTTATTTTTATTTTTTTATTTTTGATTTATTTATTTTTTAGTTTCTTAAGCTCTCACTGGTGTCTTTTTTTCAAAATCTCTACTCTGCTAAAAATACTAAGAACTACGGCAGTCGCGACTCGCTAAACGACCATTAATGTGTCGGACGTATAAGAAATTATGCCTGCAACAATAACAACGTCTGTGTAGTGATCTGTAGCGTGTCCGGGTGTACGAAGCATTTAGTGGGGAGTGTGAGCGAAGAGCGCACAGTTGGGGGCGACGGCGGTAGACGAAAAACGAAACCGCACTTGCTGGCTGTGGGACGATGATGACGTTGATGTTGACGTTGGCGATTTTTGAGAGACTTTTGCATTTTTGTTGTTGTTGTTTTGTGGTTTGGTTTGCTTGGGTTTAACTCGAAGACGTTGACGGTGTCAATGACAACGTTGGTGGCACATAATCTCGTCTCGTCTCGACGCACAAACAAACAACAAAGTGACGACGGTTAGAAATTATTTGTTTTTGTTGAAATTTTACAACACTGTTGTTGTTGTGCGAGCGTATGTGATGGACCGACCGACCGCCTTGAATTTCGCGCATACCGCAAAAATCGTGTTTTTTTTCGAAAATCGTGTTGGACACACATATGAACACGAACACATATGTGTGTATAACGGAATTTTTCAATATTTTTCAATGCGCGACACTTCCTTGTGGCTGCCAGCGGCACATGATTCGTCGCAGCACACACCTTCGTAAAAATTCCGACACCGATTTATTAACACTTTTGTATATTATTGTTTGTTGCTTTTTCGATTTTTTTTTCGCGTTTCGCGTCGTCTGGCGCTCGTGTTTGTGTGTATGTATGTATATCACATGGCTGTTCACAGCGCAATTCATAATTTGTCGCAGACACCTTGAACATAGAAAGCTACCGCGTGGCGGGGGGTGTAGAGCTGTGTTGAAGAAAATAATTTTTTTGCTGGTTTTTACCAATTAATATTTTGTGTCTCGTTAAATTTTCACAGCTATTTTGTGTTTTGCACATTTAAGTTTGTTGTTTTGTTGTTGTTTTAGATTTAATTTACTTTTTCTGATTTTGTCTGTCGGTGGCATTTTAACGTATCATTTTGGTTGTAATTCAATTTGGCAAGCAGCAGCAGTGGCATACACGCTGGCACACATACATATAATCGCAAATAAACGTGTGTCGTCTATGCACGTCAGAGCAACCATTAGCTGGCGTAATCGTCTATCCAACTGTCTAGATCATTTAAAAATATATTTTCCCCGCATATGTTCATATATATGTACATTATTTGCTTATGCGGATTTATCTATGAGGGCAATTCTATAAGTCTACATTTGGAAGTTATTGTGTTGTTATATTAAATGCCATCTTGCTCCTGTCAACTACCACTTGTCATATTTTGAGTAAATACCTTCATATAGTAAGATTCGACGACCTGTAAAACACATAACCTCAAAATAATTCATAATAAGTTTAATAATTGGTAATTAATAACAAAGAATGCAACCTAAGTTATCCAGGATTAATTTCTTCATACTCTGTTTCAAGTATATCAAGGATTCAAGTCTTATAATTGAGGCCGACGAGTTAGGTTAGGTTAGGTTCGGATGGAGATCTCTGCGGGAAGATCTCACTTGGAGCATTTTTGAGTGCTGTCCTTTGTGATATCAAAAAATTCTAATGGATCCAAAATTCTCTTATGAATCGGCAAAGCGCTTGAAATATTTTACAAGAAATCGTGGGTCGGCTTATGTCAATTCTAGCGCTTGAAATATGTTACAAAAAATCGTGGGTCGGCTTATGTCAATTCTAACCAATCCAGTAGGTTCGCCGAAGGAGAGTCTCGTCTTCCTCCAAACAACTTTGCCAACTTGCATTTGCCGGAATCACTAGTCTCACTGTATTTGAACCTACCGAACAGAGTTCAGTAAGCACACCTATGTTAGCGTCGAAATGGACTTTGCTAAGGAAAAGCAGTTCGAAGGACAGTTACGCTCCACTGCGGGCCAAAAGGATCTTAGGCTGTGCGATAAGAGGCGATAACATAGACCGTAGTTAAGCCTACCTCTTGAGTACTATTCTGGAGTAGAACAATATCGGCTATAATCAGCGAATATTTTCTTCAACCGACCTACAGTTTTGATAAGGAAGATGATCTTGCAACAAGACAATTTTTAAGTGCTTATATTAGGTTAGGTTAAGTTAACCCTTTCATGTCAGAATTAAAATGGGCGGAGCTAACATTTTTTTTAGGACAGATATATATTAGTCTTAACTCAAATATGAAGTGATAAAAATTTCAAAGTCCTATGTATCCTGGTTCATTAGTTACAGGATGTTGCTTATAGGCACAAATTAGATTATTATAAAAAAACTAAACACTCTTCTCGTGAAATTTTTTTTTAAATAACTCTCTTATGTTTACTTATTTATATAGTTCACTTGGTTTTAAAATAAAACAATTTTTTTTTATGTTTTTGAGCACTTTTTGTATAAACACTTCAGTTTAACTTTTTCGCGAAACCGATTTTGACAATTCCACTCTGCGGAGAAGGCCTACTGAATGAATACGTGCACAGCTCATTACAAAAAATGTAACTGTAAGCTTGCACAACACATAAGTCTACATAATTGAAAAAACCGCTGGTCAAAAATATTTAAATAACGAGAGTTAGAAGCCGGTAAGTACAATGTTGCCTATAGGCAACATTTGGCATGAAAGGGTTAAAAGACCGATCCAATTATGTTAAGATCCGGACCGCAGTACAGAGGACCCCTTTGCAGTTCTACTTTGGACTATATACTATAGAATAATCTTTTATATTTTTTAGTGACCATCACCAGTGAATAATGTCTTGAACCGACCGACAGCTTCAATAAGGAAGATGATCTTTCAACAAAACGATTTTGAAATACATATGTATGTATATTAGGTTAGGTTAGGTTAAGAGACAGTTAAGTGGACCTCTTGGGTTCTACTCTTGACCGGAAGAATTTCACAACCATGCAAGTGCTGCTTCATGACAAATGCTCACTGAATTCGTGACAGTTTCATAGATCCAGCGCCAGAATTCACAGGGTAAAACGGAACATCGGCCTGTTCCCAACATGGTACAATGAGGACTAAAGTGCTCTTCCTTGCGAGCCGTATAAAGTTTATAAAGGATTGGTGGACATAAAAATGTAGATCAAAAATAAGGAAGAAGCATTGTTCAATATTTGAAACTATATGTATTTACATATATGTAGTCCTTATCCAATCCAAAATTTTACTGAAAAGTCACTGACTTCTTAAACTGTCGTTAGATTTTCAACAATACCACATTTATTTTTACATTTTTGCCTTTCTTCCACACCATCATGATCTCGTTTATTTGCTTTTCTTACATTTCTATGCACAGCTCTCTACACTAATCCTCAGCTGAGATAAGATACAAATCGCAGCGATATGCAATTAAATGATACGTATCCGCACTGTCGGCAATTTTAGAGACACACAAAGCTAATAAAAGTACCAAACACTCACACATTCACACATTCACACATACGCACGCACACAAACACAAAAGAAAAACAAAAAGAAAAGAAAGAAAGAAAAAAAGCAACCTTCCATATCGATTAAATTTACGCGAATGTTGGTAACGAACGAACAACGAAGCTTTAGGGATGCTGCAACGAGCGAAATGTGTCAGACCCAGTTAGGCAGGCGAGCAGCCATTTCTACATATGTATGTAGGTATGTATGTATGTAGAGTCTGCGAGCGTGCGTATGCTGTTCGCATTGAAATGACCGCAAGCGCGACAAAGGGCAAATGTGTGTGGCGAAAGACGAGAATTTGGAAAAGTTTGAAGTTGTTTGGGTAGGTTAGTAGGGAGGAATTGAGTGTTTTGATTTGTTGGATGATGTAACAACAGCCAACTTTTTTATGCGTTCATAAATTTTACGCATGTTTCCAATTTTCTACGATTTACTGATTGTTAGGTTAGGTTAGGATACACAAGATGTCTCCTATTAAAATTTTTTTGGTAGAAAATTCACTAAAGACCAATATGTAGAATGCGAGTCTACTCAGTAGAGAGATATGATCTGATTATAAAACTTGGAAGACGAAGTCTGGCATCTTTAAGGCCAACGAATGACGAAAAAATAAGGAAAGCTTCCAAATAACCCACAATGCCGGATCCTTAGAAATGCAAGGCAGTTGAAAGTAAAACAGTAAAGGAACAGTCTTATAGATGCAGGTGATGGAGTTTTGAGACGAGTTATGCGTTGTCGGGAAGAGTTTGAGGACTGTAAATTTTCAAATATCTCCGTAATTTATTCTTATATAGATATTTACACAAAGGAGTAAATATCCGAGAAAGAATAGCAATTTCGAAACGACATTTAACGAAAGTCCCTAACTTAATAGCTTCAATGTCATAAATTATGTTTCTCAAGCATAGATTCTCAGAACGAATATAGAAGATTTAAAAAAAAAATTGCGCAGAAGTAACACTCTACTATGTATGCCATCGACCTCAGGTGATACCGAGCATAAGGCTTAGATCAAATTTTGGAATGGTTTTCGATAAACGATTCGATTTTTTTCTGTTCTCCTACTTGGTAGTTCTAGACCCTGGTAAAGCTTTTTTAAAGTCCATAAATCCCACAATATCTCTCATCGTTTGAAAGAGGGGATAATAAAAGTCTCATCAACGACAACAGTGCGGGTCCACTCGTTCGCCTTTTATTTCCTACCATTAGCAGAACTTCCACTTGTTTCAATTGTGAATTACTCATAAACGGGACTAAAGTTTGTGATTTACTTGCGTTATTAAAACTTTCAAACTCATTGAAAGCATTGTCATAAATTAAAATTACCGTTACAAACTTTAGCTATAAACAATAAACAGTTAAACGGCGATGAGGTTAATTTACTACATATTTACACAAGAAAATCCAAACATAACCTCAAAATGTGCTGAGTTAATAACATTTTCTCTAGAATAGCGTTATAAATACCGTTAGAGTAATTAACAGAACCAGACGGTACACGGTCGATCGGACCGAGTCGGTCGTTAACCCTACCGACGAGCCTTTTACAACAACATACCATTTGTCTTCGTAATTTAACTACACCATTTGCAACAACAACAACAACAACAGTCACACGAGGACACGAAGAACAAAAATGTCAAATGAAAAGCCAATAGAAATAATGAAAATGACAAACTATTAGTAAAAGTCAACGGAGAGCGGTGGTGTGGAGTGTGGATAAAGGCGACAATAGAAACACAGCGTGCCCTGTAGTGGTGTCAGAAATGTGGATGGAAGTAATAGCCACAACAACGCCAATATGCAGACAAATTACAAAAAACAAAGGCAATCAAAGGACCACATAAAGCTTTCTACGATGAGCTACATTAAATTATTGAACTGTCACAAGGCGGCCCTAGACGCTGAGTGAGTCGAGTGCGTAACTCATACGCCGTGGTTTGTGTGTTCGAAAGTTGCACAAAATTATAAAGAGAAGTTTATTTAAAAATTTGTTCTTACATTGGAAATGTTAGTCTTAAGTAGAGAAAACGTTCGAAAGCTATTCAGTCAGCGACTTAAAGTCGTCTACTCACTTTGAATAACAATGTTTGCTCTCGATGAAGAAATTTTGGTCTTAAGTTGAGCTTTCTTCACGTGAAAGCTTCTCGGAAGCATTCGAAAGCTATTCAGGCAGCGATTTAAAGTCATCTACTCACTTTAAATAACAAAGTTTGTTCTCACAATCGAAATTTTGGTCTTATGTTGAGCTTTTTCAAGCGAAAGCTTCTCGGAAGAGTTCAAAAGCTATTCAGTAAGCGACTAAAAGTCGTCTACTCACTTTAAATAACAAAGTTTGCTCTCGATGAAGAAATTTTTGTCTTAAGTTGAGCTTTATTCACGTGAAAGCTTCACGGAAAAGTTCAAAAGCTATTCAGGCAGTGATTTAAAGTCATCTACTCACTTTGAATAACAAAGTTTGCTCTCGATGAAGAAATTTTTGTCTTAAGTTGAGCTTTATTCACGTGAAAGCTTATCGGAAGCGTTCGAAAGCTATTCAGGCAGCGATTTAAAGTCATCTACTCACTTTGAACAACAAAGTTTGTTCTCACAATCGAAATTTTGGTCTTATGTTGAGCTTTTTCAAGCGAAAGCTTCTCGGAAGAGTTCAAAAGCTATTCAGTAAGCGACTAAAAGTCGTCTACTCACTTTAAATAACAAAGTTTGCTCTCGATGAAGAAATTTTTGTCTTAAGTTGAGCTTTATTCACGTGAAAGCTTCACGGAAAAGTTCAAAAGCTATTCAGGCAGTGATTTAAAGTCATCTACTCACTTTGAATAACAAAGTTTGCTCTCGATGAAGAAATTTTTGTCTTAAGTTGAGCTTTCTTCACGTGAAAGCTTCTCGGAAGCGTTCAAAAGCTATTCAGTGAGCGACTTAAAGTCGTCTACTCACTTTGAATAACAAAATTTGTTCTCACAATCGAAATTTTGGTCTTATGTTGAGCTTTTTCAAGCGAAAGCTTCTCGGAAGAGTTCAAAAGCTATTCAGTAAGCGGCTTAAAGTCGTCTACTCACTTTGAGTAACAAAGTTTGCTCTCGATGAAGAAATTTTAGACTTGAGTTGAGCTTTCTTCACGTGAAAGCTTCACGGAAGAGTTCAAAAGCTATTCAAGCAGCGATTTAAAGTAGTCAACTCACATTTAATATAATACATCTAACTTTATACTATAGTAGCAGCTCGGCCAAATGTCTGTCAAGGCATAAGCTCCCAAGCCTTAATATATCACACACATTTCTTACCCACTTCTCCTATCAATCCCACACAATCCGTTGTGCTTTGGGTCACAATCGTGCACTTAATATTATAAAATGGAACAGTATATCCTGTCAATGTACGTAGATGTGTGTGTGTCTGTATGGGCGCGTACTAAACACCAATGTATTTGTTGATTACTTTTTTGTGCGCCAAAGCAAACACACATACATACACACACACACTCCCTGTGACGATGAGGTTCATTGGCTTGTCGCTGTTGGCATTTCATTATTCTAACACTACCGACCGACGGCGTTTGCACTAAGACCACACTGTCGCAACGAAACCAAGCCATTTCCATTCGTCACTTCCTTTCTCCTTCCAACATGCCAACAACAACCAGCGACAGTCCAACAAATTTGCTTCTTATTAAGGAACTGCCGCCAGTGTGGTAATAAAATCGTTCACCAAGTGGCGGCAATATGGCTGAGCGTGGCCAACAGTGTGGCAACCAAGCGTGTGGTGAGGCCACCAGCCATCAGCACGAGGCGCACATAATATTTTTCTTTTTCGCCTCAACGCTCCATGCTGCTTTCGCATTTTGCATTCTCCTGCGCATTTTGGAACGGAAAGGGTGATGGTTCGAAAAAATATTGCTTGCCGGCTTATGCCGTTTGTGCCGTTTGTGCAAACTTGCCACTCATTATTTGAATTATTAAACGCATTGTTTGTTGTCTTTTCTTGTTTTTGTTTTTATTGTACCTTTTAATGTGCTTTCTTTAAATGTATGAACGCGGTGTGTGGTTCTCGGTTGCTTTTTGTGTCTCCACTCTCACAATGGGGTTACTAAATATTTGCTTTCTGTGCGACAATAACGGACAACGTTGTCGTGAAAGCTGTCGCCTATCTCAATTGTTTAAAACACACAAATTTTTTAGTATGCATAATAAAAACAGAGCTGGGTTCTTGTATTACAAACAATAAGAGTGAGCTTTAGGCGAATGTCTGCTGATTTTCAAAACTCAATCGGAAGGTTTTTTTGTGTGTGTGTGTGAGCATTCATAAAGTTAATGAATGTAAAAAGAGTTAATCTGAAAAGCAACTGATATCAAAAAATTAGCTCGTAGAAATTGAAAATTATTTTTCGCATATCTTAAGCTTTTCAAACCACACTCCGAAGCAAGTTTTTCATTCAAAAAACCAACGTTCTGTAAAACAGTAAAAACATAAGGTTTGATAATCTATAAATCACAAATGATATTTCCTTTAGAAAATTCTAGATGTTCCTAAAAATCATCAGATCCTATGTATATATTTTCATAAGCAAGAAACAACATTATTTGGCGTAGGCACCGCTTACGCGATTATAGCGCGATATAGATTATAGCCGAATCCATTAAAGCGCGCCATTCATACCTCCTCTTTGCTATTTAGTGCCATTGGGAAATCACTAATGCAGTCTGATCCCTTTCCACCAGGTCTTTCAAACAGAGTGGAGGCCTTCCTCTTCCTCTGCTTCCACCAGCGGGTACTGCATCGAACACTTCCAAAGCTGAAGCCCTTTCGTCAATTCGATCAACATAACCTAGCCAGTGCAACCGCTGTCTCTTTATTCGCTGGACTATGCCTATGTCGTCGAATAACACATACAGCTAGCTCATCATTCCATCTTCTGCGGTATTCGCCGTTGCCAATGTTTAAGGAACCATAAATCTTTCGCAAATCCTTTCTCTCGAAAACTCCTAGTGGCGGCTCATCAGATGTCGACAGCATCCACGCTTCTGCACCATACATCAGGCCGAGAATCTTGTAGAGTTTGATGTTGGTTCGTCGAGAGAGGCCTTTACTTTTTTATTGCCTACTCAGTTCAAAGCTACACCTGTAGAAGCGGGACTTAATCTGCGGGATGAATCTACAACTCGAGTATAAGGTGCGGCAATATTAAAAATGGAAATGTCAGTTCTCAGGCACACTTTCTTTAACATAAAACGGTATAACTCGAAACGAAAAGTCGGACCATTCTGATATGAATGCTACAACCAACATTTTAAATGACATTGAGATAAAAAATTAAGAGATAGAACACAATAGTTTTCCAAGAAACATGCAAAATAACTGTTTGACGAAACATCTGGTGACAAATACTACGGATATCTTGATTGATCAGGCAAATCATATGGATCTGAATTTGAATCTGAATGGAAACGAAATTTCCACTTTTATAAAGTATTTTAAGCTAAATACCCACTTAATAAAAAAAATTAGTCATACGCTTTGGTTCAGATAACTAGACCTATCTTCGATTAATATTAAATTTTTTTTTCAAATAAAGATATTATTTGGTTCCTTCCAGGTTCCTTGATTAAATCAATACTGAAGATCTTGATGTGTTTGAGAAAAATATTTGTTAGTAATTCGTGAAAAATAAAAAAGGAGTTCGTTTCTTCAATTTTATGATAAGAAAGTCGGGTTTTCCCAACCACAAGGTCCTTGGAATGATGGAATGAACTTGAAGACTCGGAAAATGATTATAGCTAAACTGAAAACACCAGAACAGACTGCTTGATTCTTAAAAATCCAATAAAGGGGCGAATATCTATCGAACTGTTCTTCTATATATTTATGAATACGTCTATGAATAGGTCTACAACTTTGCTTCCGCCGTTTTCCAATAGATGTCTCTAGGGTCAAGCTCTGGTCGATTAAATCGTTTTAACTATATCGATCTTTGACATTTGTGTCAACATTAACCCAACAAAATATTTGTAGATATCTATTTGCATTCCAAAATTATTCTCAATTGAAAATGTCACTTTTTGAGCCGAATTCTCTACATTTGCACGGAATACGCATGCTGCCAGAAAGATGATCAAAAGTAGTAGCTACCGACGGCCAATATTTTGAATAACATTTTTGTAACCGTTTTTATACAAAAAAGCCTTAAATTTATAAAGCAAAGTTGTAGACCTAATAATTTCTTCAAAAAATTAATATACTAGTTGGACAAAATATTTAATCTAACTAGTAAAATCACCACCTTATTATAGACCAGATCCCCGCTTAAATGCCTTTGTAGCACAACTTTTAAATCAACATAAATTTGCCATCAAAATACACAGCTGACCTTGGCAGCAGCCCTACCATAAACACAAATACACACACACATACACATAGAGCACATTGCAATGCAAGAGTATGCCGTCGTCTTCACTTCCCTCACCTGTGCAACGCACTTGGCATTCAAATGCGACACAAACTCATTAAAAAGGTAATAAACAAGACGAGGCGGCCACAATTTGAAAACCCAACACAAATGGGCGGTCTAGAATTCTATTTAGTTTGGGCTGTGCCGAAAAATTCAAATACAAATAATTGAAGACACTAAAATGTGGCCAACAAGTCGCAAGTGGAAGCAGAAGCACACACAGAGGCGCTAACACGTATGGCCACACGCGTGTGCTGGTGTCTTTGTGTGTAGACAAGGCGGTCGTAGACGAAGGAGACCGGATATGGGTTGGTTACAAATGTTTGTTGTTTTTTTTATTTTTGTTGTATTTTTTTATACAATCCCTCCGACGAAGACTATCAACCATTTCAGTGCGCTACTGTCTGCTTTTGTCATATGCGTATACAGTTTATGTTTTTGATATCTTTATGTTGACTGTTGGCATTGTGTGTGTGTGTGTGTGTGTGTGTGTGTGTGTGTGGTTGTAATTGTTGTTAAGCGTGACAGTAACAGGCGAGCAAATACATTAGTAAAACACCAATAAGAGTGTAAATAATGCAAAAAGCAAACTGGCAAATACGATAGAGCTTTGAAAATGGTGGAAAATTAATGAAATTCATGCCACCCTGCACCCTTCAGAGGCAGCTGTTCGCCAAACCTTTTGGGTATGCAGTGTTGTTGTTGTACGTTGTGAGTACATATGTATGTATGTATATCAGCATCAGTGTCAGCGTCAGCTTCAACGTAAGAGGTATGAGCTTGACTACAACGAGCACGAGGATTCAAGCACTGCATATATATGCATGTATTGGGTATTTGTGGAGGTTCTTGTGACTACCCTGTAGGAAAAAAATTTAGATTAGATAAATTGTTCAACTCTTCATAAGCCTCGAAAACAGTTTCAGTTTGTAAGAATGGATCCTGCTATATGTTTGCAAGATCCCATAAACTGATCGTTGCATATGGAATACAATTAAGTTGAGAAATGAGGTCAAATTTAGAGTCTGGAAGCAAGTATAAATCAATTTTAAAATTTTGGTTCGAGATCACATTATGGATATTCGTAATTAATTAATTTCTTAAATTTTTTTTTTTTTAGAAATTTATCTGCCAAAAATTTTTATTGTTGCTTTGGTCTGAAAAACAATTTGTGGCTCAACATTTCCTACAGGGTTTTGGTACAAACAACACATGTAAGTGGTTACCCAGTGCCACTGCCAGTGCCGCAGCCAAAGTGCAGTGGCGAGGACGCAGTTGAAGAGGCAGTCGGTGCTTTTACACACAGTAGTCGAATACATATACACACAAAATACCAACAAATATGCATATGGTTGCAAATGTGTACGTATGTTGGCAGGTGGGTCTGTGTGTATTCAAGAGTTTTCGGTTGCTTTTACTCTTATTTATAGAATCGTGTTGTATAGACGGCAGAGGCTGCCCACAAATACACACACATACCTATGTACATATGTATTTGTATTTTCACTTGAAATAAAAAAAGTTTTTCTTTTTATTTGAGCCTAAATCTTTATGCGCTCATTGTTGTTGTTATAGTGTGCGCCATGGCATTTCTTGTACAAATATTCTAAGCACTTTTTGCGGTTTTAGCTGCAATTTTAATATGTATTTTTCATGTAAAAAATTTTAATTGCTTATATGTATGTTTTTACACATAAATATTGTACATTAATTATAATTAAGAATTTTTAATTGCTCTGACGGTTTGGGTCACAGAAATGTGCCGAACAAAGTATGGAAATTTATGTAAATGTTGGCTAGTTGCAATCTTTAGAATAAACAACTACGAAAACTTAGAGCAAATTTGTACACAGGCATTACTTCTATTTATATATAATAGTTTGATAAATCCTAAACACATAAACCATACACACACTTTTGTGGAAAGATACCCCTCTACCTCTAAATGTCATGATACAAAGCGAATGCTACATTGACCTCAATCAGAAAATATTATTTTTTTAAGAGAACTAATTATAAATAAACATAATCATAATCTGTTTAGCTTAAATTTTTTCATAATCTGTCATAATATGTAGTTCATACTTTTATTTTATCACAATCATTAGTGAAAATTTAAGAAAAACACAAAAAATTATGAGTTGTGTTATAACAAGACCTTTTAAAATATAATACTGTGGTACAAGTTTTCAAAAATATCACTTTTGCAATCTGTCCAATTTTTTATAAACTTTCCAACTGACAAGTTGATTGGTATATGATATTACATACATAATTGCATTTTTATATAATTTTTCAAAATCATTTTAAGATTTTTCTGAACCAAAGTATGCATATTTATTAACATAAATATGTACATATATGAAGACGTTTGTATGTATCGCTACTATTTGCATCAGTTGCCCCATATTTTTGGCGACAAAATCTGCTGCTCGTATGCATTTATCATTTATTTCATTTGTTTTTAATTTTCACTGCAATTTCACTATCACTTAAACGAACTGTCACTCAGCTGAAAGCAACATTTTCATGTTGTCAGCATTTTTGCGCAATCGATTTGCTTTTTACGCTTTCTGCTACACTTAACAATTTTCCATTTCCCTTGTTTTTTTGTGTTTTTTTTTTCTTGTTTGATACTGTCACATGCCTGCTGTTTGCTTTAACTCACATGCAATTTTTTGTATACTTTTGTTAAATGTCGCAACTTTAGTCAGTTATCGCTCATCACACTGCTTCGACGAGTGCCGTCACTGTCAGAGTCACAGACAACGTCGATGGCATTGTCGACGTTGTCATTGTACCCCTAAAAGCGTACACTGTATTGTTATTGCTAACGCAATCAACGTCAACGTACACGTCGGCGTCAACGTCACCGTCGCTGTTGTCGCTATTGTGTCAACCTAACGCCGCCACACTGTCTTATAATCAGCGATTGTGCATCCTTTTAGCGCGTATCACATCCTCTCAGGCGCAAACACGAGTCTGCACATGCATATCCAGCAGTTACCGCGCAACCCCCGCGCAAAAAAAGTTTTGAAAACACTTTTTCATGCTTTGCTGCCACTGCTTGCAACCGAGCCGTCGGCCCATCTAACCACCAACCCACTCAGTGGACGAAGCAGCAACCTCGCTGGCGATGCGCGTAAGGGTAAAATGTGTAACGTAGCGAGCTATGTTTATACATACAAACATATATTTTTTTAGCACACATATTTTTATGCACCAACATAGGTATGTACATACATATATTTACTATATATGCACATACGAGCATTTCACGCTCTGTCCGCTGCCCTTTGGTTGCTTCCTACGTCAAGGTGAACGCTACATACATATACACACACAAACACTTGCAGCCACTACGAAATCATGTATTCTTTTCTTCTCTACTTTGCATTTTCCCGTTATTCACGCACTTTTTTTTTGTGGCATTTTTCCGCACACGATTTTACACGATTTCTGGCGTTGGTCGCTTGCTTGCTGGCAAAACAATTATTCACACTAATAAATTCACCGTTTTCCATTAGTTTTCATTACCTTATCGTCACACTATCGCATTTTCAATTTATTAATAATCAATTCCAATATAATTCTTTCCAATTAGAATTTTCCTGTCACTCTTCACTCGAGCGATATCCTGTCGATTATGAATTTTCTCTTCGAATGAAGGTAAACTTTTTGAATATGTACACAGTGAAGTGGCGAACGAGCGAGCGACAAGCGGCTGTGTTGCCAACTCTTGTATATTTACCCGCTGTCACGGCAGTGGTACTCAGAGCGTAGGGCGAAATTTATATGTTCCGTTGACAAAGCAGCGTGCAGCGGAAATACGAATAAATGGGAAAGGCAATAATAGGGGTAGAAAGAATAAAAGATAATACTTACATAATGAAAATAAGGAATTTATTAATATAATGTTTACTCTTAAATAATATATATAATAATACATATTTACTTTTTATTAACAAAAAAAATCGTAATATATACCTCAAACCCTTATGGACGCGTTATTTATAACGACACCGCACAAATGAAGCGCACTGCATTACCAGCAGAGCAACTGTCAGTTGTTGCTCTCGGCAGTGTTATTTATTATTTGTCAGCCAGTCAGCTGCTGTGGATCGCTTAAATTCTTGAATTAATACAAACGGATACAATTTACAAATTTATTGTTTTATTTTATAATTTCCGGTTATTTATTGACTGCTGATATGTTAACTTTGTGTTTGCTGCTCAAAATTACATTTTACACCAATTTAACTACTTCAACACATAACAACTTTACCTTAATTAAATCTGTTAAAAATTTAATGCGATTCCACTTGCTTGGATATAAACACATAAATAAACGTTTAATTTAAATAATTTTGAACGAAGTGGGGCGAGAAGGCATCAAATAACTGAAATCACAATGCTCAAAATGAAGGTACGCTTTTCAAACGTTTAGGGTAAGTATGCATAAGTCTCTTCTGATTTATTGTGCA
Organism: Zeugodacus tau; assembly: GCA_031772095.1. Taxonomy (NCBI): domain Eukaryota; kingdom Metazoa; phylum Arthropoda; class Insecta; order Diptera; family Tephritidae; genus Zeugodacus; species Zeugodacus tau. The sequence goes on along the minus strand of CM062650.1, from coordinate 38,595,531 downwards.
TTATCTGCTTACTGTCGCGTAAATGTTCATTTTTGTAGAAAATTTGATAATAAATCTATTTCCAAAACTCCTCCACCAATCCGGCAGGTAAGGATTCGTAAACAAGAATTGACATTTTAGGAAAGAAAGTGTCATAGTCAATATCAGACCCTGATTTGGAAGCATCTACTTTAACGCATTTGATTTTCATAAAAAGTAAGTGCAGTTTGGATAAAAAGACGTTTTATATTTGAAAAGATAGTTGCTTATAGTGATAGAAGAGAGTTTGAAAATATGCATTACAAATTGCAAGACAATTCAATTGGAATTTTGTACAGTAAAATATGAATTCTAATTAGGTTAGTCTACTAGGAATTTAGAAAAGAAGTCGGTGGAAATAAGGAAATAAATTATACAACACAATCGACTTAACGCTTCAATGACTTCCGGAAGTATCAATCGTCTCTTCGTGAAGGAGTTGAACTGTATCTTAAAATCAGTGCAATATTTATAATTTCTACAGGACATCTTCAAACCGCATTATTCAGAAAAATTGTAGTAAATTGATCAGTTTTAAAAATATTTTCAGACATATGTCTAAACCATTAGGTCGGTGTAAGCATTAAAAACGCACAAAGCTTCACATGCAATAAACTTATTGTGCAATACGGTATTTAAAGGATTTTTCAATAGGGACGTTACAAAAGTATACCGTTAGGGACAGCAAACGATGCCATATTTTTCCCGCTCTTTTCACATTTCTCTTCAGTAAGGTTTGCCAATTCATCATGGAAAGATATACGATCCTACAACGGGTCGAAACTATTAAAATTTACTTCCGAAATTCGAAATTCGAGTCAGTCGAATGTACTTTAAGAGCCCTACGTCCAAAATATGGTCGGCTCATTTCTGGGTAGGTGTCTTCGACAATAAACAAAATATGCGTTATTGGTCAGGCAGCAATCCACACGTACTCCATGAGTCACCATTGCATTCCGAAAAAATTACTGTTCGGTGCGGTTTATAGCCCGGCGGCGTCATTGGGCCGTACTTCTTCCGTGATGATCACGACCGGCACGTTACTGTGAATGGGAGTCGTTACCGCTAAATGATAACCAAATATTTTTGGTCCGAATTTGATGATATCGACTTGGACAATGTGTGGTTCCAGCAGGATGGCTCCCCAAGCGAATGTCAGAATCGATTTATTGAAAAACCAAGTTTGATGAACGTGCGATTTGACACCGTTAGACCATTTCCTGTGGGGCTACGACAAGTCTATGGTCTATGCCAACACGCCAGGGACGATTGATGAACTTCTACGAATTTCGAACGTGAAATTGCAGCAGTATCGGCCGATTTAAGCTTGAAAGCCGTCTGGACTTCTGCAATCGCAAAATTGTAATGTTCTTTTTGTAAATCCCTTTATTTGTGCTATATTTTTCTCCGATAATTTCGAAATTTAGCGCTTTAAGGCAAAGATCGTGGTTTTGGACTTCGGATTTCTAAAAAAATACTTCATATAAATTTCTCACAAGAAACTAATTATTTTTTTATGGTGTAGGCGTTAAAGGTGCACCTTGCTACCAAACAAGTTAATAAGTTAAATAAGTTAAAAAAAAAAATTATAAAATTTATATATAATTTTATTAATCTCGTTTGTTTGTTGTATACTTTTTTTTTACTTATTTCTTACTTAACTAATGACAACCACAACTTTTCACGATCATATTTTTATATTTCTTTAAATTAACATTCTCTTCGTTCAAATGATATAGGACGGGTAGAGCACCTAAGCGTGTGGGTGCACAGCAAGGTTTCGGCACCTTCTTCGGTTCCAACAAGTGCACCAAAGTCTGGACAATGGCGTGATTGGTTGCGTTCATGTGAGCATTTAAAGGGAAATTACATTCACCGCTGCAGTAGAAGGCGCCATAACCCTCTGGCGCAATGATCCAATCCTGTAAGGCAATTAATTAGTAAATTTGTTTCATATAATTTATAAACAAATTATATTTACATTCCAACCCAAGTCCTTGAAATCAATGTAGAGCGTCTGTATTTGACAACTACGCATATTTTCGACGGTACCCTCAAGGAATGGATTGATCATTTCGGACTTCTTACGACGACGCACATGTGGTGTGTTGCGCTTCTTGCGACTGTGACGATTGGTGGACTTAATCAGCTGCAGGGCACAGTAAAATAAAAACAGATAATTTATTAAAATGTAAATTGCACAAGTGCAACACACCCACCTCCGGTCCACGGAAGAAACCAATCATAAATGGCTGATACTCATCATCACCCTTCGGATGCACCAAACCAATATCGTCCAGTTTAACCTCACGTTCCGGCTTATTCACCGCATGTGCACCGATATAGAGTCCCTTATTGCTTTTGTGGTCGTGCAACCATATATCCAGACCTTGTGTCACATTCAATTCCAACCAACCCTGATAATCGGAGGTCGTATTCACCGAGGAGAGCACTTCCAATTCGCGTTGTCCCTCCATATTAACAATAGTATAGACTGTGATGGTAAACTCCCGGCCGCTGGTCAACCATTTCCCTTGCGCGGGATTCTGATACATACGCAACTCGGCCATCATTAAGTAATTATCATTCGGCACATCGGACACGTCAAACCAAAGGCGCCGACCATGCTCGTGACGCACTTCGTCGACATGGTGGTCTACATAATGGATAGAATGGAATGTGAAGAACACAAATAAATGCAGGTGAGTTAAAAATACAAATATATATATATATATCAACATATAAAAGATGAGCAGACAATATAAGTGTTCTCGTATCTAAATACCCTCAGGTAGACAGACAGTCCTTATAAATATACGTACTTATTAGCCACTCAAACAAACACATAGAAACATACTTCAGCAAAGTGTTTCATGCAACCGTCTGTGGCCATCAACATCTCTAACCGGTAAATTGCAAATTATGGCGAAAGAACAGAAAAAATATTCGTATTTTCTTTTACTCAGTTCTCATTCACACACTCAAGAATATAGTTCCTGGAATTTGTGTAGAGGTATGTGAAGATAAACAGCATGCAACTTCAGAGATCTTCTTCGAATGATGAAGACACAATAAACATAATTTTACCTGGTGCAGTCTGACATTTAGAAATATTTGTAAATGGATAATAGAGAGTAAGGGCTAAGAGACAGCGGGAGGCCAAAGTGGACAACTAATTGTTACCAAAATCAGAACACTTTAAAAAAGCGAAACGACGGACAAAACATCTACTCGTACATTTTACATTTCTTTACAAGTGTGATGTATTTTTACTTACTTTTATTCAGAAATGTCATTATAATATCACTCTGATCGATTGCTTGCTTATCCAAATCGGTTATGAAATTCTCTTGTTCTTCGAGATCACGTTTAGCACGCGATGGCGCTTCGCTATTCTCCTCTTCGGTTAAACGATGATAAACATCGAGCAGAAATTGTGGCGCTGATTTTCTAGAATTCAGAATATATAGAAATTGATAATTATTAACTAATAATTTCTCATATAATAATTATATATAATATAATTTTTACTCTAAGGCTACAACTCTCTAATCATCATTTCATTCTCACTGATTTAAGAACTTTGACTTTTTGTATTACGTTGACAAGCAAATTTTTAAAGGTCCTTACGTAAAAGTTCAACCAAAACTTGTTGAATCGAGCACTCAGACAGTCTTAAATATCTCTTTATATATAATCCGACGATTTTCGGGTAAAAATAGTCATCCTTCGACAGAAGGTTTCTAAAATCACACGACCCCCATTAAATGTCTTTACATTACTCCTATATATGCATTCAAAACCTCGATATATCTTCTTGCACTCTTCTAACGCGTTCCTTCAACGTTTTTCATAAACCAAGTCGAGTCAAAATCGATCAGATTTTAAAGTCAGTCTCATATCAGAAGAGTCAGGTAACTCGTATAAGACCTAGAGAAAATTATGCTATAAAATTAAAATTTTGGAACACCCTCAAATGGACTTTTTGCTCTCTTCTTGGCACATTTTATATACCTAAAAATGTGTAGGTACATGAAATCAAACGGACTGCATTGCGAGTCACACAATTTATGTATTAAACTTAAAAAAATGAGATCACTTACGTGGTTGGTTCCATTCTGTCATATATATGTGTATAAATTCTTTGTTTTTTTTTTTGTTTTCGGTTGGTAACTTGAGGCTTTGAATTATTTCACACTTACTCAACACAATTTCGCAAGTGTAATTTGAAATCAGATACCCATTCATGGGTACAAAGAATTCCACTTGCAAAGAGCAATGTGAAAAACTCAATTCGTAGACGAAATGGAGCCGAAAATAGAAGAATGCAAAAATTTTAAATTTGCTACTCAAATATTGGAGGGCCGGTCAGCCAACGGACATAACCTCAAACATGATGGTGAGATTTCAGGGAGAATATTCCTTCATTTCTCAAATAAGAGTGTGTAGACTTTTGATGGATCTATGAAATTAATAACAAAAATGTTTCTTTCGAACATTTTTTCAAGCGTTTAATGAGTTAATTATTTTTTAACTGTTCCCAGTACTTAATCGCATTTCGTGAATACCCACATTGTTGTACTCGTAATATTACGGCTAATAACTAGTTTTGTGCCGGGTATGCAATGCGAATGACTTAGGATGGAAGGAGAAATGCAAAATGGAAATAAATGATATGAACAAATAAGTGAATATAAAATATTTAAATATTTGCATATTTAAGGTAAGGCAAGCCGGCAATGTAGTCAGCAAGTCTGTTACGTATATGACAGTACAAACATACGAACACTTAAGATCTACACAAACATATATTCATCAATACTCGAGTTGCACGAGTTAAGAACTGAAAAACTCAAAACAGAATATGTAAAAACAATTGAAACGGCTAATACCAGCGAACTGTGATGCGAATTTATAATGTAAATAGAGCAAACTAGTTTTTGTGTAGAATTTTAAATTTTTTTTTTATAAAAGCAATAATCAATCCCCTAAATTCTAACCCTCTTAAAATAAAATAAATTTTATCTAATAATAATAAAGTAATAATTCTTAATTATCCAACTCACCTCAACGATAAGTGACCATGCTTTCGTCTTGGCCGCTCCGCCAAACCCAAAAACTCCAAAATCTCATAGGACACATCCATTTTATCATCTTCGTCTAAGGCGCGATGCATTATCGTCTGATCCACACCGTTATCCATATAAATACCCGATTGACTAGCCGTTACCAGCATACGTGGACCGCCACGCCCACTCAGCAGTCTATAGTCTATATCCACACTCAACTGACATAGCAGGAGCAATACAAATAAGGGCATCAGCAATACCGTGCTACACAGTCGATGTAGCGTGTCGAACGATTGCAGGGAGTTACTGCGGGTGGTGGTGGTCGTGGTGGCACATCTCAGACGCTGACGCAATGTTGATATGTTTGAAGGCATTGTGTGTTGTGCGAGACGGTGATCGGGTACCGGTCTGTGCTGCTGTGTATGTATGTATATTTGTATATGGCAAAGTGTTTCGTTGATCTTTTGCAGATTTCAATTACACTTGTTTAACAAAAAATTAAATCATCAGTTTTATGGCATTTGTTTGGGTGATTTTTTTTGATTTATTGCAGTTGCAGACTTTAATATACATTTGTGTGTGTATATTTTAATGTTTTAACTTTTTTGTTCGCTTTTTGTAAAGTTGTTCGTATAAAAAACTATCCTTCGCGTCGTCTACATCATCTGCAAAAAATATTATAAATAAGCACTTTTTTCTCAAAATTATTATCAAATAATTATTCAGATATTTATGTCTGATTTCAATTATACATTTTTAGCACACAATTTCCATCTGGGGGTTTTCATATTTTTTACTTTTTAAAAATATGTGTTTCTTGTATTATTTTTGTCCACACTTTGAATAACATTTTTATTGCGAATTTATTGCACATTTGTTATAGTACAAAATAATTACACACTTATATTCATACCTATTATTTTCACTACGAATTCGCCAAAGTTTCGCAGGTGAAATAACAAACATGTATGCACATGCTCTGATTGTTTACAAGCAACAACACCGAAGGATGGCAACAAATGGGGGGCGCAGCGTGCGATTGAATGTAATAAAAATGGTTTATCGTTGTTGTGTCGGTTGAAATTTATAGTTAAATGCTGTTTTGCCATGGAAATCTATATCTACATACTTATATTGTTTACATACTAAAATATTAATAGATATTTGTACATGCGCGTGCCCTGATCGTAGCCACGCGCACAGCAACACTTTACTGCGTAGTGTGCAATTTCGCAAATAATATATTATCAAAATTATGGAATATTTAAAAAATACAGTGAGTGAATTAATTTTAAATAGAGTTCAAATTTAAATTTAAAGCGTTTAAAGTGACGTTTCCTAAATGATTTTAACTGCTGCTTGCATTATTGGGCAGCACTGTTGTTATTCTTTATTGGACAGTAAGCTGAACAGCTGATTTTTGTTTACATTTGTCGTACGCCGTTCGTTAGTAGTTAAGAAAAATTAATTATTTATTTGCAATCGAGAGAAAAAATTGTTTTACATTAAATTTATTAGACTTTAGTTAAATAAAATATATCAAGAGTGACGAAATACTACAGCGGAGTTGAAATTGCGCTAAAATGTGGTCGTAATAATCAAATGGCGAATGTAGTAAAAAGTATGTTTTTACAATAATGCTTAGCACAACTAAATTTTAGTAAAATCATTGAAATAATCTATTGTTGTGTTATTTTTCGTTTCGGTGTTATTAAAAAAAGTTTAAAATGTGAAAATATTGACTAGGAAATGAAATAAATATTTAAATATAGTGTGAGTATTAAATAAACTGCGTAAACTCGTTGTTAACTACTAAGATCAGCACCATTCAATATCCTTTATAATATAAGTATGTATACAAATATAATAATATGAATTGAAAGTGTCACAATCAACTCACTAATGAGTATGCTAATCAGAATAAACCTAGTTATATTGAACAGAAATTAAACAAGATATTGGTCTACAACTTTGCTTCCGCTGTTTTTTTTTTTTTTGTAAATTTATTTTTTTTGTATAAAAACGGTTACAAATGTCGATGTTACAAATGTCGATGAGCCTCAGCCGCACTTTTCTTGGAATTAAAAAAGAAAAGCAAAATTTCCCGCAAATGTCGAGAATTCGGCTCAAAAAGTGACATTTTCAGTTGAGAATAAGTTTGGGATGCAAACAGATCTCTACAAATATTTTGTTGGGGTAATGTTGATACAAATGTCCAAGATCGATATAAAATTAAACGATTTAATCGACCAGTGCTTGACCCTAGAGACATCTATTGGAAAACGGCAAAGTTGTAGATCTAATACTTACGAGCGTATACGTGTTTCAAGACATTTGAGGTTATGTTAAAATAGTGAACTTAGATCCATTAAAATTCAAAGAAACTGGAGCTCAACTGTACGCAAGGCTTGATTCCAAAGATTGAACTGAAATTTTTATTTTTATTATTTAATTATTTGAAAAAATTTCCAATTTAAACACCAATCTCATACAGATTCTCTGAATACTTATCCCAAAGTTGAGGTGAGGAATTTTATTAAATAGTTTTATCAACAAGCTACAGATATGAAGATGTGATCTTGTTTGAATTATGGCGCCAAAATTGCAACCGCGCAAATTGTATTGCGCAAAACTACGCTCCATTGCTTAGTTTTGTAAATGTATTATTATTTACATTTGCATATATAGAGAAATACTAAGAGATATGTACAGCATCCATCATCATTTTATCTTTCCAATTTCTTCTCATTTACTTGTCAATTAATTAATAGTTTTTATTCAGCTTTATTGTTTTACTTAATTGTGTATATCTACATGTGTAAGATACACGCGGTTAGCGAGTGCCATTAACCATTCCAGAACTATGTATTTTAGTGTACTGGGGTAGTTCGATAGATCTGTGATGATATAAACTTTCCGGCACAGCAATTTTAAAGGAGTGTATGCTTTGAAGTATTCGCAAAAACGATCGCCTCTATGCCGCAATGTCTGAATTTGGGATACCTACAAAACTTATACGGCTATGTAAATAACGTTAACCGCTACCACCTGCTCTGTCAGAATTGGGAAGCACTTCTCTGAGCCGTTCGATACGAAACGAGGTTTCAGACAAGGCGACCCCCTATCGAGCGATTTCTTTTACCTAATGCTTGAGAAATTAATTCGCGCTGGAGATCTTAACCGAAGTGGTACTTATTCAAGAGTCACCAGTTATTGGCCTATGCCGATATTGTCGACTGCAACAACTCTGCCGTGTGTGCAGCATTTTCAAGTCTGAAAAAGAAGCGAACCAAATGGATCTACTAGTGAACAGGGGCAAGACGAAGTTCCTTCTGTCATCAAGCAAAGGATCTCAGCTATGGGAGACCACATCACTGTTGACAATTATAACTTCCTGATAGTAAAAGACTTCGGCTATCTAGGATCCTGCATAAATACCAACAATGAAAAGTAGAGCCCTACATGGGGCAAAGGCGATCAACACTTCTTTAGCCAACAGGAGATGGTTTACTGTACAGGAACGACTCGAGGACTAATTTGAGTATCCCAGAAACCGTAGCATTGAAGTGCATTGCGCGAAGTTCCAGTATTTTCTGTAGGATATTAAAAGAGTGATGCTAATATGATATTAGAGTAAAAATAAGAATATGAGCTATAAAAAGTACAACAGACAAAATATTATGTCTTCAAGATCACACAGATTTCTCAAACAGCCCTCGTAATTACAAATTTACAAGTAGTAGTATGTAAATTTGAATATCCAGAGAGGCATAAACAATTAAATGTACTTCGCATTACACGATTTGTAGATATTACATATTAAGAAGCGCACGGAAAATGCGAATTGACTACAACAACAAAATGGATAAGCAGAGAATAAAGTGGGAGGCGGTAGTGGGTATATGTATATAAGAAAGGCAGCAAAGCAAGATATGCACACATGCATTATATATGTATGTATGTACTCCTACAACAAGCTTATACGAAAAGGGCCACCAACGCATTTTACAACAACAACAACAACGATCAACAAACGCACTTGGACTCCGACATTGCGATGGATCAAGTGAATATAAAGCGGCGCTTTTGTGCTGCTGTTGAAGTGTAACTGCTTGCAAATGTTTGTATGTGTGTATGTATATATACATAGATATAAACAAATATATATGTATGTATGTATATGTGTGTGTGTTTATAGTTATGAATTAAATTAATTTAAAGTCGAAAATCACTTTTTTGCGCATTTCAATTAACAATTCTGAGGTTTTTTTTAATTTAAAATTATTTTTGAAATCATTTTTTAACTCTATTTCATTTGTATATATATATATATATATATTTATTTTAAATTTTTAATTTTTTTCCAATTTTCTTTGAATTATTTTCACTTAAAATACGTTTTTCACTATTATTAAACAAAAAATTAATATTTTCGCACCTTTTTACAATCCAACAACAATAAAAAACCGCAATTTACGCGTTATGGCGGTTAGATTTCCAAATCTCCGACGCACTTGCTCCACCACAACGCGGTTTTGTGCTGCTACACTCGCGTGTTTGTTTTTGTTATTATTATGTTTTTTTAATTTTTTCCAATTTTCATATGTATAACGTTATTTTCCTTATTACTTGTGCGAAATTGAACAAAAAATGAAAAAAATTATGTGTATATCAATTGACGGCGCCACCACAAACCGTAGCATTGAAGTGCATTGCGCGAAGTTCCAGAAATAACTGAGAGTGATGGCGTACTGATGGTAGTAGACTCAATTCGATACGATCCGATCCGATTTGAAAATGGGCAGTGCGGCAACGCGGCAAGGCAAACGAACCTGTTCTGCTCAGCAACCTAGTAGCGCCATCAGCATAGCCAGCCGGCGCTCCATACTACGCTGCTCTTTTCCACACGCTTTGCAAACTGTGCATTATTGTTGTTCCAGTATCTACTACTTATTGTCGGTATACCCATGTAAATACATACATACATATCTATATGTATCGGTATACACTTATAATGTCCATTTGCGAGCACGAGCACATGAAGACTGGAAACTACAGGCACACATACACACACACACATCAATATATGTGTATATAATATGCATGTGAAATAACTTGTTTGGCTTGTCGACGGCATTGTCGATCTGAAAGATCGTTTTGTTCGAGCAGCGCAAGCGGCACTAAAAGCAAGAGTAAACGGCCGGGTTGTTGTTGTTGATGGCATCTGCTGGAGAGCATCGCTGGCGCTAACTGGAAATGTTTTTTGTTGTTATTGCATATGCATATTTATCGGTTTATCGTATGCGAGTTGATGTGGTGTGGAAGGATATCTGATGGATATACGAGCGCATGAGATGTGTACATACATACGAACATATATGTACATATACATACCTATTTGACTTTGGCTGGCCTTTTACTTAGATATCCACAAATTTATGGACATACATATACATAAATATGTATATATCCATACAAATAAAAAAATCATATTAAAAAAATGAATTTTGGTACAAGGATTCTCAGAGCAAGCGTTCGGTATGCACATCTAAACCTGTGAAAATTTACTTTCGAAGCATCTGCGGGAGATGAACTACAGCGCCATCCACTGTTAGCGGCTGGCTTCGTCCCTGCCTTACCTCTTTTATTGAGAATTCTTTACTTTACCTTTAAATTGCTCCTAAGTCTCTTCTAATACAACCCGCCTGCAATTCTCCACCACAAGTCAAACGAAAATCTTGGGAACGGCTTATTTCTAGGCAATGGAAGGACCTCCAATGCAAGAGGTCTTGGTCGTAATGTAAAATACCAATTTATGGCTCTTCAGGATGGATGACATTGTCTGATAACTTCCTCCAAATAGTAGGAATAGGGATGTCTACAATGTTAACCATAACATTCAGATTCATAGCGGAGTAGTTATGATTGTGGCAGGTAATGAGGATATGTATTATAAGTTACATCATTAAATGGGGCCTTTAAAAATTCATCCAACTCTCTCGAACTTTCTCGCCTATTTTTCGATAACAAAGCAGAACTCAAAGGAGAGAAGTGGCGATTGAAAATGGATATAATTGGCTAACCTTTTACTTCGGTAAACCCTGGAGACCGACATCAATGGAATATTAGAATGTTACACGAAATCTCCTTATGTTATATGCTTCTTAGCTGTAATCGAAAAGTAGAGCATCTTAAATGTTTTAAAATCTGAGAACCTGTTTCATATCACGAATTCCTTCGTAAGTCTCAAAACGAAAAAGGTTCCATAACGCACTAGGTGGTAATCCGGCATTATGGACGTTTCCGATATCAGATCGGCCAGATCCATGGTCGAGTCACAATCTTAGCTATTTACATGATATTTCTAATTCTTTTGTGGATAATTTAGCTTCTTCTAAGGAGTAAGACATTAATTTGTGGAATATCCTTTCGACTTACATTTTTCTTTGGTACAAATGGTGGACCAAAAGAGGATTATGCATAATGGTGAAGATTATCCAGAAAAATTAATAAAAATGTATTTAAACAAGGACATAAATGATATGCTGTCTAAGCTGTAAATGAGACAACCGATCTGCTCGGACAGAAAGGTGAGGTGATTTAAGCATAGACGAATATGATTTTATATAATACAGAGATAAATACTGTACCCGGTACTCTTCAATAAACTTAAACCTGACCAATCTATTTAAACTTGTATTTTTTATATCTATGGGGTCTGATAAACGATTCATTCAGCATAAAATCTTAGATTCAAAGGATAAACGTCTGAGAATATATAGGATAACATGAGCACTTGTAGTATTTGACAACTCTTCAACAATTACCCGAGAGCCATTTTTAGAATAATTGGAGCTATGCACTTCTATTATTCTGTATAAACTAATTATATTTATTAAATTTTATATTTTCGAAAAGATCCGCTTTGAAAGTTTTTAAATGAATATTGCGCAATAAATATTTCAAACAGTCTAATGCAGGTGAATTGAGGAAATAGAGAAAGAGACATAGACTCGCACACATACATACATACATACATATGTACATCCAGCTAAGTAAAAATCTCAAGTACTCGAAGTCAATAGATATAAACAAAGTATATGTTTGAAGTATCTTTTTCTTGTCCATCATCGTTTAACCTGAACAAATGCGTTTTGTTTCGAATGCATATGTATGTATGTATATAGGTATGTATGTATGTATGTGTGTATGTGTATTCCTTGCTATTGGATTGTTGCTGGCGCTAAATCAATGTCGTTCAGGGAAAATTGTCTTATTGTAGTATTGGTGAGCAGGCACTGTTGGGATCTTTGCATTCTTCTGGAACGATTGGCGCTTTGTTAATGTATTTATGTGCATATGCAATGAGTGTATGTTTGTATTTGAGTCTCATGCGTGGCGTTGAATTAGTCAAGAAAGGATAGTATAGGTGTTAATATACCCTGTGGGAAAAGAAGTTCTACATAACTCGAACTCTTGAATTGGCAATACAAATTTCCTTCCGTAACTCGGAAGTCTCACTAACTCGAAGTTTTTGTGGATTATAGTGATTCCAGTTAGTGAAGTTCAACTGTATATACTATGAATATGCATATATTTATATAAACACATACATATGTTTATATTTAGAAATATGTTAGAGCTATGCTATTTCTTATTTTCTTTATAATTATCTAGATTATATTATAAGGCATTCATGATGTAAAAATTGCATGGAATTTCTCACAGGGCATTTACAGCATATGAAAATAGCGGGGGGTACTATCTATGTATCTGCGAATATACCTCTTTAGAAACCTATGTACATTTAACTTTAATTACATTGCATAAATATTTTTACCTGTAATTTGACCCTGAAAATCACTGCATGCAATAGGGATAATATAATCCTATTTTCTGGTTTGAAGAGTATTGAAAATGTGTGTGGCAATAATTTGACTTTGCAGGTAATCCTAACTTGTCTCTGAAAAATACAATCTAGGAAATTCAAATTATTTTAGAATAACATGTAATGGCGGCTAAATTTAGTGGAACCGAATATTAGCGCAATTATTATTAATAAATTTGGTGCGAAACCACGTCGGCACCTGATCTCTCCAACGGAGTGGAGATCTTCCTGTTGCTCTGTTTCCACCAGTGAGTACTGCATCGTACATTTTCAAAGCCGGAGTGCTTTCATCCATAGTTCATTTCATTGAACTATGTCAATATCTCAGTACAACTACTACAGCCCATCGTTCCATTAGCTGTTATCTTCGCTGTTGCCAATTGTCAAAGACCATAAATCTTCCGGAAAACATTTCTCTCGAAAACACTAAGAGTCGTTTCATCGGATGTTGTCATCGTCCACGCTTCAGCGCCATACATCAGGACGGGAATAATGAGCGATTTGTATAGTTTGTGTTTTGTTCGTTGAGAGAGGACTTTGAGAAAGGACTTTTCAAATGCCTACCCAGTCCAAAGGTGCACCTGTTGGAAGAGTTGTTCTGCTGATATACATATATGGACTTGAAAAAGTACTGTTTTATATATACCTTGCTAGTTAGTTAGGTAGAATTATTATCGTAATCTAGAGCGTGGTATAAGTTAACACAGTATCGAATCAATCGGGCGGCCAGAGATCCCGAATTTTTATAATGGCAGCAAGGATAAAATTTGGACCGATTTGAATCGGTTTTAGTACGCAATCACACCTTTTACTAAGATGTCAGACTTGCTGGGTGATATACAAAATACGGGATGAATTAATTGGAAGGATGGAAATATGCTTTAGTAAACTGTTGTAAAATCAAATTAGCTAATACCATTAATTGATAGGTTTAGTAGTTTTTTGCATCCTTTCAAGTTGTAACAAGAAAGTATGAGGCGAATGCCTCGATTCAGATTAGTCAGTATGATGTGATGGATGTCGGCGGGGCACACCCATAATCCAATTTTTTAACTGATCCAAATAAAGAGGCATACATACATATATCAAAGATGGCAAAGTACTCTTACGAGTCCGGTTTTTCCAAATTCAAAATGGCGCCTGTAATATGGCGAATGAATTTTTGAAAAGTAACGTCATTTGTAATCAGCGAGCCGGAGAACACCTCAATAACGAGTTTAAATCCGCCATATTGAATTTTGAAAAACCAACATCGGATTCGTAAACAGCGACCCCGAAGACCCTTACTATGGGTTTCGAGAGGTTCCGATGAATTTTAAAAAATGCTGTCCGCCATATATATTTTCTGGGTATGTCAAAACCATGATCTGATGGAGTTAATTGGACCTCTGATTCGAATTCGACGACCCCAAAAACATAAGATAGACATAGTAAGATGCCCAGGTCATAACACAAATATTTTTTGTTTGGCTGTGAAAGTAATAATAATTATTGTGGAAAGTATGTAAATATACTTTAAAACGTACCAGATTTTTTCTTATTAGACACAAAAATCATTAATTTTAATTTTAACAATAAATTCTTATTTATTTATTCCAATAATTTACGGCGACACCTATCCGCCGTTTATTTACACTCCTAATTGCATTTCACTATCAACATATTCGCTCAACCGGTTGGCAACGCGTCTGATAAGATATTTTGTCGCACACTTGTGGCAACACTTCTGGAATTCTTTTCTCATTCGTTTCAATTCGCTTGACTGCCATGTTCGTGAATCGCGATTCAGTGAAGTTAGTCGCGTGAAAATCTTTTAATTTTTTGTTTAAAAGGTAAATATCGCAATTTAATTCATAGAAAATATATTAAAATGTGTATTAAATGTTGTGCATTGTGTGTGTGCTAAAATCGAACAATTGGCGCTGCTGCCAAATGCTGAAAAATGAAAGTGAAAATGATGGGGGAAACAAATTTTCACCTGAAATGACAGTGGGAAAAAAGCAGAAATCTCGACGTCGACATCGAGGTGTGTATGTGTATGCGTACGTATGTGTGTGTTACTATAGTAAACTGGGCAGTGTATAAATTAGAATTAAATAAGTATATGCTAAAGAACTCCAAAATATTAAAACATAGAAAGTGATGCAAAAATTTATGATCAAAGAACCGCTTATGTAGATATATATATTGGTATAAGAAAATGTGCATCTGTGATTTAGTGTATTGAACCGCTATACCGTTCGACGGCCTTACCCATTGCCCATCCCCCCATTTAACAGCATCCATATCCATAGGTACTCACATTTGTCATTGCGCGCGCCTAAGACTTTTTTTCTCTTGACAATCGCATTTGAGTGGGAACGATTTTGGTTGGCCGCCTCTGACGGCGATAGTGGCAAAACAGTATAATATGGAAGGCAAATAAGCAGAAGCGATGTGGAACAATTGGTATTTGTGGTACGACACGCCGCATTCAATGCACAATTCGCTCTATAATATTATGTTCCATTCCACAGCTGTTTCACGATTTCCAATTTGAATGAGGGGTAATATTGGACTCATTATTCCAAGTTCCAACTGTACTTTTTTCATTTGTGTGAGCAAGAATTCTGAAAGTGCATAATTTTCGTCTTTTTCCACATCCACATCCACTTCGAATTCGATGAACGAGATCCTTGTGGTGCAACACATAACCATAAGGTAGGCGCATAAATGTCAAGTTGCATGCGCACACGATGCATGTCCTTGACACTGGCCCACTTTAGTCGGTATTATCTTATTTTGCGTTAACAATTAGGCGAGGCAATATTTTCCACTTTTTTGAGTGAGTATTGACTTTTGATTCTAAGTTAAACAACAGTAAATTATTAAATAGATTATAGTGCCGTGGTGGCGCCGATTACTGATAGTTGTTGAATAAATGTGTATATATATAAGTAGTTGTGTGTGCGTATATATCTACATTTTTAGACATTTGAGAAATTTTGGGCGTATCGATTATCTAAAATCGTACATACCACCGTACATATTGTACATACACTTGGCACACTTAAGTAATATTTGGTTATATGAGCTGTATATTGATTTTTGTGTGTTATCAAATGACCTTTTTAACCAAATTACATAACATAATTGAATTATGAATTTGTATGTGCATAGACAGTGTTGTGTGAATAGAGAATTTTTGACACTCGCTCATCTGTTTCTGCAATTTAGTGTTAACTATCTGTATAAACTAACTGGAGCCTTTGAACTACAGCATATTATGAATTTTCTTATGTTTAACGAAACTATTTAAATAATATTTTTGTGCATGTTGTGCTTAAGAGCTTCGTGAAATTTACGATAGCAGTTTTTACCGGCTAATGGCCTCACATATTGACCTTTTATTTGTTTTGTTGTGTTTAGCGACATGAGGGATTTTTAAAGTAATTTTGTGGAATACTACTCAGTCCACAGCCCTTGGTTTGTTAAAATTATGGGTTTGCTCCATTTACATAGAACCCACTGTCGTGAAAAATATTCTCTGATTCTCTTCTAAACCTAAATTGAAGCTCTCTTTGTTATATTTTGAGATCGGATAGATGAAATGAATCTCCTCCTCAGAATCCATGTGATCAATTTTTATCACCTAAGTTGCATTCTACTAAACTGTGTGGAGAGTTTTGCTGTAACAACAACAATAATAATAAAAACTCAGATCAGAAATCAGAAAATATTTCCAAAAATAATTTAGAGGCAAGCCGTGTTTCGACTACGTAGGCCCGTTTATCTTAGTTAGTACATTCTTTTGGTTAGTCTAATGGGGAAGACTTACTTAGCAGTTGTATTTAATATTCTTCCTAATATTTTAAAAATCATTTCACTAGACAAGCTAAAGAATTCCGCGTTTCTCTCATGTGTATACATATGTACATAATTACCTTATGATATACATATATATACACATCATATTCTGATTTATTACCTTTGGCTTTATGCAATAGGTCTAGGGTATTGGAACTTGGACAAGGTCGTTGCATGGTATGCAGTGCAAATAACAGCAGCGAGTTTTATTCTTATAGATAACTCTACACGAAATTGTTGCTCAAAACCACACCATCGTTTCTCTTTGCTTCACTGCTGGGCTCACAGCATTCGCTTTTTATAGGAAAAAGCAAATCGCGCGACTATATGTATATTGACGACATGACTGACGACTTCTCATTGTTTTACAAGTATGGTACGCAAACGAATTTTTGAAAACCACACATTGGCCACTCACACTCTCGGTGATGTTATTGGATCTGGTCGCGTACGAATCTTTGTCATTATACTCACGTACATACTGATGCATATGTAAGTATGTATGTATGCCAAACCCACGTAGCCGTTCACTGACACATGAGCGCCAATACGCTAGGCGGAGAGACACGCTTGACTTTCCGCTTTTCGCTTGGGCATGAGCATAATATACCACATATACACATGATCACCCATAACGTATGCACATATGTATAAGTATACACTAGCATGAGCAATAATTTGGGTTTATTTTATTGAATGAAAAGTGGTTGTGGCGGCTTTTTAGTACAAACTGGCGACGCGAAAACTCGTATTCAACCAAAAAA
The DNA here is from genome assembly GCA_031772095.1 of Zeugodacus tau. NCBI lineage: Eukaryota > Metazoa > Arthropoda > Insecta > Diptera > Tephritidae > Zeugodacus > Zeugodacus tau. The sequence continues at coordinate 38,577,946 of CM062650.1, read as the reverse complement.
TCTCCACAACGCTAATGCGATGAGATATGCAGCTTTGGAATGCATGGAATTTCAGTATTCAAACTAGGTGGTTGTAGTCGTTGTTGTTGTTGTCGTGCATATAATGTGGGTATAACTATTATTTTTAGCGCGGCCATCGACGCATTCATCTTGCACCTTCGAACTCGTACATATATAATACCGAGTGTAGACTTCACAACTAAAATAAATGAATATCTTTGAAGTTTGCTATTACTTATGACTGTTGTTGTTGCGTACTTGTTTCGGTTGCTTTACTGCTTTTAAGTTTATTATTTGTATGCATATATCTTTATGTATGTACATATGTATTTGCTCTTTTCATATGCTAATAAATGTACTCAATACAAGCAGCTGGATATATTGTGCGGCATGTATTCTTATATGCACATACTTACCTATTATTAAACACAATATTTGCATGTGCTTAAGCATACTAATATATGCATAAGCACTTATAAATATTTTGTTTTCTATTTTTGTTTGACGCTTCATTATTTTTGTGGCAAAAATAAATTAACCAAGATGATCTTATAGCGACGAATTTAGGTTATGTCATGTGTGTAGCATTAAGTGTATTTTTTTGTGCTAAGTTAAATTTTTGAAATATGGGTGTAGTGTCATGCACAACGGGAGATATTACGATACTGTAATTATTTTAACTCGTAACGAGTGTGGGAATTTATTTGGAATTTTAAGAGATTTGTAATGTGATTTATAATTTTTATACATTGAAATAGTTGTTGTTGCAGTGGCATAAAACATTTCTCAAATAATTTTGCAGAATGCTGTCGATTTGACGGATAAAAATCCGGGTCCGTTCCGATTACGTAGAACCAACTGTCATATGAACGGATATTGAAATAGTATTTGATTGGATAAATGGTATATTTTCAATGAATTTAAACGAAAATTTAAAATGTTCGAAATATTGCTTCAGTCAGACTTAAATACGTATACATATATTCCTGTATTAAATGTTTTCACAAAGTACACCATAGTGAATCGATCCACTTTGATATCTAATTCAATTTGTTAATTGTCAACTCGCTGGTATTATTATTTTTTTGTCATAATAACAACAACAAATATTTTATAAACCATTTATAATGTTGCAAAAAAGGGAGAAATATTTTACAAATATTCCTTTACTATGAAACAGCATTTTTCCCACTTTCAAAGTTCATTTCAAATGTACTTGATGTTTTATATAAAATTCTGTAGTATGTGTGTTATAAAAGGTGGTTTATCACACATTTAAATAGTTAAAATAGATTGAATTATAAAGGGATCCTGTATTTTTAGATGTATACATTTATTTTTTATTTTTTTTTTTTCAAATTTAAAAAAACAATTGCATTAAGAAGAAAATTTAGATTTTTATCTATATTTTGTATTTTTTAGTAGCTATATCCCGTAATTATTAAGAATTTTTTTTATAAAATCCTTTCTTTCGAATTTCGAATACAAATATTTCGATTTTGGAGGCTAACTTCGAAAAGCGGAGAATATAATTTGTTTTGTTATGACTCACTCTCTCTTAGAAAAATTTAGTTTGGTTCAATACCCAGAAAAAAAGTCGATTTTGTCGTAGTTTTTTTTTTAATTTCAAACGTGTATCGAAATCTTTATGTAGAGTTTTCTCAATTTTTCATTCCTATTTGTTATATGCATAAATATACATCATTTCGATATAATTCAAGACTGTTTTCCAGCATGTTTCCAATTAATTTATAATAATGCGCCGAAATGTAGGCAATATTTTTTGTTGCCTTTGACTGATGCTCTTAAATACTGATCAGAAATTATTGAGTTAGATTGGAAAAAGTTTTCGGTGTTTTTGTTGTTGTTGCAGTAGTGGCATAAACATAACCCAAAACATGAAATAAATGGCATCCATTTCGATTACGTATACTCGACTGTTGTGATAACTGAGTTTTCGGTGTTTGAATCAAGACCGCTTTGTTGTTGTTCGACATCTTAGAAGCGCAAAATATTTGACCTTTTTTAATAATTTTAATTAATTTTGAGTATATTTTTTCACTTTCCATATACACAACATACCCACACATGTGCATAGAATGTCAAGTAAGACTAACCTACTCCAATTGGTATTTCGAAATTAAAAAAATAAAAATCTGCTTAGAATTGCACCTCACTGTGCCTACTTGCATCACATTGAAAAATTCTTGAACTGATAATATGGCTGCACGCCTTCCGTTTCCGCCTGTTCCCAACCACTTTCACAGCATGTCGTAATGCGTGTCGGTATTCGGTATGCGCAAGTCATAAAGTCGTCAGATAATACATATACGTATGTATATAAGTATGTTCGCAGATGCAAAATGCAACGACGCATGCCAAAAAAATCACATCACATGGAAAAAAGGATGCCGTAAAAAAGCACGCGCTCTAACAACTGGTGAATGCGTTTGTTGGCATCCCGCATAAGGGATGAAATAATAGCCATTGCATCATACTCGCGCACGCCGGCTCTGACACTGGGGTTGGGGCAGCAGCGGTTCAACAACTTTACAATTTGCTTTGTCGTGCGATGATGAGTTTTTTCACACACACACACACACATAGACACACGCGCGAATGCACGCACACAAACATAAAATACAGAGACATGACACTTTTGCTTTCTCTTCGCCCTCTCAGGTGCGCTCAAACGCTACGTTTTATATGGAATATATGTGGAGGCTTCAGCGCATTCCTACAGCTGTGCTCACAAGAAGAGCTGTGAGATTTTTCGGTTTTCTGTTTTCTGCTTTGTTTTTTGCTTTTGCTGTCTACTTTGTCTTTGTCGTAACAATGTGCGCGCGCACACCTCATTTTCCATGCCATTCCACTAGCGCTTCGTGTTCGCTCTCGCATTCATTGTTCAAGGTTCAATTCTATCTTCTTTGCCGTTATCCAATGCATAATTTGGTATTTGCTGTTGTCTCCCATCGTCAGCCCGCTAGCCCACTCTCCGACTCGGCTTGTTGAGTATGTTGTTGTTAGGGTTGCAAGTTGAGGCGCGCGCTCTGTGGGCATTTTCCCTTTCTACAAATAAGAAATGTGCAATATTTGCACGAACTGGCTTTTTTTCAACAACAACAACGTCGCACATTTAATAACCTGTTCACCGACCGAGCGCCACCTCAGTGACTCTACTGACACTTTCCTACGACGACGACAATGACTACACGCGCTCGTGTGTTTGGGTTTTGTCGGTTTCTTTTGCAATTTGTTGTTGTTACTGTTTGGTTTTAATTTATTTTTTTGTTGTTGTTGTATATATTTTTTTTGTTGTATTTATTTATTTTTGTTGTTGTTATTTTTTGTTATTTTTGTTTTTGTTGTTTTCCTATTGCTGCTATCCGCTTGTGATATCTAGTATTTCTAATGTTTTTTTTTTGTTTTTGTAAACTATTTATTTATTTTTTATTGCCATTTGTTTTTGCTCTTCTACTCTTTGCACATCAACCTCAAGCGCGCTGCACATGTATGTGTGTGTGCGTGTGTGTGTATTTCGTCTTGCCACCATCTCTCATGACATTCCGATTGCTCGTTTACGTTTACGTTTGCGACTTTGTCTTTTGACTCTTCATAACACAACACATTTCCATTATTTCGCAGTTGACAATAAGACGTTGAAGATGCAATAAAGCTAAAGCGTGAAAAGCTTGTAACGAAATAAGCGTTAAAAATTAGCACGGAATTTGTTGAAAAATATGTACAAATAAATAATTTTGACAGAAATTGTTGAACTTTGATAAACATACAACATACAACAACAATAACAATAACAAAATATATGTAAATGAACATTAACCCCACCAAAAAGCAGTAAACATAGTACTACAGAAAGCAAAAGAAGCAGTAGCAGTGGAGGAGAAGGAGAAGGAGGAGGAGCAGTAAAACAAAAATGACTTCCAACTCTTGAACATCCAATCCAATCAATCAAGACTGGTTTGCTTTTTGGGGGCTAACTACACGCCGACTTTGTTAGTGCATATTTGGTAGGCGTTACGGCGGCGCAAGAGGCGGAAGTGTGCAGTGCCTACTAAGCTAAGCAGACCGAAGAATGTGAAAAAGAAAGCTCTAGACACAAAGTGAAACGACGTTCGAGGTGATTTTGCGCAAACTTGTGTATTACATATACATAGACATAGACATATACATGTGAGTGTGTGTGTTAGTGAGTTTTCCCCGACTGTTTACCACGATTTTTGTAAAAAGCAATGGGCAACATAATTGTGAAATTCATTCATTCATTCAGTTTAGCCTCAATTGGCGTTTGATGTTTTGTGTTTTTTTTGTTTTGGAAAGAATCAAAAGCCAATTGAAAATTTACTATACACACATACATGCATATGAACATATACTACACACATATTACTCGCATTACTAGCAAGCTAATTTTATGTTAAATATATGAAAAATGAAAATTTAAATCAGCAACAACAATTTACTACAACGTAGTATAAATATGTATGTATGTATGTATGTAGTGGCGTAGTAATATGCATGTGCTGGCTGTAAAACATTCACCTGCGAATTTGTGCTTCCCATAATTCGGTAAATTATACATATATACTACATACATACATACATATATATACTAGAAAGTTTCAAAGGTCATTGCCTTGTTTGAAAAAGTCTCGTAGCCGCCGCCATTACAATACACATATTATATGTTTGTATGTATTTATGTATGCACATAGTATGCCTGAGATAAATAATCACGCTTTGCTTTAGTGAAAAAATATATTGTTTCCGGTTATAATGTACATTGCATTTGTACTATATATAGCAGATTTTTGCATATACGTATAAGTAAATATTGCTAATATTGAAATTACGCATTTTTTAAAGGCTTGCATTTTTTTTATTTATTCTGTCTATTAATCTTAGAAAATTTTTATCATTGAGCTGTCAGTTTAACATAACTCGTCTATGTAATAATTTTTAACGAAAATTGCGTAAGAATTGATGTAATATTTATTCATTTTGTAACTAACATAGCCGGCAGTCGTCCTTCCAAAATTTATTTATCTAGTGAATTATACTCTGATGAATTATGACAGAGAGATCAAAGAGTTTCAATTGAAATATGATAAAATATATCATTTACCAACAAAATGAACTAAAAACAAGTAAGGAAAGGCTAAGTTCGGGTGTAACCGAACATTTTATACTCTCGCAATTTATTTATTTAACTTTATTTATATTTTTTAATACACAATTTGACCCACATATTCATCAAATATATTGTATAAAGTCCATTGAAAGTTGGAAACCCTAATATTAGGTTAGAAGCACCGAGGTCCTCATGTTCGATACATGGGGCCTTGAAAACCTAGGGTCCGATTTCGGCGATTTTTAGAATGGAGCTTCCACACTATAAAGGTAGTATTTGTGCAAAGTTCTGCATCGATATCTTCACTAGTGCTTCCTTTATATATTGTAAAGTTAACGATTCAGATCGTCTTCAAAGTTCTGGTATATAGGAAGTAGGCGTGGTTGTGAAGCGATTTGGCCTATTTTCACAACATATCATTCGGATGTAAGAAAACTATTACAAACCAAGTTTCATTGAAATCGGTCGAGTAGTTCCTGAGATATGGTTTTTGACCCATAAGTGGGCGCTGCCACGCCCATTTTCCATTTTGTAAAAAAATCTGAGTGCAGCTTCCATCTGCCATTTCTTATGTAAAATTTGGTGTTTCTGACATTTTTCGTTAGTGAGTTAACGCACTTTTAGTAATTTTCAACCTAACCTTTGTATGGGAGGTGGGCGTGGTTATTATCCGATTTCTTTCATTTTTGGACTGTATAAGGAAATGGCTAAAAGAAATGACTGCAGAAAGTTTGGCTTATATAACTTTATTGGTTTGCGAGTTATATACAAAAAACCTATTTGGGGGCGGGGTCACGCCCACTTTTCCAAAAAAATTACATCCAAATGTGCCCCTCCCTAATGGGATCCTATGTTCCAAATTTCATTTTCATAACTTTATTTATGGCTTAGTTATGACACTGTATAGGTTTTCGGTTTCCACCATTTTGTGGGCGTGGCAGTGGACCGATTTTGCCCATTTTCGAAAGCAACCTCCTCAGGGTGCCAAGGAACATGTGTTCCAAGTTTCATTAAGATATCTTAATTTTTACTCAAGTTATCGCTTGCACGGACAGACGGACAGACGGACGGACGGACAGACATCCGGATTTCAAATCTACTCGTCATCCTGATCATTTATGTATATATAACCCCATATCTAACTCTTATATTTCTTGGTGACACAAACAACCGTTAGGTGAACAAAACTATTATACTCTGTGCAACAGGTTGCGAGAGTATAAAAAACATTTGTTCCTACCTAAATCTATCTATCTAAAATATTTCTAAATTAAACACTTCTTCAAAAGTTGTTTCATACACACATTTGATTTTATTTTGGAAACTTTTTATTGAAATAGTTGACAACGCTATTCCAGAATTTGTTTGAAATCAAGCCTCTCCGAACACTTGCCGGAAAGCAAGATCATATTTTAGCATAGCCTTACTTATTGGTTTTATATAATATATCAAAATATATCACTATTAAGGGGTGGGTTTCAAAATTTAGGTGGGTTTCAAAATTTCAAATTCCAATTTTGAAAAAAATAATTTTTATACTCTCGCAACCTGTTGCACAGAGTATAATAGTTTTGTTCACCTAACGGTTGTTTGTGTCACCAAGAAATATAAGAGTTAGATATGGGGTTATATATACATAAATGATCAGGATGACGAGTAGATTTGAAATCCGGATGTCTGTCCGTCCGTCTGTCCGTCCGTCCGTGCAAGCGATAACTTGAGTAAAAATTAAGATATCTTAATGAAACTTGGAACACATGTTCCTTGGCACCCTGAGGAGGTTGCTTTCGAAAATGGGCAAAATCGGTCCACTGCCACGCCCACAAAATGGTGGAAACCGAAAACACATAAAGTGCCATAACTAAGCCATAAATAAAGCTATGGAAATAAAATTTGGTATGAAGGATCGCACTATGAAGGGGCATATCTGGATGTAATTTTTTTGGGGAAGTGGGCGTGGCCCCGCCCCCTATTAAGTTTTTTGTACATATCTCGCAAACCAATAGAGCTATATAAACCAAACTTTCTGCAGCCGTTTTTTTTAGCCACTTCCAAATACAGTCCAAAAATGAAAGAAATCGGATAATAACCACGCCCACCTCCCATACAAAAGTTAGGTTGAAAATTACTAAAAGCGGGTTAACTCACTAACGAAAAACGTCAGAAACACTAAATTTCACATAAGAAATGGCAGATGAAAGCTGCACTCAGATTTTTTTACAAAATGTAAAATGGGCGTGGCGTCGCCCACTTATGGGTCAAAAACCATATCTCAGGAACTACTCGACCGATTTCAATGAAACTTGGTTTGTAATAGTTTCCTTACATCCCAATGATATGTTGTGAAAATAGGCCAAATCGCTTCACAACCACGCCTACTTCCTATATACCAGAACTTTGAAGACAATCTGAGTCGTTTCCTTTACAATATATAAAGTAAGTACTAGTGAAGATATCGATGCAGAACTTTGCACAAATACTACCTTTATAGTGTGGAAGCCCCATTCTAAAAATCCCCGAAATCGGACCCTAGGTTTTCAAGGCCCCATGTATCGAACATGAGGACCTCGGTGCTTCTAACCTAATATTAGGATTTCCAACTTTCAATGGACTTTATACAATATATATGATGAATATGTGGGTCAAATTGTGTATTATATAATATAAATAAAGTTAAATAAATAAATTGCGAGAGTATAAAATGTTCGGTTACACCCGAACTTAGCCTTTCCTTACTTGTTTGATTTACTAAGTAGCACACTTGTTTAAAACATTATCAAAAAATATCAAATCAATCCGAGAAAAATTCCAAGAAATATACCCTTTGGAAGTTTCGCCTATCAGGACACGGTTGTCTGAATGTAAAACTTTAAACGCGTTTATTTCAAAACTAGCTTTTCTGAGTCGGTGGACACGAATCTCGAAAAGTTATGAAGCTATATTGATGAAAGACTTGAGGATTTTTTATATATTTATTATAATAATTTTTTTCAAGCCATTATATGCCGGAAATCTGACAAAAGAAGGTAGTTTTTTGGTTTAAATTCTGTTAAAAATTCAATATTTTCTTTTTTCCTTCGTTCATTAACTGGATTTATTTATATACTATCGAAATATTTATGGTTTATTGATTTTTGATCAATCAATAATGAGTTGTGATGTTAACGACAAGATCGTTTTTTGGACATGTCATGGGAGATGACGTACCAACGGCTGAATTTTCGAAATTCTTAAATACAAATTTCACAGAATATTTAAATACGTATCTTTAATACGCTGGATTGCTGTAATTTAAACAAAATGTAAAAATATCATTGAAACCCACCAACCCCTTAAATAATACATTAACGTTGATCCTCAAAAAGAATGATATAGAAATAGACGGTACTTTGTTGTTAGTGCAATGTTTTTTAGCTTCTACATAGGTAAATACCGCATTTCTTAAACAATTATGGTGAAACACTTTGTATTTTTTTTTTCAAAAAGCGTCAGTATCGCCGATTTCTTTCCAAAGTCCATTCTGATTTTATGCTTTCGTAATTTACAATCTTTTATGGACCATTGGATTTATGATGTTGTTTTAGCGGTAGGAAACATTTCCCAAATTCTATCAAATCTAGATGTGTTCCGGTTACGTTTATAGATCCTGGCTGTGGGGGGCTATCGTCTCATATGGCCTGACATAACACTCATTCAGCAATTTTTGTTTTATTTAAAATATTTTATTTATAAACTTAATTTTTATCCACTTCCCAAAACGTGTCTCAGTCAAAATGTTATATTTCAAGAACGACTTGGGCGAAATAGGTCAAAGGTCAGGTATTTTGAATGTTAGGTCTAACAACAAAAAAATATGCATTCGAATTTAATGGTTCCCATTATACAAATGTTACGAACTTTTCAGACCCTTTACCGACTTATATTCACAAATACATTAAACTTTTTCAATTGGTTATGTAATACAGGTGCGCTTACACTCTGTCTCGGCAAAAATGTCATTCAATTACGTTATTTTTTTTTTAACGCACAAGCACATTTAGTTGTTGGTGGTTTGTATGTTAATGTCATTTAAAATGACATTGAACCCCAACAAACCGACAGCAGCGACTCTTGTTTATTAGATAAATAACTGCCAGAAGGTGCGAAATCTCGACTCCCCATTTCACCAAATACCGTTGGTACTCAACTCATGAAGTCGTCTGCAATTGATTACGCACACTCAGACACACACAAACAGAGAGACTCTTGTACAAATGTAAACAATAAACAAGCTCCACCACGGCAGTGTACAACAGATGGAATTCAAATAAACATTTGTAATGCTGTTGACCCAATGCAAGCATCCACCAGCATTTACACGATTTGGTACATTAACCTCTGAACCACACTACAGTTAAGTGTGGTTATATGCAGTTCTACTGCAAGCCGCTCTCGTACACTTGTGTACACGGACACTAAAATTATAGTATCCACTCACTCAAAGTGTGTTAAAAGCCGTCAACAAAACAAAATTCTAAACTTCAATGTAAACAACAATTGCTAATACTATATGCACACACACACCAAGCAAGTGAACCCAAAAATCGGACTTTGAACTTATTTTGATCCTAGTGCGACCTAACCTCAAAAAAGCAAAGCAAAGACGAAAGCCCAAAAAAAATCACATTTTCATATGCTGCCGGCGCAACGCAGCTTCAGCAGACGTCACCAAATATCACTTGCTATGCGCTTTTATTAGTTGGGAGCAAGAAGGAAAAAAGGTAATGAACCTTTCATTTTCATTTCATTTTGTACTAAACTCAGCAGCAGCACATTGCTCTCCCGAAATTTTCGCCGAATTGTACAATGACCTCTGTGCCATTTAAGCTTTATGGCGGCAGCTACAGGCGGTTATAGTGTTTGGGAGCGTCGTAAAAGGCAAGCTCACACTCATACACATACATCACATACAGATAGACAGACATAACCTAGACAGGCGGCTTTTTCGGTGGGAGCTTGTTGATATGAATGTGTGATTCTTTTTTGTTTGTGTATGTATGTATGTAGACACTCATATATTGCTTTTTGCCTATAATGTAAGGTTTTTATAGATAAAGGCAAGGAATTGCAATTGAATACATATATATGTATATGTGTACAGTGATGTGCTATAAATTTGGGCCACAGGAAATTTTTCGGATATTGACTTTTGAAAATAATTATTTTAATATGGATTTTGACAAATTAGAGTTTTAATAATATTCGGCATCATTTTGTATTTTTATTGTAAGTTTCGGAAATTTTCGGGTTTTTTACTCTTATAAAGGAAATAATATCCATTTTTGAAGGAAACTCGAAATTTTCAAACTCAATCGGCATATGATCGTAAAATTTTTGAGATTCGCTTCCCTATGGCTTTTTGTACCATTTTCTGATACACCACTTGTGTCATCTTCCAGTCGTTCGCAGTGATGTTGAAATAATTTCTCTCAGCAATACAGCGATTTACGACGGCCTCTTATATGAGAAAGGATCTTAAATCAGACATTTTGAATTATGATTCCCCAAATTATCAAACTTATTAATTTCCCCCCTCTTACAGCTCAAAACCGCTGAGATTTGCACTCTCTTTTGTAGCTGCTCTCTCATAAGAATTCTAATTGC